>OZ030006.1:83953006-85323631 GCA_964023405.1 Apodemus agrarius | reverse complement strand
TATGTGTTGTGGTAAGACTTCCTGGACCAAAATGGGATAAAATACAAATCATGACTTATGGTGCATTTTAGTTACAAAGATTCATTCATATCATCATAAACATCTCCATTACATTAAAAAAAAGTTGTCAATGGAACAGTCTCTGACAGATGTGTTTTTTCATTTCTAAAACACTGAAATTTCAGTTTGATGATGACTAAGTTGTGTCCCCTAAAATCCAGTGTAATAGACCTAAAATTTCCTAGGAGTAACCTTACTTCATGTGCCCACCTACCTCCTTTGTCACATTTTTGTTGTCATCATGACTTCTTAAAACTGTTAAATAGGAAAAATTAAAGGTTATTTAATATGGTGATGTCCCATGCAATTTTTTTTTCATACAGCTTGCTAGGATGTAAGATGTGACATATCTATTTGGTAGAGGAATTTTCCCTCTTGAAAATCACTATGAGAGTTTGTCTGAGTGGTCTCTCCTGAGGAAGGAGTGCAGTGCATGTAAAAAGAACAGAGGCAGGAAAAAAATTGTCACTTTGATGACTTCCATGTGGGCTTTGTCTCTTCACAGTGGTCCAGTGGGAATAGGAGCCTTGAGGATCACAGACAGTCCTTGAAACTGGGTAGTCACTTTGGAACTGCTGGACCTGTTCTATTTTAGGGAAAGTTAAAAATAAAATTTGTTGGAAGGAAAGAAGTCTAAGGTCAAGGCTAGAAAAATGTAAAAGCAGATGCAAAGGGCATTTGGTGAACTCAAACTACAAGGCAGAAATGGCCCAGGGAGCCGAGTAAACGCTCCATGGACACGGGTCCAGACTGGTGGGGCTTGCGCTTTGCCCAGGGTGGGGCACTCCTTCTGTATGGGTGCTCAGGGCTTCTTCTGTATAGGTGCTCAGGGCTTGGCGTTTGGACCTTTCAGAAGTTAGGTGAACATTGGTGGAGAAAACAGAACAGAGTGTTTGGGTGACTATGTTGAAATCTAGAAATCCTGTGCTTTGCAGAACATGAGAGAATTGTGTTAATTTATCAATTTTATCAGTTGCTTCATAACACACAACTTAACAGGATTGAAACATATGCTGTGAGGCAGTTTCTGTAGGTAAGAAATTGGACAGAATTTAGCTGTGTCTTCTGACTTAGGGTCCCTGATAAGGCTTCTGTGACACTGTCAGCCAAGGCTATAGCCATATCAAGACTTGAAGGAAAAGATTCCCTCTACACTCATGTAAGATGGCTGTAGGCAAGATTCAGTTACTTGTCAGCTGTTAAAGCAAGGGTCTCAGTGACGCCAAAACAAAACACAGCTAGTGAGAGAGGGAGAAAGAAGACAGGCCTTAAAAGAGGAAAGGGAAGAGCAGGAGGAAGAGGATGAAACAAGAAACTGGATGGATTACATCTGATACTCTAAGTGAGATCACTTCTATTACTCAAAGTCAGGCAGTAAGTCTAGCCTTCAGTGAACTATACTACATACATACATATAAGGTATGTTGAGCATGTTAATCCTCTTATGTGTACATGTATATTTGTGTGTGTGTGTGTGTGTGTGTGTTTTAAATGAGACTCACTGCGTCCACTTAGTGCTCTCAGTATAGTACAAGGCTATATGCTGGAGCACAGGTCGCCGCTCAGAAGTTACATCGAGAAAGAAAACTCTCTCTCTCTCTCTCTCTCTCTCTCTCTCTCTCTCTCTCTCTCTCTCTCTCTCTCTCTCTCTCCCCCAACAGCCATGAGTTGTTGGTAGCACCTCAGCTAAGAGTAGAACATCATGACCCTCTTCCTCAGTACATTCTGGGATTATGGCCAGCTTGACACTGTGATGTTGTTGTCAGTGAGGTCATGGTTGCAATATGCTGCTGTGTGCAACAACATTGTCATGTCCAGAGACACTGACTCACTGTCATTATCCACTACCTGTATCTCTTACCATCTTTCCTTGCCTTCTTCCAAGATATCCACGAGGCTTGAGAAGAGTCTGTGTGATAGACAGATCCCATTTGGAGCTGAGCTCTCAGACATAGTTTCTGCACATTGATGAGTCATAGGTGCCAGTGTTAATCATTATCTGCTGCAAAAAGAAGCTTCTCTAATGAAAATTAAAAGATCTAGTTATCTGTGGTATAATGGTACCTCATTAGGAATCAGTGTAGATGCTTTGTGACTTAGCAGGATAGAGTGTTAGGTTCTCCTGTAGTGCCTATGACCTATCTAACTATCAGGTTCTAGGCCCCAGTAACAGTGCTAGTCATGAGTTCAGCCTTGTGGAATGCCCTTAAATCCCATCAGAAAGTAGTTGGCTATTCCCTTAACCTTTGTACCAAATTGCACAAGTGGGCCTATCTTGCCAGACTGGTCATTATTGTAATTCACAGCTTTTACAGCTGACTAAGACTGATTGGTAATTATTTTTCTTGTCCAGCAGTTTGCACAACACCTTCCAGTACTATGAAAGCTAGCCAGTAGAAATGAAGCTTCCAGGTCAGTGTTGGTTTGGTCTCTGTATATTCTATGACACAAATACATGGTATCTTTAGTAAGAGAGCCTTACAACCAGGTGTTAGAGGGGGCACCAAGAACAATGTCCGTAGTCTGTAAACTTTGGGGGTCTGTGGAACCCCACTGTCTGACAACTTCAAAAGTGATGAACGATTTCTGATACCAGGCTTTTTATTTGATAATCTGTAGCTTCTGGCATTGCACTTTCTTCCCTGATATAGGATAACTCCACTTAGATCCTTTTTGTATATGTGTATGCTTTTATATTAGGACACTGGCATTTAAAAATGTATTCCAGGGGGCTGGAAAGATGGCTCAGAGGTTAAGAGTTCTGACTGCGCTCTTTCCAAGGTACTGAGTTCAATTCCCAGCAACCACATGGTGGGTCACAACCGTCTGTACTGGGATCTTCCAGTGTGAGCGTGAAGACAGCAACAGTGTACTCGTATAAATAATAATAAATAAATAATATTTATAATTGTCCCTCCCCATTATTCTCCTCTTTCCCCATATTTCTTCCTACTTCTCTTGAAATCCCCACTCCAGTCTTGCTACCTTCCTGGTTTCTGTGGCTAGTCCAGTGTAAGCATACATCCCTCAGGATTCAAAGCTAATAGCCCACAAATGAGAGAGAACATCCTGCATTTGACTGTGAACCTGGGTTACCTCAGTCAAGAGAATTACTTCTCATTCCATCCATGTACCTGCTAACTTCATTTTCTTTACAGTTGAATATTCCATTATATTTATATACCACATTTTCATTATCCATTATAGAGAGAATATCTCATGAATTGTATGGATGTATCACCTGTCAATTAAAAAGACTATGGCCTATGGCTTAGACAGGAGGTAGAGGTGGAATATCTGGGAGAGAGAAGGATTCTTGGTTAGATCCAGGCATGGAAGTTCTGATGAGACAGACACATGGTACTGGCCCTGTGGCAGAATTTAGGCTAGAACAAATGTGATATTTTAAGTTATATCTAGTCAGATAAGAGCCTATCTTAGGCTTAGATACATGTGGATGTATCTGTATGACCAAGATTTTTGTAAATGAATTTTGAGTCTGAGTCTTATTTCTGAGAGCATGGGACTAGGAGGAAGAACTGGGGCCTAACGTCAACAATCCATTCATCAGTTAATGAACATCTAGTCTGTTTCTGTTTCCTGGCTGTTGCAAGTAGAGCAACAATGAATTTGACTGAGCAATTATTCTTATAGTAGGAACATGTCCTCTGGGTGTTAAAACTGACCTATATTGTAGATCAATTTGTAGCTTTTAAAGGAACCTCCTCATTGATTTCCATAGTGGCTGCAGCTATTTGTATGCCCAGAAATGATGAATAAATGTCCAGACCTCTTTCCCCACATACATGCCAGCATTGGTAGTCTCTTGGTTTTTATTTTAGCCATTCGGGCTGAGTGAGATCTTAAAGAAGTTTTAATTTGTGTCTCGTTGATACCTAATGTATTGAACATTAAAAAAAAATATGTCTCAGCCATTTATATTTCTACAGTTTTGAACTTTGTTTAGTTCCATGCTCCAATTTTTAATTCAGTTGTTTTATTGATTTTATTTTTGTAGTTATTTTCTGTAGTTATATTCTAGATAAAAAAAATCTGTCAGATATATAAATAGTAAAGATTTGTCCTATTGTGTAGGCTGCCTCTTACATAAATGATGGTGCCATTTATTGTAAAGGAACTTTCAGTTTTGTGGGTTGCCATGTGTCAGTTGTTGGCATTTCCTGTGCCTTGATGTTCTTTCTGGGTGTTTTGTTTGGAAGAAAGAGGTGACTGTTACCTTGTTTGGGGCATGTGGATGTATTAGCATGAACTTCCCTCCTGGTTCATATTTGCTATATGTAACCCGCAGACTTTAATATATCTTATAATTGTATTTATGAATTTCTAGGAATGTTTTTCTTCATCTATTAATTTTTTTCAGTTGCCCACTGGTCTTATAGGAGAGTATTTGTATACTTTCCATTCTTTTTTACTTATATCATTTTTTTCCATTTTCATTTCTTGAGACTTGAATTGTGGCCACAAATGAATCTATTCTGGCAAATACCCTATGCTCTGATGAGAGGTAACTTCCTATTTTATCATATTCCCTTTCCTCTTATCTATAACATTTGACTTATGTATTTGGGTAGCTATGTTTTTTGAATATATATATATATATATATATATATATATATATATATATATAACACTTCTATCTTATTGCTAAATTGAGTATTTTAGTAAAATGTAATGAGTGTTGTCTCTCATTCTAGTTTTATTTAAAGAGTTTGCCTTCTCTGGTCTGAGTATGCTAATCCCTCTCCCTTTTTGTTTCTAACTACTTGATTTCTCTTTTTCCAAATTGTGATTTTCAGTGTCTTTACTAGTGAAGGTACCTGCAGATATATATCTCCTGTCCATAGTTGGATCATTTTTTATTCATTTGGCTAGTCTGTATCTTTTGACTGAATTTAATACATTTACATGTAAGACTGTCATTGATAATCTTCTTCCTCTTGTCTTTAAGTTTTTTTTCTGCTTGTTTTTAATATAATTTTGTTCCTTTATTTTTTATAATTTTCCTTTGTGATTTGGTGGCCTGTCCTATGATTTGATGGTCATGTTAAGATTTGGTTCTGTCTCCTTTGTTTTCTTTTCTAGAGAGTTTTCCATATAATTTCTTGTATTATCCTGATACTGACAACATCTTTTTGTTTCTAATGCAGTAGTCCCTTAAACTTTGCTTGAATGCTTACATTACCATAGTCTTGTTGAGAAGGCTATTTCCTGTGCCTTTAAGTTCTTTCTTAGTTGTTTTGTTGGGGCATTAATCATGTAAATAATCTAACTTTGATTAGAAAGGATCCCAGAAATGTATTATCTTTATTCCTATCACTTTCTTGCTGATATTTGGATGTCTGTCTCCGTCTATGACTCAAAAAACATTTTGCTTTGCTTGTCTTGTTTTTGTGTGGCAGAGTCTTCACTGCCCATCTCTGTTTATTTGTCAGATCTTTCTACCTATAAATTTTATGAATGAATTATGCATGGTTTTACAATATTTTATCATAATTGAAGCTAAATTCATAATTTCCAATAGTGATGTTCATCACAGTCAATTGGTATGTATCTAAGGAAAACATAAACACTTGCAGAATGGAAATCCACAGAAGTAATGAGAATCTTTAAATTCTTTGTAAAAATGAATAGTCTAGCAATCTAATTGTGTTGGGGCTCACTATTTGTGGAATTAAAGAATTCATAAAGCATTCTGTCATATTGTGTTAGCATATCTTACTCTTTTACTTCATTTTACTGTTTCTGTATGGAAGTGGAGTGGGCACATGAGTACAATGCCCACAGAAGCTAGAAGAGGACAGTAGATGCCATAAAGCTGGAGTTATTTCAGGCAATTTTAAGATGCCCAACCTGGGTTCTGGAATTTAAACTCTTATCCTTTGTAAGAACAGGAAGTCCTTATGACTGCTGAATCATTTCTCCACCCCTGCCATTTTACAAAACAAACAAACAAACCAATAAACAGGGTAGTCAGCCAATGCTTCAGCCAATAAAACTTGTTTCTGGAAAGACTCCTGAAGCCTCCTTGCTCAGCTTTTGTTGACATGCGCAGTAGACTCTTGGAAGAGGCCTGTGCTATAGTCAACTCTCACATTCTTGTTTCTCCCACTCCTGGGCATATTTATGTGCACTGGCCTAGAAACCATTGTTGTATATCCCTTCATTTCTAGGGTTCCCCCATTCCTACTTTTCAATCTTTATGTTACCTTTCAACTCTGTCTTTCTTCCCATTTCCTTTTCTCCTAAGTTACCTGAAACACCTTCAATGTCCCTCTCAGTTCATTTCCACTATCGTATCCTTCTCACTGCTCGTCCTAGGAGGCTAGTCTTGATGGGAACTCGATGACACCATCCTTCTCTTGTTTCTCCCACTCCCGGGCATATTTATGTGCACTGGCCTAGAAACCATTGTTGTATATCCCTTCATTTCTAGGGTTCCCCCATTCCTACTTTTCAATCTTTATGTTACCTTTCAACTCTGTCTTTCTTCCCATTTCCTTTACTCCTAAGGCAATTCAAGCCTTCCATAAACTCAGACTTACTGTCTCTTTTCTCCTGTGTCACTCTCCAGTGGCGAAGTCTTTAATTTTCAACTTAACATTTATAAACCTAATTCAATTCTATTGTTATACCATTTCTTCTTGACTCAAGCATCCTACAACCACATTTATTTTTATTTATTTGTTTATTTTTTATACAAAAATCTCCTAATATAACCCAGGCTAAGCTTAGACTGACATTCTTTCTCTCTCATCTTCCTAAATCCTGGGATTATAAGTATGTACCATCAGCACTGATACCCACATTTCCATCAGACTCCCTTCACTGTATCCTGCCTCTCATTCAATTCACAGTTTTTTCCTTCTCTGTCACATAAATCAAAGTTTTACAAGTTCTGATGAACAGTCCATGTATTAATCAGATTTTTATGACTGGAATGAAATACCCAAGTCAATAACTTCTAAAGAGGGAAAGTAGTCATTTTGTGTATGAATTTAGAGATGCCAGTCCAAAATCAAGTGGTCCCATGTTTTGGACCTCTGACAAACTGTGATATCATGGTATGAATGTGACAGAGCAAACTTTTCTCCTAATCAGCCAGGAAGCAAAAAAGGAGGCTAGGGCCTCATAGTCCCTTTGGAGGGCATGGCTTCTAAGTGAAAGTCCCTCCATCATGTTCTCCTTCTGAAAGGAACCCTGAACCTTCAAATATTGCTACCCTATGGACCAAGTTAATAAGAAAACAGATTTAGTTCAACCACGACTGCCCAGTTCCACCAGATGTGGTAGACCTGTGTCATATCTGACACAGGGAAGATACTACTTCCTGATACTCACTAGAGAACTGGCAGAAGCAGGCATTCGGTAAGAATCATCCCCACTCCTAGAGGCACAGACAGCTCTGGGACTCATTACCCAGCAACCTCCAAAACACCACTCCCCTTCCTTCTCTTCTAACCCTCCCTCCTCCCCCTACCACTGCCCCATTTGGTGGACCTGCACCCCTTCTGCCACAGGGAGGATCCTACTTCCTGATACTCTCTAGAGAACAGGCAGGAGCAGGTCATTCAAGAACTGGGAACAGTAGGGCATTGGTAGAAGCAGGGCTTTTGAAATCCGGCAGCAGTAGAACATTTGAGAAATAATGACTTGAAGGGCATTCTGCCCTTGCCAAGTCTGTCACAGGGGAGACCCCATCACCTGATGCTTCCTGGAGAACCTGCTTTTTGCAGGGCATTGGAGAGAAAGAGAATCCCAGGAGTACAGAAACAGGCCTGCAGGACAAAGAAGATAGAGAGGGCAAGACCAGCTAACACGGGAGATAACAAGATGGCCAAAGGCAAAGGGAAGATCGTTACCAACAGAAACCAAGGCAACATGGCACCATCAGAACCCAGTTCTCCCACAGCAAATCCTGCATACTTCATCACATCAGAAAAACATGAGCTAGATTTAAAATCACATCTTATATTGCTGATGGAGGACTTTAAGAAGGACATAAATAACTCCCTTAAGGAAATACAGGAGAATATGGGTCAACAGGTAGAAGCACAAAAATCCCTTAAAGTATTACAAGAGAATATGGATCAAAAGGTAGAAGACATTAAAGAGGAAACATAAAAATCTCTTAAAGAAATACGGGAGAACATGGGTCAACAGGTAGAAGCTCTTAAAGAGGCAATACAAAAATCCCATAGGGAATTATGGGAGAACATGGGTCAACATGCAGAAGCCCTTAAAGAGGAATCACAAAAATCCCTAAAAGAAACACAGGAGAACACGGGTCAACAGGTAGAAGATCTTAAAGAAGAAACACAAAATTTCCTTAAAGAATTTCAGGAAAAAACAAACAAGTGAAGGAATTGAACAAAACTATCCAGGATCTAAAACTTGAAATAGAATCAATAAAGAAATTGCAAAGTGAGACATCTCTGAAGATAAAAAACCTTGAAAAGGATTCAGGAGTCATAGATGCAAGCATCAACAGCAGAATGCAAGAGATAGAAGAAAGAATCTTGGATGCTAAAGATTCCATAGAAAACATTGACTCAACAGTCAAAAAAAATGCAAAATGCAAAAATCTGGTAACCCAAAACATCCAGCAAATCCAGGACAAAATGAGAAGACCAAAGCTAAGGATTTTAGGTATAGAAAAAAGCAAGGATTTACAATTCAATTCCCCTTTTCTGGTTCCCTGCCCCCAAAGGTCCTATATGCTCTTTTCCCTCCCCCTGCTCCCTCATCCACCCCCTCCCACCTCCCTGTTCTTGTACTCCTCCACAATGATGTTTTGGTCAATTCTAGCACCAGTGTCCACTCCTTTCTTCTTGTCAGACATTACTTGGTATGTGATTTGTGTCTTTGGTGTTTCAAGATTCTAGGCTAATATCCACTTATCAGTGACTGCATACCATGGGTATTCTTTTGAGACTGGGTTACCTCACTTAGTATGACGTTCTCCAGCTCCATCCATTTCTCTAAGAATTTCATGAATTCATTGTTTCTAATGGCTGAATAGTACTTCATTGTGTATATATACCACATTTTTTGTATCCATTCCTCTGTTGAGGGACATCTGGGTTCTTTCCAGCTTCTGGCTATTATAAATAAGGCTGCTATGAACATAGTGGAGCATATATCCTTATTGCATGCTGGGGAATCTTCTAGGTATATTCCCAGGAGTGGTATGGCTGGGTCCTCCGGAAGTATCAAGTCCAGTTCTCTGAGGAACCACCAGACTGATTTCCAGAGTGGTTGTACCAGCTTGCATTCCCACCAGCAGTGGAGGAGTATTCCTCTTTCTCCACATCCTCTCCAGCACCTGATGTCTTCTGAGTTTTTAATCTTAGCCATTCTGACTGGTGTGAGGTGAAATCTCAGGGTTGTTTTGATTTGCATTTCTCTAATGACTAATGATGTTGAACATTTTTTAAGGTGTTTCTCAGCCATCTGAATTTCTTCAGGTGAAAAGTCTCTGTTTAGCTCTGAAAATGAGGATTTACTTCTTAAAGGCCCAATAAATATCTTCAACAAAATTATAGATGAAAGCTTGCCTAAACAAAAGAAACAGATACCCATGAATATACAAGAAGCCTACAGAACTCCAAACAGATTGGACCAGAGCAGAAATTCCTCCCATCACATAATAATCAAAACACCAAATGCACTAAACAAAGAAAGAATATGCAGTGAGAGAAAAAGATCAACAAACATATAAAACAGCGAGAGAAAAAGATCAAGTAACATATAAAGGATGACCTATCAGAATTATACCAGACTTCTCACCAGAGACTATGAAAGCCAGAAAAGCATAGGTAGATGTAATACAGACCCTAAGAGAAGATAAATGTCAACCCAGACTACTATACCCAGCAAAACATTCAATTACCATAGACGGAGAAAACAAGACATTCCATGACAAAAGCAAATTTACACAGTATCTTTCCACTAATAAAGCTCTGCAAAGGATAATGGGTGAAAAATACCAACACAAGGCAGGAAACTACATAGTAGCAAAATCAATAAGGTAATCTTTCAACAAACCCAATAGAAGATAGCTACACAACCAGAATTTCACCTTTAACTAAGAGGATAACAGTAAGCAACAATCACTTTTTCTTAATATCTCTTAATATCAATGGTTTCAGTTCCCCTATAAAAAGACATAGACTAACAGACTGGATATATAAACAAGACCCAATGTTTTGCAGCATATAAGAAACCTACCTCTGTGACAAAGACAGTCACTATTTAAGAGTCATGATTGGAAAATGATTTTCAAATTGAAAAGGAAGAAGTCAAAATATCACTATTTGCAGATGATATGATAGTATACTTAAGTGACAGTATCCAAATTAATAAAATAAGAAATGAAAAGGGAGACATAACAACAGAAACTGTGGAAATTAAAAAAAAAATCATCAGATCCTACTACAAGAGTTTATACTCAACAAAGTTTGAAAACCTGGATGAAATGGACAACTTTCTAGATATTTACCAGGTACCAATGTTAAAACAGGATCAGATAAACCATCTAAATAGTCCCATAAGTCCTGAGGAAATAGAAGCAGACATTAATAGTCTCCCATTTAAAAAAAAATGATATTGCTACCAGGACACAGCTAGAGAGGCCCAGGTAGACAGACTCCAGCTGGGGGCTACCATCATGCAGATGGATCCGCCAGGCTCTAGCCACCAGCCAGACCCAGCGCCAAGGGTCTGCAGGACTTCTCCATGCCCTCCGGCCTTGCACCAAGTTAGCTGGGAGCAGCCTGCCAGCAGCCCCTGGGTAGGCCTCCATATTGCTACCAGGACACGGCTGGAGAGGCCCAGGTAGACAGATTCAATCAGGGGCTACCATGACTCTGGAGGATCCTCCAAGCTCACCCCACTAACCAGGGTAAGGGCGGCAGCTGGAGAGACATCTCCACGCCCTCAGGCCTTGCACCAACTCGGTTGGAAACCACCCTCCCTGAGGTCCCCTCAGCACTCACAGAGGCAGTCTCTATCTTGCAGCATAGTCACCAGTAGAGAAACAACAGGTGAGCCCAGCCTCGCGGGAGGTTCAAACACCAGCCAGTGACAACAAGGCCAACTAACACCAGAAATAACCTGATGGCAAAAGGAAAACAAAGGAACGTTACTAACAGAAATCAAGGCAGCATGACAGCATCTGAACCCAGTTCGCTGACAACAGGAAGCCCCAGATACCCCAAATCACCAGAAAAACAAGACTTGGATATAAAATCACTGGTCAGGATGCTGGTAGCAGAATACATAGATAAATCTCTTAAAGAAATAGAGGAGAAAATGGATCAAAAGTTAGAAGCCTTTACAAGGCAAACACAAAAATCACTTAAAGAAATTCAGGAGAAGATGGATCAAAAAGAAGAAGACAATAAGGAGGAAAGACAAAAATCACTTAAAGAAATACAGAAGAATGTGGGTCAACAAGTAGAAGCTATGAAAGAGGAAATACAAAAATCTCTTAAAGAAATACATGAAAACACAATCAAGCAAGCGAAAGATCTGAGAATATCCATCCAGGTTCTAAAAACAGAAGTAGAAACAACTAAGAAATCGCAGAGGGAGACAACATTGGAGATAGAAAACCTTGGGAAGAAATCAGGGGCCATAGATGCAAATATCAACAATAGAATACAAGACATAGAAGACAGAATCTCAGAAGCCGAAAATACCATAGGAACCATTGATTCAACAGACAAAGAAAATACTAAATGCAAAAAGGTTGTAACCCAAAACATCCAGGAAATCCAGGACACAATGAGAAGACCAAACCTAAGGATTATAGGTATAGACGAGAGTGAAGATTTACAAGTTAAAGGGCCAGCAAATATCTTCTACAAAATTATGGAAGAAAACTTCCCCAACCTAAAGAGAGAGATGCCCATGAATATACAAGAAGCCTATAGAACCCCAAACAGACTGGACCAGAACAGAAATATATCCCGTCACATAATAATCAAAACTCCAAATGTACTAAACAAAGAAAGAATATTAAAGGCAGCAAGAGAAAAGGCCAAGTAACATATAAAGGAAGACCTATCAGAATAACACCAGACTTCTCACCTGAGACCCTGAAAGCTAGAAGATCCTGGGCAGATATCATGCAAACTCTAAGAGAACACAAATTTCAGCCAAAACTACTGTACCCAGCAAAACTCTCAATCATCATAGATGGAGACATCAAGGTATTCCATGACAAAAACAAATTTGCACTTTATCTTTCCACAAATCCAGCTCTACAAAGGATAATAGGGGGAAAACACCAAGAAAAGGACGGAAACTACACCTGGGAAGAAGCAAGACAGAAACCTCCTCTCATCCACCCAAAAGAAGATAACCTCTCAAATATAAAAAAATAATTTCAAAAATGTTGGGAGGTAATAATTACTATTCCTTAATATCTCTTAACATCAATGGACTCAATTCCCCAATGAAAAGACATAGATTAACAGACTGGATACGGAAATAGGACCCTACATTTTGCTGCATACAGGAAACACATCCCAGTGTTAAAGACAAACACTGCCTTAGAGTAAAAGGCTGGAAGACAAATTTATAAGCAAATGGTCTCAGGAAACAAGCTGGAGTAGCCATTATAATATCAGATAAAATTGACTTCCAACCTAAAGTCATCAAAAGAGACTCAGAAGGTCACTTCTTGCTGGTCAAAGGAAAACTCCACCAAGAGCTCTCAATACTGAACATCTATGCTCCAAATGCAAGGGCACCTTCATTCGTAAAATAAACCTTACTAAAGCTTAAAGCACACATTACACCTAACACAATAATTGTGGGTGACGTCAATAATCCACTCTCCTCAATGGATCGATCAGGAATGCAGAAACTAAACAGGGACACAGTGAAACTAATTGAAACTCTGGACCAATTGGATTTAACAGATATATATATATATATATATATAGAACATTTCATCCTAAAGCTAAAGAATATACCTTTTTCTCAGCACTGCATGGTACCTTCCCAAAATTGATCATATAATTGGTCACAAGACAGATGTCAACAAATACAAGAAGATAGAACTAATCCCATGCCTCCTATCAGATTACCAAGGAGTAAGAGTGGTCTTCAACAGCAACAAAAACAACAGAAAGCCCACATATACATGGAAACTGAACAATACTCTACTCAATGACACCTTGGTTAAGGAAGAAATAAAAAAAGAAATAAAAGACTTTTTAGAATTCAATGAAAATGAAGGTACAACCTACCCAAATCTATGGGATACAATGAAAGCAGTGCTAAGAGGAAAACTCATAGCTCTAAGTGCATCCAAAAAGAAACTGGAGGGAGCATACACTTGCAGCTTAAAGGCACACCTCAAAGCCCTGGAAGAATGAGAAGTTAATTCACCCAGGAGGAGTAGAAGAGAAGAAATCATCAAACTCAGGGCTGAAATCAATCAAGTAGAAACAAAGTGAACCATACAAAGAATCAACAAAACCAGGAGCTGGTTCTTTGAGAAAATCAACAAGATAGATACACCCTTAGACAGGCTAACCAAAGGACACAGAGACAGTATCCAAATTAACAAAATTAGAAATGAAAAGGGGGACATAACAACAGAAACTGAGGAATTTCAAAAGATCATCAGATCCTACTACAAAGGTCTATACTCAAAACAACTGGAGAATCTGGAGGAAATGGACAATTTCCTAGACAGATACCAAATACCAAAATTAAATCAGCATCAAGTAGATCAGCTAAATAGTCCCATAACCCCTAAAGAAATAGAAGGGGTTATAAAAAGCCTCCCAACCAAAAAAAGTACGGGACCACATGGTTTTAGGGCAGAATTCTACCAGACATTCAAAGAAGACTTAACACCAATACTCTTCAAACTATTCCACAAAATAGATACGGAAGGGACCCTGCCCAACTCATTCTTCGAAGCCACAATTACGCTGATACCTAAGCCACAAAAAGATCCAACAAACAAAGAAAACTACAGGCCAACTTCTCTTATGAATATAGATGCAAAAATACTAAATAAAATTCTTGCCAACCGAATCCAAGAGCACATCAAAATGATCATTCCCGATAATCAAGTAGGCTTCATCCCAGGGATGCAGGGATGGTTCAATATACGGAAATCCATCAATGTAATCTACTACATAAACAAACTAAAAGAAAAAAAACCACATGATCATCTCATTAGATGCAGAAAAAGCATTTGACAAAATTCAGCATCCTTTCATGTTAAAAGTTCTGGAAAGAAAAGGAATTCAAGGTCCATACCTAAACATAGTAAAAACAATATACACCAAACTAGTAGCCAAAATCAAAATAAATAGAGAGAAACTTGAAGCAATCCCACTAAAATCAGGGACTAGACAAGGCTGCCCTCTCTCTCAATATCTTTTCAATATAGTACTTGAAGTTCTAGCGAGAGAAATTAGACAACATAAGGAAGTCACAGGGATACAAATTGGAAAGGAAGAAGTCAAATATCATTATTTGCAGACGATATGATAGTTTACTTAAGCGACCCAAAAAACTCCACCAGAGAACTTCTACAGCTGATAAACAACTTCAGCAAAGTGGCTGGTTATAAAATTAACTCAAGCAAATCAGTAGCCTTCTTGTACTCAAAGGACAAGCAGGCTGAGAAAGAAGTTAGGTGTGGGGAGCCGATGGCCGGCCCAAAACATCCTGCCGGCCCAAAACATCCTGCCGGCCCAAAACATCCTGCTGGCTTGAAGTAAACAAGTCAGTGCCAGGTGCTGGGTAGTTTACCATCCCTTGGTCTCCGCCTCTCCCGAGCTGCAGCCAATCAGGGGATGACACGTCCGAGGCAGGGGTTGCAGCCTATATAAGGGATGGGCTTCTGGGTATCTGGGTCTCCGCTCTGTAGGCTTATGCTCTCCCTCTCAGGAGCATTAAAGCTTTACTGCAGAAGGATCTTGAGTGTGCCGCGTCGTTCTTGCTGGCGAGACGGTAGCGCGGGACATCTGGTGCCGAAACCCGGGAATACGAGTCTTCAGCAGCAGCAGCACTATCGGAGACCCCTTGGCTACAAGGAAGATTCAGAACTGCAGGCAGATACGTTCGGAGAGGTATGTTCTTCTTTGGCTTCGACTTGGGATTGTCGCCACCCTGGGAAGGTAGCATTGAAGCTTTTGTGACCATTCTTGGAGCCCTTTTAATCTTTCTCTTTGCCATGTATGAATGCTCCAGGTCTTTGACTCTTGCCTCACAGAACAAATTAGGTAGAGATCTTGACCGCAAAATGGTGGAAAGAGACTTGAGGCAGGGGACAAAAGCAATTGGGAAACTTGTTAAAAAGTGTTTAGAAGATAAAGCTTGTAGGGCTGCCGTGGCGGAAGGTCGGAACCCCCTTGAAGAGGTCCAGGATAGCATATCAGAAACCGAGCGTAGTGAGAGGTTGGGCGCGCGCAAGAAAAAACCAGTCCCAAAAAAGGAAAAAGGACCTCCCGGAGAGTCTAGAGACAAGGGAGTGAATGTGTCAGTTCTTAAGGAACCTTCTCCTATTGTTAAGCCAAGAGGAGGAGCTAGCTTGTATCCAGTACATGATCTTAAGGCTTTAAACTTTGATAACTCTGATAGCTCTAATAGCTCAGAGGACAAGGTCTTGGACCCCGATGAAGAGGCTGAGTTAGAGGAGGAAGCTGCCAGATATGAGGAGGAAAGATACCATCCAGATGATCGAAGGCAGAATAGTAAAGAACCTCGAAAACGGCAGCCCCTAACAGCCCTTTCACAGGTTGTTCCTTCGGTGCCCTCTCCCTATGAGACACGCCCGAAGTCTTGCTCCTTTTTGTCTGAAAAATTAAAAAGAAAGCTGCGCCTTGCTTACCAAGTCTTTGAAGGTACAGAAGGAGAGCAAGTAGTACCTATATCCCCTGTCTAAAATCAAGGAAGACAGGGCCTGGGTTTTTCCTAGGTGCCACTGGGGCAGCACGACCCATACCATGGAAGACAGAGGACCTGGTGTGGGTTCCCCAGTGGCCGTTAACCTCTGAAAAACTAGAAGCTGTGACTAATCTTGTTGCAGAACAATTGGCTTTGGGACACATGTACCATCAACCTCCCCACAGATAGTAGAATGTTTGGTGGTGCTAGATGTTCTTCAAAAGTTTTCAGGTCCCCTTAACATTGTCTCTGACTCCTCCTATGTGGTAAATGCTGTCAATTTATTAGAGACAGCTGGAATCATTAGATCTTCCAGCAAAGTGGCATCTATATTTCAAAACCTGCAAGAGTGCTTGCTAAATAGGAGGGCTCCCATGTATATTACCCATATCCGGGCTCATTCAGGGCTTCCTGGCCCGATGAGCCTAGGAAATGACCTGGCGGATAAAGCCACAAGACTTGCTGCAGTGGTCCTTGTCCCCCCGTTGCAAGCCGCCAAGGCCTTTAATGATAATTTTCATGTCACTTCTGAAACCCTACGCAAGCGTTTCTCTCTTACCAGAAAAGAAGCCCGTGATATTGTCACCCAGTGTCACAACTGTTGTCAATTTCTCCCTACCCGCCATACCGGGATAAATCCCAGAGGAATTCTACCATTGCAAGTATGGCAAATGGATGTCACTCATGTTTCTTCCTTTGGGAAGCTCCAATATGTACATGTATCAATAGATACATGCTCTGGCGTAATCCATGCTATGCCACTCACTGGGGAAAAGGCCTCTCACGTCATCCAACATTGCCTTGAGGCATGGAGTGCCTGGGGAAAGCCTAAGTGCTTAAAAACTGACAATGGACCCGCTTACACTTCTCAAAAATTTAAACAATTTTGTGCACAAATGCAAGTCACGCATATTACGGGCTTGCCATATAACCCTCAAGGACAAGGTATCATTGAGCACGCACACCGTACGCTCAAATCATATTTAATTAAACAAAAAGGGGGAATAACAAAAGACTTGCCCCCCATGCCACGGGTTGCCGTAGCAGTGGCACTCTTTACTATAAATTTTCTAAATTCAGATAAGCATGATCAGACTGCAGCAGAGCGACATTGCTCAGACCCACATCGACCTAAAGAATTGGTAAAATGGAAGGATGTGTTGACTAATGAATGGAAAGGCCCGGATCCTATTCTAATAAGATCCAGGGGAGCCGTTTGTGTCTTCCCACAGAATGAAGAAAACCCCTTCTGGGTCCCTGAGAGGCTTACTAGAACAATTTTGGAGCAGAAGGATACCGCAGATCGCCCAGTCACTCACACTCCGAGAGTTGAGAGCAGCCATTATCCATGTCAACTCTACGAGCCTTGACCTGTCTTTGACGGAGGGACTATCATCATGAATCGCTTCAGCTGTCTCCTATTTTAAGGACTGGGTGGGGGTGGGATTGTTTGGCGCAGTCCTTTGCTGTGGACTGGTGTTACTTCTCTGGCTGGTCTGTAGGCTCAGGGCTCAAACCAAGAGAGACAAGGTGGTTATTGCCCAAGCGCTTGTGGCTCTGGAACAAGGAGCTCCCACTGACATTTGACCAACAATGCTCAAGCAGTAGGCCGCCGGCTGGACAGCTCTTGCACACCCGGAGCTTAGACTCATTGCACAGGGTAGAGTGTCCAGCTTGAGCAGCCCATGGGGGATGCCGAGCAAAGCATCGCACAGAGAGACACCTGACATAAGGGTCTCTCTGGGAGGCATGTTGTCCTGCATAAGGGTTGCCTGCCCTAGTTTCCCTTTCCCAGAAAAACGGCAGAGTGACAGGTCGAGGGCGCTTCGGGTCAAACCAACAGCCTAGTGGCGACTCTCGTACGAAGTCTTAATTTTGTTGCTTGGGAGTTCGACCTCTGTCTCCACCCCTTAAAGTTTGGGTGACCTACTTGCTATAAGAGCAAAAGGGCCTCATTATTAGATTGTTTTGAACCCTGAAGGTCCAGACAAGAGCCTGAAGGTTGATCGACAATCTGAGGTCTTTATTTTAAATAATAAAAAAGGGGGAGATGTGGGGAGCCGATGGCCGGCCCAAAACATCCTGCCGGCCCAAAACATCCTGCTGGCTTGAAGTAAACAAGTCAGTGCCAGGTGCTGGGTAGTTTACCATCCCTTGGTCTCCGCCTCTCCCGAGCTGCAGCCAATCAGGGGATGACACGTCCGAGGCAGGGGTTGCAGCCTATATAAGGGATGGGCTTCTGGTTATCTGGGTCTCCGCTCTGTAGGCTTATGCTCTCCCTCTCAGGAGCATTAAAGCTTTACTGCAGAAGGATCTTGAGTGTGCCGCGTCGTTCTTGCTGGCTAGACGGTAGCGCGGGACAGTTAGGGAAATAACACCCTTCACAATAGCCACAAACAACATAAAGTACCTTGGCATAACTCTAACCAAACAAGCAAAAGATCTGTATGACAGGAACTTCAAGTCCTTGAAGAAAGAAATGAAGAAGACCTCAGAAGATGGAAAAATATTTCTTGCTCTTGGATTGGCAGGATCAATATAGTAAAAATGGCCATCTTGCCAAAAGCAATCTACAGATTCAATGAGATCCCCATCAAAATCCCAACTCAATTCTTCATAGATCTAGAAAGAGAAATTCTCAAATTCATCTGGAGCAACAAAAAACCGAGGATAGCTAAAACTATTCTCAACAATAAAAGGACTTCTGGGGGAATCAATATCCCTTACCTCAAGCAGTACTACAGAGCAATTGTGTTAAAAAACTGCATGGTATTGGTAGAGCAACAGGCAAATTGATCAATGGAATAGGATTGAAGACTCAGAAATGAACCCACAGACTTATGGTCACTTGATCTTTGATAAAGAAGCCACAACCATCCAGTGGAAAAAAGATAGCCTTTTCAACAAATGGTGCTGGTTCAACTGGAGGTCAACATCCTGAAGAATGCGAATTGACCCACTCTTATCTCCTTGTAGTAAGATCAAATCCAAGTTGATCAAGGACCTCCTCATAAAACCAGACACACTGAAACTATTAGCAAAGAAACTTGGGAAGACCCTGGAGGACATGGTCACAGGGGGAAAGTTCCTGAACAGAACACCAATAGCTTATGCTCTAATTTCAAGAATTGACAAATGGGACCTCATAAAATTACAAAGTTTCTGTAAGGCAAAAGACACTGTCAGAAGGACAAAATGGCAACCAACAATGTGGGAAAAGATCTTCACCAACCCCACATCCAACAGAGGGCTAATATCCAATATATACAAAGAACTCAAGAAGTTAGACCCCAAAGAACCAAATAACCCTATCAAAAAATGGGGTACAGACCTAAACAAAGAATTTTCACCAGAAGAAATTCGGATGGCGGAGAAACACCTTAAGAGATGTTCAACATCACTAGTCATCAGGAAATGCAAATCAAAACAACCCTGAGATTCCACCACACACCAGTGAGAATGGCTATGATTAAAAACTCAAGAGAAAACAAGTGCTGGCGAGGATGTGGAGAAAGAGGAACACTCCTCCACTGTTGGTGGGATTGCAAAATGTTAAAACTGCTCTGGAAATCAGTTTGGCAGTTCCTCAGAAAATTGGGCATGTCACTTCCAAAGGACCCTGGCATACCACTCCTGGGCATATACCCAGAGGATTCCCCTGCATACAATAAAGACACATGCTCCACTATATTTATAGCAGCCTTGTTTATAATAGCCAGAAATTGGAAGGAGCCCAAATATCCCTCAAAGGAGGAATGGATACAGAAAATGTGATATATTTATACAATGGAATACTACTCAGCAATTAAAAATAATGAATTCATGCAATTTGTAGGTAAATGGTTAGATCTGGAAAATATCATCCTAAGTGAGTTAACCCAATCACAAAAGAATACACATGAAATGCAATCACTGATAAGTGGATATTAATGAGCCCAGAAGCCCTAAATACTCAAGGTGCAATTAGCAAGTCAAATGATTCCCAAGAAGAAGAAAGGAGAGGACCCTGGGACTGTAAAGATTGGATCCAGTTTTGTAGACCCAGTACAGAGAAATCATGTGTGTGTGTGGGGAAATGATTGGGGAATAGTTGAGGGGGAGGAATTATGGAACGTATGGTGGGTGGGAGCTGGGAAAGGGGAAAGCCTTTGGAATGTAAACATAGAATATAGAAAAAAAAAACAGGACCAGATGAGTTTAGCTGGAAATTCTATCAGGTCTTCAAAGAAAAGTTAATACTGATACCCTTCAAACTTTTCCACGAAATAGAAACTCAAGGAATACTACCCAACTCATTCTATGAAGCCACAATAACTCTTATACCTAAACCAAACAAAGACCAAACAAGGAAGGAGAACTTCAGACCAATCTACCTCATAAACATTGATGCAAAAATACTGAACAAAATCCTGGCCAACCAAATTCAAGAATGCATCAAAACTATAATTCACCATGATCAGGTAGGCTTCTTCCCAGGAATGCAGGGATGGTTCAATATACAGAAATCCATCAATGTAATCTACTACATAAACAAACTAAAGAAAAAAAGACCACATGGTCATTTCACTAGATGCTGAAAAGGCTTTTGACAAAATCCAGCATCCCTTCAGGACAAAAGTCTTGGAGAGATTGGGAATCCAAGGCCCATACTTAATCATAGTGAAAGCAATATACTGCAAACTGGTAGCCAACATCAAGTTAAATGGAGAGAAACTTGAAGCAACCCCACTAAAATCAGGGACAAAACAAGGCTGCCCATTCTCTCCCTATCTATTCAATATAGTACTTGAAGTTTTAGCCAGAGCAATAAGGCAGCAAAAGGAGGTCAAAAGTATACAAATTGAAAAGGAAGAAGTCGAAATATCACTATTTGCAGATGATATAATAGTATACTTAAATGACCCCAAGACTTCCACCAGAGAACTCCTACAGCTGATAAACAACTTCAACAAAGTGGCTGGATATAAGATTAACTCAAGCAAATCAGTAGCCTTCCTCTACTCAAAGGATAAGCAAGATGAGAAAGAAATTAGGGAAATGACACCTTTCATAAGAAATCGAAGAAGGTCTCAGAAGATGGAAAGATCTCCATGTTCATGGATTGGCAGGATCAATATAGTAAAAATGGCCATCTTGCCAAAAGCAACCTATAGATTTAATGCAATCCCTATCAAAATCCCAACTCAATTCTTCATAGATCTAGAAAGATAAATTCTTAAATTCATCTGGAATAACAACAACAACAACAACAACAACAACAACAAAAACAGGATAGCAAAAACTATTCTCCACAACAAAAGATCTTCTGGAGTAATCACCATCCCTGACCTCAAGCTCTACTACAGAGCAATAGTGAAAAAAAAAACTGTTTGGTGTTGGTATGCAGACAGGCAGGAAGATCAATGGAATAGAATTGAAGACCCAGAAAAGAACCCACACATGTACAGTCACTTGATATTTGACAAAGGAGCTAAAAACATCCAGTGGAAAAAAGACAGCATTTTTAACAAATGATGCTGGAACAACTGGAGGTCTGCATGCACAAATATGCAAATCAACCCATTCTTTTCTCCTTGTACAAAGCTCAAGTCCAAGTGGATCAAAGATCTACACATAAAACCAGACACACTGAAGCTTATAGAGGAGAAAGTGGGAGCAAATCTTCAACACTTGGGCACAGGGCAATGGACCCAATCAATAGGACCAAGCGGCAACCAACAAATTTGGAAAAGATCTTTACTAACCCTACATCTGATAGAGGGCTAATATCCAATGTATAAAAAGAACCCAAGAAGTTAGCCTCCAGAGAGTTAAATAACCCTACTAAAAATGGGCTACAGAGCTAAACAGGGAATTCTCAACTGAGGAAACTCGAATGGCTCTGAACCACCTAAAGAAATGTTCAGCATCCTTAGTTATCCAGGAATTGCAAATCAAAACAACACTGAGATTCCACCTTACACTTGTCAGAATGGCTAAGATGAAAAACTCAGGGGACAGCAGATGCTGGAAAGGATGTGGGGAAAAAGGAACACTTCTCCATTGTTGGTGGGATTGCAAGTTGGTAAAACCACTCTGGAAATCAGTTTGGTGATTCCTCAGAAAATTAGACATAGTACTACTTGTGGACCCAGCTATACCACTCCTGGGCATATACCCAGAAGATGCTCCTACATGTAATAAGGACACACGTACCACTATGTGGAACGAACCCAGATGTCCCTCAACAGAGGAATGGATACAGAAACTATGGTATATATACACAATCGAGTACTATTCAGCTATTATAAACAATGAATTCATCAAATTCTTAGGCAAATGGATGGAACTCAAAAGTGTCATCCTGATGGAGGTAACCCAATCACAAAAGAACACACATGGTATGCACTCACTAATAAGTGGATGTTAGCCCAAAAGCTCAAAATAAACAAGTTACAATTCACCTAGCACAGGAAGCTCTAGAAGAAGGAGGACTTAAGTGAGGGTGCTTTGATTCCTCTGAGAGAGGGAACAAAATACTCACAGGAGCAATAAGGGAGACAATGTGTGGAGCAAAGACTGAAGTAAAGGCCACCCACAGACAGCCCTATCTGGGGATTCATCCTATAAACAGTCCCCAAACCCTGACACTACTATGGACAACAAGAAGTGTATACCAAAAGGAGCATGCCACGGGCCTTACAAATACAGAGGCAGATGCTAGCAACCAACTACTGGACTGGGCAGGGGTGCCCCAATCGAGGAGCTAGAGGGTGGCCCAGAAGTGCTGCGGGGGTTTATAGCCCCATGGGAAGAACAATGATTTCAGCCACCCAGATGCCCCAAGACTCCCAGGGACTGAACCATCAACCAAGGGGTACACATGGTTCCAGCCAAAAATGTGGCAGAGGGAGGCCTTGTTGGGTATTTGTGGGAGGAGTGGTCCTTGGTCAGGTAAAGGCTCAATAGAGGCCCCAACTATTTAAGGGGAGGGGGAGTATATTGGGTGGAGGGGTATATACGTGGAGGCAGGGGGTGGGAGAAGGGGTTGAGGGTATTTGGGGTGGGGGATTTTGGGAAAGGTTTTACCATTGGCAATGTAAATGAAGACTATATTCAATAAAAAAAAATACAGAATTAGCATGACCATAAGCTTCCCTATCTCTATCCTTTTTATGAGACTGTAACAGAATCTCTGAGGCTAGATCTTTTATAATGAACAGAAGTGTGTTTGCTCAAAGTTTCAGATGCTGAGAAGTTCAGCATTAAGGACCTGTTGTATCACTATGGCCTTTTTGATCTCACTTGGTAGGAGAGAAGCGTGGGAAGGGGGAAGAGAGAGCAAAGAGGGTGAGCCCTTTTGAATGAGCCCACTTTCACAATAACAGCATGAGTCCATTGTCACATCTTGACCTCATCACCTTTTAAAGGTCCCACTTGATGACACCTGCACAGTACCAAGTAGGCACTGTCTATTTCAACATGTAGTTCAGAAAAATAAACCTTAACCAAGCACTGATTGAAAAACTGTACTGGCAAAGAGTTCATGGACAGCACCCCTTTCCCCTAGGCCTAAAGTTAAGGTTTCATCCTACATGACCCTCTCTATCCGGGCCCTTTACCAGATGACTGATACAAGGACATTGTTTCATATAATTTTATAGACTTATAATCTTACATCTGAAATGTAGTGAAATAAAATTATTTATTTCAGAAATTATTTCAGAGTTAATTACATACAGTTCAGATGTTTCTTCATGCCATTTAAAAATGTTTGTTTATTAAATGGTAAATGCTGCTGGAATACAAAGTAATCTGACTAAGTCTTGTGTGAGATAGTAAATGAAATTTCTTCGTAGGGAACTTTGTGTTTTCTATGTATGGCACAGCCTTATTTGTAGAGGTCGGCTTTTACAGCAGTCGTATATGATCGCTTTAGTTGATATGTAGTAGATTTGAAGATATTACGGCTGGTGGCCACAGGACTCTAAGAACCCTGGCTAGAGTTTACATCTGTTGCTGCTCTATAGGTGTAGCTTGTGTGTAATGGGCTATTTCCTGCTCCTCTTGCTGCTTTGAAACTCAGACAGGAAGGCCTTTTCCGATGAACCAAATGAAGGCAATGGAGCAGCTCTTACTGCAGATTGAGAGCTTTGTGCCCAGACTTGGAGGTCACTTGAATGCTGTTGGCCTGCTGAACACTTCCTGTCCAAGTGCATTCAGCTTCCTCTAGCATCTCTGGGTCAGTGCCATTGCTTAGAAGTAGGAGCAACTCATTTCTCATATCATAGTAAAACTGTTTAAAAAGTATTAAATGTATGTTGTGTATTTGTGGTGGTTTTCAACACCCCCCCACCCCATACTATTTTACAACAAGCCCTCATCTCCTACCTAAAATAATACTAGACTGATTAAGTAATATTGTTACTAAATGGAGTTCATGGGGCTATATAAAAAGCACACTCCAGTAACAATATAGAAAAGCTGTGATGCTTTGGGTTAGGAAAAACTAATTTCTAAACATGTGGTATCAAGAAGGAACAAAACTATGATGTTAATCTGTACATGTACAATATTAACAAGTGGTAGTTGGTCAGTGAACTCTGAGGCTGGAAGCTAACTGATTTGTGAGTCCTAACCTGATGTGGTGGTACACATATGTGATAGTACTGCAGAAGATGCACAGGGGATTCTAGACAAACCAGAAAAAAGTGAGCCCCAGACTACTTGTGTCCATTGTATGAGGCAAAATGAGAGAGAGAGAGAGAGAGAGAGAGAGAGAGAGAGAGAGAGAGAGAGAGAGATTGATTTTATCTACTGTTGTGATCCTGGGAGTTGAGCATGAGATCTTGTGTGTGGTCATTCCACTACGAACTATACCCCTAGGGAGAAAAAAATCTTTATTTTGCCAAGTTATGCCAGAAAGAAGAAAAACTTATTTTTTTCAAAGTGTCAGCTGATAACTTGAGCCATATGGTAAAGGTCACTCTCTAGCAGTGAGAGAAAAGACCAGCTTTGTGGTCAAAAGGGGATCAAAACAGACAAAATAATTTTTAAGCATCAGGTGCCATGTTTTTCAGGAATGTCCCTGAAGATACTGAAAAGTGGTACTGCCCCTTAAAGGGGATTTGTAGAAGGCCTCTGGGTCACTGGGATGTGCACTCAAAGGGGACTGTGAGAAGTTGGTTTCTTTCTCTCACTTTCTGCTTTCTGGTTCAATATGCTTTCTAGAAACTGAGATGTGCCACTCTCACCAGAGATTACTGTTGAGCTTTCAAAACCATAAGCCAAAACTTGGGTTTACAACCCAAACATCTCAGGGTTAACAAACATCCTGAGAAAGAGATTATGGAAACACCCCCATTCCCAAGAGCTTCAGACAAAGGAACAAACAAATAGCCAAGACAAAACATAACCAAGTGGGTAAAAGATATCTGCAATTTAAAAATTAATTCCAAAAAAGAGCTTGAGGAAGACACTAGAAGAGAGAAAAGCCTCCCATGTTCATGAGTTCGTAGAAATGATATTCTGAAAATAACCATTTGCCTTAGTTAGTTTTCTCTTGCTATGAAGAGACAGTGTGACCACCACAACTTTTAAAACAGTTGGGGTTTGTTTACAGTTTCAAAAGTTCAGTCCACTTTCATCGTGGCAGGAAGCATGATGGCATACAGTGCTGGAGAAGGAGCCAAATGATCTAGATCTGCAAGCCACAGGAAGAGAAAGAAGCGTTGGGCCTGACTTGGACTTTTGAAATCTCAAAAACCCAGCCCCCAGTTAACACTTCCTCTAACAAGGCTACACCTCTTAACCCATCCCCCCCCCCAAGTATTGCCCTCCCTGATAACCAAGCATTCAAAGCTCTGAGTCTATGGGGACCTTCTTTATCAAACCACTACATCCTTCTCTATGGTCCATTTAGGCTTGTGGCTAAATTTTAATAATGCAAAACCATATTCAATCCAATTTCAAAAATTTTCATAGTATTTTATAACAGACTGTTGTAACAGTCTCAACAATGCTAAAAAGTCCAAAGTGAAAGTCTCTTCTGAGACCCTTAACAATCTCTTAAGCGTAACACCCTATGAGTTCAAAATCAAAAAGCAGATTGTATACTTCAAACATACACTGAGGTAGACTATGCATTACCATTCCAAAAAGGAGGAAAGGAACATAGTGATAAAATACTGAATCTAAGAAAAACTGAAAACCAACAGGGCAAACTCCCAATTCTGCAACTCCATGTCTGGTGTCATCTCTGTATCTGTCTGTCTGTCTCTCTCTGTCTCTCTCTGTCTCTGTCTCTCTCTGTCTCTCTCTCCTCTCCTCTCCTCTCCTCTCCTCTCCTCTCCTCTCCTCTTTTCTCCTCTCCTCTCCTCTCCTCTCCTCTTCTCTTCTCTTTGGCTGTTTCTACTCCCCGTTATCAGTTCTCCTTGGCAGGTATCCCACTACTCCAACATCTATAATATCTTGTGGTCTCTAATGAAACTCAGCCTTCACCTTCACAGCTTCACACAATAGCCTCTCTAGGCCTCCAAACAGGGAAACCCTTGACATAGGCCTAGCCGCAACAGCTTTCCTTAGCCAGAAAGGGAAATTCTACAACCCCTGTCTTCTATCTTTGACTCTAAAGCTAAAACCACATGGCTGAATTTGCCAATTACTTCTGCTTCTAAGGGCAGCAACTTGGACCACTTGTTCAAATACATTTTCACCATCTTTGAGTTTTCAATGGTTTCTTTCACTGCTTGAGATTTACTTAATTCCTTTTTACAAGTTGGAAGTGTAGCAGGGTGGGGTCTTGCCCTTTGTTCAAACCCTTTATCTCCTGAGCACTGGGCTTAGCTTCTTCACTGCATGGCCCAGTGTTCTTTTTTCCCCTCAAACTGTACATTTTTTATCTTTCCTTGTTCATTTTTGTTAGAGATATGCATGAGTGGCCACTAGTAAACTCATGACACAGTCAGTATTAGGCTGTCTTGAAATATCCTCCAGTAACATATTAATCAAAAACTCTTCTTTAGGTCACTTACTAATATTTTATTCATGTGAAACTTCTTGAGCCAAATTCATAATCTACATTGCTCTTAGCACCACTGTCTTCCAAGCTCCTAAAGTATATCCCATTAAATCTCACTTAAATTATCAAACTGTTTTCCTAATCCAAATCCTCAAATTTTACATTCCTCCAAAAAGCAGCAAAGACAGGCCTGTCACAGCAATACCCCACTGCTGCTCCCAGCTTCTGTCTTATTCAGTGTTCTGTAGCTATGACAGCTTTTATAAAAGAAAGCATTTAATTAAAACCATTACACCAGCCTACCAAAAGGAAAAGACATTACAGATTCAGCACAATCTCAATCAAAACCTCTGTGACATTCTTTGAAAAGAACCAATCAAACAAACAAACACCAACAAAATTTCATGTAGGAGTACAAAAGACCACAGATAGATAAGTCAGTCTTTGAGATGAAGGTAAGGTTAGACTAATGCTGGAGGAATTGCCATGCCTGATTTCAGGTTATATTGTACCATAATAAAAACAGCATGGTATGACACAAAAATAGTCATCCAGATTAATGGAACAGAAGGCCCAGTCTTAAGCAAGCACAATTACAGCCACCTGATATTTGACAAAGATAAAGAAGAAAAGAAAAAAATAGCATCTTCAACAAATAATGCTTGAAAGCTATGTTCTCATGTAGAAGAATGAAATTTGACCTCTATCTGTCACACTTTGCAAAACAGCTTCAGATGGATTGAGGACGTTATAAAACCAGAAACTTTTAAACTTCTAGAAGAAAACACAGAGAATACTCTGCAAGATAAAGCAGGAAAAAAGACTTTCTGAACAGAACTCCACTTACTTGAGAATTAATCAAAACAACTGACAAATTGGAACCTCATGAAATCAAAATGCTTCAATACAGCAAAGAAAACAATCAAGTGCAGAAGTACACAAAATGAGAGACAATTGTTGCCAGCTACACATACAACAGAAGACTAATCCCCAGAATACACAAAGAACTAGATGAATCAAGCATCGATTAAACAAATAACCAAATCAAAAATTGACCTATGGGTATGAACAAAGAACTCACAAAAGAAAACGGCAAAAAATCTTTTAAAATGTTTAACATTGTTAGTCATTGGGAAATGCAAACCAAAACTACTTTGAGATTCCATCTTACCCCTGTTAGAAATGCAAAGATCAAGAAAAGATGTAGTAATGAATTCTGGTGAGGATACTGGTAAAGTGATCCCTCACTCAGCATTGGTAAGAATGCAAACACGTGGAGCCACTATGAAAATCAGTATGAAGAATGATCAAAAAAGCATGTCTGCTAGATGACCCAACTACTATTGTGCATATACCCAAATGGCTTGATATTCTACTCCAGAGACACTTGTTTATCTGTTCATTGCTGTTCAAGTCTCAGTAGCTAGGAAATCGAAGCAGACTAGATGTACAACAACTGATAAATGAGTATACAATGTGATATACAAATCCTGTGAAATTTGGCTGGGATGAAGAATAATATTACATTTACATGTAAATGGATAGAACTGGAAAATGTACTGACTAAAGTAACCTAGACCCAGAAAGACAAATGCAGCCTGTTCTTGTGCGTGTCTCCTAGATCCAAATCTTTAGGGTTGAGTGTATAGTTTGGAGTAACATTAGAAGGCAGGAAAGTAGAAAGGGACCATTGAAAATGTATGGAAGGAGCGCGAGAAAGTAGGGGTGGCTGGACATAGATGCTCTAAAAGAAAAAGGGAAAGTGGGGGAAAGATTTAACTGGAGAAGAGGGAAGAGGAGGTAAAAAATAGGGAAGGGTGGTAAATGTGTAAATAACAATAAGGATGATTGGAAAGTACATAGGAAAACCTATTATTTTTATGCTGACTTTAAAATCTTAAAAATAAAACCTAACTTCTCATTATACATACACACACACACACACACACACACACACACACACACGCAGAGAGAGAGAGAGAGAGAGAGAGAGAGAGAGAGAGAGAGAGAGAGAGAAGCTATACCCTCGGTGGTGGAATGACAGTAGCCAAACTAAAAACCATCTTAGAGCCTACTCAATTGATGGGGAACGTGTGACTGGTACTTTAAAAATAGACAGCACATGGTGGTCACAGGCTCTAGAGGAAAAATTACTACTGTAACATTACTAAAGCAATGTGGTTCCCAATTACCCTCTAAATCATCATTTTCTTCCCGTAGATAACTGCAGCTCTCATCTCATCAAAGACGCTTCCTTTTGTAAGGAATGGAGGCTATTACAGAGATCCATACTGCTCAGAAAACAGAGAATGCATGACTGTCAGTGTCCCACCCCAAAATGAGACCTCTGTAACACAAGCCCTACAACTAAGGCTCGGGAAATATTGTCGAAGGAGTGGAAAGATTATTAAGAGCCCTAGGACCAAGATAATTGATACAAGAGAGTAAGTATATTTTGGACAGGACAGGGATGTTAGCCATTAACTCTCAGCAACATCTGCCTACACAGGACCTGCAGAGAGAACACACCAGCCATCATACAAATATAAATGAAAAGAAACTTGACAATGCCTTACCCAAGATGAAGAGCAGACAACAACTGCCTACTATGGGGAAAAGAGCCAGTCTTTTTCAGGTAAGAGCCCTTGATCCCAAGTAGACAACCATAACAACACACAAATAATGGCAGCACTAACTAAACTTAGTTTTTTTTTTTTTTTTTTGTTTTTGTGTGTGTGTGTGTGTGTGTGTAGGAAAATAATTCCAGGAGAAGAGATTATGAATGGAGAGGATGTAATTGGAGGGACAGAGGAGAATTTAAAACTAGCAAAAATATTAGCTAAAATAAAATTTTCCTTTACTCTATGGGTAGCCTGACTCATGTATTCTGTTGCAGCAATGGGAGGCTGACATTAAATAACAGTTTCTAAGCATATACACGTCCTGAGGTTTTTCAGAGCTCCTATCTAGTTCCTAGGAACCATACATCTTTACCAAGTTCTTGAGATGTGTAAATGTTTGTCACCTTGACACAAACTAGGGTCATCTGGAAAGAGGGACCTCGATTGAGGTATGGCCTCCTTCAGGTTGATCAGCGGGCAAGCAAGTTCTGGTTTGATTAATGACTGTTGTAAGAGGACCACTATGAGCACTGCCACTCTGGTGCAAGTGGTCCTGGATTGTATTTAAAAAATCAAGCTGAGTAAGCCATAGGGAACAAGCCAGTAAGCAGAATTCTTCCATGGCCTCTGCTTCAGTTCCTGCGTCCATGTTCTTGCCTTGAGATTCTGATCTGACTTTACACCATGATGTACTGTAAGCTATAAGATTAAATAAACCCTTTCCTCCTCAAATTAGTTTTGGTTTGGTCAGTGTTTTAATCACAGGAACAAAAAGCAAACTATAGCAAAATGCAACTCAATCCAGTCCCGGGCAGAGCACAGCAGCACAGGTAGGTCAGTTTCTCTATATCATACTGTTCATGATACCACACCTGCTCATGGTATCTTATTACAGCAATAGAGACCTACAGGCTCCTGATAACTTCCCATTTTATGGGGGCAGTAGCTCTAGCTGGCTGTGAACCAATCTCTATGACCTCATCTAACCTTAAACAACAAGAAAAACAACAAAAAAACTCTTTAAAGGCCCCAGTGTCTCACATTCTGAAGTACAGGAGGTTACTGCTGAGTTGGCTGGGCTGGGGCAATATTGGTTCAGTAGCCATGGCACTACGAGGACTAGAGAAAACATTCCTATTCATATTTAATTATAATTTTTCTTTGCTGACTTGTTTTATCCATTTTCTTATGTTTGTGTGCAATAGGGCTAGTGTTCATTCATGTGAATGAAAGCATGTTCATACTACACTCTGTGTGTAGAGGCCTTATGTGCACATACAATTCTGTGTGTGTATAGGTAATACAACCTTGGGTGTTGGTTCTCACCTTCTACCTTGCTTGAGACAGGTTTTGTGTTCACCACTTGGCCATATATTCCAAGCTACCTGTTCTAGTCAACTAAGAACTACCCACATTCCAGAACCAGGTTCTGCCCCTCCTTCATTGACTCACAGCCAACAGCCTGTCTAATGCAACACATTTTCACTACCCCCTGTTGTGTTTTTTCCCTATGTTCATGATCCATATCCCCTATAAAGCTGGCAACATCACAGCCTAGCCTTTCTACTTCCACCCCCTCTCAGAGGGGGCCTTTTATGTTATTGTCCCTCTCTGCATTCCCTCAATAATTCTCCTCTGTGAGGTCTGTTATGTGGTGTGATTATTGTGACATTCCTTGGTCCCAGTCACCAAAGTGAACGTTCACCAGCAAAACCCTTTCAATCTGGCCTGCAAGGTTCAGGGCATTGTCTCCTTCCCTCTTGCTTGGAGTACTTGGGGTTAAAAACATTTCACCACTGCACCCAGATTTTAATGTGGGTTCTGGGAATCCAAATTCATTTTCTCATATTTGTGTAGAGGGCATTTTACCCACCAAGCCATCTCTGCAGCTTTCCAGAGTCAGTGCTTTGAGGAATCATGAACTTCTTCACCCACAGAATAATCACAAAGCAAACATGGTTTGTGTGTGTATGTGTCAGTGTGTGTGTGTGTGTGTGTGTGTGTGTGTGTATGTATGTGTGTGTGTAGTATGCATGATTATGCACAAAAACGTTTTAATGATTCTTTTCTTTCTTTGAATACTATTTTTTCAAATCTTGGAAATCTGAGGTTAGATTTATCATATTCAATAAAGGAAGTATTGAGAACCTACTAGTGTGACTTATAAACTTAGGAGAATAAAAAAAATGTATGTTTGGGCTGTGAGACAATGTAGCCCTAAACATAACCTTTTCTCTGTAATAATACAGGTCAAAATACCTCAGAAGATCAACCATACTGCAGCTGGTTTACTTTGACTGAACTACTTTTATAATGAGTTCGAACACTGCAACTGTTCATTCTTACAGCTGGAGAATATAAATCTTTTTACAAAACTGTGCATGCCCTCTGTTTGTTCTCCTTGGTTTCTTTTGTCTGCTAGGGCTTGAACTAAGTCTTTCACTAGTAGGAAAGTACTCTTGGAAAGCACTCTGCCTAATGCACACACACACACACACACACAGGTGATATGCTTAGCCAGTTACAATGGTTTTGTCTTCTCTATTCCTGGTACTTTTATATTGTTTTGTTAAGACAAAATCTTGCTATCCACCACCCCCACCCCACAAAGGCACTAGTCTCTATTCAAGATCTTGAAGGATCTCCCTACCTCCCATCCTGAGAAGCTGTGACAATTGACATGTGTATGCAAATGTCCCCTTTCTACTATACATTAACATATAATGTAATTGACTGGTATACTTTCCTTAATGACTCTCTGCTTTTATAAATCAGTTCTCATGATAACCAGTGATATGCTTTTCTTGATACTATATTTCAATTCAATATCATATTTTCTTCAGTGTTTGCATAAGCCCTTGAATTACAGCCTTGTAAATATAATAGAAGAGTACAAAGTTTCCTGCTTGATTGTGCCCCAACTTGCTCTCTCCCATGCTTTACAGAATGTGATTCTGAAGTTTCAAGTGTTTTTTTTTTTTTACACATTTAGGCTAAACCAAAACTACTGTTGAGAAGAATCTAAGAACAGTCTGTGAACACCCTTTGACTTTCCATTTTAAGGATCAAAAATGATCCTTGGCATCTATTGGATTTATTTTCTTTTTCTATTGAGGCAGAATGTCTCTGTGTAGCCCAGCTAGTTTCTAACTCTTGTCCCCTGCATTCCCATGATGCACTGGGGTTATAGGTATATAACATCATACTAAGCCAGATTCTTGTGTTTCTCAATATAAATTATTGATATGGAATTTGATTGTTCTCTAAAGTTTTGAGGTCACAGTGATTTTAATTAGCAAACCAATACTCTTACATATGGGTATTTGTGTTTATTGACTTCTGTAAGAACATTTGTTTTGCATGAAAGGCCTGGTTTAAATAACTCATATTTTATAGAGATAAAATGTCAGTCTTCATCATTTCCTGATGGCATGTCAAGGTCATCTCTGACTCTTACATTTAGTATTCCTCAGTTGAGGTTTCCAGTGTAATGTCTCAGTTTGGAATATTCTACAACTTTTTGTTGTAGAATCTCTATTTTGCTAAGGTAGTGACATGTTACTTTCTGTGCCTATCATCCAAAGTGTTTGGAAATAGGAATGAGTTGTAAGCAGTGAAAATATTGCAGGGAGGATTCATTTGATATAGGAATACCTGCAAACCTTTTATTTGATTATTTTCATGAAAATACTTCTGTAACTGTGAGAGAACAACTTGGTTCCAGTGTGTCAAGATACTGATGAAATGAGACAACCCCAGGATTGGATCAAGTGTAGTTTATTGAGGGATTTACTATCAGAAGCATAGTCTCGGTAGTACCAATCTCAATGAGACATATTTGGTCAGTACAAAAGGCTCCCTACTTGGAACATACCTGTCTTATCTTAAGCTAATATCACATTCCTGGTTCTGGGTCCTGTTGTAAAACTCCACATGCTTCTGTAATGACGATGTTTGTTTACAGTTTGTTTGGATGCTACATAGGAAAGAACAACAGGGGTTATTCTGGAGCCATCATGCTGGGTATTTCTAGAATTAGCCAAGCTAGTTCCATAGAGTAACAGGATATAATTGATGGGTTAATGTTCCCAGGTTTCGGCACCAAATGATGGGTTTATAAAAGGAGAGAAGGGGGATTAGAGAGTGTGACACAGAGGTGTGGGGAAGGAGGTGCCTCAGGTGGGCCCATGCCCAGGCACCTCTTCCCCCTGAGGGACCACACACACACACACACACACACACACACACACACACACACACAGTATAGAATAGAGTTTATTCAGGGAAGAGGATGGGAGTTAATGATGTAGTGGAGGGAGGGAGGGAGGGAGGGAGGGAGGGAGGGAGGGAGGGAGAAAAAGAGAGAGAGAGAGAGAGAGAGAGAGAGAGAGAGAAGAAGAAGAAGGAGGAGGAGGAGGAGGAGGAGGAGGAGGAGGGGAGGGGAGGGGAGGGGAGGGAAGGGAAGGGAAGGGAAGGGAAGGGAAGGGAAGGGAAGGGAAGGGAAGAGAAGAGAAGAGAAGAGAAGAGAAGAGAAGAGAAGAGAAGAGAAGAGAAGAGAAGAGAAGAGAAGAGAAGAGAAGAGAAGAGAAGAGAAAAGAAGAGAAAAGAAGAGAAAAGAAGAGAAAAGAAGAGAAAAGAAGAGAAAAGAAGAGAAAACTAGAGAGGAGTGGAGGCCAACCATGACCATGTGGAGAGAGGGGAGAGGGGAGGAGAGGCCAAGAGAGGCAGAGAGGTAAGAGTGCCAAGAAGCAAGGGCTGTAAGAGAGAGAGAGAGAGAGATGAGGGGCAAGCAGCCCCTTTTATAGTGGACCAGGTCTATGGGGCAGGACATACCTGGCTGTTGCCAGGTAATTGTGGAGTGGAGCTTAGACAGAATACCAACAATAATTATTTCCATCTTATAATTTCTGTCTGAATGTTGTTATTTGATGACTGCAATGTGATCAGTCTATCAATATTTTTAGTTTCTTCTACATACATACAGAGATTAAACATCTCAAATTTAAGGTGTATACATTGAGGATGTAGAATGCATAAAATACTTATTTTAGGCATATGCTATATTCTAAAATGGTTTGAGTGAATGGTAAGAATACACATATGATCAGTGATAAACCAAAAAGAAGAGGAGAGAGACAGCCTAGACTACAGTTCTCATCAAACACTGGCAGATAGTGAGAATGGAGCAAATAAAATTGACAAGGATGAAGAGGAAGGTATATTAGATGAGGAAAGGTCATGTGTAAAACCACTGTTAAGGCAGAAGGGTCTAACAGAGCAACCATAGATTTAGATTAGCAAGCAAGAAAATTAAAGGGTAGGTTGATGCCAAATGATATAAAGTCTTACTATCACATATCACATTAGGTTGTGATTAAATAAATGACTAATTAATACTTTATAGAAAGTCATATAATGGAAGGCTTTAGGAAGTGCTGTATAAGATGTTTGATGAGAAGATACTAGGTGCAGGCAGAATATCTAAAAACCCAGAAGGCAGTCAAGTCATAGTCCTAAGGACCTGAATCATAAGCGATCAGCACTGGAATTATATCAGGTTATGTCAAAATCCATGGCATAAAACATAACATGTGATTGTTATTTAAAATTAGTATCTGATTCAAAATTAGTCCCAAAAAATTATGAAAGAGCTTGTTTCATCTTATGTAATTTACCACCACATCCAACAATTAAAGGACCACATAAAAACTTTATCTTTTTTTTTAAAGCAGTTCCTGGTTCTGGCTCTATGTCTCTCTCTCTCTCTCTCTCTCTCTCTCTCTCTCTCTCTCTCTCTCCCCCCCCCTCTTTTTGGTTTTTCAAGACAGGATTTCTCTGTGTAGCCCTGGCTGTCCTGGAACTCACTCTGTAGACCAGGTTGGCCTCCAACTCAGAAGGCTGCCTGCCTTTGCTTACCAAGTGCTGAGATTAAAGGCATGTGTCACCACTGCCTGGCCATAGATCTCTTTCATTAGTTCATCAACTCTGGTTACAATTTCAGAGTTGATGATAGTTTCTGAGAGGCATTACTCTACCAATAGAAATCTATTAATTTTCCTTTTCCTGCCTCTCTTCCAACATTAGGAGCTAAGTACTTATTCTTCTGTAACTGTTTTATTGTGTAAAATATTTCATTTCATTTTTTAGATAAAGAAGTTAGAATAGAGGATAGAGATCTATTTCAAGCTTCAACATCCTATAATCAGTGGTTCTCTGCATTTTGATCAGATGTGGATTCCTGTAATGGTCTCCATCTGCTGCAAAATGAAGCTTCATGATGAGGAGTTGGAACTACTCTTATCTGTGGGTATGACGATAAGTATTTAAAAGGCAGTTATGATTATTCTAGTTTATGAAAAGTGGCAGTAATATGTTCTGAAGGTCATAACCTCACTAGTCTCAGTTTTTAGTAGCAGTCATGAATTCTTTCTCATTGAGCAGGCCTTAAGTTATTTCTCATTTATGTTAGTTACTGACATGATGTAAGCACCATCATTGAACGTTAGTTACTGACATGATGTAAGTACCATCATTGAACCCATAGATAGATCTTGGTGACGGTAGTTTGTGGGTGTATCTTGCCATTGTTGTGGTTTGTGGGGTTTTCTGAAAGTTAGGACTATTGACTGGTTTTCCTCCCTTAGCAGCTTCTGTTGCTCCTTTAAGAACTAGGAGAACTATTTCTAACAGAGATGATTTCTGAGAAAGTTCCAGCTGTATTCCTCCAAGTCTTGTGCCTTCAGCAATAGGGCCTGACTTTTTCAGTTCTGGGACGAAACCAATGGCAAATGCAACAACCTATATTGTTTTGGAAATCTCTTAGATTATTTCAATCAGTAACATAAAGGGTTTCCATATTTGACAGGGGAGTTAGTCTATATGGCTTTTGGAAGGAACACGATCACCCCAAGTGGTGCATATATACATTTTTGTACAGGTACCATGGTTTGGTTTGGTTTTGCTTCTTGTTTTGTTTCATTTTTTCAAATTAAAATAGTTCTGCAATCTTGAAATTTTGAAATCTAATATTGCAATCCCTCCAGCATTATCATTTTTTGCTCAGGATTACTTTGTCTGCCCCAAACTGTTTCTGTTGCCATATGAGGATTGGAGTTCTGTTGTTGTTTCTTAGAAGATCATTGTGTTGATTTTATTGGAATTTCTTTGGATCTCTCAATTGTTTTTGGTACAATCATTATTTTCACAATATTAAGTTTATTAATCCCATGGTTATGAAAGGTCTTTCTGTCTTCTAGAAATTCTTCTGATTTTAAATTTTTCATAATACAGATCATTCATGTCATTAATTCAGTTTGTTCCCAGATATTTTTAAGGCAATCATGAATGGGGAAATGGTCTACATCATTTTTGTTATTAATATGTAGAAAGGCTACTCATTTTTGTAAGTTAGTATTCTGGCCACTTTTCTGAACATGAAGATCATTTCTAGATATTTTCTGACAGAATTTTTGATATTGCTCAAGTATATTGTAACATCTACTTATAGAGATAATTTCACTTGTTTTCACATCTGTATCCTACTTTCCTTCCCTTGTCTCATTGCTCTAGCTAGTGCTTCCAGCACTATATTGAACAGGAGTGAGGTTATTGGGTAAACCCTTCTCATTTCTGATTTTAATGGGATTTGTCAGATAAAGCCTTTATTAGTTTGAGGTATATTCCCTCCAGTTTTGCTGTCACTTCAGCTTTTACCATGAACACATGTTGCGTTTGTCAAAGGCATTTTGTGTGCCTGTCAAGATAATCTTGTAATTTTTGTCAATAAATCCATTTATATGATATACTATATTTATCAAGTGTATGTTGAACACCCCCGCATCTCTGATATCAAGCTAACTTGAGGATAATGGATGATCTCTCTGATATATATTTATAATTGTTTGACATTTTCTTTTTATTGTTTAGAAATTGTACATCTATGTTCATCAGAGATATTGGTCTATATTTTCTTTTTTGTTGTGTTTCTTTTTGTTGTGTTATTTGTTTTTGGTATTACAGAAATGAGAGATTCACTGAAGAAGTTTAAACATGCTCTTTCTGTTTCTAATTTATGGAATAATTTATGATGTCTTTTTTTTTTATCTCCACAGAAAGTCTGTTAGAATTGTGCTATAGACCTGGGCCTGGACTTTTGCTTTAGTCAGAGGCTTTTTATTAATGTTTCAATATTATTTTCTGGGAGTCTAAGCTGTTGATCTCTTGGTTTGATTTTCTTAGTTCAGATGAATCTAAAAGTTCATCTGTTTGTTTTACATTTTCTGACTTAATATGATACATGTTGTTATGTATTATAATATTCTGTGATTTTCAGGTATCCATTGTATTTTTTCTGTTCATTTCTGGTTCCCTTTATTTGGTTTCTCTTTTTCTTCTTTTTTGTTAATTGAGTTAACGATTTCTCAGCTTGTTTATCTTCTTAAATAACCAGCTCTTACACCTGTAATCCCAGCACTTGGGAGGCAGACGCAGGTGGATTTTTGATTTCGAGGCCAGCCTGGTCTACAGAGTGAGTTCCAGGGCACACCAGGACTACACAGAGAACCCCTGTCTGAAAAAACCACAAAAAAAAAAAAACCAAAAACCAAAAACAAAAACAAAAAAACAGCTCTTAGAGTCTCTGAATCTTTATATTGTTTTCTTAGCTTCTAGTTCATTATTTTCAGATTTTTTTTTCTTCCAGTCTACTGAAGTTGGTATTGCTTTGTTCTTGCTTTTCCAAATACTTTAGTTGCAACAGTAAGTCATTTGCTGTGGTCTTTCTCATTTTTAAATGTAGACATCTAGGGCTATAACCTTCCCTGTTAGGGTTGCTTTCCATTTGCCCTAGAGGTTTTGTTTTATTTGAGTTTTCATTTTTCTTAATTCCAGAATTTTTAGAAATTTCTCTTAAGATTTTTGCTTGGCCCATTTATCATTCAGTAATATGTTGTTTAGTCTTTGCTATAGATTTTTTGTTTTGGTTTTAAGTTTTGTTGCATTGTGGTCAGATGAAATTCATTCAGTTAGTTTGAATTTTCTTTATTTGTTAAGATTTGTTTTGTGTCCCAGCATGTGGGCACTTTTAAAGATGCTTGTAAGGCTATTGAATCAATGTTCCCTGCCTCCCTTAGGTCCACTTGATATATGATGTCATTTAATTCTAATGTTTCTTGCTTTATGTTTCATCAATATGACCTGTTTTTTGGAGGAAGCAGGATACATGTATGTTTTGATTAAGGAGCTGAGACCATTAATATTTAAAGCTAAAGTAGGTATTGATGCCTGCCATTTTTTAAATTTATATTCTTTGTTTTTTCATTTTTTTGTTTCAGTATTTATGGCTTGATTTGTTTCTTTAGGTAACCTCTTAACTAAACTTATTTGTTGCTATCTGAAGTATTGATTTCAATATTCTCTGCAGAGTTGATGCCATAGACATGAATTCTTTAAGCCTGTATATGCCATGTAAAGATTCTTTTATTTTTAATAAAATTAAAATTTTATTTTATTTTAAATAAATTTTAATTTCCATCAACTATGGCATATTTTTCTGGGTACAGTAGTGTGGGTTGCCACGTATGATCTTCTAAATTTTGAAGTGCATTGTTCAAGGCTTTTCTGGCCTTTAAAGTTTCCATTGAGAAGTTAGCTGTTATTCTGGTGGGGTTTCCTTTATATGTAACTTGTGGAATTTCCCTTACAGTTTTCAGTATCTTATGTTTGCTGGGTACATCTTGCATTCTAAGTCTAATATGACATGTGAAACTCCTCTTCTGATCCTGTCTATTTGATGTTTTATATGCTTCTTGCATCTGAATGCAATTGTACGGCTTTCTTTAGTTTGAAATAGTTTTCTTCTATGACCTTGTTGAATATCTGGTTTACAGCATTAATCTGGGATTCTTTTCCTCTACTTATGCCGATGATTCAAAATTTTTTGTTTGTTTGCTTTTGTGGTGTCCCAAAGTCCCCATATTTTCTTTTATGTGTTTAATTTTTCATATTCATTGCTTTAATAGTCCAATTCCTTAATTGTATATTCAAATAATGATAGTCTATCTTCTATTTCATCCATTCTATTTGTGAGGTTTCTCCCCAACTTACATTTATAATTGGATTTTTCAATTCCATATTTATTTTCATTAAATTCTCTTCAGTATCTCTATCTCTTCACTCAATTCAATTTTAAACCCTGAGTTGTCTTCATCATTTCACTCAGATGAATGTGTCTGTTTACTTGCACATCACTAAGAAGTTTGCTGTTATCCTCTTTAATTTTATTGAATTGTTTATTTATAATTTTTCTTTTTTGTAGGTTATTTTATTTATTTACATTTCAAATGTTATCCCCCTTCCCAGTTAAACCGCCTATCCATTCCATAGTTCCTACTGCTTCTATGAGGGTACTCCTCCACCCATCTACCCCTCCCACCATCCTACCCTAGCACCCTGGAATCCTCAACCTCCACAGGACCAAGGGGTTCCCCTCCCATTGGTACTAGATAATGTCATCCTTTGTTACATATGCAGCTGGAGCCATAGGTCCCTCTATGTGTACTCTTTGCTTGGTGGTTTAGTCCCTGGGAGCTCTGGGGGTTCTGGTTGGTTAATATTGTTGTTCCTCCTATGGGGTTGCAAACCCATTCAGTTCCTTCAGTTCCTTTCCCTAACTCCTCCATTGGGGTCTCAGTGCTCATTCCAACAGTTGGCTGCATGCATCTACATCTGTATTTGTAAAAATTGGGATATAAAGCTAAACAAAGAATTCTCAACTGAGGAATCTCAAATGGCTGTGAAGCAACTAAACAAATGTTCAACATCCTTAGACATCGGGGAAATGTCAGTCAAAATTCCACCCACACCAATCTGAATGGCTAAGATCAAAAACTCAGCTGACAGCAGATGCTGGCAAGGATGTGGAGAAGGAGGAATACTCCTCCATTGCTGGTGGGATTGCAATCGGGTACATCCACTCTGGAAATGAGTCTGGTGGTTACTCAGAAAATTGGACATAGTACTTACTACCTGAGGACCCAGATATACCACCCCTGGACACCCAAAAGATGCTCCAACATAAAACAAGGACACATGCTCCACTATGCTCTGACCAATATTTTCTCTTTTTAAATTATTTCTTTTATTTTGATATTACAATTACATCATTTCTTCCAAAATCTTTCTCCTTCTTAACCCACCCATATATCCTTCCTTGCTCTTTTTCAAATTAATGATTAATGACTTATTTTTTCATTCATTGTTGTTAACATACATATGTAGGTGTGCGTGTATTTATGTGTGTGTGTGTGTTTCTGCTTGCGTGCCTGTGTATGTGTATTTATATTCACACACAGTTAAATAACAATCTGGTTATTGTCTCTATATTGTTACTTGTAATAATGCTTTCAGTACTGGCCAAATAGGGAACTAATTGCTGTTCTCTTCCCTGGAAAAGACTATTTCTTCAGCTCTCAGTATTCCTTGATTGCTGCTGGTTCTTTACATATGATTGGGGCCTCTTGAGCATTTTCCTGCACTGTTAGCCTGTTTGTTGGTGTTATACTTCTTCAGATCCTATTTAGGTAGTCATATTGGTGTGAAATAATGGGCAAAAATTCTGACATTCCTAGGAGACACAATGTCAAAATTAAAGTCGCCAGTCCTCTGACTCTCACAATATTTCTGTACCCTTTTATGCAGCATTCCCTAAGCCTTAGGCATAAGAATTGTTATGTGTGTGTGTGTGTGTGTGTGTGTGTGTGTGTGTGTGTGTGACAGATCAGTTGTGCCTTGGCTCCACATCTCTGGATTGTTATTGGTTGTAGTTTTTTTTAGGTTTTCCCTTTTTTTAGGTTCTTCTTGCAAAGAGAAGTTTCCTTGAAGAGGAGTAGAGACTACACCTAGCTGTATAAAGAAAGATACATGTTTAGAATGCAGTTAGGGCTTTTGCTGCCCTAGTAAGTTGGTGGTGACAAGTTCTCATTTAAGATCATGACTTATCTACCACTGGATATTTGACTGCCTTTCTAATACCAGATGTGATTTCCCTCTAATTTAGCAATCTTCAAATCCAAATAGAGAGCTATTGATTACTGCCAAAATGTGAAATAAAGGGGATAGATAGATAGATAGATAGATAGATACCAGTTGTCCCACTCCTTGGCAAATACTCTAAACCTTCACCATCCTACTCCACAAATACTTTCTCAGCCATGTTCATTGTTGCTCTATGCATATTACCTAGGAAAAGAAACAGTTTAAATGTCTTTCAACTGGCAACTGGATAATAAAAATGCAGTACACATAAACTATGGAATACTATTAAGCTATAAAGAAAGTAGAATTAGGAACAATGCACATAAATGAATGGAACCAGAAAAGATCAGCAGTGAGATAACCCAGACCCAGAAAGAGAAATGCCAAATATTCTTTCTTCTCCGAGGCTCCCAACTCCAAGTCACATGTAGGGAGAGGAGGTGTTAGGGGAGCAATAGGAAGGGAAACAGCAGAGAGAAGGTGATCTGATGAAGGAAATGAAAAAAAAAATGGGAAGGGGAAGAAGATAAATACAAATGCAAAAAAGGTAAAGAACCGAGTACTTGAAAAAGTCATAAGTAATCATATTATTCACTATCTAGCAAAAATACCTATAATACATGTAAATTGGTATATAAGTATATAGTTTAGATGAAATTCTCCCATATGGGCTGACAATATTGCCTCTAATAGCAAAGGCCATCTTACAAAAGCCCAACACCAAGCATGAGGAGTCTCCATTAATCTTGTTGGTTAGACTTATCCAAGAGACTCTCAAAATATAGGCTATTGCTAATACTCTTTGTTGCCAGCTCTTTCCACCCCCAGCCAACACACACACACACACACACACACACACACACACAGAGAGAGAGAGAGAGAGAGAGAGAGAGAGAGAGAGAGAGAGAGAGAGGAGAGAGGAGAGAGAGAGAGAGTGGTGGAGGGTAAATGCTGAAGATGCCATGTACTTCAGACACAGGTCCCAAAGGCTTCTGAGTTTGAAGTTTTCTAAAAGCATCTTTCCTGTCTGAGGCACCAGAAGGCAATGAGCAAGCTTCAAAAGGAGGGAAGTAGGCAACAGTCTACTCAGCTAGATTTCCTATGAATCACAACAGCAACTAGCATGCACAGTAACTGTAAGGGTCAGTCACACTTCTTTAAACTCCTACATCTCTTGAAGAAATGTGTGGTTGTTCTAAATTTTGTGTTGTGATTTTCATTTATGTAATTCTCATTGGAGAACATTTCTATAGCACTAGTGAAATCTGTAAGGTCTTGGCTTTTTATATTCTTTTTTTTTTTTTTTTTTTGCAATGTAACTTGGGCGTCTTAACTTCTTTCAGTGTTTTTTTTTTTTTTTTTTGGTCTAGCCTACAACATACTGAGTCAGTATGAGTCAGTATTGAAACTGTGTCAAAAGATCTAGGCCCAGTGTGGGCAGGTTTCGTTCATTTAGAACTCTCTAAGAGTTCTCTCTCTAAGAAACATCTGGTATGAACTGAATAGTTAAAGCAAGGCCTGTCTGTGTAGAGATGGCATGGTCAAGCTGGGTTCTTGGGGATATACACCAGGAAAAGTCTGTACAGGAGCTGGGCTGATGGCTTGAGAGTGGGGGGCAAGACTGAGAAGCTCATGAAGCAAAGCTGGTGTGTGAGCTGCTCAGTTTAACTCTTTGTGGTGCTGGAGCTTGAACCCCAATCACCATGGTGTTAGGCAAGCACTCTTCCACCCAGTCCTTCCCTTTTTATTTTATTATTCCAAGTGATCATATATCCTGAATAGATCAGAAAAATCTATGTAGTTTTAGCATTTAAAGATCTTGTTGGTTTTGCCTTCTGCTTGTTTAGTATTGTCTATCTGGGGGTTCCCATGGCCTCATTACACAAAGGTATGGTATCCCCAGAGACATGGGTTCCTATGTTGGCTTACTTCCCCTCAGGGGGCTCACTGGGTTTCTTCAAATGTCAGTGGGGGAAAACATTTTCCTCTCTAATAGTTTCATCGCTCATGTTAAGGGAGGGAAAGGCATGCTTGCCAAAGGCTCCTGTCTCTTTGTAGGTTTTAAGCAGTTCACATTTCCTCATTCAGACCTCACTCTTGCCTTCAGTATCTGAAGGATGCAAGACTCCTTGGCTACTTCTAGGTCACCTTTCTGAGAATCCTTTGCTGGGTGTGCAGGTGCAGAACCTCCCTGAGCCAGCAGACTTCCAGGCAGGGTCACCTTTCAGTTTATCTCTGTGACCTGGTTCCACCTTCTCTGCTTCGATTTTTAATCATGGGTGCTTACACTTAGTTAACTATTTACTGTCATTCCAGTGGAGTCTGGATAAGATGACAAAATCTCATACGATAGCAGTCTCTCTTTAATGGAAATGAGCCCATCTTTTTTATTCCCCATAACTGATTGCAAAGGGAACATACAGCACATATACATCACAACAGCAGCTGAGCAAACACTATAGAAGGCCTTGCGGATCTCAGGTCAATAGAATTTGATAATTCATACAACAGTGTGTTTTTTCTTAAAATCCATTCTACTGACAGGGCTGATTAAATTATTATGATAAGTAGCTATAAAGTAGCTATACAGAAATACATTCCAGTGAGCTCACCTGGGCCTGGGACTTGAATTTTATTTTTCTTGCTTACGTTGAAGTTGGTAATCCTTAAGCAGCTCTTACCCACACTGTACCGATACTGCATATGTTACTTAGAGTTGACTCAGTGGGCCTGCTTTGCAGGTTTAGTTTCTGTTCAGTGACTGCTGAATATTGGATAGTAGGTCTGTTCCTTGGATAGTTGAGCCCGAAGAAAAGCAAAGGACAAGTTTCCTTTTCAACACATTCATTCTCATTGAGAAGTGCTTTTCCTTTTGAGTTTTTCTCAACTCTCAACATATTATGTTTCTGTGAAAAAATTATGTTAAATGACAAGTTTGACCTTCTTGTTTTATATGTTCTATTTTTTATAGGCAATGTTAAATAAATATAGAAGCTGATTTGTTTTTAGCTAAAGAGTAAACACAGAACAGAATTAGATGGCTGATATCTAAATATCTGCCCCAAGGTACCACTCAGTCAGAGATACATTCCACATAGCATCGGCATGACAGTTGGCCTGCTTCCAACCAGGAGGATGTGAAGACGGGAAATCCTCTTGTTTTTATAACCCCTGGACCTCTAAAATTCTAGATTCTGATAAGCAGACGGTGGTGTGTTCTTTGCTGAATATGCATGCGCTTCTTTAATCTTATTGTAATGACATTTGATCCCTGACATAATTTAGAGTAAGGGATAGGTTATCTGAGCTTGTAAAGACAAAGAGCAAAATTAGTCCATGAAAGTGTGTGAGTCTGGGATGCAGAGACAGTGGTGACTGTGTATGAGTTTTTCACCTGCTGACTCTGGCTTTGCTGATGTTGTTCTCTTTATCTGTGAGATCTTATTTCCTTTAAAAAATTATTGTGTTTCTATCCCCATGGTATTGATAAGGAAAGTAGATGTCCCCATCATTAATTGAAGCAGTTTGTCATTTTTAAAGGAAAGCTCTCCTCTGACTTTTTTGCCATGCTTATGTTTAAGTCAAGTGTACTTTGTGGTAGTAAGGCATAAATTATCTAACATAAAATTGATACTCTTAAAGTGTGTTGTTCAGTGGCTTTAGTATAGTCAGCATGTAATCATCACCATTATCTAATGCTTAAATATTTCTATGACCCTTGCTTTATTGCTTGCTCACAACCTCTGTTAATCTGGATTTTTGAACACCTGTTTTACTGGAAATAATCTTTACAGAGTCCATAAACAATTTATGACCCTTGAGGTAGAAAAAGAGAGTGTACAATGTAGGGTTAAGTAACTCCGGGGTTTACAGTTTAATTTGTATGCCACCAAATGTACTTAAAACTCCCTTGCACTGAGGGATTCGATCATTAGAGTCTAGAAAAAGACTAGTGATGATACGATTATTTTGCTGAAATTTCAAATTAGTTGTACTTTGTCTCTTTATATGGCCTAGCATTATGGATAAAGCTTTATTGTGTTAGTTAGGCTATAGCCAATACTATTCAGGATTAACATGTCATCTTGAAGGCTCCACTTTCCACACACATTGATTTTTTCCCCACTCTCCTGCACATTTGTGTTTTCATATACACAAATCAGTCTCTTCGTATATTACAAATGTGCATTTTGAGGCATGGTGTTTGCTACCAATATTGACATGTGGGTTATTCAGAATTTTATGTTTTCTTGTATATTTTTATTCTTACCTACTATCCCCACTCAGTAAAATATATATACTGAGCTACTACATAGCATTATTGGTGGGTGGCTGTTCAAATCAGGACTGACGGTATCACTGCTTCTTAGCCCCCTTCGTTGAAAACAGATCTTTTCTCATACAATATATCCCGATTACAGTTACCCTTCCTTCTACTTCTCCCAGTCCCTCCCAACATCCCCTCCCATCCAGACCCACTCCCTCTGTGTCTCTCATTAGACAAGAACAGGCTTCTAAGAGGTACCAACATAACATAACAAAATAAAATATAAAGTAAGATTACACAAAACCATCACATCAAAGTTGAACAAGACAAACAAATAGAAGGAAAAGAGCCCATAGGAAGGCACAACTTAAGAGTCCATAAAAGCACTAAACTGATTGTTATAATATATATGCAGAAGACCACAAGCGGACATGTATAAGCCAACACACAACTCTAGATTCAGAGTCCAGAGCGCTAACTAACCACTACAAAATAGAACCCTCTCAACACAAAACTCTAAAAGGGGTGTCTCCATCAAACCCCTCCCCCTCAGAGCTCAGGGAACTCAGAAGAGAAAGAAGGAGTGTAAGAGCCAGGGGGAAAGAGGACACTGGGAGAACATGGCCCTCTGAATCAACAGAGCAACTGAGAAAGAAAATATCTCACATTTTGTTTATTATTATATAGTTTGTAATTTTCTGCCCAGACATTCTACTAAGGTTTTATTAAAATATTGTCCCTTCTCCATAAACCATCTAGAACCTATAAAATCAGATTTTAATAATAAATAAATTAAGATGCACTAATGATTTTTTTCTTATTTCATTGGTTGAGAGAACCATCTCAAATGTTTTCACCTGGAAGGCGCTGTCAGGATCTCTGTAACAATGAGTGTAATAATAATGATCTGCTTTGTGCTCTAACTCAAAATTTGTGCTCTGATGTCACTCTTTGGAATTCAGCAGCTCAGCCAGTCACTGGTAAACATGAAAATATTCAATATTTATCTGAGTGACTTAATTAGCTTAACATGACCCTCTCTACTTGCATCTATTTTCCTGAAAATGATGTAACTCTATCTTTATGGCCAAACTAAAATCCAAATGTGTATTTAAATAATATCTTATTCATTCCTTTGTTGTGTACACCTAAGTTGATTTCATAACTTAACTGTTGTAAGTCATACTATGTTGAACGTTGATGGGCAAATATCTCTGTTAAGCTGATGTCTGATACTTGGCTAAGCTCTGTAATAAGTAGACCTGTTTTCCTTTTTTGGGGAAACTCCATGCTAATTTTAATAGTGGCTGGACTTCTTGATATTTTTACTGACAAACTTACTCTGATCTTATTTCTTTGTATCTTCTCATTCTTTTTGGCTAATTTGACTACACGTTTGTCGGTGTTGTTTTCTTTTGCATTGGTTCGTTGATTCTTTGTATTTGTTCTCATTTTTGATTTATTAATTTCTACCCAGATCTTTGTTATTTATTTGTATACTGCTTTGGTTTATTTATTTGTGTTTTTCTATTTTCCTGAGGTCCATCACGAGGCTATTTGAAATCTCTCGAGTAAACTCAATTTTAATGTAAGCACTGAGAGCCATGAATTTACCTTTTAGCCATGCCCTCATGGTGTATCATAGATTTGGATATGTTGTGTTTCATTATCCTTTAATTCTAGGGATGTTTTTATTTCTTTGATTTCTTCATGGATGTACTCATTCTGTGATGTTGTTTAATCTCCATTAGATTTTATATTTTCAGTAGTTTCCACTGTTGTTTATTGCTAACTTTATCCCATTGTGGTAAAATAGAGTACAGAATGCTGTTTCAATTTTCCTTTAGTTCTTGAGAGTTGCTGCTACTTGGATTCTGAATAATTAAAATTTTTAATAGGGTGAGATAGACTTTCAATGTAGTTTTAATTTGCCACCCACTAACTTAATTATGATGAACTTTCATATGTTTATTGGTTGTTTGTACTATAGCTGTTAGGAACACTGCTCATTCTATTAGCCCATTATTGATTGGGTTCTTTTAGTTCTTTGTTATTTAGTGTCCTGAATTATCTTAATTGTCTAGATAGGAATGAATACTCTGTCAAATGTGCAATTAGAAAACATATTTTTCCTCCCACTCTAGGATCTGCCCTTACTCAGCTGCTGCTTCCTTTGCTGTACAAAAACTTTGAATTTAATAAAGTCTTCCCCCACCCCAAAAGCCACACCTCTTCCCCCCCCCCGTGTGTGTGTCTATGTGTGTGTGTGTGTGTGTGTGTGTGTGTGCAGGCATACTTGTGCCAGGGCATACAGGTAAAGGCCAGAAGACACCCTTGGATGTCTGACAAGTCCTTACCTCCCAGTTTGTTGTTCACTGCTGTGTAAACCAGGCAAACTGGCACGAGTTCTTGAGGATTCTCTTGTCTCTGTCTCATTTAACTGTATACATGCTGGATTACAGACACACTTTACTACACGCAGCTTTCTGTGAGTTCTGGATATTTGAACTTGGATCCTTACTTTCTGACACATGCTTTACCCACTGAACCATACCCCTCCCCTAGCAGCATACTTCTGTTTTTCACATGTTCCCTCCACTGCTGAGATATGCTTCCCTGTTCTCACTTTCCCTAGCCTCCAGAAGTATGGAGCAGTAACATGTCTTCACACTTAGGCATCCCATCTGTAGGATTCCTGCACACTGACAAGAAAGTTGCTTTCATCACATATTTCTGGAAACAGCACAAATTACCAATTTGCAGTGTGTTAGCACTTAATTAGCATGAAATGAGGTGAGGATAAATGTTGTGCTAATAAATTAAGGTCTTTAATTTACTCTGAATATATGTGAACAGGGATTCAGAAAGGATCCATGTTAGCTCAGTGGCTTGTCATACAATCCTAATAATCTATGCTCAATTTCCAGAGCCTGAATGAAAGTAGGAAGAGAAAATTGTCTCACAAAGTTGTCTTCTGGCCTCTGACTTCTACATAAGAGCCATAGGACGCAGGCATAAATGGCATGTGAACACATGTGTGTGCCTTCAGGAAAGCATCATGTAGTCACATACAGATAAATAAACAAACAAATAAATAAACAAATAAATAAATAGGTTGATCTGGCATTATTTTAAATATATATATATACACACACATATATATGTATGTATATATATATATATATATATATACATATATATACTTTGTAACTGACTCATCTTTTTTTTCTTTTTTTTTCTTGGTTATATTCTATATTTACAATTCATTTCCCTTTTTCTGGTTCCCCACCCCCATAGGTCCCACATGCCCTTTTCCCTCCCCCTGCTCCCTCATCCACCCCTTCCCACTTCCCTGTTCTTGTATTCCCCTATACTGATGATTTGATCCTTTCCAGTACCAGTGTCTACTCCTTTCTTCTTGTCAGGCATCATTTGGTATGTGAATTGTGTCTTTGGTGTTCCAAGATTCTAGGCTAATACCCACTTTTCAGTGACTGCATACCATGGGTATTCTTTTGAGACTGGGTTACCTCACTTAGTATGATGTTCTCCAGCTCCATCCATTTCTCTATGAATTTCATGAATTCATTGTTTCTAATGGCTGAATAGTACTCCATTGTGTATATATACCACATTTTTTGTATCCATTCCTCCGTTGAGGAACATCTGGGTTCTTTCCAGCTTCTGGCTACTATAAATAAGGCTGCTATGAACATAGTGGAGCATGTGTCCTTATTGCATGCAGGGGAATCTTCTGCGTATATTACCAGGAGTGGTATGGCTGGGTCCTCCAGAAGTATCATGTCCAGTTTTCTGAGGAACCGCCAGACTGACAGATCAGTAGTGTTAAAAACTGCATGGTATTGGTACAGTGACAGGGAGGCAGATCAATCGAATAGGATCGAAGACCCAGAATTGAACCCACACATCTATGGCCAATTGATCTTCGACAAAGGAGCTGAAAACATCCAGTGGAAAAAAGATAGCCTTTTCAACAAATGGTGCTGGCTCAACTGGAGGTCAACATGCAGAAGCATGAGAATTGATCCACTCTTATCTCCTTGCACCGAGCTCAACTCCAAGTGGATCAAGGACCTCCACATAAAACCAAACACACTAAAACTAATAGAAAAGAAACTGGTGAAGACCCTTGAGGACATTGGCTCAGGGGGAAAGTTCCTGAACAGAACACCAATTGCTCACCTTTCTTTATATCTTATTGGCACGTTTCTCTGATTGTATTCACTCAACTGTCCAAAGCATATCTAAAGCCTGTAATCTGATCTGTGCACTAGCATTTAGCAGAATCAAATTTTAAATGTAATTAAAGCTTTAAATTAAGTTAAATCTCTTTAACTGAATCAATTTTTCAATGTAATTAAAGTTTTAAATTAAATTAAATCTCTTTGATATGTCAGAAGATAGATTGGGATTCTTCCCCTAATTATTTGCTATTGGAAAAAATTGCATTTTCCTTGATAGAAAATGGAACACAAAGTCATATATATTAGCACTCAACACCAAAACTGACAAGCCAAATTTGAAAGGAAGAGGGACTCCATTAGCAACAGTGTAGTGGCTCTTTATGTGATATTTTGGCAAAGAATCTCACTGCATTCTACCTTCCTCCTGAGAATTTACATGAGGCTGAATTTTACAATAATGGACTGATTTATTTGGTGGGGAAAACTTTATTTTTTACTGATTATTCTTATTCAAGTCTACAATGAAAAAGAGCTACAAGTGGGGCAAAAAAGTAATAAGAAAACCCATAATTTGGGAGAAAATGCACTATGGAGTTGATGGTTTGAGTCGAGTCATTTACAGAGAAAGGCTAGGCTGTAATTGTTAGAGTGGAGCATCATAATAGAGAAACATCTTCCCCTGCCTCTGGAGTTGTAGCTGGCCGGACACACCCAGATGTTTCCACAGCTGGACTGCCACTCTCCAGCAGCTCTAGAAGTCTCCTGTTATCGACTCTTTTCCATGGTTTTCTTTTTCTTATGGTACAAATAGTTCCCTTTCGAGAAACCTTTGCTGGGGGCTGGGGGAGCACAGACTTACAGAGTCTGCCTAACCCCCCAACTTTGGGTCCTAACAGCCAAACCAGACACAGAGGAGGCTGAGAAGCACCAGTGCCCACCCTCAGTTAGGGAGCCTGGCGCCCCTCCCCCATCCTAGTCTCCAATAGGGATGGGAACCTGGGGACCTGAAGCAAGTGTGTGCACCCTGCAGGGTCTTCTGGTGAGCGCTGCCCACGCTCACATTCAGATTTGAAGCTTCAGGTAACATTCTAGATTCTAGACTTTAATGTATGAGGAAAGTAGGTGAATAAATACCCTGAGAGTGAGGCGTTAGAGGGACTGAGGAGGACAAAGTCCTTGCAAGAAGGACTTCATACCTAAGGCTGGTAACAGGAACTCTGAATAGCTTCCTGGTTTCCTAACAGGCTGGTCCAAGTACACAGAAGTGTCACTGCTGAGCTTGGAGGGGAGAGCTAGTAGCAGGGGTTGAGGTTCCTAAAATGATGGGTTGGGAGTGGGGAAGGGGAGGCATGCATCTCTAATCCCGACACTCTGCAAGTCTCAAAAAGAAAAAGAAACTTAGAGGAAAGGGCCCTGCATCTGATAGAGAGAAGTGAAAGCAGAGAGAGAGAGAGAGAGAGAGAGAGAGAGAGAGAGAGAGAGAGAGATGATTGAGGAGGATGGGTGTGCCGGTCAGTGCAGCAGCGGTCTGGGGCTCCCATGGATCCTGCCCCCAAATGAGCTTCCCAGATGCAAGGTCACCCTGATTCTGAGCAACAACAGCTAGTCCAGTGTTTATGGCGCTTCAAAACCCAGAAACCTTCAACCAGGCCAATAACTCATTCCAATAATTTGCATGTAACATTGTATGGGTAAAATAACATTCTGTGTGACACAGCAGTTTTCGATGCTGGTGGATGGATGAACGTGCAATGAGGAGGTTGGGGAAAGGGCAGAACAGTGGCTTTGGGGGAGTGGAGAGAGGTGGAACTAGGGAGATGGAGGCTATGGCGACAAGACAGGTATGGGAACCAGGCTTTGGTGAGCAGAAGCAGCCTGGAGCTTTCACTGGCTCTGCCCCAGTTGCTCCATTGCCCTCCGTCTGAGCAACAACAAAATATCTGAGATGAGGATCAGTTTAGTTTCTGGACTAAGCCCCGTCAAAAGACTTCCATGGTCCAGGCTGCTCCCAGAGGCCAAGCTGATGATAAGACTCGCTGGTGCAGCCAGAGTCGGGCTAGTGCACATGCCCATGACCAAGGCCTTGGCCAGAAGCACATAGATGCCTGTAATCAGGGCTGCAACAGGAGACCATGTTGATGTTCATGCTTCATGCTGTCACTGGCTGTTATGGGCAGAGATGTGTCTTTTCCAGTATTGATGACTGCAGGTTCATGACTGAGAATGAGAGACATTGAAAGCTTCTATGATAAACTCCCTAACCCTACACCCAAAAATAAAATAAGAAACAATCCAGACAGAAGCTATTGACAAATTTTTTTGATGGTGTACAACTTTAATCCTGGAGGTGGAGTGCAGGTGAGGGTGGACAAAGGCAGACAGATCTCTGAGGCTGACCTGGTCTACAGAACTATATCTAAGGTAGCCAGGCCTACACTGAGAAAACTTTGTCTCAAAACCCTGTCTCAAAACCCTGTCTCAAAACAGTAACAATAAAAGCTGACCAAACAAAACACACATATTAAGACAAGAAAAACATTTAACTATCTACAACTGGAGATACCAGTTTGATTTACTGGCTTTGCTCTGAATTATGTACTTAGAGAACAATCTGGGAACAGTAATATATTTTCTAACTGAATCTGAAGAATAGCATTTAAGTAGTAGAGCCACTGACTCGCTGCACAGGCAAGGTTCCAACACCACCCTCAGCAGGTCAGAATCACTGTAAATGATAGTGTATCACCTATGAGTATTGAAAGCAGAGTTTCATTGTTTTTGATTTCTATCAAACTAGTGCTCGTTTCTGGCTCCTCCTAAGCCATCTAAACAAAGCCTAAATGCACGCATTAACAATGCAGACCATGAATGAAGAAAAGCAGAATACAGCTTTATATTATTAAACTTTATGTACAAAATCATTTGATTTCAAATAAACATTTAATGTAAAAACAAACATTTCTCTTAAACTGATTTTTTTTTACATCTATTGTACCATTCAAATGCTTTATCATCTTACATGATTTCTTCAAGATCTGTTCTCAAGGGTACATATAGAAAACCTATTTTTAAATAAATAGAAACAAAAGGCATTTTCATCTTTTATTAAAGAAGACATAAAAAGTTTACTCAACAGAAGTATTTTCATTACTATTCAGGAGGAGGGACTCACCAAAGTTTCTGTGCAAACAATGCTAGCCTTCTGTAAGCATTAAGTGCATAACTGCTTTAAGGAATGACAGAAGCAATAATTCTACACCTACATCTTCCCTAAAATAATCTTTTTTGTTTGTTTTATATATGTGCACAGCTTTAGCAGATTAAAGCCCAGGAGAAATGCTCAGAACCCACTACCCAGAGGCAAAGTGAGAGTTCAGTGAACTCATGAGGAGGGTTTGCCAGCCAGGGAGCCTACAGTAAAACCTGCAGCTTCTCTCTTTCTTATTTTCAACACAAAAGCCAGTAACTAAGAACTTAATACTGGATGACAAGTCACACCCACAGTATTTAAATAGCCTCACAGTTAAACACATTGTAAAGACCCACCAAATCAGTATTTACATTTATAAATATCTGAAGACACCATGAGAAAGCTTGTGTCCCTTTACTAAACAAAGCAGGGAACTGTGTCTGATGGTGGTGGAATGAAATTAAAACATTAAAACTACCAGTATTTACAGCAGCATTGATCCTTTTTTTAAAATATTTATTTATTTATTATATGTAAGTATACTGTAGCTGTCTCCAGACACTCCAGAAGAGGGCATCAGATTTCAGTACGGATGGTTGTGAGCCACCAAATGGTTGTGCGATTTGAACTCAGGACCTTCGGAGGAGCAGTCAATGCTCTTAACCGCTGAGCCATCTCTCCAGCCCTGTTGATCCTTTATAAATAAAGAATATGAAAATGCAATATCTTTAAAGGATACTTTAAAAAATTGAGGTGATATTCAACCACGGTTCTTGAGTTGGAATAAAACCTATCCATGCTTATTAATATGCCAGCAGTGAAACCACTTTCTGTTGGAGAAAACCCAACCATGAATTTGTGAATAAAACACAGAACACAGGGAAAATTGTTCAAAACAATTAAATCAGCCTATCTGTATGGATATTCTCATCAAGAAGGACATCACAAAGGAAACAAGGTGTAACATCTTCTGGTTCATACTCAGGTACACCCTCCACCACAAAGTGGCATCTTTTAAATCTCCATCCTAGTGCAAAAGATGAGCACAGAACAGTTTTCCAAGGATTACCTATTTAAAAGGGAAAAACTAAAAACACGTCCAAGTAAAAAGATAAATTAGAAAACTCAGATCAGTCACCTGAAAACAAACAGTAACGTCCATCAGTGCACATGGCCCTGGATGCAGTGAGAAGTCACATCACCTCCAACAGGAGGAGAACAACTGGTGCTGTTTTAGACTGTAACATGAACTGATGCAGAACTTGCATTGTAACTTCTCATTCCAAATGCATAAATGATTTCTGCACCAAGGGCCAAAGTTTGGGGAAAAATGGCAATGTAACAATTTCACAAAAATTCTCCATCTCTAAGACAGCATAACCAATCTTCCTTTCCCAGAAAATATCTCATAATTATAGCGCAGAAAAACAGTCACAAATGAAACAAGCATTAAAATTTAGGTGTGAAATTTCTAGGTTAACTTAACATATTTAAATGATGACTGTTATAGCTAAGAACAAATTTAACTATTTGAAAAACAGCTTTTTGGGCTTTTCAGGTTGTCACGAAAGCTGATAAGCACGTGAGGAGAAGAAGCAAAGCAGACCAACAGAACCTCCGCGCTGACATCAGTGGCATCGTCTAACACTGTCTGTTCCAGATCCATGATTAAAAACCAAACAACCAACAAAGTGGGAAAGGATCTTCACCAACCCCACATCTGACAGAGGGCTAATATCCAATATACACAAAGAACTCAAGAAGTTAGACCCCAAAGAACCAAATAACCCTATCAAAAAATGGGGTACAAAGCTAAACAAAGAATTTTCACCAGAAGAAATTCGGATGGCGGAGAAACACCTTAAGAGATGTTCAACATCACTAGTCATCAGGGAAATGCAAATCAAAACAACCCTGAGATTCCACCTCACACCAGTCAGAATGGCTAAGATTAAAAACTCAAGAGACAACAAATGCTGGCAAGGATGTAGAGAAAGAGGAACACTCCTCCACTGTTGGTGGGATTGCAAAATGGTAAAGCCGCTCTGGAAATCAATTTGGCGGTTCCTCAGAAAATTGGGCATGTCACTTCCAGAGGACCCTGGCATACTACTCCTGGGCATATACCCAGAGGATTCCCCTGCATACAATAAAGACACATGCTCCACTATGTTTATAGCAGCCTTGTTTATAATAAGCCAGAAATTGGAAGGAGCCCAAATATCCCTCAAAGGAGGAATGGATACAGAAAATGTGGTATATTTATACAATGGAATACTACTCAGCAATTAAAAATAATGAATTCATGCAATTTGTAGCTAAAGGGTTAGATCTGGAAAATATCATCCTGAGTGAGTTAACCCAATCACAAAAGAATACACATGAAATGCAATCATTGATAAGTGGATATTAATGAGCCCAGAAGCCCTAAATACTCAAGGCACAATTAGCAAGTCAAATGATTCCCAAGAAGAAGAAAGGAGAGGACCCTGGGCCTGAAAAGATTGGATCCAGTTTTGTAGATACAGAACAGAGAAATCGTGGGGGGGGGATGATTGGGGAATGGTTGGGGGGAGAGGAATTATGGAACGTATGGTAGAGGGGAACTGGGAAAGGGGAAAGCCTTTGGAATGTAAACATAGAATATAGAAATTAAAAATTAAAAAAAAAAAAAGAAACAAAAACAAAAACAAAAACAAACCAAACAACCTAAAACCAAAACTCTTCCTAGAGGCTGAATTCGGAGAAGCAACTTCAGTGTCTGTCAACACAGCAAGGGGCTAGTTCTCAAAGTTTTTGTTTCTTGCTCTGTTTTGGAATGCCTGAGACACTATTTTTAAAAACTTCCTCTTTTGAGTTAGTTTCACTGAATCCGTTTGCTGTCCCATTTTGTTCCTCAGCTATTTCTTCATTTGCAGGGGCCGCAAAGTCTCCTTTTTCTAGTTTTTGCTGCATTTCTCGGAGCTCGGTAATAGCTTTATCTATTGACATTATGCTAATAAGATTAAAGTCATGCATGCTGACTAGACGAAGCACGAAGTTTCGACATAAATTATTCTTAATTATTTTCTGTCCATAATTTTCTAAAAACAGCATACAGGCATGATTCACTTGATTGTCAGCAATAAATCCATGCTTCCTGACATGGAGATACCAGTTTCATTACTTCTTTCTCTCCTTCATTCATATCAGAAAATTCTTCAATTTGAGTAATGGTTTTTTCCTCTCAGCCATTCTGGATCTTTCTCATCCTCCCTATGTACTTCCATTTCTTGTGGCCAAAGAGGTAGGCAGGTATCACTGCGGAAATGGAGACGATTGTGAGCACTACTGTGTGTTCTTGGCCAATCTTTCTCTCCCTTTTCAGATTCAAGAAACTCCGACATGCTTGCAATTGTGATAAAGGTGCTGAAGTGTAGCTCTTCACAGTTGATGGTGACTTCTGGTTGGAGCTGTAGGAGAGAACTCAGTTATGCTTAAAGGCTGGCCACTGGGAGTTCAGCCATGCTCCAGTGAGTATATGAAAAACACAGATTAGACATGTTTTTTTTTCTTTTTTGGGAGGGCACAAGGGTAGGAGGGCAGACCTGGGAGGAATGGGAAGTGAGTGTGATCATGTTGCATTGTATGATATGCCCAAATAATTAGTAAAACATAAAATAAAATAAAGGGAAGCTTCCTACTCTACACGGGACCACAGTAGAACTATTTGGGAAGGATTGGCATGTATAGCCTTGTTGGAGAAGATGCATCACTGAAGTCAAGCCATTCTTAGTGTCTCACTGGGGAACAATATTCAAACATTCAGGTATTGGGTACTTCTCATCCAAACTGTAGTGAAACCACAGTGAAAGATACTACCTGATTCTGCTGCCAGCTTGAGATGGAGCCTGCCCCCCTTGGGCCACAGTTGCAGTAGCTTTTATATGCTGGCATTGGTGAAATTTTTCCCAAGTTTTGTCCAGGATCAGGAAAGTCCTTAGTCTATTCATTCAAGTTGGAGACTCAGCTACATGGGATGTTGCCCTGAAGAACATTCTCAGATTACCTTGGGCCTAACAACTTCCCAGGCCAACCTACAGTCATTGAAGGATGATTTTATTTATGTTTTCAAACTAGCTTTGGGAATTGTGAATCATCTTGATAGAAACCAGAAACTGCACAGATGGCTGATTCTGTGTTTACTGCGGTTTAGGGTTAATTACAAACTTACATATTGAGTGATGGGACGAAACAAAAGACTCTATTGATCTTTAGCTCGTGTTTCACTTTTTAAATTCTGTTGCTTGCTAATATTCTTGGCACTTTACATTAAATTCATTGTGTATATTCGATTTGGTTTTATGACTTAAAATATCAATGTCTTTAATCTCTAGTGAAAACAAATTTCACAGTTGCTACTAATGGGTAAAGCACTTTAATCCACAATGCCTCCTGTCTTTGCTTGCTTTACGGGTAGATCTATGAATGACTTCTTCCTCTTCAACTAGTCTTTCAGTGCTAATCAGCAATGGCTGCAAATGTTCCTGAGGCTTAAAGACCAATTCGGTTTTAGATTGTGAATTCAATCTTCCATACTGACTTCTGTCAAAGATGATACAAATCACTTGGTGGCAGCAACAAAAATGTTTTGATATTTTGTTTTGTTTGAAACAAAGTTTGGCAAGTTGCCAAGCTGACACTGAGCTAGTAATCCTCCTGTCTCTGACTTCTAACTACTGGAATTATGAGTATATGCCTTGATACTTGATATAAAATTCTTTCAAAATTCTAATATATAACATTTATGACACTCAATATAAATGTTTTCTTTGTTGCTGGAGTGAAACTATTCAAATTCAAATAAATGGTATTTTTCTACTTTATTCTTCATTTTAAGTTTTCTAGGAAATTTTTTCTCCAAAAGTACTCAGAATATTTTTTCTAGATTTAGTTATGCTAGTGAGATTTTCCCCCTAGTTGAGTATGGTTAAAAGCTTTAATATCATTAAGATTTTGTGTCTAAAAATAATGCATTTCTCCATTTAGACTTTTTCATATTTCTATTTTTGTGGCTCTAACTTTTAGAAGCTTTGAAAGATACAGTATGGAATAAAATATAAACAATTTTATAAAATAATTTTAAATTGTTCATCTCTTTCTCTCTAACTTTCCCAAAGACTCTTTTTTTTATTGTTACCAATGTTTTCTTTTTGTATACTTTAAATCTCTTTCTTTTGTAACTCAGAAGACATATCTTGTTGAGTCATTGGCCAAAGGGGTATCACTGACAGCCTGAAGCATCACAGGTTATTGGTTGTTCTCTACAACCTGATGGTAAGACCCCATTGCTGAAGATACAACATTTAATGTCATCAAAAGTGGAGAACCTGGGCCAGTGCCCAACTACTAGTTTCATTCCTGTTGACTAGCTTCATTGTTCTGAAACTGAGTGATGCTACCAGGACATCTTACAACAAACACTGCAACCCAAAACAGTGATTGCCTGCAAGACATACTGGTGAAATGGCGGTACAGTTATTATGGGAGTAACCAAACATTTTTTAAAATTGAATTTAAGACCCATTCTATAGGATAGAATTTATACCTGACACTGTTAATGGACCCAGAACCTGAGGCTAGATAGGTCATAGGTCCTAGAGGAAAACCTACTGCTAGTATTCTGTAAAAAGAACACACACACACACACACACACACACACACACACAAACGCGCGCACGCGCACACACACGTGTGTGTGTGTGTGTGTGTGTGTATTGGATATAGATTCATATATATAGATATGATATAGATCAAGTCATCAAGTCATTAGAGAAGCTTTTTCTTACAGTAGATACTAATTAGCAGAGACTCACAACTGAAAAATGTGAAGGAAATAAGAGACATCAGAGCACTTAGTCCTAAGGAGAATGCTTTTATTGAACCCTACCATCAAAGCTAAGAAGTCTATGTAGAAAAAGAAGCAAGAAAAAAGTGTAAGAGCCAAAGGTAGTAGATGACTCCAAGAAAATCGTATCTTCCGTGCTTAGTAGTACTAATGCACATATAAACAGTTAAAAATGGGAAACAGATTTGAACAGATAATTCTTGACAGATGAAACACAAATGGCTGAGAAACACTTTAGGAAATGAGAAACACCAGCATCCTTAGCCATCAGGCAAATGCAAATCAAAACCACTATGAGATTTTATCTTACATAAGTCAGAATGGCCAAGATCAATCAAACAAATCACAACACATGCTGGTAAGAATGTGGGATAAAGAGAACGCTCATCTATTGCTGGACGAGGCAACCCAGTAGGAGGGACAGGGTCCCAAAATCAGGTAAAAAAGTCAGAGACACCCCTACTATCACTGTTAGTAGTCCAACAAAAACTCCAAGCTAAACAAACATAGCACACCCGCAGATGACCTAGCACAGACCCATGCAGGCCCCAAGGTTGCTGCTTCTGTCTCTGTGAGCCCCTGTGAACCCTGCTGAGTTGATTCTGTGCGACATGTTCTCCTGGTATTCTTGAACTCTCTTGCTCCTACAATCCTTCCACCCCCTCTTCTGTGGGGTTTCCCGAGTTCCACCTAATGTTTGGCTGTAAGTATCTGCATTAGTCCCATCAGCTGCTGAAGGAAGCCTCTCTGATGACAATTGAGCTAGGCACTGATCATTAGGAATCACTTCACTGACTTTTCTGGATCAGGGTGGGGGGCAGTCTGTTTAGTTCAACTCTAGATCTCTGGATTATCCAGTTTTTCTTGTGTTGTTCTTGTCTATTTTATCCTATTCTAACTTGTTTGCTTATAAATTATCTTATAAATTTTTAGATGCCTGTCTTCATTCTAATGAGAGAGAAAAAGAAAGAATGTAGGTGGGGGAGGACCTAGAAGAAGTTGTGGGAGGGAAACCATAATCTGAATATATTATATGAAAAAATACATATTCAATTTTTAAAAACTAAAAAGAAGATAGCACTAAAGTATAAACTATGATAACTTTAGTTTGTATTTTGGACACAGTAGGAGATTAACAAAAATAAATAGTGATTATAACATTTTATATTGTACTATAAACATGATTACATTATTATAGTCTGACCATTATCACAGTATGCTGTAATGAAAGTTTGTACTTTGAGACTATTATTAAGTAAAGCAAGGTCACTTGAACATGAGTGCTGAGACATTGCAAATCAATAACTGAGGTGCTGACTAAGTGACTAATAGTCATTTACTATATATAGCATTTACTGCTGCACAAGGAATGACTTATGACCATTTAAAATTTATAAATTGCATATTTTTAGAATTTCCCAATTAACATTAAACCAAAGTTGACTATAAAGCACAAAAACTATAGAAAACAATACTGTAGAAGAGATTAGCAGTAAATTGTATTGAGATGTGTGCATCATAATTAGTATTAAATTATACATGAAATATTTTTCTTTGTTATATTTAAGAAAAGGTAACTCTCTACTATCCTATCATTTTAATTAACGGACGTTTAGATTTGAGCTCACAGAAAAGGTGGTTCAATGAGTGGTTTTCCAGGTTCTTGCCACAGCAGTGTGATTTAGGGTTGGAAGTGTGTGACTCCCTTCTCAGGAGAGTACCACTCTAGGGACTAAACAGGCTTAGTGGTCTACCACTGCTGACTGGGGCCAGAGTCAAACTTTCTTCAGACTCTCTTATCCTTTTAAAAATAATCCCTTGAGTCCTCCAATCTCTGTGGGAAGGCAGTGATTAAGCAGAGTCTGCTCTGTAGCTGGTGATCATCTGATGAAAGGCATGCTTTAGCATGAATGCAAGATCCTTTAAATGAGTTGCTTAGTAAGGAGCTGTCCAGAGCCCATCAACACTGTTATACAGATGGTTTTAAAACTGCAGTTGCACATTTCACTCCAAGCATGGTCTCAGAGAACTTATACACACGTGATTTTGATTCTGTATGTCAGACTTTGGAGGAGAGCAGCCCAGAAGAGTCTATGTAAAGGCTGACATGGGGGTGGGGTGGGAGTGGGGGCTCTGTGGATGTTAGATGGATCAAAATGTTGGCCATGGTTTATTAAAATGACATACGATGTCCAATTTAAAATTGCTTACCTTCTGATTTTATAAGTTTCTTACTTTATGATGATATAAAAATGCATTTGGTACAAATATGAAATTTGAATATTGATTTCTTCTGAGCTAGTTTAAAAACAGCCATGTGATAAGAGTAAGCAATTCTTCCCCTCTACAGTGGTCATAAGGTTAGGCAGAGTGAGCGTATTTTTGACCTACAAAGCTTTACACTGATGATCTCATCATCTAATAGGGAGCACAGAAAACAAACAAAGACAAAAGGAAGGGCAGTTCCTTTTCCCATGCTGTGCTTTCTATGGGTGCCACATTGCCTGACAAACTGTTTCTAAGCTAGGACTTGCTGCACACTATTGTACCATCCTCGTACTGTGCTGCCTGTCAGATTCACAGCATTCATTATAGAGCGTCCTGTCTCCATGTGGTCTGTGTATGCTTAGATCAGTTAAGCAAAGTGACTGGATACTGGGGGGGCGGGGGGAAGTGTTCTTTGGGGACCAAAAAGGAGGGAAATATTGCACTTTTGGTAACTGCTTTTCTTTTTATACTTTTAAAATAAAGTTGAGATGAAAACAAAATTATTTTACTAACATGAATTATCAAACTAACAAAATTAACTCACTATGGTTGTCGTCTGAGTTAAAATGAAAACTAGTGCCAGATATCTATTGAAGGATAGATTAAGTCAACAGCTCTTGACTTAAACCACTTTCAGCACCATCTAGGCACAACAAGTTGTTTTAGGTATGAAAATACATGTTTTCTCTCTGTAAAGAGAAAGACATTCATGAGTTCCTCACAACATCTAGTGACACCTTAGACTCTCAACAGATACAAGGAAGGAGTGTGTGGCACATTCGTCAACTCTAGAATTGTTGTCTAATATCCCTTGCATCTTGCCTTTTACTGCTGCCTGTATTTCCTCTAGTAAGATTCTTACAGAGATTCAGACTTGAGAGGGTACATTTTTCTTCCTACCTGCTTAAGTAACCATTTCTGTGAGTGATAAATGACTCACTGCATGTTTCTAAAACTCTATTTCCTACACGCTGATGCACACTGATGTATGAGTCAGTTTTCATCATTACAATTGTTTTCATATGATTTTGTTTTTCTATAACCTTCACTTATTTGATAAAATTATAACATCATTTGAAAAAAATACGTGCAGGATCTCATTCAGAGGTTCTCCCACTTAGGGAGTTCATACTCTAAAGAGATGGGCTGGGAAAATTACTACTCAAGTAAAGCACTGCATTTATGGTGATTAGCATTGTGATATTTACAGTAGAGCCTCCCCGTGCTTTTAGTTGATAGTTTAATGCAAACTGTTTTGATCATACTAACTCACTCTCACAATGCTGCCAAGAACAATCCCTCCCTACCCAACTCTCTGTGGACCATTCCTTTCCTCTTTCTTTTCTTTGCTTTCCTTTTTCCTTTCCTCTTTCTTTTCCTTGCTTCGCTTCTCTTCTCTTCTCTTCTCTTCTCTTCTCTTCTCTTCTCTTCTCTTCTCTTCTCTTCTCTTCTCTTCTCTTCTTCTTCTTCTTCTTCTTCTTCTTCTTCTTCTCTTCTCTCTCTCTCTCTCTCTCTCTCTCTCTTTCCCTCCCTCTCCCTCTCCCTCTCCCTCCCCCTCCCCTCCCCCTCCCCTTCCCTCTCCCTCTCTCTCCCTCTCCCTTTCCCTCCCCCTCTCTCTTTCTTTCTTCTAAGCTACTAAAATGTACTTGTGCTAAGTAGTTTTGGATGTGTGGCCTTCCACTGGTCAGTTTACCAGGGGCTATGGTCTTGGAGAAAACTTCCTTCTTCTCTCCCACTAGCTAACAATTGCCGATAGCTCCATGGATATGGATAAAATATCGTGCTGATAGACATTGGGTTAAAACCCTTACTTTACTTCACTATAGTAAAATACTTTGGGAAATTGACAGCTCATCTAGCTTTCCTTAGTTCAAAGGTTATAAAGTTAATAATCTCACAGAGTTAGTATTCTAATAATTAATTGAGCCTCACTCATTTAACAAGTATTTACAGGTAATACTTTATATAGTAGGCAAATGCTTTATATTGGTGATATGATGATATCATGCACCTGGGTGACCTCTCCATCAGAGTTCAGAAATGAACTTTCTCTACAGATGACATTTATACTGAACTAGAAAGCAGGAGAAGTTGCAAAGCACTCAGAGATGAGCAGGCTATCAAATACTTCTGGCACCACACCAACTCTTTACTCATCGTATACCCTAAGACTGTTTCCTTACTCTTTCTGAGCCTCAGTTTCTTAGCTGAAAATGAGAATAGCAGCCATTTCCTTATTGCTGTGGGAGGAAGAAATCAGTTTCAATGTGAAATGCTAGTGCATGGTAAGCACGCTGCATTACATTTACTGTGCTTCTCTCCCAGTAGAAAGAATGGGGCAAATGTTCTGCAGATAACTTGGCTTGTTTCAGAGTAAAGTAATTTTGTATAATGGTACGGATGTGCATATATGCTTGCTCACAGCATTCTCCCAGTAAGAAATGCCCTATTTCCCAATGGCCATCTTCTATCAAAACCCCTCCATGAGTCTATTGTGTGGCCGTCTCTCAGAGCCAAGTTGCTTTTCAACAGACACTTAGGACGCCCTCTGACCACTCTGAGCTGATGGATGCAAGCTTCCTGTCCTTTGTTAAAAACAATGAGAAACCTTAAATTATTATCTAAGTTAATATCCCTTATCTGTCACTTAGAAACTTTACTGTCTAGACAAACCGCTTGTAGGAACCACTTTTTCTATATTTAGTATACATATTGTGAAAATCCTCCTCAGAGAGATACCTTAAGGATAAGAGCAGGTGAGCTAATGTGGAAATTTATCAGGGAGCACTTGCCGTATAATTTTCATATATCAATTATATGACTTCTTGGAAACAAATTTTTTTAATTGAGTTCACTTCTGTTTAATTTCCTCACAAATACTTCATATCCCTAAGATGTATGCTATATTAACAGAAGAGGATGGTTGTAACCTTAATTAATTTCCTTTTAAAATTTCTGACTTGTTTTATTTCTAGTCATATCTCAACTCTTCCACAATTTACCCCAATTCCCTACTAACCCAATACTGTCTCCCTTTTAAAAAATTAAACCCAATGAAGACCATTTTGTATTAGTCAAATATTCTTGGATATGTGGTCTTCCATTGTAACACAGATGACTCTATACACAAGAGTGCCAAACTCCACTTTCCATGCTAGGATTTGATAGAGCCTGGACTTACATAGGTTTTATACATGCTGACCAAATGGGTCAAAGTTAATATGTGCAGATGTATGGCTGTGTCCACATACAGTATCCTCATAGTCATCCACCTCTTTCACTGCCTCTTTCTTAATGATCCCTAAGTCCCTGGAGGACAGGATGTGGTATATGTGTTCCTTTTAACTGAAGAGTCTACAGACTCTCATGCTCCCTACCTTCAACAGTGCTGTGTCTCTGAGTTAATCACCATCTACAGTAAACAGTTTCTCTGATGAGCCATACATTTTTAGCTGATATGGTGTTAGGTGTAGGTTTCATTGTAAGGAGCAGGACTTAATTCTAAACAATGGTTGCTAGTCTGAAATCATTGTTTTGTATATCACCTAAGTTACATTTCTCCATGAACATTATTATGGGAGCATTAATTTTGGGAAGAGACTTATTACTTACATATTTGTTTATAAATTTGCAATGGGATATAGGCTTAGGTTGTTGATAATTTCTTGGTAGGTAGGTGTGTCTGTTTGTACGTGTGTGTGTGTGTGTGTGTGTGTGTGTGTGTGTGTTGGGGCGGGGGTTCTAGAAGTTCTAGTTCTGTTACTAGGTAGTAAACTAAGAAAAGGGTGCTTAGGGTTCAGCACTGAAGTAGTCTGTTTAGCTTGGGCTAAGTGATTTCAAAGACCAGTAGCAGACATGATATGGAATTTGAAGATTACTCACAGGCCAATTGTCAGGATTTTAGGGAAGGTGATCAAGACTTTTCTTTTAAAAAAAATGGTACTGATGGAGTGGGCTGGATGAATTTATAGTACTTATCTGAAAAGGAATAATAGAAGGAGATTGCAAGGAAGATATGGTACATATGGTTCCCACGAAGGTTGAAGGGGTGGGTGGAATTGTTGGCATGGGTCTAGTGCTCCTCTTGGAAAGGAGAACTCATCTGATCTGGAGGATAAATGGAGAGGAATTGGTAGATATAATCTAGTGTTTCTGCCTAGTTAATGGGACAAGTGTTTTCGGTAGCAACCGGGTGGAGTTGGCTATAATATGTGGAGTTGATGGCAGAAGACTAGAAATATGGAGGTGAGCATGAATTGGTTATTGTCATGAGTCTATGGTTTTCACATGAAAACGAAGCAGGAGGGAAAAGGAAAAATACATGGGTGTAATGCAAGTTGTTGGCTGCTGGTTATCATTTTTAAGTGTCCTCTAACACAATTATAGAAATTTTTGTTGTATAAAACATATAATATTTTAATGATTCATCAATAAAGCTAATTCCATTCATTCCTCTTTTTAAAAAAGCAATTACTTAAGTTTACTATTTGTTTGTAATACTGAATTTTCTTGGTTAAGAGAAAGAACCAGGAATACAAGGCAGGAAAGGAATAATTTTAAGTAGAGCAGTGGACAGAATAGAAACTTTCATAAAATACATTAGAATTTATTACGTCAGTGATTCTTTTCCTGCTAAGAAAGAACAAATGCATGTTCCTCAGACATACACAGAAAATAAATGGGTTGAGAACAACTGCCAAGTTTTCCAAATGTTTTATTGTGTGTGGTGGGCAGGGAAGGTGATTATTATAGTCTTCTCCATCTTAGTCAGAACAAAGAGATAATCTGAAAAGCTGCTTTCAATGAAGTCAGTTTTACCCTGCTGCCAAACAAGTGTTTCTGTTCTTCCTATATTGGAAATCAGTGGTTGTGGCTCTGCCCCACATGGTCATACTGTTGGGGTTATAAATGATGACACGTGAGAAAGTGGAATTCCTTATGAGCAAATGGGAGTGAGAATTTTTTCAGATGATGACCTTTGTTTGCAAGTGGGTGATGTGGCCAGACCTGAGTGCAGTTTTAATACCTATGGTATTTGAGGCCCTGATACTGGTGCTCTGTGTCAAAGATAATGCACAGAGTAAGTTTTTATTATTCTCTCGTATTGGCCATTGGACACTGAGGCTTTACCAGACTTCCACCTTTAGTCAACAGACTTTTAGCTGATAAACACTTTCTATATCCTGGTCCCTGGAAAAACAACAGGTGATAATGTGACCCTCTTAGTAGAGTACAGGGTGGAGAGGAGGTGCTCTCACAGTTGCTGTCACTCAACCTGTATATTCTGTAGCAACATTGAGCAATGCACAGAAGTACAATATCTGAGGAGAAAAAGCACAAAACTTAGTGCTATCCAGAGACAACTGATTTACAAACTCAAAAGAAATCTTTCCCTTTCTTCCTTAAGACCCACCTCCTGACTACAGTGGGAATATTTCACTGTTCACCTGGGTTTACTTAGTGTGATGACTAGTTTTGTGTCAACTTAGCAAAAGCTATAGTCATCTGAAAGGAGGGAACCACACTGAGAAAATTCTTCCATAACATTGGGTTATAGGTAAGCCTGTAGGACATTTTCTTAGGTTAGTGATTGATGAGAGAGGAACGAGTTGATTGTGGGTAGAGGCACTCTTGAACTAGTGGTGCCTGAGAAAGCAGGCAGAGCAACTTATAGAGAGCAAGCCAGTAAGCAGCACAGTTACATGGCCTCTGCATCAGCTCCTGCCTCCAAATACTTGCTACCTTTGAATTCCTATTATGAATTGTTTCTTTCTTCTTTCTTTTCTTCCTTCCTTTTCTTCTTCTTCTTCTTCTTCTTCTTCTTCTTCTTCTTCTTCTTCGTCTTCTTTTTTCTTCTTCTTCTTCTTCTTCTTCTTCTTCTTCTTCTCCTTCTTCTCCTCCTCCTCCTCCTCCTCCTCCTCCTCCTCCTCCTTCTCTCTCTCTCTCTCTCTCTCTCTCTCTCTCTCTCTCTCTCTCTCTCTTCATTTCTCTTTTAGTGCTTTATTGATTCTTCATGAATTTCACACCATGCAACCCAACCACTCCTTTCCCCCTCCACATGTCCCTTTGCATCTGGCCTTCACTCCTGCAACCTTCCCCTAAAAAGAAAAAAAAATATCATTGTGAAAGTACAATATGTCACAATGTGTCACACAGTATACCCTTTTGTCCATGTATCTTTACTTTCAAATGTTCATTACAATGATTCATTGGTTTGTTCCAAGGATTCTGACTTCTACATTATCAATACTGGATCCTCATGGGGTCTTCTTTCCAATACACTGTTTTTTTCTTCTGTCATGGAGATCTTGCAGTTTTGGATATTCAAGATTGGCCCACTCATATTCTCCAACAATTCATAGATGGTGTAGATGTTAGGGTGTGCCAATTCAAAGCCCTGGATCTAGGCCCCAGTGATAGCTAAGTTAGTTAGCCAACCAGATCTTCTACATCTACACTACCAGAGCCAGCTCTCCAGCACTGCCTTAGCTAGCTCATCCAGTGCTGCAGCCTAAAAGGGAAAGGGTCAGCTCATCCACTCTCATGACCCCAGGAACAGCTCTCCTATCTGTCCCAAGAGGGTGAGGGGAAAGAGGGCATATCTCTGTCATCCACACTACTTCATAGCAGAGAAATGGTGGTGCCAGCTCTCCTATATTTATGGTCTTGGTCCAGCTCGCCTGAGTCCTTGCCACTACTGTGTTAGCCAGTAGCCCCAACTCTACTGTGTTGCCCAGTCATGGTACAGCACCCACTCTTGTGAGTGCTTCAGCTGATGAGGTATGGTGGCAGATCTGCACAGTCATTGAACATCATACTTAGTTCCAGATGACATCATAGACACCTGTGGATATCCTCTTCCAGTTTGTGCAACACAGCAGGCAGCCTATTCTGACTTCTTGGAATGATGCACAGAGCTGTAGAAGCATTAGTCAAATACTCCTTTCCTCCCCAAGTTGCTTTTGGTTATGTTTTTTTTTTTTTTGTTTTTTTTTTTACCACAGCGACTATAACCTTAACTGAGACGATTGTGTTTTCCTGTATTGCAGTAATATATTTGTTCCACTAACTTTCTCCCACTGTTCTCTTGGCAGCTTTGCTGAGTTATAGTAGCCAGAACTGCTGAGCATTGTCAGTAAAGCTCACTTAAGACAGACAGGCAGGCAGACAGACAGGCAGACAGGCAGACAGAGATTCTTGATTCCCTAACTTCCTGGGGGCATATACTTCCAACAGGTAACAGATATACATCAGTGCACAGTTGATGGACCAAAAGAACATGTCCCTGTCTTCAGGAGACTTAAGCTTTGTAGAGGAAAATAGACAAAAATCACTAAATGCATAAAAGGTTGTCATGGCAGTAAGAACATGCATTGGTGGTTGCTGGCCGCCAGGTACCATTATCACCAAATTATGTGCATTAATTACCAAAAGTTAAGAATAAAGAATTATGTGCATGCACATTACGCATCACAGAATATTGAATTAGTAAGGAAAAAGTGTTGTTATCTATGGTTTGGCCATAGATAGAAATTGGTGGCCAAATTTTTGGTTCTGTACTGGAATTAGAAAACACTGCAAAGTTTGTGTTAGGTGCTGACTTAGGTAATACAGAAGAGAAATAGTGGCAGTTTCCTAGCATGTTCAATATACTAGCCATACACACACAAATGCCATGCTTATCATGACATTTATTGCCATGTGAAGTTTCTTCCTTGTGATTCCTTGAAGAAGCACAAATATAAATATAATTCAAGACATATTAAGCACATGGAACACTGTGATTGACTAAGGGAGTCTATGTCCTAGAGTTAATTAATAAAACAGTATGAACAGGTGGTGGTGACACATATCTTTAATTCCAGCACTCAGGAAGCAGAGGCAAGCAGGTCTCTGTGAATTCAAAGAAAGCCTGGACTGTAATGCTAGTTTGAGGACATCCAAGGCTACACATACATGCAAGCATACACACACACACACACACACACACACACACACAAACCCTGTCTTGAAAAAAAAACAGATGATAGATAGATAGATAGATAGATAGATAGATGATAGATAGATAGATGATAGATAGATAGATAGATAGATAGATAGATAGATAGATAGATAGATAGAAATAAAGGGTTTCTGCTACTTGTATTTAGTGTAGCCCAGCCTTTAGTTAGAAGAATAGATAGTTGTGGCTCCTCTATAACTATAACCCTTAACTATTGTAGGAAACAGTACAGAGGCAAGTGGAAATAGGTAAAACACTTGGTTTAGTGGTGTTTTCTGGCACTATGCAATGCACAGCGCCCACTACATATTCAGCCTTCAATTCTTGTGAGGTGTATGAACTGACAAGTGAACATGAAGATTTAAAATTGTTTTATTTTGTAAGAAAAGGAAATCAGTGTGGCCCACAAAAATTTATTTTAAAGTGTAGCTGTAATAACTATGTGACCCAGCCATTGTTTCTGTATAAAGTAACATCTTTTCTTTTTTAATTTTTTTCTTTCTTTTTTTTGTTTTGTTTTTGTTTTGTTTTGTTTTGTTTTGTTTTGTTTTTCGAGACAGGATTTCTCTATGTAGCCCTGGCTGTCCTGGAACTCACTCTGTAGACCAGACCAGGCTGGCCTCAAACTCAGAAATCTACCTACCTCTACCTCCTAAGTGCTGGGATTAAAGGCGTGCACCACCACCGCCCGGCCAGTAACATCTTTTCTAGGAGGCCTTTTCAGCAGTATCCTCACCGAATGCAGAATTATTCATTCTTCTTATAGAAGGACGTACTTCCATTAGCTTATATTTTCTTATATAAATTACTTATTAAGTATATGATACTTATATAACATTCTTTCTCCTTATCTCATAAAGTAATTTTAGGAGGTATACTTTTCTGTTTATTATTTCCTGAAGCATTTTCCATCTGCAAAGGAAATAATAGCCATCTGGTAAATGTGTCTTGGATGGAGCAGAGCCCACTTTTGCACATGTGTTAAATTAACTCTTTTGATATTTTCAGTCAGTTGAAAGATGCACAACTCTACACTCTTACTATATCCTATTGCCCAACTTAGCGAATACTTTAATTTCTTGTTGAGTGTTCAGGAAGTTTTTGTTTGTGTTGAATGGAAGCCAAGTCTGATGAGATTTCTGGCACACAGGAAGTTGTTTACAGCTTCTCTTTCTCATTGGTACTATTGTGTAAAAGGGCCTGTCTGGAAAGGTACCACGATCACAAATTCAGTGGCACACCTATCAACTGACCCATTTACCACTCAGATAATTAGGTAAGGTGTGCAAACTTGAAATGTTTTCAGTGTAGGGCCACATCCAATATATATCCTGCTACATTATTTATGTTTTACCATCATGTGGGACAATTCCCTTAACCATATAAACAAAAAGCTATGAAATATGAGGTAAATTTCTCAGATCACATGGATTAGTTTTATATGTTAAGGATATCCAGGATGTTGTTTCCGTACAGGTATGCCACATGCACTGATCAAATCTATCCTCCCCTTCCCCACCCTCTCATTCCTCATTCATTGCATTCCTTATAATCTTAAGTAATCACTATTCTCCTTTGAAATCCATATTCTGTTTTTGAGGGTCTAAATGTGAGAAGGAACACTCAATACGTGTCTTTCTGCATCTGACTGTTTTTTTTTTTTTTTAAGCACAATATCCTCTAGCCACATCCATTCACTGCAAATGAGACAGTTTTGGGTCAAAGCTAATCATTTGTGCATGTGTGTGTGTGTGTGTGTGTGTGTGTGTGTGTGTGTTTCTTGGAGACCAGACAACAGCCCCGGCTGTCATCTTCAGGAATTCTGTCCACCTCCTTTTGAAACAGGGCCTCTTTTGGCCTGAATCTCACAATAGACTGGACTGGTAGCCTATAAGATGGAGGATGGCCCTCCCCCATCTCTATCTCCCTAGCACTGAGATTACAGTGTAAGACACTATACCTATATTTTTATATTAATTTAATTATTTAATCACTTTGCATCCCAATCACAGCCCCTCCCCCTGTGGGTTCTGTTCCCCTTACTGAGCTGCCTTGTCTGGCCTCAGTGGGAGAGGATGTGCCCAGTCCTACAGTGACTTGATATGCAGTGTCTATCTTCCATGGAAGGATCTGGGATTGAACTCAGGTCCTCATGCTTCTGAAGCAAGCACTTTACCAAGTGAGTTATTTCCCCAGCTCATATGCCACACTTCCTTCATTTAGTTGGTAAAAACCTAAACTGGGGCTACATCTTTCAGGGGTGTCCACCCTTTTGAGATCATAACATGTCACTGTAATTTAAAAATGTGTAGGGCAGCATCCATAGTTATCCTGAGATACATATGAATCATGAGCCATACCTTGGAAACAACTGCTTCCACACCTTGGAAACACAGCAAATAGTGCCACACAGTCTGTGACCATGTCTCCTCCATTAATAGACCCTATTTCCTACGGATATATACCCAGAGGTACACACAGTGGGCCCCTTTTTATGTTTGGCTGAGAAACTTCCGTAGTTTTCTCCACAATCCATATGCTCATCCTCAGCATATAAGAGCTTCAGGGGCTTAGTGGAACCACTGGTCTACCATAGACACGGTCATGGGTTCAGTTCCCAGCACTGAAAATAAACAAAACAGATAAAAGGAATTCTGTTTTCTTTACATCCATGACAGCACTTGCAATTTTTTTTCTAATAACCATTCTAATGGAAGGAAGATAGCATTCATTACCATTTTTATTCACATTTTTCATGTGTATGTTGACCACATCTATTTGTCCATTTGAAAAGTCTCTACTAAGATCATTTGCTTTTTTAAAAATTTTATTGTTTGGCACATTCATATATTCATATAATGATTCTTCATTGTTTCCACTTCCATTCCCCTTTTTTATAAACCTCACTCTCCTCTTGGATACTTTCCTCTGAGCATATCTTCAGACTTTTATGTCTTCCTTTTTGCATGTGACCCACTGAGTTTAGATTTTCTTGCTCAGCTGTGAGTGGGCAGTTATTTACTTGAGCAATAACTACTTATTAACTAAATTAACTAAAGAAAACAACGCTGCCTGTCTCAATAGCATTTAACTGCCAACGATCTTTCAGGAAGGGGTGGAGTTTGTGTCACCTCCTTCATCCATAATTTAATGTTGATGGGCCCAGTCATGTGCAGGTACAGATAAGCAGAGCTGTAGTTGATCCATGAGTGCCATGGCTATATACTGTAAAGAAGTCATCCTTTTGTTGCTTAACTTCCCATCCTCTGGCTTGTACATTCTCTCTACTCCCTCTTCCCTGATCTCTGGAGGGAGTGGTCTGGCTCCTTCACTTAGGACTGAGCACTCATTCCACCATAACTTACTCTGGTCATTCTGACACTTTGTGGATTTCTGCATTAACTGCCACCTATGGCAATAAGAAGCTTCTCTATTAGAGCATTTTTGCACCATTAATTTATGACATAGCATGAGTACAAGGAATTAATTTTGACATTATAGCCACTTAGCAAAACAATAATCCTCCCTACCCAACCCACACACAAAAGCATATGATATGATTAAACTAAAATTAACTAAGATAAAATATTTTTTTAAAAAAGATATAACTAAGATTAAAGAATGAAGTATAAGTTCCCTCTGTAGGGTGGGGCTCAAAGCAAATCAGAAAATAAATAGCTAAGTCTGTAAATGTTGTGCCACTATTATCTTACCTGGTAAGTCATTGTTTTAGATAGCAATATCTACAGCTGAGTAAGATCATGGTTGACTTTTCTTCCTGAGCTAACCTTATAGCACCTTCTGATACTATGAAGGCTAGCAAATAAAAAGAGAGTTCCCAACTCATCTCCAACTTGATTTCTTTATGTTTTCAAATGTGTGGTATCTTCAGCAGTAAAGTCTTATCATATCAAGAGCAGTAGCAATCACCTGCATTGTTAAATTATTCTTTTTCATAATTTCATAATGAATGCTATATTTACAATATTTTCAACCCCAATTCCTCCTGTGTTCCCCTACTCCATTTTATGACTTCTTTTTTAATTATATTGTATGTGTATAACATATCTAACAATATGCATAAAATAGTATATATATATATATATATACATATAATATATATACTGAGTCCATTTTGTGTTGCTCATCTGTACAAATGTTTAAGATGGATCATTTCAGATTTAATAGTTTATCGGGGGTTTCTTCTCTGGATAAAACAGATCCTCCCTTACTCAGTATCCACTAAATTATCTGTAGCCTTTTATCTGGAAGGGGGACCCTCTCCACATTAGGATTCCCAATGGTATCATTACATGCATGTTGTTGCATGTTGTTGAGATTTTATAAGCTTCCCTGTGATGTCTAGAAGTCTTTCTCTCACCAGGTGTCATGGTCTTCTGACTCTCATGATCTTTCTGCCCACTTTTCTTCAATGATCCTTGGGTATACAGGTTGCACTGTAAAGGTACCAACTAGTTCTGGGTACCACATGGTCACTTACTTTCAGTACTTTGACTAGTGGATTTCTGGAATTGTCTCCACTTCTCTGCAAAAAAAGAAGCTACTTTGATCATGGGTGAAAGATACACTTATTACAAGGTCAAGGTTGAACAATTTAATTAGGACTTAGACTAGCCCTGGGTAGTTGTTCACTTTGTTGACAGTACCAGACATGGACTCCCTCCTGTTTTCCTGGTCTTAAGTCCAAATAAGAAGCTGCTGATTATATTAAGTAATCTGAAATAGCAAAAACAAATGATTTAATGGTGCAACTTAAGAGTTTAAAAACACAAAACAAAGAAATAAAAATCAGAGCAGAAATTAACTAAATAGAAACAAAGAAATACAAAGACTCAGTGAATCAAGATCTGGTTCTTTGAAAAGACCCTTAGATCAATTAGACAAAAGAAGTGGTGACACAAATTATCAAACTAAAAAATGAACAGGAAAACATTATAACAGACACACACAAAAAAATTCAGACTACTATAAGGCGAAATGACAATCCTCCCCCCAAAAAGGACAAATTTCTTGATTCATCCCATCTCTTAGTTTAAATCAAAGAAATAAACAAGCTAAACAGTCACATAAACAAAAGAGTGATTGAAACAGTAATTAAAGATCTTCTTCCTGAACCCCCACAAAAGTGTCTAGTTCCACATGGATTCACAACAGAATTCAATCAGAAATCTAAACCAATACTTCTAGACAAATTTTTAAAAGACAGAGAGAGAGAATGAGAGACAGAGGAAGGAAGGAAGAAAGGAAGGAAGGAAAGAAGAAAGGAAGGAAAGAAAGAAGAGAATCACTTTCAATATCCCTCTGTGAAGCCAGTGTCAGTCCAATGTTCACAGCAGGTAAAGATATAAGAACAACAATACAAACTAACACTGGATGCTCATATTTTTTTACATGCCACATTTTCTCTTTATTTTTATTTATTTATTTTTGAAAAGCATGTTATTTTATTGAAAAAGGAAGTAAAGACATTTTATGATAAAACTGAAGATTTACATGGAAAATATTTCTGATAAAATAGGAGAGATATATAGAAAAACACATTAAAATTGACAATTTTCATGCAAAATTAAAGAGTAAAATGGTAGACATGACATGGCTAAATTAATTGAAAAAGGAAGTAGAAACATTTGATGATAGAATTGAAGATTTGCGTGGAAAGTATTTCTGATAAAATTGTAGAGAAATATAGATAAACATGTTAAATTGAAGTTTATCATAGAAAATTTTATATAGATATAATAGTGGTAGGCATAAAAGTATTCTTAAGTTGATTGAAAGTTGAATTATAAACATTTTCTGATAAAGTTGAAGATTTACATGGAAAATATTTCCAGAGAACCCTGGCATAGCACTCCTGGGCATATACCCAGAGGATTCCTCTGCATACAATAAAGACACATGCTCCACTATGTTTATAGCAGCCTTGTTTATAATAGCCAGAAATTGGAAGGAGCCCAGATATTCCTCAAAAGAGGAATGGATACAGAAAATGTGGTATATTTATACAATGGAATACTACTCAGCAATTAAAAGTAATGAACTCATGCAATTTGTAGGTAAATGGTTATATCTGGAAACTATCATCCTAAGTGAGCTAACCCAATCACAAAAGAATACACATGAAATGCAATCACTGATAAGTGGATATTAATGAGCCCAGAAGCCCTAAATACTCAAGACACAATTAGCAAGTCAAATGACTCCCAAGAAGAAGAAAGGAGAGGACCCTGGGCCTGTAAAGATTGGATCCAGTATTGTAGGCTCATATTTTTGAAAGTATGTTTCCTCCTTTATTTTGTGGTAGACCTGACCTTGAGGTTCTTGATAAATTCTGGAATTGAGTTTTATTTAGGGTCAGAAATGTAGATTAAATTTCAATACACTGTGCTTAGATATCCACTTTACTCAAAATCATTTGATAAAGAGGCTGCCTGTTCTACTGCATGTATTTTTGCCATCTTTGTAAACAATCACTTAGCTATAATTGGGTGGAATTGTATCAGAGTCCCTATTCTATTGTATTGTTCTCTGTATCTGTTTCTATGGCAATACCATGTTGTTTGTATTACTATGGCAAAATGATACCTCTAACAATATTCTTATTGTTCAGCATTGTTTAGGCTATCTTCAGTCTTTTGTTCTTCGATCTGAATTTTGTTACTAATAAAATATTTCTGTGCTTCCAGTTTCCATCTGATCTCAGAGCTGAACCTGTGCCACAATGCTCCATACGAGTTGGTTTCCCAGGAGTGCTGCACACATGTGAGAACAGGTAGGACAACCAATTCTGTTTGGGAGGGACCCATCTGGAGACCTCAGGACAGAGAAACTAAGGGGTAGCTTGGGGCTGGATACTTCTGGATTCCATCTGCTCCCGGAGTTAATCCTGTGCCACAGACCCCTGAGCTGATCCTGTGCCACAGTGCTCCATACCCAAGTACCACCAGGACAGAGCTGGTCACCCAGGAATGCCTACATACCTCTGAGCACAAGAGGAAAAAGCCACAGTCAGAGACAGCAAGACCAGTTAACACCAGAGAGAACCAGATGGCTAGAGGCAAGGGCAAGAACATAAGCAACAGAAACCAAGTCTACTTGGCATCATCAGAACCCAGTTCTCCCACTAAAGCGAGCTCTGGTTACCACAACACACCAGAAAAGCAAGAAACTGATTTAAAAATTACATATCATGATGATGATAGAGGACTTTAAGAAGGACATAAATAACTCCCTTAAAGAAATACAGGAGACCACAGAGAAATAGCTAAAAAACCTTAAAAAGGAAAGCAAAATTCCTTAAAGAATTACAGAAAAACAGGACCAAAAAGGTAAAGGAATTGAAGAAAACTATCCAGGATCTAAAATTGGAAATAGAAACAATAAAGAAATCACAAAGGGAGACAACTCTGGAGACAAAAAAAACTTAGGAAAGGCATTAGGAGTCATAGTCACAAGCATCACCAACAGAATACAAAAGATAGAAAAGAGAATCTCAGGTCAGAAGATAACATAGAAAACAAATAAACAATAGTAAAAAAATGAAAAATGCCAAAAGTTCCTAATCCAAAACATCTAAGGAATCCAGGACATAATGAGAAAGCCAAACCTAAGAATAAGATATAAAAGAAAGTGAAGGTTCCCAACTTAAAGGGCCGGTAAATAAATATCTTCAAACTTATAGAAGAAAACTTCCCTAACCTAAAGAAAGAGGTGCCCATGAACATACAAGAAGCCTATAGAACTCCAAACAGACTACACCAGACCAGAAAGTCCTCCTTTCACATAATAATCAAAACACAAAATGTACAAAACAAAGAAAGAATACTAAACGAAGTAAGGGGAAAAGCCCAAGTAACATAGAAAGGCAGGCCTATCAGAATTACACCAGACTTCTCACCAGAGACTATGAAAGCTAGAAGATCCTGAGCAGATGTCACACAGACCCTAAATGAGCAGAAATGCAGCAAAACTCTCATTACCATAGATGGAGAAACCAAGGAATTCCATGAAAAAAAACAAATTTACACAATGTATCTTCACAAATCCAGCCCTACAAAGGATAGTAAATGGAAAACTCCAACACAAGAAGGGAATCTACACCCTAGAAAAAGCAAGAAAGTATCATCTTTCTAGAAACCCAAAAGAAGATAGCCAAACAAACATAAAAATAACACCAAAAATAACAAGAAGCAAAAATGACTACTCCTTAATATCTCTTAACATCAATGGATTCAATTCCCGAATAAAAAGACATAGACTAACAGATTGGATACATAAATAGGATCCAGCATTTTGCTGCATACAAGAAACACACCTCAGTGTCAAAGACAGATACTACCTCAAAGTAAAGGGCTAGAAAAAAATTTCCAAGTAAATGGTGCCAAGAAACAATCTGGAGTAGCAATTCTAATATTGAATAAAATCAACTTTCAACCAAAAGTTAACAAAAAGGATTAAGGAAGGACACTTCATACTCATCAAAGGAAAAATTTATGAAGAACTCTCAATTCTGGACATCTAAACTCCAAATGCAAAGGGCACCCACATTCATAAAAGAAATTTTTACTAAAGCTCAAAGAACACATTGTACCTCAAACTATAATAGTAGGAGATGTCAACACCCCACTCTCATTAATGGACAGATAAGAGAAACACAAACTAAACAGAGACACAGTGAAATTAACAGAAGTTATGGAACAGATATCTATAGAACACTTCACCTAGAACAAAAGAATATACCTTCATCTCAGCACCTCGTGGTACTATCTCCACAACTGACTATATAATTGGTCACAAAACAGGCTTCAAAAGATACAAGACAATTGAAATAATCCCAAGCATCCTATCACATCACCATGGACTAAGGCTGATCTTCAATAGCAACAAAAACAACAGGAAGCCCACATATACTTGGAAGATAAACAATGCTCTACTCAATGATAACTTGGTCAAGGAAGAAACAAAAAAAAAAAGAAATTAAAGACTTTTTTGTATTTAATGAAAATGAAGGTGCAACATACCCAAACAGTGGATACAATGAAAGCAGTGCTAAGAGAGCTAACCAGAGGGCACAGAGACAGTATACAAATTAATAAAATCAGAACTGAAAAGGTAGACATAACAACAGAAACCTAGGAAATTAAAAAAATCGCCAGATCATACTACAAAAGCCTATATTCATCAAAACTGGAAAATCTGAATGAAATGGACAATTTTCTAGACAGATACCAGGTTAAATCAGAATCAGATAAGCCACCTAAACAGTCCCATAACCTTAAAGGAATACAAGCAGTCATAAAAAATCCCCCAACCAAAAAAAAAAAAAAAAAAAAAAAAAAAAAGAGTCCAGGACCAGTTGGATTTAGTGCAGAATTCTGTCAGACCTTCAAAGAAAACCTAATACCAATACTCTTCAAACTTTTTCACAAAATAGAAACAGAAGAAATACTACCCAATCCATTCTATGAAACAAGAGTTACACTGATATCAAAACCACACAAAGACCCAACAAAGAAAGAGAACTTCAGACCAATTTCTCTTATGAACATCAATGCAAAACTACTCAATAAAATTCTCACGAACTGTATCCAAGAATACATCAAAATGATCATTCACCATGATCAAATAGGCTACATCCCAGGGATGCAGGGATAGTTCAACATATGGAAATCCATCAGTGTAATCTATTACATAAGTAAACCCAAAGTAAAAAAAAACACATGATTATTTCATTAGATGCTGAAAATCATTTAATAAATTTCAGCATCCCTTCATGTTAAGTCTTGGAAAGATCAGGAATTCAAGGCCCATACCTAAACATAGTAAAAGCAATATACAGCAAACCAGTAGCCAACATCAAACTAAATGGAGAGAAACTTGAAGTAATCCCACTAAAATCAGAGACTATATAAGGCTGCCCCCTCTCTCCCTATCTATTCAATATAGTACTTGAAGATCTTCCTAGAGCAATTAGACAACAAAAGGAAGTCAAAGGGATACAAATTGAAAAGAAGTCAAAATATCACTATTTGCAGATGATAAGATAGTATACTTAAGTGACCCCAAAAACTCCACCAGAGAACTCCTACAGCTGATAATACAACTTCTACCCAACCCTTCCAACTTGTTAAAAGGGTAGAACTCATACATGCTCCTGATCTTCCACACAGCAATTTGTATCCAAGGGTTATCAGTAATTGATCATTTTACCAGGACATCCAGACTAGAGTTACAAATGATTGTGAACTGCCATGTGGAGACCAGGACTTGAAACTAGGTCCTCTGGATGAGCAATCAGTTTTGCTAACAGCTGATCCATTTCTCTAGCACTTCACTCAGGCTTTAATGTGGAACAATCTTCTTTACCTATTTGTTAGCTCCTCCTCAATAATGACCCTTTATATTAGCTTGAAGACAGACACCATCACAGTTCTTAGCTCCAAAAAGGGTTTGTATGAGTCATACAAAAAATTTTTCATTTCACTGTAAATATCTATGGCAAACATTATTAAAAAAAGTATTGAAAATGATAGTACTTGAAAATATATGAAGTCAATATACTAATGCTTTAAGAAGCAAATACTAAATTTTTTGCAATAATAGTGCTTGTTATAAAAATCTGTAGCATAAAGAGGAAGTTCATAATGCTATGTGTGCCATAAACTAAACACCAAAAATATCAGTCCTTAAGAAGGGGGACATTAGCTGGGCGTTGGTGGCGCACGCCTTTAATCCTAGCACTTGGGAGGCAGAGGCAGGCGGATTTCAGAGTTCAAGGCCAGCCTGGTCTACAGAGTGAGTTCCAGGACAGCCAGGACCACACAGAGAAACCCTGTCTCGAAAAAACCAAAAAAAAAAAAAAAAAAAAAAAAAAGAAGGGGGACATTGCTAATGGTAGGCCAGGCATTAAAAATTCTGAAAATTATAGCTTCCACTTTCTGGCCTTGAATCTAAGAAATATTAGGAACTTACTTTCAAGCATCATCTATTAAAAAACAACTTCAACTTTCCAGATACGGTGTGCAAATGATTACAAGGCCATCGTAATTGTTTCTAACAGGTGTACACACTTAGATACAGTTTTAAAATGGTTTAAAGCATTCTCTGAGTGCTTTGATTGACAGATTTTTCTGCTTTTCATTCTTTCTTCTTGGCAAGGAACAACACAAAGGGGAAGATGTCCTAGTACAACAGCTTTTCTTAATTGCAAACACTAAATTTAAGACATAACATTTGCATAGAACGTATTGCACAAGACTTGGCAGTTTTGATCAGATGGTCATAGCGGCAAATTATCCTTATTCTAAAGCTATAGATGAAGCAAATGATGACCATCTAGAGAAGGCACAATTGAAATATCCAGTTGTTTCTACCCATGAACACTTTTTATTAATGGCTTAAAGAGAGAACACTTTATATGTTTCTCATTAACCCAAGGTCTCTATTCCTATAGCTTCAGTTTCCTATGATCAACCACAGTCTGAAAATATTAAACAGGAAGTTCCCCCAAATAAATGCTTTGTAAAATATATAACTGTATACTATTTCACACAGCATGAAATTTTATGTTGTTCTGTGTGAGCCTACTGCATCCTGCTCAAAACACAAATCATTCCTTTATACAGGGTTGCAGCACTATATAAGCTACCAGCTTGTTAGTCATTTAGTGGTTTTGGTAATTAGATTAGCTTTCAATTAGCATAACACTGATGTGATCACAGTCTATATTTTGCTTAATAATAAACCTGTAGTTCAATAATGTGATGTTGGCATTCTAGGTTCATAAAGAAGAAGGTGTGGGGCTGAAAAAATGACTCAGTCACTAAAGTACTTGAACAAGTCCAGGTCCATGTGGGATCCAGGTGTGATGTTGCATATCTGTAACTCCAGCACTGGGAGGAGTTGTGAGCAAAGATAGGTGTCTCTGGGCCTGGCTGGACTGCCAATATAGCTGAATCTGTGAGATCCAGGATTAGTAAGAAATTCTGTCTCAAAACCTATAGTGTGGAACAACTGAGGAAGACACCTAATGTCAATCTCTGGCCCTACAAGGATATACACAAAGATGTATGAACAGAACAAGACCCTGGATTTCCTCCCCAACACCACAGGAAAAACAAAAAACAACAAAGAAGAGAAGTTGTAATGTGTTTCCTTTAAGAACTTCTCAACCAAGAAAGAGAAAATCATAGGTTAGGTTTGCTAAGTTGTACAATAAGAATGAGTCTCCTATCTATAATATTGTGAAGAAAGAAAAATAAAATCTTGATACCTTTCTTACTTTTTTATTGTATATATTCTATATTTACAATTCATTTCCCTTTTTCTGGTTCCCCACCCCCAAAGGTTCCACATGTCCTTTTCCCTCCCCCTGATCCCGCATCCACCCCCTCCCACTTTACTGTTCTTGTACTTTCCCACAATGATGTTTTGGTCCATTCTAGCACCAGTGTCCACTCCTTTCTTCTTGTGAGACATCACTTGATATGTGATTTGTGTCTTTGGTGTTCCAAGCTTCTAGGCTAATATCCACTTATCAGTGACTGTATACCATGGGTATTCTTTTGAGACTGGGTCACCTCACTTAGTATGACGTTCTCCAGCTCCATCCATACCTTTCTTACTTTACATGCATAAATACATACATACATACATACATACATATTTACTATACTATAACAATGTGCAAATGTTGCTACAAATGTTTAAACTATCACATATGGTAAATACAGTTAAGATAAAGGACATACTAAATTGGTTTTTGGAAAACATAAACCAGAAAAAGAATGTTTCAATTGATAGCAAACTCTTATTTTTTATGAATATACGAGCAAGGGGTCCCTTTAAAGTAATGATCCAAATGTGACCTTGAGTAATCATAAAGCTATTCACTACAAATAAGGGGTTCTTACATAAATTCACAAATAACTTTTGATTGTAATTTTTAAAATATACTGTAGAGGCTATGACTAAACCATGTTTGCCAATGACTAAACTTACTGTCACATTTCTGGCTGAGTTGAAGAAGTTGAGATAAACATAAAGTATATATGCAGTGGTGATGAAGCTAAGCTCTTCTGGAATCATATGTTCAATAAAATCTATTCTGAAGGGACAAAGAAAGTGCCAGGCTGCAAAATTGGAAAGATGGAATAATCTCAGCACTGTGTGGCAGTGTGGCAGGTGTTGAGTGTAGAAAGAAGAACCGAAGAACCTATATTCTCTCTCTCTCTCTCTCTCTCTCTCTCTCTCTCTCTCTCTCTCTCTCTCTCCCTCCCTCTCCCCCCTCCTCCCTCCCTCCCTCCCTCCCTCCCTCCCTCTCTCTCTCTCTCTCTCTCTCTCTCTCTCTCTCTCTCTCTCTGTTTTTTCGAGACAGGGTTTCTCTGTGTAGCCCTGGCTGTCCTGGAACTCATTCTGTAGACCAAGCTGGCCTCGAACTCAGAAATCTGCCTGCCTCTGCCTCCCAAGTGCTGGGATTAAAGACGTGTGCCACCACCTCCAGGCCTATATTCTCTCAAAACAAAAATATCTATCCAGTTTCTGGCAATATGAACTAACAATATGGATGGCAATGGTCTTATTTGCCAAGTTATTGTACCACTGGTTTATCCTTGAGTAAAACCATTTCCAAAGATGAAGCGTTGGCATTGAATGTTCTATTTGTAACAGAATGCATCTGGCAACCCAAACTTTGTCAGGTACAAAAATATCAATAGTCATGTTTTTCTTTATCTCTACAGTCAACCTCATATTATCTCTTTCAATGGCAAGTATTCATATTGTCAAAGCCAAATATATCTTGCTAATTGATCCCATTTAACTCAACCATTGGTATGGACGTTAATCTGGACATAATGGACAGAATGCAGTGCTTGCAATCATTCTCCATCATCGATCCATTAACAGCTTGTCTGACAGTGCCCCTTAGCAGTTCTTACTGCTTGTATAAGTTTCGGGAAGAACAGACCTTGTAAATTCAGTTAATAAAATAAGTTCTTTCCGAACTCATGTTGATACACTTTATTCCCCTTTGGAACAGTGGTTCTCAAACAGAGCATTTTGACCTGACTCTTTCACAGGGGTCACATATCAGAGATCTGATATATCAGATATCCTGCATATCAGATATTTACATTAAAATTCACAACAGTAGCAAAATTACAACTAAGAAATAGCAAAGAATATAATTTTAGGGTTGGGGTCACCACAACACGAGGAACTATATTAAAGGGTTACCACATAAGAAAGGTTGAGAATCTGCTTTAGAACATCCTGGATCTTACTAAGCTTTCCTCCAAAGTAGAATGTTTTCACTCAGAGGAAATTGCTACACAGCACTTGGCCAGGAATTTTTAACAGGCCAATTAAAGAATGAGTGGCACTATTAAGTTTGGCCACAATGAAGAAAAGAAAGTGGTTCAGTGACTTCCTCAAGTCCATATTTCAGGTCATGGTATCATAGTATGAGATGTTGGCTCATTTGTTTTGTTATTATTTGTAGTTTTCTTTTCTAAAATAAAAACCTATTTTTCATTTTTTATTCATGATTATGTATTTGTGTCTAGGTGGATATGTGCAATGTGTGACAGAGTGCCTATGTAAGCCCAAAGCGGGTGTAAGATCCCCTGGAATTGGAGTTTTAGGGCAGTGTGAGCTACCAGATGTGGGTGTTTACAACCAAACTTGGGTCTTTAGGAACAGCAGCAAGTGTTCTTGAGACTTAGGTTCGGAGAGAAGTGATAATGTATGAATAACTCAACTAGCATGGTCAACCGTGGCCCTGCACAGCATTGAACCATCACTTTCAGTTCAAGTCTATTCAGCAATGTAATTTGACAAGTGATCAGTGCTGGGAAATCTCTCCCTGGGAGGCAAATTCTCTCTCTGACAGGCACCAGGTTTAAGCTTTCTCCTTCTCTTGACTAGAGAGATTCCTAGGGAGATTCTTATTTCTTTTTTATTAAAAAAAATTGTACTATATATGTTTATTTGTGGGGGTAGACACACATGTGACAGTCCATGTGTGGAGATCAAAGGGCAACTTAAAGGAAATAGCTCTCTTAGAGCATAAGCTATTGGTGTTCTGTTCAGGAATTTTCCCCCTGTGCCTATGTCCTCCAGGGTCTTCCACAGTTTCTTTTCTATTAGTTTTAGTGTGTCTGGTTTTATGTGGAGGTCCTTAATCCACTTGGAGTTGAGCTTAGTACAAGGAGACAAGAATGGATCAATTTGCATTCTTCTGCATGCCGACCTCCAGTTGAACCAGCACCATTTGTTGAAAAGACTATCTTTTTTCTAGTGGATGGTTGTAGCTCCTTTATCAAAGATCAAGTGACCATAATTCTGTGAGTTAATTTCCGGATCTTCAATTCTATTCCATTGATCTACTTGCCTGTCACTGTACCAATACCATGCAGTTTTTAACACAATTCCTAGGGAGGAAAGGGCCCTGGTCCTGAAAAGACTTGATCCAGTATTGGAGGGGAGTACCACAACAGAGAAATGGGAACAGGGTGATTGGGGACTGGGCAGAGGGAAGAGGACTTATGGGACATATGGTGAGGGGGGAAATGGGAAAGGGGAAAGCATTCGGAATGTAAACAAAGTATATAGAAAATAAAAAAATAAGTAATTTTAAAAAAGGAAGTAGCTCTCTTCTTCTACCATGTGAGTCCTGGGCTTTGGACTACCGTGGTCTGTCTTGGTAGCAATGTTTACCTGCTGAGCTGTCTCACTGGTCAAAATTCAATTTTGTTGGGATCCACTATTTCAGTGGTCTGATAGACAAATGGGCAGACAGTAAGCCCTGAAAACATTCTCACTGCTGCCAGTACAGCCTTCATTCTTGCTTCTTGGTTCTGACATTTGATGCATCCTTCACAATTTGATAAAGGCAGTGGATCATCCAAAATATCTTGCTCAATTTTATCATTCTGCCAGTTTCACCAGGAATTTCTCCCACACTCCCACTAGAAAATAGACATATCCACGGGTCTTTTTAAAATAAAGTGTTTCTATGTTTGGTTCATGCTAGGATGGTGGATAGGCAATCTGTGAGACCTCCATTTAATCACATGGTGAGGACTTATGTACCCCAGTAAGAAGAGCTCTTGTTCTCTGGACGTCACCAAGTGGCTGCATAGGCACACTGGGCCTGCCAAGAGCTACCTTTGTTCACAGACTCTCTGTTGTCATGTGAAATGTCTGAGACTTTAGAATCAAGTCTTATTTTCTTTTTGTAATCATTCTCCTAATTTATTTCTAATTTTACTTTACTACAGTGACAAGAAGAAAGCAGGTAGCACCTTTGAAAATGTTATTTGTAAATTCCTTAAGCTATATACATCAAAGCTATTCTCTTATAAATCCCAATTCCCATGTACCTACAGATTATAATTTCACTGAGGTTCCTGCCATGGCAGGATGAAAGTGTCTTTTTCCTTCTCGGACAACATTCTCCTCACTTCCATTCTAGCCCAGAATCCAGAAAATTCAGGTATCCACTCACAGCTGTTCCTACAACACCTCCTCTTCCAGCCAGTTCCAAAGCTATTGTTACTTCTTTTTGAAACACTTGTTAAAGTACATAACAAGTTCTATTGACTCTTCTATTGTTTTGCAAGAAACTACCACAAACATGATGACTTAAGTGTCTCCTTGTTTTGTGACTTTTCCGGATGAGACATAAACATGCATCTATTTACTCTAAATAATTTACCATGAACATACCACAGAGATGGTTCCACCCTAGTGCAGCTTAATGAGGCATCGTGTTCCTTACAATAGTACAAATGGGATGGGGTTACTTACTGGAGGGAGCATGGATGAATCAAAGTCAGCTCCATCACTGACAAGCCTGTACCAAAATGAGAAGAAAATCTGGGTGCAGGACGACCCCAACTCTTTGGAACAATAAATACCTCTTGCTTTTGCATGGATCCCCAGCTCCAAGTTGGTGGGGGTCCTCAGTAAATAAGGCTCTGCAGAGTCTTACAGAACTATCCTGGATTATCTGGGTGGACAAGCACATGTGTTTTTATTAAAAGGATGCTACCTAAGAAAAGACACATAGAATAGGTTGTAAGAAGGCCATATGAAGACATGGCAGGAGAACAGATGTTTTAGGGTTTATCAAAGATCTATGTGACACAACCACACTGAGGGATGCTGGCCATAATCCTCTAAGTGAGGCGAACCTAGGACTCAGTTTTTCAAGAAGCTCCTTACAGGTCTGCTCCAGATGATGCCTTAATTTTTTTTTGAGACAGGGTTTCTCTGTGTAGCCCTGGCTGTCCTGGAACTCACTCTGTAGACCAGGCTGGCCTCGAACTCAGAAATCCGCCTGCCTCTGCCTCCCAAGTGCTGGGATTAAAGGCATGCGCCACCACCGCCCGGCTGATGCCTTGATTTTTAACCCTAGAAATGATGGAGCAACCCCATGTCTGGTAATTTTTTTTATAGAAACTAACACAAACAACTTTAAATGAATCTAAGAACTAGCAAGAGGGCTCAAGCCCTCCTGAGGGTTCAGAGCACTGGATGCTCTCAGAGGATTTAAGTTTGATTCCCAGCACTCCCATGGTGGCTGGCAACCAACTGTAACTCCAGTTTCAGGGTATGTGACCCTCTTTTCACCATGACATGCACCAAACATACATAGATACAATCACTCACACACATAACATTATTTAATGCATTTTAAATGATATCTAATTGTTACGTTCTAAATTTATTTAGGAGTTACTCGGTGAGGCTCAGTGCTTTTATAATATTGCCGACTATTCATGCTTCTGTTTGTCAGTGTTTCTAACTTGGGTCTTTTTATGTTTTTAAGGATGCATTCTCTTTCTTAAATTAGTAAGTACTCTTTACCTGGTCTAACAGTATACCAATCATATGTCAAGTATACATGATACTAAATAAGATGCAAGACTTCTAGCTTGCATTTTACTTTGTTCATGGTGTACTATGAATTCAGACTTGCTTTCAATATATTTTTTGTCATGGAAAATTTTAAACGTTAAAATTTGAGAAACTAGTACAATAGACCTTCCCATTTTCCATTATTCAGCTTTAAAAATGACTGTCATATCTATAAGAACTAATATATTTCCCTTTAATTGCAATTTCTAAAAGATATTTCAGTGTGTATGTGTGTGGGGGTATGTACATATATCTGCATACATGGATGGAGTTGTATATAACCATGAATTCACATGCAGAAGCCAAAGATGGATGCTGGGTGTCTTCCACTATCCTTCTCTGCCTTATTCCTCTAAATGGGGTCTCTCACTGAACCTGAAGCTCACTAGTTTGACATAACTGGCTGGCCTTCCAGAACCCAGAATCTGCTTGTCTCTGCCTACCCTGACTGAGGTTAAAGGTACATATGGCCAGGCCACATCACTTCTAAGGATATAATCTCAAGTCTTCAAGTTTGCACAGTAGGTCCCCTTACCCACTGAGCCATCTCCCACACCCAATTCTTTCTTCTTTGGCAGTTTCATAAGTTTTTATGATATATTTGGTCATCTTTTCACCTGCTTTCCTCTAATCTGCCCCAACTTCCCACTTGTGCTTACCCTGAGAAAGCTCCCCTCCTACTTTCATGCCTTTTGTTGTGTAGTCCATGAAGTTTAATTAAGATCGTTTTCATGACTATAGGTGAGGTTATTTACTGGACTGTGGGCACTGAAGAAAATTACTCCTCCTCCTTTAGCAACCATTAACTCTCAGTAGTTCCTTAGAAGGTGGTGGTACTCAGCATCCTCTCCCCAAACCATGCTGGAATATTGACAGGGGTAGGGTTTGTGATGGTAACAACAGCTCCTGTGAGTTCATGGGTACTACAGGCATGTCGTGTCCAGAAGACAGTATTTTACATCACTTCTTTCTTCCTCCAGCTCTTGTTCTTTCTGCCCTCTGTTCCTGGATCCATGCTAGTTGTGATACATATGTGCTGACTAGAGATTAGCACTCAACAGTCATTTGTTCTTAATATGCTGACTAATTATAAGTCTGCATTAACCATCACCCACTGTAAAAAACAAGCATTTTTGATGAAGGTTGAGAACAGCCTTGATTTGGAGGTATAAACATAAATTGCTAGAACAATTTGACTCACATTAATTTAGCAATATAATAGTTCACTCCTCCATCAGGGCAATGACACCTTCCCTCCCACCCCCAGCTTTTGACAAGATCTACAATAGAGTATACAAATTCACTCCTGTGGAACTGATTTCAAATCCAATTTTATAAAGCAGTAGTATGCTTTTATAATAGGCATGCCACCATTATAATAGCAAAACATTTTGTCCAGGCAGCCAGAGTCACAAATGAGTAAAATAGGCTGAGAGTTTGGGAATAAAGTTTTATGTGATAGTGTCCAGATGGTGTCATTTGACTATGGTAAATTCCAAGAGAAATGCAAAACAAAAACTTAACTGTGTGCATGGTTGTCATCAAATAGTTATAAAGAAGTCAGCAAATGCAAATGTAGAGACAGAGTAATATGCACATGTAATTCGTAGAAATGTGAAATAGTATAGCTGCTATGGAAACACATTTTGGAAATACCTCAAAAAGTTAAAATTAAAACTACTAGATCACTATTTATGTCTCCGTGTAAGTGAGATTCAAGTATCCTCTCTTGGGCCTTCCCTCTTGTTTAACTTCTTTGGGTCTAGGGAGTGTAGTGTGGGTGTCCTGTACTTTATGGATAATATCTGCTTATCAGTGAGTACATGCCATGCATGTCCTTTTGGGTCTAGGGTACCTCAATCAGGATGATATTCTCAAGTTCCATCCATTTGCCTGAAAAATTTATGATGTCTTTTTTAATGGATGAATAGTATTCCATTGTGTAGATCTACCAGGTTCTTTTTATCCATTCTTCATTTGAGGGACATCTATGTTATTTCCAGTTTCTGGCTATTATGAAAAAATCTGCTATGAACATAGTTGAGCAAGTGTCTTTGTGGTATATTGGGCATCTTTTGGGTATATGCCCAGGAGTGGTATAGCTGAGTCTTAAGATAGAGCTATTTCCAGTATTTTAAGAAACTGTCAAATTGATTTCCAACATGATTGTACAAGTTTGCAGTCTCACCGGTGAGCAGTAAAAGAGTGTTCCCCTCCATCTACATTCACACCAGCTTGTGCTATGACTTGATTTTTTGATCTTAGCCATTCTGAGTGGTATAAAATGGGATCTCAGGGTCATTTTGATTTGTATTTCCCTTGCGACTAAGGATTTTGACATTTGTTTAAGTGCTTTTTGTCCATTCAAGATTCCCTGCTGACAATTCTCTGTTTAGTTCTGTACACCATTTTTAAATTAGGTTATTTGGGTTGCTGGTGTCTAATTTCTTGAACTCTTTATATACTTTGGGTATTAGCTCTCTGTCAGATGTAGAGATAGTGAAAATCTTTTGCCAATCTGTAGACTGTTGTTTTGTCTTATTGACAGTGTTCTTTGCCTTAACAAAATTTTTTTAGGTTCATTTATCAGTTGTTGATCATACATGATCAGAAGTTGTCTTCTGTACCAATGAATTCAAAGATATTCCCTATTTTCTGTTCTATTGGATTTAGTGATGTGTTTATAAAAAGAAATAGGTGGTATATGTTTTGGTGAATGTGTGATGAGGTGTCGGGGGGACTCCCTAAAGAAGAGTTAGGAGAAGGATTAAAGGAACTGAAGGGGCTAGCAACCTAACAGGAAGACCAACAGTGTCAATTAACCTGGACCCCAGAGTTGTGGATAGCCCTGGTGATTGGGCAGGAGAAGGGAAGGTGGAGCTAAAAGTTTGGGAGATAAGGAAGAAGGGGAGAATCGAGGACAATGGAAGAGGAAGAGGGGGAAGGAAAGTGGAGCAGAAGCAAGTGCCTGGAGAAACTGCCACGTTATAAGGGATATCATAGATGAGGAAGATGGTAGTATAGTGGTAGATATGCCCAATCCAGTTGTGCAGCTTGTATACATATTAATCAAGTTGTGTTTTATTTGCCCGGGCTTATTTGGGTTGGAGGGATCTCCCAGAGACTAAGCCACCAACCAAAGAGCATACTCGGGCTGATCTGAGGCCCCCTGGCACGCATGTAGTAGAGCGCTGCCTGGTATGGCCCCAGTTCAAGAGGGTGTTCTTAATCTTGCAGAGAGAGACTTGATGAACTAGGATGGAGAGATAAGAGAGGGCTGTCAGCTAAACAAAGAATTTTCACCAGAAGAAATTCAGATGGCCGAGAAACACCTTAAGAGATGTTCAACATCATTAGTCATCAGCGAAATGCAAATCAAAACAACCTTGAGATTCCACCTCACACCAGTCAGAATGGCTAAGATTAAAAACTCAAGAGTCAACAAGTGCTGGCGAGAATGTGGAGAAAGAGGAACACTCCTCCACTGTTGGTGGGATTGCAAAATGTTAAAACTGCTCTGGAAATCAGTGTGGCAGTTCCTCAGAAAATTGGGCATGTCACTTCCAGAGGACCCTGGAATACTACTCCTGGGCATATACCCAGAGGATTCCCCTGCATACAATAAAGACACATGCTCCACTATGTTTATAGCAGCCTTGTTTATAATAGCCAGAAATTGGAAGGAGCCCAAATATCCCTCAAAAGAGAAATGGATACAGAAAATGTGGTATTTTTATACAATGGAATACTACTCAGCAATTAAAAAATAATGAATTCATGCAATTTGTAGGTAAATGGTTAGATCTGGAAAATATCATCCTAAGTGAGTTAACCCAATCACAAAAGAATACACATGAAATGCAATCACTGATAAGTGGATATTAATGAGCTCAGAAGCCCTAAGTACTCAAGGCACAATTAGCAAGTCAAATGATTCCCAAGAAGAAGAAAGGAGAGGACCCTGGGCCTTTAAAGATTGGATCCAGTTTTGTAGACCCAGAACAGAGAAATCGGAGGGGGGGGTGATTGGGGAATAGTTGGGGGGAGAGGAATTATGGGACGTATGGTGGGGGGGAACTGGGAAAGGGGAAAGCCTTTGGAATGTAAACATAGAATATAGAAAATAAAAATGAAAAAAAAAGAGAGGGCTGTCCTCTCAGAGGCGAAGGAATAGGGAAAGGGGGAGAGGAACTCTGCTCAAAGAGACAGGGAGGAGGCAGCATTTGGGGTGTAAATAAATAGATAATTAAGTAATTAAAAAAAGAACATTATGCTGAATAAAATAAAGCAGCCACAGGAGGGGGAACCCTGCATAAAGCTAACTGCATGATGTTTCCAGAAATTAGCTTGAGAGAAGCAAAGAATAGAGCTTAGTTGTCAGAGGCTTAAGGAAGATAGCAAAGCAGAATTGCTATTAAAGAAGTATGGAATTTCAGTTATGAAAGACAATGAGTTCTAGAGAACTGTTCTTTAACATTGTACTTGGAGATCTTAATACCATATCATTCACTTTAAAATGTGAGGGTAGAAACCGTCTCCAGTTGCTCGTAAGGCAATCAAATGACTTGACAAACCAAAAAAATATAGTGAAATACAGGAGCTTGAGCTTCCAGGAACAGAAGAATAATTTAAGGCATGAAGAGCAGGAAGATTTAACTGGAGCTTTAAGTTTCTTTAAAGCCTAATTGGTGCAAACAAGAGGTTGACATGACCTTCAAGGAAGGCTTTGGTGAAGGGTTTCTGTCATAGGCTGGCTAAGGCTAGGGTCCTAATTTCTGTTTTTGCCCAGCTGTTGCTAGTCAGAAGCTGCTAAAATCAATGTGAGACCATTCTTCAGCCTTGCTGCAGGACAGGTTTCCTCTCAGAAGCCAGAACAAGAACGAAGAGCTTTCCCTCTGGACAACACTTGAGCTACATTTCTACCATTCTTTGGGAGCAAAGTTCAGATTGTATATACACACATGCACACTCATGCATACACACACACACCAGATTCTGTAGTGTTTGGCCACATCTGCTTGACCCACTTACTCCAATTAAAATAATCTTATTTTAAGTTAAGGAAATATAGACTCTGATGAAGTCTAAAAGTGCATTTACTAGCTTTTGCATTTGCTGTGGGTTTTATCTCTGAACTTGGTAAACCTTTGTCATGGTCAATGCTATGGTCATTATTCTTTGTTTCACTCAGGATGAATCTTCTGTTCTTTCATTTTCATTATTTTCTATGATTAAGGAATGAATTTCATTAAAAACATGTTACTTTGCCAAACTGGAAGTTTGAGATTATGTTTCTAAATAGCTAAGTTAAGAAAAGCTTTATCTTTCAAGTTAGGCATCCAAAATTTATGATTTGATTTCTCTGGCTGTAGGATACTTCTGCAATTTCTAGTTAGAGACTATTTAAGTCCAGATGTGACACTGTCCCCTGTTGTCACTTAAGAATTGACAATATCAACCAAATATGCTGAATCACATGAAATTCAGGAGCAAAACCATGGTAAAAATAGTAGATCCTGGATTATAAAGAAAAACAAATATAAGAAAATACTGGTTGTCTACTGCAAGCAACATTACTGTAGATATGGGGAGTGGAGCAGGGAACAAAACCAAAATTCTCTGCTTTTGTTCATCTCTTCTTCTCATAGTGAAAACAAACACAAGAGATCAGTTGTAAAATGTTATGATTAGTGTAGAGGGCCCACATCCCATGGAACACATGTAGAGGTCAGAGAACATCTCTGTGGAGTCGCTTCTCACTCTCCACCTTTATGTAACTCTAGAGAGTGAGGTCAGGGTGTCAGGCTGGCAGGGCCAGCTGAGGCACATTGCTGTTACCAATCGCATATGTCTTAAAAATAAAACATGTAGTATGTAGAGAAAAAAGCAGGAAGTACGGAAGTGGGGCTAGTGAAAGGAGGGAATGTAACTTATTCAATTAAATAACCGATCAAAGTACTTCATTGATGAAGACACTTATACAGTCATGTGACCTGGGGGAAGGAATGAGCCATGAAGCTCTTAGAAGTGGAATGTTCCAGGCCAGAAAGAACATGCAAAGGCCTTGAGTTGGAGGCAGGCCTGGCCTATTTGGTAGGCAGTGGTGAGAGGCCAGTGTGGGTTGATTTCAGTGAGTCAGGGGGAAAGTAAAAGGAAATTAGGTCCCAGAGACAACAGGGACTATGTCACGTCTATCCTGCAGGTTCCTACCAGGACTTTGGCTCTGGGTGAAGCCATTATGCAACATTGGGTACAATACATGGACTGACTCATATAGTGACGATAACACTCTGGCTACCAAGCTGGAGAGAAAGAAGAACAGAAGCAGGGAGGCCCCTATGGAATATAGCCCAGGCTGTGACCAGGCATGAGACTACATCAGTGATTGTGGAGAATGAGCTGCCTGGAGAGAGGTTGTGTTTGTGAAATGAGTGACTACCACAGAGGAGAATCCACAGTCAAAGCAAAGAAAGTGTTAAAGGATAAAAGAAGAAAACAGCAAAATTTGAAAGAAATGTTTATGGATCTTGAATTTACCCCGGCGGTGGCAGACATGCAAGCAGACAGGAAGACAAACAGGAATGATCCATTGTTACCCATGTTGTATATAAATGATGTATCAATCACACAATAGAATGCATGCTGAGTTTATATGTTTACAAACCATAAAGTAATCTCTCATATTATTGAATATCTGTTTAGAAGTGTCTGGATGAGCTTTATTCTAAATAAACCTCTTGTGGTTTGTGCTTGTTACCTACTATTGCTATTACCCACTACATCTTCAAGAACCTAGAAACTGACTTCAGAGTACATATTATCCATCTACCATATTTGTCTGTCGTTGACTAGAAACTCTTTGTACTTTACTTCTTTATTTGATTATGAAAATGACCCCTAGGATTTTTATGCACAGTAGATCAATTAGTAGGGGAGCGGTAATTAAATATTAACTTTGAAGCTTAAATGAAATATACTATAAAATAATTACATCAACTTTCTTTGACTGACTCATTAGACAACTCACAAAACAGCCATGGGGGGGGGCGAATGTTCTCAGTAGAAGCAAAATACTAGAATAATCTCTGAAGTGATTAGTATAAAAGAAGAACTCACTTATTAATATGTTATGTGGGAAGATTAACTATAATTGCCAGTGTAATTCAGAGCCATGGTCAGCACCCAAACTTATGCAGCTCACAAATTTCCTAAGCCATTTCTCATCTCTTTTTGCTGCTCAAAATCATTGCATGTGTCACCATTTTTAATTAATATTATAACCTAAATACAATGAGATTCAATGAGAATTTGTTACTTTCTCTTTTTTTTAAATTTAATACAAAACTAGTCACTTTGCACCATATTCGGGGGATCCTCTGAGGGTAAAAGATGCCCTTGACCCTAGGAGAGTTTATAGTATACAACAAAAGAAGTCAGTAAAGGAACAGAGAAACAACAGCAAGAAAGGAGCTTCACATCTTTTAAGGCACCGGAAATTCTCTGCATTATCTCATTGACATGTCATAGTAGCACTGTGGAAAGGGGGCTCTGTGTTAATTTCTCTTTGAGGCTCTCAAATATCTGAAAAGAAGCAACATATCAAGGAAGGATTTACTGTAACTCAGTTTCATATTGAAGAAGGCACTGTGTCTATGGTTCTGACTATGTGGTGGAATCTTGGAGCATAGTTACTACACTTCCAAAGATTAGCAGTGGAAATGGGACAAAAAGCAGGCCAGCCAAAACATCAATACCTGAATCCCAGCAACCTACCTTCTCTAACTGAGATCTACCTCCTAAGGGTCCCAAAATAATGTTTCAAGCTAGGAATTAAGTATTCAAAACAAGAGCCTATGGGGACATTTTATGCTCTAAATTTCTACCCCTAGCCTCCATAGGCTAATGGCTTCTGATAATGCAAAACACACTCAATCTGATTCCAAAAGTTTCCATAGTCTAATATACTCAGCATTGTATAAGTGCAAAGTGTGAAGTCTCTTCTAAGACTCCAGGCAGTCTCATAATGTGAGTTCCTATACGGTCAGAAGACATGTAATATACTTCCAACATACAATGGTACATAACAAACATCCCCATTCCAAAAGGGGAGATGGGGACATAATAAGGAAGATTAGACCAAAATAACAAAATGATAGTAAAACTAGAAGGGGAAAACCAAATCCAATAACTCAGTATCCAGCTTCTGTGACTGATGGCATGGCATCGTTGGATTCAAGTGGTTGGGTAAGCAGTTCTTCAGTGCTATTGTCTGTGCATATATGACTCCCTCTATAGGGCCAGACCCACTTGATGCATGTATCTTTCTTTGTGGCTATACTATGATTTTTGCTATCTCTAAATTCATGGTGTCAACCATGAAACCTAAGTTTCACCTTCACAGTTTCAGTCAATGTGCCTTCCTGTAGGGACTGCGATGCTGCCACACATAACCATGTCTCAGTAACTTCCTGGTCATTTCCCAAGGCTCCATGGTATGTCATTCTTGCTTCTTCTTAAGTGCTCTTATGTTTCCAAAGGAATTGCTTTCTGATGGGCTACATCTGAGCTTCAGTTGTGATGGACAGTAAATCAGAGCTATAATCTGTGACAGCCATAGCCATACTAGAGTTGGTAGCAGGACACTAAGTAGATTTTCCTCCTCCAAAGAATTATGGAATTTTAAAAGGGAGTTTGTTAGAGGAATGGAATAATGAAGAATGGAAAATGAAATTAAGGAGGTTAAAATCCAATGGAAAAACATCATTGTGAGCTTGTTGATAGATAATTAAAAGCAGAAGTATCCATAAACATTTGTGGAAATCAAAATTTATTCATTCAGTTTATTAAGTCAGTAATTATACTCCTACTGTATGCAGGAATCTCTTTTGGGCCCTACAGAGTTGGTCATGGACAAGACAGACAAAGTCCTCTAGGATTAAGGGGACATAGATAATAGTCAACTAAACTAATATATCTAAAGGTTGTTTTTATAAGGAATATGAGAAGTAAAATACTGTTTTGTTTTTTTAATGTTATGTGTGGTTGAATAATTTGTCCAAGTTTTATGTCAACTTGATACAAGCTAAAGTCATCTGAGAGGAGGGAACCACAATTAAGAAAATGCTTCTATAAGACTGGGCTCTAGGAAAGCCTGTAGGGCATTTTTGTAATTAGTGACTGATGTGGGAGGACTGAGCCCACTGTTCCTTGGGCCATCCCTGGGCTTGTGGTCCTGGATTCTATAAGAAAGCTGAGCAAGCCTTGGAGAGCAAGCCAGAAATAAGTACCCCTCCATGGCCTCTACATCAGCTCCTTCCTACAGGTTCCTGCCCTGTTTGAGTTCCTGTCCTGACTTCCTTCAATAATGAACAGTGAAAGCCAAATAAACCCTTTCTTCCTCAACTTACTTTTGGTCATGCTGTTTCATCACAACAATAATAACCCTAAGTAAGATAGGCCAGCAGAGCCATAATAAGCAAGATTTTTTTCTTTCTTGATTTTGCCTATAAATTATGTTTTCATAAGATTGTGACATAGCTTGCTTCTGCAAATGGTTTTTACATAGAAGTCATTAGAGTATGCAGTCAGTTTAGACATGATCTGCTTTAGCTGGACCATTTCTTTAAATAAATATAAGTAGTCCCAACTTGACAAATTCATTATCAGTTTATCACTCCATCCTCAAGTGCCCAATATTGGAATACCATTGTAACAGGATTCTATTATGCTAAATGACATTTATGTCTACATATAGTTAAACACTTAAAAGCAAGGAAGTGACTTTTAATGGAAGAATTTGATTCATCCTTTTGCTCTGGGAGTACAGGACTTGCTTTGAAAAGCTTTATAAAGGACTTAAATACAATGCACATCCCACATAGTATAAAATTCTCCCCTTTAAAAGTATAAGGTTCACTGGCTATTAGTGTGTTCTGAAAGTTGAGTAACCATCATGATTGTCTAATTCAAAGAAGATTTTTATCAGTTCTGAAAGAGCCCTCATTCAGACCAAACCCATTAGCAGTCAACACTGTGTTCTCTCTTTCTTCTGACCCCAGGCAACCACTGATCTGTCCCCTGTCATATGCAATTGCCTGACCTGACATTACACATGAGTAGTCAACAATGTGTGTCCTTTTGTTCTTGACTCCTTCTTCATTTTTTATTAAAGTTGAATAATATTATTCAACTTTATATGTGAATCTATTTGGACATTAAAATTGTTGCCACTTTCATAGTTTTCTGAAATAATGCGAGAGTAAATATATTGTGTGTGGCTTTGCATGTGGGCAGAGGTGAACAGGTCTCTCAAATAAATATGTAAAGGTCCAAGTGTGTCTTAAAGCTGTAAATTTTTGTCTTCAAATATTTCATATTGAAATGTACATTTTTAAGTTCTATTTTCGTTTTTGAGCACCGTGTGTGTGTGTGTGTGTGTGTGTGTGTGTGTAAGTGTCCACAGAATTCAAAAAGATAATTTCTAGATCCAGATCTTTTTGTGAGTTCATGAAACCAAATTTGGGTGATTTGCAAGAGTAACAAGTGTTTTTAACTGCTGAGACATCTTTCCAGCCCTATCTATGTGTTTTGCTTTTTTTTTAATACCAGAAGTTATTTTCCCATTATTTTCTTAAGTTATCAATTGAGTTCCTTAACTTTTCTGCAGAAATATAAGTAAATGACCTCCTACATCAAGAAAGCCCTGCTTCGGCGCTGTAGCCTCCTAACTTGCTGCGGGGATGGGGTCTGCTTTTCACTGGCATGGTGGTTTAGTGGTACTCTAAAGACAAGAGTGAGATGTCCTGCAATGCACAGTACTTCTGGACAGCTTGCTTTTTGTCCAGAAATATTGCTTCTTTCTAGGGGAATCTTGAAAATGTAAACATAATAGGATTCTGTGGGCCCATCTAATTCAGTCCTTTTATTATAGAGAGCTGAGAAATGAACAGGATCGACAAGGCTAAAAATGGTTCCCCAAGTACCCACAACTACTTAGAGAGTTGGGTTGGCTCCTTAAAACTAAATAACTTACAAACTAGGATATGAAGCAGGTTTCTTGGCTGAATGCTCTATCTCACAAACATTATATTGCCTATTTGTCTTAACTTAAAAATTATAAAAGTAAAAGAATCTGTGTAGGTGATAATTTTCTTAGGTTGGTGCTTTTAGAGTCCCATAGGTAGAAATTAGTTGACAAACCTGTAGTTCATTCAGGGAGGCCTGGAGGAGTAATAGAATTAATGAAGAAATACTGACTTGTGCCTAAAGAAAAACAGACATATAGAAACAGAAGCAATCTTAAACAAATTCTAGGCTGTTCCTACTAACTGCCCTCAGGTGCTATCAGATCCAAAGAAAACTTCATTTCCCCAGATTCCAAAAGGCAGAAGAAATGAATGGCGATCTTTGCTGTCTATTCGCACACCAAAGTACATACTGTCCTCCAGGTTCCCTCAGTATTGTGAGCACCTGTTACATACCTCAAAGTCTATGAGTTGTGGTTCTTTTGATTTTTACCTCCTTCCTTAAGCTAAACTCCCTCCAGCTCACAATCTTCCCTCCCCACAAACACTCATTCTCCTTATAACCCTACTCTTTCTCAATATCTCATTCTCTCTCTCTCTCTCTCTCTCTCTCTCTCTCTCTCTCTCCCTTTCTCTTATCAGATCTCTATAACATTGTTCTATGTTCCTACCTCTCTCTACTCTGTTTCTGTTTCTCTACTGGACAGTCTGCTGTCTATGTTCAGTCCACTCTTTCTGCTCTGGATTCTTCCCAGCTGCCTCTGTCTCTTCCTTCTCTCATATCTATAATACAAGCTTTCCCCTTAACCATACTATGCCATATGCATGGAACAGCCATGTTGTCAGTTTATACATGTTGCCTTGTTTCATTTTATTATGCTCTAGTGTTTATTTACCTATAGTTTTAAAATGGGGTACAAAAAATAACAATTATTTTATCCAATTTTTGTCAAATTGGGCAATGGATTATGTGTTCAATCATTTGGTTCTCCTTCATGCCCTGACGGACATAGTTTATCCCATCACAGACAGTCTGAAGTGGGAATTGGTTCATTCACTATTTACAGTAAGTGACCTGCCATAAACAGCTGTTGTAACTGAAAGAAAGCATAGCACTATGGCACGTACTTTTTGGAGACCTCAGAAATGTGCCCTTAGGTCTTTGTGTAAGGCTGTAATGAGAGCAGTGGCAGCTGAGAGTCTTGGCAGCTGTCTGTTCCAGAAGGGGTTACTGAGTCATTCTTAGTCTGGGAATATACTGCTCTCAACAGGTGCCAGGACAGGACCCAGCACAAAAATAAATGATGCTGGTCCTGTCTCCTCTGTGTGATGTTGGGCACCTCACTCGGAACCCAAATCCCTTAATTTTAACCTTAAAGTGGTACACTTACTAATTTAAACAAACAAGCAACGAAAAAGCCTTCGGGCTTTAAAATGCTACAGTTTTACAACTCAGTGGTTGAGATGCTGTGAAAGAGATGGAATGAATGATCCAGAGGTTGTTATGGTGCAGGCCTTAGCATTGTGCTGCACTGCATCTGAACTTAGGAACATTTTATCATAACAATATACTGTTTCCTTTAGAAGTAAATGAACACAATGCCAACAAATTTTAGCTATATTATAAAATCTGTAGACTGAAATTCATTTGAAAGATCAAGATTAATCTTACCATAAACTTGGGAAGGGAAGCCCATTATCTAGATGACTGAATTTTATGAAAGAAATGAGACTCCAAGGTAAAAATTACAGAGGAAGCGAAAGAACTCCAACATCATTCCCCTTGGCTTTAATGCCTGTAACATTTATTTATTTTCCTATCTAAGTTCAAAGGAGGAATGGTCAGAATCACATTTGGAAATTGTATCTAAGTTCATGGTTATACAGATGTGAGGCTAAACGTTCTTGAGAAATAAACTCAGAATTATTGTTCTTCTTTATTGTGAAATAAAAGTTATAAATCTGCCAAAATCTATCTATGCGGCCTTCTTGTAACTTGGAATATTGTTTTCATAATTATTGTTTTAATATGAAACAAAGGCTTAGGTACTTAATAATTGCGGAATCAAATGCCCATTTTTTCCCCTCAGTTGGGGAATTATTTCAGTGGTTTGCTCAACTATCTGAAGGAATATCTAGAGAAGCGTGACCCATAAACAAGACTGTGTGGTACCAATTAGCTCATGGTTTCTCAGTGGTCAAGAAGGTGAGCTGTCTGCAAAAGGAAGTTGATAGGCCTGCGTGGGACCATACAGATGAGTCGTTCAGGGGTGCCCTACCTTTTCATCACCTTCTGCTCCTGACTTCAGTTATAGCAAGAACAGACTTCCTGGTCCCTCAACACGGCACTGACTTCTGACCTAAATAATTCTTTCTGGAAATGTTCTTCTCCCCTGGAAGCTGCTTCTGTCTCCTTTGTCTGAGAAAGATCAAGTACCCTAATTATAAGGATTCTCTGGGCATACTCAGCAATAGACCAAAACAGAGAGCTGTGAAAAGCATCTCCAAGATCCAAGGTGAGCCACAAGGCTCTGTGGCCTACATGGAAGGCTCTCAGAATGGCTCTTCTGTCCTCTAACTCCAGTCTCCATAACTTGATCCAATTTCACACTTTGGGGTTTGTGGAATTTAAAAAAAAAATTATTGGCTCCTTGTGAATTTCACTTCATGCATACCAATCCCACTCATTTCCCTCTTCCCTCCTACCCGCCTTCTACCCTTGCAACCTTCGCCCAGACAGAAAAAAAAAATCTCATACTGGAAGCCGTATTGTGTCACAGTGTGTCACAGTATACCCTTTTGTCCACACATCTTTGCTTGCTTACGTTCATTTCAGTGACTCATTGGTCTGATACAAGGCCTTTAGCTTCTGCTACACTATCAATATGGGAGCCTCCCTGGAGCTCCTCTTGGATATCTTGCTGCTGCCCTGTGTCATGGGGATCCTGTAGCTTCGGATGGGTAGGACTAGCTCCTTCATGGACGCCAGCAGTTCATCAGTGGGGTAAATAGTCCAATTCAAAGCTGTGGATCTGGGCCTGAGAGGTGTGAGTTGGGAAGCCTGCTGGCTCTCTAGCACTCGTGTCCTAGGGTCTGCCTCACCAGCAGGGCCATCTCTATCCTGCTGCCCAGGCAAGGTGCAGAGCCTGCTCTCCTGAGTATCACCGCAGGTGAGGAACATGGCCGCTTCTCCCACTCTCGTGACCCCAGATCAGATCTCCCACCTGCCATAGATGGTGAGAGGGGAGGAGGGCCTCTCTCCCTCATTCTCTCCACTGCCCAGCAGACAAGAAGTAAGACTGCCTTTCCTTCTCTCATAACCCTTGGGCCAGCTTTCCCACCTGCCATAGGTAGTAAAAGGTGAGTGTGACACAGGATACAAGTGGTAGAGCCACCTTGCTCACCCTTGTATCCTCAGGCTGGCTCATGCATAGCTCATGCAAAGAACAGAGCCACTCCCTCAAGTACTGCAGCTGCTAGGAGCATCGGGGGAGGGCTTGGGGAGGAGGGTCAGCTCTCCTGCTCTCTCCATGATGCCCAGGTGAGGGGTAGGGCCAGTTTCACCCAGCCCTCAGACATTAACACGTCCCTGGGCATCAGCTCAGACCGGAGGCATCTACCTGGCCTTTAGTTGTAAGAGACCCCTGTGGCTTTAGGGCACAGATCCAGATGTAGCCCCTGGTGGCAGCACAGGCCAGGACCCCACCATAGTCCCAGATGGCATCACTAGCGACTCACGTCAAGCTGTTCCTCACTATTCTCTAGTGTCCAGTTCTGCCTCTCTTCATTGTGCCTGCATCTTTCTGTTTCTCTTTCTCTTCCATTTATCCATCACTTGTTTCCTCCTCATAGTGGTACCCAGGACCTCCAAGTGCCTGGATTCATCTCAGGAGTGGTCTCAGGAGTGCTATGCCTTGCTCATGAATAATGGCACCAGGCAGGGGTCATCTTGGGCGTGGTCTGCCCACTATCTCCCCCAGGCCTGCATGGCACTTGACTGGTGGTCATCTTCGGCTAGCTCCCTTTCTAGGCCCCGTAGCACAGGTCTGGTTGTTGTCTTGGCCTCACATTTTTTGAGGCATGTTAGGGTACTTCTCATTCAGATGTTCACAGGTTAGCACACTGAGTGTAGATACAGTCTCTCTCCTCTCTACCACCTACTGATGTGCAGGTGATGTAGCTGCCACACCTGCAATGCCTTAGGGGCAGGGGGCTTGGGTTTTAATGGGGTTACGCAGAAGAAGAAGACGTTCCATTCAGAAAATATAGTCTACTAAATTTTCTAAGTTTTACTAAGAAAGTTCTACTCAAAAGAAATAATAATAATAATAATGCAGGACACTCTTGTTACTACACAAAGTTTAATTCCGCTTCTTAGGAAAGCAGTTTATTTCTGCTTCAGTGCAATCCCTTTACTTAGAGGAAACTGCCTGAGATAAACAAGTTTTTATACTACTACCAAGCATGCCGAAGTAGACCAGATGCATTTTCCTTCCTAGGAAAAGTGAATATTCAATTCTAATTTTTCTTCTTCAAAATAAAAATAACTGGGCCAGCAGTGGCTAAACATCTACACATGCATACCCCCATAGTAAATATATATAAATTAGAAATAATTTCATGGAGTTTCCTCAAACTCATAAAAGCAAGAGGTTATCATTAGAAAAGAGAATATTAGTAGAAAATATTTGAGTGGCACTTAAAATAATGACTATTACAAGTATGATACAATAAAAGAACCTAATGTATAAAATTGTACTAATTAAGCACAATCTAAACTACACATTATTGTTCTTGCAGCAAAAATAGAAAAATCTTTTAATCCTAAAATATGTCATAAAGTCTTCATCATTTGTCCACTCAGAAAAAGTTATCAAATTGATTTAATAACCATTTTAATAGTTTATATTTACTGGATATATGCAATATTCCAGACTAGTCCCTGTGACATTTATATAGATGTTTTTTTCCAGTTTTCCAAATTTTCTTGATTTAACTGTCAGAAACATTTAAAGGAATTCTTGTCTGTTGATGTTAAGCACGAATTTCTATAAAAATAATCATTGCTTTATTTTCATAGGAAAATCAAGTGAAATATTCTGTCATTTCTTAATGGTTTATTTATAATAATTACACAAGGTATTTTTTTAGGAAAAAAAAAGAAATAAAAGCATTCCTTATAAATTTTAATCCATTTTGATTTTCATCCAGAAAGTTATTTTTCAAATATATGTTTTGCTTTCATTTCTGGAGTCGAGCTACCTTTTGTTTGTTTTTCATAGAAATGTTTGTATGTTGACTTACATATGTCTAATTCACATACATAGTACCAGTGCTGCCTATCATTCAGTTAATAAGAATTTGGTATAAGGCAGATGAGCTGGATCTGCAGGTAAAGGTGCTTGATGGCAAGCCTTGCAAACTCAAGTCAGTTCTCAAGACTCTGGTAGTAGAAGAACTGAACCTTCTCCAGCAAATTGTCCTCTGGCCTAGATACATGCACAGTGGCAGGCACTACTGTCTCCCACAAAATAAATGAATAAAAACCAAGTGCACACATATGTATATAAAAGTTGATCTTGGTGGTGCACTCATGAAACAAAGATTTTCAAAACCTAATGAGCAAGATGTGGCCATTCTTAAATAATGTTTACTTACGAACTCTGTATAGTCACTTCAAGGATCAAGACCCTAAGTTAATCACTTCTACAATGAGTGTTATTTTAGAGACTAAAAACGTTCTATCACTCTCATTAGATTCATCTCATTTATTAATACTTAAAGAGATGGAAAAATTAATGTATGTGCCTTCATCCTCCTCCATCACTCTGTCTGGCTTATGACTCAACTGATCCCCCAGAGAAATTATTCTGCACTCATTCTTGAAGCCTTGGCTTGTAACTTTAGATCTCTGTAAGCTTACATGATCGAGTCTCGCTTTACATGTTCAGTTTAGAGATGATCGCACGCTGTGATTTCAACTCCCCATGATAAGCCAGAACATGTGAGTACAAAGGATTATTATAGAACTAACTCTGTAACCAAAGCATTTTGAAAGGTGAAGCTGAGAACATCTCCCAAATATGGATAGTGTATTCATTACAGAGAGTCTATGCGAGCTACGAGAAGGATATGTGTCTGCTCAGTATTGCTGTTAGTCATCTGGCTCCCACCTCTGTCTTTCTCAGACATCTCTAGTTACAGCTGTATTTGCCTTGGCCAGATAAGTAGTTTTGATCCCTACATGGGCCAGAGATATGAAATGACAATCAAGCAATGGCATCTGTGCATGGGCTCTGGGATGTCTCCCTAATATGAGGCCTAGTATCTGTCCCTGTGTATATTTCCTCTACCTCCAGTTGTCTTTGCTCTTGGGCAATGAGAGGGATTGTATTTCCCTTCCTTCCTTCCTTCCTTCCAGAAAATCCTCTTTTTGATTTGAGTCCAAGATGATAAAAATGTACATCATGTCGTAACTTACTGGATGAGCAATGAGCTCACAACAACAGGCCCAAGGACATAATCCTGCAACTGCCATAGCCAATACTACACTAACTACAGACACAAATGAGTAAGTGGAATAAATAACGTGGATGGAAATATTAGACTCTTAAGTAAAAATATGTAGACAGTAAAGGCAAAGGCTGGTATCCTGACATGATCATTATTAGAGGAGATCAAATCTATTTCTGTCAAAAAATAAACTCTTAGCTGGGTGTGGTGGCACACACCTGTAATCCCAGCACTTTGGAGGCAGAGGCAGGTGGATTTCTGAGTTCAAGGCCAGCCTGGTCTACAGAGTTGAGTTCCAGGACAGCCAGGGCTATACAGAGAAACCCTGTCTCAAAAAAAAAAAAAAAAAAAAAAAACCTCTATCTGAACCATCCCTGGCATCCCATATTCCTTGCTCACAGCATAAAAACTGAGGGAAGAACAAACTGAGAGAAGGCTGCCTTTGCTCTTTCTTGCCATAAATCTGCTGTGGCCTAAGGGGTCATTCTGCATTTTTTGCCTTAGCAAAAGCTCACGGTAGCATCATCTCAGGAGGGTACTTAGAAGACTCACTCAGTCAAAAGATGAAGGGAGATGATAAAGATGATCCATTTCCTTTCTGACTTTGACCAATGAGTTTAAAAAGTGCTAAGATTTAAAACTGTAAGCACATGATTGTTGAGGATTCTGCTCATGGTTTTCTACATGTGTCCTTCAGGACACAGAGCTGGAGAGCTTGCCACCTCAAGTGTCTGCAGAAGGTGAGCAGTTATCAACTAGACAGCTGTGTAAACAGGCTACTACTAAGTCAGTTTTACTCTTGCAGGTCAATGTTTCAGGTACTGTGAACCATTTCCTGCTAACTCCTATTCTATGAGACACTCTTAAGCCTTTGGGGATTGGGAGTAATATGATGCTCTGTTTAGTTCTGATCATACTATCATACCCCTAAATAGCCCAGATCTATATGCATGGTAAGCATACATATTCAGAAAGCACATTGACAAAAATGACCATTTAGGGGGAAATACAATAGCAAATTTTACCTTTAAGGCCCATGACTCTCCAGCCCTAAAGTTATTTTGTCTTTCCAGCAATTATAGTATGGGGAACGAAATTCTTTCCTATGTAACAGGCGTCAAATCAAATCAGAAAACTGTTAGTGAGCCCAGAACGTTTGCACCACTATTGCAACAGTAGGCATACCTTGCCTGTCCCATTATAATTTTGCCCTTCAGTATCTAGTACTGGGTAAGACAACTAATGTCTTTTCCCCACAAGAGCCTATATAACACACTATGGCACTCTGAATGCTAGCCATCAAAGAGGAAGTTGTCCAGTGAATTTGAGAATATTTTTTTCTATGTCCTACAGCCCAAGTGTGTGATATAATCTTTAGGTTATAATCATGTAGGTATTGTGGGTAGCTAAGAACATGGACATAGCCTGTGCTATTTTGTAAAAGTCTGGTGCCTCCCTGACCAATAACTTCCCGGGAAGTAACTCATGCCCTGTACTACAAATTTCATTAATTTCTACACTGGAATTTTAAGTGAGATTATGGTTGTCCTTGCAGACCTTCTTCCTCCATCCTAGGCCCTAATAGAGAACTAAACAAATAGATGATTTAATTACTTCCATTGTTTATATGAAATTATATACTCTTAATATATGTCTTCACATCTACTTATTGTTAGACTTATGACATTTGCTATAGATATTTCAGATTTGTCTAAACATCATCTTCTACATCAGTGAAGATATTTAGACAGTTCTGTTTTTTGTTACAAAAATTGTCTTAATGACTCTCTTTAACCTTGAATCAAGTCTGAATCATGGGAATAAAGCAGTTCTAAGCTTGGCACATTATTTTTATAAAACATGAAGGCTTTGCATATTTTCTTCTACTTTTTTCTTTTTCTTTTTTTTTTTTTTTCTAGCCTTGATAAAAGTCACGAGAATCACCTATTTTTCTCTTTTTTTCATATGTCTCTGTTTATGGTGTGTATTATGCTCATGTGGGGGGGTGCAATCATGTATGCATGTGCATGCAGGTGTATATGCACATACACAAGGGTCAACATGCTTGTAACAATCCAGAGATTGATGTCAAGTGTCTTCTTTGATTGTTTCCCACCTTACATATTAATGCAAGATCTCGCACTTGAATCAGAGCTTGCCAAGTTGCCTATTCTTGGTAGCCGTCATGTTTCAGTTATTCTATATCCACCTCCCTTATGTTGGGACCTCAAATAGGCCACTATGTCCATTTGGCATTTCTACAAAATAGGGGGATTCAAACTCCTATCCTCATGCTTTCTCAGTGTGTTGGTTAGGTTTTGGCAATTTAACATATACTAGAGTTATTTGAGAAAATACCTCCACTGGGTTGGCCTGTAGAAAAATCTGTGGATTATTTCCTTGATTCACTGTTGTGGAAGGTCTGAGCCCACTTTGGATGGTGCTATCCCTGGGAAGGTGGTCATAAAACATATAAGAAAGCAAACTGGATAAGCTAGAGAGAGCAAGCCAGTGAGCATCACTCAGTTGATTTGACTGGATTTTCTCTTCCCTGTGCTACTTTTGGGTACAACATCCTGTTCATATGCAAACAACTCAGCTGGGTGCTTTGATTGTTCCCTAATGCTAAATGTCTCATTACCATCCTTGGTCCAGTTTTCCCTTAAATTCTTTCCAGCTAGGACCAAAGCCTAGATAAGGGCTAGCAAACACCCACATAATATCACAGACATTTTAAGTTTATAGCTTGGTCTTTTCACAGCCTGATTGATGGTGTCAGAATAGTGGCTTGCATCTGGACATACCACACCAGTCCAAAGCAGTTCCATGCAGAAGAGATTTCCTGGGGATTAAGAGGCAAAAGTGAGAAAGACAATAGGGGTAAAGGGGGCAGAAGTGGGAAAAGGTCTCTCTCTCTCTCTCTCTCTTTTTTTTTAAGAATAAAAGTGTTAGTTTTCTTTTCTTTTTTTTTTTTATTTTCTATATTCTTTGTTTACATTCCAAAGGCTTTCCCCTTTCCCAGTTCCCCCCTCACCATGTCCTCTTCCCCCCCCCTGCCCATTCCCCAATCCCCCCCACACACACACACATACCATTTCTCTGGATCCAGTCTTTTCAGGACCAGGGTCCTCTCCTTCCTTCTTCTTGGGAATCATTTGATTGCTAATTGTGCCTTGAGTCTTCAGAGCTTCTGGGCTCATTAATATCCACTTATCAGTGATTGCATTTCATGTGTATTCTTTTGTGATTGGGTTAACTCACTTAGGATGATATTTTCCAGATCTAACCATTTGCCTACAAATTGCATGAATTCATTATTTTTAATTGCTGAGTAGTATTACATTGTATAAATATACCACATTTTCTGTATCCATTCCTCCTTTGAGGGACATCTGGGCTCCTTCCAGCTTCTGGCTATTATAAACAAGGCTGTTATGAACATTGTGGAGCATGTGTCTTTATTACATGCAGGAGAATCCTCTGAGTATATGCCTAGGAGTGGTATGACAGGGTCCTCTGGAAGTGTCATGCCCAATTTTCTAAGGAACCACCAGACTGATTTCCAGAGCAGTTGTACCATATTTTTTTATATAGGCTATGAAGTAACCTGTGTGCAAGTAAGTGTGGGAAGTTGACTCTGGGAAGGTATGTGGTTGTCATGGCAACAGGTGTCACCTATGTGAGACATCCTGAGTTTGGAGACAATCTGCAAACCTGGTTTTTTGATAACAACACTGATGCAGGTGGATTTTAAGTCCTAGGCAACAAGCCTTCAAGCATGATTCACTTCACAAACTGTCACCATCTTTCAACTGTGCCATCAAGGTGAAAAAGAAGAGAGAAACTCTGTGCAGAGTTCACAGGCACTTTCCTGTCTCAGCACAGAAGTGACATTTGTCCCTTTAGTAATATTCTAGAAGTCAGTGGCATCCATGTGATACTTTGAATTATCAATCTTTTATATACTAATGAAATTAAATGAGAGTTGGATGATAAAGAACGTTGTTATTGACACAGCGTACCTTTATGTTCACCAAATAAAGGTTTTTCTCATTCCTTATTCCATGGAAACCTACACGCAGCCCTCCTCCACACCCACAAAGGTTAATTTCCAAAGAACCAGTCATTACAAGTAGCCCATACTCTAGCATCCTTGGGAATGTGTACATATTTCTTCTTGGCCTAGACATGGCTATTCCTTCTGTCTAAGAATGTAAAATTAAATTTCCTTCCCCTTCTGTACGTACATACAGCCATATCAGAAGGACAGTGTAAGACAGCACAGTGACTTCTGCTCACACTCCAGCACATACACATGTCCAACACAGAAGAATGCAGAGCCTTTGGTTAGCCCTAGATGCTTTAAGTAAACAAACATGTTCTCTATTTTCTCTGGCCATGGCCATCACCCTCTGAGAATCTCCTTGTTACTCCCTGGAAGTGTGTAGAGAGGTGTGTCTTACCTAAACTATCCAACCTGCCTCCCATTCCTGAAAATTGAATGACTCAGGGATTCTTCAGTCTTGAATAGCAAAGGCATGTTTAGTCTAGCTAATGTTTTTGTGTGGTTGTGATGGTGCCTGTGGTTTCAGGGAGTTTGGTGATAAATACCCTCAAAGACGTAAGAATGTAATCTACCCCTAACCTTTCTGCCTTAAGTCAGCCCCAGGAGCTGTTAGAAAGTCCAAAGAATTCTTTTCTTTGCCCCAACTTCCAAATCTCATGGAAAAATTTTCAGCATAATTAATTACCCTGATTCTCACTGTAGGAAATATAGGGGAATGAAGTTCCCAGGCTTTGTGTCCTATCAGTACAAGATATCATACAATGAAATGAAGTGTTTCAACTAAGTAGGATATGCTAGCTGTTAAACTTATTAGAGCTACCTTTGTGGAGATGGGATTAAACTTGAACTTTTTATATTAATTCTTTCCACTTTTGAGATAATAATAGTAATTATATCTTTTCTCCCTTTTGTTTCAAAATTTCTCATATTTCTCTTCTTGCTCTAATTCAAATTCATGGCCTCTCTTTTTATTAATTATTGTTACATACATGTATATATATATGTATGTATGTATAAAAGTTTATGTATATACATACACATACATACACACACACACACACACACACACACACACACACATATATATATATATATACACCTAAATATATCAGTATATATACTGTTGTATGTATGTATGTATGTATGTATGTATGTATGTTTGTTTTCAGGGCTGACCATTTGTTATTGGATAACTAATCAGTAAGCTCCTCCCTCAGGAAGACTATGACTCCTGCTCCAATTGCCTCCAGTTTGTTATGTAGTGTTGAGGCCTCTTGAGGGAGGGGGGTTCACTCCTCATCCACTTTAGCAAGTCTCTTGTTGTCTCTGTTCAGTTAATGTTTTGTCATGTTGATGAGACTTTCTGGGTATAGCTTCTGACATTAAAGAGTTTCCTTTAGGAGAATCAAATAACAGTAAGGATTTCTAAGACAATCTCACAGTAAACTCCCTATTCCTCTGGTTCTTACAATCTTTCTGACACCACTTCACCAGTGATTCTTGAGTCTTATGTACCAAAGACATATTGTAAATATATCAGTTAGGGCTAGGCTGTACATCCCTGCATTTTGATTGGTTGTGGTTTTCTGTAATGGTCTTCATCTATTGCAAAGAGAAGCTTTTTGGTGAAGTGTTAGGAATACATGATTTCATTAGCCCTTGATAGTTGGCCAGTTACTCTTGTTTAATGGTTATTATTAGCTCCAGTGAGAGAGCTGTTGGTTACTGTCAAGGCATTATTTGCCATTACTACACCTTTAGGTTTTCCCTGCCATGCTGGCCATTGTTGTGGTACATAGGTTGTCACTGTTGAACTGTTGTTGCTTTCCTCCTTTGGAGGCTTGCACAGCAATTCAGATACCACAAAAAAATCTAGTCCTCTGAGAGGAAGCACACAGATCAACTCTAACTCAGGAGACTATGACTAAAGTGCATGATGTCTTCAGCAACAGAGAACTGTCACCTCTCAAGGACAGCCAAGGGCAATAGCAATAGCCTGTATCGTTTCTTGAGTCTCGTGGACAGCTCTGACTAAGAACTTAGAAAGGGGCTTCCCATGCTTGGTGTTCAAGTTAGCTTATAGTTCTTTCCACAGTCTGGTCTATGCTCATTACTCTCTTCAGCCATAAATATTGCTTGCTGCATTTTCTTTAGGTTTGATTTATTTAATATAAAAATTTTAGTCTGTATCATGGAAAGTTTTTTCTTTCTCCATCAGGTATGGCGGATATTTTGCAGACTATTATTAAACTATGTCATCCATTATAATCTCTTAGTACTTGGGATACATGCTTTAAAATCTTCTGACTTTCATCCTTGCAACTGATAAATCAGCTATTATTCTGATGCTTCTCCTGGGTGTGTTTGTATGTGTGTATGTGTGTGTGTTGTATTTTTTTTCTCTCGCAATTTTCAAAGCACTTCCTTTGTTCTGTATTCTTAGTGTATTAAGTGAGATATACTGGAAAATTGCATTTCTGGTCTTTTTAGGTGTTCTTTGTGGTTCTTAAATCTGTGAGGGTGTGCATTTTCTTTTAGTTTGGAGTTTTCTTCAGTGATCTTGTTCAGGATCTGGTCTACATCATTGACTTGGGATTCTTTTCCCTCATCAATGCCTGTGATGTGGAGGTTTCTTTTCTCATGGTGTCTACATTTTTCTACATGTCTCTTTCCAATGTTAATATATTATGTTTAAATTATATTCCTTCATTATTTCATCGAGGACTTCAACTTTATCTTGGAGTCCTGATATTCTATCCTATCATGTATGTAATGATTTCCTTTGTTTTCAAATTGGACTATTGGGGTTTTTATTTTATTAATTATTTTTATTTATTAGCATTTTAAATGTTGTCCCCATTCTTGGTCTCGCCTCTGCAAACCTCCTACTCCATGACCCATCCCCTTTGACTCTAATAGGGTGCTCCTCCACCCACCCACCCACTCTTGCCTCACCCCTCTAGAATCTCCCTTTGCTGGAGCAACAAGCCTACACAGGACCAAGCATCTCCCCTCCCAGTGGTTCCAGATAAGGCAGTCCTCTGCTACATATGTAGTGAGAGTCATGGGCCAACACATGCATACTCTTTGGTGGTTTAATCACTGGGAGATCTGAAGGGTCTGGTTAGTTGATATTGTTGTTCTTCCTACTGGGTTGTAATCCCCTTCACCTCCTTCAGTCCTTCTGCTAACTCTTCAATTGGGGTCCCATGGCTAACACCAATGGTTGGCTGTGAGTATCTGCATCTGTCTTAATTAGGCACTGGCAGAGCCTCTCACAGAACAGCTAAAGCAGGCTCCTGTCTGGACTTCTTGACATCAGCAATAGAGTTGGGGTTTGCTGTCTGTGGATGAGATGTGTCCCAAGATCTGACAGTCTCTGCATGACCTTTTTTCTTCAGTCTCTGCTCCATTTTTCATCCCTGCATTTCCATTAGACAGGAACAATTCTAGGTTAAAAATTTTGAGATGGGTGGATGACACCATCCTTCAACTGAGCAGACATGTCTATCTACTAGAGAGGTCTCTTCAAGTTCTATCTCCCCTCTGTTGGGTATTTTGGCTAATGTCATCCCCACTGTGTCCTGAGACCCTCTTGTACCCCTGGCCTCTGGAACTTTCTAGTGGACTCATGACTCCCCCCAACCCCCACTCCCTACTGCTATATATTCTATTCATTCTCGTGTCCCACTGGACTTCTCTTCTGCCTCTTCTCATACCTGATCCTGCTCCCCTCTTTTACTATCCCCCTTCTCACCTGCACCCAGGTCCCTCCCTCTGCCTCCTGTGATTATGTTATCCCCCCTTCTAAGTGGGATTGAAGCATCCAAACTTTGGCCTTCCTTCTTGTTAAGCTTCTTATGATCTGTGAGTTGTAACATGGGTCTTCAGAGCTTTGGGGCTAATATCCCCTTATCAATGAGGACTTTGTATGTCCTTTTGAGTCTGGGTTACCTCACTCAGAATGACATTTTCTAGTTCCATGCATTTGCCTACAAAATTCATGAAGTCATCATTTTTAGTAGCTGAATTAGCTCCATCGTGTAATTTTACCACATTCTCTGAATCCATTCTTCTGTTGAGGGACATTTGGGTTGTTTCCAGCTTCTGGCTATTATAAATAAGGCTGCTGTGAACAAAGTGAAGGGGTGTCCTTGGTATATGTAAGAGAATTTTTAGGAATCTTTAGTTGTGGTATAGCTGGGTCTGCAGGTAGAACTATTTCCAATTTTCTGAGAAACCACCAGATTGATTTCCAAAGTGGTTGTGCCAGCTTGCAATTCCACCAGCAATGGAGGAGTGTTTCTCTTTCTCCACAACCTGACCAGCATATGCTATTGTCTGAGTTTTTTATCTTAACCACTCTGATGGGTGTGAGGTGGGATCTTTTGCATTTCCCTGGTGACTAAGGATGTTGAACATTTCTTTAGGTGCTTGACTGTCATTCAGGATTCCTCAGTTGAGAATTCTTTGTTTAGTGCTGTATCCCATGTTTTAATTGGGTTATTTAGTTTCCTGGAGTCTAATTTCTTGAGTTCTTTGTATAGTTTGGACATTAGTCTTCTATTGGATGTATTTGTAAAGATCTTTTCCCAATCTGTAGTTGACATTTTGTCCTTTTTTTTGCGGGGGGGGGGGGAGGGTTTCGAGACAGGGTTTCTCTGTGTAGCCCTGGCTGTCCTGGAGCTCACTCTGTAGACCAGGCTGACCTCGAACTCAGAAATACGCCTGCCTCTGCCTCCCAAGTGCTGGGATTAAAGGCATGCGCCACCACCGCATTTTGTCCTATTGACAGTGCCTTACAGAAGCTTTTCAGTTTCATGAGGGCCCATTTGTCAGTTGTTAATCAAAGAGCTTGAGCCACTGGTGTTCTATTCAGGAAATTTTCTGCTGTCCTGGTGTGTTCAAGGCTCTATCCCACTTTCTTTTCTATTAAATTTGGTATATCTGGTTTTATGTGGAGGTCCTTGATCCACTTGGACTTGAGCTTTGTACAGGGAGATAAAATACTCTCAATACTGAACATCTATGCTCCAAATGCAAGGGCACCCTCATTCGTAAAAGAAACCTTACTAAAGCTTAAAGCACACATTACACCTAACACAATAATTGTGGGTGACTTCAACACTCCACTCTCCTCAATGGACAGATCAGGAAAGCAGAAACTAAACAGGGACACAGTGAAACTAATTGAAACTCTGGACCAACTGGATTTAACAGATATATATAGAACACTTCATCCTAAAGCTAAAGAATATACCTTTTTCTCAGCTCCACATGGTACCTTCTCCAAAATAGACCATATAATTGGTCACAAGACAGATGTCAACAAATACAAGAAGATCCAGCTAATCCCATGCCTCCTATCAGATCACCAGGGAGTAAGAGTGGTCTTCAATAACAACAAAAACAACAGAAAGCCCACATACACATGGAAATTGAACAATACTCTACTCAATGACACCTTGGTCAAGGAAGAAATAAAAAAAGAAATCAAAGATTTTTTAGAATTCAATGAAAATGAAGGTACAACCTACCCAAATCTATGGGACACAATGAAAGCAGTGCTAAGAGGAAAACTCATAGCTCTAAGTGCATCCAAAAAGAAACTGGAGAGAGCATACACTAGCAACTTAATGGCACACCTTAAAGCCCTGGAAGAAAAACAAGTTAATTCACCCAGGAGGAGTAGAAGACAAGAAATCATCAAACTCAGGGCTGAAATCAATCAAATAGAAACAAAGAGAACCATACAAAGAATCAATAAGACCAGGAGCTGGTTCTTTGAGAAAATCAACAAGATAGATAAACCCTTAGCCAGACTAACCAAAGGACACAGAGACAGTATACAAATTAACAAAATTAGAAATGAAAAGGGAGACATAACAACAGAAACTGAGGAAATTCAAAAGATCATCAGATCCTACTACAAAGGTCTATACTCAAAACAACTGGAGAATCTGGAGGAAATGGACAATTTCCTAGACAGATATCAAATACCAAAATTAAATCAGCATCAAGTAGATCAGATAAATAGTCCCATAACCCCTAAAGAAATAGAAAGCCTCCCAACCAAAAAAAGTACGGGACCGGATGGTTTTAGTGCAGAATTCTACCAGACCTTCAAAGAAGACTTAACACCAACACTTTTCAAACTATTCCACAAAATAGAGACAGAAGGGACACTGCCCAACTCATTCTTCGAAGCCACAATTACGCTAATACCTAAACCACAAAAAGATCCAACAAAGAAAGAGAACTACAGGCCAATTTCTCTTATGAATATAGATGCAAAAATACTAAATAAAATTCTTGCTAACCGAATCCAAGAGCACATTAAAACGATCATCCACCATGATCAAGTAGGCTTCATCCCAGGGATGCAGGGATGGTTCAATATACGGAAATCCATCAATGTAATCCACTACATAAACAAACTGAAAGAAAAAAACCACATGGTCATCTCATTAGATGCTGAAAAAGCATTCGACAAAATTCAGCATCCTTTCATGCTAAAAGTCTTGGAAAGAGCAGGAATTCAAGGCCCATACCTAAACATAGTAAAAGCAATCTACAGCAAACCAGTAGCCAACATCAAAATAAATGGAGAGAAACTTGAAGCATTCCCACTAAAATCAGGGACTAGACAAGGCTGCCCTCTCTCTCCATATCTTTTCAATATAGTACTTGAAGTTCTAGCAAGAGCAATTAGACAACATAAGGAAGTCAAAGGGATACAAATTGGAAAGGAAGAAGTGAAACTATCATTATTTGCAGACGATATGATAGTTTACCTAAGCGACCCAAAAAACTCCACCAGAGAACTTCTACAGCTGATAAACAACTTCAGCAAAGTGGCAGGTTATAAAATTAACTCAAGCAAGTCAGTGGCCTTCTTGTACTCAAAGGACAAGCAGGCTGAGAAAGAAATTAGGGAAATAACACCCTTCACAATAGCCACAAACAACATAAAGTATCTTGGCATAACTCTAACCAAACAAGCGAAAGATCTGTACAACAGGAACTTCAAGTCTTTGAAGAAAGAAATCGAAGAAGACCTCAGAAGATGGAAAAATATTTCTTGCTCCTGGATTGGCAGAATCAATAAAAATTGATAAAATGGCCATCTTGCCAAAAGCAATATACAGATTCAATGCGATCCCCATCAAAATCCCAACTCAATTCTTCATAGATCTAGAAAGAGCAATTCTCAAATTCATCTGGAGCAACAAAAAACCCAGGATAGCAAAAACTATTCTCAACAATAAAAGGACTTCTGGGGGAATCAATATCCTTGACCTCAAGCAGTACTACAGAGCAATTGTGTTAAAAACTGCATGGTATTGGTATAGCAACAGGCAAGCAGATCAATGGAACAGGATTGAAGACCCAGAAATTAACCCACAGACTTATGGTCACTTGATCTTTGATAAAGGAGCTGCAACCATCCAGTGGAATAAAGATAGCCTTTTCAACAAATGGTGCTGGTTCAACTGGAGGTCAACATGCAGAAGAATGCGAATTGACCCACTCTTATCTCTTTGCACTAAGATCAACTCCAAGTGGATCAAGGACCTCCACATAAAACCAGACACACTGAAACTATTAGAAAAGAAACTTGGGAAGACCCTGGAGGACTTGGGCACAGGGGAAAAGTTCCTGAACAGAACACCAATAGCTTATGCTCTAAGATCAAGAATCGACAAATGGGACCTCATAAAATTACAAAGTTTCTGCAAAGCAAAGGACACTGTCAGAAGGACAAAACGGCAACCAACAAAGTGGGAAAAGATCTTTACCAACTCCACATCCAACAGAGGGCTAATATCCAATATATACAAAGAACTCAAGAAGTTAGACTGCAAAGAACCAAATAACCCTATCAAAAAATGGGGCACAGAGCTAAACAAAGAATTTTCACCAGAAGAAATTCGGATGGCAGAGAAACACCTTCAAAGATGTTCAACATCATTAGTCATCAGGGAAATGCAAATCAAAACAACCCTGAGATTCCACCTCACACCAGTCAGAATGGCTAAGATTAAAAACTCAAGAGACAACAAGTGCTGGCGAGGATGTGGAGAAAGAGGAACACTCCTCCACTGTTGGTGGGATTGCAAAATGTTAAAACCACTCTGGAAATCAGTTTGGCGGTTCCTCAGAAAATTGGGCATGTCACTTCCAGAGGACCCTGGCATACCACTCCTGGGCATATACCCAGAGGATTCCCCTGCATGCAATAAGGACACATGCTCCACTATGTTTATAGCAGCCTTGTTTATAATAGCCAGAAATTGGAAGGAGCCCAAATATCCCTCAAAGGAGGAATGGATACAGAAAATGTGGTATATTTATACAATGGAATACTACTCAGCAATTAAAAATAATGAATTCATGCAATTTGTAGGTAAATGGTTAGACCTGGAAAATATCATCCTGAGTGAATTAACCCAATCACAAAAGAATGCACATGAAATGCAATCACTGATAAGTGGATATTAATGAGCCCAGAAGCAGTAAATACTCAAGACACAAATAGCAAGTCAAATGAATCCCAAGAAGAAGAAAGGAGAGGACCCTGGGCCTGTAAAGATTGCATCCAGTTTAGTAAAGAAACCGAGGGGGAGGGGGAATGATTGGGGAACAGTTAGGGGGGAGAGGAACTATGGGAACTATGGTGGGTGGGAACTGGGAAAGGGGAAAGCCTTTTGAATGTAAACATAGAACATAGAAAATAAAAATTAAAAAAAAAAGTATCAATTTGCATTCTTCTACATGAAGACCTCCAGTTAGACCAGCATCATTTGTTGAAAATGCTTCATTTTTTTCTACTGGATGGTTTTGGCTTCCTTGTCAAAGATCAAGTGACCAGAGGTGTGTGGGTTTATTTCTGTGTCTTGAATTCTATTCCATTGATCGACCTGCCTGTTTTGGTATCAATACTATGTCGTTTTAATCACTATTGCTCTGTAATACAGCTTAAGATCAAGGATGGTGATTCCCCTAAAGTCCTTTTATTATTGCTATCCTGGGGTTTTTGTTGTTCCAGATGAAGTTGAGAATTGCTCTTTTTATCTCTGTGAAGAATTGAGTTGGAATTCTGATGGTGGCTACATTGAATCTGTAGATTGTTTTTGGTAAGATGGCAGTTTTTACTATGTTAATCCATGAACATGGGAGATCTTTCCATCTTCTGAGATCTTCAATTTCTTTCTTCAGAAACTTGAAGTTCTTATCATGCAGATCTTTCACTTGCTTGGTTAGAGTTACATCAAGATATTTATGATTATTGTAAAGGGTGTTATTTTCCTAATTTCTTTGTCAGCCCATTTATCCTTTGTGTCGAGGAAGGCTACTGATTTGTTTGTGTTTATCCCTTGAATGAAGCCTACTTGATTGCAGTGAATTATCATTTTGATAATTCTTGGGTTCTTGGGTTCAGTTTCTGGGAATTTTTATTGAGTATTTTTGCATTGATAGTCACAAGCAAAATTTATCTAAAGTTCTCTTTTTATTGGGTCTTTGTGTGGTTTAGGTATGAGCTTAACTGTGGATTCATAGACTGAATTATGTAGAGTTCCTTCTGTTTCTATTTTGTGGAATAGTTTGAGAAGTATTGATATTAGGTCTTCTTTGAAGGTTTTATAGAATTCTGCACTAAAATCATCTGGCCCTGGCCTTTTATTGGTTTGGAGACTTTTAGTGACTGCTTCTATTTCATTATGGGTTGCGGGACTAGCTAGATAGACAATCTGATCCTGATTTAACTTTGGTACCTGATATCTAGAAAGTCATACATTTCGTCCTGGTTTTTGAGTTTGATTGAGTATAGGCTTTTGTAGTAGGATCTGATGATTTTTTTTTAATTTCCTCAGTTTCTGTTGTTATGTCTCCCTTTTCATTTCTGATTTTGTTAATTTGAATACTGTCTCTGTGCCCTTTAGTTAGTTTGGCTAGGGTTTTATCTATCTTGTTGATTTTCTCAAAGGACCAGATCTTAGATTTGTTGATTCATTGTATAGTTCTTTGTTTCTAATTGATTGATTTCAGCCCTGAGTTTGATTATTTCCTGCTATCTACTCCTCTTGGATATATTTGCTTCTTTTTGTTCTAGAGTGTTCAGGTGTGCTGCTAAGCTGCTCTGTAGGATCTCTTCAATTTCTTTATGAAAACTGCTATGAATTTTCCTCTTATCACTGCTGTCATTGTGTCCCATAAGTTTGTGTATGCTGTGCCTTCATTTCCATTAAATTCTAGAAGGTCTTTAATTTTTTTATTTCTTTGCTAAACAAGTTATCATTGAAAACAGAGTTGTTCAGTTTCTATGAGTATTTGGGCTTTTTTGTTGCTTTTGTTGTTATTGAAGACCAGCCTTAGTCTGTGGTGATCTGATAGGATGCATGGGATTATTTTAATCTTTTTGTATCTGTTGAGGTCTGTTTTGTGACCAATTATATGGTCAGTTTTGGAGAAGGCACCATGAGGTGCTAAGAAGAACATATATTCTTTTGTTTTAGGGTGAAATGTTCTATAGATATCTATTAAATTCATTTGGCTCATAACTTCTATTAGTCTCCCTGTGTCTCTGTTTAATTTCAATTTTTATCTTCTGTCTATTGGTGAGAGTGGAGTATTGAAGTCTCCCACTATTGTTGTGTGAGGTTCAATGTGTGCTTTCAGCTTTAGTAACGTTTCTCTTACAAATATGGGTGCCCTTGCATTTGGGGCATAGATGTTCATAATTGAGAGTTCATCTTATTGATTTTTTTCCTTTGATGAGTATGTAGTGTCCTTCCCCATCTTTTTGGTAATTTTTGGTTAAAAGTCTATTTTATTGGATATTAGAATAGTTATTCCAGCTTGTTTCTAGGGACCATTTACTTAGAATTTTTTTCCAGCCTTTAGTCTGTAATAATGCCTATTTTTGTCAATGAGGTGTGTTTCCTGTAATCAGGAAGATGCTGGGTCCTGTTTATGAATCCAATCTGTGAGCCTATGTCTTTTTATTGAGGAATTGAGTCCATTGGTGTTTAGAGATATTAAAAACCAATGATTGTTAATTTCTGTTATTTTTGTTGTTAGATGTATTATATTTATGTTGTTCTTTTCTTATGGATTTGTTGAAAGATAATTAATTTCTTGGTTTTTCTTGGGTGTAGTTGCCCTATTTGGGTGGAAATTCTCCTTCTATTATCCTCTGTAGGACTGAATTAGTGGAAACATATTGTTTAAATATCTTAGCTTCTACATCTATGGTGATTGAGTATTTTGCTGGGTATAGTAGCCTGGGCTGGCATTTATGTTCCCTTAGGGTTTGTATGACATCTGTCAAAGATCTTCTGACTTTTAGAATCTCTGTTGAGAAGTATGGTATAGTTCTGATAGGCAATTCTTCACGTTAAGAAATTAAAAGTTGAGGCTGGAGAGATGGTTTAGTGATTATGAGCACTGACTGTTCTTCAGAAGTCCTGAGTTCAATTCCAAGCAACTACATGGTGGCCCATGACCATCTGTAATGAGATCTGATTCTCTCTTCTGCTGTGTCTGAAGATAACCACAGTGTACTCATATACATGAAGTGAAAAAAATCTTTAAAAAAACGAAAAGTTAGTCTAATTTTTTAAAAAAAGCCAAAAACTTAATGAGAAAATGTCAAATTGATTTTATCTAATTCCAACTCCCAATTAAAGTCATTATAGAGACTCTAAGGAAAGCATCAAATGTCATTAACTAAAATGTATCACTTTCTAGATGGATCAAGTTAGAAGAGTTTCAAAGAAGACTGCATTTGTTCATTCAACCAAACTAGTTCATCACCATTGACCCCCTCCAAGGGCTCTTCATATGTGTAGACGTCAACACACAAGTTAGAAAGCCTGATATAAGAGTCAAGGAAATGGTGGAAGTAGACTGAAGAAGACATTGAAAATGAGAGTGGTACTTTTCGATTTATGCCTTAGTAAATACAATAGGAGCAAATATAGTAGAATCACATAGTTGTGATTCTAACCCTGAATTGTTTGAGGCAGGAGGATCATGAGTTGGAAGCTAACCTGAGCTATATAAGTAAACACTGTCTTTAAAAATAAAAGACTACTTTAGTTAACCTTTGTTATAATACTTGAATAACATAAAGAAAATAGACAGTAAAGAGACACAAACAAGCTTCCCTTCTTAATGTTTTACCTTATTTCCTACCTCTATGAGTATGCTTCAAAAAGTACATTGAATATTGATACATTGCACCATTTTATTTTCTGATTTTTTGCCCATATTATGTAATTGTCAACCTTTTCTGTCTATCCAAGCTTCATAATAACTGTAATAACCATTTTTATAATTTCTCATATGTCTTTAGTGCTACATTATTTATTGTTATCAATATAGTTTGATTAATCCATTTTTAGCAAAACTTTACTAAAAGTGATTCACAAGTTTAAAGACTAAAAATATTTTGTGTTCTTCCAAGAAAGCTGCATTAATTTTTACTAAAGAATTATAAAGCAATTATACAGCTCTTAGAAAACCCAAAAAGTTGGTTATATACATTCTCCCAGGCATAAAATATTATAATTTAATTTCATCTCTGAGTAGAAGAAAAACAAAAACAAAAAATACCTGGTATTTAAATTTTTACAATATTATAGTCAATGAAGCCTCATCTAATTCTGTATATTGGTTGTGATGGTTTGAATAGGTATGACCCCTCTAGACTCATGTGTTTGAATGCTTGGTCCACAGTAAGTGGCCCTATTGTAAGGAGGCGTGGCTTGTTGGGGGAAGTGTGTCACTGTGGGGACAGGCTTAAGGTCTCATATGTTCAAGCTCCAGTGTAGTATACAGTCTCTCCTTGATGCCTGGAGATTAAGCCTTCGAACTCTTAGCTCCTTCTCCAGGACCATGTCTGCTGCATGCTATTATGCTTCTTGCCATGATGATAATGGACTGAGCCTCTAAAACTGTAGGCCAGTCCCAATTAAATATTTCCCTTGTAAGAATTATATTGGCCATGGTGTCTCTTCACAGCAATAAAACCCTAACTAAAGAATGGGCTTCTATTTGCTTTTCCTATTTTGCAAAGTATATTTTTTGTTTGATTCAGGGCTATGAAATTTATTCACTAAAAAGGATCAAGAGATTGCGATAGCAGTGTATATACTGGAATACAGTTGTCTCTGTGACAATGTCATTTATTTTGCATGAAATTTTCAGAGAAAGGAATAGAGAGTCAAAGTAATATGATAATTCTTGGAAAACATACACATTTGTCACCTGCCACTTTCATGAAAATAGTTGTATAAAAATCATCCCTAGATAATTTTTTCAGAGTACTTTAAAAAAATTAAACTGAATACTTCAAAACTGAAGTATTTTAATTGCCTTTACTTTTCCAATACAGATCTCAGTAGCAATCTGTGTTTTTGCTTACACAGCATTTTGAATTTATTGTGAATTATAAATATTTGCAGCAAAAGTGTAAGTATAAAGAAAGAGCCAAAGAGCTGGTGTATGAATCATAAGTACCCTGCATTATGCATTTCTGTGTAATTTCTGTGTATTGTGATATTGAGCAGGGTATTTTTTCATTCCTTTATATCTGCCCAGTGCTAATATTGTACTTTTAATAAACTGCCCTCTTACTTTTGGCTCTCATCCCTGCTACTCCTTATACAATGTAAATTTTACCTGTTCTGTAAGGTAAAGAAAGGTCACAAAGTAACAGTTTTTTACTAAATGTAGCTAAAATTTACATTAAACTGAAATTTTTCTAGTCTTGGTTTAAAGATAAGCTTACTTTTTGAAGGTAACACAATTAAATGGAATGTAAACTACCTAAACTGTAGTTTACACTGATTCCTTAGTTCTCTATTCTCTGGGCATATCATAATTTTGTCACTGTATTATGCTAAAGACACTACGAAGACGATAGTCAATTACTGCTCAGCCTGTGTTAAGGCAGCCATAAAGGAATTGCATATGTATTACCTCTCCAAAATGGGCACTTTTTTTGACATGCTCTAGAAGTTTATATTATACAAAGAATAGCATGTTTGTTATTTATAGTGTGTCATCATGAGTCCAGGAAAATGACAATCAGGGAACCTGTAGAAATTGTTCAATTCTTTATTCAGTCAAATACTCAAAGTTATAAGCTATAGGAAGTGGAAAACTAGTGAATAATTTTTAACCAGGGAATAAGATCAGACGACCTCTAGCAACAGAGAACATGGATTTAAAAGGGGAAGTCCAAAGTGATAAATGGGAGGGAAAATAAAGGCATGCAACTTGGTTAATGCCAAGAAAGCACGGAGAGGTGAACCTCTATATCTGAGCAGGTTGGACCTGCTACCTCTAGGCAAGAACTAAAACAAAGGGAATCTACTGGGAAATCTGGGGACAGGACACTTTGGAGGCATCTGAAATATGCAGCATTTGGAGACAATGAAGAGGAGTTCAGTGGTGAACTGCAAGACCCAGCAAATGATCCTTTAAATGAGAACCCACTTCAGAGTCGGGATTATGTATGTGTACCTATCAGCTGGTGCACTGAATAAGCCTTGCTAGATGTACCAACTAGGTGTCCTGAATTGAGCTCAGTTCAGAAAGGTACAGCCCAGAGTTAGTATAAACCTAAGGATTGAACTCCCACAAGGCTTCAGACACCAATCACAATTCCAGGTTGTAACTTGCATGCACAGCCAGCTGGCTTACATGTAGGATTTCCACACTCCTGTCCTCTCACCCCAACAATACTGTGTGGCTCAGAACTCTCCCATGCACTTCACTTTGGTTCTCACTTCAGTTCATTATAAAGTGAGCAACCCTGCAGCATCTGGATGGAAGAAATGCAAACGCCAAGATGCTGAGGAAGGCCCAAGAGTTTCCACTCTCCACATTGCTTCCTTGGATTTGCAAATAAAAAACTCTTGGAACTGCACTCTCTCCCTTTTGAGGTCTTATTAAATAATAGTTATTCATTCAACCATTGTGGTTAAACACAGTCTTCAGACTGTTCTACCTCTCTAGAGTTTAAAGTCCTCATCCTCCAAACGCCACATAGTTCTTGTGGCAAGCCTAAGAAATCTTAGATCTGTAAAGATTTTATTTTTTATCATTATTGTTGTTATTATTATCCTTCCATCAGACAACTGAAAACCAGAGAGCAAAGCTCATTGTCCATATATGTCAACAGCTGTCTTTTCACACCCTAGACACCCAGAAGGTTTTACTAACGTCTTTTGTATGTGCTGCTTCAGAACATGACCTTGTTTACACACTCCTTCTGCCAAGCACTCAGCTTAGCCGATGACCTTTAAATCCACAGTCCTGTTGCATTGATATTCAGCCAGAAGAACATGTGATTAGTCCAAAGTTAGTCTGAGCTGTGTTTAAGTCACATATATTTTTACCCTAAAAATTATAATTCCACAAGAACTATCAAGAATGCCTTTGATTTCAGTATTCTGAGCTACTTAATCAGCAAAGGAGATGTACTGGCTCATATGTCTGAAATCCTGGAAATACCATGAACTTCCCAATATTTCGCTTTGATTCTATGTTGACTTCATGTTAGGCCAACTTGTTTTCTAATTCCAGGTGACTGCCAAGGGCTTCTATGGCAGTATACCAGTAATTGAGAACTGAAGACTCTGTTATCTTACTACTTACTGATGGCTGACCAGTTAACCTGCCTGAGTTCAGGGGTGTTGGCTTAAGGCATAAGACTGCTATGGTTCACTAGTCACAACAAAGGCAAAGGCTGGCACTTTATGTGCTGTTTCCTCATACACAGTAGTGATTCAGAGGAGGCTGGGTAACTCCAGCTGAGACAGGAGGAGCCCCCCCACGCCACCCCCAATCTGGAGAACCTGAATCTTTCATAACTTGTGTTGAGCATTGGCTGACCATCCCTCCCGAGGGAGATGTTATTTTTGTCTTGAGGGCTATTAGGTAAAGAAGTCTTTGCTCCTGATTGTTTAAACTCAACTGAAAGGTAGAGAAAGAAATAGCCAAAAGAATATTAAACTGACAAGCACACAATAGAAGTGATGGTTTCCAGTCCATGCCAGGACTTCAAAGAGGCCTTGGGAGATTAGTGTGTGAAGTGTATATTGGTGGAGATTCAATATATATTTCCTTAATCTGTTTCTAAATTAGACCAGGCTGTGGTGTGAATTACTGAACCTTATAACCTAGAGCCTGGCATATTTTATTAGTATAGCTAGTTTGTTGAATGAATGAAGAATTTTCTCCAAATCTATTATCACGTTGTATTACAATCTTTACTTTTATAAACTTGTTCTTTAATATATAATTTTATTTTATTCTCATCTTGAGACTTACACTCTAGAAAAAGAAAAATTGTAGTTTAACATTTTTCTGGTTCGTGTTAAAATACTATAGTTTAGGGCTGAGAGTGTAGCTCTTAGAGTGCTTACCAAGCATCCACAAAGCCCTGGATTTGATTCTCAGCGCTACCTAAAACTGGATGTGATGGTGTATGAAGTTGGGTGTGTAGAGAGGTGGGGGAAATCCTGAAGAAGCTGAGGAAGTGGAAAGAATATGCTCAAAATGCATTGTAGAAACAATTGTATAGTAAAACTTTTAAAAATAAAAAACAGGAAAAAAGATTATCGTTTCTTCCTCAGCTAACAGACATTCTTGAAGGATTATGACAGGACAAGGCAGCCACTGCCTCCACTCAGCTCACACAGTCTCTCTCCTAGCACTGCCATAGAACAGAAGGATCTCTGGTTCACCCTCGGTGTAGCCACTTGAGCAACTGCTGTGGTTAGCAGGCAGTGAGCTTCATTGCTAGTTACTCCTTGTCAACCTGACACAAACAAGAGGTGACTGAGAAGAATGAACCTCAGCTTGGAATTGCCTCTAGGCATATCTGTGGAGCATTTTATTGATTAATGATCGATGTGGGAAGGGTCAGCCCACTGTGGGTGTTACCACCTCTGAGCAGGTGACTCTGGGTTGAATAACTCAGCAGGCTGAGCGAACCATAAAAACCAGTCAGTAAGCAGCTTCCCTCATGACTTCTACCTCACCTCCTACTTCTGCCCTTGCTCCGTCAATGATGGACTATGATCAGGACATTTAAGCCAAATAATCCCTTTCTTTCCCAAGTTGCTTTTGGATGTGGTATTTATGACAACAACAGAAACCAAACTAGAAATATAGGTTACTTGATTCAACTCCACAGCCACAGGAGTAGTCATCATTGGGAACTCCATGCAGGTCTGAATTTGGAGCATTGAGACACAAGAAGGGATGTGGGGATTGCAGAGGCAACCGACAATTGCCAGTCATTAGTAAGAAACATTTGTATTTAGTGGGTATCAGACTTAGAAGATGAAGTAACTGTGTAATTTCTGGTGGTATAGTTTTTTTGTAACTAAGATTAATGTTTAGAATAATTCTACCCAGGAAGTGCACTGATGTCACCCTACTCTTTCCTTCACATGACGGATGAAGTAATTACTACAGAATGCTCCACAGCCCAGATAATCATTTAGCAAAACCTGCATTACCTTTAACAGTTTGACTACAATCTAGTTTTCCAGCCTCAACTCTTTCCTCCTCCACCTTTCATTCTCTTCTACACATGGCTGGTTCAGATTTTCTATTGTTCTCCTATTTGCAGAACTTATAAATATCCTATCCCAGATGAACTAAGAAGTTTCCAAATAACTGTATTCATTTCTTAATGCTGGTAGTTTTTAAAAACAAATATCATTTCTTATGAATTATTAAAGATAATAGTTCCTACTTATCATTTATTATATGCCCGTTCTATTTCAGGCAGTAGTGATACATGAATTATCTCACAAATTTTTCCCAACAACTTATAAGGATTAGGTTTTTTTATTGCCCCGATTAAAGCATTTGAGTCCCAGATGAACTAAGAATTTTCCTCACATCATTGGCTGCCAGAAAATAATGAAAAGGCCAAAACAAATGTTACTTATTTGTAATTCAAGCCTTCTGTGTAATGTAGGTTGTACTATAAACTAGGAAATGACAGAATGCTTTGTCTTCCCTTTGCCAAACGCTGAAGATAAACAACCCAGGTCCTCAAAGCCCAGTGGAAATTTCAGGGCCTGGAGTCTCAAGGTTTCCACCCAGGAGGCCTCCTCCACCAGGAGCTGTACTACTAGTAAAGGCATGAGCCGTATGTGACTTTGTGGCATGAACATTCTCAGTGGACTAGATAGCAGTTCATTGTCAAAAAACAACAAACAAAAATAAATAAAACAAAAAGAAACTCACTCGTTGATAATATACTAATTCTTAGGGAAGATACCGGCTTTGCACAGCTGCCCCCTCTCTGTGTCGCTAGAGTACTGAGGGGTTCTGTTCTTATTCCCCTCTGCATCTCTATGAATGTTCCCTCCCTGAGAGCCTGATGGGGAGCCAAGAGACACAGCTTCACTTGCTGACTGAGGAGTTCCCTTCTACGGAGATCCCTACTCAGGGAAATCCAGAATTCCTGGCATCCCCACAAAAACAGAGTTTCAGAATGAGTCAGTAGGAAGTGTTGCCGGAATTTGTTAAGAAGCAGTTTAAGGCCAGATGCAAGGCTCGCGCCTTGGATCCCAGCACTTGGCGGCAGAGTCAGATGGGGCTCCATGAACTCGAGGGATGCCTGATTGACAGAGAGTTCCAGGGTAGCAGAGTTGCATAGAGAGTAAGCATGGAGATAGAGGAGGAGAGTAAGAGTGGAATGCTAACATACATTTACTGCAGGTGTTATCAGAAAGGGAAATTGCTCAGGAAAAGATGGTATACAGCCAAGCTAAGTGCAGTGTGGGCTTCTCAAGAGACAGGTGTGCTGGGGCTATGGAAGTCATGCAGTTAGTAGAGTGTCTGTCTAGTATACAAAAGCCCCTGGGTTCTATCCTTAGCAGCACATGCATCAGTTATGGTAGCTCTTGTCTGTGATCTTAGCCTGCAGAAAATAAAGTTAAGGGATTCAAAAGCTCAAGGTCAATGTTGGCTGCATAGTGAGTTCAAGGCCATTCTGGACTACATGAGAACCTTTCCACAAGACAAAACAAAACCAGAGAGCCATACTTAGCACATTATTCTTGAGCTATACTGCAGAAGGTTGTTGAAGAAAAATGGCTCACTTTTCTTCTCTTTTGGTTTGTAAGATGACAGGGGTCCTAAGGTACACCACATAAGCTTATTGGCTGATAAGATAAAGCCGTAGGGCACAAGGATTGCACAAGGGAGTTAACACATGGTGCTTTTCCTAAAAAGGAAATTTGTATAGTCCTGTATGTAAGATTTACAGAAATTTTCAAAAGACTAGAGAAACAGTAAGAAAAGTAAAGCTATACTCGAAGGCCATATATACCCAGATCTTGAGCATCGTTCATTGCTATTTGAAACATTCTTGTTTAAAATATCTGTATATGGAAGCTTGTACAGCCAGCTTGGTTTAGCAAGGCAGCATTTTTATTTAACTTTTTAATCATTATATAGGTTTTCACAAATATCAAAGAAAAAGGTGTTTGCTTCCTGACATGTTAAAACTTTGAATTAGTTGCATACAAATTCTATCACTTTTTTTTTTAAATTATTAGATATAATATATAAGACTTGGGCATTTTCTTAAACCTCAACAGCTATTTCAATAGGGAACACAGGTTCAGCCTCCCAGTTTGTCTTGAGCATCTGCCTGGTTTCAATGCCTTCTCCCTGCATCTGCTCACTCTCTATACTAGTGAGAATTGGTGTTTACATGACAAATTCCGATAAATGATAAAAGGGTATAAGAACAAAAATTTGTATGACTAGTAGAATCAAAATTGGTTAAAGTATTGTGTCTACATTCTTAGACCACTTGGGTAAAACCATTGGTTTTTTTCTTCAAGCTTTTCTGCAGGGAAGCCTCGAAGTCAGAGTTGAGCAAATAACTTTCTAGAGTAGAAAGCCAACATCTGTCCATATGAATAGATGTCCTCACTCCTCTCCACTGGCCCCTCACCTGGGAGCAGCTCTGAGAGCTGGAACTTCCTGGAATCCACACCCAGCACAGATAGTGCCCTATAGGTCAGGCAGAGGGCAGAAGAGCTTTTCTGACTTGCAGTCCTTTCTTAATATACTACAAATTCAGATTCTTCTCTCTCTCTCTCTCTCTCTCTCTCTCTCTCTCTCTCTCTCTCTCTCTCTCTCTCTCTCTCTCTCTCTCTCTCTCTCTCTCTCTCTCTCTTTGCCGTAACTACCGCATAAAGTTTTTGCTATTTTGTTTTTGATTAATAAACAAAAGAGTAAGTTATACAATGGGATTCTCATACATACTTTTGTTTTGGGTCTAAGCTGAGAGATTTAAAATCAAATACAAACAAAACTTCTAAGACAAAAAAATTTGCCCGAATACATTTTATGATAAGAACTGCTTATTAGCGTTTCTCAGAGGAAAGCAGGAAATAAGCTTTGCTTTGCTTGGAGGTCATTTATTCATTCTCTATACAGATGTTTATAGGCCACCTGTTGTTTGCTGCTGGTTTACTGTTCTAGAAGGCAGAGCTGTACCAGTTAACAAACAGAGCAGTACTTCTGCTGTACTTGTACTGTACAAACAGAGGTGAGGAGGTAATTAAAGCAAACCCTGGGTGCAGAGGCTTCTAAACAGGCATGTTGTTAAACTGTAATTCACTGGATCTTTGTTTCAAGATGATTTTAATTAAAAAAAATTATAAGCTTTCTATGAGTAATTTTTCCACAGGTTAAATTGATTTTATGCTAAGGTTCATAGTTGACCCTCAACTTTACACCTGAATAAGATTTCAGTTATAACTTTATATAACATTGACCCATTTTTTACAGTAGAGGAATAAGTCAAGAAGTCCACAGCTCCCAAGATTCTGTAATGTATTAGAAATTTTCAGAATGTTTTTTATTGGACTTTAAAGCCATCAACAGGGAGCTGTAGAGATGGCTCAGCAGTTAAGAGCACTGCCTCCTCTTCTGAAGGTCCTGAGTTCAAGTCCCAGCACCTACATGGTGGCTCACAACCATCTGAAAAGAGATCTGACACCCTCTTCTGGAGTGTTTGAAGACAGCTACAGTGTACTTACATATAATAAATAAATAAATCTTTTTTAAAAAAGCCATCAAACGGCACTACAGAGATTGTAAAAACTGCAGAGTATTACACCGCAAAGTTCTAGAGACTACCATTTCAGGACATAGGCACTGCTGTTCATGTGCTTGGGATTCTTAGATACAGGCATGAGTACAACCTTTAAACATAATTTGTTGACACTAACACCCAACAGCTTGCTGAATTGTTGTTATAGGTTTCAGTCCAGCGAAACATGCTTGTTGACTTTCCTGAGAATACTTTTGCAACCGTTGGAAAACATCTTGTATTTCCACAAAGGAAACAGGAAGACTGGTATCACATCCAGAGCACAGAATTCCTGTTTCTTCTCCTGTTCTTCTAAAGCTTTCATTGCTTGGGGCATTGTCCCACAGGTATCACTGTCACTGAAAGATTCGTGTCAGGGTGACATATAGTAAGTGTGAGCATTTTTAGCTCTTTTGGTTTTGATCATGGCTGTTTTGGGTTTGCAACTTTTTTAATGCATCTTTCTAATAATAAAACATTTGGGGGGAGCTGGAGAGATGGCTCAGCAGTTAAGAGCACTGGCTGCTCTTCTAGAGGTCCTGAGTTCAATTCCCAGCAACCACATGGTGGCTCACAACCATCTGTAATGGGATCTGATGCTCCCTTCTGGTGTGTCTGAAGAGAGCAATAGTGTACTTATACACATTAAATAAATAAATAAATAAATAAATAAATAAATAAATAAATTTAAGTTTTTATTCTAATAAACAAGTCCATCTTGTCTTGAGGTTACATTCTAGAGGGAGTTGGGGGTTAAAAGATAAAGAAAGGAAAGGTCTGAGCACAGATGATGAATAAGACAGGGAGAACAGGAGGAGACTGCAGGAGAAAAGGGAGGGAAAATGAAAAGCCTCACTGTGGATGGTAGTAACATTTTTCCAGAATGCCACTTCTGAGCTGGAGAGAACACTTGCCTCCCAAGTCTACAGACCTACAGCTCATTACTATAGCTCAGATTTATAGATTAAAAAAGAAGAAAAGAAAACAGAAAAAATGGGCGTGGTGGCAAGCTTGTAATCTCAGCACTATGGATGGCTGGATGGCTGGACACACAGCTTTACCTGGCCTGTGAGTTCTGGCCAGTGAATGATCCTGGCTCAAAAGAACACTAAATAAATAATTAAGGAAATAAATAGGAATGGCTCCAGAGGAATAGGCCTGAGGTTGGTCTCTGGGTCCCGCATACATCAGCACGTATAGAGTCACAGGCACACACACACACACACACACACACACACACAAACAGAAATGTCATTTCTTCTTCTGATGCTGACATTCAACTTGTAACCAACCATGTAGACTATCACGAGGCCCAGAGATTGAAGCTGTAGCTGTAGCAGCACTTCTGACCCTTACCTAACAGAACAAGGAATTCCAACTCTGCCCAGGTTTCCTTGCCCTTGAAATGGTAGTAATTGCTGCCTTCATTACAGTCAAATTGAACAGGTGAATTTGTGTAAAATTCTCGGCAACACAGCTGCCATACAGAGTGCAGATCAAGTGTTCATTAACACCTGCACAAACAGTAGCAGCATGTAGCAGAGTGTTTTCTGTTTACATTCTCAGGGGACAATTTTTGTTTCTGTTTCTATAGCACTTTAGATGCTGAAGTAGTTCAAGTACTATAATTAGACTTACTGTATGCCTGCAAAGACATGCGTGGAATGTACTATTTTTTAAGTTCCTGGGATTGTTGATGTTTCAGCTGTACACATAACTGATCTTTATCTCAGACAGCCAGAGGCCAAATTCTTACAACAAAGTGTTTCTCACAGATGTTTTACACTTTATAGTTTTTGCCTTTAAGTTCAAAAGTTAGTGAATCTCTCATTCTCTCTCTCTCTCTCTCTCTCTCTCTCTCTCTCTCTCCTCTCTCTCTCTCTCTCTCTCTCTCTCTCTCACACACACACACACACACACACACACAGAGAGAGAGAGAGAGAGAGAGAGAGAGAGAGAGAGAGAGAGAGAGAGAGAGAGAGTAGTGTGGAGTAGTAAATATCAGCCAGAAGCCATTGGAAAGCAAACATGCCTTAGTCAGCCTTCGCTTCAGGTGGTGTTGGAGTGGCCAGTGCTAGATGATTGCAGGTAAAGCCAAACACAGAGAAAGTTTTAGAAACAGGAAGCAGCTCCCAGTCCTACAAGCACAGTTGATTCAATTGTCTGGATTTTTTTCTATGGTTGTAATTTTTTTCAATACATTTTTAGGAAAAAGGTATATTGGAACTCTTCCCATCCCAAACTCAGAGCGCTTAGGGTATTTTATCTTATGCATGAGCTTGAGATCATATTTAACTGGGGAATCTAGTGTGCCTGGTGTTTATCACTCCTGTTTGTAGAGGTTTTAAAAGGTTGTATTTTCCTGGATATTAACTAGCTAGCCATTGATGAGACAATATTCTGCAGAATTAAAGAATATTTTGGGTTGGGCACAGTAGTACATGCCTGCACTTCCATATAACGGAAACACTTAGACAAGAGGATCAGGCGATCCTAGAAATTAGAAGGCAGCCTGGGCAGCGGTGCGACCTGAAGAAGACTGCAAGGGAAAGCATCCACAATCTCCTGGTGTTTTGTTCATGGGTGCCATTGCACTCCTGGGCCTCATTTCGGCATCAGCTTTGGTCCTTCAGCCTTCACTGAGCAAAATTCCTGTGACGCTTTAGAGAAAGGAGAGGTTTATCTTGGAATACAGTTTGGGGAGTTCAGTCCGTGGCCACTGAGCCATTCCTCAGCATGGGATGAAAGTAGTGTATGGAAGAGCAGGGATCAATGTCCCACAGTCCTCTCGCAGGCTATTCCTCCTGTGACCTAAAACCTCTTACTACATGCCACCTGGTAGAGATTCCACTATGTTCCATGGAGGCATATAGCCAAGCCTTTGAGGATGAGACTTGGGGGATCATTCCAGATCCTAACACTAGCATACCCTTTCCCCACCAACTTTTTCCATTTGTTTCTTCATTCCTTCACCCCAGGTTACCAGTCTGATACACCATCATCACTCTCATTGACTATTCTAGGGAGGGATCGACACAAGAAGGATTATGTCAGAGTACCAGGAAGAGTGTGGACTACATAACTTCTGAAAGTTTCCCTAGGAAATGGCAGCGCCTCCTGCTGCCTGTGCTTTTTAGCAAAACACATAGTTTAGCATATATTTTAAGTTCTAATTTGACATTTTCCAGGATTTTATCAATAGATTGGATTATTAACAATTTTTCTAATTTGATTTTTTAGATCCCCAAGTCCAAGGATAAAGTATCTATTCAACCTTTGAGGATTCTGTATCCAGAGCTGTGTGACAGTATCTTTCAGATCAGCCTGCAGCTAAGTTGTTAGAAGAATGCTACTTGGATAATATGACTTCAGTAGAAGATGCTGATGGTCCAAGATGATACCCAAATTGGCAAGTTTCCTTTATCTTCACGGTACAAATTTAGTCTTGTGCTCTGACATACCTACCCATGTCAAGATATTCTAATGAACACTAGGGTCAACAAGATCGGTGTAAAGGAGGGAAAGCATTTAAATATTTTAAAAGCCATTGTATATATTAAGAGTGATCTAATAACTAATGTTTAAGAGATTGAGAGCTATTTTTTATTAAAAAGCATTTCATTATTAAAGCTATTCAGAGTTTACAGTTAAAAGTTGAAGCATTCATTTTGAATTTTCTACAGAAAAATGCTCAGGAAAATACTAGGCAGAAATCAGACTCATTGCTGAAACCAACTTCAACACATTAATTATGACAGTGTTTGGTATATAAAGTTACTCATTATGCCTAGGAGGAAAGAACATGAAGAAAAGTTTTTAAATAAATTAATGAGGCCTGCACATTATTTACTTGCAAATGAATTTGGGGATAAAGGAGAGGCATATCTGGTAAGGCGCTTGCTGTGCAAATGTAACGATTTGAGTGTGAATTCAAATCTTCATTATTGTGTGAAGCTTTGCACAGCAGTGGTATGTTCCTGTAACCACAGCCTGAAAAGAGGAAACAGGCAGAGTCTAGGGTTCAACAGCCAGCCAGCTTAGTCAAATTGTAAGACCCAGACCAAGGAGAGACCTGATCTCAAAAAACGAGGCTGTTGGTTCCTGAGGAATGAAAACAAGGTTGTGTTCTTTGGCTTCAACATTCACACACAAACATGCACATACACTTGCACACACACACACACACACACACACACACACAGAGAGAGAGAAAAAAATTATCTTTTCTGACAATTTGTAATGTGCTTCTAAATGAAGAAAAGTCTGTGTAAGTATTAGCCCTCCTAGAGATTAAAAATGTTCAAATATTAAATAGATAGCATGGACTTAAGGAAATCTTGCCTTGGGTTGCTTTAAAGAAAATCTAAATTTTTATCTGAATCTCAAAAGATAATAATAATTTTAATAGAAAGAAAAAAACAGGATACTTTGAATAGGTCCAGTTATGGAGGATACTGGGGTGAATAGAAAACTCGACAGAGCTGGAAGAAAGATAGGGGCTGTATTGGCTAGGAGCTTGACTTCTGTATCCTCCATTCAGTAAACTGATATTCTCTGGCTCCAGGAACTGCTTTATAGCAGATGTAAGAAGATCATCAGGCCCCAGTGTTTTTAAACCTGACATGTTAGTGGAGAAAACAATGAAGACACATAGGAGAAAATAGCCGCCAAGAAAGAGGAATTCATGTTCAGAGAGCATCAGGAAATTACTGCAGGTTAACAAAAGACTTGCTCAGCATCATATTCGTGTAAGGGAAACTTTAGTATAGTCAGAAGTCCTGGGCTGGAACATAAAGAAGGAAATGAGTCTGCGAGGATCAAGGGACCAGATAGATTTTCCAATAGAGAATCCTACCTGATACAGAGAAGATGGGGTGTGAGGAGTTAATCTTCACCCCACAGGTAGCAAGAATCAGCAGAGTATAAGAAGGGTAAGGTGTGATAGATGCCATGGAGAATTGATGTGTTAAGAAACAATCTGCCCACCACAAGAAAACCCACTAACTAACCTGGTCGCGTAGGGACTCAGGACGACTGAACCAATAATCATGGAGCCTGCATGGGTCTGATCTAGGTCCTCTGCATAGAGTTTACAGTTGTGTAGTTTGGTCTTCTTATAGAATACTTGACAGTAGGAGCCAGAGCTGTCTCTAACACCTTTGCCTGCTTTTTGGAACCTGTTTCTTCCCTAAAGGGTTGCCTTGTCCAGCCTTAATATGAGGGGAGGTGCCTAGTCTTACTGCAACTTGATATACATGTTTGGTTGATATCCTTGGGAGGCCTGACCTTTTCTAAAGAGAAAGGAGAAGTGGATGGAGGTAGAGGGAGAGGAGAGGTTTGGGAAGAAGGAGGGAAAACCTTGGTCAGGATATAATATATGAGAGAAGAATAGATTTAAATTTTAATTTAAAAAGTTAACCAAAAAAATAGAAAGAAACCATCTTCTATAAGTGTGCAGGTTACAGTGGAAGAAGCCAAGTTTCAAGGCAATTACGATTTTGTCATGATACATATTAATCTTTATTGAGATCTAATTTTGTGTCATTTGTAGAGAAGTTTAAGTCTAGTGCTTGGGGAGACAATAGAAAGAAAGGAGAATAAATATTCAGTGATTGTTATCCAAGATACATTTGATAAATTTCTATTATATACTAGAGACTGTGAAATAGGATGCTAGTAAAAATCCTGTGGTGGTGCTCAACTTTAATCCCAGCACCCAGGAAGCAGAAGCAAGCAGATCCCTAGGAGTTCAAGGATAGCCTCGTCCTTGTAGAATATTCCAGGCCAGCTGAATCCATACAGTGACACCCTGTTTCAAAAACTGGAACAAAACTATAACATTCAAGCACTCCTCTTGGGAAATTTAAAATACAATTCAGAGTTTTATTTTTGTGAATGAGGCAGAGCAAGGCTCACACAATACAGAAGAACAAGGGCTAAAGAAGACTTTTACTATTTGCTCTTCTTTTTAGATTATTTAATTTATTTTATGTGTGGATTTTGTCTGCGTGGCCCAAGGAGGTCAGAAATGGTCATCAGATCCCTTGAAACTGCAGTTAAGATGATTTTGAGCCACCAAATAGGTACTGGGTACTGAACCCAGGTTCTCTACAAGAACAAGTATTCTTAACCACTTGGCCATCTCCCTGCCTCCCTGGGGGGGGGGGGGGATTGAATTAAGCCTGGTAGTTTAAGTGGTTTCATTGAGCAGATAAATGAGATAAGAATGTCTTTGGAGACCATATATGAGGACATGCAGGGCATGAAGACAACTTCAAAAGCAGCTGTGGATTTCTATTATCTGCAGTTAGAATATGAAGGATGTGGTAATTTGTTAACACTGTACAACATACCTGAGAGAAATCAACTTTTAAAGAGAAAATTTTACATATTTAGTTGAATCCTAGCACTGAGGAAGTAGAGGCAAGTAGGTCTCTGTGAGATCTGAGCCAGGTTGGTCTACACAGAGAGTTCCAGACAAGCCAAGGCTACATAGTGAGACCTTGTCTCAATAAAAAGTAATTAATAATTAATTAGGGCTGGAGAGCTGACTCAGAGATTGAGAGTGCTCACTGTTTGTTTTTTTCCCCAGAGAACCTGAGTTCGATTTCCTGTACCCACAGAATAGTTAATAATCCCGTTACTAGAGTACCAGCAGATCCAAGGCCCTCTTTAGGCCTCTATGAACTTCTACATACATATTAATCATGTACATACACTTAGGCAAACACACAAGCACATACAAATTAATTAACTAGTTAAATCTAAAAACAATGCTTAGTAACACAATCATGTCATCCAGTGAAAGAAGACCACCTAAAAGACCACATATAGCACAAGCATTTCTAAGAACCAAGAACATAGCTGGACATACACTATTACCTTACCTCAAATTATACTACAGGGCCATAGGGACAAAGTCAACATGGTGATGATATGCAAAATAAAGATAGTTAGGTCAATGGAATAGAATATATCTGCAAATAAACTGCCAAAGCTACCACCACCTAATTTTTGACACAGGAAGCAAAAACATAAAATGATGAGTCCTGCTTGGCCACATGGAAAGGACTGTGTAACATGGATTCCTGCCCCTGGAACAGAGCCAGCATGGGCCTCCACAAGTGTTGGCACTTGATAGGCATGATGATTGTTTATGTATATGTATGTGATGTATATGTATATGTGTATGAGTAGTGTATGTGTATGTATATTATTTTATCTCATGTTCCTCCTTTGGGAAATATTCTTCCGGCCAAGGTTATCTTATCAGGGAATGTCCTTTCTTCCAAGGTTGATAAGAGACAGCAGGAGTCTGGGAAGCAAGGGAGTGCCAGTGCTTAATATCTCAGCAAAATGGTAAGTGCTGAGACCTTCAGGACAGCCCTTAAGGCTTTTGGAAAGAACTCTAAAAACATGAGTTCAAAAATATATAATCTCTCAACTATGTAAAATATAAGAATGCAATATGAACTATATAAGGAGCTTCACAGATGTAAAAGAATAGAGGAAACTCTACTATGAGCCAGCTTATCAGAAAGATACTAAGGAAGGAGATAAAGAGATTTAGGGGAGGAGTGACCGGAGGGCAAGATCCCTCTCAGCTAATTCTTTTGTTTTTGCTTACACAGGCAGGAAGATTCCTGAATTCAAGGTCAGCCTGGGAGAGAGGGAGTTTAGGTACAGACCCTGGAATGGTAGGAATGATAATTTCAGGGAGAGGTCCCACCCAACTAGCTTATTGTCTGTGCTTAACAAAGGCAGGCAGATCTCTACATTCTTTTGCAAAGTTAAAAAAAAAAAAGTACTTGTCCTTTTCTTAAAAGTCAAGGGGCTAAGGACACTGAATGCTGCTGATTCCTTTGCTAGAGGAGAGGGAACTTGGAGTAAAGGAACAAATTGATAAGTAAAAGAAAGACTGGGATTTTGGTCTACATGAGATGATCTAGCAATAGCAGTTCTTTTTTTTTTTTTGTATCAATTAGACAACCTTAACTAAATGAGAAAACTACATTAAAATGTGCTTTAAACAAAATGGAATTAGAAACAAAAAGATGCATTTTAAAGAACTTTTGCACTGTGCTGAAAATCAAATGTTTCTTGCAGAAATATAATGTGCCAATCCATACAATGTTAGCAGAGTTCTGAATTAAACATTTTCAAAGACAGTATAAGGTTTCACATCTATGGTAACACATAAGAAGGGCATTATAAAAACATTATGTCCATCCCTATGACGCTTACAAGTTTGACAATATTCAATAAAAGACTTTGGAATCACAGCCAATAAGTGTCACATCCAAAGAATCACAAATCTGTTTGTGTTCTTAATTCCTCCTTCTGACATTGTTGTTGACTTTGCTACTCTTTGACATTTGTTAATCCTAACCGCTAAAAAAAGATAACAGGGAAAGAAATAACTGCAATAAACTCTTGATTGTGTACAGAAATTATTGCTACTATACTTCACTACAAAGCGTGTCTATACACATCATGACCTTTCATCATTAAAACGCAGAGTAAAAATCTGTAGTGACACAGCCTTACAGTCAAAAACAACATTCATATAGCAGTTGATAGATAGTGAAGCACCCAGTACTCAGAGCTGACAAAAGTCCCACTGACCAGCATTCATTTAAATACATCCTTCACATAGAGAGAGGGAAAGAAGAAAGCCAGCTTTCCAAGGCTCGTCAAAAAGGATTCTCATGTTCTGTGGATCTAAAAACAAACAAACAAACAACAACAACAACAACAACAAAACAAAAAAAAAAAAAAAAAAAAAAAACAACCAACGCAGGTAAGGGTAATACCAAAAAGTTAAGCATGCCAAAAGGTGTTTCATGAGAATTCAAACCTAAAGCCATGATACCACATAATCACATTACCAACTAGTTTGGATACTACTATTGTAAGATCCGAAAGAAAAAACGGGGTACTCCTGCACCCCATGACTCAGAAACCGGCACCCCAAAACACTCACGAGAGACAGACCTGATGCAATTTTGCAATTAAAGGATTTTAATTTCCAGAGCTCTGGGGAGTTACAGTCTCCCCAGCAGGGTAAAGAAGTAAGCCCAGCGAGGAGTGGCTTGCCTTGGCCTTTTATAGACTTATAACAGAACCCGCCTACCACAAGCTTCTAAGCCAATCAGTTCAAACCATCCGAACTCGTGCTCTGATAACCTATCAGCCTCTCACAGAGGCCGGAAGAACTAGTTAAGTCATTTCCACTTACGTGGACACCACGCAGTGTCGCGACCACCCTCCCCCACTGGCGTTGGGGATCCAAGTGCCCCCCACGTGCCCAGGCATGGGGAATTCCTAGCTTATAACCTTATCCTTTCACTATATGAACCTTATCTTAAATGAAATGATACTGCACAATTGAACATCAATAAATTAAAGATTAGAGTGCACAAATACAAATCAGTAACAGTTTTGTAAAAAGCAAAATATCATTATCAGCTGCAAAGTTTGCCCAGTCAAACTGTTTGATTAAAATCATTGGATCAGATAGTTTGTATAGTTTTAAAACCTATCAACCTATAAAGTTCCTTTTTACTATAATGAAGCATAAGTTTTCTTAGTAAGATCCAACAGTTACTTAAGAAGATAAGTGAAGGAAAAGCATAGTTGGTGGATGCCTTTAAAGCTCTTCCCATTTCCACTTTTTAAAATTTTTAGGGAAAAGTAGCTGCTGTTATTCTAGCAAAAACAAACAAAGCAAGCCCAAGATAATGAAACAACCAAGTGACACTAAAACCACGTTACACAGATGGGTCTTCATGCTTTCATGTGGGTAACTAACAGAGCTAGTTTAACTGGGATGCCTTTCAACTTTAAAAACGGTGATATGAGAAGATAGAACTTTAATGGATACTTTTGAATTTGGATTTAACTTTTTTGAATATTATAACAGAGTATACTCTTACAATTACAATACAGTGTAGCATATCTTTCTATTGGAAATAATTTGATTCTTTACCCATCTCCTTAAGTTAAAGGTGTGACAGCTTTTACAGTGGTTTTACATAATTCATAATATTATGAATTATGTCCTTAACAAATCTGATGGTTTCTCTTTCCAGAATTCCTATTTTCATCTTTTCTTCAGTGGATTAGCTGTTTGAGGAAAAGTAGTTCTTTTTTTTTTTTTAATACTTTTCTAGGAAGATAGGAAGAGCTAACTGGAAATCTCTGGAGAGCAAACACAATCCATCAATGCAATCCACTACATAAACAAACTCAAAGAAAAAAACCACATGATCATTTCATTAGATGCTGAAAAAGCATTTGACAAAATTTAGCATCCTTTAATGCTAAGTCTTGGAAAGAACAGGAATTCAAGGCCCATACCTAAACATAGTAAAAGCAATATACAGCAAACCAGTAGTCAACATCAAAATAAATTGAGAGAAACTTGTTGAAGCAATCCCACTAAAATCAGGAACTAGACAAGGCTGCCCTCTCTCTCCATATATTTTTGAATTTCTCATGGCTCTTGAAAATTTGCTTGGAGAGTTAACACGAACCTTTTAGAATGTTTTCTAGCAGCTATATAGAGAGAACTATTTGAGAGCTAACACAGATCTTATAGAATTTTTCTCTGGATTTCTTATTTTGATCAGAAAACCCAAGAATTACTTTTCAAATTTTTTCTGACAGAATTTCTGACTTTGCCATGAAATCCAAGAATATTATTCTAACAGCTTTTCTGACTTTTACCAGAAAACTCATGAGCCATCCAGGGAGCTTTAGAATTTTTTTTCTAGCAAAAGAAAGTGGTCACAAGCAGAGAGAGCTATCTCAAGAAAGGGCTGGCTCTAGCAAAAAGCTGTCTCGAGCAGACTACAGAGCCAAGAGCTATCTACAGAGAGCTATCTAGGGAGCCTCTCAAGCAGAACACAGGCCATCAGCTTGGACTCACAATTTGACTTTGAGGGTTTTGTTGTTGTTGTTGTTGTTGTTGTCATTGTTGTTGTTGCTCTTTTTTGTTTAGTTTTGGTTTTTTTGCCACTCTCAAACACCTGTTCTCTCAGGAAACCCTCTCCAAGCTGAGGCTAGCCTTTGGCAATTCAATAGAATAAAGATAGCTTACCTAACAAATGGTACTAACAAAACTGAAGAATATCCACTCATTACAGAAGAATCTGATTAGTTTAAAATCAGTGACATAAAAACACATTCAAAATAAATGAGAGCTCTTAATAGAAAATCTTAAACATGGAAACTACTGCAGGAAAATGTAAGATATACTTCAAGACAGTGAGATGGGCAAGAACTTTCTGTACACAGAACCTCAATAGCACAGACACGCCCACCATGTATCCACAAGGGAGACTATTTGACATTAAGTAGTTTCTGCAAAGGAATCTATAAGCAGAGCAAACAGCATACAGGATGGGAGAAAGTCTTCACTAGTAATACTTCAGAGGGGAGGCTTATGTCCAGAATTGACAAAGAATTGTAGAAAATACTAAGGAAATAAAAGTGCCAGTCAACAAAAAGATTAATGAAACAATCAGGCATTTTAGAAAAGAAAACATAAAATGGTCAATTTCTTCTGCCCTCTGCTAATATCAGCCATGCACATGATGCAGAGACATATGTTGCAAGATTTTCCATGTCCACTGTAAAAAGTGTTCAACAACCTTACCATCAGGAAAATGCAAATTAAAACTACTTTGACACCCAGTCAGGTGGCTCTCTCTCATCAAGAAATCTGACAGCAGGGCTAGAGAATTGGCTCAGAGGGGAAGAATATTGGCTGCTCTTCCACAGGACCCAGAGTCAGGTCCTAACACCTACATAGTGACTTAGAGCTGTCTGTAATTCCAGGTCCAGTGGATGCCCCCTTCTGCCCTCTGCTAACATCAGCCATGCACACGATGCAGAGACATATGTTGCAAGGTTTTCCATGTCCACTCACATTAGGGCAGTGGAAGGCCTATGATTGGACAGGAAAAGGGAGGCAGAACTAGGAATTGTGGGGTGCGGACACAGAGGATGCAGGAGCTGAAGAGAGAACAGAGATGGCTTCCAACATGGACTCGTGTGGCATTTACTAGACACAAATAGACAAGTTTTTATAAGGTTAGAAATATTGGGATAATGCTTTTATCATTATCAATTGGCTCTTAAATTATTGTGATGGCATCTTGTAAATTGTAATATTACTTTATACATAAATCTGATTAATTAAGCTTTAAGAGTTTTGATTTACTTGGTTACTGGAATGTGGGTCCACTAATTACAGGGGTTTATGGTGGAGGGAGAACACAGCTGAGATGCTGTGGGAGCTAGCTGGGAGAGAATAGCTCGGTGCAGACCGGGGCCCCACCGGGACATGGTGCTGAGGCCTGGCAGGGCAGGAGAGATGGGGGGGGTTACTTTTTTAATATTTCCAGCAACAGACATACGTGCAGACAAAACACCTACACACGGAGAATAAAATGTAAAAACTAAAAACAAAACATAATATTTTTTAAACAAAATTGGCAATGAATCTTAGAAATTACATGGGAAAGAAGAGCCTTATTCACCAGTGGTGGAGATACAAATTAATATATCTATTGTTGATATCAGTTTGGAGGTTCCTCAACAAATTAAAACTGATCTGTCCAATGAGCAGGTGATTTCGCTTGTGGATGTATATGCAGTTAACTTCATATCTGCTGGAGAGATCATTGCACCCTCTCGTTCATTGCTACTTCTTTATGACGGTAGTGGAACAGAACCCATCCAGATGACCACTAACAGGTGAATGGAATGAACTTGCAGCACATACACAAAATAGAATTCTACTCAACCATAAAGAATAAAATTTGTAGGAAAATGGGTGGACATAGAAAGTAAATTATTGAATGAGAAAGATACGTAATATTCAGATAGAAAAAATATTCTCCCCTATATATGGATCCTAGCCTATAAGATAAACATATCTGGATCAGGAAAAATGCAGGTAAAGCACACATGTGTCATGAGAAAGAGTTGAAAGTAAACAGTTCTTGCTTCAATTTTCTCATGCTTTCCTCCCCCTCCCTTTTTGTTGTTGATCAAATGCAAAAAGTGTAATTATAATGAAAGTATAAAACCTTAAGCCACAATTTGCTCCACGATGGCCATCTCAACTTTTACTGAACTAGGGGCAAGTGTTTGCTAAATTGGCTATCTTATTCTAGTTTTGTGATTTTATTTGTACGTTCATTACAATGAAGTGATTTTTAATTTAAAAAATAGCTGGATAACAGAGACATTTATATAAAAAGAATATTTTGTAAAAAAAAAAGGTGTTACTAAAATTCACAGGAGAATGAATAGTACAGTTTTTATTTTGTTATTTATTTTATGTGTATGGGAGTTTTCTTTCACATTATGTGTACACCGCAAACATGTCTATTGCTAGCAGAGGCCAGAAGAGGGTGTTGGGTTTCCCGGGGCCGGAGTTATACAGAAAGTTGTGAGTCATCATGAGGGTACTGGACGTAGGACTCAGGTCATCTGGAGGAACAGCAGATGTACTTCACCACTGCCACAGAACCACATAGTTCTACCAGAGCATGCCGGGCTCACTTCTTATGTAGCACCACACATGCTCTCACCTCTTTCAGGGACAACGACACACTTGAAGACAGACTAATTGGACAGTTACTTCTAATGCAAAATAGGGTCATACCAACATGGGATTCTTATTCTTTTAAAGACTTGGTGGTAGGAGCAAACAGGGGTACAGTTACCACAGAAACTAGACTGAAGCTGTTAACTACTGTGTTAAAAACAAACAAAAACATTTCAAACCTGAGCAAGCCACCCTGGCTTGAAGATCACTGAAATCCCAGCACTGTAAGCATTGCTAGCTGAGGAAGCAGGTGTCTTTGTTACCTTGGAGGTAAGTTTGTAGCTACTCATAGTATAACAGAGCACAGTAACAGAGAGAGGGCAGGTACTCCTGAAAGGTGACTCCTGCAGGAGAGGGAGAAAGGCTCTTTGTCTTTTCATCCTGGAGAGTTTCCAGTTTGAAGCTTCTTGGGCTGAAATAAAATGTTACTGGGTTGATCAGTATTCCAGGGGACACAGAATCAGAAAGAGAAGCTGCAGAGTGCTGGGAGTTACAAACTCTCTCTCTCTCTCTCTCTCTCTCTCTCTCTCTCTCTCTCTCTCTCTCTCTCCTCTCTCTCTTTCTCTCTCTTCCCTCCCCACCCCCACCACTGCTCATAATCATAGGCTTGGCCTCTTCTCTGCAGGATTAAAGTGATCTGTGTGGCTTAGAAAAAGTTCCTTAGTTTTGTCATAAGCCTGGGATTTCCTTCCAAGATCAGACATCTGAAGACACTGAACCAATAATAGAACTCTTGTCCTTGGAACTCACAGAAAGATATCACATGCAGAGCAAAATATTGGTAAAAACAATCTGTGGTGATAACATGGTAAATAATGGTGCTGGGACAGTCTCATATAACCCATAAAAATATACATCACACAAAGAATGGATTTGTTCTTTTTGTTTTGTTTTTGCTTTCTTAACACTTTTTCATCATGCTACCTGTCTTCCGGTGCTTTCCGGGTAATTCCTAATTCCTCAGAAAACAATCTCATCCCTGTCCCTTAGCTCTGCTATCCTTCCATAACCAGCCAATTCCAGAATGTACTTTCCTACTCCTTTTCCCTAAAGTGGAAATCTCTGATTTCTTTGGAGTCTCAGTTGTGTCATGTGCTGTTTTTCTAGAAGTAGTCTTATGAGAGGATGTTTTACTGAGGCAGACACTTAAGAGGACATGTGGTGTTTGGAAAGAGTATATGTAGAACCCAACAGACAGTGAACAAGGATCTTGCATTGGTTCAACTTGCAATGTGTCACTGGTCTTCGCTGATGGCACTCTTCAATCGATTCGCCTTGCGACAGTTCATGGCTATTTAGTCAACTTCACGTGTCATGGCTTTGTAGACAGTGATGCCCCAAAGAACTTCTTGTGGTACACCAAGTGCTTCTTGCCACGTCCACAGATTGCTGCCAAGTTGGTGGAGTCTATCAGTTTCTTCTGGATCAAGTTGCTTCTGCTGATTTATGTTTGGTGTTTGTTGATTAGACTGGACTACCACTATTGATCATGTTTGATGTTCTGGACTGGACTGCTAGAATCCTGAGAACAGAGATTGGAATTGCCCCCCAAAGAACTAGTTCTAAACAGGTACACACACATACACACACACACACACACACACACACACACACACACACCCTTGTCCTATTAACCATCTTTCTCCCCTACCATTGGCCATGGGCTAAAAGGGAGGCTGAAGCATGTAAGAACCATTATCAAAGTAGGATTTGAAAAATCTAAACCTACAGCACTCTTTATTAGAACTGTGTATATTGCTTGCTTGTATTAACCTCCATGAGACTTCTTGTCCTCTGTCCATGTTTCCAGCCTTCTTTCCCCCAACACTCTTCATTGTTTTGACCAATTACCCAAGATAATCAACTGAAAAGTAGGAAACATTTATTTCAAAGGACTCCTCCCGTGCTTTGTTGGCCTCACTCCAAGCCTGTGTTTGCATAGCATAGTAGGTAATGTGTATTCACCTCAGGAGGCCCAGAAGCACAGAAAGTAAGAATTTCAATAACTCCTTCCATGGCACATACCACCACTTAACTTCCTTCTACTAGGACCACCTTACTAATAATTTTCCCACTTTCTTGCACTACCAACATAACCAATCCTGAACAATACATGAGCCAAGAAACAGCATTTGGTCCCAGCCCTTTTTCCATACTGTATCCACCACATACCATAGGCTTCCCAGGACTGTGTTTGTTTCAGACATTCCTCTCCAAGATGCAATCATCTATCAGACTTTATTCTTTGTAAACACTGCAATAACTTCTCAGTGCTATATTGTAGCTTTGTCAGATTGCTCAGTAAAACAATAAAGAATTGTTCGTCTCAAGAGTGACACTGGATGAGGAAGCCATGCCTTTGAAGTCATTGTGTTGACATATGTTTATTACGTTAGGCAACATATCTAAGATGACTTGTTTGGCTGATAGGCTTGGACTGAGTGCCGGTCTTCTGATAACCTTGCAATTATTTCTTGCCAGTCTCCTACCTCCAGGTGCTTTATCCCTTTGTGTCTTTATCTTTATGTCACTGAAGCACTCCTGTGTGTTTCTCTCACCTCCAAAGCAGCAACTATTTGCATGTTTGCTATTGCTGCCAACTTAGTCATTATCATGACAGCATTACACGAGCCCCATTTGGAATTACATTCTTATTCCAGACAAAGGTACCCATGCCTTCGTCTCTCTATCTCAATGGCTTCTCAGTTCTATGGGAACAGTATGTGCTTGTTTCCCAGTGTAGTCCTTGGAAAGTCCTGACCCAGAGCATTTCTGTTCTATGCACCTGGTTCACACAGAAGTGGCAGTGGTTGTGCCTGCCCTTCCCTTCCCCAAATAATCCTGACCCATCACATTGCATTCACATCAGTAATCTGCTTTTTATTTACCTAGGTGAATAGGTTTGCAAATATGTACCTACTCACTCACACTGGCAGAAAGTTTGTGCCCTGTGACATTTGCCAAAGAATACTTGTTGCTTTATCAGTGAAACTCATAAGAATCTAACTTATGACAAGATTAATGATGAATTAATATTCAACACTAACTGCACTTCCCTTCAAATGATCTAATCTATCAATTCCTGCTATTAAATATGGTATTATTTCTAAGATCCAGCCAGCAAAATTGTAGTCATAATTGTTCTGTGTTTGTACTTCAGGAGGGGCACTCAAATTACAGTCTTTATATTCATTTGTTCCCTATAGTCTACCTCTCTCCTCCATTACCTAGAATTTTAATATTTTAATATTTTAGACTGAATTCCTTCCAGGATCCGTCCTACCTGAGTCTACCCATAGGAACCTTTGCATCATCTACACTACCCCACCTCATATGCAGACTTTCAGCAGCCTCCTCCAGGGTCTGCCTTGTGAGTTCCTTGACCTCTTCATTCATACCTTTTGGTAGTCTATCAAATTTAGCCAGAGCCTTATAACTACTATATCAACCTACTCTGGTTTCTTAATCTAATAGTTTACCAAGAAAGGGGGAGTTGGTGAAGAGCAAGACCTGCCAGTGCCAGATTTGCCATGCCCAGGCCTACTAGAACCATTCACCTCTCTTTAGTGAGGGGAAATGTTCTTCTATAATCTATATCTGCCCACCTTCAGTGCAGAGGAGCTCTAGACCAGTCTCCTCCCTATGTATCAACCATACCAACAGGACTTTCCTATGGCATATCCAACCTAGATAAACCCCAATACAAAGAATTTGAAGGAAAAATAATGTATCTCCTCAAGGAATTCAAGAAGTTTAAAGAAGACTCAAAGAAACGGCTCAATGAACAGAGAAAAGGGCTTAAGGCAAATCAATGCCTAGGTGATGCTCAATAAATACATAGCTAAGGAAGATGAAAACGATGAAGACAGTCCAGGCTTTGGAAATGGAATTCAATAACGAGATAAAAACATTAAAGAGGACTCGAGGTAAAATGAAGATGGAATTGAAAAACACATTAACCCAACTAGAAAAATCAAAGGAAAATCTTTTTTTAAAAAATATGGTGATGCCTTTGCATATTTCTTATTTTTATTTTTATTGGATATTTTATTAATTTACATTTCAGATGCTATCCCCCTTCCTGGTTTCCCCTCCACAAATTTCCTATTCCATCCCCCCTTCCCTTGCTTCTATGAGGGTGCTCCTCCACCTACCCACCCATTCCCACCTCACCGCTCTAGGATCCCCCAACTCTGGGGCATTGAGCCTTCATGGGACCATGGGCCTCCCCTCCCATTGATGCCAAATAAGGCCATCCTCTGCTACATATGCAGTTGGATCCATGGATCCCTCCATGTATATTCTTTGGTTGGTGATTTAGTCCTTGGAAGCTCTGGGGTATCTGGTTGGTTGATATTGTTGTTCTTCTTATGAGATTGCAAACCCCTTCAGCTCCTTCAGTCCTTCCCCTAACTCCATCATTGAGGTCGCTGTGCTCAGTCCAATGGTTAGCTACAAGCAACCACATCTGTATTGGTCAGGCTCTGGCAAAGCCTCTCCAGAGACAGCTATATCAGGCTCCTGTCAACAAGCACTTCTTGGCATCAAAAATAGTGTCTAGGTTTGGTGGCTGCATATGGGATGGATCCCCAGGTGAGACAGTCTCTGGATGCGCTTTCCTCAAAGGAAAATCTTACAAGTACAGTGAATCAAGCAGAATATCAAGTCTGGACAATAAAAATAAAGCATTTAGATAAAATAAGCAAAGAACATAAAAAATGAAAAGAAAAAAGAAGATAACACACAAAGAAAATCTGAGAGATTATGGAAAGGCCAAACTTTCAAATTATAGGCATAGGTAAGTGTGGTGATTTAAATAAGAATGGCCCCCACAGGTTCATATATTAGAATGCTTAGTCCTCAAGGAGAGGGATTAGGAGATACAGCCTTATAAGAGAAGATGCGGCCTTATTGGAGGACATGTATTACTAGTAGGCCTTGAGGTTTCAAAAGCCCAAGCCAGCCCCAGTGGCTCTCTCTTCCTGCTGCCTGTGGGTCCAGATGTAGAACTCTCATCTACTTTTCCAGCACCATGTCTGCCTTCATGCCTCCCTCTCATGAAGATAACTGACTAAACATCTGAAACTATAAGCAAGCTCCAATTAAAAGCTTTCATTCATAATAGTCACTATGACAATGGTATCTCTTCATAACAATAGAACACTGAGTAAGACAATGAGGGAGGAGACCTAAGGCAATGGTGTAGACCAGATCTTCAATGAAATTATTGGTGACAACTTCCCCTCACTAAAGGAAAGGGGAAAGATACTAGTAGTCCCGAGCATGGCAAACATGGCACTGGCAGGTCTTGCCCTTCCCCAAGTCCCTCTACCTTGCTAAACTGTTAGATTACATGCTGAAAGTTAGCCCCCAATGTCTATGCCCATATTTAGCCATTTCCTCCTTCTGAGACTGACAGTATATCAAGATCTAGTTCTCAAGCTATTAAGGTCCAGCAATCAAAAGCTCCCTTTGGGCTACGCTAATTAACATGCCCAACCAAAACAAACCAGCTTGTGTCACAGAGGGTTCCCTTCCTCCCTTTGTTAACCACCATTTGCCTATGGTGGGTGGTCTATCTTCTCTCTACCCAGAGGCTATCCTTTGACCCTCCTGGGCAAATATCCCTTCTCCCTCTCCCTTGTTCCCTTTCTCTTCTCCCTCAAACTCTTTCTCCTGTCTTTGTCTCTTATTCTCTGCCCTCCTTTCCTTCTGGGGCAAATACATGTTCTTTGGGCTGAGAACTTGGTCTTAGTATATCCTGTGCCAACTCTAGTCTTTCAAAAGCCACACCCATTCAAAGACATAAAGCTTACAGAATACCAAATAGAAAAATAAAAAACAAAAACAGAAAATATATTGCCATGGCATGTCACAGTTAAAACACTAAGTATACATAACAAATAAAATGTGTTGAAAGCTGCAAGAGAAAACAAAAACAAAACCTCAAAACCCCACAAGCCATGTGTAAAAGGATTGAATGTCTGGTAGAATTCTATTGTGAATTTATCTGGTCTTGGATTTTCCGGAAGGCTTTTTATTATTATTTCAATATCTTTATTTCATGTGGGTATGTTTAGGTTCTTGAATTCTTGGTTCAATTGTGAAGGTTTGGCTGAATCTATAAAATCACACATTTCTTTTAGATGTTCCAGCTTTATTGAGTACTGGTTAATAAAATATTACCTTCTAATATTATGAATTTCTTTCATATCTATTGTAGTATATTTCCTTACTCATTTCTGACTCTTCTGATTTGTGTCCTCACTTGTTTCGGTTTGAAGTGTATTTTATTAGATATTAGAACAATGATGCCTGTTTGCTTCCTGGTTCTATTCAATTAGAGAACTGTTATTTTTTTATCTCAAATTTGAAGAAAAAACATGAGTATATATAAATATTCCATTGTCACCATGAACTAGAACTAGAGAAAAACTAGAGAAAAGACAGTAAGACAACATCTTCAACAAATGGTTCTGTCATACTCCTGACAGAGATTTAATGAACTCAAAAAAAAAACATGTAGAAGAATTAAATAAGACCTATATCAATCACTTGTGTACAAAACAAATTCCAAATTGATAAAGAAAACATAAACATGAAACACTGATACCACTAGACAAAAGTACCCTACTTGATATAAGTATAGGAAAAGACTTCCTGAATAGGACTCATTTTGCCTACAAATTAAGACCAACAATAGATAAGGGAGACCTCCTGAAACTTAAAAGCTTCTACATAGCAACAGAAGCAATGAATAGGGGAAAAGGAAGCCCACATAATGGGAACAATATTTGCCAGTCATACTCCTGACAGAGATTTAATGAACTCAAAAAAAAAAAAAAAACAAGAGTTAAAAAAATGATACAATTAAAAAAATGGGCTGCACCAAAACAGAATTCTCAAAAGAAGAAAGAAAAAAATTTCTCAGAGATAACTCAAAAAATACTTACCATCACTAGCAATTAGGAAAATACAAATCAAAACAATTTTGAGATTTTATCTTACCCCAGTCAGAATGGCAAAGGTCATTGGAACCTTCTGAAGGAGATACAGGGGAAATGGAACCCTCGTTACTGTTGTTGGGATTGCAAACTGGTTCAGGCACTACAGAAACCTGTGTGGGAACTTCTTAGAGAGCTAAAAATAAATCTACCATATGACCCAGATATACCATTCCTTGGCATGTTCCCAAAAGATTTCACATACTCTACAGACACTTACTTAAGCATGTTAATTGCTGTTCTATTCAAAATAGTTAGGGTATAGAAGCAGCCTAAAGTTTCTTCAATGAATAATGAAACTGTGGTATATATGCACTATAGAAGAGAATTCATAATTAAAGAAAAAATGGTATCATGGATTTTGTAGGTAAGAAAAGGCAATATTGAGACTCAGAAGGACAAATGTTCTTCTTGAAGGCTCCTAGCTCCAAATGTCCAGATGTGAATGCATCCTGTAGTAACCACAGAAACCAGAAACTAAATAAGGAACTATTGGCAGCATAGGAAGAAATGGAGAGAGTAAGGCATAAATATCCTGATCAGGAAGATAGGAAAAGGGGGGGGCTCCTTAATGAGGTAAATACCAAAGAGGGTAGTTGGAGAGTAAAAGGGAATAGCAGGATACAATTGATCTGATAGGAGGAAAGGAAAAGGTGTAGGGGGCTCCCTTGGGAAGCACAAGGACTTAAAATACAGGAGAGGGAGCTAGGTAGGTAAAAATAACAATTTGGATGGCTGAAATGGTCACAAGACATCATACTATTAACTATCAAAAAACTATAATGCACATAATTCAGTATATAAATATATGTATATAGTTTTAATGAATCTTTCTTATTTGGGCAAACAGTGTTCTTACTGAGAGCTAGAGACCACCTAACAAAACCCCAACACTCAACATGGAAAATCCTTCTTTAGGGTTGTTTTTCAGGGTTGTCTAAGAGACTCCCGGAACAAACAGCCTATCACTGTTTCCCTTGGTCACCCCTCAGAGGTAGAAGACAAGTTCCTGTTGATAAAGACACTGTGCACTTCAGACACAGGTCCTAGAGGCTCCTGAGCTGGAACTGACTTCATTGCACTTTTCCAAAGAACTAGCTTTCATGATACTAGAAGGTGTCATGGAGTCTTCCAAAGGAGAAAAGCAACCAATAATCCCACCCAACTATGATGCCCATGAACCACATCAACAAGCAGCAGGGCACAGTAAGCCTACAAGTACAATAGTGGTACACATACCTTAGTGACAACCAACAGTTTTCTAACTGGACTTAAGACCCATTTAACCAGAGGTATACTGTGCCTGGTACTAAAAACCCACCCAACTACCTTCTGCCCCACAGTAGTCTTAGCATCTTGCTAGTTTTAGCAAACATCAGCACTTTCTCTCACTTATAGTTGCTTTCTTCTTCTCTAGGACTCTTGAAGCTCTTCTATGTACAGTGTTAAATTAAATATATTTAATCTAGTTTATATTCAACATTTTACATGAGCATTCTCTTCCCATCCTTCATGTTCAGCAGTACGGAATTATCAAATCAACTATGACATTTTATGTTTTACTAAATACCAATAATTTTGTTTGACAATCATTTGATTTATTCGTTGACATTATTGAGAACACAAATCACTTTTTCTGAGTATTGTCATTTGCTATATTAGAACTGAAAACAAATTATTTTAAATATGTTTGTACTATTTTTAAATAAAAATAATTTTAAAGAAATTTTTTTATATTTTTCAAAATGAAGTACACACTAAGTATTTTTTCAAGACTCTTTAGCAGCTTATTGAATAGAAGACAACTGCATTAAATCTGTTGTGGCATCCATCATCTCGTAACCTTTGGAAAGTCACACTGCACATTCCTAAGCAAGTCACAATGAACTAAGCAGGTAACATCTTAGTATCACTTTGAAAAATAGCTTTTACCCTGGGTTTTCCTGAGCACTTAGGCCAGGGTTCATGAACTACTGCTATCTAGGATAGCTGAAAGATATTACAGAAGATCAAAAATCTCAAGAGGATACATCATGAGATATTTCAAAGTAGTATATATTGCATGGCTTCATCTTTTCTGAAATGGTGGCAAACTAACTTAAGTTGACCAGCATGACCACTCCTAAATATATACTTTAATGGCGTTAAATATATTCACAATGGCCCATCTTTTGTAATTATACTTGATCTTTTAAGTCAACAGACTTAAAATTAGACATAGAGTCTAAATACTTGTGCTATAAGTGGTGGGCATGTTTTGACCTTTAATATTTTGACTATTTTTAAATCTTTCCTCAATGAACATAAACTATAAAGTCTACAAGATGAAAGAAAAATTTTTATTTTAACTTGAATAAAACAAACATTCCAAGGAGGAAATGGCAGTCATCATGCTTTAGAGCTATCTGCTAACAAATATATAGTCTGCTTTGGAGGAACTCCATTTGGCTTTCACTAAGACTTAATCAAGCATGAAGGAGGTTAAGGGCCTGAATGGGGAACCAGAATGTCCCCTTGCAAGAAGCTCAGAATGCTGGGGTTTATTGTTGATTTCACATGAGAAGTATTGGCTGGGAAGTTGGGCCAAGCTAGAAGAGATGTCCAAGAAAAACATGGTGAAAGGCTAGAGCATGACAGGATCCACATTCTTGTGAGAGAGATGAGGCCCTGCTGAGATGATACATAACTTAGACTTAGCCCTAGGTGGTGAAGAAAAATCAGAGCTTTTCGGTTAACGGTTAAGAAGGTCATTTCTCTACAATCTGGACCTGGGGTGAGAAATACCAAAAACTAGTAAAGCCTGTTAGAAAATGCAAAATGCAAAAAGCTTGTAACCCAAAACATCCAGGAAATCCAGGACACAATGAGAAAACAAAACCAAAGGATAATAGGTAGAGAAGAAAGTGAAGATTCCCAACTTAAAGGACAAGTAAATATCTTCAACAAAATTATAGAAGAAAACTTCCCTAACCTAAAAATAGAGATGTCCATGAAACGTACAAGAAGCCTAAAGAACCCTAAATAGACTAGAGCAGAAAAGAAATTCCTCCCATCAGATAATGATCAAAACACCAAATGCACAAAACAAAGAAAGAATATTAAAAGCAGTAAGGGAAAAAGGTCCAGTAACATATAAAGGCAGACCTATTAGAATTATACCAGATTTCTCACCAGAGACTATAAAAGGCAGAAGATCCTAGACAGGTGTCATACAGACCCTAAGAGTAGCCAGCACAGGCTACTATACCCAGCAAAACTCTCAATTACCATAGATGGAGAAACCAAGATATTCCATTGCAAAACCAAGTTTATACAATATCTTTCCAGAAATACAGCCCTATAAAGAATAATAGATGGAAAATTCAAACCAGGAGGGAAAATACACCCTAGAAAAAGCAAGAAAGTAACCTTCTTCCAACAAACCCAAAAGAAGAAGCCACACAAACATAATTCCACCTCTAGTAACAAAAATAACAGGAAGCAACAATCACTATTCCTTAATATCTATTAATATCAATAGACTCAATTCCCCAATAAAAAGGCATAGACAAACAGACTGGATACATAAACAGGACCCAGCATTTTGCTGCATATAGAAAATGCACCTCAGTGACAAAGACAGACACTACCTCAGAGTAAAAGGCTGGAAAACAGTTTCCAAGCAAGTAGTCCCAAGAAACAAGCTGCAGTAGCCATTCTAATATCAAATAAAAGCAACTTTTAACCAAACATTATCAAAAAAGATAAGGAACGACGACACTTCACACTCTTCAAAGGAAAAAATCTACCAAGATGAACTCTTAATTCTGAACATCTATGCTCCAAATACAAGGGCACCCACATTCATAAAAGAAACTTTCCTAAAGCTCAAAGCACACATTGTACCTCACACAATAAAAGTGGGAGACTTCAACACCCCACTCTCAGCAATGGACAGATCAGGGAAACAGAAACTAAACAGAGATACAGTGAAATTAACAAATTATGAACCAAATGGATTTAACAGATATCTATAGAACATTTCATCCTAAAACAAAAGAATATACCTTCTTCTCAGCATCTCCTGGTACCTTCTCCAAAACTGACCATATAATTGGTCATAAAACAGACCGCAACAGATATAAGAAGACTAAAATATTCCTATGCATCCTATCAGATCACCAGACTAAAGCTGGTCTTCAGTAACAACTAAAACAATGGAAAGCCCACATACACATGGAAGCTGAACAATGATCTACTCAATGATAACTTGATCAGAGAAGAAATAAAGAAAGAAATGAAAAACTTTTTAGAATTAAATGAAAATGAATGCATATCATACCAAAACTTATGGGACACAATGAATGCAGTGCTAAGAGGAAAACTCATAGCTCTGAGTGCCTCCAAAAAGAAACTGGAGAGAGCATACACTAGCAGCACACCTGAAAGCTCTAGAACAAAAAGAAACAAATATACCCAAGAGGAGTAGAAGGCAGGAAATCATCAAATTCAGGGCTGAAATCAACCAAGTAGAAACAACAACAAAATTAAAACTATACAAAGAATCAAAAAAAAAAAAAAAAACTAGCAGCTGGTTCTTTGAGAAAATCAACAAGATAGATAAACCCTTAGCCAGACTAACCATAGGGCACAGAGACAGTATCCAAGTTAACAAAATCAGAAATGAATAGGGAGATATAATAACAGAAACTGAGGAAATGCAAATATCATCAGATCCTACTACAAAAGTCTATAATCAACAAAACTGGAAAATATGGATGAAATGGACAATTTTCTAGACATTTACCAGGTACCAAAATTAAATCAGGACCAGATAAATGATCTAAATAGTCCCATAACCCCTAAAGAAATGGCAGCAGTCATTAAAATCTCCCAACCAAAAAAACAAACAAACAAACAAACAAACAAACAAAAACCAGGACCAGATCAGCTAAGTGAAGAGTTCTATCAGACCTTCAAAGAAGACCTAATACAAATTCTCTTCAAACTATTCCACAAAATAGAAACAGAAGGCACACTACCCAATTCATTCTATGAAACTACAATTATGCTCATACATATACCACACAAAGACCGAACAAAGAAAGCGAACTTCAGACCAATTTCCCTTATGAATATTGATGCAAAAATACTCAAAATTCTTAGCAACTGAATCCAAGAACACATCAAAACAATCATCCATTATAATCAAGTAGGCTTCTTCCCAGTGATGCAGGGGTGGTTCAATATATGAAAATCCATCAACATAATCAAACTCAAAGGAAAAAACCACATGATCATTTCAGTAGATGCTGAGAAAGCATTTGACAAAATCCAACACCCTTTCACGGTAAAAGTCTTGGAAAGATCAGGATTCAAGGCCCATACCTAAATGTTTTAAAAGCAGTAGCCAACATCAAAATAAATGAGGGAAACTTGAAGCAATCACACTAAAATCCAGAACTAGACAAGGCTGCCCACTCTTTGCCTACCTGTTCATTATAGTACTGGAAGTCCTAACTAGAGCACTTAGGAGGTGAAAGGAATACAAATTAAAAAGGAAGAAGTCAAAATATCACTATTTGCAGATGATATGATAGTATACTTAAGTGATCCCAAAAATTCCATCAGAGAACTCATAAAACCTGATAAATAACTTCAGTAAAGTAGCCTTTGCTGATATAAAATTAAGTCAAACAAATCATTAGCCTTCCTCTACTCAAAGGATAAACAGACTGAGAAATTAGGGAAACGACACTCTTCACGATAGTCACAAATACTATAAATACCTTGGTCTGACTCTAACTAAGCAAGTGAAAGATCTATATGACAAGAAGTTCAAGTCTCTGAGGAAAGAAATTGAAGAAGATTTCAGAAGATTGAAAGATCTCCCATGCTCTTAGATTGGCAGGATTAATATAGTAAAAATGGCCATCTTGCCAAAAGCAATCTACAAATTTAATGTAATCCCCATCAAAATTCAAAATCAAATTCTTCATTGAGTTAGAAAGAGCAATTTGCAATTTCATTTGGAATAACAAAAAACCCAGGATAGCGAAAACTATTCTCAACAATATAAAAACTTCTGGGGAAATCACCATCTCTGACTTCAAGCTATACTACAGAGCACTAGAGAGAAAAACTGCATGGTATTGGTACAGAGACAGGCAGGAAGATAAATGGAATAGAATTAAAGACCCAGAAATGAACCCACACACCTATGGTCTTCGACAAAGGAGCTAAAACCATCCAGTGGTAAAAAGATAGCATTTTCAACAAATGGTGCTGGTTCAACTGATGGTCACCATGTAGAAGAATACAAATTGATCTATTCTTATTTCCCTGTACAAAGCTCAAGTCCAAGTGGATCAAGAAGCTCCACATAAAACCCGATACACTGAAACTAATAGAAAAGAAAGTGGGGAAGAGCCTGGAATACATGGGCATAGGGGAAAATTTCCTGAACATAACACCAATGGCTAAGATCAAGAATTGACAAATAGGACCTCATAAAATTGCAAAGCTTTGGTAAGGCCAAGAACACTGTCAATAGGACAAAATGGCAACCAACAGATTGAGAAAAGATCTTTACCAAACCTACATCTGATAGAAGGCTAATATCCAATTTATACAAAGTACTCAAGAAATTAGACTCCAGAGAATCAAATAACCCTATTAAAATTGGAACACAGAGCTAGACAGGGAATTCTGCACTGAGGAAACTCAAATGGTGGAGAAACACCTAAAGAAATGTTCAAAATCCTTAGTCATCAGGGAAATGCAAATCAAAACAACCCTGAGATTCCACCTCACACCAGTTAGAATGGCTATGATCAAAAACTCAGGTGACTGCAGATACTGGCAAGGATGTGGAGAAAGAGAAATACTCATCCATTATTGGTGGAATTGCAAGATGGTAAAACTTCTCTCGCAATCAGTCTGATAGTTCCTGAGAAAATTAGACACAGTACTACCTGAGGACCCAGATATACCACTCCTGGTCATATACCCAGAAGATGCTTGCGCCAACATATAATAAGGACACATGCTCCACTATGTTTGTAGCACCCTTCTTTGTAATCGCCAGAAGCTTTAAAGAACCCAAATGTCCCTCAACAGAAATGGTTGCAGAAAATGTGGTACATTTACACAATAGAGTACTACTTAACTATTAAAAACAATAAATTCATGAAATTCTTAAGCAAATGGATAGGACTAGAAAATATCATTCTGAGTGAGGTAACCCAATCACAAAGGAACATACATGGTATGTATGCACTCACTGATAAGTGAATATTAGCCCAGAAGCTCAGAATACCCAAGATATAATTCAGAGACCACATGAAGCTCAAGAAGAAGGAAGACCAACCTCTGGGTGCTTCTGTCCTTCTTAGAAGGGGTAACAAAATACTTACGTGAGCAAATATGGAGACAAAGTGTGGAACAGAGACTGAAGGAAAGGCCATCCAGAGTCTGCACCATCTAGGGATTCATTCCATATACAGCCACCCAACATAGACACTATTGTAGTTGCCAATAAGTGCATGCTGACAGGAGCCTGATATAGCTGTCTCCTAAGAGGCTCTGCAAGGTCCTGGCATACACAGAGGCAGATGCTTGCGGCCATTGAACTGATCACGGGGTCCCCAATGGAGGACTTAGAGTTGGTATATACAGTAAAATGCCTGCTACATTTTATTTTGATAATGAACGAATAATAATGCCTAGATGAATATAGTAGTTTTTTTAACTTAATTTATAAGCCCAGTTTCTTTTTTAATCATCCGAAGTTTTCTGCATTACATATTTACTTTTTAATATTCAATTAAAAAAGCATGATTCATTGTGAATTATAAATACTCTATACATAAGTAGCCCTTAATGGTCACATACACAACTATTTAATACTCTGGGTCCAATTTTCTGATGACATAAAGGAGAGATTTTAAAAATCAAACCATTCAAACTGAACTAGAGATTTTGACACTTTAAAGACTGATACTATGATTCTCTTCACATGAAGTATCCTTGGTAACACAAGTAACAATTCCTTCCACTTATTTTCCTTTAAAATACATTTTTTAGTTTCATTGATTGGTCTCTTTCAGAACAAAACACTGTGCTTTGTGTTAAAATAAATTTTGCCAGGCAGCTCACTGGCCCTGAGAGTGTATGCTTTTTGTCAACATCTCATGACTCAGATACACGCAGTATTGATCTATCTGGGCACAGAGCCAGCCTACCAGGTACCATATTGCACTTAACAGGGTGGAAGCCATGCCCAGGCTGCTTCTCCTGGCAGAAATAACATTTAACAGAGTGAAAGATCCCTGGGATCTTGAAGCAGTGGTCTTAGATGTGGCAGCCGCTGCTGTGAGGAGCCATTTCTTAATCTGTGAGCACAGAATCAGCATCGTCTGGATGCAGGGGAGATGTGGAGAGTCAGGGCCAAGGAGGGTTGTTCCAAGAGAAATGTGCTTGAAGCACTTATTTATTGGCAGTGCTCACTGACTGAGGTTCCGTCTGGCAAAAGTGGGGATTTTTCCCAGAAAACTGGGGAACAATTATGTAAGTTGTCTCAAAGAATTTATTTTTAAACACTCTTAATGCATCCCTTGTGTGTTTTTGTTTGTTTGCTTGCTTTTCCAGGATTTAAGTACCTTCATTTTCTGCTGAAAACACATACACACAAGGGGGGAGGGAAGGTGGCGACGTAGAAGAACATTGTACTGGCACAAAGGCTCAAAATTCTACTCAGACTTAAAACCAACTTTAAACAAACAACTGATGTTTAAAGAAAAAAAATAAGTACAAGAAGTCGGTCTGATTGAGGCCCAAATGACTTGAATCTCGTTATTAGGTTAAAAAATGTAGGGAAATGATTTTTAGGAAATTTCCATGCCCAGCTGTCAGGGTGCAAGGAGTCTCTAGAAAGGGTTCTCTCCATGAGTGGTACAGAGAGCAGCTGGCTTTGGCAAGCAGTGTCTTCAGTTCACAGCAAGGCAGGGGCGTGGTGTGTAGAGGAGCCATGGGCACAGAGGCTGGCCACTGGGTTTCATGTCCATCGCATGTATTGAATGGTGTCACGCGCTAGTATTTTCCATAGCCTGGCTAAGCCCCTCCTCCTCTGCTCTTCTTTCTGTTATAGCCTGGCTTCCTCCACACAGAAGCATTTTCCAGATCTCCATGTAAACTGTTCTCTTTCTAATACTGCCACTCCTTAGCCCTCTTCTCGGTGGCCAACTGAAACAGTTCCTGAAAAGCAAGTGCTATTTTTCTCTTTCTTGAAGAAGACATTGATACCTGAGATTGGAAACAAGCTGCTTCTCTCAGCTGTTTTGGTCTTCTGGTAGCAGTTCCTCCACACCCCAGCTCTCTGAGTAGCTCCTCGGGGAGATAGGCTCAGCTTAAGTCATTAACCTTTTTCTTTGGCAAGTTAATGGGTTCAGCTGAACCCATTGAATTTGGGTGTCTATCCTTTCTGTGTTTCTTTTATTTTCCTCTCTTTATGTAACTTACATTCTCTGTCCCAAGAATCAAAGAAGAAAGGGCACATCCATGTGTGCCCCTTGCATCAGGCCTTGGGGCCTGTAAGGCACCCCATAATGGGGCACAGCATGAACTCCCCCTCAGGACTGGTTCATCCTCTTGCACATCTCTGGTGGACAGTCATCAGATCCTGAGCGTTCATGCAGAAATGGGTGACTTGCCGACAGTGACTAGAACACTCATTTGCTGAAATGGGATGTTTACATTTTTCCTTTTCTGGCTTTTATAGTAACTGCTGTCGAATGTGTACAGAGGTGTGACACGGCCTCACTGATGTTTCCCTTTCCCAAGGAAGGCTTGCCCTGCAAAGACTCTTATTCCATTTTGTGGAGGAAACTTATTCCCCAAGTTGACCTTCTTCTTGAACCAAGAATCATATTTTCAGCATATTCTTCAGCATCCCAAGATGAAAAATGGATGAAATCTGTCAGGACACTAAAGGACTGGGGAGTTGTAAATTGTGCCATTGTCCCCACATGCCTCCATAGCTCAGAAGAACAGGCTTTTCTCAGTATTTGTGGCACTCTTCTCAAGAAGTCACCTGTAGCTGATCTGTCTCTCAAGTCCACCTCCTACAGCCTGAGTCTCAGCCAAGGCTCTTCTGAATTCTTGAAGTCTTTTAGATACTTCTTATTCCGAACCTGACATTTTATTCCCACTTCCCAGGATCCTTGCATCTACCATTAAGCCCTTCTTGTTACTTAGCCTCTTTTTTATAACAGCCAACTAATACATCATTGTGTAAATGTGCCACATGTTTTTTTTAATCCATTCTTCAATTGAGGGACATCTGGGTTGTTTCCAGTTTCTGGGTATTTTGAATAAAACTACTATGAACATAGTTGAGCAAATGTCCTTACGGTAGGATGGAGCATTCTTTGGTTTTGCAGGTGGACTGGGATGGGTGGGGATGGTCAAAAGAGGAATCAGGTGGTTGGGGAGTTGTGGAGGGAAAGATCACTGGGAGAGACAACTAGAATTGGAGGGCATTTTGAGAGTGGGGTAGAAACTAGTGCAATGGGATCTCCATGGGATCTGTGAGAGTGACAGTAATGACGTGAAGACAGTGACACAACCAGTAATGGGGGACATAGAGCCTGAACAGGCTATCCTCTGCAACCAGGCAAGGTCTTGAGTGGAAGGGATTGGACACCAAGCCAGCCACAAAACCTCTGACCTACAGTTTGTCATGCCTGCAGCATGTGCTGGGACCAGAGCCTAGTATAATCGCCATCAGAGAGACTTTATCTATCAACTGATGGGAACAGATGCACAGTCCCACAGCCAAATATTAGGTGGAGCTTGGAGAGTCTTGTGGGGGATGGAGAGAATGATTGGAAAAACAAGAAGATACCACAAGAACAAGAATCAACTGACCAGGACACACGTGGGCTCACAGAGTATGGGGCTGATCTAGGCCCTCTGCATATATGATATGGCTGTATAGCTCGGTGTTCCTATAGGATCCCTAACAGTGGGAATAATAGCTGTCTCGGGCTCTTTTGCCTGCCTCGTGGGACAATTTCCTACCACTGGGTTGGCTCATCCAGCCTTGATGTGAGAATATGTACCTGATCGTATGGTATAGCTTGTTATGTTGTATTTGGTTGATTTCCCTGGAAGACTTGCTATTTTCTGAGGGGAAGTGAATAGAGGGACAGATCTGAGGAAAAGAGGAGATGGGGAAGAGAGACTGGAGATAGATGAGGGAGAGGAAACTGCAGTCCTGGATGTAATACATGAGAGAAGACCGAATAAATAAAAAGGAAAAGGAAAGGCAAAGAACCTGGTCCGGTCTTGCCTTGCCACAGTGTGTTCTCTCTCATATGCATGGGCACTCCTCTCTCTCTCTCTCTCTCTCTCTCTCTCTCTCTTTCTTTCTCTCTCTCTCTCTCTCTCTCTCTCTCTCTCTCTCTCTCTCTCTCTCTGTATGCTTTTGTGTGCTATGTCACTCACTTTCATTCTCACTCTCTCTATAGCTGTGCTACTTTATCCCCCACTCCATGATTTTCTGATAGTCTTTAGTGTTCAAAGTCCTTAGTCATCAGGGAAATGCAAATCAAAACATCTCTGAGATTCAGTCTTAGACCCATAAGAATGGCTAAGATCAAGCACTTAAGAGGCAGCACATGCTGGTGAGGATGTGGAGCAAGGGGGAACATCTCTTCATTGTTGGTGGGAATGTAAACGTTTACAGCCACTTTGGAAATAAATTTGGCAGGTTCTCAAAAAAAAAAACTGGAAATAGTTCTACCTGAAGACCCATTTATAACCCTCCTGGGCATACCCAAAAGATGTTCCAACATCCCACAGGGATACTTGTTCAACTATGTTCATAGCAGCTTTACTCATTATAGCCAGAAACTGGAGACAACCTAGATGTCCCTCAACTGAAGAATGGACACAGAAAATACAGTACATTATGCAATGGAATTACTATTCAGCTATGAAAAACAAAGACATCAGGAATTTTGCAGACAAATGGATAGAATTTCAGAATAGCATCCTGAGTGAGGTAACCCAGTCCCAAAATCACATGTATGGTACATACTCATTTACAACTGGATATTAGCCATAAAATACAGGTGCCATGTTACATTCCACAGACACAAAGAAGCTAAACAACAAGGATGGTCCAATTGAGGGAGCTTGAGTCCTTCTGCTTTGAATCCTACTTTCTACAATGGCAGTGATGAGACTAGCGAGGAAGGGCTGCGTGGAGTGTGAGCAGTATCCCTGGGTGTGCAAGTCTCCATGGCTGGCCTCTGCCAACAGCTCTCTCCTCCTCCTCTCCTTCCCAGCTGCCTCTTTGGGACTTTAGAATCTGAACAATTGAACCCTGTGAGACATCTGAAGACCCAGCAGGCCCCTGCAGGCATATTCTAATACGTTAATACACAAGTTTATTTACATAAAACAACTCACAGGCCACCAACTACTTGTGGATAGTAATGTTTAAAAGGGAAATAACATTTTTATAAACGAAAATAAATAAAAGTGGGGCTGCAGAGATAGTTCTCCGTTAAGAATGCTTACTGCTATTGCAGAGGTCCTAAGACTTATTTCCAGGAACCATATCAGGAAGCTCACAATGGCCTGTAAGTCCAGCTTCATGAGAATCTCACTTTTGTATCCCAAGGGTGTCATGCACATACCCATCCTGGAACATGAGCACACAGACAGACAGACAGACAGCAGACCACACACACACACACACACACACACACACACACACACACACCAGATAGCACAGTGTTAACTCACAGTAGCAGATGTCTACTGAGATCCTATAGATGTCTTCATATTGAGACAGCCACTGAAAGACTATGTGGTTCTTACTTAATTACTATATTATCTTTTAATCATCTAACTATAAAGTTCAAATGAGAAGAAAGGATCCATTATTTCCTATAGTTGTTTGATATTGTGTAGTAGGTAGATGGATGGATGGATGGATGGATGGATGGATGGATGGATGGATGTAGAGTTGTGGAGGTAAGTTTAGAGTTTTACTATTTTGAAAAGGCTATGTAATGGTGGAAAGCTATGGAAATTGGCTTTCCAATACTGAATTTATGTCAGGCACTTGTTAGCTGAGTGCACTATCTTCATTTCTATATCTATCACAATGAGCACAGCATACGTACTCAGTACATTCTAGTTTCCTTTTAATACCACTATTATAGTTATTTTCTCCATCTTTTATTGACAATTTGTAAATAATAGTGATGACAGTGATGATGATTATGACATTGTCCTGTAATTAGCTCCAAAACCCACTAGTGGTCCAATAGAAACTACTAGAGAACTAGTTTTCTAACGGCCTTGTGCAGCAAACTTCTAAATTACTCTATTTATACCCTAAAATGTCAGCTTTGGCCTACTTTTTATATCTCATGTCAGATTTATTTATTTATAAACATCACGTAAATATATTGTAGAAGGTATTTCTTTTTAATGCATTGTTCAAAGACTAATTTTAAGATGTATGTTAAGGGATAACTCTCCCTAAAAAAAACTTCTTTACTAAACTTCCAATACAATAACTTATTTTAATATATACAACATCATAAAAAAATCAGTCTGATTCTAAAATGATATTTGAAAACAAACACATGTAGCCAAGAAATGTTCCTGGCTCCTTGGTTGTTTTTAATTGATGTTGAAATTAAAGCAAATGTAGCCACATCATGGTTGGAACACTTGTTGATCTTGATAGCACAAGGGCAAACACAGATATTACCAAATAGTTGGAAAGTGCTGAAAAACTTTGAAAAAAAAGACATTTGCAAGCCATGTGAAGTGTGGAGAAACAAATAGGCAGGGGTGGGGGGTGGGGGAGGGGCGGGGGGGGCTGTGGGGGAGGAGCTCAGCAGTAAGGGTGCTTGAGAGGGCCCAGAGGTTTCATACAGGATCTTACTTATTCATCTCTGTCACTGAACTACGACAACGTGCAGCTCAGTTAGCTTATTTCTTCTCAATTACTGATTATCCTGAGGTTTTATTTATTTATTTTTTTTTAAGTTTATCTTAAGTGATTGTTGCAAGAACATGCTAAAATGCAGATATCCCCTCAGTTTGATCATTTAAATCTAACAAAAGGAGTTATGCTTTAGAATACCTAGACTTGATGATTCACAATTTACTCGGCACTTACTGAGAAAACGCTCCAGAAAAGATTAGAGTTCTTGTCACTCCTTCCAAGTGGAAGATGATATGTAGAGCCAAATAATTATAAAACACTGTGGAAAAGTGCAAGTATCCTTGCAATGGGCTAAATGTGTTGGGAGGCTAAAGAGGTTTCTTCAAACTGAGCTGTGAGTGAAGTGTTAGCAGAAATTTACTCAGAGGGAATAGCACGGGAGAGAGGAGGTAGAACAGAAGAGTGGTCCCAGCGAAAGGTACACCGTGAGGAAGTATTTAGGTAGACAAGTTCAGAGCAAATTTGAATTAGGGTTAACTATGCTTTTTTTTTTGAAGAGGTAAAGAAAACTGAACTAGAAGTAAATTGGTCAGCTGAGAGTCCTCATTAAAAATGTTGAGCTTCACGTAAAAGGTCATGGTGAGCTGCTTTGCGTAGTGGTGTGAGCTGTTTAGTCTGGTGAAGGAATGTAGGTCCTCGAGTTACAGTGAGCAGAGGAAGCAAGACTGTGCTCGTACTGGGACCAGCTACACGGGCAGACTAAATAGAACTCTCAGCGGACTTGGCTAAATGGAGGAGTTAAGATGATTGGGACTTGAGCACGACTCAGAGAATAGTAACATTGATAAGAAGAAGAGTAGGAGCAACTGGAGATCAGACGGTGGGAGGGCTCGAATGTTTTGACTGAGGTGTTAATAAAATTAGTGTGGGCTTATCCTCTGCCCCACAGTAGTCCGCATGTTTTACTTGTGTGGCCTTACTGCTTCTCCAAGCAACTGCGCTGCTTCAAAACAAGCCTTTAGAGCTTGTAGAACCCACACTGATAACAATGAAGCCAGAATCTAATCCCTGGGGCAGAAGTCCAGGACCCAGGCTGTGGAATGAACTAAAATGAGTTGGACTTGGAGGCAGAGGTAAAAGAGAAGGAAAGACAAATGAAATGAATGAACAAAGATTATAAGGAAGTTTTAAGAAACCCCAGGAAAGACTATACAGAAACACAAAGTTCTCGGGAGATCATGTGTCTGAGAAGATGGGCAACAAGGTGCAGTGCCAGAGGCCTAGTGGCCTACGAGATTGTTTTTAGGCTGAGAGACACTTACTCACCCCCACTGGAAATGACGAGCTTAGAGTGTAGTAGACACCAGGCTTCTCCCTAAAGAAAGTGCTCGAGACCAAATACCCATATGAGAGATCTGCCTGTCCTTACCTCCTGACCATGCTCTCTTTAAGTTGTCTTTGCTTGGCCACTGCTGCCAGGGGAGCAGCATGTGAAGGAAGCCAAGAAGACCAAAGGTGACTTGTTCCTACTTAATGATCTTGAGTTTCTCAATTAGGAAGAGGTGACTGTGTGACAAGACATGAAGACTGTCACTGGAGAAGAGCCACAGCACAGCAGTGTAGGCTCTCTAGTGTAAACAGTTGCCAGTGGTCTAAGAGTTTCTTTTATACTATTTAATTATCTGGCAAGAGTGTGCTTGTAAGCAGGACTTATTAGGGTGAAAGGGCAGAAAATAGTAATGAATTCACTTTTAAAAAAGTAAATGCTAAGGAGAATTATTTTGGGTTGGTTGCTTGGTTGGTTAGTTAGTTGGTTGGTTGTTTGGTTTATTGGATTTTGCTTTTTGTGTTTTGAGACGGGGTTTCTTTGTATAGCCCTGGCTTTTCTGAACTAGCTCTGTAGACGAAGCTAACCTCAAACTCACAGAGCTCTGCCTGGCTCATGAGTGCTGGGATTAAAGGCATGTGACACTACTGTGCTTTTAAAGGTTGCATTTCACACCACAGGGGTGCAGACTGAGCTTTACAGACACTTCCGAAAATAGGAGCTGGTGGGAGCTACGTTAAAACAAAACAAACATACAAACAACAGAGGAACCAAGACAGAGGGGCACATGTGGCAGAGTCTATAGGAGGAGATGCAACCTTCGAGAATTTAGAAGGAACAGCATGTTGAATGGTGCTCTGACTAGTGTCTGTGGAGCCCTAAGCAGAGGGAATTAGATATTAGAAATACAAACAATGAAAGCAGTTAGGCAATACTTGGTAGAGAAAGCAGGGAAGGCTATGAATAAGTACTGACCATCACAAGTATTAACAAAATAACCCCCCCCAAAGAAAGGGATTTTACATAAACAGGAAAAATGAGAATGCATGTAATTAGTAAGTGCAGATATGTGTAGACTTTTAAGCAAAACAACTCACCACTGTGTGATACAAGTGTTAGAAGAATGCTGTTGGGAAGAGAGTTCTCCAAGAAACATATTGAGAACAGACAACAAACTACATTGTAGTTCTGTAGAATGTATTTGGAACTTATTGAAAATAAATTCTAGTTACATTTTAAGAATTTTCTAATAATCCTGGACTTTTTAGTTATTGGCCTTTTTTGTTTGATTTCTAAAATATTAAGCGTGTGTGTGTGTGTGTGTGTGTGTGTGTGTGTGTACATGTGCGTATGGAAATCAGAGGACAACTTTTAGGAGTTGGTTCCATCCTGTGGGGCCTTGTGATCAAGCCTAGATCACAAGGCTTGGAATTAAACAACTTTACCCCTGAGCCATCTTTTCAGCCCCCTTCTTTTATCTAGACGGTATTGATGCCTTCATAAAAAAAATAGAAAAAAAATCTAGCAATAAATCTTGGGTATTTTTTAAAATATTGATATCTTACAAAGTGCTTTTAAAACTTATAAAGGCTTAGGATTCCTGGGTTTCCCTCTGCCTTGTGGAGGGTCCTTTTCTCTTCTCTCTGTGAGTTTTTGTTTGTATCTATTTCCTTGTTCCTAATAAAATCCTTCCTTCGACTGATTCTGTCTTCTGTGTTCAAGAGTTTCTCTGCTGCTACACATCTGGCTCAGATGTTTTTTTCTGCCTTTAACTTTTTTTAACTGGCAGGAAAAACAAAACTTGAAAAAGCAACTCATCTGAGCATGACTCCTAGATATCTCTTGGGTTTATTTTTCCTGAGGCCTCACTCATAATGATGAGTACAATAAACCAGGCCCAACCCTGAAAGGACAGGAAAACCTGACTGTGGAAGCCACCCACAGCACCCTTCCTCCATCGGAGAACGGACACCTGTCCTTCCAACCCTAATGTCTACGTGTCCTTGTGAAGCAAGTTAAACAGTTGATGACTAACAGACCTGTGAACAGACACTAAAACGCACCATTAACCTAGGGCCTGGCTCCACAGTGAGGTTACCTCACTCTGCTTATGGTGATCCAATCCAGACACCAGAAGAGGGACATTTTAAGCAGGCTGGGGAAGTTATAGACAAACCTTTGCATTTTCCCAAAGCTCTAGTTTTCCCCATTTTTCTCTTGTCCCTTTAGCCACCCTGAGAGACAGACTCGCTCTTGTTTTGAACTAAAATTGGATGATGGTTAAGCCTCACTCCATCTATCTAGATGCTATCTGAGAGCCTCAAATTCACTCTAGCTACATATAGATGCTGGTACCTGGAGCCATGACCATGGAAATTTTTCCTCTTTTTTTTTTTTTGTTTTTTTTTTGTTTTGTTTTTTTGTTTTGTTTTGTTTTGTTGTTATTTGGGGGTTGGGTTTTTTTTTTGGTTTGTTTGTTTTTGTTTTTTGTTGAGCAATGGCTACCGTATCTTTCTATATTCCTGTTAACCTAATTAACGTGTCTTTTTTTAAAGGAAAGGATGTAACTGTCCTTAACAGTGAGCTGTGTGGATCCTACATGGACTTGAGTCCTGATGGGGGATGGGCTCCCCATGATCAGAAACCAACCATATGGTTTATCACCTTCTTTGCTGGTGACCTCATTAGGATGGAGACAACTATGTGATTTGATGAACATCCTGTTGATTATATCATAAACAGGGCAAATGCCAGTGACTTCACTGTCATCTCGGTTAATGTAACCACATGACATAACCCATAAAACTTTCTGATCTCACTGAGTCCTCTGGAGATCACTGCATGTCTTTTCATATTAGACTAGGGAGATCAGATCTTCGAGGTAATTTATTTTACTTTTTATATTTTGTTTTGTTTTATTTTAGTTGTAACACATTGTTTTACATGTTATATTTGCTGGTTTCTAGAGGAGACCTATGAGTGTTCCCAGCCACATGCCTCCAGCACTGGCTTCCTACAAAAGGACCTACCACTGAAATATGTGCTTATAGGCTTGGATTTTTCAAAGCCCATTTTATTTAGGATTCTTAAATGTTTCAACCTCCCTTCTAGGCCACCAATGAAAGGCAGGAGAGAGAGATGATTAATAGGACAAAGGGGCTTGTGAACCTATCTAGAATTAGCCCTTTGGGACAATTCCAAACACGAGTCAGTAGTGACAATCCATCCAAGCACCAAACACCAAACACGAATCAATAGCAGTGGCTCTATCCAGAAGAAATCTCGAGCATCCACCAAATTGGGACAAGTCCACGGAAGCAGCAAAAAGCAGTCAAAGTGCCAGAATAAGTCCTTTGGTGTATTATTCTCTACAAAGTCAAAACAAGTGAAGATCAGCAAAGACCAGCAAAGCATTGTGAAGTGTACCAATACAAGAGCATCATCAATGAAGACCAGAGAAACAATAAAAGGTAAACCAATACAAGAGCCTCATTCACTGTCTTTTGGGGTTCTACTTATACTCTTTCCAAACATCATGCGTCCTCTCAAGTGTCTACCTCAGCAAAACATCCTCAAAAGACAGCTTCCAGGAAAACGTCATATGACAACCAATTATGCAAAGATAGCAAAAATCTCCACTTCAGTTGGTGGTCTCAGGTAGAATATCAGTAAAGCACAGAACCTGACACAAACTCAAGGGATAACTTTCCATTTGTTAGACAGGCTGCTGTCAGTGGGCACTTGCTTCAGCCATCACTGGATTAACCTGCCTGGAGACAGGAGAATGGATAATGGAGATGTAGGCTCCATTGTGCCTTTAGCGCCTGCTCTCTCTGCCTGGCATTTCTAGGTCCATTTTCCTCTGATATAGAATGTTCTCCTTTCCCATACGCCAAAATTGTGTTGCTTCATAGCTAGCTAATTTCATTTGAGCCACATGGCACTGTGGTTACCCTTACTTTTGCTTTTGCCTCTCAGTTACAGTAGGAGAGATGAGTTAAGGAGAAAACAACAGCTTAAGTCATCACCTTCTGAGGCTTGTCAATTCCTGTTCCCAAAGAGTGACCCAGAAGACATGGTTCATTTGGACAATTCTATGCAGGTTGATAAAGAATGCAAGTACATTTGGTACAACCAAATTGTGGTAAGACCCAACAGCAAATTTTCTGTCCAATATAAGCCAGTAAGTTCAGTTTCACAGAGCAGGAAATGCCTTTTATATATATGCCATGTTGGTAGAATATCCTGTGCTGGTTAAGCTCACTGAGAAGCTGGCCTAGGAAAAAGGACTTGGAGCTCCCAATTCACATTCAAGTATGTTTATCTCAATGTCCTCCCAAACCCCTGCCTGGGTCACACTGGCCCCTGACTCAGTGACAAGGAAAAGAAGAAAAACAACACAGCTCACGAGTCAAGTCATTGTGTCCTTAAGGACAGCTAAGGACTAAATTATTCCCAACACGGGTTACTTTTACTTATCTCATGACACAGGGATGTGAATGGCAAAAGCAGCCAATGAGTTGCTCAGCTATGAAGAGAACAGAGAGGATATTCTGCCTAGAAGTCTTCAACCAGTGACTCCACTATTATAGTTCTGACTGGTCTTCCTTGGCTGATGTCTAGGGGAGGCTGTAGACATGGATTTGAGTATGTTTTTCTGGGCATCTAGCGCTTCTATTTACCTATGTACACGCATTCAAAACCAAAACACAGCTAGGGCAGATCACTTTTCTTGACTATGAAACTATAAAATAACAACTTAAGCTTCTTCCTCTTAGCTTTTGAGAATTAAGAGTCAGGAGTGCTTTTTATTGGGTTCCACCAGAACCCCTTGATAGCTTTCATGGTAGGACTAGAGAGGAAAAAAATGGCTTCTCTAGCCATAGGCTTTACATTAATCTATCCTAGTTAAAATGGGGGAAATATATGTCCTCTTTAATCTAAGACCATAGTTACAAGATAAACATGTAAGGATTTTTGGCTCTCTCTCTCTCTCTCTCTCTCTCTCTCTCTCTCTCTCTCTCTCCCACCTCCGTGTGTGTGTGTGTGTGTGTGTGTGTGTGTGTGTGTGTGTGTGGTGTGTGTTTCTGCCTTTTTTATTTGTAGAGGGTATCCCTTGATGTCAAGGTTATTTTAATAAACTGTCAAAACTCTTCCTAAAATGTAGATGTTTTCTATAAGTAGAGGTTCCAATCCTAATTTGCAATATGTCTTTGTTAGGGTTTCTATTGCTGCAATGAAACATCATGACCAAAAAGCAAATGTGTGTGTGTGGTGGGGGGACTCACGCTTGCATATTGAATTCATTATTTATAAAAGTCAGGAGAGGAACTCCAAGAGGGCAGGAACGTAGAAGCAGGAGCCATACAGAACCCACGGAACAATGCCGCTGCTTACTTGCTTGCTTATTGTGACTTGCTTACTGTGATTTGTTATAGAACCTCGGACCACCAACCCAGCGTGGCACCATCCACAATGGCCCTCTCCATCCAATTACTAAATGAAAAATATCTTAAAGCCAGATCTTATGGAGGCTACTCTCAATTGAGATTCTTTCCTTTCATGTAACTCTAGCATGTATCAGGTTATCACAAAACTAGGCAGAACATTGTACTATTCTTTATATGTAGTTTGGATTCAACTTTGCTTTATTAAAGAGGTTTTACTCAGTGCTTGTCTTCCAAGCTGAGCAACTAACATCTGTATGAACTCAGCATCACCTGCTTGCAAAAATCAAACACATCAGAACTTACTAATTGTAAGTGTTCCTTTACAGAAGGATAGGGTCTTTGCACCCCTATCTGAGTACTCAACCACACCTCCTAGCTAATATGCAATTATACCTTCATTGCATGTGACTCAGTGGTCTTGGGACTAAGGAAAGGGGACTCCACCTATGCAGTTGTGGGAAAACCATCATCAGTATTAGGTAAAGACTTTCTAGTGTGGTTGATCTCAGGGTGCTCTTGTAAATATCGACATATCTGTACTCTGTAAATAAACCTTACACATTCATTGGTCCCCCAGGATGAACTTTGGTTTGTCATTGGAGCCTTTTGAAGAGGGGATCCACACTGATTAATCCACCCCCTAAATTCTCACAGCACATGGTGAATTTATTTGTTGGTGTTACTATGTCTCATGTATTTTTAAAAAAGATAAGATATTAGAATATGAAATTTAAAATATTCTTAGTAAAAAAATATTTGCGTCTAAAGATTAAAATAGATTATTTTTCAAAATAGAAAAGAAGCTAGAAAGTTTATATAAGTTATGTGTGTCTAAATAAGTTATTTAGGGTATGTAAAAGATGAGAGATATAGGGTACAGAATTAATGCATGTCTAATCAAGGCTTATTTAAAGTACTTGATTTCAGGTCAAGCTTTATCTAAATATTGCACAGTAATAAAAATAGCAGACTGCTGTAACTAATCAGTGTTCAATTCCCACACTTGGTGTCTTACACTGATGTAGTCAAAGTAATAAAAGAAAGAATCCTTTCCCACTTACATTCCTAGGTCACCTTAGTTCCAGTGGGCTGTGTAGGGTCATTCAAAAGTCTGTGGTGAGTCACATGTTCTTTTGTTCGGGGAGGCCATGGAAACACCACTGTGTGGACTCTTACAGTGTCTACAAAGAGAAGAGTCAGCAAAAACAAAATGTTTTCTCCACATTTCCAAATGAAACAATGGTCAAACAAGGCCTTAGACATATCATTTCATAGGCTGACTAGCTGGCAAAAGAAAGACAAGAGGAACCAGAGTTCCCTCCCAAGCGCAAGATATACATAAGGACCAGAGATGTTTGACTGGCCTGCCATTAAAAAGAAAATGGTTGATTTGAGTTATCTACGTGGTCTTCAACACCACACAGGAAAGTATAACCGGGAAGGAAATGATGAGTGTTTCTTTAACAATCCTCAGACATATTAACCATATGAAATGCTATTTGGAGAACTCTTTCTCATTAATGAGTCTTCTTAGTAAAAAGAGAAAAGGCTATCCAGATATAGATATGACCTTGGCTCAGTTCAACATTACAGTGCCTACCTGAAACTGAGAAAAAAGATGAGGCTATCCTCTTAAATGCCAAGGCCAAATATAAAAATTATGTTTTTACCAACTGTAAGCACTTTCTTCCCAGAAGAGTGCCTCTAACAACTGTGATGTGTCCTTCTGCACTCTAACCACCCATGTTTCGTGATTTAAATACTGTGGTGGTTTGAATGAGAATGGCTACCAGAGGCTTATATATTTGAATGCTTGGTTCCCAGTTGGTGGATTATTAGTAAAGGATTAGAAGTTGTGGCATTGCGAATGGCTTTTGATGTTTGAAAAGCCCACACTAGACCCTATCTATCTATCTATCTATCTATCTATCTATCTATCTATCTATCATCTATCTATCATCTATCTATCTATCTATCTATCTATCTATCTATCTAACTATCTATCATCTATCTCTCTGTCCACCAGCTCCCAACTTTCAGATGAGATGTGATCTCTCAGCTACTCTATCGTGCCTGTGGCCGTGCTACCTACAGTGATAGCCATCGACTAAATTCTAAAACCGAAAGCTTTCTTTTAAAAGTTGCCTCTGTCATAATGTCTCCTCAAAGCAAAGGAAAAAAAACACTAAGACATCAAGACTGCTCAAAAATATGATGATGTTGATAAAGAGGTTGGTTCTAGGGATAGAAGTGATAATCTAAAAAGCAAAAAAGTACAAATATAATGTCAAAAGAGAATATAGTGACAATTCCAACTTCATGAGTAGTCTGTGTGAGATTTCACCTCACACCAGTCAGAATGACTAAGATTAAAAACTCAGAAGACATCAGGTGTTGGCAAGGATGTGGAGAAAGAGGAACACTCCTCCACTGCTGGTGGGAATGCAAGCTGGTACAACCACTCTGGAAATCAGTATGGCGGTTCCTTAGAAAACTGGACGTGATACTTCCGGAGGACCCAGCCATATCACTCCTGGGAATATACCCAGAAGATTCCCCAGCATGCAATAAGGATACATGCTCCACTATGTTCATAGCAGCCTGATTTATAATAGCCAGAAGCTGGAAAGAACCCAGATGTCCCTCAACAGAGGAATGGATACAAAAAATGTGGTATATATACACAATGGAGTACTATTAAGCCATTAGAAACAATGAATTCATGAAATTCTTAGAGAAATGGATGGAGCTGGAGAACATCATACTAAGTGAGGTAACCCAGTCTCAAAAGAATACCCATGGTATGCAGTCACTGATAAGTGGATATTAGCCTAGAATCTTGGGACACCAAAGACACAATCCACATACCAAATGATGTCTGACAAGAAGAAAGGAATGGACACTGGTGCTGGAAAGGATCAAAGCATCAGTGTAGGGGAATACAAGAACAGGGAAGAGGGAAGGGGTGGAAGAGGGAGCAGGGTGAGGGAAAAGGGCATGTGGGACCTTTGGGGGGCGGGGAACCAGAAAAGGGGAAATGAAATGTAAATATAGAATATATCCAATAAAAAAAACGCGAAAAACTACAGGAAAGCCTTTAAGCTGGCACACTTTTTGAATGTCATTGTCTGGGTCTCTGTTCTTTCTGCTGCTAAACGTAATGAGTGTGGCCGTGTTAGAACTTGCTAAACTCGCATCATGTAAAACAAATTGTGTTCATTGTATGAAACTTATGAATTGCAATTACTTTCCTAGAAATAGTGAGTACCCCTGGAGAAACGATAGGGGTTGGAGCTCTGGTGGCTCTTCCCGAGGCGCCAGGTTTGGTTCCCAGCTTGGCCACTTAGCCATCTGTAACTGTAGTTCCAGACGTCCTGTGCCCCTTTCTGGCCCCCTCAGGCAACAGTCACACATGTCGTGCATATGCAGGCAAACACACACACACACACACACACACACACACACATACATACATACATACATACATATATACATGTGAGATACAATATTATAAAAGATAGTTGACAACGACTTAGAAAACCTGATTGGAAATTGGTTTGTAAAATAGAAGAAACGAGACTCTTCCAAATGCAGTCGACATCTTGGGTAGAAAAAAATCATACTCAAATAGCTACACTCACTTCATATGAATGAAATGTAAAAACAACAAGCAGAAGTGCCATGCTAGTAGAATTTTTTTGATCTCCTGAAAACCTGAGCCCTCTTAGGTCACCTTGTCCTCCTCCCCTTGAGTGATGTCACCAGGAACTGCTCACAACCTAGTGTAAATAAGTATCTGGGCAGGAAAATGTGGGTAGGGCAAGGGTCCAGGTATTCTTTCGTCTGGAAAAGCCTGGAACAATCTGGAAAAGCCGTGTCTGGCTACTGTTTGGGTAGTTTTGGTTTGTTTATTTATTTTAGAAAAACAAGGTGCAGTCTAACTCTTCCCTTGGGCCTTAAAAAAAAAAAAAAAAAACAAAAAACAAAAAAAAAAAAAACCAGGACCTTAAGGGACGGATGCAGTTTGTCCTTGACAATGCGTTTCCTTGCTGGCTTTCTTGCACTTTGAGCCATGCAGGACTGGGCTTCTCTGCAGTTATTGGTTGCTCTTCACAGACTGACAGACTTGTCTGGAACCTCTCAGAGGAAAGTTTCAGGTTGCTGGGGCTTGCCAAGCCCACTAAGCGGCGAGCAGAGCAAAGTGGGGTGGGGACAGAAGGAGGAGCGGGAGAAGCGGGAGGAGGATCAGGAGGAGGAGCAGCCTTTCACACTCCACTGCTCCTCCTCTGATTGGCTCTGGGTTTCAGCTGCTTCGCTGGAACAAAAGGTCAAAGTGGACTGCAGTGTAAATGTGGAGGCAGCCGATAAATATCCGTGCCTGCAGCTGGAGGTGGAGAGGCAGTGTCAGCTGCAGCAGGTTGTGTGTTCCGCAGGTCCTGCACACAGGGCTTGACTGGAAGACAATCGGGGATCCCGTGCAGATTCGCACACGAGGATGGCGTGTGAAATCATGCCGCTGCGAAGGTAGTGTTCTCTGCTTCTTATGCTGTTTGGTATTTTCTGGGCAGCGTATTTGGCCAGTGCCTGGCATCATTAGGAACAGGCTGCAAACCTTGCAGTCTGTTCTGCGCTGTGCTCGTTCCTCAGACCAGATTGAAACATTTGAATAGCGCACTTCTCTTTCACTGACACTTTTGTGTAGTTGCTCATGATTATTGGGTTTAGTTATATCTTCTTTTAATGGAAGTGTGGTTAAGACAATACCTCTGCAACCCGAAGCAAAGCAAACTGAATGGGCTTCCTGGGTCTCCAGGCTGTTAGAGCACTTCAGTGGGCTCAATAGATAATCTAATTATCTGCTCTCTAGGCAAGGACTTTCTCTCTTCAAGTATATTGTAATAATCAGAATGAAGGTTGAGGACAATGTTTTCCTTGAATAATTCTAGGTAGATTGGTTGCCCAAATGACGCTTGAAAAAAAAATAACAAAACAACAAAAACAAAGACAAAGAAAGAAAGAAAGAAAGAAAGAGAAAAAGAAAGAAAGAAAAAAAGAAAGAAGGGAAAGGAAAAAATGCTGTGTAAGAGTGATTGAGCTCAGGGTTGTGGCTTTGCTTCTGGGGACTGTGATGGGGGGCGGGGGGAGGAAGGTGTCTCTCTGAGTCCTATAGAAATAAAGAAAGGTCACTGTAAATAGCCCTGGCAGGTAGGAAGCACACTGTGGTGAAGCAGACAGGAGTGCTGTGTCCTGGTGTGTTAAAGGCACCAGAGAAACGACTGAGTCCTGTCCCCACAGAAAGTCTGAGCCGCCCAAGGTCACTGTTCCTAGTTCAAAAACTTACTTTTGCTAATCGAATGGTCACATTCAAATTGCAATTACTTAGGGACAGTGGCATTTGACTTCATATATATGTTTCATTTACAGTTTTCTATTTAAAATGGTATTTTCAAAAATCAAACAGTAATGGCAATTTATTGAAAAATACTTAGATGAGATGAATTTACTTAAAATAAAAACAATCCCATGGATATTTTGTTTTTTCTTTAACAACAGAAATATCATGGAAAAAATGTATCATTTATGGTAAAGGGGCTCCTGCAGGCTGGCTGTGCTGAGAGCCAGTTCGGTTGGTTGTTTTGTTGTTGTTGTTGTTGTTGTTGTTGTTGTTAGTTTGGTTTTTGGTGTTTTTTTTTTTCTGTCCTAGCATGTCCACTGTAATAGGAACTTGATGTGGTGTTCCTTATCAGAGAATTGATACTTAATGCAGAAGGAAGTGCTGTGTAATCTAAATTTCTATATTGATTTGGTGGGAAAGTTCCCTTGCTTGAAATTTCTAAGAGAACAAAACTATCGCACGCTTTTTGGAGTTCTACTATCTAATTTTAAGGTTGGGAACTTTTGTCCTTACAATGATGTCAGTACTCGAGAGTGCTAAGCAGGCTGTGTTTCACATAAAAAGTACTGGCCACCACTAAGCTCTGCTGGAGCGACACGGTAAACGAATGCCTGCTGTGCAGAGCAGAAACGACCATGTGATTTCCTGAAAATTATTTTACATTGTTGGTTACAGTAGTGAGCCTAGAAATATCTCGGTGTGCACTTAAGAATGCTGAGTCATGACTTTTGACTGTCTGGTCACTCCTCTCCAGCTCACTGTGCACTCAGTGTCCCCTTACTTCCATGCTCCGGGGTGGGGGTCGGGGGATGGTGATTGATTCCCCGGCAATCCTCACTTGCAGTTTATTTCTGCTTTTGATGATAACCTTCTTGAAGACAGCGGCCAGGTGCGTAAGATGAGGCTTTCCGCACAGAGGTCCCTTGTGAGCCTCTGTGTTTATGCCGACTCGTTCGTGCTCCTGTAGAGTGTTTCTTTAATTCTCAGGCCAATGTCTTTGGCTGTTGTTCTCCATGTGTGTTACAGAAATGTTACCCATTGCTGAGGACCCCATCTTCAATCTACCCAAAGGGGAGAGTTTATAGACTCGTGCAGGGTTTCAGAGCACCAGAGTGCAAGAAACTGAATGGAAGTAAATCAGTAGAATATTAGGTTTAAACAACAAGTAAAGCAATTCATGCTGAATCTTGCATTGAAAATACTGGTGTGAATTCTAGTTAATGATTACAGCTTGTAGAAATCTATTGACAGCTGGTCCATGTAGTAATCTAACACTATGCGGCCTAACATTGGCACATAGCATATTTAATATCATGGCCTTATGGGAGGTATTCTTTTCAGTTTTGCCTGTTCAAACAAAACTTACAACACTGTTTAATGTTTTCTCCTTGATCAAACACTCCTGCCCTGCCGGTGAGGTAATTAAGACACAAGTCCTGCTGTCCCACACTAGTGAGGATGCAGAAACATCACCAGGCAACTGCAATGCCGTGCGGTAAATTCTGTAATACACAGCAAGATTAGAGTAATAACAGATGCACCTAGATGGATACGCTTCACCCTGTGTTTTATTCAACCTCATCTCCTCATCTGATGTTATTAGAGGGTACACACGTGTACTGTAATGTCTATCTAACATATAATTTTCCTAGGTGACATTTTAACCTTCCTTTGCATACCTTCCAAAGGCATAGAAGATATTTTGATATACTACTAATTTGTAACTGAGATGAGAATGCACACCAGGTTAAGGAATGAGAATGGTTTAAAGCACCTCGGTCCTCTTTCCAACCTTCTGGTTTCTGTGGAGTTTCCAGCATAGGCTTGACTCAAACATGTGTCGGCTCAGTGAGAGCTTTGCAGAGACTGTTCAATTTCTGCCCCTTTGCAAAGTTCTCATTTCTTACAGTTCATTTCAAATGACCTAAATCAAAAATGGAATCTTATTAAGTCCTAAAAAAAACCAAATTGACTCTAATTTTTATTTTTTTTTTAAGATTTGTATTTATATTTTCATTGTGTGGGGACAGAGGTATGCATGTACCTTTGGAGGTCAAAGGAAAAAAAAAAAAAGCATTGAATCCCCTGGGGCTGGAATCACATGTGATTAGGAGCTGGTAACTGAACTCAATCCTCTGCAAACTCCCCCCTCCAGTTGTGCTTAAAGAATCTAAAATATTTACATCATTCTTACAGTTCATGATAAAATAACACACTTTATGGTCTTCCCTATCTGTAAGGGCCCCTGACATAAATAATATGAGGGGAGTAATTAAAAAGAAGAACTACATTAAGAATTAAAAAGAAAGTGAGATTTTCACCTTTGGTGTCTCATATGGTTGCATTTTTATCAAGTCCCAGGTCATCTGACAGCTCAGCTCTTTGAGCAGTTCGCCTTCTGTTGGCGTTGCTTTCCCTGCAACAAGTAGGTATGGCTCTCTACCAGGATATTTCCTGAGAGAAACACACCATAGCAGGCCAAAATACAAAGTCTTTACCTAGACCTTGACAAAATCAGCTTTCAGAGCAGTACTTTGATTGTTAGATTAACTTCCCAATGGCCCCTAAGTCAGTTTGTCTCCATGAAGGGTGATTTGGAAGACCATGAGTGTTAGGGTTTTAGCTTCCTCTTTTAACTGTACTGGCATCTTCATGCTTGGGTAAGCATCAAGTGCGGGCCTGCATTGATTTACTAAGTGAGACGTGGAGGTTCATAATGTCTATGGAAGCCTCTTTTTCATCATTTCACCCAGAACATTATAATATCTTGAATATTAGTTTTCCAAGGGCAAAGCACATAAGAAATCCAAGTTTCATTGAGTCTCGAAGAAGACTTAAAGCAACATAATTAATTTGCATGTACTAATGTTTCAACATTTGAAACTTCCTATCAGTGGAACACATCTGGCCTGTAAATGTTGGTCTTTTGACCATCCTTCAGCAAGCGCATCAACATTGACAACAGGATGACATTTGAGTTCACTGGAAAAACCTAAGTCACATGGCTCCTGCTCCTGGGCTGCTGTGTGGTGTTAGAGAGCCCCCTGCTGCTTGTGGAGGCGATGCCTAACTTGGCTGGTTTTACTAACCACACTGCCTGCCAACACAATAGAAGGAGTTAAAAGCTACCTCATTTCAGACCTGGCTGGGTTGTATATCTGAACTTATTATTTACTGATGATATAGCCATTATTTGATAGTAACAAACTTGAAAGTCAAACAGACCTATTCTCACTGTGAGGTGACTTTCTTACCTGTAGAGCAGAAATGTTTGCCAATTACTCACGTAAAGAAGTTAATTTGCCCAGACATAGCAGTACGTACCTTTAATCCCAGCACTTGGGAGGTAGACACAGGAGGATCTCTGTAAGTTCAAGGCCATGCTGGTCTGCATAGTGAGCTCCAGTACAGACAGAGATAATACTGAGATCTTTTGACCCTTTCTCAAAAACAAAACAAAACTCCTAAAGCCAGGATGTTGTTTTTCAAGGCATGTTGAGAAGGTAGAGATATTCAGCATGTAGTGCTTGGGCTTGTGCAAGTACGAGGACCTGAGCCAGGAAGCTCAGCCCTTGTGTGTGTGCACCAAGCACTGATGACAAAGACTGGCAAATTCCGAGATCCTGATGGCCAACCAGCTTAAGTAAAAACAACTACCTACAGGATCAGTGAGAAACTATCTCAAAGCAATAAGGCAGAGAGTGCTGTTGCTTCTGATGTATCCTATTACTTCGACTTCCACATTCATGCACACCCTCACAGTCAGCCTCTGTTTCTCTGTTTCTGTTTCTCTGTTTCTCTCTCTCTCTCTCTCTCTCTCTCTCTCTCTCTCTCTCTCTCTCTCTCTCTCTCCTTTCTTTCTGTCTCAGTATCTCCTCTCTGTCTCTGTCTGTCTCTGTCTGCCTCTCTCTCTGTCTCTCTGTCTCCTACACACACACACACACACACACACACACACACACACACCATCAAACTAAATTCCTTGGAACACAAAAGCTTTTCACCTGTTTCATTCCTGTGCACATATATTCGCATGTGGCAATGAGAATCAACTACCAATAGTCTGTATTATATGGAAACTTCTTAATAACTACTAGTCTTCCCTTAAGAACTAGGAAAAAAATGTAAAGGAGTTGAAAATAACTTTCAGTCAGATTTATTGACCTAACACTTGCATATCACACATTTTCCCCATTTAAAGCATGTGATTCAATAGCTTTCAGCATATTCTCAGAGTTGTGCATCAACTGTAGACATTTTCATCACCTAGAAAGAGACCCACTGTTTAGCTTTCAGCCTCAGCTCCTTGTTTCTGTGGACCTCTCTTCTCTGGTACATGAACAGAATGGTACGGCTACATCACATGTAGCATAGTATTACTGACTTCTTTCCCTTTGATGTTTTCAAACTTCATCCACATTATGGATGGCAGGTACCAGTTCTTAGTTCCCTTTTATGGCTGAATATTATTCTGATATAGATATATCAAATTTTGATAATCTGTTCTGTAGTTCATGGATTCTTTCTCATTTTTTCTTAATGTTTAAATACTTACTTAATTGCTTTTTTTAATTATTTGACAGTTTCATATATTTGTATAATGAATTTTACTCATATGCAGGAGTAGCTTTGGAGAATTCTGAAAATATGGTCTCTATTTTAGGTCCAAAGGGATCCTTAGGGGTTTTCTAAATATCTTTTTATTTCCCATGTGGTTAAACTCAAACTCATGGAAACAAAATAGTTGCCTATTCAAGGACATAAAAACATAAAACATATGCAAAATCCCTAGCAAGATATGTAAATAAAAACCATTTATATACAAAACTGATCATCTTGGGAGGATTAACAGCAGAATTAAGGGGGAAGACATTGTTACCCAAAAGAGAAAACCCACTAAGCAATAAAGGGAAGTGACCTGCTCAGTTGTTCCCAGAAGCTTGGAGGTCTGGGAGATAGACACTGCACTAGAGACTGAAAGTAACTCTGTGGCCATAGAGGACTCCCTGTGTCATGCTCATTACATACGTGAACTGAGGACCATAGGCAATACTAGTGGAAACATCAGAACGGTGTTCTCCACATAATTCCAAAGGGTCTCCATTACAAATGACAGAAATATTTATACCAAAATACTGCAAAGAATGTATTCAGTTAATTGTTATATGCTTATATCGTTCAAAGGAAAAACATTACCTCTATTAGCATACTCTAATATTTTCTCTAAGCAGCTTTAGCGTATTTCCTTTAACTATAACTGTTGATTTAGGAAAAATAAAAGCTCTATTTTATATGCTTATCAAAATTTGAAGTTCACTTCTAGTTCCTTCTGTGTTATAAGGAAATAATGAGTGAGCTTGATTTATAACCAGTCATCTGGCATTATTTCTACCTTGTTGTGTTTTAACATAAAGAAGACTTGCTCAAAAGAGTTAATGGGTGGGGGGCAGTACTTAGTCTAAGTACTTCCATTCATTTGTAATGAAAACCCTATGGAATTTATGTGGAAACCCTTTGGAATTATATTCTTCTCATTCCTAGTACAGGAGCACCATTTTTTATTGGGAGAAACTTCGTCATCCACTTGAGTAATCAGGTACAGAGCAGGGGAGTCTTAGGAGCTGGGTTCCATTCGGACTTTGTTCTCCTCAGTAGACATACCAAAATGGGACTTCTAATTCCATATTGGATGAAATGTTTTCAGAGTGCGCAACCTGGTAGGGGTTCACTGGAGGAGATTGCAGCGTTCATTTTATGCATGAAGATGGCAGATGAACTTTACTGGGACCAATTATACATTCATACACTTGAAAAGTTCTGAGTGACTCTCGAGCTATGCGTATTTTTCTGGTACAGGTTTGCCTGTATGTCTTCACATTTAATATTCCTTCCAAATCTCGCACTGTCATCTTGAGACTGCACTCTGAAACCAGTTTGGTCTCCTTCATCGACAACAGACTTATAATTATTATTGCCAAACCAATGAATACTGTATCCCAGGAGCAAAAACAACCATTTCTTGGCATGGTTTACGATCAAATACATTATAATCTCACACAAAGCTTCCCAAACACAAGTTGTTTTAGTCTCAGCTTGAAAAGGATGTGTTAGTGGGGAGAGTGGGCCTGGTTACCTATAGTTAAAAAGATAAATGGAAGCCCAAGAGGGTTTGCTTGTTTTTTTTAAAGTTGGAGCGCCTATGTAATTAAATAGGAATAGAGAGTGGGAAGGACTGAGCAGAGTTGAGGAACTTTTCCAAAGCTCCTAAGGCCAGTGCTTTGGAAAGCATAAAAAAGAAATAAAGACTAAGACTCAGAAAACAACTTTACGGAGAACTAGCATGAAGGACTGGGTAGACTTGGTCACATCACACAGAATAAAGGAGCTAACACAGAGAGCTTTGCAAAGGCAGTGAGCAAAACGGGGACGCCACAGAGTGACTGTACTGTTAGGGTGAAAACAAGCCCTGAAACCAAGTTAGGAACCAGACTCTGGCCAGGACACACCTCTCATGCACTCACACACTGCACAGACCCACCCTCACACACTGCACAGACCACTCACACACTGCACAGACCACTCACACACTGTGGTGTTTTCCTGAGTGACTTTTATTCACTTTCATCTCCTTTACTTAGCAAAAGTTCAGGTATCTCTCGTGTATTGATGCCTGGTGCCACTGTCCCAGGCCAGTGCTGCTTACCATGCCGCTACCCAGTTCTCTCCATGTTGCTTCCTGTTGCTTCCTGTGGCCTCTGAAGTCCATTATCTTGCCACTGTGTGAGTAGTTCTCCTTCTATCCTTCTATGAGAGGGGACTCTAATGCCTATGTGGTCATTGGAATTCAGTGTGGCGTGTTTACAAGTCTCACCATCTCACCAAACCCTCCAGGGTACACAGTACTACGGAGACCAAGGGTTAAAGACCGACTGCAAGAACAGACAGCATCTGAGCTTTCACAAATTATTGGCCGTCCTTGGATGTGTTTATATCATTTGACTGTGATTGATTTGAGTCATTGCTAATACTTTCCTCTGAGGATGCCTGAGGAATGAAGGAAACAATGCGTGTAAACTCGCGGCACAAAAGCCTTGCCTGTGATGAGCTTTCGGTCGGCAGTAGTTGCCGTCCCTGTGTGTGGGATTGGTGAGGCTTGCTATTACATCTTAATAGCCTTGGCATCTTTGGCACTTGCCAGTGGTTCTAGCAAACAGTAGTCTTTCAAACTGAGTGCCTGTGCAGATCAGTGCGTAGCTCACACCCATTCCCCTGTGCTGCTCATCACTTAGGCCTGGTACAGAATCACAGCAGTGCTTCAAGTCACCTGGGCCGTCCTCCCCAGGAGGGAAGAGCAGTGAAGGCTTGAGGGATGAGGAGGAGTGACAGTGAGAGAATGATTGGCAGGGCCTTCTGCACAGCTATCATCATCTCCAAAACTCTCACATGCAGATTTTACCATTTGGGAGATTATATACCGATCAAAACTCTGTTAACAAATCATTGAAGTTTTATACTAGTGGCAAATATTGAAAGAACTTACTCTTTCCATGTCCTCTCTGAAAATATCTACCCACTGTTTTGTTTCAGTGACTAGAGTTGAATATATTTTAACTTAATAACTAATGTTCCAAAAATATTTTCCTATCAATTAAGCTCAGCTGTTGATGATAATGTGGCTACTGGGTTTTGTACTCTGGCTTACTGCCTTGCTGAGGGCCTCTTTGTGTTGTGACTACAGAAGAACAGTAGCCATCACACTACTGAACAAGGCCTCAATGGCACATAAGATCTTCTAGCTGCCTTGAAAATCGGTTTGAAATAAACTAAGAATTTCTTTAAGTTCCAAACAACCTTTGGATTTTCAGTAAAGTGAAATTGTTTTCTGTTCCTGTTCTCAAGCCAGAACAAACACTGGTGAGGCCATATTCAAACATCACCTTGCCTGAATATACCCTCTTCTGAGTTTTCCACACACCACAGAGTAGTGTTTACATTACAGGTGTAATGACAAAACTCCTGCCTCTCCTAGTGCCGTGGGAGAAAAGACACTGTTTTCTTTTCCTTAGGTAAGGGTGGAAGGAAACCAGACTATAGTCCAATCCCACTAACTTTTTCAAGGACAAGGCCATTTAAAGTAGTCAGCCTACAGATTCCTGGGAGTGTTCTAATTGTCTAAATTGATCTCACAAATGATAAACCATCTGCATCTTAAAAATACTTAGAGAAAGTTTTGTTTAAACAGTTGGCAAAATCTTGATGCTGTTTCTATTCAGCAGCCATTTTCTTCTGGGCACACGGAGTATACTAGCATGGAGTGGCTAGGTGCTGGAGCCCCAGATAAAGACACATCCCCGTGGTGAAACAAACTTGAGAACCGGCTTACACCACCGTGCACTTTCGTGAAGCTGTGAGCAGTGTCTGGGAACCTGGAGCTGAAGAAGCAGCTCCCTTCCAGGGTCCTGGCAAAGCCTTCCCAGATTAGATGGCCACTGAGATAAAACTCAAACATTCGCTACGCACAGAGAGTTGTGGGGAGGGAAGGAGAAATAATGTGTGCAAAAGGAGAAGGTTTCAGAGTCCTGTGAGAAAAGTCTGCGTTCCGGAAGCACGAAGGGCTGAAGTGGGAGGGATTCCATGTACCAGGCTTCAGATTTTGGATTTTACCCAAATGCAGAGGGGAAGCAGAAAAGGCTGAGGGTGAATTGGCGTGGGCAGCAGGGGCAGAGTAGTGCTGCTATGAAGGAGTGCCGGGACACTGGACCTGCCCTGGCAGCAATGGACATGGAGAAGCTTTCAAAGGGGGAATGCATGCATGAAGCCTAGTGACTGAACTAAGAGTGGGGAAGAAGAAACTTTCAAAGGAACATTTGACTTGGTAATGAGACCTAAAGACTGTACCAAGAGGGAGAGGTCCCCGTTGTGTTGTGGCTTTTAAACAAGCCTTTAGCGCAGGCTACTGGGAGAAACCTTCCAACCAGAAGGAAAGCTGCAAAGGAACTGGAAAAGACACCTCTACCTCCCCACTCCTGCATAAGAGTTCCACCCTCTTCCGCTCACATGCAGCTCAATTTCTGAGACGTTGCAAGCTGCTAAACAGACAACCAGAGCTGAACAGATTGTGCGGGAATAAAATAGAACTGGAATAGAATGAGACGATTCTTAAGTTTCTCATAGAAGTAATAAATAGTTCTTTGATTTTTTTTTTTAAAATACAACATCTTGCCCAAGCTGCTCTCAAACTTCTTATGTAGGAAGGTCTTGAGCTGCTGATCCTGACTACACTTTGCTGAGTGATTGAATTGCAGGCATGGGCTGTCTGTCATCCATGGCTTTATTCGAGTCTGGGGGGGGGGCTGAACCCCGAGCTTTGTACTTGCTAGGCAAGCACTCTACCAACCGGGCCACATTTCTAGCCTGATTACAGAAGACAGTACAAGTTATATAGAATGCTGCAGTCATGGAGTAAGGCGTTCCTGAGAAGCATGCCGAAGGGCCTCCTCCACAGGCTTCTGAGTTGTGCTCTAACAGTCTTGCATGCAGTCAGGGAAGGCTACCAAGAGACTTGGTGTCATCCTGCCTGTTCCCATGGCCTTCCAGAACTATGCCATTATGTCTGCCACTGGGCATATTGGGACCAGTGTTCTATACTTCTCCTCTCCCTCCATACACAGTCAGTTGGCAAATGCTGTTTTGTTTTTTGGCTCAGGATAGTTCTGGCTGAGGGGTTGACAAGGAAGGTGACTTCCTTTATGAGCAGATCTTAATTCAGGAGCCTTCCTTTAATGAGCACACTTCAGAGAAAACCTTTACACACCATGTACCCATGTGTTTTCTTGTTATATAGTATACAAGGGATCACAGCATTTCAGAACTCTCATCCATAACATGATGTCATTCCTAAGGCCAGTTAATAGGTTAGGATGCTCATTTTGCATACTTCTATTTTATATTTGTACAACAAGTTTACAGACCATGGAACGAATCCAAGCAAAGTTACAACTTGATGACATTTGTGCCAGTGTATGTATGTGAATTTGTAATGTAGGAGACGTGAGAGTGGTTCAATAGAGTGAGCACCTTGGTGGATTATTAAGTACATGCTTGGAAAAGAAATCCAGTGTCTGTGTGATCCCCAGAGAAAGCTTATCTTGTCTTTGAGCACTTACCTTTTTGCAAAGCTGGACATGTTCAAATTAAGAAAAACTTGAAAACAAATAAGCAAACAAAAAGAACAAACATTTTAGTTAGTGTATAGGTTTATGAGGACTGCTGTAACTAAGTATCACAGCCCACAGAAACTTAGAAAGGCACGGGTGGATTGTCCTAGAGTGCAAAAGATCTGTAGACCTTGGGTTTGTGGGCCATTCTCGCTGCAGAAGCGAGGCAGTGGTGCATAGTGGGTCTCTTTTCCATCACTGTAAGAAAAACTTTCCATACCATGTTTCCAAGTGTTTTCATGTGTCCATTCATGTTTTCTTCTTTGCATAATGACACAGGTATGCTGACTCAATGCTTAATGGCTATATTAACTTGATTGCCTTCTGAGGTCCCAATTTCTACACATGGTCACATCCTGAAGTTCAGGACTTCTGTATTTTCCAAGTAGTGAATTACACACACACACACACACACATACACACACACACACACACACACACACACACATACACACACACACACACACACACACACACACACACAAGTGTTTAAGATTTCCACCCACGGGACAGAGAAGTAGGAGGAGGTCGATTGGAGAACGGGTGGAGGGAAGAGGGCTTATGGGACTTATGGGGAGGGGGGAACCGGGAAAGGGAAAATCATTTGGAATGTAAACAAATAATATAGAATTTTTTTTTAAAAAGATTTCCACCCACAATAAAGAAAATAGTAGCTACCCCTGGGGCTTAGCTAACTGGCAGAGGGCTTGCTGCTCTCAGGAACCCAGTCTCTAGGTTCAGATGGAGTACCACCAGAGGGGAAGGTGGGAAGGACCGTGAGGGGGAAAGAAGGAAGAGGAGGAAAAAGATGACAATGAGTAGAAGAAGGAAGAAGAGGAAGAAGAAGGAGGAGGGATAGGAGGAGGAGGAGGAGAAGAAGGAGGAGGGATAGGAGGAGGAGGAGGAGGAGAAAGGCTTTCCTATGTTATTGGAATAAAAAAAAATCTTAAATCTTGGAAAGTAATTAGTCCCTCCATTTCGCTAGACAGATAACACCATTCAACGTTGGTTAAGTTCTCTCATATTTGCACTTCTTCCTTGGTCAGAAAAAGCCATTTCTCCTTGAAAGAAGGGAATTCGTGTTTCCATGGGCTGCGTGTTGCATTCTTAGTAACAAACACGGGCAGAAAACTGTATAACTGCTGCTTGGGCTTCTAAGACAGAATTGTAAACAGCTCATTAAATTACAGCCAGCAACATTTATCTACAAACTGATTGTAAACTTTTACTCTCATTTTTTCAAAAAGCATGGGGGCTTGTGTGTGCTTTTGTGTTGTTTGTTTTCTGTTTCTGAGTGGGGTCAACCTCAAAATCTAAACAGCAGAACAACACTGGGCGCCTCACTGCCTGGTTGTCATGGCCCGTGGTCAGTGCCCAAGAGAAGACAAACAGAGGCCACTCGTGTAAGCACAGCACTTCGTAAGAGGATGGAGAGGAAGCTGGCGTCACTTCCTTCCTGTTCTCAAGGAAGGCTCCTCCGAGTAGCGCTTGGTGCAGTGCAGAGCCTTGGGGAAAATCTGAGTTCCTGGAAGATTTGCTTAGTGATGTGTTTTCACTTGTGGCTCAGTTCCTCTTCCATTTCTAGAAAGAGTCAAACCCAATTCTTACCATTTACGGATTATTTTTTCTGTATTTTTCAGTATCCAAGAAACACTTAAAAAAGAAATCTCCTGTCTTAACTTGAGACTACATTTAAAGAGTGGAGATGAATATGTAAATTATGTTAATTTTCAGTAATCAGTCACTTTAAGGGATTAGAAAGTAGACTAAATTGGATTGCTTGTGTTAACATTCAATTTTGACATTGAGTGGGGCAGCAGTTTGAAAATGCATCTGAATACCCTATTCTGGGAATTCTCCCAACAGCTTTTAGGTTTTGGTTTGGCTTGTTTATTTGTTTGGTTGGTTTGGATTTGATTTGTTTGTTTCCCACGTAAAACATCATGATGTTTCTGTTTCTAGTTAGCTTACTGTCTAGTGACGTGGATAGGCACTGCATTCAGGGCTTCCAAAGCTCATGAAACGATGCCAAGGGTAGGTGCCATTTACCTATGCAATCCATCAATGGTGGCCATATTAAGTGAGTCCAGAAGAGTCCACTAAAACCCCGATACCTAAGTTATGGCCACTTCGGTTGTACCTTCTTAGATGTGGACTTTCAGGGTCTGTGCTAAACATTCTTCCCACAGCAATTGTTTTAAGAGGCTGTATACCGCAAGCATCTCCTTATGTTACATGAATAGAAAAAAGAAAAAGAAATAAAAACCCAAACTGTCCAAACTGTTAGTTTGTCACTGCACTGCCTCGCAGCCCACCTCTCTTCTTCATCCACAATGGTGTACATGTTTATTTTTCAAACTTAAAAGTGAATCACAATTCTAAGTTTAGAATCCAGGCAAAGGATTATACTTAATTTAGAACTTAAGTGAAGTCATTCAATGTCTTTGGACATGACTAAGATTGTCAGAAAATGAACGTCAGGAACTTATCTAAGTAGTTTGGGGCCAAGATCAAAAATGTATTTGTTTTGACAACTATATAGAAATAATCATCTTTAGAATGTTCCCCATTCTGAACTATAAATTTTGTAAAACGGTTCATTTTCTCAGTGCTGTTAAAAAGGACTGTCCTTGGTGGTTTTTGACTTAGAGTGACTTCCAAAGTCACGGTAGCTAATTAATCTTCAAAGTTAACTGATTTGACTAATTTAAAATCCATGATTTAGTTGTTTCAAATGCACAACTTTATCAAAAATTATAAAACTATGCCCCAGGCAAGAGCACTTCTGAAGAAAAGGAAGAAATATGTCCATTATTTAATCGATTTGATTTATTCACCCTCATTTTCTTTTCATATTTTGTTTTGCCAAACATAGATTGCATTTTGATGTATACTAATTATCCATAAAATGTAATATAAAGTCTACTTCATTTTATTTGAATTTCTGTGGTTTTTTTCTTTTTAGAGCACTTAAAACTGATCAAAATGACAGAGCTGTGATTTGTAGTTTCTGACTTGATGCCTCATGAATTTACTTTGTGCCAACAGAGCCTAAAACAATGTTTGCGTATGATCTAAACCTGTGTTCCCATCAAGAGACACTTTTGGACTGGCAAGGCGGCCCACACCTTTAATCCCAGTTCCAGGCAGACATTCAAACATCCAAACCACATCCCTGGCCCATAACAAGCTAATTTGATAATTAAAATCAGTTAAAAGACAAATAAGGACCAAGACAGGGTGGGGTATAAAAATAAATTGTACTCAGCACTAGCCAGTTATTGATAGAGTAATATTGTGTATCTTTGAGAACATCAGGGTTTTTCCTCAAAGGCTAGCATCTCAGAAATCAGAATGGCCACCTAAGTGGCCTGAGGTCATTGGCTTTCAGGTTCTTGTCTAGAGACTTCAAAGAATGAACTTTGAGAACCATTGAGGGTAAGTTTTAGAATGTTTCTATAGATTCATAGTATGAACTTAAGAGAAAGCGAACGCAGAGTTCCTGTAAGCAGGAATTGAGTTTTTCTGTGATTGGTATTTTAACTTCAATGCTTTATTCTCATGGAAACTTTGTAGATAACAGTGTCATAAAATATGGTCAGGAGGTTGGACATGCCTGCAATCTTTTAACACTTAAAAAGACAAACAAATATGACTGGTTTAATGCCCACAAAAGTACAATACACTAAGCATGTCAATTCACTGTTAAGTTGTTTTATGTTAGTGTTAACAGCCCTCGCTTCACAACACAAGGCAATACTCCCCTCCTATAACATGAAATCATGGCAGGTTTATACTGGTAGCTTTCTTGGCACCATGTTGGCCATAATGTCTCATTGATATAGAGCCCTTGATTACAGAACAAGCCCAATGGTTTTGTCAAGTGTATTCCAGGAATACTTTGAAGTCAAACATGTAAATTTCTGGGTGAGGTTAGCTTAAAGTACTTGCTACCTATAAAACCATTGCTTCAGATAGCTTCATCCCAGTCAACCTGAATATTTCTCAGAAGTGGTTACCTCTAACTCTTAAATGTTACACCTGAATGGTACCAGCTTTGCCCCAAGCTCATCCACATTAGTCTACAATGAAGTGATACATCACCCCTCATATTTCATGAATTAGCATAGCTAATTTATTCCTGTGTATATGTATGCGTGTGCACATAAAACACAAAGATGCTATGAACAGTAGGTATTATTGACAACATGGGCAAGAGAACACCCAAACAAGATTAAAATTGCAAACCAAAAATCATAGGAGATTGAAAAATAGTGTGTCAAATTGTACATGGACATTGTACATGGACAAATTGTACTCTTAGGACAATGTGTGTGTTTGAGTTTGTGTATATGTGTGTGTGAGAGAGAAACAGACAGTGTATGTGTATGGTGTGGAGGGTAAGGAACAAGTGTGTATGTGAGAGATTATATCACTGAAGTAAAATCTTGTTTACTTCCAGTTTAATATTGCCGCTTGTATCTAACATTTCCATTTTCAAGAATTATGCTTAAGAAATTGAGTTAAAGGAGAAACTTGCCTTGTGCTTTTATAATTAAAGGTAGTTTGTTAGAAGAAAAACATGTTAAAGAAAATATTAGCGTGTATTTTACATTTAAAAATTAAATGCCTTTATATTAAGCTTCCTATTATTTCTGTCTTGTTTGAGGGACTTAAACTGTGTTGTGACTATGCGCTCTCCTGTTACCAATATCAGATTATACTTGTGGGTCTGAGTCCCGCCTCGCCACTGGTCATGGCCGATGGGGAGGCAAAACAGGGAGAGTTTGACTGTGCTTATCCCAAGTCTCCACCAGCCAGGTGCTGGGCTTCAGGAAAGCACCAAAATACTGCTTCAGGGTGGGAAAATGCAGTCTGAAGTTTGTATTTCCTGGCTACTGGGCCCCCATCCGCTGCTCAGGACTGAAATGTTGGAGGTCCATAGGCCCTCTAGGAGGCCGGGACCGGGTGCTCCCAAACTCCTGGACACTCATGCTCCACTGAGTCTCCAGGAGTTGAGAGGGAGTCAGAGGCCCTCGCCCAGGGCTGGGGGTGAGGGTAGAGGAGGGAATGGGAGCACAAGCTTTGCTCATCAGTGAAGGTCCTTAGCTTTGAGGCCTTCATGGCTGGGAGTGCAGACTGGCCTTTTAAGGGAGATTTAGACTCTGTAGGCGAGGGCCTACTCTATGATCCCCAGGGTGGTTCTCAGTGAAAGAGACAGTCCTTGGTTCCAAACTGTTTACTGACCATTCATTGTGGAAAATGGATGCCTACCATACTAACTGCTCAGTGTGGACCCGAGATTAAATACCTTTGGCTGGGAGGAATGTCTGAGAAGGGAAGCGTATTTCTAAACCCTCAGGGCCTCTATGTACTAGCGTGGAGAACACTGTTGTGGAGCCACGTGACCAGAGGTCCCGTTTGCTTATGTGGGAAGGGTGGCATGTATTCCAGGCCAGGAATTTGGCAGGAAGCAGAGAGGTGCCTGCCATCTCAGTTGTCCATCCACAAGCTTCCGGGGTCTCAACTGGCTCTACCCAGCAAGCTTCCTGGCATGGTTTACTGTCCCACAATACTTACTAGAGCAACCCCAGAAAAACAAATACCACGAGATTTGCCTCAGAGGAATGTGCTTTTCACTTCCAGGAAATCACTCGTGTAAGTATCCCACACTTAACAGAATTGTTTCATCATTTATCTTACTTTTGCAATTAGCCTTGCAAAAATAATTGTCTGCAATCATTTGTAAGGGTTGTATCTAGTTAGACTTGTTGTTTCTTGAAGTGTGATATAAATTACTTTAGTGTTAGGCTTATCGGAGAATACATCTGATGACCTGGCTTCTTTGAAGAAGTAATTGATGTTGGCTAGGTCCTAGGGAGAGTGTTTTGTTAACGTGAATCTAATATAAGATCAGCAGTAATATGTCACAATTTGTGGCAGGTAGAACAGGGTTTTAGTAAAATATAGATGTTGTATTAATAGAAATTATATTAATTCACATGTCTTTCCTTTTAGCTCACAGGAAGATGAAAGACCTTTATCACCTTTCTATCTGAGGTATTTATTGATTAATTGATTGATTGTGTCTTATTTTTATTTGCTATAGAACATAGAAGTGAGTTAAGATTCCTTTGGGTTTGTTTGCCCATTTAATTTTATTTTCCTTGCATTTTCCTTTCTTCTTTTTTCTTTTGTTCTTTAAGATAGCCTCATGTGTCCCAGGTTGTTCTGCAACTTACTATGGAGCTGAAGATAACCTTGAATTTTTGATCTTCCTGCTTCTCTGGAGTTCCAAAATTATAAGCATACACTATCACATTTGGTTTTATGTGGTGCTTGGGGTATTGTTTTTGGTATTTAATACAATTGAAAGACTAAAATGAGACATTTTTATTTTAAATTCAGAATTTAATTCTCAAAAGCGCCTGATGCTAAAGTAGGAACCTCATTTAAAACCCTAGCCAGGCATAAAACCCAGCTGGAGAATGTTGTTTGTATACACAAGGCTTGGGCTTGGTACCACAGACACAAATACAGAGATCTAAGGTGTGTGTGTGTGTGTGTGTGTGTGTGTGTGTGTGTGTATACATAGTCCCCACCACATTGAAAAAGCCTTGGATTTTGCTTTCTGGATAGTAACATAGAACAATAAACTAAATATTCTACACACTTCTGGAGCTCTGGATTGTTTATTAGCAGTTAACAACTGGTAGTAGCAGCAGGTCAAGTTAACAGAATTTAGCACAGAAGTTAGGTAATGTCACTAGCGACTGGACACCGGACATGTCCATGGAATATTTTAGATTTTCTGTTTGAACCACCTGACTAAAATCTAAAACCAAGTCTTTCTTATTGCATTTCTGGCCTAAATATCCTCCCACTTGAAAGGCCTCTAAAACATGTTACAGCAGTGCTTCCAACGTTCCTACTGCTGGGACCCTCTAATAAAGTTCTTCATGTTACAGTAACCCCAAACATAAAATTATTTTGTTGCTACTTCATAACTTTTTTCTTAATTTTTATACTGTCATGAATAATATATAACATATATTGATGAATATATATAGTGAATAATGAATAATGTAAATGTCTGGTATACAGGATATCCAATAGGTGACCCCTGTGAAAGAGTCATTTGACCCCCAAAGAGGTTACAAACCATAAATTGAGAACCACTGTGATGGAATATCATCCAACCACACAAACAACATGTGTTGTCCTTTTTAGTCTTGCCTTAATTTTAAAGTCTACATTTTAAAGAAAGTATGAGGACACACAAAACATAGTTTTTTATTTACTTATTATTTATTTACTTAAACTATTTTTAATAAATTTTTTTTTTGTTTTTTCGAGACAAGGTTTCTCTGTGTAGTCCTGGCTGTCCTGGAACTCACTCTGTAGACCAGGCTGGCCTCGAACTCAGAAATCTGCCTGCCTCTGCCTCCCAGGTGCTGGGATTAAAGGCATGTGCCACCACCGCCCGGCTACTTAAACTATGTTTTTTGCAATCATTACAAAGTTAGAATTAGACTTTATTTTAACCACTTTTAGACTTGTGATACAGAATGCTAGGTACAGCTGAGTAACTACTTTTCCCAGTGTTCAGTCCTTCAACACACTGTGTAGCAGAGTTCAGGCTGAGATAGCCTCTCTAAAACCAGTTTTGTTGTTGTTGTGGTGGTGGTTGTTGTTGTTACTATTTTGTTTTCAAATCTTGGTTTCCTCCAGACTGAATCTGCACATTCTGATCTTGGTTAATCTCAGCTGTACAGTCACTGTGGGCATATTAGGGTGGCATCCCACAGTCCATATTGACTCTGGGATCATTTTGTAAACATGGGTAGTAATATCAAAGAAGTGATTACTGTCTAGTAAGGGAAATTAAGCTTCACATAACGCAGTACTGAATCACTAGGCCGTGTGCCGCCTTCTGAAAGCCTTTCTCTGACTGTCTTAATTTTGTAACTCTGAGTGAGAACAATTTGTGTTTTAAGTAGTAATTAATGATATGTTTATGTTTATATTTATGTTATATGTTATATTTAAGGTAAATTGCCAAAATAGCCTTACGTCTTTAAAGATATATACTAGTGTTTATAGTATAAAGCTGTGAATTTTTCTCTCATTATCTGGACTATAATATGTCATTAATACTGTCTGTAAAAAGAAATTCTAGATTGGTAGGCTGAAGGTAAAATAAAGGGGTTGGGCGATAACTCAGTGGTTAAGAGCACTGGCTGCTCTTCCAGAGGGCCCAAGTCTGATTCCAGAGTCTGCATGGTAGTTCCCAACAGTCCGTACTCCAACTCCAAGGGATCAGATACCTCTTTCTGCCTTCCCCAGGCACCAGGCACAGGACAGAATCACATATATGTGCAGGCAAACCATCCACACACATAAAATAAAAATAAATGTAAAGTGAAAAATTTTAGAAAGAAAGTAAATAAGAGTAAAAGACAGTTCTTAGAGTATTTGCTGGACTTTGAGTGCAGGCTGAGTCCTCTATTCAATTTTAGGATCATAAACACTAAAATATGAGGACGTCAGGGATAAAGAAAGACTATGCAGAGGGATGGCTCAGCAATTAAGAGCCCTTTCTGCTCTTCCAGAGGACCTAAGTTCAGTTCCCATCTCCCACATCAAGGGGCTCACAACCTCCTGCCAGTCCCTCACCAGGGGGTTCTGATGCCTTCTCCTCACCTGCTTGGGGACACACTACACACACACACACACACACACACACACACACACACCATGACATTACATACAAACACACATAAATAAACAAATAATACATATAAGTCTCCCAGCATGAGTGTTCCTACATGGCTACATTCACAGTAGAGAAGGAAGCCGTAGGAGCCGCTGCTAATTTCAGAGAATGAAAGTTCAAAGTAAGTGGAGCTGTTGTTTCGTGGGAGCAAAAACAATAATTATTCAACCTGTAATTAAAATTCCAAAAGTGGGTTTTTTCCCCTGAGTAACATTGTATAATTGTCCCAAAAAATGATACAAGAATTAGTTTGGTACAACTTTATTTTAACTTTATTTTACTTTCTCACTTGATATGAAACTTAAAGAAACTACTGAGGAAGCATGAGCCCGCCCCATAATGATTTGCATGGCTAGTTCGAAGTAAACTTTGTTGCTGTTCTAGCATAAAGAGTTTAAGTGGGAGAAAGAAAAGTGATTGACAATTATTAGTTATCTCTGCTGGGTATTTTTAGCTAGAAATGTGACATATCTGCTGAAGAACAGCTTATAAGTAAGTGCACATTATTTTGTGTTGTCTAGTAAGAGACATGCATAGCTGTTTTCAATATATTTTCATGTATCTGCAACTTCCATTTTTGCTATCATTTTATTACTCAAAAACCTTTTGATTCAATCCCCAAAAGAGAGCTATTACAAGACTCATAAATTCCTCACTGATTTTTTTAAAGATGATTTTAAAATTATACTCATTTCTTTATATTCAAAGTAGTACTTTGTAGATTGAGAGTTGCAACCTGCTACTTATCAAAAATAGTACTATTGAGTGCTGAATACTATATACTATATGTCGGTGGTGTGGATTCACTAGAATTTTCTTAAGGGAATAACAGACCCAACAAATAGATACGACATACCTGCTGAGATAGGTACACCGCACAAGCAGCGTGAATCTATTAGGAGCCAGGCGAAGTGGTTTGGGATGAACAACTGGCCATTAGTTGGATCGATTCTGAAAGATCAGTGTAAAGTGGAACAAAAAAACTCAACTGGCTGTAGTCTGGGGTCAGCCTTCATTGTACATGAAATGGATCAGGACAGATAGAAGAGAAAGCAAAGCAGTCCTTTGTTCCCAAAGGAAGGGGAGCAGGTGATCCTCACAGGGACTGCACACACATAGGTGCCTGGTCACTGGCACTCACCTCGTGAATGAGGGTGTGGATGGGAGCCCGGAAGAAGGCTGCTGTACACCAGCAGAGGTGTTAGAGCCGGGTTTAGATGGAGGAGAGGCTTGGGTGCAGGGACCAAGAACCAAAAAACACCCACATTCCTCACCTTGCTTTACCACCATGAGGTAGAATTTTCTTCTGTGGCTTGCTGTTCTCCCCATAGTCAGGCTGTGCCCTGTATTTCTCTCTTGGGCATTTCATTTGCCTCAGATGTTTCTGCAATAAAGCAGGACTGATAGCACCCTGGATCTAAGTAAATACCTTCTGTGGTAACAGTTCACTGTCCACTGCAGTCCCTCTTCAGTCTGCCCTAAGTCAACTGAGAGCCAGGTGTCTTTCTTTGAAGGGAAAGGAAATAATAGCTATAGAGCAACTCCTGCTGTAACCATGTGTCAAGTTTGCCTCCACTACAGTAGCTCAGAAAATAGGTGTCATTGTTCCCCAGATTGCTCCCTTGGGATTAGCCAGCCCTGCTGAAACAATTAGGGGAACGGAAAGTGAAGCAAAACTTTGGTAAGGCTGAAGCAAAACAAACACATGCCTCTGCAGGTTACACAGGAACGTTCGTTCTTGGCAAACACACCCATACTGTGTTCTCTTTCAGACTCTAGGCTGGACTCCAAAAACAGGAACCCCCAACTCCATTGATCAGATTCACATCAAAGCAACTTCCCCTTGCTGTTCCCCCATGCCCTTCTGCTTGTTGCTGTCTACCTTCTTCCTCCTGGCATCCCGTCACATCTGGCTGGGATCTTTGACTAGTTTATGTTTCCATTTGTCTGAGTTCTCACTGGCTACAAACCTGGCTTTGGGCTTCTAGGACGGATTTCCACCGGAACCAAAGCTCTCTGCCTTCACTTTCATCTCCCTGACTCCCCTGCCCCACCCCCACCCACCTTCAGGCTCCAGGTGCCTATCCAACAGATTTTACGCTTGAGTTCCACACAAATTCCCGGACGGCCTGTGTGGCCTGTGCTTCATCTAAGTCTGAGCTGTTTGCGTCAGGGTCTGCCAAGCTATAGTCAGTCTTACTGAGCTGTTTCCAGCCTGTTTCTCAGGCTTGCACCTGATAGGCAAACTCGACTTCTCTTCTAGCAAGACCCAAGTGCTCCTGGTATTCTAATATGGTACAAGCCAAATTACTATCTGCACGTACAGACTTGCTTAAGTAAGGGTCAGGGTTTTATCTGTCTTCTGATTGTCCTGAAAGAATATTTGATAGATTTATTTCCAAGTGAGTTGTTTGGGATGCAAGATGATTCTTTAAGATTTTGCCCATTTTTAATTGGTGGAGACTTAAACCCATCATATTATGTAAAATTTATCTGAGGCTAGATATGTTGCTCAATGGGAAAATGGGCAAAGCCCTGGGTTTGATTTTCTGTTCTACAAACAGGGAGATTATCTAGAAATTATGTCATATTATTCTTCTCTTTGTATGTAGAAAACTTTACAAACATCTGTAGACAGCTTTTTTTTTTAATGGCAGGAGAAATACCATCTTAAACAATTTATGCTATAATTTGAAGGTTTGTGATGTTTTCATTATATTTCTCTAGTTTTAAAGTTTGTTACTCATTTGTTTTCTGCCTTTGAAAGATATATTTTCTAAAGCTCCTTACTATCAGCCAGGTATGGTGGTACACACCTTTCATCCCATCACTCAAGAGCCAAAGGCAAGCTAATATCTGTGAGTTCCAGACCAGCCTCGTTCAGGACAGTCAGAGCTACACAGCGAGTCCTGTTTCAAAACAAACTTATGCCGGGCGGTGATGGCGCCTGCCTTTGATCCAGGCACTTGGGAGGCAGGCAGATTTCTGAGTTCCAGGCTAGCCTGGTCTACAGAGTGAGTTCCAGGACAGCCAGGGCTACACAGGGAAACCCTGTCTCGAACGCCCCACCTCAAATCAAAACAAATGTACAAGCTGATTATCATGGAATGATTTACAGAAATGTATACCCCAGATATTTTATTCATGGCTAAGATTGTTATAGGCTATTAAAGTGAACAAACAAGTTGTTTATTTAGTATATACTTAATTTTTTAACCAGACGACAAATCAAATAAGTGTTTGGACAGTTTGCAGCACAAATAATTATCTTTTTTCCCCTTCTTTTTGACTGGAATAGTGTTTCTAAGATGAAGGGAAACTATGGACTTCAGCTGCTCTGTGTGTGTGTGTGTGTGTGTGTGTGTGTGTGTGTCTGCATGTGTCTCTGTGTGTGTGTGTAATGAAAATAACATATCCTTCACCAGTTAAATCAATTTTAATTATTTTTGATGCTTTATAAGATACATATAAATTGAAATTTGCCATTTCCATCATCTTAAATGTACAGTGATTTTTTTAAATACATTTGTTGGAAACCTGCTATCTATCATTAGAAACCCTTCAAAATTTACAGGACTAAATCCTAGCCCATGGACCATTAACTCCTCATCACTTCCCTCTCAAGCCCAGCCTGTGGTAGCCATCATTCTGCCTTTGTCTTATTCTGTGATGTTGTAGGCATTTCACTCAAGTACAGCCACGCAGAATTTATCCTTTTGTGATTATTGCATTTCCCTTAGCATTATATCCTCAACGCTCATCCTCTCTGTAGCATGTGTCAGAAGCCCATTGTTTTTGACGGCAGGGCCCAAAGAGTGAACTCAGGATACCAGACTTGATAGTAAATGCCTTTGCCATTTGAACTAACTCACTGGCTCTAGTTATTTCTGTCTTTGGCTTTTGTAAACAATACAGCTTGTGAGCATGGGTGTCAAATCTCCAGCTCAAACCCCTGCTTTTAGTTCTATTACATATAGAATTGTTGAATTTATTTTTGAGAATTCCCAGGCTGTTTTGCACACTAGCAGCACAGGTTTACATTTCCAATAACCACAAATTAGAGTTTCAATTATTTTCCATTTTCAACAACAATCATTAATTTCTGTTTCTAATAATATCCATTCCTATAGATTTGATTGCTTCCAGTTTAGTAAAGAAACCGAGGGGGGAGGGGGAATTATTGGGGAACAGATGGGGGGAGAGGAACTATGGGAACTATGGTGGGTGGGAACTGGGAAAGGGGAAAGCCTTTGGAATGTAAACATAGAATATAGAAAATAAAATTAAAAAAAAATAGATTTGAAATATGTAGGAATCTTTGAATGTCGCTTCTTGCTGATTAAGAATCCAAATCTTAATTGAAGGCCAGCCTGGTCTCCAGAGGTAGTTCCATGACAACCACGGCTACACAAACACACACTGTCTCAAAAAACAAAACAAACAAAAGATAAAAAAGAATCTGAATCTTATGTAGGATTGGATGTCTGTTTCTGAAATGTGTCATAAGAGCTTTTCATATGCATACCTAGCTATAGAGCAAACTATCAGCATGATGACCATCAATGAGAAACTGATATTATTCAACAGTTTCTGAGAGATTTTGTCCTGGGTTCTTGATATAGAAGCATCTGGGCTCAATTCTTTTAATGTTAATGAAAACATTAGGCTTGTGTTCAGGCTTTCCTGAAAATGAAGATCATATAAAATGTTAGTGCTTTTATCCCTTTGGCTCTTTTTTAGCATGGTAAAGCAAAGGAATGTAAAAAACTGACTCTTTTATACCCAGTGTGCCTAAATCTCTTACCATTTTGTTCTTCTGCTCCATGACGTCATATTGGCTTCTCCCTGTAGGAGCTTCTGATTGGAATACAATCTGAAAGCGTTTAGACAGGTGACTGACTACCTTCCCTGATATAATTACCCCCAACTTCCTTCTTAAATTCCAAGGAAGTTAGAACAGCAGTAAACTTAGAGCTAGTGCTTCAAAGAAAGCCAGGGTGTCATAGACTGCCCATTAATGTGCTCCTTGAAGTCTTTATGTTCCATCTTCTGGTCAAATAGAGATAGCAAGAAAAAGAAGCCATTTGGGAGGGGGCAGAATTAGATTCTTTCTATTATCTGCTTCACTGACCAGAAAAACAAGTGACATTCCCTAAATGGAGAGCCTAGACTTGAGTCATCAGAAAAGAGTTGTGTGTTCTTTTCCACCTCTCTGCCCTACTGGCTTCTTAATTTCACTATCTATTCAGAGACTAGAATACTTAGAATACAAAACAATAGAAAGGAGAGAGGATATCCCTGGGACATTAGCTACTTAACCAAAGCATTTGGGAAAAAAAGGGCCTTAAGAGCAGAGGGATTATGGGATTCAGTGTGCATTTCAAAGTATATATTGCATAAAAATAAACTAATTTTGTGTGTGGTTCTCCAGTTTACTTCTTATATTAAAGCAAGCATCAAGCCTGCCCAAGAAAGCTTAGCACATGTTCCTAGGGTAGACTCATGTACTGGCTATAGTCAGCAAGAGAATTTGCCCACAACTACTTGTGACAATGCCCTAAACTAAGAACTAATTTATTCACCCAGCTTATTTGATAATGACTTCCTGATTCATTGTTGCCCTTAAGAGTGGTTTAACCCTAAAAAAGGATTTGGGATTCACACAATGAAATTATGCATTAAAGGGAAAAGATGACCTTCTCTGAATTTTTCATATAAGAACAACTTTTTATGAGTCAAAGGAAAACTTGAAAAGCAATATTGTTAATCTCAAAAACATTCTCAAAGATCTGACCAACCTCTTTGAACTGTTAGTAAGACTGTTGGAAATAACATGCTTAGATGTGAAATGAAAGACAAAGATGTATGGAAAGTGCCCTAGCATTAAAACCACTTTAGTCAATTAAATTGGCATTAGATGTGCATTAAAAAACCGTGAGAAGGAGGAGAGAGCAGATACTTTTAGTAAATGAAGTATAAGACATGAGTCAGCGCATACCCTGGTTTTCTGGCTCTTACAGTCTTTCTACCCATCTTCCATAATTTCTCTTAAGCCTTAGATATGATTGTATCATAAATATATCAACTAGAACTGGGCATCTCAAGGTCACTTTTTCTTGGCATTTTGATGACTTGTGGATCTCCATAATAGTCTCTATTTGTTGCAAAAAGTTTTGGTTTTGTTTTGTTTTGTTGTTTGCTTCTCTGTTTATTAGTTTTTAGTGAGGGATGAAGGCTACACTTTCCTGTGGGTATAAGGTAGAGAATACAGTTTAGGAAATTGGTAGTATTAAGTTCTCCTCTAGTCCTAATACCTCTCTAACCCTGGGTAGTTGATTAGATTTACAGTACTAGGCATTAATTCTCTAATATTAAGCAGGGTCTTAAGGCCAATTAGAAAGCTGTTGGCAACCCTCACCATAACAGTGCCATTACTGAACCACTGGAGATAGTTTGTTGGGCTGGTCAAGATGCACCCATGAAAACTCACCATCACACTTGCCTAAACAAGACAAGTTGACATGCAAAGGTGGACACGAGAGATTTCATTAAGTCCTGTCTCCAAATGAATAGATACACAAAATCAATGGCTGCTAAGAGAAGTAGAATCAGTTTCTCTAGGAGTGAGATTACTGATGAGTTATCCAATCCCAAATGGTCAGCCCTAAGCAAGTATACATAGGGGCAACACTAAATCAAATCAGTAGGACTCCAGTTCTGGGAGATCCTGTACCTGATTCTGACTTCCATGGGCACTAGGAAAGCATGTGCTGTACATGCATACATGTAGGCAAAACAATCATACACATAAAATAATTAAATAAAATATTAAGAAGTCTCTATTAACAGTTAAAGAAGAATTCATAAATTTGGGGAGAATTGAAGGTAATGGGAGGAGTTGGCAGGGTAGAGAGAAGGATGTAAATGATGAAAATACAGTACTCATGTATGAAATTCTCAACAAAAAAGCTGGAGAGATGGCTCAGTGCCTCAGAGTAGTTGCTACTCTTGTAGAGGATCTGGGTTCCACCCCCAGCACACACATGAGGGCTAATCCTTGTTTGTGACTCCAGTTCCAGGTAATCTAACACCTCTTCTTACCTCTGTGGACTTCTGCATTCATGTAGTACACATGCATAGATTCAAGTACAGAAACACAAGTATATATATATATATATATATATAGCATATTATAATATAATTAATATATCTAATTTTCAGAAACATATACTAAAATTTAAAGTCAGGTTTAAGGTAAAAATAAAATTTGAGAAATCCTTGCAGAATGGAAAAAGAAAGAATAAAAATTTAAACAATGAAACAAGGAATATTAGAAGTGATGGTTATAGCTGAAAACTGTAGGGATTCTAAGAAAGAAATCAAACTATTGAAAACTGAAGTGGAAAACAAAGTTAGTTAGTCTATAACCATCTCATTCAGAAGCACATCAAAGGGCAAAGCAAACATACCAGGAACTAGCCTACCCAGGATGTGAAAGGTGCAGACCACTCTGTCGACTAGCATGGTATCAAGGCGTGTAAACCCTTACATTAAAAATGATAGATTTACATGTACACATGGGGTTGTAATAGAGCAACGTGTCAGACACAAAATTTACAGAGACACACTCAGAAAGTGAAGGCTCAGTCGGATCCTGAACCTTCCCCTGAAAATGGCTCCAGTATCCCCTGTACTCATGCTTTTACCTGCACTTTGGCAAGCACCTCCATCCTCTTAAGCATTGTAGTAATATATTCTAGTGGCATACTTATTAATGGATGTGTTTTTACAGAATTTTCTAGAAGTAGCAGATTATTTGAGAATCATGTGCATCTTTAATGAGGACACTATGAACCCAGACTCTTCAGAGTGAGATCAATTTCTCCTAACTTTAGCTTCCATTCTGTAAAATGGGCCTAGTGTGATTTACCTGTTACATCTAATAATTTTGCCTAAGAATGACCTAGTATAAAAACTAGAAAATTCTGAATTTCTTTTTAAGCACAAATATACTAAGTAAAACTGAGAATTCTTTCCAAAAAAAAAAAAACAAACAAACAACAAAAAAAAAAACAACCAACTAATCAAATGAGCTGAACAAAAGATGAGTCTGTATGAGTATTGTTCTCTTACAGTATTGAGTAGAATATCAAGATAAAACTGGAAAGAAAATACTCTTTTCTTTACATTAGGCCCCTCTAAATTATGCTTAATATGCAAAAGAATAATAGTGTGACATTAGGGAAGTGTAAAGATAAATATTTTCTTCCTGCACAGTAGTATGTACTCCATGTGGTACGTACAGTATTGTGTATACTATTTTTAAAACCAAATTGTGTCCAAAGTGTTAATGATATCAACCATATGCAAATGATACAGCCAATAGCAAAGTGTGTCTATAAAAATGCCACAGGAACCCTGTGCATGTGATAACCATGGCTAAGGGTACCACAGAGCCAATAAACATAAGCATGGAATGTGCTTTAATGAGGGACACTCTCGGGACACACGAAAATCCTAGAATTGAGAAAGGGCTGTCCAGTGACCTGAACTGACATCTATACTGTTGACACTGCAGGCCAGCTCTTGGTATTAGAAAACAATACCCAAACACTGTATTTTGCTAAATACAAAAATCAAGAATTTTGTGATATTTTGATGACCTTTAGGCTTAAATGGATCACATAATTGTCCCATTTGTTGATTTTTTTTTAATCAAATAAATGTAGGTATTCTATCCCGTAGAGAAATCCAAGTCTGTTAGCCCTCATGGGTTTTGTTAAAGCCACGATACTCTAGTTAGGACTGGGTACACCAGCAAAGAGAACAAACTAAAGCAAGAGAGGGTGCACATTGCAGGCCTTTTCAGGGCATCTATTTCAAGTTTTGTAGATTGGAAGCTCCTTATTTGTGTCTAGTTCTTTTTATCCCTTCAAGCCAAGAATGCTAATAAAAGACTCACTTGTCAACATGAACCTGTACAACACACCGCACGCAAATTTTAAAGACCCATGTTGCTAAGCATAATTGGCTTATAGTTTTGATTTCAATTTAAGTGTGCCGTAGAGCTCACTTATGACAGCTTGTGGGCTTAAACTCTAGTTTGAATGACTGGACCTGCAGAACATGCAGACACATCATCACTAACAATAGCCGTGGTAAAAAAACAAATTGACTCTGTTTACACATGAGCTTACTTCTTTCAACTTTTAGTATTTACTTTGCCAAAAGGCAAGAAGTGAACTCATTCATATGCTATTTATAATGTGTAAGAAAGTTGCTTAATAAGTCAGTTAAAGGCTCTGAATAAATATACTAATTCTTATTTTTATAGAGAGAATTTAAAATCTTCATGAGATAAAATAGTATGTTATAGTTTAACTTGTTTATTGCTCAAATGCATTTAATTTTTATATTACTTCCCTAGAATTTCATCCTCAAGAATGAATCTCAGCTTTAAAAGCATCCCTTCTTGCTGTTATTAACTTTGTTATAACTTTTGTATTAGTGAATTGCTAAACACTTACCATAGAATTGTAAAGGTGGCTGGATACTTGACCACAGCCATTTTGGTATCTAATAAAACTGCTTGACTGATTACTACATTGTAAAGCTAACAGCAATTCTAGTCTTTTACAATGAATTAAATTGGAGGACACTAAACTTGAATCTGAGATGGTTTTACTGAGTTTTAGAGCTAAACAGATATCACTAGCCAAGTCTCTCTCTCTCTTTCTTTCTTTCTTTCTTTCTTTCTTTCTTTCTTTCTTTCTTTCTTTTTCTTTCTTTTTTTGTATGAACCAGCTGAAAGCATCCTAGCTAACTAGTGACCTGCCTATGACTTCATCCAGTTTCCAGAACCAAGACCAGAGTCTCATTCACCTTTTCTGATTCTCAATGACAAATATGCTTATCTTTTAAGTTCCTTAAAATCATGCACAAGCTACATAAACTAGAAATTTTAGATTGCATTTTACAAAGTAAAAACACAAAGTTAGCATAAATCTGATTAAAATAAATATATCAAAAAATTGAAGAAGAAGTAACTATGTATTCTGTTACTTGCTCATTCACTTTCCTATCCTGGGGAGAAATCTTTATGACTGGCTCAGATGCCTCAGGTCGTCTTTCTTTTGGAAGGTCTTAACTGGTTTTCATTCACTAAATTTAGCCTAAGGTAGGCCTGGTGGCGCATGTCTTAGATCCCAGCACTTCAGAGGCAGAGTCAGGCAGACCTCTGCAAATTGGAAGACAATCTAGTCTTCAAAGCAAGTTCTAGGACAGTCAAGGCTATATAGAGAGACCTGCCTCAGACAAACAAAACAAACAAGCAAACAAACAAACAAACAAACAAAAAACTAACAAAAAGATTGCCATATTATATCTTCATTAATTTACTTACAGAGTTTGAAATAGTTACTGTGTTCCCTAAGAACATTCTAAAGAATTTTGGTGCAAGGATTAAGAGCCTTGCTCCTCAATGCATCTTTTACTGGCCAACAAACGATAGCATGGAAGTGACCAGGGAATTCATGAAAAGCTCAGTCTAGCAGAGACTGTAACTTGATAGTAAAGCTTTTGGCCAATTCTACAAAGCAGATTTTCGCACCCCCTTCCCCTAGACCAGCTGAGTCACCTGTTCTAATAAGGGTTTGGGTCATTCTTGGGCATGTTGAGGCTCTAATGCCCCTATTTACAGAATTACAAATTCCAAACCTGCCTTTTCTGTTTTTGTGGCTTTTTCCCTCCTCATGATCTGCTTCTCCTCACCCTGGGGAAAAAAACAAATGAACATAAAAACACCAGTCTGGGATTGGAGCTGTAACTCAGTGGACAGGCACAGCCTAGCATGTGTCAGACCATTTATTTTATCCCAATACCACAAACCAAGCAAGCGACTGCATCCTCTACTTTAACACGCAAAGAGAACAGCACTAAGAACCAAGTATACCAGAGAGGAAAGGTAATCCATCTCCTTCTGGAACCAGCCGCCAGATTGTTTGGCGGACTGTTTGGGGAATGTTCTTTACCATTTAGCACATCTGACACTCTGCTTTTTTAGGTGTTCCCTAGTCATTTCATTATTCAGTTCATTCGGGCTCCCCAAACTGAGATTGTGTAACTGTGTTGAGGAAGACAGGAGTTAATTATACAGTACTGGATTTACAGAGGGCTAGCCACAAAACGTCCCAAGGGGGACTGCCTGTTCCAGGTCAAGACAGATGCAACAAGAGTTTCTTGTGGGCCACGGAGCCTGGGAACCACTGTGAATAACAGGCACTGTGGCCAAAAGACAAAGTCAAGTCCTAAGCCTCACCACTACATGCAAACCTGCCCTAGTCTGCGTGGTAATGAGCTCAGGTTCAGAGCTGAAACCTTCCTAGCTCTGCCTCATCTGTGTCTAGCCTCCAAAGCCTCCAGAGCAGTTAGCCGTTCTACCTAACCTCTTCACTGAAGATAGGAAAGACAACACACTCCTCACAGGGATACTACAATCTAAGTGAGAAAAATACAAGCAAAAAGTACTCAGCACAGTATCTGAAAATGGTAAGGACCCAGGGCTCTTACTAATGTACGTGTGTATTTGTTTTTATTTTCATTTTCTTACTCATCTCAGTGTTCATTTGTACAGTAGAATGGTTTGGTGTTTTCCCCTATCTGTGGGTTTCACTTTTCATATCAACTGATGAAAAGTAACTGGGATGGAGTAGAATTACTGACTCCCTCTGGAATAAGGACTTCCACCTAGCATGGTGGTGGTGGCGGTGGCGGCGGCAGTAGTGATGGTGATGGTAAAGGGTAGAATCCTCCAACACGTGGATCCTGACATGAAGGCACTGAAATGTACTATTACACAGGAGCAGAAGCCAGCAGATGATTTGGAAGCAGCACATGCATGTGCTGAGATGACACCAGACGAATTAGCGTTTAGGTTAGTTGAAGCGTAGCCACTGGTAGCGATATCTTCAGGACACCTTCATCCTCTTCCTGTGTATTCTGCAAAGTAGGAAGAAAAAAAGGAAGCACTGTTTTATTAAAACTAGCTTAATGCACTTAAAAAATCTGTTCAATGTTTAACTTCCTTTTTAGGCACAGGAACTTAAATTTTGACTAAGCATGGAGTTGGGAGAGGTAGCCTGTGAGAAAGTGGTAACAGATAATTTCAGATAGCTGAACCTGGACCTCACCTGGGCTTGTGAGTATGGGGCCCCCGCAGGCAGAAGGAAGTTCAGATAGGTGCACATCTGTGGTGTGGAATACATACTAATTATTCCAAAGAATCGGGCTTTTTAGAAAATAGAAGACGTTTATATACACTCAGCCAAAGGTGCTAAATCACTTTTTACAATGAGCTGTCACCTGGGAGTTCCATCTGGAGAGTCGGGAAATGCTCTGTGGAAAAAGACAAGTTGGAAATGGTTATGTAGGAAGTCAGGCCTGTCCCTTGTTCGCTGTCCCCTCTGGTCCCTGCTGACCCCTATGAGTTCTGAGCAGATTTACCAACAAGCCTGTGCTTGCAGGCCTGAGACAACAGGTGATAGACTGTCGGCAGCCATCACTCTAGCACAGCATAGGAAGGAGAAGGCCACCAGCCCCGGCTGCAGCATTAGGCTTAGAGTTAGCTAGAAGCTATTTTCCAAGGTCATTGTTCAAAGACTAACGCAAGCCGTCTCTATGTGCTGCCCGGTGGAAGGGCGCCTGACGTGGTTAGTGATCGCATTCTTCGCGTCCCTTCAGATGTTGGTTCATCCGCTCTGCCCCTTCAGCCAACCTGATTTTCTCTCTCTCTCTCTCTGCTTCTTTTCACAGTGCCCATGTATCCCAAGTCAGCAATGTTCCAACAACTGGAGAGTAAGTTGTTTGTTTTTTATATTTGACAGCATGTTATGCCTTTTCCCACTTAATAATATAAAAAAGCAAGTCCTCATGTCGTATAGAATTAGAAGATTAAGATAATAAACAGCCAGTGGTTTTTAAGCTTCTCATATCCAACAAGCAGGTCTGTCTGTGACTATACACGATTCCCCCTTCCCCATTTGAAACTACCAATCTAGATGCTTCTAGTCTCGCTGTGTGTCTTAGGTTAGATGTAGTTCACTATGTACTCCAGACTGGCCTCTAATTCACAATCTTCCTGCCTACGCCCCAGTGCTAGAGTAACAGGTGCGTTTGCTCCTATGCCTGGCACCATTAGCTTTTTGTTTATTTTAATAAAAACAATGTCAGGGTCAGTTAATGTTTGCAGAGCTGACTCTGTTCCCTGGAGGCATCTTGTCACGGAGGAAAAAAATAAGCAAAGGCTTAAGCAATACCCACGACTTTTCTTCCCACTCTGTTCGTTGATTGAGTACCTACGATGCACCACACACAGTGGTTAAGTGTGTGACATTGAATGCGCCTTGCTCCACCTCCGTGGGTAATTTGCAGTCCTCCTTTTAATTTTTTTGTTAAAGGGATGTAGGAAAGAAAGCAAAGCCCTGGTAGCACCAAGTCCTGTCTCCTCACAGCAGTGGCAGTCCTGGGTTACTTATATCTGACACATGCTTTCTCCTACAGAGGTTTCCAAGCTCCCTCAAGGCTAAGCCCTCTTTTACGGCCTGCCCTGGTCCGGGCTTTCCACTCTCGCTTGCCTCTCTAACCACATTGTGCGTTCTTGTTTGAGCACCTGACTTTCTGTTCCTGAGATAGCCCTTGGCTGTGGCCCACAGCCAGCACTTCCATGTTTTCATTCATCCCTTCTAGGAATCACTTTCTGACTCAGTATCAGATAGCACTGCAGCCCTGTCCCTCTGTCCTGCGCTGTAGACGTGCAAACTCCACTAACACAGAAGCTTTTCTGCCATGTTTATAGCTATCTTCCTGGCACCATGAAGCATATGTTAGGCACTATCTAGGTATTCTTCACTTCGCTAGATAAATCTGGCCCACAGCCTTTCTGTCTCCCCTACTGTTTTCTTCTACTGGGACACGGGAAGCCTTTTCATAGCATCTTCCCCAGGCAATAATCAAGTGTTAGGGACAGGGAAAGCATGGTCTAGAGGAAAGAACATAAAGGAGAGGAAGCGCTGGCAGGGCAGAACTGGGATCTCAGACGGTGGAGTTGGGTTCTTTCCGTTAGTTGTGGAAGCAAAGAAAGGCAGAGCTAACTAATGTTCCTTGGCTTCGTCTGCTGTGAAGATTCCAGAGCTGAACCACAATAGACATGTTCTCCCCGTGTTGTGTCTGACACTCTTTCCTCATGTAGTATGTTACACTGCAATTGCTCAGTATTTGATGCTAATATATTTATATGCTCATGTGCCAGTTATTCAATAGGGACACAGAAAACAGAAGTCACAATGACCACCTCAATTAGGGTATGCTCGTCTTCAAATAATTTTTAGATTTAATAAAATTAATTAATTAAAATTAATAAAATTAAATAAAATTAATAAGCATTTAGTAAAATGTTTATCTGCGTCTATCTAGAAAGCTTTAAATTGAGGTTTTACAGGGTTATTTGATGAACCTAGGGCTGGTAGTTTCATAAGACTGTAAGTTTGAGACTTGCCTGGGCTATGTAGCAAAATTGTCTCAAAACAAAACAAACAAAAACCACTTGATTTAAATAAAGTTGCTCTTTCCTAGACATTTAAAAAAAAGAAGTGTGAATCTTTTTCAAGTAAGAAAGACCTGCTTAGATGAGTCTAAATTAAGAATTTTCCATTCAGAATTAAGCTGAATGGCAGTTACTTACTTAGATACACTGAACGGCTCTGCTGCTGTCAACTGCCATGTTTGTGCGAGTCAGACAGAGCAGTGTCAATGGCGGAAGTGATGTTATTTGGCATCTTGGTTAAAAACATACCACCAGGTTAATTAAGCAATCAAGGTTACCAATGATTGCCTTTAAAATACACCCATATTTCAGAAGTATCTCTATTTTCCACTATTTAGTAGTTCATGAACAAAACCATAATGGTACGTTCATCTAAAATACATGTATATTGCATTTTAAAAATTGAGTTAAATTATACCAGCTTATTTGTCTTGCTTTGTATGTGTATTAAAATGACTTGAAGATATGGGGGAAGTATAGCATAGGTGAGGTGGCCACTGTGACTTTCATTTTCTGTGTCAGAGCAACCTACAGTGTTACCTACTCACAAGGAAAGATTATCAGGCACCACACGGCAAGAACACGCCCATGTTGGCACTGCTTTGGCCCGTTGTGCTTACTGTGTGAGCCCAGTTTTAATTTTATAAATTATGATCTGATTAGAAATGTCAAAATATTATGCCACGCTATTATGAATTGTAATTGTTCTTGTGAGATGCTCTCCCCCCAGAAAACAATGGTATGAATCCATATATACCTTTGTCTTAATGAGATTATACATATATTGTAGATACTCTAAAATATTTGTACTTTGTAAATCCGACTGTCATCTTCTCTAGAAATAGCATGAAATCTGGAGAAGTCGTTCTTTGCAAAGTTATTTAATTGTTACTTTGTAATGAAAACTTTTCTCATTCTACCTTATGTCAAGGGGTCCTTACTTCATGATTACCTCACAACTGTTGCTAGATTTGCTTTAAACGTTTCAGTCACTACAGACTTACAAAATGAGACAAATAAGCCATTATAATTTAACTCAATTTGTTTTTAATGTAAAATACAAGTATTTTAGATGAATGTACCATTCTGGTTTTGCTCATGAAGCACTAAAGGCCATCCAGGGGAATAGAGATACTTCTAAAATTTTAAAAGCGATCATTGGTAAACTTGATTGCTTCATTAACTTGGTGTTTGTTTTTAACTAGACTCTTAGAAAGAACCATCAGATCAGCAGTAGAAGAGCATCTTTTTGATGTCAACAGCTCTGGAGACCAAAGTTCAGAAGACTCAGAACCTGGGACATCATCAGCACCTTCTACACCCACCAGGCAGCGAGGCCATCAGTTTAAGAAGCAGGATGATGTTTGGCATGGTCGAGACAAGTAAGCTATCATAGGCACTTACTGCTCAAGATTTTTCACTTTCAAGTCAGTAACTTCATTGCAGGAACACATGTTCCTCTTTTTTCAGTCTCTAGATTAAAACTCACACGTTTCATTATGATCATTCTTAACTTAGTGGGCATTCAGACACTCCTCTGTGGCTTACTAACTTAAGGTTTCCATTGTTGTGAAGAGAAACCATGACCAAGGCAACTCATATAAAGGACAACATTTAATTGGGGTGGGCTTACAACTTCAGAGGTCCAGTTCATTATGATCATGGCAGTGTCCAGTTGGGGATGGTGTGGAGGAGCTAAGAGTTCTACATCTTGATCTGAAGCCAACCATCTTCAGACTGACATCTGCAGTCAGCTAGGAAGAAGCTCTCTTCTGAATTGGGTGAAGCCTGACCATAGGACATCCAAAGTCTACCCCCCACAGTGACACACTTCCTCCAACAATGTCATCCCTGCTAACGGTACAACTCCCTATGGGCCAAGCATATTCAAACCACCACATTTAGTATCTCTGTTTCATCTAGATCTATATCTCTGGTATTTGGGGGGAAATCCAAGTCTTCATTTATGTATTTCATAACTTCTTGTTGAATTCCATCCAGAGGCATTTTCTTCTGTACATGTCAACATTAAATTAGCTTATTAGTCAGCAGAGTTGGTCCTCCTTTATTAACCAGTAGAGCATTCTTGGAATAATTCTAACACCTGGTTATGTTTTAATATTTTTTAAAAAGCTGAACTTTTTAATCAAAAGAAGAAAAGATTAAGTTATAATGTTAGCTAACTTTAAAAGTTTTAAAATGGCAGCATAAATTTTAAGAATAGTATTATAAAGAGTTTATTCTCCATTAGTGGCTTCAGTAAAGTATGAATGCAAACCATCATTCATATAAATAGTCATGATGCAGATTCCCAAGAAAAAATATTATATTTTATTAATTGACTATATTCATGTATCCCTACAGTGTTCCAAGTTTATTTCCATTCACTATGTGGTTAATATTTTGACCTGCTTATTAAGTGTCCAAGACTAAGCTTAACCCTAGTTCTACACATTATTTTTCCCTGGACTCAAAATCTATAGCAAAATCTCTATGAAAACATCTCTTTTTTGCTGAAAGAAAAATCATAAAATAAATCGTGTAAATAAATCCAGGCTATCTGCCATTGCAGTGTTCAAGAGCTGTGTTAACATATGAATTCACACAAACAGCAGCAGCAATGATCTAACCCCGCTGAATTAACAAGGAAGTGTTCATTACTGTAAGAACTGCATTAGAACTGGTGGAAAAGAGTAGTTGTAATATTTCCTTAGAAACTAGAAAAAAAAAAGTGTAGCATCAGAAATGTTCACATTTGAAATCAGTCACTGACAGGCTTATCCAAAGCATTTAGTACCATTTGCACTTGGATTATGTCTGTTTTATTATGCCACAAGTATAATTTTTTCATTAACATAATTATTGCCGTCTGCTTTGGAAATTTAAAAAATACCTGCAATGTGTCATGCGACAGCCTGCTTTCTACCCTCTCTCTTTGGACAGCAGATGTGTTTGTGGAGTGGGAGGTAGTACTATAGCGAGAAGATAATAGTGGAAATAGATGTAGGGGCAGGTAGCAGGCAGGGGTGGGGTCAGAGAGTAGGCAGGGGGTGGGGCAGGCAGCAGGTAGGGGTGGGGCAGGCAGCAGGTAGGGGTGGTAGAGTCAACAGTAGGTAGGGGCCAGACAGACAGGGCCAAGGAATGTGAGCCACAGGCTAACCTCTCCTGCTCCTCAGAGAGAGCTTGCAGGGATTCGTTTTCCAAGTTTATGAGATAGTTCTTGCATGTGTTATCCTGACTGGATTCAACTAGCAACATCAGGAGAACCAACAGAAGGGGAGACTGGTGGATCCTGGTTAGCTGTAGACCACCTGTAGGACTCTAACCTTACTATTCATCTCTGTTATCCCCACCACTGCTCATTCTGGACCCTATCCTGAATCCTGGGGTGCAAATCTCTGAGTTGTCCTCAGGTACCATGTATGCCTAACATACAGAAGTTATCGCCACACCTTCCTGGCCCTTCCTTACGCTACTTGCTTGCATTACCTGTCTAGTTAAGAGATGTCTGCCTGTCTTGCCTGACACTCTGGGCCACAGACTTGCTGAGCAGGGCTTCTCCAACATCCAGAACACAGTGAGTGTCTTCTCTGAGTTTTTTGAACAACAAGGTTATTTATTTCTCATGGTCCCAGAGCTACAGTTTTTACCTGGCCCAACTTTGACTACAGCCTGTAGTCTTTGCTGGCAACCATCTATACCCTGCCTGGGTTTCCTGATGCTTTCACTCACCTCCACTGTCCCTTTTCACAAAATGTTCTTTACCTGTTCCTAACCATTTTTGCCTTGCATGTTTTCTAGCTGCTGATTCTTCCAGCACCTCTACTACAATCTCAGAATGTTCTTTTGACTTCTTCCTCTTTGTAATGCTTGGTTCCTCTCTGACATCTCCAGTAGAGCCATTAGTATTTTATAAATCACGAGGACACCAAGGTTCATCATTATAGCCTGGGGGATGTGTATTATTCCAAGAGTTATAACTGATTAAATCAATTTAGCTAAGATTTTTCATCAGGCTTTACTTTCTTAAAAAAGGAACAAGTAATCTAGACTTTGTACTATTTTACCCCAAATGTTTACCTCATGGAATAGTTGCAAAGTGTTTTAAGGATAGACATTTGCTTTATTATCACATCACTACTCATAGCTGTGACAATTAAGCACTGTCCCCAGCCAATGATGGTTGATTGTAGGTGTTTTACTGAGGCTGTTGTGAGTTTTTATATAAGTAACACTGAGCATAAATAAGAAATATGAATTATTCATTTTCATTCATTTGGTTTTTTTTTTTTTTGCCAAGAAAACTCAAACTCAAATAATTGGTTGCTATAATAAAAACATAAATATTTAAGAAGTATATTTAGTATATAAAATATTTCAGTCTGATTTGTGTGATTAAAGAATCTGATGGCTATCAGGTAAATAGTATATGCATTTTTATCTCTATTTTATTATTTTTTAATTGCAAGGTATCATTTTTGGGTGAAAATAGTTTAAACCTTCTAAACACAATGACCTGGAAATTTAATCCAAATGTGTGTTATACAAATATTATTTTTAAAGCCTATTGTAAGGTGAAAAATACTCAGTTGTAAGAATAGTAAATGTGACTATATTATTAGAATACAATGCATACATGAAGAAGGAAGAAAGAAATACAGAGGTCGGGAAACAACCTAGGAAAAGATCTAAGTAATCAAAGGCAAAGGCCCAGAGCCCTAAGTCCAGGTAAAATTTAGATCATGTCAACTCTGACTGCAGTGTGCTGTGTGCCTAGGAAAGGAGGGGGTTTCTGTACTCCACACCCTCACTGTGCTCATGACTGAGAAGCTGCATAGGTAATGGCAAAGGAGGAGATCCCGCCTCCAGGGAGCTGGTGCAAGTGAGCACAGCTCTCCTGCCATCCTGCTGCCTAGCGATGTCAGAAGCTTGTTCTGCTTATTTGTTCATTGTTCCAAATGACTAAATAAATCAGCATTTCTATTTGATTCTAAAAAAAAATAATAGTCCTCAGGTTCTGTCTTAGCCTGCTTGGCTCCCACAACAAAATACATAGAAGACTGTCTTAAACAACAGTGTTTATTCCTTCACAGGTCTAAGGGCTGGCAGGTCCAAGATAAAGGACAAACAGAGCAGGTTTCAGCCAAGACCACTGTCCTGGGCCTGCACATGTCCTAACGTGACCTTCCTTTTTGCAAGTTTTCCTGATGTCTATTACATGGATAGAGCTCACACTGGACATGGAGCCTTAATGATCTCCATTTGACTGAATTGCTCCTGAGAAGCCTTTCTCTCACTAATGGGCATATTAGGTATCAGACTGACAAAGGAACAATGAGGGGACACAGATGAGTCTTATCAAGCATGACGGGGCTGCCACTAAAAATTATGATTGACATGTAGTAGCTTTGGGAAATACGCAGGGTAAGAAGCAGAATTTGAGGGGTAAATCATATTTTAGATTTACAACCAAACTCCTGCAACAGCGCACAGAAGCCACTGCGTGAGTGTGACACCTGTATGCTAGACCCTGTCTCCACTTGGCTTGGCCTTAAGGGGTTTCTGGTAATGACCAAATGATACAGGACTAAAAATATCTAAAAACAGTAAAACTTTGGAAATGGGACAGTTTTTAATTCATAATTTTCATTCTATGATGTCTAAAGATATAAATTTATTGCAGAATAAATATTTAATGCTGTCTTTGGGGGATGTGGTTGAGTTGACAACAAAATATGGTGCCTATTCTTAATTGACAAACTCATTTACTTTCAGAAGCAGTTTTGGGGTTAAGGAATTACACTAACTCAGTCATGGTGTGAGAGACTCTCAATCATTTCTTACTTCCCACTTTAATTTGATCCATGATATAGCTTAGACTTTGCTAAGTTAATTCTGTGAAAACTTCACAGAGTTTAAAATACTAATGTTTTGAAAGTACAAATAATTAAAGCCCATTATTATGGCGTTCCTGTGTGTAAGACATGATACGGTGACGAGACTAAAAAGTTTCCCCTTTACATTTTAAAATAAGATTAAGCTGTTCCCTTTGTCATTCCAGGGAGCTTACCAACAAGGAGACTATTCCCTATGGCTTCAGCAGCCGTGAGGAGTGCATCCTGAACAGCCAGGATGCAGAAAGGCTCCAGGACGGCATGTGTGACTGTGTTGGGGAAAGAAGCAAACCCAAGCGTCAGAAACCCAGCTCCAGCCTTGCAGAGCTCGGCGAAAACCGCGATGGGCTCCTGGTACGTGGCGCGTCAGTAACTTCTCTACTTCAGCCTGCAAAGAAGTATCTCTTTTCCTTAGCATAGAAAAAAAATGGAGTGTCACAAAATTATAGGAGTTCTGAGAAAGACTACTGGCCCAGAAAGTGCTTGAAGTAGTATTTCTTTTTAGTGGATTTAGTGATTAAGGCAGAGAACCGTGACAGACTTTCTGCCAAAAGAGCAAGAGACAATACTTTTGTGTGGCTTAAACTAGTTTTTAACCTAATTTTTAAGCATTTTTACATTTTTGTGAATACAACTCTTCATGACACACAGCCCCTTTCTTTTCCCTACCTTATTTATTCCTGCCTATATGAAGTTTAAATTGGATGTATGTACGCAAAGCAAGATGGGGGAAGGTAACTGGAGAGGCCTCTGCTGTACCAGGAAACCTTGCATTTTCTTTCTTTGTAAAACTCTGTGTGTGTGTGTGTGTGTGAGAGAGAGAGAGAGAGAGAGAGAGAGAGAGAGAGAGAGAGAGAGAAAGTGGGACAATGTGTGTATGAGAGAGCAAGAGATTAAGAGAGAGGGAGAGAAGGACACACACACACACACACACACAGAGAGAGAGAGAGAGAGAGAGAGAGAGAGAGAGAGAGAGAGAGAGAGAAACAGAGACAAACAAGGCATTTAATCCAGTCCTGTGTACTACTACCAACCTACATCTTTAACCTCAGAAGAATAATAATTAAATAAAGTAACCCCATTAACTCTTTATCTGACCCATAATTTGCTTATCTGCCAGAGAGATTCATGGTGATTAAAAGTCTGAAATGGCTTTTATGGCTTGGAAAGAATACACTTCTTTGTTAAAATCCTTTTTTTAAAAACATGAGTTAACCCCTCAATTTTCCCACAGGGAATAATGCTGTGAAGTTTCTAGACGGTAGCTATGAAAAGAAGCAAAAAGAAACATTCATTTCTTAAAACACATGTCTGAACTTCCTTTGAAAACATTTCAATGGAAGACTCCTTGTTCTAATTCGGTTTTGGTATGTAAAAGAATTTGCCACTTCCCAGTCACCAGCTTCTGCATCCAAGGACTGCATATCACATTACACAAATATTCTCCATGGGCTTCGTTGCAATTAATAATTTAATTTATTCTGACAGCAAACTTGGCAGGTAAACTTATTCCTCTACAAAGTGATGGTATTCTCAAAAACCTTCAACTTTTTTGTGTATTCTGTGACTTTTAAAGTTTTACTTTTATTATTTTTAATTATGGGTAGGGGTGTGTTTCTGAGTGTAGGTGCCTGTGGAAGCCTGAGGCATTGGATATCCTGGGAGACAGAGCTTCTGATGGTTGTGAGCTGCCCGATATGGCTTTAGGATTTGAACTTGGGTCCTCTGGGAGAGCGGCAAATGCTCTTAACTACTGTGAAGTCTATTTTTCTGAGAGCCAAAATCCTGATATTAGGAATTTTGGAGTCCCAGGTATACAAGTACCAGCTGGGCAAGGATCCCCCATCAGACTATTTTCAGATAAAGTTCAGACCTGCATCTCAAGAAATGAATTTCCTTTCCACTGTTCTTCACGTACTCGAAACACTGTTCCCAGTGAGAGAAATGATGGTGTAAACGCATGGGTTTTATTTAAAGGTATTAAAACTTAAAACATAGTCTTTCTAAGATAGAAAGCCAAGCTCCAGGCTTTAAATCATCATAAATCTCTTTGGCAGTCATGAGAAAGACCTCCCTGCGAATGTGATTTTGCTTATAAAATCCAGAGTCAATAAAAGAGGGCACCTAAGTGAAACTGCAGGCATAAAGACCCCCAACCAAATATTTATCTGAGGAACTTGGAGAGCCCATTATAGTAAAAGGATCTCAGATTGAGAGGCCATGGGATGGGGTGGGGGGGGGGGACATGTTAACTGGATTCTCAAACATCCTTGGGAGGGTTGACCTTACACTGGGTAAGATGAGAAGCCACAGGAATGTTCTTTGCAAGGATGTAAACCTCTTAAATTTGGTGTTACTGCAAAATTGAACATTAAACACATGATGAAGGGCAGATGTTGGATCGGCAGTGAAGAGGTCTGGCCGTAATCTTGGTCCTTGATGAAAGCTTAAACTAAGATGATACCAAAGGCCGCATACACGGCCTTGCTGGAGATCGGCACTGCTGGTTTATGAGAAGAAGACATAACTTTGGGCAATGATATCCCAGCTTCCCTTCAGGGTATGATAAGATTAGGTGCCCTGTTAGATACGGCAGAGGAGCTATCGAAGAGATAATTGCATATCTGGGCCTGTAGTTCAGACAAAGTATCTTCACTAGAGACATGTGTGACAGTCATCAGAATCAGAGATACTTAAAAGGAGACATACCAACACAGAAAATGGGAAAATATGCCCATAAAATAAGCTTAATAACCAGCAAGCAGAATGTAGAGGGAAAATGAACGAGTTTTGGTGTCTTACAAACCAAGTAACTGAGTGTCTTAAGGAGACGAGAGTCAGAGGTGAGGCCAGGAGAGCACAGAGTCCGACCATCTGAATTTGCCAAGTGAAGCTCACTGTTGACCTTAAGAAGGGGAACACTGGTAGACAAGAGAGAATGGAAAGAGATGAACTATATATGGTAAGCACCCAATTAGCCAAAGAGGAGGACCATGTACAGAACTCGCCGGGCCCTCACAGGCTTGTGGTCCGCCCAGTAGGACTTTTTCTTTTGCCTCTCTAGGATGTGAGGACACAGAGCTCACCAGGGTTTAGGGTGCAGAGGCAGTGCCAATCCCTGTTAGGTTGCTCAACTCCAACTCCGTATCACTCCCAGGGAGCCTTTCCCTCCCTCCTTGCCTCTATCTGTACCCTTAATTTCTTTCAGGACAAAAGATATTCCCTGCTTTGTTTAAGGAGTCAAGATAGTGAACTGTGATTTAACTATTTCCCTTACTCTAATCTAAAAAAAAAAATTCTAAATCTCTAACCATCCCATTTTCTTACCTGACTCAATGACAAGTGATTTTTTTTGTTTGTTTTCTAACTCTAAGGTTATCCTGTAAGGCAAACACACGCGCACACACACACACACACACACACACACACACACACACCTCCTTTGGAAAATCAGTTTACTGAACCTCTTCCCCCGGCTGCACATGGATAGCATGAATACAAGCAAACGGTCTCTTACACACACGTTTTTCATAAACTCGTCTCTATAGGCCTAGAAAATCGTCTTTTTATTCCCCCCAAAATGTTCTTCCTAGAACTCAGCCTAACAGTGTGAGAAGAGAGCCACTCGGAGGCTGACCCATGCATCTTCCTTCTAACCTTGGCGATTTAAAAAATGAAAAACAAACAAGCAAACAAGTAAAAACACAAAAACTTGTATACTGATTTTCTTATCATAAACCTACCATGGATAATTAGAAGCAAGTTTACTATTTAAAAATATAATATCAAAGAAACAAGTAATACCTGGGTGTGGGTTCAGTAAGATACAACATAAGTATTAGAAATTATAGTTAAGAAAAATAATGCAATGCGAAGCCTTGATAATTGTATTTGAAGGACTTTATAATTGTAATCCTTACAGTAGGTAGAAGCATGTTATTAGCTATCTTCATTTTAAGTACAAAGGCATGAAACATAGGTGATTGAATACCTAGGACACAAGTAAATAAGCTATGGTGTGTGTGTGTGTGTGTGTGTGTGTGTGTGTGTGTGTGTGATCCAATCCTGGGAAAAACACTGAAAGAAAAAAATTGTTTCCCCAAAATGTTTGCACAAAAGTGAGTGTATAATGTAATGGTATTACTAGAAACAATTGTTATTCTTTTATTTTCTCAACACATCCTATTAGAATATATAATTAATTCTATAGTAAACACTATGTTGAAACTATAAAGCAAAAGACAAGATCTAGTGCATCCCATCTCTGTGAACAGCTTCCACCTAATGTCTGAAATCTCAGCTGAGGTTCCCAGGAGGAGAATGGGTCTCGCAGTCACTTATATCTTGGTTCAGCTTCAGCTTCATCGTTCTATAGCAAGGCAGGTGAGAAGGGCACTAAAGCTCTGCACTTGGCTCTCGCGTGTAAGGGCGAAGTTCAATTCCCAGCACTGCTAGAGCAAAGAGCCCCAAGGTCATCAAGCTTTCGTTACTACTTATGTAAAAGAAAGATATTAATATCTCTTTTGGCTTTTTGAGAGCCAAATTGACATAAATGTGCTAAAAATATAGGTAGAAGTGAGCACAGGAAAGTGTTTCACTTTGGTTTTAATTCAAACACTTCAGCCATCTACACCTATCCAGCCCTGTGGTCAAACTTTGCCATACTTTTCTTCAGAAGCCCAGTTTACTTTATTTTTTTTTTTATAATTATTCTTTATTTACATTTTGAATGATTTCCCCTTTCCTGAATTCCCCCTCCCTCCCTGAAAGTCCCATAAGCCCTCTTTTAAAAAAAAGAGCCCAGTTTACTGTATAATGAACTGGCTGTGTAAGACCCCTTTGCTGTGACCTGCTGTGTCCTGCGTTTGCCATGTGTCTCTCTGCCTCTCGTCCTTGGCACTGACCTCTGTCTGCCCTCTTCTCAGCGGCTGTGACTGCTCTGCTGCAGCCTCACTGGCTCACCTTCCTAAGTCATACTTGGATGTAAGTGTTACCCAAACTTTTGACACCTCTCTATCAGACTTTTACTCATGCACACCAAGTCTAAGGTTTAGGTCGTTTCTACAGATGATGTCCACATCAGTGTTTGACAAATGTCGGCTCCTTGTGCTTCACACAGCACCAGAGTCAACATGTTAGAACCCATTCTTCTTGTACTGTGATCTTTTGTGACCTTGGGGCGACCTGATCCAACCCCATTGTATACTCCACAGCTCTTCTAAGCCCCTTCCTTTTCCTCAGCTTCAGGCCTTCTTCCAACTTTCTAATTGTTTATTATATTTAAAATATTGTGATTACTGGGCCAGCAATATGGCTTTGAGGGAAAGGTGTTTGCTGCCAAGCTTGACTACCTCAGTTCTGGGACCTACATAATGGAAGTCAAGAACTGACTCCAACAGGTTGCCCTTTGACCTTCACAAGCTTACGCAGCATCCCATGTACACCCATGCACATAAAAATAAAAGGTCATTTAAAAATAAACTGTTTGGACCCTTTCCCCTTTATCTTGCCTTTGTATCACTGATATCCTTTTCTAATTAGTTTGGAGTCACAAACAGTAAACTAAGACATCTGCACACTTCCCGTCCGCCCCTGCTAGACTATTCCATCTGCTGCTACAAAAAAACGAACCACCCACCAAGACAGGGCTTTCAGACTTGATCTCAAGTGGAGCATAATACAGCAAGATATCCTGTCCAGACTACACAGCAGTTGTTTTCTATGCAGTGCCACATGTGAATACAGTCGCCACCATAGTCACACAAGTCGCCAGCACGCACAGCTGTGTGCAGTGAGGACATAAATGGTGACCAAAACAGGTACACACTTTCTGCCTACCCGAAGTCTGCATTTTCAGAAGATGAGACAGGAGACAAGTAAGGTCAGTCAAATGTAAAACGTAACAACTCTTCTCCTGAGTCTATTCCACTCACAAAGAAGCAAGTAAACCTACACTTGGTCTTTGTTTAAGGATGACCTATTCTATGCTCAGTTCCATGAATTAGTTTTAGAAGGCTTCATTGATAGCTAAGTATGATGGCACATTCCAGTAATGCCTATAATCCTAGTACCTGGGAGTCTGATGTAGGGAGATCTTGACACTGTCTAGGAGAGGGGATTCAGAGGCAAGAGAACGCATCGACCATGCTCACAGAGGCAGGAAAAGTCCTTACAAACATGCCTCTCGATAAACATTAAGCTCAGTCAACTTACACACACACACACACACACACACACACACACACACACACACAGAGAGAGAGAGAGGGGGGGGAGAGAGAGAGAATGTCTACTATACTAAATATGTGTCTAAGTTAGAGTCTATTCTTGTAATTATTATAAAGGTTAATGTCAGATACTATGGGAAAGGTGGGTTGACTCTCCTACTATTTATGAATAATTTCAAGTTAGATACAATTATAAATATAACCTCAGTCTAAATGAACAAACGTCTTGATGCAGCTAGCTTTGGACTGGAAATTATTTTAAATCCCCCTCTGCCCAATGTCGGCATTGAAAACTAGACACAAAACCTATTTGACCACAGACTGAAGCAGGTATACATGGGAGGAAAATGACGTTGTCTTCAAAGCTGTTCATGCTGACAGAGCTTTTGAGAGGACAGGGCAGAAGGCCTTCTTTGAACAAACATGTCACCCTGAAGGTCAGGCAGTGCTGCCAGTCAAAACAAGTCTATGATTCTAACCTTGAGTTAAAGAAAGGAGACTGTGATGTGACCTCATCAGCAAAGGATCAGTGGCAGGTTGAAATCCCTTTCTGTTACTCTTGTATATTTTATGTTTTATTGCTTAAAATATATCGCCTAGGGACAGCAGAATAGATCAGTAGGTATACATGGACTGGCAACCTGAGTGATCCCTCAATCTCAAAAGATGGCAGGAGAGAGAGTTATCCTTTGAATTCACCCTTACGAATGCATACATGCACCCTCATACACATTTGAGCACACACACACACACACACACACACACACACACACACGGAACTACGGATACCATAATGAAGCCCCATGGAGAGCTCACTAGCTCTCCATCCCCATCTTCTTCTTCTAGTCATGAAGTAGCCATATGCCAGTAACAGCTCATATCCTGTCTCTCTACTGCTGAGATGTGAGAAGGGATGTGTGTGGCTTGCAGGCCTGGCTGGTGAGATGTCCCATTTGTTTCCTCCACCCAGAGGAGGGCGTGCCTAGAGCTTTGTGCTGAAGATGGCAGCTGTTATGTGCTCCTGCATATCACCCTCTCCCTCTCGTCCATCTCTCTCTCTCCCTCTCTCTCTCTCTCTCTCTCTCTCTCTCTCTCTCTCTCTCTCTCTCTCTCTCTCTCTCTCTCTCTCTCTCTCTCTCTCTCTCTCTCTCTCTCTCTCTCTCTCTCTCTCTCCAGTTCTTTGAGTCATTGAATTTGGGCTCCATGTTATGCCCTAAAAAGGCAGCAAGTCCCATACAATGCAGCACATTGATAACTCACACTGTGCTATGCTGGGCACCAATAACACAGCAACAAATGTGGCCATCGATCTTGCCCTCATCACTTTCATGGTCTGCCTGGCCGAAAGCACACTTTGTCGCAGTGTTTATACTACCTTTGTTTCTATCATAGGCTCTGAATAGGAAAGTTAAACATTAATTGCCAAGGCACAGAATTCAGAAGCCAATTCTTTCTGTATTCAATGGTACACAAACAAAAGGTATCTTAGATTGGTATATAAACATGGCATGTTTTGTTGAAAACTCAGAACTTACTCGCTGTTTTTCAGATGAAAGGTAAGTTGTAGATCAAATACCAGGGTGGCACTGAGAAGAACCTGGCCAGATTTCTTGTGATGTGGCCTTGATTCTTTATCTTTTTTTAAAAAGTGGTATTGGGTTATATTTTGGTGTTTTGTCTATCTCCCTCCTTCCTTTTGCCCTCGACCCCTGTAGCCTCCTTTGCACTTTGATGTCACATGAGACCTTTGCCCACCCCTACCTTCTTCATGCTCCTTGTTCTCCTCTTGTGGTTTCCTGTCTATCTTCAAATTCTGTACCTACTCCCCTAACTCCTTACTTATTTACACATATATTAAAAGTTATGGGTCCACTTAGGCAAAGGTCTTTTCAATAAACATGAATGTGCAGATGTCTTTGTGGTAGAATATGGAGTGCTTTGGGTATATACCCAGTATTAATATATCTTAGGTATATAATAGTTCTATTTTTAATTCTTTCAGAAACTTCCCCACAGATTTCCACTGTGAGTGCACTAGTTTATACTTCCCTCAACAGATCAGCAAAGCACAGAACACTTCCTTTTCTTTCCTTATGCAGGAAACTGAATCCAGGGCCTTGCTTACGCTAGGCAGGTGTTCTACTGCTGAACTACACGCCAGCCCATAAGATAGACTTTGGACCAAAGTGATTTATAATCAAGCCATTCTCATCATTGCCTATTGTTTACTCAAGGTCATATTAGCAGCGTATTCCACAATGGTAATAAATTTAGCTGGGTGTGAGGGCACACAGCTGTAACCTAGGACTCTCCAGATGCAGGCATGTGAATCACCTCAAGGTCATCCTCCATCATAAGAGACCCTGTCTCAAAAACAACAACAAAGACCAAAAAGAAAAAATATAGAATGAGCAGCAACTGATAGATTAAATTGAAGATTACTCCTTCTGTGTATTTCCCAATCATCCTGATATTCTGGCAATCTGAGTTTTGCACATTAGCCATAAATGCCTTTTTAGCTAGTGAGGATGTTACAGTTGTCTGGTTCCATGATGCCAGTTGTCTTTGTTAAAGGGGTGATAGGACTCAGTATACCTTTATGCCAATAGTCAACATTTTTACCATCAGAAGTGTGTCTCTAGTTACTTTCCCTGATTTCTCTCTTTTAAGGAAAGGAGAATATGCTATTGAATTTTCTTTCCTTGCCTCATAGCAATCAACATTTGTTGTGTTACAGAACATGGAAAGTCTCAGTTCCATGCAATCTCAAGAAATGCCTGAACCAGAAGCTGCAGAACTGATATCATCTGAGAGGTAATTTGAGAATTTTCTTCTCACTCTATTTTTCAAGGACATGAAAGATTTCCATCACAAACGCAATGTGAGTAATAAGAACTAAAACAATCAGAAGAAAGAAAGGATTGTGTGTAGACAGAAGTGTTTATTGTAAGGACAGTATTTGGGGAACAGACTCTATTACTATGGCAAATAATTATATCTACATGTGGTTTTCTTATATTTTTTATTCATATGCATTCACTTGAAGAGATAATATTTTTACTATTTGAAAATTTTATAAAATCTATTTTGATCACATTCAACCTCTCTCCTCCCACTTCTCCAGTTCCATCCTACTTCCTACTGGTCCAACTTCATGTTCACCCTTTTTAAAAGGACAGACAAGCCCAGGTGTGTTGTCTAAATACTCTTGGGTGTGGAAACTACCATGGAGTATGGATCACATCCTTAAATAAAGCTGACTCTTCTCCTACCAACTATTAAATCCCAAGAGCTTCTCAGCCACTGTTGGGACTCATGCGCCAATTCTCTCAAAGCTGGGACTTTATCTGCTTGAGCGTGTGCAGATCTTGTGCTTGCAGTCACAGCTGCTATCAGTCCACATGTGTTGTTACACCTAAGATATTAGTGAAATTCCTAGGTTCTTTATTACATTTTAATTTTATGTTCTACTTTCTTTTTTTAATTTTATATGAATTTGGGTCAGAGATACTCTGATCAATTTTAAAATAAATATAATTATATTATGAATGGATAAAAGAGATTATAAAATAAATGGATGACTTATATATTTGTTTTTCTTGTTGATAGCAAAGAAAATGAAAGAGGCAGTAGAGATACTCCGCGTTGTGAGGTGAGTAGCTAACAAAAGTGGATCCAGTGGTCAGACTTTGCCCTTGTTCTTGAGTGTGCTTGGGAAATGCTACTAGCCTGTTGATAAGAGCCAGTGAGGTAACTGACAGGACTGTGGTAGAAATGAGGTTAGATTATTTTACCCCTTGTAAAGATAAATTGTACTAGCATAGCTATTCTCCTCTCATTCCTTTTCAAATTAACATAAATTTATATTAAGCTACTCGATAGAGGTCCTTTTCTTTCTGATTAAGTAAAAAACTCAGCTCCCCAATGGCTGTATCTCTACGTTTCATTCATCTTCCTGCCTTTGCGTATGTCATCTTGGCACCATGTTGATTCAAGTACTCATTTTTCTCTTGGGCCTGTTTCTGGATCAGCTTAGTGTCTGAACTTAAAATTTATTTATGTATAGCACATGTTCTACTTCTAAATGCTCCCAGCCCCAGGGTCAATTTTAGTATGTTTCTGGGAAGAATTAGTGCTTTTCTCTAAATACTTTTAAAAGTAGATATATTAATAAAATATAGAGAAGTGTCTTAGTAGATGAATACTTCTTAAAATTTGCTGAATAATGACATGATTTATTAATGGAGTTATTTAATAATGCCTATTAAATTGTCTTACATTTATTCTATTCTCAGAGCATTTAATGACAGCCAGGATCACTGCCCCAAGAAAGTGTTGAGTCTAACAGATTAGAATCTAAGCACCATACTAGGTAGAAGTGAGTTCCATGGCTGAGTGAGTGGTCCAGGATGTATATAGCATGTAGAAAGTCTTAGATATGATCTCTACCAGTGGAAACACAGGAATTGGAAAATTTGAGAACTTTCTCTTCAGAAAAGTGTACACTCGGCACAAACAATTGTAAATTACTGAAAACCTTCCCACTAATGCTGTAGCTTTCTTCTTTCATTTCTGTTTGATTCTTGCCGTGTATACATCATCCGCCTAGACAGAGAGCTGGACATGGTGTCTTGGGCATGAAACTCCAGCACCCAGGAGGCTAAGGCACCAAGAATGACAGTCTGGCTATATAGCAAGATGCTGTCTCCCCACTAAACTCCTGGGTTTTTTGTTTTGTTTGTTTGGTTGGTTTTGGTTTGTTGGTTTTTCTTACTTCAAGCTTCTACCTCTGAGATAATTCCTTCATATCTTATTTACAACTGAAGTGTCCTTCCTCCCATAGGACCAAAGCAACAGACTAGGCTGCTGGGCTTTTCTTGTCTCTTAGGAGACCTCTTAGGGTACGCGTTTCTTCTTTTCTTTACCATCTTCCTTGGCTTGCAGAAAGCCCTTTGACATTGGACATAAGCTTAAATCTTGCCAGCCTCCTGGAGATGTCTTCTCATCTTTTCTGGGATAACATGAAGTAGAACAGTGGTGTCAATAAAATCCCTGAGAGTAAATCATAATGCCAAATGGCACTCAAACTCACACTGGCCTCCCTGTGTCTCTAGCTCACAGCACAATCATTGAGGCAGAACATAAATTCTTCTCCTGAGTGCCAGGCCTGCTTCTTACATGTGCTACCCATATGGAGCACCGATCAGCAACCAGCTCACCGTAAGCATCAACTCTTAAGAAATACTACCATCATGACCACTTCAGTTAGGAGAAGAAATTAGATGGTGAATTAAAATCAAGAACAAACTCTGTCACCCTTTATCATAGTTGCACCAATGGAGAAAAAGATACCACTTCACAGGATTGGGATTACATCTATTTTGAGGGACTATTTTTATTACTATTCATTACATAATGGGAGATTTGTTTTCCATTTTTAACATACTCTCCCTTGTTTCAGTATGATTTTATTTTTTTTTCAAATATCAATTGGCTGCTTTAAACATACTTCATGCCAACACCTGTTTTGAAAACAATCATGACCCTGCACCTTCATTGCATGTCTTAATTTTTTTTTATTTTAAAAAGAGGGTCTCTGGGAGTCTCTGGTATGTACTTTTCACCAACAGTTGCACGTTCTTTTCTTCTGATGTTTGAATTTAAAAATTATTTAATGACACACAATGAAAAATGTCATTAAGTCACTTCAAAATGTCACAAAGAAAAGTAGCATTCCTTGCAGTGGGCAATGGAGAAGTTGACAATATGGTTGACAACATTAATAAAAATATCTTCCCTGGGTTGTATGAATGGAAATAACTTAAAAAAGAAGTAGCATGTGTTTTATAACACATGGAGCCTGGAGTGTTTGTTCTTTCTTTCTGAATCTCATTTACAATCTCAGGTCCTGAGAAGAGAAAGCACCCTTACCACTCATGTGCCCCCACTTCTAAAACACAGGACTGAAATATGTTTTCAGACTTGTGCTCACTATGGAGGTGTCTTACACTTCAGCTCCTTCTGTGGGCTAAGCATTTTTCTTTAAAGGTTTACTTTTATTATTTTAATTATCCATATGCATGTGAGTATTTGCATGTGAGTCTAAATGCCCAATGGAGGCCACAGATATCAAACTTCCCTACAGATGTAACTACAGGCAGTTGTGCACTGTCTGATGTGAGTTCTGGAAACTGAACTTGGGTCCTCTGCAAGAGTAGGAAGCACTCCAAATCACTGAGCCATCTCTCCAGTCCCAAGCCAAGGAATTTTATGTTGTGAAAATATATTGCACTTCATATAAAGTCTAGACTATTCAAACAATAAACTTATGAATCTTTTTGCCATGGAAGTAAATCAAGCAAGGATTATTAACTGTGTGGAAGGACATGGAATTACCAGAGAGAATTTATTTTATTTCAGAATTCTAAGGCAGGGAAGTGTTAAATTCTTTCAAGATATTTTTATGTTCTTTATGCCTTCTAAGCCCACCAATTAAGAGTGATTAGAAGCATACCTTTGATAACAAACAGGACATTCATCATAAAAGCCTATTTGCCTTTTTCTCATCCTGCTTCAAAAAAGTAATTAAATAAAAGAAGGAAAAGAGAATGGGGAGAAGGGGAGAGACGTTAAGGCTTTCTGTGCAAGACTGAGAGTTGATTGTCCCACAATCTCAAGTGCAGCCTCTCAATGACCCTGAGAAACAGGACTGTCCTGCTCACCACACACTGCTGGAACTTGTGCACACTTGAACCTTGGGACTGTGTTATGTCTACTCTCCTTTATTATTAGGCCAAACAGTAAATGTTGGCACTTTCCTGTGTCTTTAGTTAATACTGTTTTTTTCCTGGGAAAGCTGCATTTTCCCAGCAGCCTCAAGAATTGTCATTCCTCATTCTAAGTCCTCAGCCACTTACCTAAATTCTGCATAGGGAATGGCTCATGAACTCATCTAATACCCAAAGCTGGGGACAGAACCGAGACAAACAAGCTCGGCTGGACAGGTGGGAGTCTTGACGATGATGGGACTAACTGAAGTTGATGGTTTGAACCTACATGTGGACTGTCACCTGAGGCCTCCAGCCCTCAGACCTTCAAAGTTTTTCTTCCACCCTGAATTCTATACCTTATGCATTTGTGAAGTCTATTGCCCAGAACATGCTACACATTCAATAAACCACTGCAATAGAAAGGGTGAAGGGAGTAGAGGTAGAAACAGAAGTCTATATACTCTTGCTGTGGGCAATCTATTGTGTATGTTTTTGATTTGTATCTCACAACAACCATAAGATGTCTCAATCCAGTATTAGAAAAAGGGAAACTATCACTCAAAGATGCTGATTCACAGGTCTTGACAAAGCAGAGCTTCTATTAGACTCAGGTCTCTACCTCCACAACCCACCCTTACCTGTATACTGTACATGAGGTGTCCACTATTCCACTAAGCAAAGATTCTTTGCATTATCCTATGAAGCAGCATTTTGACAGCAGTTCACTGTGGTCCACATCATAGCATGAAAGATTTCTGAGGTGAAAATTGTGCAATGGATTTACTTTTTGATCGAACTGGAGATACTAGTTGTGTAAACAACAAAACTTTAAACCAAAAATATTTCCGTATGTGAGGCTGCCCTTGACAAGTTAACCTGAATGATCAAAGAAGAGAAACCGATAAGCAAATAGGTAGTATTTACCATGTATATAATAAGCATTCCTAGAAAGTATGGACTGCCTGGCCAGGTGCTTCAACTGAGTTGCCTACAGGCAGGAAGAGAAGTATGTCTTCTTGAACATGGCTGCAGAGCCTGGGTCGCCACTGAAGAGCAGCCTACCATCACCATCTCCTCCTGTGTGGTAGCCAGTTGTGAAATCCAAGTCCAGGAGAGACACCAGCTTCATAGACCCATTGGACCAAAAATTAGGACTCAAGCTGCTAAGATCAGAGGACAAGTAGAGCAATAACCTTCAGGATGGATCATATCCCAGCAAGACAGAGCCAAGGTGTGCCTGAGTTGCGCCGGAACAGAGCAAGCTTGCTGTGCAAGTGTGTCCATGGTTATACAAGCTGGGGTAGGCATAGGAAAGAGTGACGTGTCTGCTGTTGTTCCAGGAATCAACTTCAGTTAACCTAGGTTTCACTATGCAGAATGTCCTACTCAACACTGAATGGTGCCCACCCTGGTGGCCCGTCCTTACAGGATTTCAGATGCAGTGGCTATTTGCTATGCCTAAACCACATGAAAAAGCAAACAAGCAAACAAGAAACCAAGGCCTCGTTGAACAAAGCTTCCTTCTTGCTGAAACGTTCTTCCCAGTGACAGCCCATTTCCTCACTTCCTTCACACCTCTGCCTGTGTGTCATTGTCAAAAGAAGCCATCCAGTCCACGGCCACTCGACATAAAACATGACATCTTGTCCGTTGTCACTAACACTCATCTTTCCTTGTTTTATCTCTACAGACCCAATGATATTTTTATTTTCAAAACGTTTAATGGCTTGTTTATTTTTATTTGATATGTAAGGGTGTTTTGACCACACATATGTCTGTGTACTTTGGATGACGTTATATGTGGAGGTCAAACCCCCTGGAACTAGGGTTACAGACAGTGGGAGCCTCCATGTACATGTGGAGAATGGAACCTGGGTTCTCTGCAAGAGCAACAGTGCTTTTAGCCAGTGATTCACCTTTCTAGCCCTGAAATAATTTATTAACTGATTCTATTGTGTAACACGCATAGGACATTTGATTTTGTCTAACGCAATTTTCCTAGTGTCTAAGAAACTATCTAACACACACTAGAACATCGTTTCTTGGATGAACTAGTGAGTCCTTTTCCTCTTTGCATGTCATGTTTTCGACATGTAGCAGCCAGCACAAGAGTACACTTAATTATGCAGAGCTTAGCTCAGCATATAGGGTCTGTCACTTTTGCCTCTGCTTCTGGCACCCTTGTCATCTGCCTTCCCTCTTCTCAGTCCCAGAGCTGCCCCCTGGACCTCTTCTCCCACTTTGGCCAGGGTGCTCCTTGGTTTGCTTGCCATCATACTAGCCCTCTTCTGCCTATGCCTATGTGGTAGGATCTCTTTCTCATTTTGCTCATTTTTTTCCATGATGAATAAAAGTGTTCCTTGTTTGGATATAGTGTATTTTACCTTAAATTCAGTCATATGTGCTGTCTTCTAGTCCCCTCAATAACCATTTGGGGACCTGGCATATTACCCATTGGTCTTTACATGGTATCATATAGCAACAGAAGGAATGGTGACTTCTGCTTGGCTGTCTCTTTCTTGTGTTGTAGGCCTGTAGGCTTTGATTATCATGTCTTAGATATTCACAAGAACTTTAAAGGATTGTTGAGAAATACTTATTTACTATATGCATGTCCATCTCTCTGTCTCACACATTTACAGTCATACAAACCTATACATTCACACAAATTTGACTGATTATCCCTAAAACTAATCTAAAAACTGAATATTATGTTGAAGTTTACATCCCTGGTCCACTTAGGCTAAACTCACAGAACCAGTGGCTGATGTCATATGACGGTTTCCCAGTAAACAGATAAGACCCTCAGAATATCCGAGTGCAACAGTTGGGTTCACATATCAGATATTACATTGTGATTCATAACACTAGCAAAATTACAGATGTAAAATAGCAACAAAATAGTGTTATGTTTGGGGTCACCACAACATGACAAACTGTATTAAAGGGTCATAGCATTAGAATGGTTGAGAACCACTATCCTAGAGTCTAAGGCCTTGGTATTTCTTGTGATGCTACTGCTCATCACGACTATATTGAAGTATGGTTTTGTTCCCCATGTTAAGAAATGCCAGTCTTCACGCTTCACTCAAGGGAAACAGAATAGAAAGAAAAGCACCAAGAATTCCCCTGGTGATCTCAAAGTGGGTCGGACAGCTACTAAAAGGAGCTGAAAGACTTAAATAGCACTTTATTTTAAGTATAACAACATCTCCTACATTAATGAATTCACTTATGGTTTCCAGATGCTCTGTTTTTTTTTTCAATCAATAATAGGATAACTAAAAATAAATGTCCATTTATCCCCCAAAGAAAATATTTTGTACAGATCTGTGCTATTTGAAAAGTATATTTTCGAGTAAAAATATTTAAGCACAGATTTCACAAAAACTGGAAGAGATATAACAGCTTAACTTACAATATGCCAAGAGAACAAGTTAAAAAGACAATTTTGTTGCAAAAGAATTTATTTAACTGCCATTGTAAACACACACACACACACACACACACACACACACATACTTAGATTAAATATCTGTATTTTAGGGAAGGCATCTCCCTTCCATCATTTCCGAGCCAGGTTGTGGTACTACCAAAGGCAGAGCCAAATGCAGCTTTAGTATTCAAGGTAACTGGATAAATAGAAAAAGAATGACAACTGCAAATTTTTAGGATAAAATTACATATCGCCAACTTGCCAGCTCTTACTTTTGCTGGGAGGGAAGATCGTTCTTCCCTATTCTTGGCTTGTTTTCAGGGTCTGTTTCTCACTGCTGGCTGAGATGAAACACCAAACCCCAGCCAGTTGAATTTGCGCAACAATGTTTTAATACCCAGAGCGCCTCCATAAATAGTCTGTTCTCCCCACACTCTAGAGAAAACAGCCCCATTTAATCGATCTAAGCCTGAGGGCTCAGAGGAGTGTGGTGGCCCCGGCTTCTCCCCTGCCCTTGCAGGAATGTTTACCTAAGCGGCAAAGACGCTGCTTGCCAGACACACCGTGGTGCTGCCACAGCCTTAGCAACCGTGGCCAGCTTTTTGTTGTTGTTTACCGTCTGATGGGCCATGCTCCTTTAAGAAACATAAACTCCTTCTTCTTCTCGGGTTTTAGTCAGTAATCACTCAAGACCTGTCAGCTGCCTGGAGTTATCTGGAGGAGCAGCCTAAGGAAATCATCTTGCCTCTCCCCTCCCAGAAGAAAGTTAAAGGCTGGCAGATGGACAGTGGCTATTTGCATGAGAGTGGCCAGAGCGTGCCCAGGGGGCATCAAGCCCTGGTTTTTATTTCTGCAGTGGAAATGTTAGCAGCTGTGACTTGGGAGGTTGCATTCAGAATCGATGCAAATGTTTTTGCATTTTGATGAACAGTAACTTTAGGGGACACTGCGCTGTTATTGCAGAGCCCCACAATGAAGATTCAGGAGCATCCCAGTGTATCTGATGCCAAACAACAGAGGAATCAAGATGCTGAAGATCAGCAGGAGAGCTTTGTCCCAGATATGCCCCCGTTGGACCTGACAGCACTGTGCGATGAGAAGACCTGGGAAGGTAGGTGATCATCTGCGGTGTGGGTTTCGCATTGAAGAAGCATATATGAATAAGTATAGACAAAGCGTGTGACCGCATGCCTGTGCGGATCGGAGGATGAGCCGTGCATGCAGAAGAAACTGGGTTTCTATTAATAAAACAAAAAACAAAAAACCAAAATCCCTTACCGGGTATAGGAACATGCCGTTTAGTGTTGCCAAGGGTAGTTGCAATACAAGAAAGGAAAATATGCAGACGCTTTGTCCTAGTGTCACCTTGCAGTATATTTTTAAGCTAGCAAGAGTGCTGCCCTGCTTGTGGTACACTGCAGAAAGCCAGCCACCCACCATCTCACCCACTACCCCTCATGCCTTAGCTGACTCTGGCAGCTACTCGCCAGACACATTACCCACTTCCTGGAGTATACATTCCAAGTTTCTAAGAAAGATATTCTTCTTTGCTTCTCTTCTATCTTTTAATGTATACATTTAAAAAAAAATCTGGCTCACACATCATTGGGAACATTGACTGAAAGCATTTCTTTGCTGAAGACTTCTGACATGGTTTTAGCTTGTTCTCTAGAGCCTTCTGATGAAGATATCAGAAATCTGCTCTGAGGAAGAAGTTAGCTTAGTCACAACAATCTCTAGGGAGGACCCAAGCTGCCTCCTCCATCCCTCTGAGAACACTCACACCTGTGTCACCATGTCACCGTTTTGCACAGTGTGTGTCTGAAGGCCATAGTCAGGGAGAAATGGGCTTCTGGCTTCATTAAGGCAGCCGAATGTAGCATAATGACTTAACAGAGAGTCACAGCTATGAAAAGCAGTCCTGCTTGTGTGGGGATGCCCTGTCCGTATCCTGATCCACTCCTCAGTTCTTATCTAATGATCAAAAGCCCATGTGAAGAGCCCACAGGGTGAAAGGCTATCCTACGTATTGTCCTGACCTAGCGAGCTTTGTGAGAACAGACCGCTTCATTTTCATGTTTTCCCCCTATAATCTATGAAACCTGTTCTGGTTGCTTTCATATAATTAGGCAGCTGATCTGAAGTTTTCTCAGATCACTCCAACTCAAAATATTCAGAGAACAAAAGAGGGCATGGTTGACTTGCTTCACGTGAAATGTAACTGGCCTATTTCTGGATAGCTATTGGTTTGATATTCATTTTTGACCACTTTGAAATAAGCATATGTCTTTTTAATCTGTAAGTTGGCAACAATTTGACTTTCTAACCTTAAGAGTCTCAGAGAGGTCACTGTTGCCCAAATAAAAGCAAAAGCCCAAATAAATAAACACCATATTTGAGTTTCAGTGATATGGGCTATCATATAGCTTTTAAATAAAAAGAAGAATCTGGAGTCAGAATTCAAATGAGCTACAGTCTCTTCCTTACTCCTCAGTTTCATTATTTCTCTTGGTTAATCACAAATGTAAATGTCTCTCTCAACACACATAACTTAAAATAATGCTGAACAAGCTCTTCAGCATGGTTAGAAGCCAATATAGAGTTTCCTAGAAATCATTCCATTAAAGAATTTTTTTTGTAAAGAATAAAAGTGTGGAGGAAGTAGCATTTTATTTAGAAGGCTGGGCAGGATGTTTTCCTCAAGGTTAGAAAAATACACTTTACAGGCTGGCTTGGGCATGAGACTTGTGTTGGTGAATTGCTATGACTATTCTTTTTTTTTTTACCCCCATTAAATTTGCATTTGTTGTTGAACTTTTACAACTCTAAAACCTACAGTGATTTATTTTTCAAGGTCATTTTGGCAGTTTGGTTACTGCTTTCAGTAACCTTTTTTAAATTACATATTTTAATTTCCAAATTGCTTTATAATAGGAACATAGTCCTATAGTCAAAATAAAGGAACCAATGTGTAAAGCTAGGTTAAATGACAACAATAAATTTGATGGCCAGAATATGATCTATAGCTTCTTTAAGAAATAGAAAGATGTTTTCCTAGTAGCCAATGAACTTCACACTAGCTTAAATTGTGCTCACAAAGGCAAGACAACAAAATATAAGGATGGAGGTAACCATCTCGAGACTGTGCAGACAGATATCCACCCTCAGCCTCCATCCCCCCTCAAAGCCACAGTGTAGAAGGACACTCTGGGTTTGCATGACTGCTCCCTGGCCTGTGTCATTGGTCACTTCCTGGAGCCAGGAAGGGTCACCTGATGTGGGGTGGCCTGAATGGCTGAGGTAGAAATCCCCCTGCAGGCTGTGCTGCAGAAATAAGGAAATACTGTTCTCCAAGTTGTTAAGCTTAGGATAAAGGAAACAATGAAAGGGATTGAAATGGTAAGTAGATTCCATAGTCTACAAAGTGGAACCCTTGCAAGTAAACATAGTGTCCATCTCATCCTGGCTTGCTGGCCTGCAGTCAACTGTGCCTTCACCTTTTAAGGCACATTATGTAATCTGGCAGGCTGTTATATTTCGTGGTGTTAGGGTTTCAACTCTCCAAAGTTAATTGGTTACATAAATCAGAGGCATTGTTCTGATACTGAAAGGTAATTAGAATTGTGCAATTAAAAGGCATGTTGATATGTGTGATATGTAAACATAATTGTACTTTATTTGCCTTGAAACTTTTAGGCAGACATACACACACGCACATGTAAAACAAACAATTATAAAATATTCTTAAAAACGAGTCACGGAGACGGGTTGGCAAGAGGGTTCAGTGGGTAAGGGCACTTGGCACCAAGTCTGATTACCTGAGCTCAGGCCCCAGAATTTACACTGTGGAAGTAGAAAAGCAACTGTCACAAACAGTTCTCTGCCCACCACATGTGCACTATGACACACACAAACACAATAATCAACCAACCAATCAATTGATGAGTATAAAAAAAAGTATTTTAAAGGAATCTTGGAGAAGCAAGATCTTAAAAGATCTCCAGTTGACCCATCCCGTCATACAATTAAGAAAGCTGAGCATCTCCTAACTTCTAGATCATACTCTAAGCAATGCTATTCAGGCATCCCATCAAACAGGGTAGATAAGAACCAAACTTCAAATCCTGGCTTTGCTAATTGATATGGTCTATGGGAAAATTAGGAAATCTGTCTCCATTTTGCCTTGACTCCATTGTCCCTAAATAAGTGTAACAGCAAAAGCAAATAATAAGACCTAATAAATATAATCTTTGTTTAATAAGGATTAAATGAACTAATATCGGTTGTCTTCCACATCCTATGGTCACCATATGAGTGTTACGGCTTTGCTTTCCCACAAATATCTCTAAATATAGTTGGGAGCAAATTCAGCAGATATACTGTAGGATACTCTCAAAGAAGTAATAATTTTTAAAGAAGCCAAATCAATAATAACTAGGCAGGCCCCCCATATATTTGCTAAGTGTTTCCCATTCATGCCAATCTCTATTCCTCTGTTTTGTAGTAGGCTAGACCTTGGATTGGGAAATGCAGCACTTAAGAGAGAGTAGCTAGCCTCCTAGCAGGGTCTTCATGATAGCTTTCTCTGAGATGTGTGAGGAATAGCAGACAGTACGTAGTAGCTGATTAAGAACTATGTGTGCCTGTGCAAGCCCATGGGTTCAGCTCACCTCAAATGGCATTGCTCTTTTGGTTGAAGTCATCAGCCCTATTCTGTTCGATACATTTATCAATAATTTAAGCAGACCTCCTGGGGACCTGCTTCTTTACTTTGCAGACGGAGGCAAAACAGATATATGAGCCCTAAAAATTAAATACAGGATTGACAAAGCTGACTGCTAAGGGTCCTTATAAATTTGGTAGTTTGCAAGACTTTTTTGAACAATTTAGTAGGACTCACATTGTTCTAAGGTTGAATTTTAGAACAGAGAACGATTTTTATGAAGGTAATCCCTCAGTGTGGCATCTAACTTTCCATGTCTGGGATGCTCTAGCACCTCTTTGAACAGCTAAGACAGTCACGACATCCTTCCAAGAAGTAATGGCTCTAAACAACATAGTTGGGAAAGAGCTATGGAAAATATCATCTCCATTGATTTTGTCCAGATTTCTTATAAAGAACTCATTTCAGTAGCCAGTTTCTTTGATATAGCACTGGTTGCAGCCAGATAAGCAGAGCGCAGCTGTCTCAATGCCCTGTGCCAGCTTTGCTTGAAGATGAACTTCCTGTGCTGGATCCATTCCTTTTAGGACCCTGTGTAATGTGGTCTCGGAATTAGGATTCCTTAGAACTTATCAATTACATAGTGAAAGACCCGGAAAAATGAGGGTGCCCCAGCACCCCATGCCTTGGAAGGCGACACCCCAATCACTCACGAGAAACAGTCTTGATGCAACAACAAGAGGATTTTTATTTCAAAGGCTCTGGGGTTCACAGTCTTACACCACGCAGGGGTAGAGGATTGTGGACCCCGAGTGCAGAATTGGGACAGCTTTTATAGGTTCATAATAAAGCACATTGCAAGCCAATCGATTTGTACCACTCCATAGCTTCTAAGCCAATCAGTTTAAATTATTCAAGCCTGTGCTCCAAGGACCAATCAGCTTTCTATAGAAGCTAGATAGCAACTAGTTAGCTCATTTTTTCTTATGGGGCCAGCATCACATACTCAAGGCCTTTTTATCTAGTTTCTAACAAAGAGCAGGGTCTGGAATTTGAATTGTTTAGTGCGTCTTAGGAGGCTGGAGTTAGGGCTGTATTTTTTTATCCTTTCATTAGCTGGAACACAGCTTTTATATTGTTATTTCTGATGGCCTGCTATTGTATCAAATGGCCTAAGTGAATTAATTTTTAATAATAAATCACATGATTATATCTATAATTCATTGTGAGTGTATCGAAAGGATTTTTATTTGAAATAAATATGTGCTTATTTTATGTCCTGCTGTAGGGGGGAAATGCACTGTGAAGACTCATGACTTTTTTGTTATCCCCTTTAGTACTTTTCTTACAATATTCTTGTTTCAATGTTTTACAGTTATTGACTCAATATAAACTATTTTTCAAGCATCTCTTAGAAATGGCTAGGGATGCATCCTCAAAACTGGTCTCTACAAAGCAATGTAATGATGTATACTATGTGTCACAGGATGCCAGGCTGTTCCTTGGTTCCTAGTTGAGTGACAGTAAATGAAAGCCAGGCTATTTCAGACTAATGTGGAAAGGGTTGTATTGGTTCTTTAGTATATGAGATATGGACTGCATGTCAATTTGTGACTTTCTTAAATGGAGTCCTTTAGATTGAGACGGCATAGAAGGGAGAAGAGGCCATCCGCCTCAGTGATCCACGTTGCAGAACTGGGAACAATCACTTCTGTTCCACCTGTGGAACAGTGATAAAATATTGCTCTTTATTTTGTTAAAGCTAAAATTCACAATGACTTTATATCTCTTGACTTTCAGTAATGGATTCATCTACCCTACCTAAATGGTTTAGTAGGAAAATGCTAGAATTTTCTGAGCTGTCTTATTTCCTGTTCGACACTTGTAACACTAGGAAAGGATGTATTTGGGTGTTTTGTTTGTTTTTGTTTGGATGTTTACCATTGAAATAATTGATCCAGGACAAAGACAAAATAAAGTTGTATTAAACAAGAGAATGGATAGATGGCTTCAGGTTACCTGTTAAGCACCACTCCTAATTCAGTCTATTTAAAATGAGTTTATGACCATAAAGACCAAATAGTTGAAACCTCAAAGATGTTTTTGTTTTAGAAAATGTACTCTTCTGGATTAAAATTTAAATTGAGGGTTGTTTTTTTTTTTTTTTTTTTTTTTTTTTTTTTTGGTTTTTTGAGACAGGGTTTCCCTGTATAGCCCTGGCTGTCCTGGAACTCACTCTGTAGACCAGGCTGGCCTCGAACTCAGAGATCCACCTGCCTCTGCCTCCCAAGTGCTGGTATTAAAGGCGTGCGCCACCACGCCCGGCCAGAGGGTTTTTTAAACTATATTTTTTTTGCCTTGATGAATAGAAATCTCAAGCTCACTAGCATACCCTTGTGGCAATATCGACATCGTAGTTCGTTTTGTCAAATCTCTGGGTCCTGTCCCCTTAGTTGTTCACTCATCTGCAGAGGCCAGGGCCAGCAGCAAGGCTGCTTAGGCCATCTTAACTTTGCAGTCTGATTGAGTTGATTTTCGTCTTAGGAAATAGAAGATGTGAGCTAGTCAGTCTAGCAACCTCTGCAACAACACTAAAATCTACATTTCTCCCAGAGACTCCTTTCTCCTGCCTCCCTCTTTTCCTGGTGCTTTTCATTCTTTTATGTCAGCAGAACATAGCTGCTCAGTCCTGTAAGCTGCTACGTAGCACATAGGGACTAATACCATTTGTCCAAAGAATGTTTGTCTCCAGGCTTAGCCATGTGCATTGCCCTATGTTTGAGCCTCAATAAATGAAACTTTTTTTCCTTGAACATTTTTATTTTCCGAATATTTATCTACATTCCCAGATAACTTGAGTTCCTTTAAACTGAAAACCTTGGTCTTTATTATTTAATATTGCAAATGAACGTGTTTATCATCCTATTGTACTGTGAAGTTTTTCCAAGCTTCAGGTAGTTGTCACAGATTTTGTAGCTCTGGCACATTCTAAAGCAAAACACTTACTTAGAAGTTAGAAGGCACAAGAGCACTCCCTCTCTTCTCTCACTGACTGGTGCTTGTTCTTAACTTCCTTACATCTCAGTGGCCTTATCTCTCAGCAGCCTGGGATCAGTAGTTCTCAAAGCTGACTATCACGTGGGCACTTGAATCATTTGGGCAGCTTTTAAGTGTGTGCATGCTTTTGTGTGTGCACACTGGTGTGTGTAGATGTAGATATACACGTGTGTAATGTTTGTTGGCCTGCCTGTCAGTCATATCTGGACCTTCATTTATGTATACTGTATGTGGGGTAGGTTAAAGATTTATATATTCCTAGTTTCCCTGGGTTACTCTAAGCATGTACCAAGGGTGAGAGGTCTTAAAAGCTGTTGACCTCTGCCTCTAATGTTCTAGAATTATAATCTGGTCTTTCTACATACAAAGCTTAAGCACATGCATTCCCTATAGCTGTAAACAGTTTCAAGCTTCATATTGAAGGAGCAATTGAGAGTTCTGTGATTCAGACTTTAAGAATCCCAGAGTCTAAGATCGGAGTAAGTATTAGGCTTGTGGAAATCACTCAATGGCAAGTGTACTCAGAGGCTTCAGTGCAGATTGTGTGCCACCCAAGATCTACTTTGAAGTCTTTTAGATATAGTTGTAAAGCTTTTCTTAGTATTTATTTGCTTTGTCGGGTGGTGGGGAGGTGGGCTGTTGCGCCCGCACCACAGTGAACTTGTGGAGCTGAGAGAATGAGCTGAGGACTTGGCTCTCTCCTTCCAACATGTGAGTTTCAGGCATCAAGTTCATTCAGGTCATCAGACATGATGGCAAGAGCCTTTTCCCACGCAGCCATTTTGCCAGCCCAATACTTGTTATTTCCCAACTAAGAAAAGCAGTATTTTCAAATGTGGCTTGTGAGAAATAAACACCACCTTCTTGCCTCATAAAATAAAAGGTTGCTATTTTGTGCTTTTTTTTTTTCTGACTGATTACCTAAAAATAGTTTGTATGGGTTTGGCATCTATAAGGCTCTTTTTCCTCTCTTCATAATTTATGTATGCTCCCTCCACCTGCTCTTGGGCAGCTTCTGAAATTACAAGTGCAGAACAGTCAGAGGCATGCTAATCCTGTGTACTAGGCAGAGAGGCATGCATAGTCAGAGGCATGCTAATCCCGTGTACTAGGCAGAGAGGCATGCATAGTCAAAGGCATGCTAATCCTGTGTACCAGGCAGAGAGGCATGCACAGTCAGAGGCATGCTAATCCTGTGTACTAGGCAGAGGCCCAGGGAGAAACATTCTAATCCTGTGCAATAGGTAGAGAGGCTTGCACAGTCAGAAGCGAGCTAATCCTGTGTACTAGGCAGAGAGACACAGGAAGAAACATGCTAATCCTGCATGCTAGGCAGAGGCCCAGGGAGACGTCTTACTAAGTCACCCACATAGAGTTTGTACACCCTTGGTCAATAGGATCTTACAGGCTAGCATGGCTCCTTAGTTGCCAGGATAGACATGGTGCTATGTGCATGCACCCTTTCCCCAGACACTCATGGCTCTTCTAGTGGTCGTCCTGCTTGGGAAGGATTCTATTACCTCTATTGGGTAAATGAACTTCTACACAATTGGATATGTACCTTCCAGGGTATTTCTTGGGGCGGCCCTATCAAATTCTGGTCTGAAAGCAAGTGAGAATAGAGATAGTCAGGTGGTGGCCATGGGATACAGTGGTGATTTCATTTAGAGATGGTGTCTACTCTGGACCTTAGATATGAAGCAAGAAGCCACCCAATGGGAAGTGACCTAAATAAAACATTCAGGAATCAGGCTGATTATGCTTTCAGGAACAGTGTTAACCTCTTAAACCTCATCCATTTTCCAGAACCCATCCCATCCTGTCAGCAAGAGAATGCAGACTCTGATGAAGCCCGCCTCTCCCCACAGGCTGGGCGCCTGATTCACCAGTTTCTAGATGAGGACAGCGACCCCATGCTGTCTCCCAGGTTCTATGCCTATGGGCAGAGCAGGCAGTACCTGGATGACACAGAAGTGCCTCCGTCTCCCCCCAATTCCCATTCTTTCATGAGGTACGTTCTTTGTTACTGATAAGCAACTGCAACAGCCACATATCATCAGAACAGACAGAATGTCACTGATGGTTCCCCCAACTAGTAAAAGATTAAGCTGGGGATGTGCGGAGGGATTTGTGGAGTGCGACACCTAAAGTTCTCCATCCTAGTGTGGAGGCTGTGGTGGAGTTTGCACTTAAGCTGTGGCCCAACTGTAGATCTCATTTTGAATTCCAGTTTGCGCCTCCTTCCTAAAGCTCTGTCAAATATAACATTTAGGCTTGAACTCCATTTCAAATTGTTTTGATAATGTAAGTGGAAGTGCGAGAAACACAGACTTATTTAATAGGGGGCATATACATAATTCAGATGCACTCAGAAAATCACTTGGGCTTTATCAAAGGGGAGGGGATGTTTTCACTCCTCTGTGCCATCTACTCTCATGTCCTGAAGGACCTCCCTGTAGTTGTTGGTCATTCATAGGGCAGCTAACCCAGGCCATGCTCTTTGCAGGCGGCGAAGCTCCTCCCTAGGGTCCTATGATGATGAGCAAGAGGACCTGACACCCGTGCAGCTCACCAGAAGGATCCAGACCCTTAAAAAGAAGATCCGGAAGTTTGAGGACAGGTTTGAAGAAGAGAGAAAGTACAGGGTGAGTTTTCCGTAGGATCGCCTCATCCCAATACACCCTTCATCTGATAGAGCTTCAGTTCTCTACCTGTGGGTCTCAGATACACTACAGGTCTGATATTTACATTACAGTTCATAACAGTAGCAAAATTCCAGTTATGAAGTAACAACAAAATAATTTTGTGGTTGAGGGTTCACCATAGCATAAGGAACTATATTAAAGGGTCACAGCATTAGGAAATTTGAGAACCATTGATTTAGAGGACACCCAAAGTTAATTAAAAAGGGAATTTTACTTGTTGAGCTAAAATATGATTCAAGATTATCTTCTACAGTTTCCTCCATGCTGGGCTCCTTCCATTGTTGGCTGTGTGTTGGTTTCCCAAGCCAGTGGCAAGAAGGCATTTTTCATGTTGGCTGTAACATAAGCTATAAACTCTTCTACTTCCAGCTTCATTAGCTGAAATATAGAAATAATAGAAAAGGGGATGTGGAACCCACAAAAGTCCATGATCATAAAGATCCAGTATTTTGCTCTTAAGGAAATTGGCTTGAGTATTGGAAAGAAACAGTAAAATATTTACTCTAGGGGGCTGGGGAGATGGCTCAGTGGTTAAGAGAACCATCTGTTCTTCCAAAAGACCCAAGTTCAATTCCCAGTACCCACATAGCAGTTTACAACTGTCTCTAACTCCAGTTCCAAAGGATCTGATACCCTCAAACAAATGCACATAAAGTAAAGTTAAATAAACCACTTAAAAAAACGTATTTACTCTAGACTTTCTTTCCCAGCCCTCCCACAGTGACAAGGCCGCCAATCCAGAGGTTCTGAAATGGACAAATGACTTGGCCAAATTCCGGAAACAGCTGAAAGGTAAGTGGAGTTGTGGACTTTCTGGCATGGCCTGTGCGCAATAAACCAGGAGCCACATCCCTGGTGTTCTGCTGAGCTTCCCCAGAGGGTCACCATCAGGGCTTCCCAGGTCTGGAGACACTTCCCAGTTCACCCAGTTCTTTTTGGAGCGCCATTCCGAGACCTTGGAACGTCTCCTGTCACAAGACAACCAGACAAGATATGATATGAATTCCTCAACATGTCTTTATTTCTGCACACTCCTATAAAGGTGCTTTCACGTTAGTACTTCGTCTACCCATTTATTCTATGGTTGCACTTGTAGGAATGTTAGAAGGCATTTCATCAGAGACAGATCTGAAAGGTCTAGGCACCTTCCCCTTGAAGAGCTTTCTGTATTTAGGGAGAGTCACAGAAACAACTAAATGAAATGAAAATGTGATATGCCGTACATTGGATGAGAAGCAGTGGTTGGTGTCTGATTTTAGACCAGTACATGTATGTATGTGTATATATATATATATATATATATATACACACACATATATATGCATATACACATACATGTGTGTATATGTATATGTGTGTTACGTATACATATGTATGTATGTGTGTATATATATATACATATATATATGTATGTGTATATATATATATATATATATATATACTATATGCAGATCTATATGTCTTTGAAATGCTTCAGCCCACTTCTGACATCAGTTCCCAAGCCAAGGTGACCAAAATTCAAGTGCTAAAATCTAATACTTTCAGCAATTGGGATGTGGGAAACATTTCTGAAGATCTAGAAACAGTGTATTATAATTTGGTTTATGTAATGATCTAGGGAATTCCATTTACACTATAATTCAATTATCTCTGGAAAAAAAAAGACATGGCTAAGAAGTTATTCACATGACAAAGAAATCTGGGCTCAGCACACCTCAGTCTCACGTACCTGTGTTTACACATCTAATTTTCTAGAATCAAAACTGAAGATCTCTGAAGAGGACTTCACCCCCAGGACACGTCAACGAAGTAACACACTCCCCAAGAGTTTTGGTTCCCAGCTTGAAAAAGAAGATGAGAAGAAGCAAGAAGTGGTGGATAAAGCCATCAGGCCCAGTGTTGAAGCTACACTGGAAGGGATCCTAAGGAAACTCCAAGAGAAGCGAGTAGAGGCCAGCCGTCCCGAGGACATTAAGGTGGGATGCTGTTAGAAAGCCTGAGGGAGTTGCCCTCAGTGAGGTCAGCACAGTACAAACACGGGCCAAGCAGATTGGTGTTGATAGCTTTGCCGCACTTGCTTTCCAGGCAGGAGACACTGCTCTGCTGTCTCCTGGCATTACACTTGGCCCACTGGAAAGGGGGAAGAGGACAGGGAGCATGAAACCCTACAAGCACAATGACACCTTTTAAAGCTTCCCAAATGTGTAGAGAGGCACATGAAGGCTGCAGTGTTTTATCTGTGGTTACTCTGGTTTCTGACTACTGATTGAAAGCAGATCGTTCTGTTGACTCTATTGTAAAATGAACTTATTGAGATTAAAAGATGGCTTGACTCTCTGAGCAGAGGATGACAGGCAAAACCTTAGGAGTGTAACTGAAGTATTTCTGGGTCCATGAAGCTCAGCCTTTCTCTTCAGAGTGTCTTTCTTGCCACCTGGGTATTTCTGGTAGCTGATGACAATGGTCACCTGCACTCTGTGCGTCTGGTGGGAGGTCAAGGGGCTCTCATTGCTATGTGATCTTTGAACAGAGCATTTTAACCCTTCCTTTAAATGAACTTGACTACATAAAGAAGTTGGGATGTGCACAAATGTTTTCCTCATGTTTCCTTTCTTACCACTGTGTTTATACAGGATATGACAAAGGACCAGATTGCTAATGAGAAAGTGGCTCTGCAGAAAGCCCTGTTATACTACGAAAGTATCCATGGGCGGCCGGTATGTGGTTGCAGCAAACTGTCTCTTTGGGGCCAGTTGTCTGGTTTTGGAAAGATTCTACAATTTAGTTTCATCCAGAAACTAGGGACCCTAAAACATGCTCTATTCTCTAGTACAAGAAAGGAAACTTCATGCATATTCACACCACATGGAAGTGTTTTTGAAGGCATGGTCAATAGACCTTGGACATAACTGAGTTCCAACAAAAGTTAGTCTACAAATAAACTTAAGTTGCTAGTGTCCTATTGAAAGAGAAGAGAGGTAAAAGGGAGGGGAGATCTTGTATAGAGTTCATAAAATTTTAGAGAAAGGAGAACTCCTGCCAGAGTCAGTCTCCATAAGCTGTAGCTGACTGTAGGCTTCTTCTGGCATATTATAAAAGGACTAAGCTTGAATGATGGATCATAAAACAGTCACTCTGTGCTCCAGGACACAGCCAGCATTTTAAAGGACTTCTAAGGGTATGTAGGGAACCCGCATTATGAAGTGCAAGATGTAGCTATGCTTTCTTATCAAACTAGTAAGGACCTGAGGTGGTTTGGTGTTTAACAAGCACACATTGGGTATTTCTTGATAGCTTTAGGGAAACTTGTAGTAAGACAGGATTTTTCCCCCTTTTATTGAATATTTTCTTTATTTACATTTCAAATGTTATCCCCTTTCCAGGTCTCTCCTCCCCCTCCCCCTGTGCCTATGAGGGTGCTTCCCCACTCTCCCACCCATTTCCACCTTCCCAGCGTGGCATTCCCCTATACTGGGGAATCGAATAACACCCTCAGGCCCAAGGGCCGGTCCTCCCACTGATGTCCAACCAGGCCATCTCTGCCACATATGCGCCAGAGCCATGGGTCCCTCCATGTGTACTCTTTGGTTGGTGATCCAGTCCCCAGAAGCTCCCGGGTGTCTGGTCAGTTGATACTGTTGCTTCCCCCATGAGGATGCAAAGCCCCTCAGCTCCTTCAGTCCATTCTCCAACTCCTCCATCGGGGACCCCTGCACTCAGTCCAAAGGTCCGGGTTTGGCAACTGTATAAGGAATGGATCCCCAGGTGGGACAAAAACAGGATTCTTTCTGCTGTCTTCTTTGAGGACCCTAGTCACCCTTGCTGCCTATTACTCTTCATTATCTCCTGTTCAGATAGTTGACAAAGAAAACAATGCCACAACAGCAATTGCTACAGGCAGGTATGAGGATGCATGAAATTTAGAGAAATTTTTAGAAAGCCCTTAAATACAGGGCATTTCCACTGTTATAACAACTCGTTTAACGAATTATTGGGTTGAATTTAATCCTTTCTTGTAAGGGATATTTTCTTCAATGTAGAAGGTTCCAGAATGAGATATAAAACTCTCATTTATAACAAGACTCAGTATGACACTTGATTCTTCAGGGGCTAGGTAGACACTCTACCACAGAACCATCATTCCAATCATGGTTTTCTGGGGTGAGGATTCTGGGTATTGTTTACCTGATAGTGAACCCAATCCCCAGTGGCTGGCACAAACCATGTCATACAGTGTAAGCCCAGGGAATATCCACAGAAGGTGTCCTCTAGTTCTATCTCTATCTATCTATCTATCTATCTATCTATCTATCTATCTATCTATCTTTGTCTTTGAAAAGATTTGCCCCTGGAACCGATTCATTTTGCTGGACTGTCCTTGCAATGGAAAAGTACTAGAACTCTAGGATAATGTTCATGTGTCAGCCAAGTTTTGTTTCAGATTTTTTAAGGCACTGAACCAAATAGTAAGTGCTTCAGAGTTCAAAGATTGTGAAATTTTGTCTTTCTGTCCTGGAATATTCAGGGTTGGGAGAGGCAGAACTGAACTGTTGTAAACAGAGAAGAGTCCCTTTGCCACAGAAGCTTGGAATTCTAAGTGTAGGCCACCAGGATATTCCTATGATCCTGTTTCTGCTCTTTTTATAGTTCATAGTTCTTCTCTTCACATGGATTCTAGTTGGAATATTGACAGACTCCTTCCAGGGCGTCCTGGCCTATCCCTCCCACACAAAAGAGCACACAGCTGTGTTCCAAGTGACCAAACTTCACTGCTGGTTTACTGGGTTGTGTGGAGGAGGTTTGGGGTTTGTTGTGTTTTTATTTTTTGCTTTTGGTGTGTGTGTGTGTGTGTGTGTGTGTGTGTGTGTGTCTTTAAGTTTGGAAGATTATTTTTTTAATGTCTGTACTTTGCTCCATGATGAAGATACTGTGTGTCTCAGAATTGTAGGAACTCAGTTTGGCAGACCTGGGGCTGCTTAAGCTTCCACTTGAACTCTAGGCACTTGCTTGATAGATATGTGTTATGGGCTGTCATGGCAGTAAAAAGAAATTAGAGACACACAGAGACACTTAGACATATAGTGATGTGTAAGTTCAAGACAGAGGAAGTAACTAGCAGCTTTGGGCTGCAGAGTAAATGACAGGTCTCACCGCCACTACAACAACATTCTTCCTGCCTGCTTGACAGAAGATGATTACAGTGGGGCAAAGAGTGTGCTCTTTTTACCTGTGTGTTATTAAAAAGACAAAGTATTGGTCCTTTGTCTTGCCTTATTCCCTCTTAAACAAACCAAAATTTAAGCATCTCATAGGGTAGAAAACAAATTGAGAAACAAACATTAGTGTCATTTGTTGCCAATCGCAGGTCTTTCTGTCTCTCTCTAAGACACAATGCTCTAACCTCCTCAGAAAAAAAAAACTTCCTTTCATAGATGTACAGTCTGAAAATCAAACTCAACTTTTATTTTTTAGATCTGTACTATAATTAACCCCCAAACCATAAAAACTATTAGACAAAAAAAAAAAAAACCCATATACTTCTAATGCTAGACTGTCATTTCAAGTCCCTTTATCTCATGAAGTCTATATGTTGAACTCATGGGTTTTTCTAAGTCTGTATATTCCAGTTTAACTATCATCATGATCATAGTTACATGTCAAGTACTACGCAGTTCTCAGCCAAGCTGTTTGCTTTAATTGAGGACATGTGTGACATACAAAAACAAGTGGGCACATTGTCCTCTGTAAGCTATTATTAAAGAGTATTCTCTTCAACAAGGGTGTTGGAAGTCTTCGAAAATGATGTCACAGGAAAGTATAGCAAATAGTCGAAGCCCCCACATCACCGTTCATAATATATCACCATTCATAATAAACATGCAGGGGGAGAGGACAGATTGCTTGACCTGTACTTCTGGCTTCTTCTTTCCCATGCTGGTATATTTTACTTCTGTGTTTCAAAACCATGTTGACTAACACAGCATTAAGTACAGCCAAGTTAACATTTAAATTGCATATCCATTTATAAACACTACCCTCTGGTTAGCTGTTGTCTTGGATTTTCTGATCTTCCCACAAACATGCTACTATTCTTAACTTACAAAAGAGTTGCCATTTCCTAAATTAATGGGCCCAGAGTGTTGTAGTTCAAATAAACTAGGACCATCTTCATTCAAGTCTGATGTTTTTGGAATAGAAAGAAACCTGGCTTGGAGTCGGTCCAGCCACTTTTATCTAAGCTCTCTTGCCTTGGGAAGTCATTACTCTCTCAGTGCTTTAACCAATGTCTAGCTCTTGGAGTCTATGGCTTTAATTTTGTCTTTGTCATCAAAGTAAAATATGTCACTGCTTTTTGTATTCCTTTTTTTTTTTTTTTTTTTTTTTTTTTTGGTTTTTCGAGACAGGGTTTCTCTGTGTAGTCCTGGCTGTCCTGGAACTCACTCTGTAGACCAGGCTGGTCTCGAACTCAGAAATCCACCTGCCTCTGCCTCCCAAGTGCTGGGATTACAGGCATGTGCCACTATCGCCTGGCTTTTGTATTCCTTTACACTCAGGTAACATCAGCCAAACTGTAGAAAAGTTTTGCTGGAGGCTGAGAGAAAAAAACCTCACAACATAAAGGCAGACACATGGGGCTATCTAATCTGGACTTTATGATGCCTACCCTGGATTTGCTTCTAGTTAAATATGAATAATTTTTGGATAGTGCCCTTTTCTTAAAATACTTAAAGTAGTATCTTAAAATACTTAAAATAGTATCCGACTATTTTATTTTGAGTAATTAAAGCAGGGTAGTAAGTGACAGTAGAAGTGTCTTTGTGTCTTACTGAAGACCACAGGGGAGATGCTGTTATAGTCCTATCTTCCTGTCTCATGTTTGTGGTTTTTTTGTTTGTTTTGTTTTGAGACAGGGTCTTACTATGAAACCCTGGATATTGCTATGTTGACCAGACTGGCCTTGAACTCACAGAGATCTACCTGCCTCTGACTCCTGAGTTCTGCAATTTAAAGGCATGTACCACCACATTGACTAATACTGCTTTGCTTTGCATTAAAAATAAATACACCAATAAGAACTCCATTTCCACACACTCCAAAGCATTCAGTGCTACCAACTAAATGTAAACTAAGGTTTTAAAAGAGTGGAGAAAGGATTTTGAAGAGATAGTATGTTTGGCTGAATGTAATTTTCAAGTAATTATGAATCAGTTATTTTCTAAACTAACGTCTTCAGCTTACCATCAGAAAGTGACACACAGAGGATTCTGATGGTTTGTTCAGTATATACATGCTTAGGAGTATGATGAATGAATCATAAATTCATTCATGAGCCAAATGGCTCCCAGAATGCCTTTACCAGCAGCCAGAACGAGCATGTTAGCTATTATGATAAGAATGTGGTAGTAATGGTAATATCTTTTATTTCATGTGAAATGACTTCTGAGTCACCTTGCTGTCCCAACAGCCATTTTAATGAAGTAACCAATTGTAAATGAAGTGACCAATTTTAAAATTCCATTTCATATGGCACCTCCTTGAAGCAGAAGTATTTCAGCCACTCTTACAACCCAAATAATGAAGATGAATGAAAAGATCGTTATTGTTGCTAACAGCAAGAAGTAGTACCCTGTTAGCTTGTAAAAGTTATCCAAAGTGACTTACAGTGGATCATGGTGAGGAAGGCAGATACAAAAGCCACACATGACAACATATTACATAATCCAGAACTGTCTCTGAAGATGAATCTTCCAAAAAACTCCGAGAGAAGCGGTAAAGCCGCATATTTTACACCATTCCCTACCTGAGAAGCTCTTGGAATGGTAATGGAATGCAGAAGCCGCGCAACCAAGTCTGAAAAGATACTTTACCTTATTGTGCACTGAGGTAGCCAAAGGAAAAGCATGCATACCTACCTGTTGGGCAAAGCTGGATAGGTTTGAAATATTCATTCACAAATATTGCAAATATGTATAGAATGTTTCCATTGGCTGAGGTACTCAGGATATGAAAATATAAGCCCCTGAGTTCAACAGGTTATATTGTAAATCAGAAGATACATATGTGAACATTTATGATGCAATGTTAAAATGTTTGAAATTACAAAGCATTACAAACACAAGACATGCTGTCTCAGTTAGCATTTCTGTTGCTGTGATAAACACCAGGAACAAAAGCAACTTTGTGAGGAAGTGGTTTATTTCATTTTATAGTTTATAGCCCATCATGAAGGGAAGCAGAGCAGGAACCTGGAGGCAGGAACTGATGCAGAGACCACAGAGAAGTGCTGCTTACTGACCTGCTCATCAGGACTTAGTTAGCCTAGTTTCTTATAGCACTGGGGACCACAAGCCCAAGGGTAATGTTGCGCATAAAAAGTTGGTCCTCTGTATTAGTTAGGGTTTTATTTCTGTGAAGAGACACCATGACCACGGCAACTCTTATAAAGGAAAACATTTAGTTGGGACTGGCTTACAGTTCAGAGGTTTAGCCCAATATTGTTTTTTTTTCCTACATTCTTTGTTTACATTCCAAAATTATCCCTTTCCCCGGTTCCCCCATCCCTACAAGTCCCATAAGCCCTCTTCCCTCTGGCCCATTCCCCAATCAACCCCCTCCCACTTCTCTGTCCTGGTAATCCCCTACAATGCTGGATCAAGCCTTTCCAGGACCAGGGCCCTCTCCTTCCTTCTTCTTGGGAATCATTTGATATGTAAATTGTGTCTTGGGTATTCAGAGCTTCTGGACTAATATCTACTTATCAGTGACTGCATTCCATGTGTGTTCTTTTGTGAATGAGTTACCTCACTTAGGATGATATTTTCCAGATCCAACCATTTGCCTAAAAATTTCATGAATTCATTGTTTTTAATGGCTGTGTAGTATTCCATTGTGTAAATATACCATATTTTCTGTATCCATTCCTCCATTGAGGGACATCTGGGTTCTTTCCAGCTTCTGGCTATTATAAATAAGGCTGCTATGAACATAGTGGAGCATGTATCCTTATTGCATGCCAGGGAATCCTCTGGGTATGTTCCCAGGAGTGGAATGGCTGGGTCCTCCGGAAGTATCATGTCCAGTTTTCTGAGGACCCACCAGACTGATTTCCAGAGTGGTTGTACCAGCTTGCATTCCCACCAGCAGTGGAAGAGTGTTCCTCTTTCTCCACATCCTCGCCAGCACCTGCTGTCTCCTGAGTTTTTAATCTTTGCCATTCTGACTGGTGTGAGGTGAAATCTCAGGGTTGTTTTGATTTGCATTTCCCTAATGACTAATGATGCTGAACATTTCTTAAGGTGCTTCTCAGCCATTCAAAGTTCTTCATAGCCCAATATTGCTATGGGAGGAAGCGTTGCATGGTGGTGGCACAAGAGCCAAGAGTTCTACATCTGATCCACAGGCAGCAGGAAGCGAATACCACACCAGACCTGGGTCGAGCATCTGAGACCTCAAAGCCCACCTCCAGTGACACACTTTCTCCAACAAGGCCACACCTATTCCAACAAGGCTATACTTCCTAATAGTGCCACTCACTATAAACATATATGGGCCATTTTTCCATATCCCGACACCTGCCCACATTAATCATCAAGAAAATGCACTCACCACAGGCCTGCCCACAGACCAGTCTGATGGGGGCATTTTCTCACCTGAGGTTCTCTCCTCCAAAATGACTGTAGTTTGTGTCAAACTGTCGTAAAACCAGCCAGCACAGGTGGTGATGTGGAGAACGGGATCACTTTCAAATTGGAGCGCAAGGAAAAAAAGAGTCGTGCCTAGTTGGCTCTTGATCTGCCACTTCCAAACAAAGGCGAGAGAAAGCTGCTTCAAGCCGAGGGAAGTACGGAACTAGTAGTGAGATGACCCAGTCTATCGCTGGAGTCTGAAGTACAGTGGGGAGGAAAGACATCATGAAGGACAAAGGGTTTCAAACCCAGTACAAGGAAACTAAGCTGCATTCCTTCCTGCTGCGTAGAGATTTTGAGCAGTGTGCCAGATGAGGAAAATGAAGTTGAATCATGCAGTGGATTCCAGCAACAAATGTTCCTTGAATACTCTCTGCCTGCCAGAATCATAAGAGGGAGCAGTTCAAGTGGAAGAAATTCATCCAAATAAGTTGCTTACAGCACCATGTAATAAGCATAATTATAATAGAAACGTTGCCTCACCCTTTGGCACCCTCCCTTCCCCAGATAATGAGCCATTTGGAGACTTTTGAACCTTGAGTTTCTTGGATTTTTGGTTTCGTTTTTTAACTTCTTGTCAGATGATAAATGTGGGAGTCAAATTCCTCCCTTCTACCATGTGGGGTCTGGATAACAAGCCCAGGTCAAACAACTTTACCTACTGAGTCCTCACACAACGAAGATGTTTTTTTTTGTTTGTTTTGGAGTGGAAGGTTGTTTTAAATTTCATTTACTTATTTTTATGTGTACAGGTATTTTGCCTGCATGTATGTTTATATGTTGTGTATGTACCTGGAGTCCATAGAAGCCAAAAGAGGTCATGAGATCCCCTGTAACTTGTTACAGGTGATTATGATCTACTGTATGAATGCTAGGAATTGTGCCCAGATCCTCTAAAAGTACAGTAGGTGTTTTAAACCAATGAGCCGTCTCTACCTCCATCCACCCCCTTAGTTTTAAATAGCAGTTTTAGAATTACCATAGTCAGCTGAGGCCATAGAACATTATTCAGGTCTAGAAGAAAGCATACCAGTAGAGTGATTTCCACTGATCTGCAGTGGAGATCTGCAGGATTTTTATTAAATGGCTAAATATTATTATCAATTTAAATACATTTTGTAAATTGTATCTTCTCTGTATATTCTCTTGGGTCACAAAAGCCCAGAGAATGCTGGGGACAAGGGACAGCATGACCTGGGAACCAGCTTCTTACGTGTCCTGTTCTTGCTTCTCAGGTGACAAAGACCGAGCGACAGATCATGAAGCCACTGTATGATCGGTACCGACTAGTCAAACAGATCCTGTGCCGGGCCAGCGCCGTCCCCATCGTTGTGAGAACATTCTTCCCTTTCTGTTTGCATGCCCTGCATATGCTATGAACACTTGTCCTTGTTAGGTTTCAACCCCTGCTGTGATGAACACATAACCAGAAAAGCAACTTGGGGAGGAAAGAGTTTGTTTCCACTCATAGTTTATAATGTGGCTTGAAGGGACATTGGGCCAGGGACTCAAGGAAGGACTGGAGGCAGGAATTGGTACAGAGACCATGGGGGAACATTGCTTATTGGCACGTTTTCCATGACTTACTTAGCCTGGTTTCTTATACAACTCAGGACCAGCTGCCCAAGGCTAGGACTTCCCACAACAGGCTATGCTCTCCCACATCAATCAAGAAAATGCCTATGCTCTAGGACAATCTAGTGAGGTGTTTTCTTAGTTGAGGCTCCCTCCTCTCAGGTGACTCTAAATTGTGTCAAGTTGTCAAAAAACCTCACCAGCACAGGGCCTTAACCAGTACCATACTCATCATTGTGAGTATAACCTTTCCTTTCTATGGGAGGTGCCCTGCCTATGCTAATAGAATCTTAACCTGCATTCTCCTCAAAGATCAGGCTGTGGTAGTTCACCAGCCATTCATATTCATGCCCCATGGCCTGAGGAATGACTTGATCAGATAGATATACCTTCCTCTGGTACACACAGGGCCAACACCTAAACCCATTCCTTAGAAACAGAGCTCTAGGTATAGGGGTAGATTTTCTCTAGGTGCTTCATTCCAAAGAGTGCCTCTCTGGTGCTGTCTGTTTAGTGTCTCCCCACTCTCTAAGACTGCTCCCTAAGAAGTTGACCCAACGAGGACTCTGTAAGTGAGAAGGTCTTTATTTTGGAGGCTGTAGGAGTGGAGAGGAAGTGGCAAGTAGTTGGTGAAGCTATTGATTGGGAAGCTGCTGTTAGCATCTGAATTTCATCTTCTTAAGGGGAATAACAGTTTGTCTCTGCTTTTAGGCAGTAGTTTAACACTGACAGGCTTGCACAGCCTGAGAATGCCTTCCCTGGACTAGATAGAGTTAGGATGTTAGTGCCTGCTCACCTCTAAGAGAAGCATTCCCTGATTTAGCTCCCTCATCCTCTCTGCTGTCACAACCTTGATTTGATATCACTGCTAGGACATTTCCTCTCTCTAGCTGCTGCTCTTATCTAGTACTTCACGAAATCTTATGATTCGTTTCTTCATTTCCAGGCCTAGTGTGTGCTCTCTCATTTTTCATACTTCTTTTCATAGTGGATTCATTTTTATGAATGAGAGGCAACCCAGAGACTTTAGGCAGGTGTAATTAAAGAATCTTCCTCTTCTGCAAATTTCCTGCAGAACAGACTAATAAATAAAATGAGTGAATGTAAGGAGTCATTGTCTTCCACCAGTCAGGAGCACTTAGGGTTCTAAATAGGGTGATTGCGGAACAGATAAGTTCATTAACCTTCATACGTTTGTTTGACCTTGAGCTACTCCCTTTTGCTCGGCACAGTTAGGTACAGATGCTGGACCTAGGGAGGAGGCGTGGGCAATCAATGCTCTCCTTAGGGGATTTCTGAGAGCTTGGCTAAGAAACCCTTGTGCCTTCTTACTCTGTCCTCTGATTTGTAGGTATGGGCTTTGAAGGGAAAAGGAACTTTGTGTTAAGTTTTCTTGGGGGCTCTTGGTGGGAAATGATTATAAAATGTAGTTAAATTACAATAGCGAGTATTGGTCAAAGGGACGGAGAGCTATAAGGCAAGGAAAAGGGGTTCATAGCATAACCTATTTGTTATGTAACACTTGTCACAGGGATCCCCCTCCAGCAAACGGAGAAGCCCTTCGCTGCAGCCGATCATCGAGGGAGAAACTGCTTCCTTCTTCAAGGAGATAAAGGTAGAGAGCTTGGTGCTAACACTACATCCACTAACCCCCTTGTCAACCAGCGTGGCAGCCCTTGGGTGGCAGTTCTAGTAGTCATTCCTACAAGTTAGCACCTACCTGAGCCAGCTGTGACCAGTCATATCCTATTCATCTTATAGCCCTGCCGATTCCTGATTCCCGATTCCCTTCTGTTCTCCTGTGTTGGTTTGTTCGGCTTTGCTTTTCCTTTGATTGCAGAGACTGTTTTTGTTTGTTTGTTTCTCATCTCACCTTGTTTTTTTGTTTTTGGGTTTTTTTTTATTTGTTGTGGTTTAAATCATGATTACTTTTTTGGAGTTCTTTGGAGCCAAAGAGAAAACTTAAACTCAAAGTACAAGAAAGTTTTTAGAGTCCCCACCTGTCACATTTCTGTGACATTCTAAGTTGACATATTTAGTCCCTATAGTTAGGAGTGATTATCTCTGAAAAACCTATTGTGGGTGACCAATTGAAACCTTCATTCTCTTGCCTGAGGTAAGGTAAACCATTCTACAATACCCAATTTTAATGTATTAGCCAGATTGTGCTTGATAATCACATTACTAAATAGAGTCTGAATTATGAGTGAATACTGGAACATCAGGGCCAGTGTGCTATATTATATTTTTTAAAATTATAGCTATTTTCTTACAATATGCTTTGATATCAGTGAAAGGCAACAGGCTTTGTCTGGTAGTCTTACAGATGAACTGAATGTTGATAATTGAAGAAATTTGGATAGTTTGTATATGAAAATTAGCATGCTTCTCTCAGCAGCATAGAATGGACTTATTATCAGGTAAAAAACATTCTCTTGAATACATGCAGGATGTGTCACGTAATAATTGCCTCATTAAGTGAATGGTAGATATCCTAATGACGCTTTTCTTGGATGAGGACAGTCTACCCATTCTTATTCTTTAGCAATGGTCTCTCTCTCTTTTTTTTTTAAGATTTTTTTTCCTGTGGCTTATTGCCTACTGGCTCACATCATGGTCAAAATTACAAGTAATTTTGCAATTGTTACATTGCTTTTGTAAATACGGCTGTCTTTTGGTTCGTTTTGTTCTCAAAGGACAGGGTTATTAACGTGCTTTTGATATGCGCTAACACAGTAGTTCTAACACAATTCCCAATTTCGTTTGGAGATTAAAAAAAACAAAAAAACAAACAAGTCTAAGAAGTTTCTTTAAAACTTAGCCCCTGTTCTATTTGCTTTTTTTGAAGAAACCAGCTTTTCTGAAGTTGAGCTAGTTTGAGTTCTGAAGGTTCTGAAGGCCTTCAACCCAAAATAAGCCTAGAGAAATTTCTAGCCCCAAGAACCCTCCAAAATACAGTGGAATAGGATTCTTCTCACAAGACTGAAACTTTCAGAGCAGTGAAAATATGAGGCTGCATATTTCCTGAGCTGAGTGTCCAAAGCAGCTAACGCCTTAGTAGTTTCCTAACCAGCTTTCATAACAAAGTAGAATAACAATTCATTTATGTAGCATATAATTTTAGAATGTTAGTTTGATAAATGTAAAATAATTAATGAAAACATTTTTGTAGCTGGTATATCTCATTACACACACACACACACACACACACACACACACAGTTGCATTTACCACCTGGCAGGCTAGGGAACACACATATGGCTTCCCTTTATAGCTCTTCACACATTTATAGTCATGTGCCATTTCTTCCCACCCTGCTCCCTGCTTAGAAACCTTTCCTCTAAGCTCCTACTGTTCCTTGTGGAAAGTGGGTTTCAGGCTCTTCTTCAGCCACTGGCTCTGCTGTGAATGCACAGGTCAGTTTATCTGTTTCTCTCCAGAGCTAGTTTTTTCCTAGCTATGTTTTAGCCAGGACAGTAGACAAAGAGCCAGGCCTTACTTTACTTGATGGCAAAGGTCCTTTCAATTCTCCAAATCTTTGCCCATGTGACTGTCAATCTATGGCCAGTTCATTGTAGGCTTTCACTGGGCAGGTAGATTTTCAACCTTCCTGTGTTGGCGCTGGGTCAGGATAACTGCTGTGAGATGATGGCTCAACACTCCCGAGCTTCAGGCATCACTTACTGCTACCCCCTCTTCAGTTGTGATAGCCCCAAACGTCTCTAGATATTGTGAATACCTAGGGTATATAATCACCCTATTGAGACCTACTATCTGTGGCCCACCTCTTTGAGATTGTGCTGAGGAATCATGTGATCTCCTGATGCCTTTCCGTGAATATCTTATTGGCTATCTATCCAATTTTTCCTTTTCTTAGCTTACTTGTAGAATCTTATACTTTCCAACTGTTTTTATACTTGTTTTAAGCTATTTGAAATAAGCTAAATATAGATTCATATTCCAGTAAACTAAATATCCTTTCCACTCTGTGATTGATACGTTCGTAAATACATCCTTTATATCATCACCTAAGTGGCTAATAACATTAATTGGTGGTTTCAAGGCAAAGAGCCTACTGTGGACTTTTCCCTTCAGGTTCATGTCACCAATTTAGCATCGTGGCTGAAATTTTGATAGTCACCTTTCCTTTTAATGGATCTGCTAACTTTGTTCTTTATCAAAGTCCAGATAATAATGTTAGACCTATAAAAGAAAGAAAACTAACTTATGAAGGAGCTAGCACTAGGAGATTAATCACTGGTGTTTTCCCAACTGCTCACATATTATCTGTACATTATTTTGGGACTATGCTCAGTATTTGCCATTTATGATATTATTTCACATCTATGTTTGGTATTTCATTTTTCCCCATGATTTTCGAAGGCCACTGAGAGTAATTCTATTAGGTCCATCTGAAAAAAGTATTATAGTGCTTCATACTGTCTCGAGACATTGGAATGGAGTTAGGAAGACTTTAGAGATTTTATTTATTTTTATTTTATGTATATGAGTGTTTGCTGGAATGAATGTCTGTGCACCATGTGTATGAAGTGTCTTTGGAGTCTCCGAGGACTGATTACAGAGGTTTGTGAGCTGATGTGTGGGTACTGGGAATCGAACCTGGGTCCACTGAAAGAGCAGCCCATGTTCTTGTCTACTGAGCCATCTCTCCAGCCCATTAGTAGAACTTTTAGAAAATGAAATCCTCATTCTTATTTGTAGCTTTCCTGGGTATCTTTTTCCAGCTATAAAATGCTCATTCACAACTTTCTTTTAAATCTGAATTGCTGTACTGTTCATCAGGTACTTGTTGAGAAGCAGCAGAGGTATACAGATCCAAGCTCTGCCTTGGCTTTGAGTCTGTTTCCCTCATCTTTTTCATGCATGGGAGAAGGAGAGGAGGGAGACTAACAGTTTTTATCTGCCAGTTGTGTCTCCCCAAGTTCCAGATGTATGCTGCTTCAGTTAAGTTTTATAAAAATGGCATTGGTGGTAACTGTTACTTCTACATATAAAAAGAAGCTTTAACATTGTTTGCTTGAAAATCAACTTTTGTCTGAAGTTTTAAAGTAATTTAAATTGAGAAGAAGATGGAAGCACTGTTTCTTTGGGCCAAGCAGAGATTAAAGATGGAAAGCCATTGAGGTAGGAAGTGCCTGCCTGGTCCAGCTTTGCCTTCCGTACTTTGTCTTGGTGCCATCACTCTAATAAGAGAGAAGAGAAACCATGTGAATCTGGTTGATTGGGTGGTTTCTGAATGACACTTATAATGGAAGCATTTTCCAGAATATGCTCAGAGTCTTACTGGTGTGGCCTTGTGTCTCTAGGAACAAGAGGAGGGGTCAGAAGATGACAGCTCCACAAAGCCAGACTTTGCTGTCACTCTGAAAACAGACTGCAGTGCACATTGCTTTCTGGACCAACTTGAAGACGATGCTGATGGATTTATTTCACCAATGGATGACAAAATGCCATCGAAATGCAACCAGGACTCGGGCCTTTCAAACCTCCATTCTGCTTCAATGTATGTTGTTTGGACAGTGGCATTACAGTGGTTTAGTTCACATAACAGCATGAGGGTTAGTTCAGCCAAAAAGCCACAGGAGGCTTACCTAGGGCATGTGTGTATAGAGAAAGTAATGGTTTAAACTGATGAAACAGGCCTAGTGGCTAAAGCAGAAGGGTAAGGAAGCTTGAGGCCAGCCTGGCTAGAGTGAATGCTAAGGAAGCATAGAGCTATAGAGAATGAAGTGGGGGGTTAGGGAAACAAGCGAGAGGAGAGAGATGAGGAAAGGAAGGAAGAGAGGGAGGAGGAGAAAAAGGGAGAGAAAATGCTGTGGACCGACTCAGTCGGAACATACACCTGTGGGGGAACCAAGGTCTTTGGTATGCAGGAAGGCACATGGCTCGGCGAATGACAGACAGACACACCAGGTGTGGGTTGAGTCTGAATGCACTTTACTGTTCTGAGGCAGGAACTTTTATACACATAAGTTGGCATTACATTACTGAAGAAAAAAATGTATCCAGTGAAGTGTTTACAAAGAATGGTTACCATGAGTATCTGGCACAAGGAAATACAAAATCAATCAGGTATGGTCTTCAGAGAATACACACAAAGCCATTGCGTCCCTCTGTAGTTAATGATAAACTAGTAGTTCAAGAGTCCTTGGAAACACTTTGTTATATCACTAGGTCTTTTTGTTTATGCATAGTCCTTAACATCCTGCTTTCTTTTTGTGAGACTCTTTTAAGCTCATTTTGAAGTTTTACTTAACTGATGCTTTCCATGTCAGGGTGCCAAAGCCACCTAGCCATACAATTGTATATATTGTTGGGAGGTTAATTCTTTAATGTATCTAGGTAATAACTGTATAACTGATCAAAAGGCAAAGCAATTGATCTCTAGAAGATAAATCATGGCCAGTGCTGTAGCTCAAAGAATGAACTCTCGTTAGCTGTTAAAGCCTGGGTGCTCACAGCTCTTGCTACCAAGAACATTTCGTAAGTAAAGATACAGGTCAGAGAAGAGTCACACAGGCAAAGTTTGTCATGAGAAATTCAGCTCAGCATTTTCTCCGGCCAAGGGAGGCCCACAACCAGTGCCTCAATAGACAGCCTTATCATAGACAAGGCTTTTACCTGTAAATATCACAGTTTCCACCGAGATTGCGGTTTAGCTGTGGGAATCATTCAGTGTCTATGAGATTCGTGTGATAAGAAAACGTTCAACATGTTTATCAGTTTTCTCATGTATTTGATCCCAGATTATTTGAGGAAGTTTTGAGATCTTGCCTGAACAAGCGTGAGGTCTCTGAATGACTCTGTGGCGCTGACCGTCACAGCTCAGTTAGCCCTGAGTACAGACATCATTTTGTTCTTTCTGAGAAGTATATGCCAAGGCACCCTAGGCTTCGTAAAGACCTAATAATTCCTAAGTAGCAAAATCCCCTGTGCGTCCCTAGAGCTTCGTCAGTTTTCAGAGTATGGGCAGTCAAGAGAAAGCACCCATGGTGACTTTCAAATTGTTTTGTTTTCTTTCTCCACAACTCCTATCATATCATATGCTATTTACTAAAACTCTCCAATTTAATTGTTTCTTTAAATTTTCCTTTCTTCTTAGACCTGAACTCTTGGAATACCTTCAGGAAATGAGAGAAGAAAAGAAAATGATTCGAAAGAAACTTCATGATTTTGAGGACAATTTTTTCAGACAAAATGGGAGGTATGTATGTGTCTCTCTGTCCCTCGTTTCCTCATTTCACATGCCCCACCCTCTGTTTCTGTTCCATATGTGGAGGGTTTCCAGAGTGGGCCGTTTGCTATATTCTGCTTGTAGGTCCCCTGGTTATGCCCAGGGACCCTCAGAGATTTTCTGTGAGACCGTGAGACGGATAGATAGATAGATAGATAGATAGATAGATAGATAGACAGATAGACAGATAGATAGATAGATATAGATTTTAGATGCAAATGATATAGATAGAGATATTTAAGAAGACATTCTTCTCATGCAGTGTCCATGACATACTGAGTCTGCTAAAAGGCAAAACCAACCTGTCACATTGAGTTCTCCGCTAAAATGAGTAGCTTGGAACTGAGTTTCAAATTGACAGCATTGGGTTTCTTCTCAGGAAGCAAGAGGGAGAAAAATTATTTGGGGGGGGGATTTAATGACAGTTAGAAGTCTAAAGTTGAACTGGGGATATGGCTCAGTTCGTACAAGGTCCTGGGTTCACACACAGGCAATATAAAAAACTGAAACAACTAAGATGCTAGTGGCCAAGTCTGAATGAAAACCATGTATGAGAAGCAATGATGAGTGGTGGATACCTTGTTTTATCCAGTGAGTTTTAAGACGTAGTTAAATTGTCTGATTACTACATTTGCAAGGAAAGCCTTTGTCACAGAGTTCTCCTCATATGCTTCCTGTAGCTCAGGAACAGGACCAAGAATAGATCTGTACCTCTCATGTGGAATTAGGTTTTACCATCCTAAACTAGGTTTTACATTAATCTAAATTAGGAAAAGGGTGTATAGTTTCTTTGGAGTGCTTTCATGCCCTGGGGTGTAAAGAAATATAAGAACTATACCAACTTTGACACTGGGACTGTGTTATATCCCAGTTTAGTGGAAATATTATATAAATGTACTTTTTGGATTTATAACTTGGATATACTGTACAATAATATTTCTTTTACACATTTGGACCTAAATTTGTATTGATAGCTAAATGTGTATTTATAGCTAAATGTGTATTTTATACCTAAATGTGTTTGCACTTTTTCTGGCCACTCACTCAAAGACTATTAAGAAAATTTGGCTAAACATACAACAGAAATAATTCCTAAAATAATAACAATAACCAACATAGAGGCTAACTTACTTGTTATTGTGGCTTGATGTTTCTGTCCATATGCCTTTCATTTTCACATTATTCCCACATACTGTATATAGAATTTTATATATTGTGGAGCATGAAGAAGACTTAAGGAAGTCTAAATTGTGTTGGTGCCACATTTTTTCATCAGAGTTTACAAGGAAAAACTTTACTCTATGAACCCTAATGACCCAGAGTAACACTCAAAATCATAAACAAATATTATTGTACCCACATATTGATGGCAACATTTATGGTAGATGCTTGTTTTCCTTAAGTTTGCTTTCAACCTATTGGTTGCTTTCAGTAAATGATTCTTAACACACCACACATACACACAAACAAACAAACACACACACACACACACTATTCTGAGTTGGGATGGAGAACACATAATTCAAGATTAAAGCTACGCCTGTAGCTTATTGTGTAAAAGCTGACTAAGTGGGAACTTCCAGGCACAATTAGCTTAATGACAGTTTTCTTAAGGGGAAGTTAAACTTAAAACAGACTGAATTCACAGTACGGAACAGATTGAGAACAGAGTTTTAAATGACCTTAGGCACACTATTAACTTGGTTGCAACTTGGCCAGAAGTTCCGACTTCTTAAGGCTACAGACATCTGTAGAAAAAGCTATTTCCACAATGAATGGTAGAAGCTGACTAACCATTACTCAAGTTTAGAGCAATGAGAGCCCAATAACATCATAGCATCCCAAGAATGAGAAGCCCCTCACAGGGCATGATGGAGTGGAGCTGGTCTCCTTAGGTCTCATTCCTGCCTTCCACTAAAGAGCTCCTTAGAATCTTTAAAAACTCAGTTTCGTTTGTGCATGAAGCCCCCTGCTATCCCTTTTGCCCATTTTTTTTCTCTGTTGTGAAGAGAAACGGAAGCATGGTGTTGGAAAGCCTGCTTCATGTACTCCATAGTGACAGGTAGTTTGGAGAGAGGTCGTTCTTCCCAGACTGTCACTGCCTGCCCTGACTATATCGTGTATACAAGAATATAGACAGCAGCTCCTTGTGGTCAAGCTGTTGTGAGAGTTGTGTTAGATCATGGCTATCAAGTGCCGGGGTCCTCAGAGCAAGCTTTAAACTAATACTAGTGCATATGCGCTTGCGTATAAAATTACCGAGCAAACTACAAATACTTAGCACTGTGTGACCAAGTGCTACATTTCAAAAACAAGTGTTTAGGTAAGAATATTAACTCTTCATGAAATACCTGCAAATTGTGGGTGTGTTGACTGCTGATTGGAGATTGAATTGGGCGAGCAGTTAAGAGCACTTGCTGCCCTTGCAGAGGGCTCAGGTCTGGTTCCCACATGGCAGCATAATCATCCATAATTCTAGTTGTAGGGGATCCGGCTTCCTGTTCTGGCCTCTGTCGGTGCTGAGCATGCAGGCGGGTGTACTTGTACATATACATATGTAGGCAAAATACTCATGCATAGAAAATAAAAATCAATAAACCTTAAAAAGAGAAATTTAATGGTTCATTTGATAAAAGATATAAAAATAAGGAAATATTAAGAACTGTGTGGTTTAATTTCATGTCAATTTGTTCCAAGCTGGAGTCATTTGAAATGAGGGAACCTCAGTTGAGAAAATGCTCCCACCAGACCTGTAAGCATGCCTGCATTTTCTTGATTGATGATTGATGTGGGAGGGTCCAGCCCAGTATGGGTATGCTGCTCCTGGTTTAGTAGTTCTGGGGGTTATAAGATACCAGCTGAGCAAGCCAAGAAGAGCAAGCTACTAAGTTCAACCCTCCATAGATGGCCTCTTCAGTTCCTGCCTCTCTATTCCTGCCTTTAGTCTCTTCATGATGGGCTGAAATAAAACCCTTCTCCAGGCTGATTTTGGTCATCGTGTTTTATCACATCAAGAGAATTCCTAAGTAATCCCCTAGGTAAATCAAGAATGAAGTACTTTTTTATTCATTTTGAGTTAACTATTACTGTGAGATCATACTTTAATAGAAAATCCCTGCATTTCTTAGACATTTGTCCTATTAGATCCTAGATTAACTTTATAGGCCCTCAAGTTCCATGGTACCTCCAGAAAAGAATCGCTTTGCACTTGTCTGAATGCAGCCTTAGATACCGAGAGCTAATTATCAACACTGATTTTAGATGGATAGAATATGCAATCTCCAGATGATAATTCCTTTAAAACAGGCAGAAAGTGATCCTCAATCTCTCTCTCTCTCTCTCTCTCTCTCTCTCTCTCTCTCTCTCTCTCTCTCTCTCTCTTCTATCTTCTAGAAATGTCCAGAAGGAAGACCGTAGTCCAATGGCTGAAGAATACAATGAATACAAGCACATAAAGGCGAAGTTACGCTTGCTGGAGGTGCTCATCAGCAAACGAGATTCTGATTCCAAATCCATGTGAAGGACTGGTGGTGTGGATGACTGTTCTCCCAGGAAAGAACAACTCTGGAAGGCGGCCTTGAAGCTGTACTCACAAAGCAGGCAATCCCCTGCCTCTAACCCATCAGATTGACTCCTGCTTCCATTGCCTGCCTTAGAAACTGCCTGCGTGGAAGATGCCAGTGTGACCTGACTAAGGGATTTTATAGTGGGAGAGTCAAGACTCCTACACACGTCAACACACACTGCAGTAGGAACTTCACTGACATGAGCAGCGATTAGACACGCCATCAGACTCGGCAGATAACCTGCTGTTCTTCCCTGACAACTGAAAAACATGAGGCCGTTCTGAAACTGTGACAGACGTAAGCTCAGGACTTCCCTTGCAGAGCCTGCTTGTTGTGGAGGCCTGTGCGCGCCCTGGACCCCACCGTGGCTGACCATGCGTTGGCACATTATTTGTTGTTACCTTGGCCATTTCCCGAGCTGCACTTACTCACTCCACAAATCCATTTCCCTGTTTGCTCTCAGGTAGATGGAGGCAGCATCCACCCAGTGGCAGGGCAGTCATTTCGTTGATCTGCTCTCTCAGCCGACAGAGTTTAAGTCCCTGCCTCATACCTGTGTGCGCTGAGGACAGAGTGACTACACAAGTAGCTATTTTAAAATCAGGTGACAGCTGAAGAGCCTGAAAACTCTTCTAGACACTGACTGCACTTTCCAGTCTCAGACATTGATGCCGAACACAAAGTGAGGCCTGTGTTCCTATGATAACCTGTTTGGGGCTCAATTTTGTTGTTGCACTAGCCAAACAAAGGTGTCTTGCTTCATTGTTATACTAGGTATAGAATATCATGGGAGAGAGGGAGTCTGTATCAGTCTCCTAAACTTACCAGAGCATAATTTTTCTACGAAAGTAAATCTGCACTAAAATCCCTAAATGGATGGGTAGGATATAGCCCTAAGAGCTCAGCTCATTCTCCAGGCAGAATCGAGATCACACTGTTTTCAAGATGTTACATAAAAAAAAAAAAATGGTGTGTGGCCAACTTTGATGCTGCGGGTTTTTTTTCTTCCCAAAGACTATGTCACAAAGCTGTCTATATTAGACATTTTGGAGGGACCAGGGAATTTAAACCACCCTCCCCCCCCATCATCATTCATCTCTTCTGTGTACCCGCTGTCACTCCTGTGATGTGATCTTTCTTTTCATCTACCATGTCTGCCTGAAGCACACAGGCTTTCTTTTGCAGCTGTGTGACAGCCTTGCCGCTGGAAGACTGCACTGTAGGATGGGCAGACAGCAGGGAGCCCCTGTTCTGTTTGGAGAGCCACCTTGAGCAGGGCACAGTGTTGATGAGGAGAATGGAAAACTGTATCACCAGTTGCAATGATAAAACAGGTTTGGGGATCTCGAGCCAGATGATTTTTCAGCACTGATCCCCCATGGTAGCTGTCACCAGGAGGAGGAGGCTCTTTCAGTAACAAGGGTGGGGTGGGTGGTGGGTGGAGGATTCCTTCAGTTTTGCTTTTACAAATAATCCCCTAGAAGCATGAGCTATGTATTGGAAATATTGTTTTTATCTACACACTTCAAAAAGCGATACATAATGCTACAAATTTCAATGTACATGAAAATGTAGTTTGATATTCTTTGCTCTGCTGTTTACATTTGCTATGATTTCAAGGAGTTATACTATGAATAAAATTCTGTAATGTAGGGATGTTTTCTATTTTGGAGGCCTGAACATGAATCATTCACATGACCAAAAAAATGTATTTTTTAAAAAGAAATCCATATCTAGTCTGTAATTTTTAAGTACTTAATCTCCTAAGAAAACTGGAATGACTCCAATCAGCACCAGTTAACTTTTAAAGCACATCTGCTTAAGAGCATTGTTTTGAAAAGAATACACTAGAGATTTCTTTTTTAAAGCTGCATACAAATTAGAAGCTATTAGATGTTTTGAAATCCATCGTTCACACCAAAGGTAAATGAACTAAGATTTATTCACAACGCTCCATTCAGTTTTATGTGATCAATAAAATACCAAGTTATTGGAAAATAAATCATGTATGGAATATCATGGTTTCTTTCATAATTTCTAACTTCCTTGCCTCATAAAATGGAGCCCAAATGAAGGTGGGAGCTGTGTTTACTAGGTCTTCTCAGAAGGCATATTACTCAGCAGTTTCTGGCTCTGCAGGAAATGTGGGGGAAATTGGTTTCCATGGCAACCGTCTCTGCAGCTCTTCGTCTCCTAGCACTAGAGGCAGCATCTTAATTGGCCTCACACAAACAGAACGCTGTAGGACTAGGGATTCTCTTTGGGCTCTTGGGAGTGTGCACGTAGCACATAGCACATAGCAACAAATACTGAGGATTATGTAAGAATAAGCTTGACTATGTGATCATAGCATAGCAGAGACATGTAATGTTCTGAAATAATTGGTTTTTTATCGTGTTCAGTCTGGAGTAAACATCGTAATAGATTTGTATATTATTCAGTATGTTGTCATTATGTCGTTTAATCTTATCATTCAGGTCAGACTTTTTAACACACAGTGGCCCAATATTTCAGATAGAGGCCCGCTTTGAAGTTTAACAAACCTTTGTAGACGTTTTAGCACAAGCTTTGTGGTCTCCTTGCGAGATCAAGTGAGATCTCAAATCAAAGAGCTGGATTTTTTTTTCTAGACTTCACTGTGAATCCTAGATTTCTTCCAGTTGGTTGCCAATTTTTAAAGCTTAACCTTACTGTCAGTCAAAAGATTAATATTCACAGCAGATCTGCTATCAGCCATGACTGGACAGAGAGCAATTTCTGCTTTGTCTCCTTCTGATGCAACACCTACGCAGCAGAAAAAGCCTCTGGCAGGCTGGGTCTGCTCTCTGCACCTGACTTGTCTAGACCAGGACCATTAATTAGAACCAGTTCCTGCTGGTATCCTCAACACTGGCAGTCTTAGAGCCCTGTGGGCTGACTAAACTATGAGCAGGGTTGTGCCTGCAATTCTGGTTCTGATACCCTTTAGAGTCGTCTGTCTGGGGGCATCCTAGTTTTCAGTAGAGAAAACTGGATGTAGCAGCCAGTACAGATGTTCAAGGAATGTCATACATTCGAATTTGATTTTCAAAGGAGATTTAAACTTTGTTAAGATGGTGTTGACAGTTTGTACACTACAGACTGCTCCGTGAAGAGCTAATTGTAGTCTAAATTCTGGTTTGCCTTCATGGATGTTTCTTCCTGGACACTCATGTCTTCTGTGCCTCCCATCGCCAGTCCCAGTGAGGTAAGGTGGAATTCCTGCTGAGATCAGTGCCCATGGGATGTTTTGTCAGTGCCCACTTGGTTAAAGCAGTAGAGAGGGATAAAACTGTACCCTGAATGTTGAAGCAATTTAAGAGAATCTAGAATGGTTTAATTTCTTTTGTTGATGTAATTTTATTCAGTTGACCTTCAAATGCTCTAGAGAACATTTTCTCAAGTTAAAAAAGAAAAGGAAAAAGAGAAAGAAAGAAGAAAGAAAGAAAGAAAGAAAGAAGGAAGGAAGGAAAGAAAGAAAGAAAGAAAGAAAGAAAGAAAGAAAGAAAGAAAGAAAACAAGCCAACATGTTTTCAAACTGCTCTGCCAGCATGGCTACAAATGCTAGCCAACATAGGATGTTCCAAACAGGAGTACTATGCCCATACCCAACACTGCGCACATCACTGGCCCTTGCCCCATGATCATAGTACATGTATGGCTATAGACCAAGCCAGAATTGCAGACAGATGTGTATGTGAAGGGAAAGTCTATGCACATTTACTATTCTGTATTATTTTGAAGGTTCACGGTTCTAAGAAAGGCTCATGGTTCCCAATATGGTGCCAGCCATGGTCAACTGCATGGCCCAAGGAATCAGTTTGTTGACATGTTATTGAAGCATGAAAAAAAAAAAACCCACAGAAATGGGTAAAATGGCACTAATATGGACTTCAGCACAATACTTACATGAAATATAAGCAGAAAAATATTTAAATTTCCAATGTCCTTCAAAAAGAGAAATTAAATTCAAACCATTTTGTACTTTTTTTAAAACATTACTGCATTTTGTATTTAAAAAATAAATTATTCTTAACTGTAGAAGCTCTGAAGTTTGTCAGCATTATGCGACTATGCTGCTGATAGGGTGTGACCTTTCCCTTCTTGTAGGATCTAGTGCTGGCTCGCTTTGGTCCCTCCAAAACCTCATGAGGATTCGGTTTTTGCTCTGTCTGCAGAGAAGGAGGGCCCTGCAAGGAGAAGCAAATTGTGCACATGCGGTAGTCCGTGCAGAACCTCGAAAAGCAGCTGGTACTATCTGCCAGCTGCCTTTCAACTATCCATAACAGCTGAAGGGGTGCACAAGCAAAGCAAATTCTCCTTAAGGAGAATTCTCTTTAGTTAAGTACATTTCCAAAGTCTACGCAGCCACCTTAGGTACATCGTTTAGGCATTTACTATTATAAAATTAAACACGGAGAATCAAAAGTTTGAAGAAAATGCATCGCATCTGTGTGAACACCTCAGCTTTCTGAGTCACCTGGCAGGCCAAGGACCACACAGCTCCTGCTCCCTGAAGGGAAGTCTCAACTGTAGGCACAGGACTCTGTGCCCGGTTGCTGATAGGACACCTGACTCCAGTGGTAGAAGGCCTGGGAGTGAACCCCATCTGCTCATGTGTATATACACCAAGTGAGTGAAATGGTTTGGGTGAAAAGGCCTTGTCCTACTGCTGAAACATGAGTGACTTTCAGAGTACAGTGATGATATTTAGTTCCATTATTCCAAAACTGAAGCCTACCGGAAGGAATTTAGTTTTCACCAGAAGTACTTTAGTTTTTCTTCAATGGGAGCAAGCCATCAACTTGAAAAAAAAAATGATAGGCGGCATTTAGTGACCGTGTTTCCTTCAATATTTTGAAGTTGCTTTGTGTGTGTGTGTGTGCATGCATTATATATGATATACACATGTAAGTGTAACAATGAAGGATGCCAGAGCAGGACAGGATGCTGGAAGCTTCCTATCATCCCCCACTTCATTGCCTTCAGACAAGGTCTCTAGATGAACTGCAAGCTCAGCCGCCAGGGACTTTATGAGCTGTGCCTGCTGTTTCCTCTCCCAATGCTGGGGTTAGAGGGACACCACCCTTCCTAGATGTTTATGTAAGAGCTGGAGATCCAAAGTCAGATCCTCATGCTTTTAGAGCAAGCAGGGTACCCACAGAGCAGATGCTGATTCCTTCGAGGGAACAAATTGTTAAGTGAGCTCAGATTCACACAGGTCTACCGCTTGTGTCAAATGCTGGATGGATTCCGGATGTTCATCTTACCCTCTGCCCCGGCCATGTAGCGCTGGTGCTTCACAAAGCTGGTGGCCTGAACAGAATGTTGCAGTGTGACCTTCCCATGATGGGCGGGCTCACTAGGGAAGGGAAAGAAGACCTAAGCGGCTTCATCATTGCCTCTCTGGAATGGATTCAGCATCTTGTAAGACAAAATTTACCAGTGTTATCTCTAAGCTATGTCAGCTTGCCAAGGCTGAACTTACTCAGTAGAATCTTATACCCACTAAGCCAAATCAAAATTCCCTAGTGCATTTCAGAGTCCTGGCATGCAGACACGGGGGATTTGGCAGGACCCGAGGTGCTGACAGCTCGGTTCTCACTTTCCTCTCCAGCTACATGGCTTGTTACCACCAGGGCAGCACGGCAGAAAACATGGTGAGAAACGAGTCGCTTGGACCACTCAGATTCCCAGCAGAGATCATGTGTATTTAAGTCATATGCTGCCATGAATTCAAAAATACGCACCAATCTTTACTTCTGGGCATGAGTACTACTTGGTAAGACATTTTTGAGACACCGACATTTTTCTTTAACTGGTACTTTTGTTTGGTTTGGTTTGGTTTGGTTTTTTACAAAAGCCCTTTTATAAAGTCATTTTTTAAACAAACCAAACCAAAAGGTTTACAAAAAAAAAAAAGAAAGAAAAAGATACAGAAAAAGAATAACTTGCTTCATATGTCCCCAAGAGAAAAAAAATAAAGGGGACAATACCAACATGCTCAGCAATAAGGGGTTCTTTTCCTTATTTCTTAACACAAAAAACAAGCAAAGGATACACATACTTACTGACAATCACTGTATGTGACAGGCAGGGTGGGGAAGTGGAAAGGGACAGCTGGCAAGAGTGCGCTCTTCACACCAGGAACAAACATGTGGCTGGGCTACTGGGATGCCACTTCAGTGAGGGCTTTGGGATGAGTATTATAGCTCAGAAAGGGCTGCAGGGCTCAGGTCTCAGGACAGGCCTTTGATTAGTGCCTGCTCTCTGCCATGCTGCCCATCCAGCCTTCAGGAGGATGCAGATCATGCTGTGGATCTCTAGAAATGAGCAGCTCCACAACTAATCCCATCTCCTGAGTAAGGCAAACGACCCACTTGACAACACCCAGAGACAGAATGCCTATGGGTGCTTCGAGGTACCACTGCTTGATCTGGGCGCAGGATTTATCCTCCCGGAGCCTCTGTTTCATTGTATAAAAAAGGCAAATTGTATTACTTGCTTTATAGGTTGTTGTATAGTCAGTGTTGTGTCAGCATTGAAATAAAGTGTTTTTGTAGTCCAGCAACACATTCTGAAGTCTTTCAGAACGGGCATTATACTTCCTAAGATCATTCACCAACCCATTCCCCATCACCCTCTCCTTTCTTGTTAGTATGTTAGAAACACAATATGACTCCAACACTCTAAGGATGAGTCAGTGTGGAGGAATGTGTTCAATCATATGTTTGTGTGAGGTATGTATATGTTATCCATGTGTGCTAGTGGGGTGTATGTATGTTTATGCATGTACATAAGTGTGTTGTATGTATGTGGGTGGGTATACATGTGTGTGTTATACATACATACTGTACATATTTATATTGTATACATGTGGGTGCATGTGTGTATGTTTATGTGTATGTATGTGTATATATGTGTACACGTGAAAGTGTGTGTGTGTGTGTGTGTGTGTGTGTGTGTGTGTGTAGGCCAGAAGTCCATCCTAGGATGTAAAGATGAGCAAGATTTTATGGAAACAGTTGATCAATTCTGTTGGGGAAAAACTGTGACATGCCTATCACTATTTTCAAAGACCCTGGCTGCTTTCTCAGAAGGATTTGTGCTTGCTAAATTCCCTTACTGAGCAGATGAAACCTTCTAAGTATACTTCTCCCTAAAACCTTTGGGAGGTCCAGATCTGTTCAGACACATCAACTGAGATGGTCACTGAGATCAGTATGGAAACAAATGTCTGAGTCCAGTGGAGTGAAGGCAGGGAGTGACCTTTGAATGGGTTTCTGGATGACTTAGCTGTCCTGAAGTTTATTTCAGGGTATATTTTTAAACTAAAAACTAACTGTACCCTAAGGAGTATAGTATAGTTTGCTATAATTTTGCCAAACTGCTAAGGAACATCCCAAATCCCACAGCCTGTGGCCATGGCTGAGTAGGAGAAAGCATGTGGAGTGCTCTGCTCTTTCGCCATTATGAAGGAAGAACCAGCCGAAGACCATGTGTGCCTGAGGCCAGCACCAGAACAGCTTTCAGATTTAAATTATTCCATAACCCTGTTCCTTCCCACCACTAACATTACTTCAGAAATCAGCATTTCCCTGATGATATCATTAGTCATCAGGGAAATGCAAATCAAAACAACCCTGAGATTCCACCTCACACCAGTCAGAATGGCTAAGATTAACAACTCAAGAGACAACAAGTGCTGGCGAGGATGTGGAGAAAAAGGAACAGTATGTATGTGTGTGTTATACATACATACTGTACATATTTATATTGTATACATGTGGGTGCATGTGTGTATGTTTATGTGTATGTATGTGTATATATGTGTACACGTGAAAGTGTGTGTGTGTGTGTGTGTGTGTGTGTGTGTGTGTGTAGGCCAGAAGTCCATCCTAGGATGTCCAAAACTGGATCCAATCCAAACTGTTGGTGGGATTGCAAAATGGTAAAACCACTCTGGAAATCAGTTTGGGGGTTCCTCAGAAAATTGGGCATGTCATTTCCAGAGGACCCTGGCATACCACTCCTGGGCATATACCCAGAGGACTCCCCTGCATACAATAAAGACACATGCTCCACTATGTTTATAGCAGCCTTGTTTATAATAGCCAGAAATTGGAAGGAGCCCAAATATCCCTCAAAGGAGGAATGGATACAGAAAATGTGGTATATTTATACAATGGAATACTACTCAGCAATTAAAAATAATGAATTCATGCAATTTGTAGGTAAATGGTTAGATCTGGAAAATATCATCCTAAGTGAGTTAACCCAATCACAAAAGAATACACATGAAATGCAATCACTGATAAGTGGATATTGATGAGCCCAGAAGCCCTAAATACTCAAGGCACAATTAGCAAGTCAAATGATTCCCAAGAAGAAAGGAGAGGACCCTGGGCCTGTAAAGATTGGATCCAGTTTTGTAGACCCAGAACAGAGAAATCGTGGGGGAGGGGGAATGATTGGGGAATAGTTGGGGGGGAGAGGAATTATGGGACGCATGGTGGGGGGGAACTGGGAAAGGGGAAAGCCTTTGGAATGTAAACATAGAATATAGAAAATAAAAATAAAAAAAAGAATACCAGAATATCATTAGAAATCAAGAAAGAAAGAAAGAAAGAAAGAAAGAAAGAAAGAAAGAAAGAAAGAAAAAAAGAAAGAAAGAAAGAAAAGAAGTCAGCATATCTAGGTCTCTATTCTGAACACTCTGATAGTGACTTGAACTTGAGAGTCCTTCAGTTCAGGGACAAAAGGTCAAGAGATCTATTTTTAACAAACAGCGCTGGCAGTGTCCTGCCTGCCCTGCAGGACCTGCAGCCAGAACCTACTTGGCCTGGGCTCTTGGCTTTCATCCGGGAGAACATGGGTCTCTAAGGAGCCAATAGGGAACAGGCTTATTTACAAATCTGCTTTTGCTGTCTTCCTCCTAATCTGAAAGAAAAGGGGACACAAAAGACCAGTCTGGTCATTAGTGTCTGGCTCCATTTTAATTCTTACTTAAGTTTGTCAGGAAGTTTAGCACCAGTGGGAACAGAATCCATAATTATCATAAATTGTACCTAACTCTCATGGGATTAGACTGAGGAAAATCAGCTTTCAAAAGATCTGAAGAGCATGTGATTCTGCACTTTGCCAAGCACCCAGTCACTCTGTTAGGAAAGAAAAAGAAGCTGACATCTGAGCTACCTTTATTAGTGCTACAATAAGAGTGCACATTCCATTATTCTGGAAAGAGACAATGTGCAAGTGAGAAAGCCTGCATGGATGAGTCTGAGGAGAGACCAGGCTTCACCCCACATGAGCATAGACAAATCTAGGGAGAGACGAGGCTTCGGTATACACAGACATGGAGGAGTCTGGAGAGAGACAAGGCCTCAGCCCACACCGGCACGGGAACTTTTACGAGCACCTGTTCTGCTACAGGGTCTGGTACCTTTGTCCTCGAGGAAAGGCTGGTTAAATGCTAGGAGTGAAGTCCACCCATACCCCACCAGAAGCTCAAAGCCAGAGACCAATGTCTGTATATTCTTTATTTTAAATTATTGAACATATTCTTTATTTACATTTCATTTCCCTTTTCCTGGTTCCCCGCCCCAAAGGTCTCATATGCCCTTTTCTCTCCCCCTGTTCCCCCATCCACCCCTTCCCACTTCCCTGTTCTGGTATTCTCCTACACTGATGCATTGAGCCTTTCCAGAACCAGAGTCCACTCCTTCCTTCTTCTCGGACATCATTTGGTTATGGATTGTGTCTTTGGTGTTCCAAGATTCTAGGCTAATATCCACTTATCAGTGAGTGCATACCATGTGTGTTCTTTTGAGACTGGGTTACCTCACTTAGTATGATGTTCTCCAGCTCCATCCATTTCTCTAAGAATTTCATGAATTCATTGTTTCTAATGGCTAAATAGTACTCCATTGTGTATATATAACACATTTTTTTTGTATCCATTCCTCCGTTGAGGGACATCTGGGTTCTTTCCAGCTTCTGGCTATTATAAATAAGGCTGCTATGTATATTCTTTACAGGGCTCATCTCTTGTAGGGTTTAATAATTTCTCTTTTCCAAGAACCTAGACTGGAGAGGCTCAAGGGTATGTCTTGTGTCACTTCCAACTCAACCCTGGTCAGTTTAAGCTAAAGGGAGAAGCTTCACTTCTTCTAAAGATACAAGGACCTGCTCTTTCATCCCTTTCAACAAAATAACAGAAGCAAAGACACACTGTTCAATAATAACTCAATATTAATTATCTCCACTCCCCAATAAAGAGAAATAGGTACAGAGTGGATCAGAAAACAGGATCCACCTTTTTACTGCCTCCCTCCAAGAAACACAGCTCATGACCAATGACAGGTACCACCTCAGGGTCAAGGAATGAAAAAAGGACTATTCTAATGTCTGAGTAGAGGTCAAACAAAAGTTTACCAGAAGAGATAAGGAAAGATACTCTACAGTTGTTAAAGGAAAAATCATCAGACAGGATACTAAGATTGTAAACATATTTTCACTATACTGACTAGTTTTGTGTCAACGCAACACAACTGAGAGTCAACAGAGAGGATGGAGCCTTAACTAGAAAATGTCTTCCTAAGATCTTTCTCTCCAAGTTGCTTTTGATCACACTTTCACCACAGCAATAGTAACCAAAACTAAGACATGCCCTAAATAGAGGAGTGTCTAATCACATTAAAAAGAAATAAGATTTAAAACAGCAAGTTGACTCCAGCATGGTGATAGAGGGTGACTCCAATACCCACTCTCACCAATAGACAGGTCATATGGAGGGAAACAACTGAGAAATCAACTCTAGAGTTAAATGATATCATAAAGCAAGTGACATTTACTGAACAGACATTTTCAGATCAATCCACCCAAATGCTAAAACTGCACTTTCCCCTCATCAGACCATGGAACTGACCATATATGAGGTCACAAGTCAAGTCAGAACAAATCTGAGAAATGTAGATAACAGCCTGCCTCTGATCTGACCACAATGGAACAAAGCCGAATATGAACAAGAGGAAATAGCGGGATGTACACATACTCATGGGACTTAAGAACACATCACTGAATGAAAGCTGGGTCAAGGGAGAAGTGAAGAAGGAGACTAAACATTTCCTAGAAATCCATGGAAATGAAAACACAACAGACTGAAAATGGTGGCAAGACATAATAAAAATCACGGCTGAAATTAATAGAATAGAAATCAGAAAAACAATGCAGATAGTGAGTGAGAGTTGGTTCTTTGAAAAGGTTAACAAGATTGACAACCCTTAAGCAAGTTAACTAAAAGAATAAGTACATAGATGAAAAGGGACACACTACCACAGAGACGGAGGAAATGGGAAATTATAAGAACATATAGTAAAAACTGATATTCCACTAAACTGAAAAATCTAAAAGAAATGGATGAATTTTTAAATATAAATGACCTACCAGAATTAAGAGGAAGTAAAGAATTTAAATAGAGAAACAATGATTTAAAAACACCCAACTGAAAAAAAATCCCAGGACTACATAGATACAGTACTGAATTCTATTACCCTTCAGAGAGGAACAATACTCCTCAAATTATTTCATACAACAGAATGAGAAGAAACGTTTTCAAATACTTTATATGATACCAGAATCAGACAAAGTTAAAACATTAAAAGAAAGAAAATATTGGCAGCATCTCAGGTGAACATAGACATACAAACACGCACACACACACACACACACACACACACACACACACACACATTCTCTCTCTCTCTCTCTCTCTCTCTCTCTCTCTCTCTCTCACACACACACACACACACACATACACACACACACACATACACACACACACACACACACACACACAAATCTCGATAAAATACTTTCAAACTGAATTCAAGACCAAAGAAGATTTTCCACTATGATTATGTCAGACTTATATCCCCAGAGATGCAGAGGTGGTTCAACATCTATAGATCAGTAACAACCCACAATATAAACATATTCAGACAGAAAAACCCAATTATCTCCTTAGATTTAGAAAAGGCTTTGATAAAACATGATATTCTCTCATGATAAAAGTCCCAGGCAGATTAGTGAAACAGGCAACATACCTTAATATAATATGGAAATACACATCAAGTTTATAGCCAATATCATGCAAAGTGGAGAAAAACTCAAAAACATTACCACTAAAATCAGGACTAAGACAAGGATGTTCATTCTCTCCATTTCTATTCAACATAATACAAGTCTTAGAGCAATATGACAACAGAAGGTGATTCAAACAGAAAAGAAGTCCAAGTATCCTTATTTGTAGGTAATATGATTCTATACTTAAAAGATCTTAAAAACTCCAACAGAAAACTCCTACACCCACAAAGTAGCACAATACAAGATGAACAGGCAAAACCCAGTAGACTTACTATATTCAAACAATAAACAATAGCCTCAAAAAGTATCTTGGATACTAAGGAACTGAGAGACTTATATAATAAAAATAATTTGTAACACTGAAAAGAGAAGTTGAGGAAGACTCCAGCATGGATTAGTAGGAGCAACAATCCCCCCAAAATAAAAGAACTGTTGAAGTTATCATCATCTGGGGCTAGGTTATATTTTGGAGGCATACTAAGAAACACAGCATGGGATTGTCATAAAAAGACCAGACATATCAACCAGTGGACAAGAAGTGAGGGTGCAGACATATTAAGCCAGTGTGAGAATTTCAGATTGCTTTCTTTACCTATTAAGGTACTCTAAGAGGGTGACCTCTACTGGACAAACAGTATGTACTGGGCATGCTCTCTGGATACGGGTTTTGTTATTGTTTTCTTTTTTTTTTTTTTTTTTTTTTTTTTAATTTTATTTTCTATATTCTATGTTTACATTCCAAAGGCTTTCCCCTTTCCCAGTTCCCACCCACCATAGTTCCCATAGTTCCTCTCCCCCCCATCTGTTCCCCAATAATTCCCCCTCCCCCCTCGGTTTCTTTACTAAACTGGAAGCAATCTTTACAGGCCCAGGGTCCTCTCCTTTCTTCTTCTTGGGAATCATTTGACTTGCTATTTGTGTCTTGAGTATTTAGGGCTTCTGGGCTCATTAATATCCACTTATCAGTGATTGCATTTCAGGTGCATTCTTTTGTGATTGGGTTAATTCACTCAGGATGATATTTTCCAGGTCTAACCATTTACCTACAAATTGCATGAATTCATTATTTTTAATTGCTGTGTAGTATTCCATTGTATAAATATACCACATTTTCTGTATCCATTCCTCCTTTGAGGGATATTTGGGCTGCTTCCAATTTCTGGCTATTATAAACAAGGCTGCTATAAACATAGTGGAGCATGTGTCCTTATTGCATGCAGGGGAATCCTCTGGGTATATGCCCAGGAGTGGTATGCCAGGGTCCTCTGGAAGTAACATGCCCAATTTTCTGAGGAACCGCCAAACTGATTTCCAGAGCGGTTTTACCATTTTGCAATCCCACCAACAGTGGAGGAGTGTTCCTCTTTCTCCACATCCTCGCCAGCACTTGTTGTCTCTTGAGTTTTTAATCTTAGCCATTCTGACTGGTGTGAGGTGGAATCTCAGGGTTGTTTTGATTTGCATTTCCCTGATGACTAATGATGTTGAACATCTTTTAAGGTGTTTCTCGGCCATCCGAATTTCTTCTGGTGAGAATTCTTTGTTTAGCTCTGTGCCCCATTTTTTGATAGGGTTATTTGGTTCTTTGCGGTCTAACTTCTTGAGTTCTTTGTATATATTGGATATTAGCCCTCTGTCGGATGTGGGGTTGGTGAAGATCTTTTCCCACTTTGTTGGTTGCCGTATTGTCCTTCTGACAGTGTCCTTTGCTTTGCAGAAACTTTGTAATTTTATGAGGTCCCATTTGTCGATTCTTGATCTTAGAGCATAAGCTATTGGTGTTCTGTTCAGGAACTTTTCCCCTGTGCCCAAGTCCTCCAGGGTCTTCCCAAGTTTCTTTTCTAATAGTTTCAGTGTGTCTGGTTTTATGTGGAGGTCCTTGATCCACTTGGAGTTGATCTTAGTACAAGGAGATAAGAGTGGGTCAATTCGCATTCTTCTGCATGTTGACCTCCAGTTGAACCAGCACCATTTGTTGAAAAGGCTATCTTTTTTCCACCGGATGGTTGTGGCTCCTTTATCAAAGATCAAGTGACCATAAGTCTGTGGGTTAATTTCTGGGTCTTCAATCCTATTCCATTGATCTACCTGCCTGTTGCTGTACCAATACCATGCAGTTTTTAACACAATTGCTCTGTAGTACTGCTTGAGGTCAGGGATATTGATTCCCCCAGAAGTCCTTTTATTGTTGAGAATAGTTTTAGCTATCCTGGGTTTTTTGTTGCTCCAGATGAATTTGAGAATTGCTCTTTCTAGATCTATGAAGAATTGATTTGGGATTTTGATGGGGATTGCATTGAATCTGTAGATTGCTTTTGGCAAGATGGCCATTTTTACTATATTGATCCTGCCAATCCAGGAGCAAGAAATATTTTTCCATCTCCTGAGGTCTTCTTCGATTTCTTTCTTCAGGGACTTGAAGTTCCTGTCATACAGATCTTTCACTTGTTTGGTTAGAGTTACGCCAAGGTACTTTATGTTGTTTGTGGCTATTGTGAAGGGTGTTATTTCCCTAACTTCTTTCTCAGCCTGCTTGTCCTTTGAGTACAAGAAGGCTACTGATTTGCTTGAGTTAATTTTATAACCAGCCACGTTGCTGAAGTTGTTTATCAGCTGTAGAAGTTCTCTGGTGGAGTTTTTTGGATCGCTTAAGTAGACTATCATATCATCTGCAAATAATGATACTTTGACTTCTTCCTTTCCAATTTGTATCCCTTTGACTTCCTTATGTTGTCTGATTGCTCTCGCTAGAACTTCAAGTACTATATTGAAAAGATATGGAGAGAGAGGACAGCCTTGTCTAGTCCCTGATTTTAGTGGAATTGCTTCAAGTTTCTCTCCATTTATTTTGATGTTGGCTACTGGTTTGCTGTAGATTGCTTTTACTATGTTTAGGTATGGGCCTTGAATTCCTGTTCTTTCCAAGACTTTTAGCATGAAAGGATGCTGAATTTTGTCAAATGCTTTTTCAGCATCTAATGAGATGACCATGTGGTTTTTTTCTTTTAGTTTGTTTATGTAGTGGATTACATTGATGGATTTCCGTATATTGAACCATCCCTGCATTCCTGGAATGAAGCCTACTTGATCATGGTGAATGATCGTTTTGATATGCTCTTGGATTCGGTTGGCAAGGATTTTATTTAGTATTTTTGCATCTATATTCATAAGAGAAATTGGCCTGTAGTTCTCTTTCTTTGTTGGATCTTTTTGTGGTTTAGGTATCAGCGTAATTGTGGTTTCGAAGAATGAGTTGGGCAGTGTCCCTTCTGTCTCTATTTTGTGGAATAGTTTGAAGAGTATTGGTGTTAAGTCTTCTTTGAAGGTCTGGTAGAATTCTGCACTAAAACCATCTGGTCCCGTACTTTTTTTGGTTGGGAGGCTTTCTATAACCCCTTCTATTTCTTTAAGGGTTATGGGACTGTTTAGCTGGTCTACTTGATGCTGATTTAATTTTGGTATTTGGTATCTGTCTAGGAAATTGTCCATTTCCTCCAGATTCTCCAGTTGTTTTGAGTATAGGCCTTTGTAGTAGGATCTGATGATCTTTTGAATTTCCTCTGTTTCTGTTGTTATATCCCCCTTTTCATTTTTAATTTTGTTAATTTGGATACTATCTCTGTGCCCTTTGGTTAGTCTAGCTAAGGGCTTATCTATCTTGTTGATTTTCTCGAAGAACCAGCTCTTGGTTTTGTTGATTCTTTGTATGGTTCTCTTTGTTTCTGCTTGATTGATTTCAGCCCTTAGTTTGATGATTTCCTCTCTTCTACTCCTCCTGGGTGAGTTAGCTTCTTTTTGTTCCAGCGCCTTCAGGTGTGCTGTTAAGTTGCTAGTGTATGCTCTTTCCAGTTTCTTTTTGGAGGCACTCAGGGCTATGAGTTTTCCTCTTAGCACTGCTTTCATTGTATCCCAGAGATTTGGGTAGGTCGTACCTTCATTTTCATTGAAGTCTAAAAAGTCTTTGATTTCTTTCTTTATTTCTTCCTTGACCAGGGTGTCATTGAGTAGAGTATTGTTCAGTTTCCATGTGTATGTGGGCTTTCTGTAGTTCTTCTTGCTATTGAAGACCACTTTTACTCCATAGTGATCCGATAGGAGACATGGGATTAGTTCGGTCTTCTTGTATTTGTTGAGGTCTGTCTTGTGACCAATTATATGATCAATTTTTGAGAAGGTACCGTGCGGTGCTGAGAAAAAGGTATACTCTTTTGTTTTAGGATGGAATGTTCTATATATATCTGTTAAATCCAATTGGTCCAAAGCTTCAATTAGTTTCACTGTGTCCCTGTTTAGTTTCTGCTTTCCTGATCGGTCCATTGAGGAGAGTGGAGTGTTGAAGTCACCTACAATCATTGTGTTAGGTGCGATGTGTGCTTTAAGCTTTAGTAAAGTTTCTTTTACGAATGAGGGTGCCCTTGCATTTGGTGCATAGATGTTCAGTATTGAGAATTCTTCTTGGTGGATTTTCCCTTTGACAAGCAGGAAGTGACCTTCTGTGTCTCTTTTGATGACTTTAGGTTGAAAGTCGATTTTATCTGATATTAGAATGGCTACTCCAGCTTGTTTCCTGGGACCATTTGCTTGTAGAACTGTCTTCCAGCCTTTTACTCTAAGGTGGTGTTTTCTTTTTAAAGGTAAAATGATTAAAGTCAACCTCCAAAAGATTTCAAAGACAATTTTCTGAATTATCTTCTTTAGTTACTCAAGCTATGAACTATCAATAAGAGCCATGCTTGTAAGAGTTTTCAGCTGTAAGATTGTAGAGTTATTGTTTCCAGAGATAACAATCTCAATCTACCTTTTTCAGTTTTGGAAATGTGAAAGCCTGAATGTTCACATATAAAAGTCTTAAAACAGTTTGTGACATAAATGCTTCTCAGGGAAAAACGTTCCTTACATGAATTGAAGGACCTAATATTAGAAAAATTCAAATATTATTACCAAAAAATAACGAAGGAACAAATTTTGCATTAAAAATTGAAACAACGTATTTGTGTTCCAGATTTATTTCCCCAAAACCTAGTGCTTATTGAAGTTATTGTTTATTGATTGGATCTTAGCATTAAGAAGCTACTGTTCCCTTTACTAATATTTAGTTTCCTATTACATATATTTATTTGTGTGTGTGTGTGTGTGTGTGTGTGTGTGTGTGTATAGGCATGTGCATGCCATGGTACACAAGTAGAGATCAAGAGACAGCTTCCAGGGCTTGGTTCTCTCCTTCTAGCAGGTGGATCCTGGGATTGAGTCATGGTGACAAGTGCCTTTATCCACTGAGTTATCTCATTAAACCAGCTATTAATTCTGTCAAAGCAACTCATCAAACTAATGTTACAAATTTATTGAAAGTGCTTCCTTGCTGGGCTCCACACACAGATTTTGTATGTGGGCTAATACTAATTAGCATGAGATGTGAGGTTCTGACTCACTTCAGTGTCTCTCTCCTTCCCTTCCCTTCTCTACCGTTTAAATATTCTTTTCCATCTGCACTGTCTGCCTCCCTCAATGCTAAGAGCTTCTTTCTGCTTCTGTCCTTCCCATTCTAAGGCCTCTAAATCACGTCATCCACATTCTTCAAATTCATGTCTTATCTCTCCAGTTATGAACTCCTGACACATCCTGTGGAGCCACTCATATACATCTGACTCCCAACTCTGGGCCCTGCGGTTCTCCTTCCGGGTCTGCTCTATTGGACATTACTCTCTTTCTTCTGATTTACCTTCTGAACTCTCCTAGATGCGTCCCTGTGTCTTTCCACATGTCTGAACCTTTGCTGACTCTCCTCCCACTCCAGGAATGCTTTGTGAACATTAACAACCTTCACCATTCCCATTCTTTCCCATTGCTCTCCGATCGACTTGTAGACCATTGGGTTCCTCCATCCTTTGGCAGGAATCATTTGATTCTTTGGCTATATGGCTTAATGCTCCCATGGAAAGCAGTGTCCATCCCACAATTACAACACAAATTGTTTTAAGTTAAAACACCAAATTTATTGGATATTGAACTATATGCAGACACATAGAAAATAAACATTTCATATAATTGTGTATCTTTTTTAAATGTTATATTTATAAGGACAGAAAAACTACCAATTTAGCAATTGGAGTAACTTTTCAAAACAAAAAAAAGGAAAAGCAAAATCTACATTCCTTCATCAAGACTCGGTGCTGCATCACAATCTGTAAGCACTTCATTTTAGATAAATAAATACTTCCTCTATCTACTACAGATTTAAAATTAGAATTACATGAACTCTTCGACCATGTAGAATTTTCTTATACAATGATGAGCAGTTAAACATGTCACTTTTGAGACACATGTATTTGACTTAACAGAATCCCCCTGCTGAAATATCACTGTAAATGCACATTTCACATGTGATAAACAAAAACTCTATTATCAAGAGTATCTTCATATTTTCACAGTTAGAGACAGAGGTTTTTATTTAAAAAAAAACTTACAAAATTTAAAATAAAAAAGACAGCATGCATCCATTACCAGAAGGAACAGAGGAACGGAATCAAGCAGTGAAGACAAGAAAGAGTAAGAGGGCAAGAGGAGGAATGGGGAGCCCAGGAAGACAGGGAAGGAAGAGAGAGCAGCAGAGAGAAAGTAATGAAGAAGGGGGAAACCTTTATTAATTGTACTGTTCTTAGGCAATATGGAAACAAGAAAATGCAACTTTCATTTCAAAAGTACGATAAAGAAGGTCTACCAATTCACTGTAAACTCAACGGGTCATGGCTGACAAGACGCATGCAGCCCACCAGCAACCTGCGGCTCTGCGTCTGTGCGATGCAGGAGGCCCAGGCAGTAGGCAGTCATGACCTATTTCCTTTAAGCAGGACATGTTCATAAAGGTTCCCATCAAGACTCAAGAGCTATGACAAGGCTCAGCTTCTTGGAATTGGGCGTTCTGAAGAAGCCTGTTCCATCTGGGGGCTGGGGTGGGCTGCAACAAGCCATGCATTTCCAGGGCTGAGGAGAAGGAAATGTTCTGCATGGTGGGCCAGACGGGACATATCTGTCAAGTCACCCCTGTAGGGGACTGAGAAGCCAGGAAGAGAGAGCAGTGATGCATGGTGAAAAGACATCAGGGCTGAGAGACATCTGGGAAACAAAAGCTGAAAACCTACTGCCATTAAATCCAGCAGATCGCAACATATTCACAGACGAAGGAACAACAACAGGTACCTTGGTTTAAAACAAAACAAAACAAAAAAAACAAAACAAAATCAGATCCACTTCCCATACTAAAGCCAACTTTCTGGCTCATTCTCAACCACTGATTTTTCAAAAAAGACTATTTACTATTGAACCCCAGAAACACCTTTGACTAGGGTTTAGGATTCAAAAGTCTCAAACCACTTAAACAATAAAAAAATAGAAATCACTTCCCATGATATTTTTATATCAGCCTCAGTGTGGCCACAGAAGAAGGAAGGGATGGATGTCTTGGATAAGCTGGAGTGCCTCAGGCCAAGCTAAACCCCTCATAGTTGTCGAGGGCCTGGGTGAGCCGAGTCTTCATGATCTCTTTGCTGCTGTATTTAGGGAGGTCAAGAAGGTTGTAGCAGGTGTGGGCCACAGGTAAGAACTCCTCCCCGGTGGCTGTGGACTGAATGATGATCTGCAGGCTGGCCATGCCGTAGATGGGGATCCGGTCACTGCCTGTCAGGAACACTGAAGAGAAGAAAACGGCACCAATGGCATGCAGTATTCTAAGCAACAGAGAAAGGTACAATACCCTGTGGCTTCAAATAACCTGCCATTGCCTAAGGCATATAAACATACCACCGTTCTTGCCAACCTTCCAAAATTAATAACACAGCAACAATAACAGATAACAAATTCCTTAAATCCAATGCTCTCTAACTAGAGATGCATTTTTCTAAGGAAAGTCCCAAGACCAGTAGGAAAGTAACAGCTTTTCACATTGACTTGATGGCCCAACCCTTCATCGCCTCCCATGACACTGCTTCTCAACAACTTATGTACACATGGGCAGAGGGGTTCTAGGGTGAAATACTATTTTTTCTCATTCTTGCTCCACATGAACAGGAGAATTAGTTAATACTAATGTCTGCTCACTCTTAGAAAGCAAAGAAGTTGCTTTTTTGTTGTTGTTGTTGTTGTTTATGTAGATAAAAAATTCTATTCTATTCACAGCTGTAGACAGAAGATCCAACCATTTCTAAAAGGCTGGATCTGATCATGGGAACTAACTTTACTCCACTCTCTAAAGCTATTGCCCTACTCATATGTCATCCAGCTAGTTCCAAAGGACTACAAGACTACATGATTCTATTTGCAATGAATGTCACCACAGACAAACTCAGGATTGGGTTGAGTGAAGAGAAGAAATGGCGGAATGCTGCTGACATGTATGGAGTGTCTTTTTGGGAGGTGAACATACTCCAAACCTGTGAGAGTTTTACAACCATGTACATACTACAACCCCTGTGGTTTTACACTGTAAACAGGCAAACGGCATGTTAAGAGGAACATATCACAACAAAGCTTTCTTAAGTCAAGTCTTCCTCAGTTTCAGCCAGAATCTTTCCAGATCAATCTCTTCAGATTTGGTAGGGAAAGGGTATCACTATGTTGCTCAGACTGATCTTAAACTCTTGGGCCCAAGCAATCCTCCTGTCTCAACCTCCCAAGTAGCTGGGACTATAAGCTAAAGTGACTATTATTCTTAAAGAAAGTGAAAATTGGTGAAATGACTCTTATTTTGATCTTTTTGTTTCACATGTGTACTGACAGCCTCCGATGCAGTTTAATTAATATACTGTAAATATGTTGAAGCTTAATTTTCTTAACTATCTTTAGCCACTTGGAAGTTAACCTTTACCTGTGAATCACATTACCCTACACAACATCACACTAAAATATGAACAACCCGCCAATGTGGTAAATACTTACAGAGAAACTTCTTCTTCTTCTCTAATGGGAACTCATGGAATGCTTCCCAGAATAGTTTCACAGTGGGATGTGTGCTTGAATAATCCCCCTTGTAGACAGCACTCTGTCCGAAAGAGAGGATAGGGGAGAATGAATCTTACAGAAACATTACAGCACACAGTGGATATTACTTGCATTTTTGACAGAATTCGCAGGGAGGCAGGAGACCTCCAGCAACTATTCAAGCACACCTCATGTGAAGCCCAGGTCCTTGGCACGCCCACCTGCCCCGCCCACCGTGCTGCGCACGTGGTTTCCCAGAACTTACCTCTTCCAGCTCTTCCCAGTTGTAGTTGCTGTTCCCCACCATCATGGCCCTCAGTTCTGCAGGCTGGAAGAGCTCGAGGACTTTGCCACCACACACCTTTAGGAAGCCACTGGAGAAGGCTGTGTACCACTCATGAACCGAAATTTGAAAGACGTAATTCACATAAGCATCCACGAATTCTTGCCTACAAGAGGACCAGAGAAATAAGCAGACATGGCATTGAAGCACACAGGCTATATGGAGTTGCCTTTCTCCACGTAGGTTAAAAGGGATGGAAATGGCCTTTCATCGGGCATCCTGTATCCTGTAGTACTGGGGACTCTCCTCCCCTGCTTCTAACCCTAGGATTCTACTATGTGCCTAAAGCAATGATCTGCAGCAGGGGAGGCAAGTATATAAAACCAAGCTACTGATTTTACCTGAGCTACTCCAGCTGTCATCTCCTTAAGGTCTTCCTTAGAGTTTAAGACAAAAAAAAAAATCCTTCAAAAAAGGCCCAAGGTTATAGTTGCGGGCTAATTGCCATCTTCAGAAACTAAAGCTACCTGTTACCTACATCCTTGTGTGTTTCTTTTGTTTTTAGTGCATGCATGTGCACATGCACGTGAGTGTAGAAGACACATTCCTGGTATCATTCCTCAGATGGCATCCACCTTGATTTTGGAGACAAGAGTTTTGATCACTGCCTGGGACTCTCCAAGTAGACTAGGTTGGATGGCAAGAGAGCCCTGTGGATCCTCCTCCTTCTTCCTCCCCACCACTGGAGTTACAAGTGTGTATTATCATGGTTTGGGTTTTACTTGGATTCTGGGACTCTAACTCAATGTCAATGAAGGGACTCTAGCCAGACCAGACCTGACAAGTATAGCTCTGGCAAGCCTTGTCCGTCTCCCCTATTCCCTCTGCATTGCTAAAAAACCAAAACCAAACCAAACCAAAATAGAACAAAACAAACAAACAAACAAACAAAGTGAGATTACATTTCTAAAGCAAATCACCAAGGCCTATTCCCTTAGGTGGCCACTTCCTCCTCTCGAGGCTGACTAGCAAGGCCCAGCTATCACGATTAAAGTCTAGCAATTAAAAGCCCCCCTTGGTTCACCCAATTAACATGCCCAATCAAAATACACCATTGCATCCTAGCCCATTCTAACGCAAACCTCCATTTTTCTCCTTTTAAAACTTACATTTGCTTATTGATTCTTGACCCTAGCAGCCATTGGTGTCTCCTGTACTGATAAAGTTCAAGGCTATTTCTCATTTTCTGTTCTCTTAGATTTAGTGTGTCTGGTTTCACACTGAGGTCTTTGATCTGTTTGGATTTGAGTTTGGAGCCGAGTGATAAATATGGATCTGTTTGCATTCTTCTGCATGCAGACATCCAGCTAGACCAGCACCGTTCATTGACCATTATATGGTTTTGGCTTTGTTGTAGAAATCAAGTGTCTGTAGGTGTATGGTTTTATTTCTGAATCTTCAATTTGATTACGTTGATTAAATTGTCTGTTTCTATACTAATACATGCAGTTTTCACTACTAAATACTTGCAGTTTTTATTACTATTGCTCTGTAGTACAGCTTGAGGTCAGGGATGGTGATACCTTCAGAAGTTCTTGTATTGATCAGAGTCATTTTGTCTGTCCTGTGTTTTTTGTTTTCCCATATGAAGTAGAAAATTGTTCTTTAGAGATCTGTGAAGAATTATGTTGGAATTTTGATGTGGATTGTATTGAATCTATAGATTGTTTGTGGTAAGGTGGTCATTTTCACTATGTTAATCCTACCAATCCATAAACATGGGAGATCTTTCCATCTTCTGATATCTTTCACCTCCAGTGTTGGGATCACAAATTTGTCCCACCACACCTGGCTTCATCTGCTTTCTTATAAATCCTTTAAGTATGTCAGGAAACATCTGTCTTAACAGCTATTCTGTCTCCCAATAATTAGGCAAATGTAAATGCAAACAGCAGTGAATTACCATTTGCACCCATCTGACTAGCATAAGCTTAAGCCTGAGATGATATCCTGGGGAAACTGGGATGTCATAGAGAGTCAGGGGAGGATAAACCAGGGCATGATGGGAACTATGCATACTTGCTGGGGAAATACATGAAGACCAGTCAAATGAGAACAATGAGGACTATTTAACCAAACCATTCTTTAACAAAAGAATCAGCCACGGTTGCCTGTGACTCAAAAGCAGTCAGAAGAATAGAGAGAATTATCTGCAACTCATAGCAGAAAGTGGGACCATTTCAAAACAGCCTTGATGGTAGCCTCTGGTACACGGATGCTGTGGCTGGCTAAACAGATGCAGGCATCGAAGGCATCCTAAGCAAATACCTAGGGGATCTACTCCCCTCCCCCCCCCATTCCCACCCTTGTCTAAACTAGTAGTTGGGAAGTAAGGAAGATTGCTAACTGTTTAAAATCCTGACCATTTTGATTGGATTGTTATCAAAGTTTCCGAGGAAAATAGTAAGGCCTTCCTGTAGAGTTAGTTTTCCTCTGTAAGTCGCACACATTATGGATCAAAAGTCTACCTTGTAGGTGGGCAGGCTAATGTTCATATGTTTATGTAAACTTTCACAAACAGGGGCATAAACTAAGAAGTGAGACAAAGATACTCAAGGGGACAATTTGTCAATATCTGGAAAAGTTGAAAATAGAGTTTTTTGGTTTTATTTTGTTTTTCCCTCCTGAGCTTTATGGTACCTTTATGAACTTTCAGAGAGATTTGGAGACACTGGAGGAAAGGGACAAGGAACTTGGGGTGTCTGCTGCAGCACATCCCTGCTGAGAATTCAGAGAAACAAAACCAGCCCTCTGCTAACTCAAGAATGCGCAAGGATAACAGCATGACAAAGCGTCAAGTAGGCTGGCTTCAGGGAATTAACTAGATCTGCATTTCTCCAAATAAACAGTCTCAGGAATGTTCACTGCAAACCAAGCTTCTTGATGTGAAGTAAATCATACCAGCATTCGTGCTTTCTTTCTTTTGCCCTCAAAACAGTGTTACCAATGAAAAGCAAGAGCTCCACCACTCATAACCCCACCCCCCAGTAAGTTATTTATTGTCTTTCCCTCAGTCTGCTCATCTGGGAAGTAGGAAAACAGTTAATACCTATAAAAGTGCTTAAGACTGAAGAGTAGTCTAAAACACTACTATATGAGCTATTGCTCTCATACTGTTTAGGGGTATTTACATATGTGATATGTATATCATATGTCATATACCATTTCATCACTAAAAACAAAAGCAATAATGCTAAAATGTTTCTGTCTTGATATACATGTTTATTATAAAAGTTGAAAACCTGAACTAACACATCAAATGGGCAGTATTTTATGCAAAGGCTAGGGACTAGGATGGATGCCAGGAGAGAGCTTGCCTAGAATGTGTGAGGTCTCAGGGCCCTATGTTTAATCCTTAATATGAAATGAGAGCTGGGGGAGGGGGGAGGGAAGGAGGAAGGGAGGGAGGGAGCATGATAGAATTGAAGAAATATATGGGTTTTATTGGTATCAGTGACATCTTTCAAAATACCTAAATCAAATATATCTCTTAGACGTCTAGAAGACAGCAGATTAGAAGTTTCTGCCTTGAGACTCCATGAATCAGTAGATCAAAAGCAAAGACTATAATCCAGAGGAAGAGCATTGGGAATTGAAAACATGGTGAAAGGATGGCTAAAAGGCAGAGATAGAAGGGGATTGCAGAAAAAAGTTGAGAAGGAGCAGCTCAGGCCAGGTGTGGAATGTGAGGGCCCTGCTGAAGCTGCATTTGAGGTAAACCAGAGGACCCTGGTGGTAAGAAACCAGCAGGCCTGGCTTCAGGAGGAGTATCCACTTGCCGCAAGCCTAAAGCCCAGTGTTGGTTTAGGTTAAAAGACACTGCTCTGGGACGATGTTGGTACTCTGTCCAAGCTCCACCCCACAGTTACCTGGCAACTAGCCAGGTATGCCCCACCATATATGCCTGGCCCACTATAAGAGGGGCTGCCTGCCCCTCCTCACCCTCTTCCCCCTCTTATCCTCTTACCTCTCTGCACTCTCACCTCTCTGCCCCTCTTGGGCTCCCCTCTCCCCTCTCTCCATGTGGTCATGGCCAGCTTCCACTTCTCTCTCATTCTCTCTCTCTCTCTCTCTCTCTCTCTCTCTCTCTCTCTCTCTCTCTCTCTCTACTATACCATTGACTCTCATCCTCTTCTCTAAATAAACTCTATTCTATACCATGTTGGTGTGTGTGTGGTCCTTCAGGGGGAGGGGATGCCTAGGCATGGGCCCACTTAGGTACCCCCCTCCCCCACACTGCCATGCCATACTCACTAATACCCTTTCTCTCTTTTATATCCCAACATTGGTGCCGAAACCCGGGAACAACAACTACATTAATAAACAACACTAAACCATCAGACGGAGTGGACACTCAGCATCTCAGAGCTGCAGAAAGGCACCATCCTGACAGAGGGCAACAGAGGACCTATAAACATGGAACAATTCCAAGTAGGAGCCGAGGCTCTGGAGGGACAGTGTCTCACTGCCCTCGCCTCCAAGGTTAAAAGACCGAGGCAAAGACAGACTAAATAACTTGCCTAGGGTCGGGGCTGTAAGTGGTAGAGAGCTTGCTTTTCCTTGGTAACATTGTTTCAGGGGCAAAGGAAGCAATTTAAGTAAATGCTGACATGGTTTACTTCACACTAAGAAGCTCGGTTTCTACTGAGCATTTCTGAGACTGTTCACTTTGAGAATTGCGGATGTAGTTAGTTGTGTGGTGCGGGTCCTGTGGTGAGGTCTGAGGATTCCTGTGAAGACAGGGCTCTGAGGCTTCTACCTGAATCTGAACCCTGACTTACCAGAGCACCCACTCCCTGTCACAGGCGTGGAAAGAGCTAAGAGGCATGGGCAGAGCTGGTTCCTTCTAGTGCAGAACTCTGAGCTACATTTTTTCCTCCTCTTTTACTAAGCCTTGTTTCTTTCTTTCCTCCTTCCCTCCCAGCCCCTCTATTATATTCTTCACTGTTATTCCTTCCTTTAACCATCATGAATTCTTAAACTTCATACTTTGATACTATTTTTCCCCTAAAGTTTTTGTTAGTATAGTTCTTGGCTTTATTTGGTTTGATTGCAATTTGTCTATGTAACTTATTTTTCTGGTATTCTAACAGCAGTTTGTTTTACTCTCTGGGTGGCAGAGCTCTCAAAAGAAAGCTGGCCACCCATTAGACCCTCTCATGAAACCAGAAAGGATGCCATCCCAGCACACCCATAAGCTGTACCTGGAAACATGCATCGGCCAAAAATGCAATGTAGCACAATTTGTCCAAAAGTTAGCAATTCTCAGAAAAGCTGAAATTCCTGAAATGGTCAAACTATCAAATAATTCAAAAGTTTAGGGCTTTGTGTTGTTTTTTAAAAATGATCAATGATTTCAAAGATCACTCAAAGAAACAGAAGAATTAACTAAAGAAGTCAATTCAAAATCTAGATAAGAAATTCAACAACTTGGGTAGGGATATTCAGCACAGAAATATAGATTCTGTGGCTAAGATAAAAAAACATAAGAGATAGCACATGCTGTCGAAGATGTCAAGCAAGATGAACACTCACTGCTTCTGTGGGAGTGCAAACTTGTACAACCACTTTGGAAATCAATTTGGCAATGTCTCAGAAAACTAGGAATAGTTCTACCTCAAGACCCAACTAAACCACTCCTGAGTATATACCCAAAAGAGGCTCCAGCATCCCACAAAGACTTGCTCAACCATGCTCATAGCAGATTTATTCATAATAGTCAGAAACTGGAAACAAACTAGATGTCCCTCAACTGTAAAATGAATAAAGAAAATGTGGCATGCATTCCATCTACACAACGGAATGCTATTCAGCTATTAAAAACAAAGACATCATGAATTCTGGAGGCAAATGGATGGAATTTGAGAATATCATTCTAAGTGAGGTATGCCAGTCCCCAAAGGACATGCATGGTAAGTACTCATTTACAAGTGAATACTAGCCATAAACTATAGGATGCACATGCTATACTCCACAAACCCAATAAAGCTAAACAAGATGCTTGCTTAGTTTCTTGAACAAACAAGGATGCTTGAATCACACTTAGGATGGGGGAATAAAATAGTCATAAGAGACAGAAGGAGGAGGGAACTGGGAGGGAGAGGGGATGGGAAGGGGAATGAGGAGGTTGTGAAGGATCAGGTGAGGGGAAGGACAAGAGAGATATCTAGATGACCATGAGAATGAATGGAAATCTGCAACTAACAGAGGTGGAGAGCATCTTCAGGACAAGACAGAGACCTGGAATAAGGGAGGCACCCAAGAATCAATGGAGGTGACCCTCGCTGTGACTCACAGCACTGGGGTTATGGAACTTGAAGAGGCCATCTTCTATAGTCACCACCCACCCACAAAACATTCAACCCAAAATTTATCCTGTCTACAAAAAATGTGGGAATGGGGGATGGAGCAGAGACTGAGAGAATGGCCAACCAATATCTAGCCCAACTTGAAACCCATTCCATGGGCAACCACCAATGCCTAACTCTATTAATGATACTCTATTATGCTTGCAGACAGGAGTCTAGCATGGCTGTCCTATGAGAGGCTCCACCTAGTAGCTGACTCAGATGGATTCAGATGCCCACAGCGAAACAGTGCATGAGGCTTGGGAACTCTAGAGAAGAACAGACTGTGGTCTCTGAAGGGATAGGAACTCCATAGGAAGCCAAATAGAGTCACCTAAGTTAGACCCTTGGGGCTCCCAGAGGCTGAACCATCAACCAAAGAATATACATGGAGTGGACCTGGGCCTCTATGCACATATGTAGCAGATGTGCAGCTTGGTCTTCATGTGGGTCCTGAACAACTGGAATTGGGGCTATCGAAAAAGCTCTTGCCTGTACATGGGATATGTTCTTCTAGCTGGGCTGCCTTGTCTCGCCTCAGTGGGAGAGGAAACACCTAGCCTTGCAGAGACATGAAATGCCAGGGTTGGGGGATAACCAGGGAGGCTCCACCTGCTTAGAAGAGAAGGGGACAGGGAGGGGGGGAAAGATTGTAGGAGGGGGTGACAAGGAGGGAGGGCAGTGAGCAGGATGTAAAGTGAATAAGTATAAAAATTTTAAAAAATTCTCAAAAAAAGAGACAAAATAAAAATGACAAAGATATATAGATTCTAGTGAAAAGAGCAGAGGAATAGAGGAGAGAGGAAAGGTAGAAGGGAGAAAAAGAGGAAGAGGGAAAGGGACAGAAAGAGGGAGAGAACAGGGGAGAGGGAGGGAGAAAGAGAAAGAGAGGAGAGGGAGAAATGGAGGGAGCGAAAGAGAAAGAACCAAAAACATCAGCAGAGAAACACCAGAGTTAAACTGGACCACTGAACAAATGGACTTGACATTGGCATCCACAGACTATTCCATCCAACAGCTGTGGGATATACGTTTTTAGGAACCCCCAGAACTTTTTCTCAAATAGAATATATTTTAAGTCATAAATCAAGCCAATAAGTACAGAAGAAACTAGAATATGCTCTTGTATCTCATCAGAAAATAGAAGAAATTCAGGCATGAAAAGTAAAAAAAAAAAAAAAAAAACTATAGAAATTAAGCCAGTGCATGGAGACTGAACAATGGGGTTATAAAAATCAGCAAGAAAATTAATAAATTCGTAAGTTCAAATGAAAGTTAAAATAGAACTTACCACAACTTTAGGGACACAGCAATACTAGTTCTAAGTAAGAACTTTAGAGACATGAAAATTAAACTCCAGAGAGCTCAAATAAATGACCCAACATTGCAGAGAAACAAGAACAAGACAAATCTAAAAGTAGCACGTAGAAAGAAACAGTAAAAATTGAGGCAGAAATCAATGATGTAAAGACGAAAAACAACAGAAAAGAACCCAGTGTGTGTAGAAGGGGGAAAAAACTGAAAGCATTTACCCTGTAATTGGGCACAAAAATGGGGTGTCTGAAAACGAGGTGTCCGTGCTCCCAACCTTTATTCAATATAGTCTGAAATCACAGCCAGAACAAAAGGCAAGGAGAATGAAAGGACTATAAATAAAAAGGGACAGACGCAAACCATCCCTATTTTCATATAATAAGATTCTTTAGTATATCTCAGACTTCACAATAAGGCTGAGATCTGATAACTACTTTCATCAGAGCAGCCAGATACCAAATCAATGTACAGAAGCCAGCAGCTTTTCTATATACCAATAACAGACCTACTGAGAAATAAATCCAGTGGAAATGAAATTGTCCAAGAAATGCCTGCGCTGCCATATTTATTGTGCTACTAACCAAAACAGCCACACTATCGAACCAACCTTTGCCTGTAATTACTTTCCTTTCCTATTGCTGTGATAAAATTTCCTGACGAAAGCAAGCTAAGGGTCAAAGGGCCTGTTTGGGTCACAATTACACATGCATTACTGCATGGAAGTAAAGGTAACAGGAGCATGAGTGAACATTATATCTGTAGTACCGAGATGCATTAATGCATGCCCCTGCTCATTCTGCTCTCCTATTTTATACAGTTCAGGACCTAACACCAAAGGACTGGTCCTGCCCATAATTACAGTGGGTCTTCCCACATCAATTAGGGTAGTCAAGACAATCCCACAGGACATGATTAGAGACTAATCTTAGTCTAGAGAGTCAACCCCAGTTGTGTCCAGAGTCTCGGCCCACCCTGCACCCATGACCATACCAAGTTGACAATGAACACTAACATCACATTGCTCATCAGCAGATAACAATAAAGTGTGATTCATATCCAATTAAGTATTATAGAACCATAAGGGATAAATTAAGTCATTTGCAGGAGGATAGAGGGAATCAGAGATCGTGTTAAACAAAAATGCCAGACTCAGACAAATTCTGCATGTGGTTACCCACCCAACAAATGAAGAGTGCAATACAATGGAAAACCAGGGGAGACGGGTTCAAATCTAGGCTACGCTCTGGTCTATGCCTGACTATCAAGTCACTCTCCTCATTTTAAAAACTGGATAAGTTTTCTTTTTATGCTTTCAAAGAAAACCATTACCACTCTCCATTCATATCACATATATTTGATTTCAAGTTTTTATTTTGGCTCTTTGCTGTTCCTTTCGATCTGATTTTAGGTTTTGTTTAGCCTAGGTAATACTTGGGAGCTGAACCGTGACCCTGATTGATCAGTCTCGGGATGTGGCATTCAATAAACCATCCCTATTTGACTGAGACTGGTTTTTGAGTGGTTTGTGCAGCTATTCCCAGACCCCAACAGGTTTGGTGTGTCCTTGCTTTTCTAGGTCCTTGAGATGCCTTATTAGTTTTCTAATTCAAAGTCATTTTTTGTTTTTGTGTTTTCAAGACAGGGTTTTTTTTTTTCTGTGTCACTCTGGCTGTCCTGGAACTCGATCTGTAGTCCAGGCTGGCCTCTATCTCAGAGATCTACCTGCCTCTGCCTCCTGAGCTGAGATTAAAGGCATGTGCCACCAATGTCCAACTTAATTCCGAGTCTTTTACTGACTGACACCCATATTCATTCCTGCAAGCTTCCCTGCCAGGGGAGCTCTCTACAGCCTCCAGCTGTGGGGTGCTGCACTCCTAATTTCACTAGTTTTAGGACATGTTTTGAAAGGTTTTAGTTCTCTTCCGATTTCAGTGACTTCCTATTTCTTGGAAAGTGTGACCTGCAGAACTCTGCCTACTCCATGCCCAGTCTGCTCAGCTTGACTCAGCCATGCCGCATCCAACCTTCATGCCTTCCTTCCCCAGGGCACTTACCCTGTGCCAGTCCAAAGAGCTCCCCGAATCCTGGCCTGCCTAGATCCTCCTCTGCTCTCGGAGCCATCCCGCCAGCTCCTGAACCAGTGCTTCTGCCTAGTCTGGGTGGTCTTGTCTACACCCCTCCTAACGACCCAACGCTTGGTCCCTTCTGCACATTTATGGCACCAGCTCAGTCTTAATCAGACCCCATTCCAAATTCATAGGGCTTGCTTCAGTTTGTACACAGTCCTAGACTGGTGACATCCAAGATCTCAGCCTACCCACGGCACCACCACATTCCCAGACGGCTTGGGTAGCAACGACTGCAAATCAACCTCATCAGATCCATCTGAATAATCTCATTCATTTCCTTCTCCTCCCTCTCCCTCCCCCTTCCTTCCTCCCTTCCTCCCTTTCTCCCTCCCTCCCTTCCTTCCTTCCTTTCTTCCTTCCCTCCTTCCTTCTTTTTCAAATGATTTCTCAACCTAAAGCCTACCCACACCATTCCTTTTTTAAAATTAATATATGTATATAGTGTTTGTACGTCTGAATGCCACATACTCTCTTGGTGCTCACAAAGGAAAGAAGTAGGCATCAAACTCCCATGGAACTGAAGTTACAGACGGGTGTTCAGTTACAATATGAATGTTCTGAAGGGGAATTTCCCCATGGGCGTGTGGATTGGACTACTTGGTCCCAAGCAGGCAGTTCGATGTGTGGAGATTTCTGTGGTGCAGGTTTGCTGAGGGAGGTGTGTCACTGCAAGGTAGGAGACGGCAAGCTCTGCACCACTTGCACGTCATGCTCTCGGCGTCATGGCTGAAGCTGACAATGTAAGCGTTCAGCATCCTACCTCAGCTGCTGTGCCTGTGACTCTTGCCACGCTACGACATGCCACGGTGGACATTCATGCCACTGGAACCAGAAGCCAAAATCAATTCTTTCTTCCATAAGTTGATTTTTACTATAGCAAAGTGACTACTATAGAACTTGGTACAAAGGACCTGCCTTTTTTTTTCCTTTTTGTCTATTTATTTAAAGCCGACTTGTGATTTCTGGGATAAAATTAAAATATCAGTCTAGAAAATATGTATAAAATGCATATGTCACAAAGAATTTGCATCCAGAGTACATAAGAAAAACTTAACACTCAGAGAGAAAAAAAATAGAAATAAGTAACAAAATTAAATACTTGTTATCCAAAAATATAAGAATGGTAAACGTGCACACTGATAAATATTCAGAATCATTTATCATCAAGGACACCAGGAACACTGCAATCCCAGCACTCAAGACGCTGATGTGAGCGAGTTCCAGGTCTGGCATACACATTGGTATGGTATATAAACTCTATCACAAAACAAAGCATGCAGAACAACTTCTGCTTTTCCATAGTACTGTGTGAAATCAAACTATCATAGCCATGTGGAAAAAGTGTAGCAGTTATTTGAAGTTAAATATACCAAATAATCCAGCAATTTTACTGGTAAGTATTTACAGGAAATCAAGATGTGCTCATATAGAAATCTTTAGACAGATGATCACAGTGGTATCATCCACTTTTTTAAAACTGAAAATAATACTACTGGAAATAATCCTCAACAATACATACAATGTAACAAATTAATAACATACATGACTGTATTGATGAGTATCAAATGAAAATGGCAAACTCCAAAGCCACATATGATTTCATTCATGACAATTTAAAAAGGACAGAATTAGGGCGGTGCTGGTGCTCACCCTTATTTCCAGCACTGGGAGGGAGGGGGGAAGGGCAGGTGAATCTCTTGAGTTCTTGCCAGCCTGGTCTACAGAGCAAGCTATAGGATAGCAGAGCTACACAGAGCAACCCAGTCTTGAAAAACAAAACAGATTTTTAAGCCAGGTGGTGGTGGCACACACCTTTAATCCCAGCACTTGAGAGGCAGATACATGTGGATCACTGTGAGTTTGAGGCCAGCCTGTCTACAGAGAGAATTCCAGGACAGCCAGGGCTGCACAGAGAAACTCTGTCTCCAGAAACAAAGCAAGAGAATAGAATTATTAAGACATTATATAGATCAATGTATCACATGCAGGGTAGGGGAAAGGCCCCATGGTTATTTTAGGGAAGTAAAATCACCATTCTCTATCTTGATTACCACAGAGCTTATATTAACACATTTGTTTGTGGAAACATTTCCCAAATGCTGGGTTTTACTAACAGCCTAGTCTAAGTTTTAAGATCTTATGAATGAAAAAGTAAAAGACTTAAAAGACGGCCAGCAAGGAAGCTCAGCAGATAAGTCGTTTGCTTCTAAGCCTGAAGACATAAGTGAAATTCCTAGAAGCACATAGTTGGAATGATAGAACCGACAGACATTCACACTATGGAATGTGCAACCACTCCATCAACAAATAAGGACAAAAATGTAATGTAAAAAAGAACAAGGGATAGGGAAGTAAAACAAACTAAAGGACTCAGAAGTACATTAAAAATGTAATTTGTAAATATTTACTTTCCTTGATCAGAGGGACAAAGGTATTTGTGTCATCCCCTTTCCCAGTTACGCCCTCCCTCCCAACCACCTCCAACCCCCGGTCCTGGGTAGCCCCTATCCCATCCTCCCTCTCCCTACTACTTTGAGGGTGTTCCTTCACCCACCTTCCTGCCCTCGGTTCCCCTACAATGGGGCATCGAGCCTTCATAGAGCCAACTACCTTTCCTCCCCTTGATGCCTGACAAGGCATTCCTCTGCTACAAATATGCATGACTATTATTTGCATATTAATAGAGCAATTTTACTTTAAAAAAAATCAGTGCTTACACCACGTCAGCACTAAATGATTTACATATAATTAATTTAATATACATAAGAACCAAAAGATTGAAATTCCTTACGGAATTCAGATGCATAAAACTCTAGCAAGACCCACCACAGGGAAAAACAGACCTACACAGGTAATGAATGTACCCTCTAGGAACCACGTAAGATTTGTGCCTTGCTCTGAATTCCAGACACTCTGAGGAGGCAGGAAGGACCCAGAGTGAGCATAGTTTAAAGCTAGATTGGACCAGGTAAGTAAGCAAATAAATAAACGGAATAAACCATAATCTGACTTGTATGGGTAAAAAATAAAAGATCATTCCATTATCAGAAAACAAGACTTTGATGTTTATGGTCTTTTCCAAAGCTCTCACATCCAAATCACAAGCAGATCCAAAGAACAGATGGTTAACCGTGAAGTGTTTGGTGACAAATGACTGTGGAAGCATCTGTGGTCCCTAAGGAAGAGTAGGGCCAAACACATGCTTTTCCAGATGTATTAAAATGACCTCTTTTCCCCAGCCTTTATGGTCATGTCTAATCTGCTAACTGGAAGCAGTGCGCCTTCCTCCCCCCCGCCCCCCCCCCCAAAAAAAATGAATTGGGCCCTACACCTTTGTACATGACAGCATCTTTTCACAATGTCACAAGGTTGGCCACTCCGAGGGCTTTGCTTTTCTTCTGTTCACCTTCGCTTCATTTCTTTTCATAAGCACCTGCGTGGTCCCTTTTGTGACATTACTAGAGCACTTACAGAGCAGAAATTTGCCACACAAACACTCACAGAAACCAATTCCAAGGTCCTTCCCGTCACAATTTGCCACTAGGATATATGTAACTAGGTTTAACAGAGATAGATGTCTGACTGGCTGCTCTAGGAGCCCAACATGTCTGTGCAGATACACACATTCCGGGTCTGCAAGGGAGGAGGAAAATAGTTCTCTCACATTTCCGTTCTCTGGAAGTCAATTTAAGACGCAATCAAGATTTGGAAATGTACCCATAGCCAAGGCTGACCACCACCAGCTATGGCGCACTTCCGGCAAAGGTTGTCAGGTGCACTGCAGATTCGGAGAGCTGAGACGGGAGGGGGAACACACAGTAAACAGATGGGGGCCGTATAAACAGGTATGGAAAATTACAGTCTCTGCTTCGAGCTGGTTCCAGCCAGTTCTGCAGGGGTGGGGGCAGATGCTGGGGGCTGGGTGTCTAAGTGGCAGGTTTTAGGGACCTCGGAGATAACAGCATAGCAACAATTTGGTGCAGTGTGTGCGCACAGCCATTAGCTGATACCGAGCAGCCATTCACTGCGCGGATGTCACCACAGCCGTCAGCGTTTGCCACATCTTCAAGACCCACTCTGGACCAGCCGCAGTCACAGCTGCAGGACCTCTCTGGGCCAGCTCTGTCGCAGACTGCGCAACCACCAGACCACTGCGGCAAACAAGCCCAGCTGAGCCGAGCACTAGCCATGGCGGACCCCGAGAAGCAGGGACCCGCTGAGAGCTGCGCCAAGGACGAGGTAATGGAAGGAGCCCAGGGTGGCGAGGATGCCGTGACCGGTGACAGAGCCGCTGTGCCTGAGGCAGAAGAACCCCAGGCTCCCGCGGAGAACGCGCCCAAGCCTAAAAAAGACTTTATGGAGAACCTGCCCAACTCTGTCAAATGCCGGGTTCTGGCACTCAAAAAGCTGCAGAGGCGCTGCGATAAGATCGAGGCAAAATTTGACAAGGAATTCCAGGCTCTGGAGAAGAAGTACAACGAAATCTACAAGCCCCTACTCGCCAAGATCCAGGAGCTGACCGGAGAGATGGAGGGTTGCGCGTGGACCCTGGAGGAAGATGATGATGAAGACGAAGAGGATGAGGACGAGGAGGAGGAGGAAGAGGAGGCTGCAGCTGGCGCAACTGGGGGTCCCTCCGCCGCCAAGAAGTGAGCACAGCAGCTGACAGGTGACAAATCCCCTGCCCCTTTTATTTCCAATGTCGAGAGGCTTTAAAAGGCTCAGGATTTGTCCATAATACAATGTGAATCTATTCTGATATTCCTAAAATTAAATTGAGTCAAGTAGATTCTGGCTAGCCCATTTTCTAACCTGATCTTTATTTGTGTAAAACAGATGCCAAAAGATGTTTCTATTTCAAAAAAAAAAAAAAAAAAAAAAACTAATTAAACTTTTTATTTTCTCCCTGCTCTTCTGTGGGAACCAGACTTGAGACTGATGAAAGGCTGTCAGTTAGATGGGAACTGTAGTGCGTCACACGTTGAGATCCATTCATCACACTACACCTGAACACCCAAGCTAAGACAGAACTCTTCTCATGGCTTAACTCTTCAGTGTCTTTACATTTCCCAGCGCAGAGGAAAAGGAACCCAGGAACGACGTCATCTTTTAAGACTTTTGCTTTTGCAAACCTAGACATCAGCTTTCCACTCCAGAGGAGACGCAGCATGGAGGAAGCCTGGACTGACAGCATTTACTGGTTATGTGGCTAGAAAAACTGCCATTTCAAGTTGTGAAAAATGTTTTGAATATTTGAATTTGCAGAAAGAACGTGGTCCCAAAAATGAGGGTGTATTCCGTGTATAATACTGTCAACACGTGCTCATCCGTTATGGTCTCATATCTGTTCTCTTGGTAGTGTTTGTTTACAAAATCGTAAAAAAAATTACACCCAAATGTTTTAAGTATTAAATTACCTTATAGCATTTTAGAAATATAATTTACTTGAAGAGATGTAGAATGTAGCAATTGTGTAAAGCATGTGTATCCAGTGTTGCCTACGTTGACCTTTGTGGAGTTTTTTTGTCTTGTAGCTTTTAGCAAGCAGCTGTGAAAACCATCAGAACTCCTCAATGAAGCTAATGTGTGGAAAAAGTGTATACTTGAAGACCAAACCCAAGTGTGTATCCCCAACCCCAGCTCAGAAATAGAAAGGGTTTAAGTTTGCTTGTATTAGCTGTGCCTTCATTGTTTTGCTATGTAAATGTGACTTATTAAATGGTGCATAATCAAATTTTATTGCTTGAGGACAGAATGGTATAATGGAAGGGGAAAAGACATTTGACATAAAGGCCTTTAGCTTCTTTGTGGGTTTTGAATCGTCTGTGAACCAATGTTCTGTAAAGAATCCCAAACATAAAGTTGTTTACCACTGTGGTGTTAACAAAACAGTATTTTCAAAAATAAAAAACTTGTTATTCTGACTGACTGTATTGTCATCTATAAAAGTGGGTGGTAACAGTCCCTTCCTCGTAGTTATTATGAATAGAAAATGAGTTACTACACTTACAGTCCCCACGGCAGCATCTAACACCCAGGAATAATTTCCAGCTATTATTGTTATAAAAAAGACAAAAGACCTGTATACAAAATTCAACTCCCTTCCTCCCCTGCTACACCAGAGAAAATGGTAGCTTATTGATTTCTACCTTGGTGAGTCCTTATTATGAGAAAAGAATATGGCTTTTAATTCAGAAATATAGGACATTCAAAAACTATCTTGTTTTGGTTTCCTCCATATAAAGCCTGGTTTTAATTTCCTCTAAGGCAAGATAAGACTTTAATGTGACAATATGAATGCACACACATACACACAAAAAAAAATCAGACGCCATTCTTTTCCATTTGCTGCAAGGGTTAATCACTGCAGCAACATCTGATGATGACTTTGGGGATGGGGGGACAGTGCTAACCTGTTGCTAATGACAACAGATGGCTCTGAACAACTCTAAGGTAGTGGTGATCGTCCTTGTGGCAAAACCGATACAACTGAAGGTGTATATTATATATTTTATGATCATCATAATCATATGATTATTTTAAAAAGAAAAGGGGTAATGAAATTAATATTCATTCAATCATCTTCAGAAATGGAGGGACTGTCATTTAATATTTCTCTAGGTCTAGTAAGAATTAAAAAATAAATATAAATAAAGGGTCTAAACACTAGGAAATTTATTTTATAGGTATATGAATATTAGATATAATAAACCCAAAAGAATAAACTGGAAAACAATTAGACACAAGTTTGATGAATTGATTGGTTGTCAGATAAATATATAAAATCAATTATCAAGGCATTAAAATATATAAGAAAGATTTCTTTTATACCAGAAATAGTATATATATATGTATATATGTATATATATATATACATATACATACATAAACATAAGCTAGCCTATAATAAAAATGTGTATAATGTATATAAAAATATGGGATTTCACAGAAAAATCCCTGATTTAAAAGATTATCACAAAATATAAATTCTTCCAAAATTAATTTATAATTCATCACAATTCAATTCAAAGTCCAAGTGGAATCTGAAATTTAATACAATGTCTATGCTGTTTATCTATAAGAATAGCTAAGACAGCTTTCCATAATTCAGAAATGAGTTAAGACTTTGACTCAAGGAAATATTTTTAATGAAGAAAATACATAAAAAATTTATCAATGATTAGATACAGAAAGGCTGAAATTAGGACAGATACAGCCAAAAGAAATAAACAGACATGACAAGACAAAAAAATTAGAAAACAAATTTTGAGTATTTACACCCATTTCAAATGCAAACAAGTACTGTGAATTATAGCTGTCACAGATATAGACAACAGAAAATCTTAATAGTTTGACAAATCACATGAAAATTAGTAGTTTTACACTAAAACAAAATGAAAATAAAATTGGCAGAGACTTATATAAAATTAAAATATAACTAGTAGAAATTTACATAAAGAACCCCTGCTGATTATTTTCAAAAGAAGAAATGCTGGGAAGGGAGACATGTTGCTCTGGCCAGAACTAGTGAAACAGTGTTGTGTGCTCCAGCCGGCAGGCACTATTTTATATTATATATATATCTCTTATATTTCATATACATGCCCATCAGGAATGTTTAGGATGGAGATCAATTCATTTCCTCACTTTGCTGATCCTAAACGCGTGTCTCCTGAGCTGCTTATTTGAAAGTGCGTCACAGCTGCACTGTAATGTGGCAGGACACCATCTCCTTCAGGCAAGTAAAATACTGCTTTGCAGTAAACCATTTTAACCCTTGGCAGGCCAAACCCAGCAACACGTTGTCACCAGCCAGCAGCACACATTAGCTATTCCGTGCACGAACCCTGTGTGTGACACAGGAAGCTGCAGCACTCCAAGGCTCACAGTGTAAGCTCGGTGCCGACGCTCTGCCTGTCTGCGGGTCACACACATGCATGCACATACATGGGGACAAATGTACAGACATGGAAACAAATGCTGGTTTTTTTTTTGGAGCTGAAACTTATATAAGATAAAACAAACCATTTTTTTCTACAGTCCTCCGCTCTACCAACTGAGCTATCGAAGGAAGATAAACCATTTTTTTAAAGCAGCAATTTCAGACTGCTTAGTAAACTGTGCAAACACTAAGTTCACACAGTATTCAAACGGATCAGTGCTGGGAAGACTCTTTAAAGTATCCTATGTATGAAACAAATGCAAATATTTTGAAGCTACTGTGAGGACAGAGTGAAATAGGTATCCTTATACACCAATAGAGATGAATAACCTGGTACAATTCACTAATAAAATCAACCTGGCAAAAATACTTGTCAACAGATTCAAAATGACATAATTTTACATTTATCTTTGGAATTTGATCCTTAAAAAGCATTTTTTAAGGCAAAAATATTCCTTTTGTTTAATACAAAAAAATGCTTGTAACACTCTTAATAAAGGTGGGGAAGGGCTGAAAGAATAGAGAAAGGGTAATAAAAAAAAGAACATACAAACGGACCAAATATTCAAAGAAAACACATTTACATAGCAGACTATACAGTATTACACACGTATTCATGAGGCGATTGTTGTTTTGTTTGACTGTTTTTATTTTTTCTGGACATAGCTCAGGCCCTGTCTCGGAACTCACTTATGTAGGCTGGCCTCAAAGTCACAAAGATTTGCTTGGCTAATAAAATCAACCTGGCAAAAATACTCCAGCCCCGGGATCAAAGGCATGTGCCACGAGTGCTCATGAGGGTTTTATCTCATCTTAAATGCTACATATGTACTGTATTCCCTAGTTCAATGTTCAGACATTCAATTCCATACATTCATAGTATGTGCCTAACTCTAACAGCTTTCTCTTCTTAGGAAATATACAGTCTGCCCACATGGAGAAACACTGAATTTTTCAGTCCCTTTTTGCCCTGGAGGTCAGGACAGGAACTCCCAAGCTCCACTGTGAGCTCCCAGTGGCAGGGTACAACTTCTGAAGCACTCTCCCTGAGTCAAGTCCTTTTCTTCTAGCTGTGTAGCTGGCCAAAGGATGTAATTCTGTTTCAATTTCATCATCTGCCAAGTGGGCAGGTTTACATGTCATCCTTAGGACAGTGTCGGGCACATGGACGGCAGTCCAGAAGTGGGACTGGCGTTTTTGTTATCTTTTGTTCCTGTAACAATTTACTACAAATATAACATGGCCCTTAAAGACTGCAACCCTCACCAATGTCCATGAGGTATCTAGAGACGTCACTGAGAGCCAGAGCACCATTCTTAGGTCCTTTCTATAGAACTTAGATGCCCTCCAGAATTAAAGCTGGAATTTAATTGCACCAACTTAAAGTCTTTGTTTTCCCATTAATGATAATAACACATGCTATGGAATATAAAAAATACTTAATCCCAGTTTCATCCAAATGTGGCCACCACTATGGAGAGACTTGGCTTAGAGACCAGCAAGTAGTCACAGAAGTTCTTGTCTTTGGATGCATATAACTCATTTGAATTGAATTTATATTCCTCTGGTACTTTCATCCAAATATCTTAATATTGACAGAGCCCAGGGTTCCATGTCCAACACACACACACACACACACACACACACATACACACACACACACACACACACACACACACACACCAAGAAAGACAGAGACAGAGAAAGAGAAGCAACAACCCATAATTCTTTAACTAACCTTGTCCTATATAAAAGGTCACAACAGTCCATTTCATGGGGTTCTGCCTTATACTCTAGATAAAGAAATTCTACATAGTCCAGAAAAAATCTGAACAGGCCTCATTGGGTTTCCCTACTCAGTGTACTAGCATCATTAGATTGTACCCTCTTATTCACTAAAACTTCCACACAATTGGATAGGTCTCCATGCCTATAAAATGAACTGATGATCAGATCCCTAAAGGGTAGAGTATCAATAGCTACTGGACAGTTGAACACAAGGGAGTTCCTAGAGAGAGATGCAACCTGAGGGGCACACACTTCTTCCATACCTTACCTCTTGAGGCATATAACTCCCATGTGTAACCTGTATAATGCCTTTTACAACAAATTGGTAGAGGCAACTATCTTTCCCTGAAATCTGTGAGCAACTGAAGTGTAGTGGCTATTCATGGTTGTCACCTTGACTATATCTGGAATGAACTACAATCTAGAATTGGAAGGCTCACCTGTGATCCTAATCTGGAGGCTCAGAGATATAAGTTTCTGACCTGGACCTTGGCATGGAGATCTTGAAGCATAGTGGCTATGAATTCCAGTTCAAGATCATCTGGGATTAAAGGCATGGAGACACACACCTTTAATCTGGGCCACACCCTCTGCTGGAGACCTACAGCCTTTAATCTGGGCTACGCCCTCTGCTGGAGACATATATAAGGACATTGGAAGAAGGAAGACATTCTTCCTTGCTGGCTTGCCTCGTGGGACTGAGCAACTGCTAGATCCTTGGACTTCCACCCACAGCTGCTGCTGACCATTGTTGGGGAGTTGGACTACAGACTGTAAGTCATTGACAAATTCCCTAACTACATAGAGACTGCCCACACGTTCTGTGACTCTAGAGAACGCAGACTAATACATGAAGTATACCAATAGAGCTGAAGGCAGTGGCTATGGGAATTTTAATTTACAAACCTGTCAGTAGGAAGCCAAGGTCAAGCAACCTGAGACTCACAATTGATGCCTGACAGGGGTCACAGGGGCGTTGAAAGTTACTTGAGTCCTCAGCCTGTGGGCTATGCCCATGGAACAGTGAAAGAAACAAATTGGGTTCAAGGACTGCCAGCCAGTCATGTGTGCTCCAGAACTGCCTGCTTGCTCACTGGTAGTGTGAAGTCCATGCAACTAAAGTCAAGAGCCACTAAAATAACCTGCATTATGAGAGTGCAGGAGAGGAAATGGAGTTTGTGTGTGCTGTCCTGTTACTACTCCTAGGTTTGTGAACAAGCTTTCTGGTGCCATTAGAGCATACCACAGTAGGCAGTTTGTAAGAGCAGCACTGATGTCAAAGGGAGACCAGCAACTGAAAAGCAAGAAAGAAGAAAACAGGCATGCCTGTCAGATAAACACAAGGTCTCCTTCAAGGGCAAGGATCGCTAGCAAGCGAGCACTCGGGGGTTCAGCAACGCTCATGAGTGCATGTGCCAGCAACAGAACCAAACCGTGGAGGAGATAAAAAGGCAAAGTTCACATCATACCCTAGACCCACTTCTGTTTACAGCGGCTCCACTTACAAAACAGCAGTGACTTCTTAGCACCCACAAGCAGAAGCCTACCTTCTATAAAGTCCCAAGTTTCCTACAGTCTAATCCCCACCTGAGCAGCGTACGCGGTACAAGTTAAACGTCTCCCAACAGTGTCCCCCACTCCTCTTTGCCTGAACAACTCATAAAACACCTTTTCGTGTGTGTGTGTGTGTGTGTGTGTGTGTGTGTGTCCCTTCTTCTCCATTTCCCAGGGTCCAAGTGTTGGTAGGGTAGATCTTCCTCAGATCTGTTTAATCGGATCTGTTTAAAATGTTCTCTCTGTCTTCACATTAAAGCACAGCTATTAAGTCTTCCAGAGCCTAGTTACGGTGGCATGTGAGAACGGCTTATCTCCCTTATTAAACGGTTCTATTTCAGTATTCCCATGCAGTTTATCTTGCAACTGTTGACTCAACTGAACTGTTGATTCAGAGAAATGTCAGCTAAGTAAGAAAAGTGTGAGAGAAATAATTTAATAACAGTATGAAAACTATTTCGAAGTGCCTAAAATTGTCACAACCACTGACTACACTGCAAACTGACTGTCCTGAGCTGGGTTGCTTTTCCCCTTCAAGAGCACACATGGCCCTGTGAAGACTAACCAGAGCACGAGATATTCCATCATCCTTCTTCAGGCTGCTGTCTATGCCAGTGATAATTTCCAACAAATCTCTCTCTCTCTCTCTCTCTCACACACACACACACACACACACACACACACACACACATTGTCTGAGACCAAATTAATATAAACAGTAAGACATTTTATGAAAGACTAAAGACTATCTAGCCATGCATCTTGAGGATACCCTGTATGAAACACACTCATAAGTTATTTTGCCACTCTGACCATTGACGTCTGTCCTTACACACAGACAGACACATATCTGATGCTGGAGGTGACTGCCAGTAGGACAGAGAATGAGCATTCCCAGAAAGAAGCTGTACCTGCAAATATGAACTACTGATTTTAACTTCAGGGGCCTGGTGAAGTTAGAGAAGGAACATTGCCTAATTACAGTTTATCTTGAATTAGATTTAACCCCTTAAGCCATTCTGCGATTAACAAAATGTTGGGCCTACCATTCTGTGATTAACAGAAGAAAACCTTTGGAATGTCTTAACTTAGCAGTCAGAAGTCATCAGACAGCATCCGAAGCCTATAGAAGATACTCCCCCATCTTGCTGTAACCTGTTTCTCTGAGGTTTCCACTAATGTATTTTTTAATTTCCTAGTTGAAACATGGAACCTGGTATAATGAACACCATGCTTACTATAAACTGGTGACTCACTGGCTTTATAATAAACTCTTACTACCTTTGGGGTGAGAGCTGCTTTTTGTTTTTGTTTTTTTTTGTTTTTTTTTTTGGTATGTCAACAACACTCTAAAATAATTATAGAAAGTAGAGTAAGACAAACTTAAAACCCAGTGACATACTTGTTTACTCTCGTGTATTCTGTTCTGTAGGTGTCATTCCTGCATTTGGTCACAGACCAAAATGTCACCATATGTCATATAGCTGTATCTGTAGCTACATATGCACATCCATCTGTTATAATGCAGTGACCAAAATTAGGAGTAAAGAATAATTGGAACCAAATTGTAAGCAATATTTGTTTTATAAATTTGCCACGAATAAGCCTGTTTTTACAAATGAAAAATATCCTGAGAATAAGCTATTTATAATGCTAATTTTTATACCAATGTTATGAGAATAAAGGACCTGCTTTTTTGGCCTCTTATCCAATAAAGATTTTTAATGATTTCAAAATCATCTGAGTCAAGACTGGACTTCTACCGCCAAGCATGGTAGTTTGAAAGAGAATGACCGCCATAGACTCATACTTGGTTCCCAGTAAGTAGAACTCTTGGGGAAGGATTGGGAGGTGTAGGGTTGTTGGAGGAAATGTGTCACTGAGCTACTGGATGCAGATCAAGATGTAAGGCTCTCAAACTACAGATCCAGAGCCATGACTGTTTGCTTCCTGCCACATAATGATCATGACTAACACTCTGGAACAGTCAGCATGCCCCCCAGTCAAATGATTTCTTTTATAAGAGTCGCCATGGGTAATGCTCATACACAGCAATAGAACAACAGCAAAGACACCAAGGTAACGTTATCATCTAAAGCCATTTTTGCAGGGTACTCAACATGCTGGTGGCAGGATTAATACTTTCCAAAGACAACATCCTAGATTGACTGGAAGGTTTATATTACAAAAAAAAAAAAAAAGGTCACTGTGTGTTATAAGATACCACGCAAAGTGAACCCTAATCCAGAAACCTGAAGTCAAATGCTCCAGTATCTGAAACTTCTTCAACACACTAGTTTGCTTATCATGCCCCTGATTTTATATTTCTAGATTAGGTATGCTCAGCTGCTGAAGTCTATACAAATATCCACAAGTCTGAAAACAGAAAAGCTAGAGTGCTTGATCCAGAGTATATTGGGTTAAAAAAGATGATTTTCAAACCTGCACTAGCTTCTAGCTCTTTTGTAAAAATGCCAAACAACAAAAATTAAACCTATCAGCTTTTTTTTTTTTTTCTCTTTTCAAGGGCAGGCTTGTGGAAGGAAATAAAGGCAGATCGCGTGGACAGAAGAAAGTTCACAGGCTCTCTGACAGCTGCTTCCCAGTTATTTAGACTAAGAAAACTAAAGCCTTAAGTCAGCTTAGAAATTAAAATCTAGGATGTTGTCTTTGGAAAGTATTAATCCTGCCACCAGCATGTTGAGTACCCTGCAAAAATGGCTTTAGATGATAAAGTTACCTTGGTGTCTTTGCTGTTGTTCTATTGCTGTGTATGAGCATTACCCATGGCGACTCTTATAAAAGAAATTTCTTAGGTACACAAGAATCTTCAAAAGAGCTGTGCCTGCAGAGACTTTCTGTTAGAACTGCAGTAATACAGAAAGGCTGGAACGCTGCAGGCGCAGAGCCTGAGGCTGGCACCAGTGTTTTAAAATTGCCTCGATTATCATCTTCCTTGTTCTGCTGCAGTACAGCCACATGGACCTGCCTTGCACGGACACATGGGATCTGCGATAACTTAGTGGCGTGCTTTTCGGCCACAGTTACTTAGATTTGGCTCTAGATTAAGCTGTTTCTTATTCTCTCTTTGAAGTGAGAATTGAAGTGGGTTGGGGGGGGGGTGGCATCAATACTCATGAATACAATCTTGTGACTTACAGTTTCACTCACAGCCTAACTGAAGCTGGGCCTCCCTCACTCCAGCCATCCTCCTCGGGAGAGTAGCGTTTTCTCATGCCCTGGGTCCCTTGCTCTTCTCAGAAAGCTTCACAGCCAGCCAATGAGGGTGGCAACGACGCCCAAATTCTCATCGTAGTGGCTTGCCTTGTAATCTAATTATACAGGTCCTCCTAAGGATGTATACTTTCCTTATTCTTCTTTTAACGTTTCTATCAATTTCCCACTTCAAGTGCCTTCAAACTCACCATCAATTAAGGTTGGCAGGCGTGACCAAAGATTTCTAATGAGACTTCTTTCCTGAGACCCGCATCAATTTCCTGCCTTAAATAATTGCCTTGGTATTATCAGCCAGCCAGCCAGCCAAAGTAACAGATTTAAAACGGAACTTCCCTTAGTGACCCACCTTTATTTATAGTCTGTTACCTACTATGCAGCCATCTGAATTAGAAACCGTGGCAAGGCTCCCAATTCCAGCCTTGCTCATACATAATGAGACACCCACTGAAGGTGCCACTCACATATTCAACTTGACATTTCTACAACTTCTACGCTGGTGTACTTGTCATGCTTTACCTGAGCCAGCTCAATGGCCTCCTCTCGGGTCTCTATACCCACTGTCTATTTCTATAAGGTCATTAAATCTATCTCTCTAAACAGGCCAGTTACCTTTCAATCCAAGGCCTGTTGAAGGCTTTGATAGTCTTCACTCTAGAACTCATACATTCACCACGTCCCAGCCCACTCACAAATTCTCAACAATTTCTATCCTCTATCAACCCAGAACATTCTGAGTCACAAACTCACTAGCTAAAACACGCCTCAACATTTACACTTTTAAATGTCTTACAAGTCTGCTGCTTCTCTCCTCCCTCCATGGCACTTGTCACAGTAGTCATATAACATATACTATATATGTATATACATATACATATATGTATATACATATACATATACTATGATCTGTTACATATCTGTCTACATTCTCAACTCGCAGATTGAAGGAGAGAAATTAGTTACCCCCTACAGTCTGCAACATGATAGGCCCAGAACAGACATTCAGTGTTTGTAAAGTAATTGAATGTCTGTGCAGAGTATCACAGTTCAGTGTAAAACTTAATGAAGCCAAATATTTACCTTCCTCTAACAAGATAACCCAGAGACTGAGACTCATCCTGAAAACTCAGCTAAATCTTCAAACCTGAATTACAAATCTCACCTTAAAAATAGTAAGTTGCCACTGAGACATTCTGGGGTGTGTGTGTTGTTTTGTTTTGTTTTGTTTTGTTTTGTTTTGTTTTGTTTTGTTTTGTCGCAAGGTCCTGGGATATCGTCTCTGCCATACTCTGACCTACCTGGCTAATGATCGATAAGATACTCATTTCAGAAGGGATTCTAATCCACATTAAGAATGCAATATAGTCTGAGAACTACATAAATAGACCCTGCCGGGTTTCCTTATACATTCTTGTAGGATTAGATACACTAAGGACGTCTCTATAAAACCCAAACCAGACAGGATTTGGAGACCAGTTCCTGGAAGGTAGCCAAGAGACAGACCGAAAAAAAGCTCATTTCCCCATACCTCAATGTGTGCGTCTCTTCATTCGTATCCGACTCAAGTTACTGTTTCTCTGAGTTCTGTGACGCAAACAAATTAATCTATATGGGAAGGGTGGGCATATAGGAAACCCCATTGATAGGCCAGTCACTCAGAAGCACAGGTAAAGAATTCCAAGGACTAGGGTGGGCCTATGAAGATGTAATCTTTGAGGACTCAGTCCCAAGATGAGTGAGTCTTCAGATAGACATATCTGAATATGAACTGTACCTTCAAAAGGCGCACGTGTTGAAGCTCAGTCCCTAGCTTGTGGTGTTATTAAGAGAAGGATCACAATAGTACCAACTTTACCAATGGCTTTATCCACTAAAGCGTTCATATTAGTGTGGCTGTGAGGAGGTGGCCCCAGTGGAGGAAGTGAGCCACTAGTCTCAGCACTGAAGGTGACTCCCGCTCCTGTCCTCTTACAGCCTCTCTCACGTCTGGGTCCCATGGAAGAGGCGGCTTTCCTGTACCGTACCATGCTATCAAGATGCTCTCCACCAGCTCAGGTCTGACTGTGAGTCAAAAACCTTTATTCTTTAGGTTATTTTTCTCAGGTTATTTGTAGTAACTGTGATAAAAAGTCTCATTATCGCAACAGTGCAGATCACAACAGCAGAGCTGGGTTAATGAGCTCAGAGCTGCTGTCTGGCATGGAGTTAATTGCTTGTTTACCGTGAGGTGGAAATCCTGACAACTTTCAGTGTTGAAAAGTAATTAGTCGGGAAAGTACAGCAGCAAGGGCTCTGAGTCGGCTTCCCCTTCTACACACACTCAAAGTATTCATTCAATACATTTTTAGATAGCATTTTAGCACCAGGCTTCCTTCTAGGTAGGAGAAACCCTATGGTGTTCATTTATTTTATAATTCAAGTACGTTCACTCAAAATACCTTCCTGTATTACTATATTTGAACAACTATCGCCTGAGGTAGGAAGGGTGATTCTTACCACCTTTGCTTTATAGATGACATACCTGAAAGCAAACAGTTTATGTGACTTAATGACTTACTCCGCTCCAAAGCCAGAAGGATGCAGATCTGTAGCTAGATAGCTGTCCACTAAATTCCATGGCTTGCCCGGCTATTCAAAACTCTCTGTAATCTTCAAGTTCTTGTTCTATTGCCCTCACCTTCTCTGTAGAGAACTTAAAATATAATTTTAATCCTAGAGTAATACATCAAACCTCAGGAAAGTAAAACACCCACATCTTCAGCAGCCCAAGGTCAGGACTAACCTGTTGTCTTTGCACACGGCCACTCTGTCTCCCCCGGGTATTAACTTCTTCTGTTCTATCACCCCATAGCTTTCTCGGCACACCTTCGAAGCAGAAAAAGATGCGTTTTCATTTCTGCTAACTAGCATACGCCTTTCTAGAACTCAAATGACTGAGGAGAAATTAGGAATAAATGTAATTTATTTAATAACCCTGTTTACTTGAAATTAGGGGTAGGATAACAATCTGAGTCAGAAAATACCAATGTCTTAAAACCATTTTAAGCCAGGTAGCAATAGAATCAAGGAGAAAGTAACATGAGCCGTAGAAATGTCAAAAGCAAAGACCACCAATGTCCTGGCAGTTTTCCTAAGTGCACAGATAAACAGGTTCCTCTCTGCAACACACTGACTGAATCCAAGATATGCTGACTGATAGTCGGGCGTTGTTTTGTTGGAAATCTAATGTTAATCATGATTTGCCATCGCCATGAGAGACAGCCACAGCTCTAAGTATAGGAGTGCATACCGTGAAGTTGAGGCAAAAGGTCTCCTCGATGTCCTCACCAGGGTAATCCAGAAGCTCTTGAAGACTCCTAGTCACAGCAGAAAAGGAAAAGAGGCAAGTTAAACGCTGCGGTCGTGTCTCTACCTCATTTAGACTATTTGCCGAGGAAACTAAAGAAAAACAACAAAAGTCTACAGTGAGTATAAATTCAGAATACAGAAAGCCATGTACCTAAACCTTAGAGAACTGAAGCAGCAGGTTTATGAATTCCCTTCCCCCCCACCCCGACACAGATTCCTAAACTGACCGTGAAATCAGGATGGATTGACCCCGACTCACTTAAGATTGATTGTTCCTCCTTAGCACCGATTAGTGTATACATACATACACACACGAACAGGGCACTCTAAGGGCCCCATAAACTGGCTTTGTCCCAATATATTAGGTGAATAATCCTACCACCATTAAAAAAAAAGTCGCAAAGTCACTGTGGTGGTATACATGAGACTGACTCCCCATAGGCTCCCGCATCTGAATACTTGGTCCCCACTTGGTGGCTGTTTGGGCAGGTTTAAAAGGTGTGGCCTTGCTGAAGGAAGCGTCACTGGGGTGGCTCTGAAGTCTCAAAACTACTCTCATTCCCAGTCTGCTCTGTTTCCTGTCGCCATGTCTGCTGCCTCCTGCTGTGCTTCCCTGTGACAACGAAGTCCTAGCCCTCTGGAAGCCCAGAAAACTCTTTATGACTTTATATCACAACAGAAGAAAAGCTATTAATACAGTCACCTTATCCACACAGGAATCTTAAGGGTGGGTAAGGACTTAATCACCCAAACCTACAATTTCAAATGTTGAAACCCTCGAACACCAGAATCCCTAATGTTTAAATTTTCTAACGTCCAAAATCTCAAATACAATTTCAATAAAAATAATTTTTAAAATTCTGTAGGAGTGGTGGGTGTGGCTCACCACAGTTCCTGGCTCAATACCCAGTCCTAAAAATGATAAGGAACAAAACAACCCTCACAAACAAACAAACAAATAGAAAAGACCATTGCTTCCACTCTTAAAGGAACAAGATAATACTTATGAAACTACTTCAAAACCCAAAATGGGCAAATAGAGGCTTTCAAAAGCATAAACACCCAAATACATAAACCACAGATGTAAAGGTACAATAGTTAAGACACACAAACACACACACACACACACACACACACACACACACACACACATTATTCACAAATGAATACATCAAAAAAAAAATGAATTGTAGCAACAAGCAGCACCTGCTCGGTAGGTGTGAGCAGCAGCTTCCTAAATGTGGCCGTTGGAAATAAAGAACAGCCCAAAGCCTTTGAAAGGATGATTCGTATGGCACTGGGTCACCCACCACCACCAAATATATAGTCACCCAAAGAGCTAGGATCTTGAGAAATTTTATCTTTTATAAATATATATGTATACAAAGGAAATATTTTTCTTACTGAGAGAGGTTACCCCATGGCAGTTTTTCCAGCTCTCCTCTTACTGGGTCAAATCATTAACATGCCAGGTTTCTGAGGAAAACATCTTAAAATGCCACACGCCAGCCTCTCCTCAGAAGGTAAAATGAAATGAAGGGACAAGCTCTGCATGTCACACCCGCTGTGCCCTACGCCTTTCTGCCCCTCCCCACAGATTAAGCAAAAGCCTTGTGGATGTGAGAGTGTGTCAAAATGATGGGACGTGTCAGCAGTGAGGGAGGACTGCAGAGCAAGCCAGCCAAAGAGCCACCTGAGGAAAAATCCCTTCCACAGAGTCTGCCACCAGGTAGCCAGCCGAAACCACACCTCAAACTATCCACTTCTCAGACGGTTGCAAAGCAAAGAGCAGCCACATCTCTCACTGCAGCTTTCCCTCTAGCAACCAAAATAAACCCAGCCTCTGTCTCCGCTTTTTTTCTTTTTCTTTTCTTTTCTTTTTTTTTTTTTTTTGAGACAGGGTTTCTCTGTGTAGCCCTGGCTGTCCCGGAACTCACTCTGTAGACCTCAGGCTGGCCTCGAACTCAGAAATCCGCCTGCCTCTGCCTCCCAAGTGCTGGGATTAAAGGCGTGCGCCACCACTGCCCGGCAAAATGTGTACCCCAGGCTGGCCTCGAACTCGTGATCCTCCTGCCTCTGCCTCCTTCAGCAAATCCTACCGGCGTGTGCCACCACAACTGGCCGCTTTTTTTTCATATTCTACGCTTTTTTTTCATATTCTATGTTTCTCGGTGCTCCCACCCCGCTGTTCCTGAGTTCTTAGCATCCTATGTAAGCATGGCAGTCTCGTTTCTCGAAGGAATCTTGGAAACGTCTCCTTTCACCTTTAAGTAATGTTTTTGTTTTTGTTTTTCCTGGCATTGGGGGCTAAACCTAGGCTATACCCCCAAGCTCTGTACATACCCTATTTTCTGAGATAGAGTATTGCGTTGAGCTAGAAATGGAAATCAGATTTGAGCTCCTGGTTCTCTTGCCTCGGCCTCCTGCATGCTGGGATTACAGATGTCCACGACTCCAGCAGGTAGGCTTATTGCTTCATGATGCTGGATCGAAAACTCCGAGACTCTGGGACCAGACAAGCATGGTGCTACTGAGCTATCCTGCCAGCCACTGTTGCAACTTAAAAGCAGCATCTCTCGCCAGAAAAAGAAGCCACTCCCTCTCTCTGAAGCCAGCTGTGTGTGTGTGTTTACTGCCCAAAAGCAACACAGAAACTCAAGAAAAAGGGGGGTGGGCTTAAGACACACAAAAAAATGAGAGTAACAAAAAAAATATGGCTTGACTACTTTGAAAAGCATTCTGACAGCTCCTCTGAGACTAAGTATGCAATCAGTATACAAATCAGGAATTCCATTCCTAGGCATACGTCAAAGTAACAAAAGTTTATGCCCACACAAAATCTTGTATATAAGTATTTCCAGCAACACTATTCACGGTAGTTCCAAAGCAGAAATGTTCCAAGTGTCCATCAACCGAAGAATAGAGAAACAAACTATGATGTATCTATACAACGGGGTATTTCACAGCGGGCTATCACACAATGGGATGGCAGCTCACAGAATGGTGCACCATGGGGTGTTATGGGCCAGTCTGAAAAGTAAAACACTGATTCATGTTACAGCAGGACAAATCTGGAAAACATACCAAATGAAACAGACAGACTAAACAACACTTACGATTCCATTTTAAAAAAATATCCGGAGTAGCTAGGCATGATAGTGTACATATTTTGTCCCAGCATGAGGCAGACTGCCGGTTGGAGGGCAGCTTGGTCTGCACAGTTAGTTGTAGGCCAGCCAGGGCTACATAATGGAACCTTCCTTGTCTCAAAAAAAAAAAAAAATAAACAAAACAAACAAAAACTAGGAAAGGTAGACTGCCAGAGGCGTTTGGTGTTTACCTAGGACTCATGATGTGGAGACTAGGGTAACATAGCAAAGGGCCAAAGCTGCTTTCCAGGTAAGGAAAATATTCTAGAGCTGACTATAGTGATGGTCACAGAGCTCTAAATACACTAGGGTATATTTTAAATACTCTTTACATGGGCCAGTTGTATGGTATATAAATTATCTATCACTTTATCAATAAATTTTTTCCAAAGTCTCTCATTTCAATAATCTCCCCACTCTTATCTCTGTATCATGACAAGGCTCAGTTCTCTCTCTCTCTCTCTCTCTCTCTCTCTCTCTCTCTCTCTCTCTCTCTCTCTCTCTCTCTCAAATAATGAAAGCAGCAGAGATTATTGTATATTCCTGGGGAGGTACTGTGGTCCCTCCCCCCACTCTCTATTTAAAGGTTTATTTATTTTATGTGTGTGTGTGCTTTTGCCTGCATGTTTATATATACCCCATGCCTGTGCAGGTGAGGGCATTGGATCCCTGTAACTGAAGTTACAGATGGTTGTGAACCACTATGTGGTTTCTGGGAAACAAATCCAGGTCTTCTGAAAGAGCAACCACTATTCTTAACTACCGAGCCATCTCTAGAGGCCCAGGTCGCTCCTGTAATTTCCTCCCTTGACTCTACAGTGACATAGGCAATGCTTTACACAATGCTGTGTGGTCTCCAGTGTTCGAATGCACCCAGACTTGCACATAAGTTGTGTTCCATCTTAGCTCCCATGCTAGAGCAAGGGGGGGGGGGCAGGTGGCCATAGCACCAGCACCCCTTTTAGCTCTTTACCTTCCTTCAGTGGGCGACAGTTCCTTCAAGTCTTCCAAGCTAGGCTTCACATTCAGTAACTTCTTGTAGAGGGCCAATGGGAAGTGGAGGTCAACCACAGTGGAGTTGTAGATCGCCAGCCCACAGGTTATGCCAATCAAGTGAAACCAGTTGTGCTCTACAAAACACTTTTAGGGCACATGCAAACGTATTAGAAAGAAGTAGTGTTCGAAGACTCTGAAACACTCTACCACCTATTAGGAATATCTCAGCATATTAGAATAAAGCCCTGTTTAGGTTTACATTCTGAGGCAGAGCAACTTCCCTGATCAAAGTTTGTTAGTGCTGACAGACCCAGTCAAGCCCCTGCGACTCTCCTGCTGATAAAGAAACAGCTTCCTATTCTCTCCAGCAGAATGGCTCAGTCACTGCTCTGTGATGACGGAACAGTGGTATTCTTGTGCCATTGGCTACAAAGCTCATGAAATGTGAGTAGTAGTACATTCTTATGATTGAATTATAATTTAATGAATATCTAAGGAGAAAACTCCAGGAACCCCTAATTATGCCTTAGATAAAACAAAAGCTCCTCAAGTGCTAGAGATCTGACCCAGGGACTTAGGCATGCATGGAAAGTGGCCTACCATGGATCCGCACCCCTAATCCCAGCCTATGTGTACATATTCAGACACAAACTATTAAAAGAACAAATATATGACTACCGATGCCCAACACAATAGAAAAATGATTTCTTTTCTCTTTTTTTTATTTGATATATTCTTTATTTATATTTCAAATGATATCCCCTTTCCTAGATCCCCGCTCCCGTCCCATAAGTCCTCTTCCCTCCCCTTTCCCCTAATCATCCCCTTCCCGTTTCCCTGTCCTGGTATTCCCCTACACTGCTGCCCTGAGCCTTTCTAGGACCAGGGGCCTCTCCTTCCTTCTTCTTGGGCATCATTTAATATATGAATTGTTTCTTAGGTATTCTGAGCTTCTGGGCTAGTTTCAGTGGTGCATACCATGTGTGTTCTTTTGTGATTGGGTCGCCTCACTCAGGATGACATTCTCCAATTCTACCCACTTGCCTAAGAATTTCATGAATTCATTGTTTTTAATAGCTGAGTAGTATTCCATAGTGTAAATATACCACATTTTCTGTATCTATTCCTCCGTTCTTTTCTCTTTAAGTGTTCAATGAAAGCATTCTCCTGGCATTTTGGATACAACTTACTGGATGTAAAGGATGCCATCAATGCCACAATGCCCACAATGCCATCTTACTTCCTTTAGAATAATCCCATCACCTCCATTTCTCACTCTGTTTGCTTCCAGAACAGCCTGTCCTCTGTCGTTCAAACCTGCCCTACCCTGCACTACCCAGCTGTCTCGGCGATGGATATCGATGCTCAGATCATACTTGATACTTGGCTCTGTGTGTTTCTGGGTATCTGTGAGGGTGAATCTTGATTGTTAGCCTGGCTAGAATCAACTTAAGAGCCATCCCTCAGGGAGGTTTTATGAGGGCATTTCTAGGAAGGACTAGCTGAGAGCAAAGACCATCCTACACAGTAGGTGGCACTTCTCAGAGGTCTGGGGAAGAGCAATGCTGTCTCTTTGCCTGTGCTCTTGGGTGTGTCTTCTGCTGTTGCCCTTAACATCACATTCCAGTTTCTCTGGGTTCCAATGTAAACTACTGAGCAGTTTTCAGGAATGCTCCAGGCCTTCTCACTAACTGAAACTAGTGAAGCATCCAGTTTCAAGGATGGAGCAACTGTTCCAACATATAGCCAGCCATTGACTACCCTAACCAGCCCCTATAATGTAAGCCAGGCTGATAAAACCTTTTATATAATACAAATTTATATTATTAGTTCTAGTCTTCTAGAGAATTCTTGACTTCTACAATCCCCATAACCAAAGTTTTCAGTATCTGGAGGTTGTTTTTTCCTAACTCATTCTCTGGCACCTGCAGTCCAGGATTTCTTCTGTCTTAGTCTACAGACCATATAAGTAGATGGCAATGTTTTCACTTCTCTCAATGCTTAAAGAACCCCAAAATATATCTAGTACTGGTTCTGGTCTTTGAGCTGGGATAACCAGGTCAGTCATCCACTGTCCATATATGTGGAATTCTATGTGGTCCCCTTCTCATCTTGATCCTGAACTATGATACAGAATGGGAAGAGCTAAAGTAATATGACATTACTTTGTTGTGTGTATGGCTCTTTTGCCTACATGCATGTTTGTGGACACATGTGTGCCTGATGCCTGATCCCCTAGAATTTATGATGCACCACCATGCAGATGCTGAGAATCAAACCTGGGTCCTGTGTAAGAGCAGTCAGTGCCTTTACCCACTGATAGGTCTCTCCAGCTCCTCGCACTAACTTATCACATTTCCTTTTAACCTTCCTGTATTCTATGCACTGGGTTTTAACACTAGAAATGACACAGAGACTCATGGCTGACAAATGCACTAGGAGTCTTGAAAGTAGGGTAAACCTGAAGGCTGTACGTGATAGGCATTTTAACGGTGAATTTTGCAATGACAGAAAGCCATGGGCTAGTCTGACATTAAGCAGAAAGTCCAGTACATGCTGGGTGGTGGTGGCGCATGCCTTTAATCCCAGCACTTGGGAGGCAGAGGCAGAGGCAGACAGATTTCTGAATTCAAGGCCAGCCTGGTCTACAGAGTGAGTTCCAGGACAGCCAGGGCTATACAGAGAAACCCTGTCTTGAAAAAAACAAACAAACAAACAAACAAACAAACAAAAAACCAAACCAAACCAAACCAAAACAGTCCAGTGCAAATGTTGTACTTAATTTTGACATTATGAACTTACCTTATCTGAAAACCACAAGAGATTTGAATCTTGATAGTAGGTAAACATCCCATAAATGGGATTCAAAAGTTCTTTTAATAGCAAAAGAAAGAACTCCTTTGTAACACCACCAGCATCTACTCCTTCTTCCCCATCAAAGATTACCTTGAAACATGAAAACCAAATAAATACTTCAGAGAAGGAAATGGCCAGCTAAAGACTCAACTATGCTACAAAGCCAGAGGCCTGTCTGGATAACTGATAACAGTGGCCTATGTTATAAAGCCCAGAAGTTCTAGAGAGAATGACCAACTAGAGTAGTAAGGTTCTGAGGGTGTTGTAACAATTTGTAAGCTCCTAGTAGTTTAACAGGAGTCACACACAGGAAAATCAAGCGCTTTCAGATGGAGCTATACACCAAGCGCTTCATTTGGCGGAAAAAAAAATTATCCATGTCATCCAAAATGGCTGTGGACCTACATTCTTCTACGCCAGCCTCTTGATTAGTTGGGATTAGAGTCGTATCTATGTGTCATTATTAGAAGATTTTTGAAATGATAACAATGTGAATTGTTGAACAAATCAATTTAATCTTTTGTGGACTGTGGTTCTATAACGCCTAAAACCAGGATTTATGAGATAATTTGTAAGAGGAAGAAGTCATTTAATTTTGAACAACTTCAAGAAAATCATTGGCTATTCCTCAGGATACCATACAGCCTGGAGCATAGTATGCAGTGTTATGCACCAATGCACAGTCTATGGGAAGAGATACTTTACTACTAATTATAAGCTGCTACTAGGCCAACAGCTTTCAAGATGACTTCCCACCTTTCCTTCTCTCCATTTCTCATTTCCCTTTTCATCTTCCTACTTGAGAGCTTAGTTGTATTTTGTCAAATCCTTATGTCTTACATGACTTTTTTTTGACAGGCTAGAGCAGGGACACTACAGAAAGCAGAAGCAGAGCCTGACGGTTACTCAACAACCCAACAGCATTTAATCTGATGTCACAATGAGATGCTCTTCCTGGTGACTTCACAAAAGGAGGTTATTAGATTCTTGTTTAAAAAAAAGAAAAAAGAAAAGAAATCAATATGAAATGATATATGATATGATATGATATGATATGATATGATATGATATGATATAAGATATGGCTACCCTCCATATCTTCATAAGAGCTCTGCTTGCTGCCATATGCTTTCAAAGGTACTAAAGGAATTCAGAGAAGGGGCTCACTTTGAGAGGCTTCTTCAAGTCAATGTCAGAGTGAATGCTCAGCTCTCTCAGGGCATCTCCAACCAGGTGGTTCCTGCGGACATGAAGGACCAGGAAGGGGCTTCTGGCCAGCAGAGGCTCCAGGGTAAGAAGCATGAAGACATTCTGCAGGTTGGCGCCATTGACTGCCACCTGAATAGAACGACAGAGCAGGCTTCTGAGTACAGCACACAGTCTGAAGAACGTGCTCGACCAGAATGTGAGGCCCCAGAAATGGCTAACTCCATTTCCACTGTGCCTTTTCTCCAAAGCCTTAACTTTTCTACTGCTTATATTGACAGGCTACCTAAATCTTTCTAATATGGACTCAACAAGGTTAGCTGAAATAATTTATGAGTTATATGATCTAAATAATTAGGCCAGGTAAAGTGATTTCAATTGGTTAAGACTAAAGTAACAAGACGCTTGAAGAATCATGGCAGATGACATGAAAACATGATTCTAAACACAGCAGGAAAAGAAACCAACAGTCAGTGTGAAAATTTCAACAGAAAACCTGTCCCTCAACAGTATTAAAGTTTTATCCATATGAAAGCAGATATAAATACAGACAAAGACAAAACCAGAGAAAGACAGAAACAAACAGAGACAGACAAATGAAGACATGCCTACTAACAGCAGGGCTTGGTAGATATGAATTTCTAATTCACTGTCTCTGTATACATTCAAACAAAATATATATTTTATAATAAAATGTACAATAAATCAAACAATTAAACAAATCATTTTTTGATTCATTAAGGGTCACCCTTTAATTATCCTCTTTACATCAGCTCAGCACAATGTACACCCGCCTGGCCTCCCGTATTTTAAAATGATTTTCTATCATTTTAAAAGGTTGGGTATAATATTTACAATATAAGAAAATATATGAAATTCAAGCTTTCATATACATATATACAAATTTGCTTTTATTTTGGGGTGTTCTGACATTCTAATGGTTGTTTTGTAAGCCCCTTTTTCTTTTTCTGAGACTGGTGTCTACAAAAGAGATAAATGGTTCTTAATAGAGACACTCAGGGTCCACAAAGCCTCAAGTGTTTACTACCTGGCAGAAACAGAAAATATTTATCACTCCAAGACTACATGAATATACACTGAACATAAAATTACTGATGCTGGCATGGTGGTGAACACCTGTAATCTTAGCAACAGGGCCCTGGAGAAAGGCCAAGAAGTAACCTTGACTACACAGTGAAGCAAAAACTGGCCTGGAATGAAATTCAACCAGGAGGTGAAAAAGACCTTGGCAATGAAATGTGTAAGATGCATGGGGTAAAAAATGGAAACCTGCCACAGAAGACTGAAAGACAGATCCGACCCAGCAGAGCAATCATCAGATAGAGATTCAATACAATCTCCATCAAAACTTTTGTTTTTAAAAATCACTTTATTTTCTGTATAGTAATGCAACTGACAAACTAAACACTCCTGTAACAGTATTATTTGATATATTTTATGCAGAAAAATAAAGAGAAAAAATTTGATTACAGAAATAAACCCAGATAGCTAGACTCTTCACCTTTGACAAAGATGTCAAAAACACATATTAGAAAGAAAAAAAGAAAGAAAAAGAAAGAGAGAGAGAAAGAGAGAGAGAAAAAAGAAAGAAAGAAAGAAAGAAAGAAAGAAAGAAAGAAAGAAAGAAGGAAAGAAAGAAAGGAAGGGAAAAAAACCAACTAGACCTGACTCTCTCATCCCTGTATAATAATCAACTCAAAATATATCAAAAAGGCTTTCATGTAAGACTTGGAAAATACTAGAGGAAGGTAGATTAAAAAATGCTTCAAAATAGAGACCTAGCCAAGGGCTTTCACAAGAAATAACTCACTGATGGGATTGCATGAAAATATGAAATCTACAGAAACTGTCTGGGGGAGCATGCTAAGCAAAAGACGCCAAACCCAGGAGGAAAACCCATCCTACTTTATATGTACAATATATGTTTAACTGTGAACATTTATGTGGAAGGAAGAGGAGAACTTAGAGAGTAGAAGAGGCCTACAGGGGGCAAGAGAGTAACAGGAGACAAGGTGGAAGGAGGGAGAGGTATTTTCTCAGAGAAGGGAGCCAGCAAGAATGTGCTTCAAAGGGAGATCGAGGCAGGTCAAAGAACAAAGTATAATACACATACATATACACACACAATGAATGTATATATAAAATTATATATGTGTGTGTGACAACATAACCCATTTCCATGCAGAATTTCTTTCAAAAGAAGCCTAGACTATAATTAGAACCTTTCTCAAAAAAATAAAATAATGACATTATTAAAAAATATAACTCTTTAATGTCATAATAAAACTTCCCTCAGAAACCTCCCCTTCCACGAGGAGAATGCAGACAGTGACAAGAATGGCAAAGGAAAGAATGATCCCGAGAAGGCCACCTGCATCTGTAACTCGGCATCCGTCTGCAGCATCTTGGTCTTGGCTTGGGCATCAAAGATGAAGGGATAGGAACAAAGGGTAACAGCATCCTACAAGAAAGCACACCGTTAGCATTATCACAGCACCTACAGAGAAAGAGCACTGCAGATACATACGCGCATGCAAAAGGTATCATTTACCTGCATGATAGACGGTCTAGCCTTCTGTGTAAACAACAGAAAAGACAATTTTTACTTGAATTATAAAAGCATAATTTTACCCCTCCCCAAATATAAAAAATATATAACCAACCTTTTCAACATTATCTGGTTATTCAGCCATCAATCTAATACCATTTCAATAGCTGACAATGTTTTAATGAGAAAGAATGGACATGCTTTGATGGGCACACACACACACACACACACACACACACACACGCAAAAGCAAAAATAATTTCTTAAAAAAGTTAAAGACTTTTAAGGGCCATTTTCATACTTCACAGGATTGAGTGCTCTCTTTATACGAAATCTAATTCCACTTGGGCTGAGTGGCACATGCCTATGACCTAGCGCCTGCGAGGCTGAGGCGGGAACACTGCCAGCTGAGGGCCAGCCTGGGCTACAGAGAAAACGCGAGGATAGCACTTGGATCCCAGATTAAGGCTGCCTAGTCTGGAATGCAAGTAACACTTTCTCTGTCTCCTGCATACATGCCTAGCGGAACCAAACAAGAATAATTGCATTAGACTGAAGTATTTTGCCCTTAAAAGCTGCTCTATATGTTGGAAATGATTCTAAATTTGAGAAGGGTCATAGAAAACAAATTCAGCCACAGTGAAATGTTCGTTACAAAGACAGTACAGGTTTATGTCAGGAAAATGAGGAAAACTTCTAAAATAAAATGTTATTTATAGAGATCAAACTCTGCGCTTCATTAAATTGCTCCAAATGATGAGCCACGGTGGCTTTCGGGTTATGCCCTGTTACAGAGCCCCAGCTGGCTCCAGTCTGAGTGTAAACACGGGCAGGGTAACAAACGCCGATGCAACGTATCTGCAAGTACGTGCCACGCCTGTCCAGCACTGACCATGGGGGATAGACTGTAAGCAGATGGCTCTTATCAACCCAGACTACAATCATAAGCACAATGGGAAATTAAACCCTTATGTAGAAAACCAGGCCCATGGACGTTTCAGACACCACAAACCAACAAACTGGCACCATACTTGCCTGGACCCCACAGAAAGAAGTAAAAGATCCCAGTCACTGGGAAGCGACTGACTGCCAGGCAGAGAAGACCAGCTGTCCCAGGGCTCAGCAAACATGGCCCATGTGAGCTGGTACCTGTCCATCCAACACTCTGTCCATTTGTCAATGTACCGGTACATCTACCTGAGCCAAGTCCTGTACCTCACATTGATGATTCTACAGCCCTGCAGCTGAGCTCGACGCTGCCTCTCACTTTGGTCCTACAGATGAGTTCTGCTGGCCTCCAGTAGCGATCTGTCTGGACTCAGCAACACTGGAAGTACCAGCCACAGAGTTCTCTGCACCTGCTTTCCATGTGGCCTCTGGCTTCTTGAACTCTTTTGTAGACAATATGTAACCTGTGTGTATACTGTGTGGAATATAATCTAGGATTTCACAGGTAAGACTAATAATTAAGGCTAGCATAAAAAGAACTTGTAATTTGCTAGTGGCCAGCCATTGTGATAGCCAGCTCCTATGGTTAATTTACAATCTTCTGAAAAGCATTTTGGATATATTGGTAAGGCTGTTAAAAGGGGAAAATGAACTACCACGGACGTGTCAAACACTATTCTATGGGCTGGGGTCATACCCAGAATAAAAAGTGAGAATGTCAGACTAAGGGAGTAGCTCAGTTAGTGGAGCGCATGGCTTACACATATAAAACCTTCAGTTTGATTCCCAGCACTACACAGACTGAGCATGGTGGTGCATGCTTATGATCCTCTCTCAGAAGGGGTGGGGCAGGGGTATGCAAAGTGTTCAAGGTCATTCTCTGGCTTTGAGGCCAGACTGGGCCACAGGAGGGCCTATCTCAAAGAGAGAAAAAGAAAAGAGAGTGACAGGGGTGGGGTGGAGGTGGCATCAAATGACTAAATTCCTGAAAGATATCATGAACGCGACTGTGCCTCGTCCACCATGAGGGACGACATCCCTCTGAACCCCTTTAAATTGCTATTTTTTTCAGGACCACATTTCCCTGAACCCCTTTAAATTGCTTTTTTTTTCCAGGCTTATAGTCACAGCAATGTGGAAAATGACTAGTAAATGTGAATTCACTGTTGTTTAATAAACTGATACTGCAGAAATACACAAACATTGTGTATTTCATAAACACATGCCTATGTTTCTAGCATAGTGTGCTCATGTCCGCTATGTGATAAATATCTTTAACAGAGACACAGAAATGAGCAACAGGGACCACCTTGATCTGTGATGTTCGTGAAAAGAAAACAATGAGGGAAATTCATGCTCGGAGACCTGAGTACCGTTGCTTTAATGTCTCCTAGAATGTGCTGTGTTCTTAAAATGATTTTCTGAACAAAATAAAAACATTCTGAAAGATCTCCTTACCTGTGTGTAATCACACAATTTACACTTATCTGTTAATGACTGCGTGGGTGGGTTATAAACACTTAACTGTGTGAGCACAGTGAGAAAAGAAAAAGACATGTTTGCCTGGTGGATGCTGCTGTTACTAAGGAAAAAGCCTATACTGGCTTGATCTGTGAATAAGATTCAACAGCAGAGGGAGAAAAAGAGCTGAATCATTGCTGAAGGCCTATGAGAGAGTCAGGCCTGCGCCTGGGGGCTGAACGCCTTCTCTAGACTGCTGGAACATTCGCTTCCAGGGGACACACCAGCTCACCACTCTGAACCGGTGAAGCTCGTCATTTGGCTGACTATAATGTTTTGTCATTTAATTTGGTTTGTGTATAGTATATGAAACCTTTTATGTTTATGCATACTTAAATGAAGTCAAATAACAGCAATAATAATTAAAATCCATCCTATTGATACTTTAGAACTATATTCCTTGAGGGATCTTAGAACATTTCTCTACACTGAGAAACACCAGGGACAATGCCAGTCCATGGAAAAAAGTCTGGAACATATAATGCAGGTCAGTGCACACATAATGCTGGCCAGTCTAGTTCACTCTCACACTGATAGATCAAAATATTTTTCATTTAACTATTGAATTGATCACCTCTTATAAGGCTATTTATCCTGGACTATCCATTTCCCAGAAGTAGGTCTCACAAACTTAAGGTTCTATGGTAACAATGGACTTCAAGGTGTCTGCCTGCAATCGAGTTGTACCTATGGCATAAATTCATTTCCAAACTATATGAAACAGAAGCCATAAATAAGTAAATAGTTCAGAGCTGAAGAACCAGAAACATCCTTTCTTACATATGAAATCAGCCCTTCCTAGATATGCTACCCAGGAGGCTCTGCACATGGACACATAAGCCCTGATCCTCAGACAGAGCTACCTCTGCTCAGGCTCCGCTCTCTTCCTTGCATGTGCCCAGGATTGACATCTAAGGGCAAACACTCCCCGTGTGCTACATCTCCTTTGATGCACCAGCAAGATGTCAAGATTTCTCAGATTTCTATCTCTAAAGGCCTTTGCAAACCACTGAATGCCTCACTTGCACTGCCCTCTACTGAGCCTACAAAGAGATTCACTCTGTATGCCTTTCAGTTTTCAAATAAAGACTACGGCACGTTATTAACAAATAAGATAAACCACTCTTGTCTCCCCCTCTTCTACCTCCTCTTCTCCCTTTCCTTCCTTATGATTTTCAATGTAGTGTTTTTTCGTGTTTATTTGCGAATTTCACATCGTGTGCCCTGATCACACCCCTTTCCCAGTCTTCCCAGGTCTGCCTCCTTCCCCTACTCTTATGATCTCTTCTACAAAAGAAGAAAAAATAATACAAAACCAAGTCCAAAATTATGTGGTCTATATATTCAGTGGAGTATGGTCAAACTGACAGTGGCCAGCAACTTAAAGAAAACTGAGTCCTTCCCTAACCACACTCCTGCCAGAAAACGTTACGTAGAACTACATTTCAGCATCCTTATCACACTTTTTAAGAGTTCTCTTTGCTGGCTTTCTGTCTAGGTTGTTACGGTTTTCATGGGGAGGGGCTGTCATAGCTTTCTCAACTGTGAGTCTGTTATCAGTGATACCACTGAAAAAGTAGCTTTCTTGCCCTTTACAGTCAGCAGAAATATGAATCATGGACTTTCACAAAGTTTCTGACAACCACATGAACTAGGGACATCAGTATGGCCTCAGCGTCGACGTCGCCTCCATTGGCAACCTGGAGACCAACATGGTTTCCTGTGGTAGCACAGACTGTAGACATCTACCTAGCCTCTAGTGGCAGCCCAGACCATGAACAATTCACATGAACCTAAGGCCTCAACAGGGCCTGGGGTAGCAGACTAAGGAACATGGGCTCCAGGGACAGCATGGGCCATAGAGGACTTTGAGGTAGTCCACTCCAGAAAAGAACTGATCTTCATCTTGGATATCCTGTTGCTTTGCAGAACCAGAGCAATCGGCGGAGTCTGCACACACTCCAGGCTGCTTCCCATCACCCTGTCAACCCCATTCTGCAACCCCTGTCCATAGCAGTCTTCTCTCACCCCTGACATCACCAGCCATTCCCTAGCTCTATGTCACGGCTTCCTCAATCTTTCCTACCTCTCCCTCGCATAACTGTTCATTGAAGAAGGCGTAGAAACTGTACTGTGTTACATGGTGTACAGATAGTTATTGCAACAACTCATCGGTATGGTTCAAGGTTTCTGGTTTCTGGAGCACCATACATATTAGACCACTGCTGAGAGTCTTGCACGTCCTGCTGTCGCCCAGTGTTAGGGTGATGTTGTGGCTAGGTTCTGTGAGAGCTTCTAGTTGCCTCACACCTCCAAGGCCTTGATATAGACAACCCCAGTCTCACTAGGCTTGCCCTTTGTGCTCGTAGCCTGTGGGCACCACAGCCCTGCACTATCAGTCTTCCAACAGGGCAAACAGTGTAAGCTGCAGTCACAGCAGCTCCATGCTGGGGGCCAGCTGGCAGGCCTATTTCTGAGCTTCTGGTTCTCCAGTCACCGTGGCTTCAACATTGGTGGATGGCGGGCCAAGAGGTCCAGGGCAGCAGCCCTATTTAGTAGTGACATGTTTCCAAGGGAGCTCCAGGCTGTGTGCTGCACACCGCCCTGTCCTCGGTGCCAGCTTGTAGGACGTGGGCCCTGTGCCTTTCATCTGCCAGCACGACAAGCAGCACTAGATGCGGCCATGGAGGCTCCACGTTGGGGGCTAGCCAGCAGGCCTAGGGAGAGCCTATTCAGTATTGATTGACCTGTTTCTACTGGCTTCCGGCAGCAGCACATCTCGCCGTTGTAGGTGTCGCCCCTGCTGCTTGCTCCTCAGGCACAATCTTCTTTGAGCTTTCAGCTGGATGAGATGTAACAGCGAAGGGTAGAGGTTGGTGGTTCTCTGCTGCAAGCAGCTCTGTTGCACTGTCTTTCTTTACAATCTGTAAGACGTCTTACCAGCATTTTCGCATAAGCCTTTACCTTTAGCTTTGTTTGTCCATCAATTAAACCCATCCTTTGGGGATATGCCACACGTGCTTTATATCGAGCCCGGTGACCTCCGATCCTCCTCTAGGTCCTCAAGGTACAGAACCCATCTTCATGATACAGGTCACATGTTCTTTACTAAATAGTTTTGATGTAGTCACACCTTAACCTTTATTGTGCACATGGGATGGAGATAATTGTTACAGGAAACTTTTTTCCAAAATCATACTGTACTTAAATATGTCTAAAATAAACGGCCTGGTGTCAGGCTTCAGAAGTTGGAGCCGGCCTGGCTAGATCTTGCTGAATGGAGCTTCTTTCTTGCCTCGCCATGGTTCACTTCCCTGCAGGCTTCAGCAACGGCAGGGCCACCACCCATGCCCACACAGTTCTTTCAGGATGGACCATGTGTTTTTTCCTATATACTGTGCTAATACCAGGCTAAAATATTAATAGAGCAAACCGATTATTCTTTAAGTGATTAAACAAAACCTATATGAAACTCCACTAGCATTTTAAGGCAAAACATCAAGACATCAAGAAACTTAAATTTCAATTTCTAATTACACTGTACCTTATAAAAGAGAAAAATTTCTACTGGAAGCATAATCTGTGATACACTAACTTCAGCTGATTTTCTATCTTTTAGTAGTCATGGCTTTAGCGAAGAGGAGATGAAATTTTTTCAAGATCTAGTAAGACGTTTGTTTACCACAGAAAGAAACTAGTAAAACTGCTCATTTAAGTACCGTTACTCAGAGACCATGGTAAACATTCTCATATAAACAACTTCTTTCTTAAGGCCAGAAAAAAAAAGAGAAGGACATACTGTCAGAGCAAATGGAGCTGGAGAAAACTGTTCAACTTACCCAGGCCTCTGTGTTCTACCTGGGGTGAAGTAGTTACCTAAAAGAACTCAAGACTCATGTCTATCTCTAACAATTTTATAATTTACAAACTGACATTTCATACTTTCTAGAGAAAGTAAGACTAGAGCCCACTGATGCTCCCATGTTAAAATTCCAACTATCATCTCTTTAAAAACATGATCTCTATTGAAAAGTGTTTTTATTTTCAAAACAATAACAAAACCTTACAAAAATTACAGTGTCCCAAAACTTTTAATTTTTCATTAGAATATCTCTATTTGCTCATCTATCATCTGACGAGGAAAACTAACTTGGCTATTTAGTTAAATATACTTACATAAATATTTTGCCTTTAGGGACTATTGCAGAGCTAAAAACCATACAGAAAAAAAAAAGGCCACCCTAATGCTAGTGATGAATCTGTGAGACCAGCAAACACTCATTTCAGATGTATCTGCTGCACCTGCTGGATTAATACAAGTACCAAACGATCACTTGTTTTCTGATATTCAGATGTGCATAAATCTTAAATCCCTTGCATATATCCAGGCCAGTCTGCTATCACTGAGCAATTGCTGCCATGCCTAAGGTGGCAGGCAGGAATCCACAGACCCTTGAGCTCTGTGCCAAACATCATCAGAGGTGGGACAGGAATGTATGACATCTGTACTTGCACTATCCTCAATAAGAGGTGGCCACAGGGTCCAGAAAGTTGATGTAACAAGAGTGAGATAGGCGATCTGTCAGGAAACGAATAGCCAATGATCCTAAATGTCAGGGATAAATCAGTGGGGATATGGCACATCTAGAAGATGTTCTTACACCAGCCAGCGGGTGACTTCAGGAAGCCTGTTATGTGCCAGATCTCCCAAGACCCAACAAATGCTGAAAGTTTATATATTAATGTCTTGATTTTTAATTTGTGGCTCAAAAAAGTAAATAAACTGTATAAATATATATATATATGTATATATATATATATATATATATATATATATATATCATTCTCACTATTTTCAAATGTATGAATCAGCAATATTAAGATTATTTCCATGGACTGGAGACGTAGTTCACTAGGTGGGCGCTTGTCTAGATAAGCAAAATGCTCACAGTATGATACCCAGCAATGCAGAGAGGACAGTATAGAAGCACACACTAATAATTTCAGAACTTGGGAGGAGGTGAGGGGCAGGAGGATCAAGGTCGTGGGATATGCGAGTCAGAAGCTACCCTAGGATACATGAAACCTTATCTCAAAAATAAAACAAGGGCTTACAGCGATGGCTCAGTAGTTAAAGAGTATAAGACCCAGGTTTGATTTTCAGTACCCATAGAGCAGCCCCCCAGTAGTGTGTAACTACAGTTCCAAGAGCTTAAATGGCCTCACCTGGCTTCTGCAGGTACCAGACATGCACATGGTACACAGACATACATCCAAATAAAACACTCAAACACATAAAGTATAATATTAAAATAAATAGACTGACAGATGAACAAGAGCCCCTGAAACAGTCACACTGTTGTACAACAGAATTCCAGAACTATATCGTCTTGAAGAACTGGAACCTAAGATGCATTAAAAAAAAATGAGGGGCTACAGAGCTGGCTCAGCAGTTAAGAGCACTGACTGCTCTTCCAAAGGTCCTGAGTTCAAATCCCAGCAACCACATAATGGCTCACAACCATCCGTAATGAGATCTAACACCCTCTTCTGGTGTGTCTGAAGACAGCTACAGTGAACTTATTTATAATAATAAATAAATCTTTAAAAAAAATAAAATGAAATGAAAAATAAAAAATAAACAACTCAAGTTTCCCAGTGCCAGCCATTTTACTTTCTGCGTTTATCAATCTGACTGCTTTAGATTCTTGGATTTACTTTTCTTTTTCTCACTTCTTTAAATGTAGTACTCGAGTACAAGTGTAGTACTCACTTCTTTAAATGTAGAGCCCCGAGCAGGCTAAGCACAAAGTCCACCATTAAGTGACAACCCTAGTCCCACACACTTGATGAAACTTATGACACTTATGGTTACCTAAAATACTTGCAAGTTTCAAGAATTCCAAAGTCAGCTGAGTGAAATAGACAGGTGCGGTACCAGCATTCACGTCAAAGGCAAGGCGTATGGCTCAGTGCATGCTTCAAACACAAACGAGAAAGCTAAAGCCTTAAAATATGCTTTACGAGAAACGCTTACCATCCCAGACTGATGCAAAAACCACATGAGGTAGTCTTCCTGAATGTCCACGAGACTAGAAATCTCAGGGATGTAAAACTTGTCGTATTCCACGTGCCTCACCTTGAGATTTACCTGATGAAGAACAAAATACGAACAAGTAAAACCCAAGAACTGGAAAATCTCCCAGAGAAAGCCTCCCGGCAGAAAACTTCAACCCTCCATACCCTCCCTCTTTACTACCCCAGGGACACCTGGTACAATTCCACACCCTCCCTTCCCATCCCCGAGGGTTACCTTGTACAATTTCTCCAGAAGCTTGAGGGTTGCGGTCATGTAATTGTTAAACAGTACCGGGATTAAGAATGTCTTCCTTCCCCTCAGGAGGTAAAGGACGGCACTTTTATACAGGGTCACCAGCTTCATAAAATATTTGGGGCATGCCTGAGACCACCAGTTATCTTAAGAAAGGAAGAAAGGAAAAAAAATTCTTAGCACATAACCCTGGACTAGAGTTCTTATGTCGTCTTCCTGCTAGCTAAACTCCTGTGGCTAGAAGGTAAATATTAGTCTATATATAATACATCTTCCCAAAAATGATTTGTCAAAGGAAACATTGAAACGTGTGGGGAAACAGCTATACAAGAAGCCCTAAAACTTTTAACTCCTCCTCCCTCTTCCTCTCTTTCCCTTGCCTCTTTCTTTCTTTTTCTTTCTTTCTTCCTTCCTTCCTTCCTTCCTTCCTTCCTTCCTTCCTTCCTTCCTTTCTTTCTTAAAAATTTTATGTTGGAGTTTTTCATTGTTTTTTTTTTTTGTTTGTTTTGTTTTTGTTTTTTTTGTACTCAGACTCATGCTGAAGGCTAATCTGAAAACATTCAGATCAGAGGCTGTGTTGGGACCGAACACACACTCCGGGCAGGATGCACCTACTGCAGTAGTATTTGTGCGCCCTTGGTCTTTCGGGACTGGATTTCAGCCACTACTGACATTTTGTACACTTAGAGGAAATGAGAAACCATTCCTTCCTGTTATGAGGCATAATTAAGAAATTGATTATGTTTATTCTCTCTGAGTAGTACCTTTCCATTCAAGCAGGATTATTTCACTGTATCTTCAAAAATGAAATCAGCCATACTGAAATCCATAAGGCTTCCTTGTTTAAAATATTTCATTAAAAATTAAAGTGACAGGACTGCCGGAGAGATGGCTCAATGTCCAAGAGCACTGACTGTTCTTCCTGAGGTCCCAGGTTTGAGTCCTACCACATACACTCATGCTCACAACCATCTGAAACTCCAGTTCTCAGGAATCTGATGCCCTCTTCGGGCCTCCACGGCACCAAACACGTATATGGCACACCGACATACATGCAGGCAAAATATCCATATACATAAAAGAAACCTTAAAAAAAATCACAGTGGGAGAAGCATCAAACAAAAAGAACAAACTATTGAGAGTTGTTGGATTCGTGTGACAGGTTTCTGTTGGGTTTGATCTACTTTGAGGTTTTCTCTTCAATTTGAACTGTCAGATGTCAGAAATAAACTAATTATAAAACTGAATAATCGCATTCTGTTTTGTGCTATCTGGCCTAGAAAAATTTTTTAAATTAAAATGCCAAAAATTTAAAAGTCTGATAAAATGTCTTTTAAAACAGCCATTGCTCTATTGTACACCTATTAGAAACACCAAAGAAAACATGCTCGGAACAGCCCCTGATGTTGGGAAGTAGCAAGTGCTAATGCATCACTAATGTGGTCATTATTACTCTTGTGTGAAGGCAGAAGCAATGGAAAAGCCAGAGGCAGATCAATTCACTGAGGGAAAACCATGCTGCAGTGATACTCAGGCCACCTGAACCATAGAAGTTACCAAGTCAAAGGAACTCCTGGACAAATTACCAAGGGAGGAGAAAAAAGTCAAAAGCCAGGGGACAGGTTTCTGCACCAGATTACTAAGGAAAAAAACATCTCGGGCGCTACTCCAACAGAGACCCTCTCCAGCCCGCTGAGGAACGGAAGGTTCTTATCTCAGCAAAGTGTCCGGAGCCTGCAAAAATCAGTGTGGACTCAACTGTCCTAAAAAAGAAAAAGAAAACAAACATTCTGTAAGTCCTCACTGGGTCACTCTGTCCCCCCTTGCGTGGAGATCTCTGCATCACAAAAGCTGTCCATTTCATCCCCACCCCCTAACATCAGCCCTGGAGATGGACAGACAGAAGGATACTAATATTTGAGGCATTACAACTAAAAGTCAATGTGGAAGGAAAAAAAAAACAGTTTAAAGTTGAATAACCTAACTTTATGAACATCTCAGAATTGGGATTAATCTCCCATGAATCATTTCACATGAGTTAAATAAGATCAATTCACCTGAATTGCAAACAGGGTTAGCTAGACATCAACAGCAAAGAAAGGACTAAGTGGTAAAGCTATTAAATGGTAACATATCGTTACATCTCAGTCCACAACAGCCAGCTGGCTAAACAGAACAAGTGAGTCCAAAGCCAGTGGTATTAAATTTGATGAATTTACCTAATACTTTGCTAGGGTTTGTTTCCAGCCGCAGAATGGCCATCGCCAGGGGAATGGTCAGTGTTATGTAATACTTAGAATCCTGAAGCAGCGGAAACTCCGGCAGTATTAAGTAGATTCTCATTGCTTCCACATCTGGGGGTGAACTTGACAACTGGGGAATGAGGCAACTTTCAAAGCTGTTTAATATCTGTAAGAAAGAAAAACAGTAGTGAGAAATGTACCCGAGACTTAAATAACTCATCTCCAAATCCATAAGTTATTTAATGACCTCACAACCCTTGCTCTGAGTGTGCACTGAGCAAACAGAAGGAGCCAGTTCAGACTCCCAGTACATTGGGGAGAAGCTCCGACCTCACAGAACTAATACTTTAGAGAGGCAGCTGCTTAGGAAGACATGAGTAAAAGATAGCCCAAGTCCCAAAACTAATGTTTTCATAAAGTTAAGGCTTATACAAGAATGTATCATCTTGCTTTCCCCTTTGTCTTAAGAGAAGAACTCTTCAATATAAAGGGAATTTTATAAATGTAAACAACGTACCTGTTCTAGAATCATGGAGTGCTGAGAGTGCATTAACTTCTCAAATAAAATCCTAGTTGAGTTCAGGTCAATCCCAGGGATTTTGGGACTAGTTTTAAAATGTTCATCAATTCTAAACAAGCAAGTAAACAATCAAAAATTTAGATGTAATCAAATAAAAGGCAAATACTGATAAAAACTATAAGGACTTATTTAGCTAACCCAGTCTAGACAAATCTTAATTTGACCTAGTACATAAGATATCCAAGAACAATAATTTGGGAAAGACTAACAGATTAAGCTTTACATCAATTCAGCCTACCCTACTTTGGTTGTTTCTTTTTAATTTAAGAAAGGGTCTTATTAGGTAGCCCCTGCCAGCCTAGAAGTCTCTATGTAGACCAGGCTGGCCTTGAACACAGAGTAGTTTCACCTGCCTCTGCATCTGCCTCCTAAGTGCTGGGGACAATTCCACTGTTAAACATGACTTAAATTTTTTCAAACCTTCCCCCTCAAGTCAAAGTAGAAACATTATCATTTCAAGCCAGGCAATCACAAAGTATGAAAGCAGGTCCCTTGCCCAAGCCACTCCTATGTTTTTGTTTGTTTGTTTGTTTGTTTGTTTGTTTGCTAGATGTGGATGTTGTGGCTAGTTGCAATCACCCACCCACAACCACTCATTTCCCTTATGCAAAAGGGGCCCACTCACACATGAACAAATGGTACACAGACTCTTTTATTTTAAGCCTTCCTCAAGAAGTATTCAAAATAAAAATCAGAGCAAAAAGCCAAGTTATTATCTCTCTTACTTAAACAGATTCAATTACAGCTACCCACCAGGGATTTTACAGCTAGTGTTCAAATGTTAACAATAAAATCATTTTTTCCAACTCCGCATAGTCTTGGCTTCCCAGAGACAAAGGATATCTCTAAGAGTGTCACTTGATATATAATTGAATATATCATATTAATCTGCAAAATAGTCATTTGAAAAACAGGCTTTGTTCTGAGTAACTATACGTTCAAGTGATTTAACAATCTCTGACAATGTCACAATAGAAGAAAACTCAGAATGTAGACATTGCATATATTAGAATCAAAATGGCAAAACCCGGAACGGCTGCTTAGACTTCCTTGCTTGGGTATTTTGTTCTTGTTCCTACAATGAATTAACCAAGACATCCATTTTAATATCCTAGAGGTAACCTTGAACAAAGGTGGAAGGACTTTTTCCTATGTTGTTAGGAAAAATCCAAATGAAAGAGGACTCCCTTTCCCCCAGATTCTCTCCAGCAGTTTCTGTTAGCATTTTTTCCTGAACTCAGACATTCAGACTGGGGTAAGATGATATCTCAGTCATTTTAATTTGCATTTCCCTAATCATTAAGGATGTTGAATAATGTTAAAGATATTTCTTAGTCACACATTAGATGGGATGCATACATTTACATGGGATTAATTAGAATGGCTTACAGGATGTGTTCTGACTAGTCCAAAAATGGCTGCTTTCCCATAAAATTACCAAGAATTCAGTACTTTTGTTAGACCATGTGGCTGAGATATCTCACTGGTCTTCGGTTTCTGTTAGAATCCTGAAGTAGGTTTTAATACCAGCAAAGGAATGCCGCAGCAACAGGACAGATGATCCTGTCCTGAAGAGTCAGGGTAAATAGGCAAAAAGAAAAGCTTTCATATCCTTTTATGTGGCTGGCACCAGAAGGTATGGCCCAGATTTATGGTTGGTCTGTTGATCTCACACAATACATACTGGGGTGAGTATTCCTACACTAAACATGGATGAGCAGGTATCCTTATAATAGAATATAGACTCCTTTGGGTTTATGCCCAGATATGCTATAACCGAATTGCATGGTAGATGGTAAATCACACAGAGAACTAAAGTCTAACTCATTGCTATACTTAAAAAATTCTTTGATTTTATATATATATTATTATATTATATTATATTATATTATATTATATGTATATTAATCATACACAGTACTCTTTTACATAGGGCCATTTCCATACGAGTAAATGTTGTGCATTGAGCTCACTGCTCCCCATCTATCTCAGTCAGCTTCCCCCTTACCCACTCCTGTTAGTCCTCATTGCTATACTTTGCATTTGGAATATCTGCTTAATGGTATGTGTAGAAGGCATGGACTTCAGTCTGTAGCATCACTGGGAGGCAGTGGAGCACTTAGAAGTTGAGATATAGTGTTTTGTACCTTTCAGTACTGGACCTTCGCCCTTTCCTATCTCTTTGCTAACAGCCAACATAAGGTAAATAGCTTCTACATGGAATCTTCTCCTACGATGATGGATGTCCTTATCACTATCCCTAGAGAAATGTGACACCTGACCATGGGCTGAAGATGCTGCTGCAAACGCACCTCAGGTAAGCATGTCCTTTTAGTCATCACGGGTATTTTCACAATAACAGAGACATAACTAACATATTCCTCCTAATGTTTCATTAAACTAGTCAGTGGTTGAAAAGGACCACAAAAAGATAGGACTTAGGATACCTGAAGATCCTAATTCCTGGCAAGGTCATTCTGATACATAAGGTTTCGAAGGGGCCATCTGCAGAAGGCATAAGGCCAAAATGGACATCCTATTTGCTGCCTCTGGTTTTAGCCAGCGCTGAGCCTGAATGAATCCACAGAGCCCCAGAATAAAGCCTCCCTAAGACCTCTACATGACTTCACTCCTGTTGAGAAATGAAAAATACCTCAGCAAACTAAAGAGCCAAAGAACTACTGGAGAATTTTGAACTTAAGAACAAATCATACACACATGTGAAAGCAGCACTTTGGGACAGCCTGAAGTTCTGGCTTTGGGTCACACTAGATCTCCCGAGGGACCATTTCTATCTGCAAATCTGCCCCAATGAGGAGTGAGCAAATACCACTACTCTGGGATCCTCAAGTTCATCATTTCTGGATAATTCAAATTTTGTGCAAATGTCAGCTTTCCCCTTCAATTGAAACCAAGCACTGTGGAGAAGGCTTTCATAGCCTTGCTAAGTATTTAAATTACACCTGGCTTCTGAAGAGTCTATGACACTTACTTTTTTTCCAGAAAGCTTCCATTCCAACAAGCTGCAGAAGACAGTATCTGAACAACACCACTATTCAAAACAGAAAAGGAGAAAAGAGTCTTTAAGATTACAAATCAGCCACTTATAAAAGCTTCAATAACAAGACATCTTCCTAGCCAGCCTCTATTGGGTCATCAGTGTATACCTGATTAGAGAACAATGTTTTGCCTTCAAATGGACAAAAACTAGTATCCCACAAGTTACATACATACCTACACACATATATAAATGTGTATCAAAATGTGTGTGTAAAAGCTTGGACACTCTTACCACCATTTCAAACAAACAGAAAAAGTGAGCTGTTATTTCCCAAGTACAGACGTTAATACATGTCCGGTCAGTCTGCCATCATATTGACCATCTAAGAAAGAAACTAAGGATGAGTAGGAATAAAGTCTTATTCCTATTAACTAAACTCTGCAGTGTCTGTGGAAGGGTCTACTCTGTGAGGACCCAGGACTACCACAAGAAACAAGGGATAAAAAGTGTAAACGGCTAGGAAGATCATAGCAGCTTCTGTCAGCTATAGCATTTGGATCAAGTAAAGTCTTTAGAGATAATTTCCTCTAGCTTCTGTTGTTAAGCAAGATAACAGTGGTCAAGCCCATGCTTCTAGGCTGCCCCCTGCTCAGCAACCTGGCGTCTCCCCCTCTCTCCTCAGCTTCTTAACAATGCCCAAAAAATAGGAGATTCTGTAGGCTGCTCCATGGTAGGCCCTGAGCCTTTGCTCCAGCTCAGCCCTAACTGTGAATCAAGACCCACTGTGCACTTAAGACAGCCATCTTTGTTACACTGATTGATTTGTTTTCATAAGTGAGACTACAGGAAAAGTATGGAAATGCTGATCAAAGTTTAAAAAAATGTGTAAAAATGTCCAGAAAACTATTTTTCAAACCCAACCAGTCTCACATTTTAATGTACCTTTTACTCAGAAGACTCTGAACATTCATTTCAACTAATCACATTGAATGGCAAAACTGTAGAAGTTACTCAGATTAGTTAAAGTAATAAAAGGCTGGTAACATTCAAGATTCCTTGAAACAACAGTATAAAGAAAACCATTTCTATATGCAACATGATACAGAGAGCTCTTAGCAAAGATGCGACCTCAGGCCTTCCTTCAGAGGATGTCACAGATCTTGCAGTGACTGTGTTAGCTGGGGGCTAATGAGATTAGATTCCAAATAAATATACAAAAAATGATTCCGTAAATGCAAAGCTCCATTCATATTCACCACCTCAGTGTAGGTGCAGGGAGTATCAACCACTAGGCTGGGAAACCCTAGCATGCTTTGGGAGAAGCAAAATGAAAGCAGACAAACTCGTACTTGACAGTATTTGCGTTGTTGTGTTCTGTGAGTTTTTGTCTCCAAACTGCTATGGTTTCATCATTTATTAAGTGGGTATAATGTGTTTGGTTCACAGTTCTGAAGTCAACAGCAGGAGAAGAATTCTGGAGAAATAAATACAAGAGAAAAGAGAAATGAGAGATGTGGATCTTCTTCCATTGCCTTCTTCAGTGCAGTCTCCTGTTCGCACTTCCTGGACTTAAGCTTCCCAAACCCTCTCCCCTAGAGCAGAGACCTCCACACTCCTGCAGCTAGCATGCAGGCTGTTCTTCAGGATCTTCCCTAGGCTGTGGCGCTGTTCTATCACACTCGGTGGCAGGTAGCTATGGTACAAAAGCTCAGCTCCCTTCCCTCAACTTCAGGGCACCACACCACACTAGGTGAGTCTCTTTGCAAGTGACCTAAGCCCAGCATCTCCCTCCATCAAGCCCTCTCTCCTTTGCTCTTTGCTCTTCTAGAGTGTCTGTTTCAGCTCTATGAGAAGCTTTCCAGGTCTCCTTCCCTTTGCTCTGAGCCATCAGGCCACAGAGGTATTGGTCGCCACACTTGCTCCCCCAACTCCAATAAAATGTAGTATAAAAAATGTTCACAGCCATCCAGAGACTTCCCCACTGGGGATCCAGCCCATATACAGACTCCAAACCCAGACACTTGCTGATGCCAAGAAGCACTTGCTGACAGGAGCCTGATATAGCTGTCTCCTGAGAGGCTCTGCCAGAGCCTGACAAATACAGATGCGGATGCTTGTAGCCAACCATTGGACTGAGTATGGGGACCCCAATGGCGGAGTTAGGGGAAGGACTGAAGGAGATGAAGGGGTTTGCAACCCTATAGGAAGAAATAATATCAATCAGTCAGACCCCCCAGAGCTCCCAGGGACTAAACCACCAACCAAAGAGTATATATGGAGGAACCCATGGCCCCAGATGTATAAGTAGCAGAGGATGGCCTTAACTTGCATGAATAGGAGGAGAGGCCCTTGGTCCTGTGAAGGCTCAATGCCTGAGTATAGTGGAATGCCAGGGTGGTGAGGTGGGAGTGGGTAGATGGGTGGGGCAGTACCCTCATAGAAGCAGGAAGAAGGGAGATGGGATAGGGGTTTCTAGAGGGGAAATGGAAAAAGGGAATAACATTTGAAATGGAAATAAATAAAATATCCAATTTAAAAACAAAACAAGAGAAAGAAAAAAGAAAAAAAAGTGTTGAAGTCAGACATGACAGTATATGCCTGTAATCCCAGCACTTTGGAAGTAAGGACAGGAAAGAGAATCAAAAAGAGTTCAAGATCACCCTCGGTGATACAGTGAATAGTGAATTCTCAAGCCCACCAGGCATACATAGAACCCTGTTTTAATATGTTTAAGAAACAAATGCAGCTGGTGAAGATCTTTTCCCAATTTGTTGGTTGTTGTTTTGTCTTTCTGACAATGTCTTTTGCCTTATAGAAACTTTGTAATTTTAAGAGGTCCCATTTGTCAATTTTTGATCTTAGAGCATAAGCTATTGGTGTTCTGTTCAGGAACTTTCCCCCTGTGCCCATGTCCTCCAGGGTCTTCCCAAGTTTCTTTTCTATTAGTTTCAGTGTGTCTGGTTTTATGTGGAGGTCCTTGATCCACTTGGAGTTGATCTTAGTGCAAGGAGATAAGAGTGGGTCAATTCACATTCTTCTGCATGTTGACCTCCAGTTGAACCAGCACCATTTGTTGAAAAGGCTATCTTTTTTCCACTGGATGGCTGTAGCTCCTTTATCAAAGATCAAGTGACCATAATTCTGTGGATTCATTTCTGGATCTTCAATTCTATTCCATTGATCTACTTGCCTGTCGCTGTACCAACACCATGCAGTTTTTAACAAAATTGCTCTGTAGTACTGCTTGAGGTCAGGGATATTAGTTTCCCCAGAAGTCCTTTTATTGTTGAGAATAGTTTTAGCTATCCTGGGTTTTTTGTTGCTCCAGATGAATGTGAGAATTGCTCATCCTAAATCTATGAAGAATTGATTTGGGATTTTGATGGGGATTGCATTGAATCTGTAGATTGCTTTTGGCAAGATGGCCATTTTTACTATATTGATCCTGCCAATCCAAGAACATGAAATATTTTTCCATTTCCTGAGGTCTTCTTCGATTTCTTTCTTCAAGGACTTGAAGTTCCTGTCATACAGATCTTTCACTTGTTTGGTTAGAGTCACACCAAGATACTTTATATTGTTTGTGGCTATTGTGAAGGGTGTTATTTCCCTAACTTCTTTCTCAGCCTGCTTGTCCTTTGAGTACAGGAAGGCTAGCGATTTGCTTGAGTTGATTTTATAACCAGCCACTTTGCTGAAGTTGTTTATCAGCTGTAGGAGTTCTCTGGTGGAGTTTTTTGGGTCACTTACATATACTATCATAACATCTGCAAATAATGATCGTTTGACTTCTTCCTTTCAATTTGTATCCCTTTGACTTCCTTATGTTGTCTAATTGTTCTCGCTAGAACTTCAAGTACTATATTGAAAAGATATGGAGAGAGAGGGCAGCCTTGTCTAGTCCCTGATTTTAGTGGGATTGCTTCAAGTTTCTCTCCATTTGTTTTGATGTTGGCTACTGGTTTACTGTAGATTGCTTTTACTATGTTTAGGTATGGGCCTTGAATTCCTGTCCTTCCAGGACTTTTAACATGAAAGGATGCTGAATATTGTCAAATGCTTTTTCTGCATCTAATGAGATGACCATGTGGTTTTTTTCTTTTAGTTTGTTTATGTAGTGGATTACATTGATGGATTTCCAAATATTGAACCATCCCTGCATCCCTGGGATGAAGCCTACTTGATCATGGTGAATGATTGTTTTAATGTGCTCTTGGATTCGGTTGGCAAGAATTTTATTTAGTATTTTTGCATCGATATTCATAAGGGAAATTGGCCTGTAGTTCTCTTTCTTTTTTGGATCTTTGTGTGGTTTTGGTATCAGCGTAATTGTGGTTTCGAAGAATGAGTTGGGCAGTGTCCCTTCTGTTTCTATTTTGTGGAATAGTTTGAAGAGTATTGATATTAGGTCTTCTTTGAAGGCCTGATAGAATTCTGCACTAAAACCATCTGGTCCCGTACTTTTTTTGGTTGGGAGGCTTTCTATAACGCCTTCTATTTCCCTAGGGGTTATGGGACTGTTTAGCTGATCTAATTGATCCTGATTTAATTTTGGTATTTGGTATCTGTCTAGAAAACTGTCCATTTCCTCCAGGAAAAGATCTTCACCAACCCCACATCTGACAAAGGGCTAATATCCAATATATACAAAGAACTCAAGAAGTTAGACCCCAAAGAACCAAATAACCCTATTAAATAATGGGGTACAGAGCTAAACAAGGAATTTTCACCAAAAGAAATTCGGATGGCTGAGAAGCACCTTAAGAGATGTTCAACATCATTAGTCATCAGGGAAATGCAAATCAAAACAACCCTGAGATTCCACCTCACAGCAGTCAGAATGGCTAAGATTAAAAACTCAAGAGACAACAGGTGCTGGCGAGGATGTGGAGAAAGAGAATCACTCTTCCATTGTTGGTCGGATTGCAAGGTGGTACAACTGCTCTGGAAATCAGTATGGCGGTTCCTCAGAAAATTGGGCATGACACTTCCAGAGGACCCTGTCATATCACTCCTGGGCATATACCCAGAGGATTCCCCTGCATGCAATAAAGACACATGCTCCACTATGTTCATAGCAGCCTTATTTATAATAGCCAGAAGCTGGAAAGAACCCATATGTCCCTCAACGGAGGAATGGATACAGAAAATGTGGTATATTCATACAATGGAATACTACTCAGCAATTAAAAATAATGAATTCATGCAATTTGTAGGCAAATGGAAAATATCATCCTAAGTGAGTCAACCCAATCAAAAAGGAATACACATGAATTGCAATCACTGATAAGTGGATATTAATGAGCCCAGAAGCTCTGAATACCCAAGACACATTTAGCTAAGCAAAAGATTCCCAAGAAAAGGGATGGAGAGGACCCTGGTCCGGAAAAGACTAAATACGGTTTTGTTGGAGAGTACCAGAACAGAGAAATAGTGGGGAGGGGGGTAATTGGGGTAGGGGGGGAAGAGGACTTATGGGACATATGGTGAGGGGGGGACTGGAAAGGGGAAAGCCTTTGGAATGTAAACAAAGAATATAGAAAATAATAAAAAAAAGGAAAAAAACAAAAACAAAAAAAACAAAACAAACAAACAAAAAAAACAAATGTAGAATTTAGTTAGAGTGGAAGCAATTTCTAAAAATTCATTTTCACATGCCTTTTTCCCCCTCAAGTGTTTGTGTGTGCTGTGCATGCCTTTATGGATGTATTTTAGTGTGTATGGGTACACACATGTGCATGTACAAGCATGTATTGGGCAGAGGCTGACCTGGTCACTCCTCCTTGATCACTCTCCGCCTTATTCAATGAAGCAAGGTCTCTTCAGTGACTCTAGAGCTCACCCATGGTTCTCCAGCTAGCCATAGTTCTGTCTCCACCTCCCGATGATGGCATTAATGCCACAACTTTTACAATGGTTCTGGGGATCTGACCTCTTGTCCAAACACTTTCTAGGACAAGCATTTTCACTTCTGAGCCATCTCCTCAGCACAAGTATATACCTATAAGCTTTATGAAAGTAGCAAAAGGGATGTTATCACAGCTTTAAAAATCCCAAACACTGTATATCCTTTCTTTAGTGATACATACTTTTTAACTTTATTTTTCTGTGTATAAGTAGTTTGTCAGCATGCACATCTGTGTACCACTTGCATGTCTGGTGCCCACAGAAACCAGAAGGCAATGGATCCCCTGGAATTGGAGTTGCAAATAGCTGTGAGCTGCCACGTGGGTGCTTGGAATTGAACCTGGGTCCTCTAGAAATGCAACCAATGAATGCTCTTAACCTCTGAGCCAGGTCTCCAACCCCAACCCCAGTGATATTTTTAAGTATCCAATGATTATTAATTTTTATATGCATGTGCATATGAGTGTGTATGTGCATGTGCATGCACGTGCGCGCCTGTGTGTGTGTGTGTGTGTGTGTGTGTGTGTGTGTATACAAGGGTACTATGCGTGTGAGGCTAAGAGGATAATTTAGGGAGTCAGTTCTTTCCATCTACCATGCAGGTCCCAGGGACAGATCGAGGGATGCCTGCTTAGTGGCATCGCCATTATTCTCTGAGCTGACTTGCCAACCCATTTAATGGTATCTTTAAAGAAACTATTATAAAACACTTTTATTCTTTAAACCCGACTGTTTTCAACTTTTCTCCTCCAATAGCTATTTGTAATCCAGAACTAAGAAAAAGCTGATGGTCCTTTATGCCTCCTAAAGGAAGGAAAAGTAATATTCAAGCAGTCAGCCATCAATGCATAGAAAAACTATTGTTTTCTCCTTTGTACTTGAACATAAAATACTGCTTTCAAAGGAAGCTTGCTGGGTCCACTCTGCAGTTGTGATTTAGCATTATATAGAGGAAGAAAGGTACCTGTAACATATCAGATCATCTGGTTCTTGATAACGATTCTATAAAAATGAGTACAAACATATGCTAAAAAGAACAAATATATAGTGAATTATATCAAAGAAACTCTTAAAGCAACCTACACAACTTAAACACATACCCAGCTTTGGACATAACCCTCTATGGCCATCAGTCACATAGGGCCATGCCCCAGGTCTCTCGTGTTCTGCTGGACTCCATTCCCACAGATATCTGACTATAGCCAAGTTTGCCCCACCCCACAGTTACCTGGCAACAGCCAGGTAGCCCAGCCCACTATAAAAGGGGATGCGTGGCCCTCCTCGCTCTCTTGCCCATGCTCTCGTCCTTTTTTTCTTCTCTCACTCTCTCCGTTGTCTCTTGCTCCCCTGCTCTTCCCCTCTCCCCATTCTCTTTCCACGTGGACATGGCCGGCTCTAACCTCTCTATCATCTTTCTCTCTCAATTTTTCTATCTTTTTTCTTTCCCCCTACTTTTCTATAATAGCACTTTAAAGTCATGGGCTGTCTCTTCTTATCTAAACCCGCCATGTTGGAGCAATGGAACAGGCCTCTCAGCGTCTCTAGCCACCAGACTGGACCAATGACTTCCCTGCCTGGCCGAGCTTCCTCCACAGGTACATGGGCCCGCATCAGAACAGCCCACACCCAGCTACATTGCCTCCATTTCAGCTGTAAAGCAGTATTACTACCAAACTTGAAATGCATCCCCAAAGGGACAACTAAACACCAACAGTAACACAAGCTTCAGAAAATATATGCAGGCTTCAAACTATTGTACTCATTCTTCATCATATGTTTAATAACCCACAGATAGAAGAAAAAGTGTAATTTCTCCCTCTATGGGTGTGGGAACCAAACATGCTAGGAAGTACTGAATCCCTGAGCTTTACTCCCAGGCCTCCATACTTCTGGTTACATACAGGCCAAAAAGGAAAACGCTGCACTAGTTCAGTGCTTCTCAAATGTAGGTGGGTTGCAGACGACCAAGGGAACCTTGAGCCATCCCAATGGGCAACACATACTCCAGGGCATTTGCCAATGCATACTCTAGGCCAGTTTAGGTTAGGATCAGCAACAGCAACTCTGCTTCTTACACGCCCAGGTGACACCAATGGAGAACCAAAGTTGGGAATCGCCATATCACTATTCAGTTACATACACACACACACACACACACACACACACACACGCACATGCACACACACACAACATACTATGCACACACTCACACACATGCACAAAAAGGGGTGGAGAGAGGAAAAGAGAGAAAGAGGAGGGGAAAGGAGGTGGTGGGAGAGAGGGAGGGAGGGAGGGAGGGAAGGAGGGAGGGAGGGAGGGAGAGAGAGAGAGAGAGAGAGAGAGAGAGAGAGAGAGAGAGAGAGAGAGAGAGAGAGATTGAGATTACAAAGGAGCAAGTGAGCACAGGGATAACATTCAAACCCCAAAAGCTTCAGATCCCAAACCAACATGCTGCTGGAAGTGGAGAACTCCACAGCAGGAAGCTTTGCTCACGCACGCAGTGATTTAAAATGTCCTGTTACACACCTTCACGGTGTGGTTCATGTGTCCATAAACAATAACTTAAGATGTCGAATAGCACGCCTTCAGGTTGTGTGAGTCCTGAAGTGTGAGTTTCATGTTCACACACACAGTGATTTAAGATGTCATACAGCATGATCTCCATGATGTACTGGAGTTGCCATGAGTTCTTGGAGAGACTTGAGTTCCAACTTCAAGATACTTTATGTATATGCAAATATTTCAAACTCCAAAAGAATCTGAAACATTTTCCTAGCTGTCACTTCACATATTAAAGTAGTGATAGAGCTAATTAGGTAAGAATATAATTTTCAATCTCTATATCTAATGAGTGTCTAGAGTGCGTGTGTGTGAGTACATATATACACATATGTATACACATGTGTATATATGTATTATATAGAGAATATGTATATATATATATTTCATATACATATACAGATATACATAAGTACATATATATAAAATAAAATGTACATATGTATGACTTTATACTTGAAAAGTCAGGAGTGCCACGACTGCAAAGACAGCACTTCACAATCTGAGACAAAGGCCACTTGTGTGCTTCAGGTGAGCCCTGCTACCTTTCCAAGGTAGAGGGGAGGAATGTTCCACTGTGAACTTAAAACTTTAATGGGGGACGCTTCTCACCAATTGAAACCTTAACTTACCAGCTAACTAACACTACCGTATACCTTACATTCTTTAAGCAGTGGGTTGTTTTCCATACCCAACACTACTAGTATATTTAAAACTCAGCTACATAGATCAGACTGTACGTTTACAAAAGGATGGAAATTTGAGTTTTATGTTTAACTCCCAGAAAAACAAAAGTTGGATATTATTTAAGCCAATTTCTCAGGTGGTTGTGGTGTAGAGCTTTGATCCCAGCACTCAGGAGGCCCAGGCAGACAAATCTCTGCCTTAGAGGCCAGTCTGGTCTATAGAGTTCCAGGACAGTCAGGGCTACACCGAGAAACCCTGTCTCAGGAACAGCAGCAAAAGACAGAATCTTAAGTCAGTTTCGTTGAGAAATAAATTCCTACAAGTCCACTTCTTGAAAACAAAAAAGTTACTGAAGAGACCCCTGTGTTTTTAACATTTGTTTTACTGGCATAACCTCAGCTCCCTTTAGGATTTCTCTGTGAAGTTATAAAGCTGAACCCAAGGCAGCTATTCTACATCTCCCTTAAGATGGCTCAAGCGCAGGGCTTCCCGCTGCGCCTGCAGCACGGCTGAGCGGCATCCTGGGCCAGCACCTCTCCCGTGGGATCACAGAATGGGACTAAGGGGCCAGATGGTGGCATCAGAGCAAGCGAGAGACTTCCCCAATGGAAAGGGCCCGTGTCTCCACAAATGCTGTTCTCTCCCCTCATCTCAGCCTTTTCCAATTACTGCTTTGAGTTTGCTGCCCCCGCCCCCGCCCCCACCCCCGCCCCGGCCCGCCAGGCTTGTGAAATGCGAGTATGAGAAAACAGGAGAGCTATAGCTCAGCACTCTGAAGCTGGCGGCCCTAGACCATGAAGAGCAGAATGAATTAAATAAATGCCACATATTCTTTGTTTGTGTGTTTGTTCATTTGTTTCTTGAGTCAGGGTTTCTCTGTGTGACCCTGGCTGTCCTGGAACTCACTCTGTAGACCAGGCTGGCCTTGAACTCAGAAATCCGCCTGCCTCTGCCTCTTATATCTACACAGACTTTGAATCCTGAAAGGCAACATCTCTTTTCCGCTTCCTTTCTTTTCCTTTGAGACAAGGTTTCCCATAACTCATGCTGGCCCAAACTGGCCTCTTTGGCAAGGATAAGCTTGAACTGCTGTCTCTACAGGTAAGAACCAGCGTTACAAATGTACACTACTATGCCCAGGTGTGCAACTTGTTCTTTGTGCCTTAATTGGTAGAATGATGCAGGAGCAAGAGCAGAGAAATTGTGGTGTGATAATCATGGCCAGGTAATAAATAGTAAAAAATCTGAACTTTTTTGTACCTCTTTTATATACTAATCATATACACAGTCACACCAAACAATAAAACCCAGTAAGTTATCAAACGCCTAGAATTCCTTGGTATGAATAGTAAAGAAACAGAAAAATAATAACACAAACGCTCTAAGCCTTCTTAAATTTCTTTTAGAACAAATATAAATAATTCTACACTATAAATTAGAACTCTACAATGTTAAGAACAAGATAATTATTAGCAGTTCAAAGGTGTTCAGTGGAGATAATGTTTAGTTTGATTCTTTTAATAAGATAAAATCATCGACAAGAAACAAAGAGCGACAAAGCTTTCGTGTGGCTATTAAAAAGAAACAATGATTATCATGACTCTACTTCAAACGTGATAAAAGAAAATCTTACCTCATACGTGGAGCAAAGTACAAAGGTCTGGTCCCCTCCAGAAAAGATCTGCTTAACGACACGGTACTTAAAGCGATCTGTCAAAAAGCATTTCAAACAGTATGTCTGTCAATGGTCGCTCCCCTCCATCCTCTCCTGATGTTCCAAGTTCCAAAATGTGCTTCAGAAGGGCTTATCTGTTTTAATTGTGTGCAGAAAAGGGCCCTCCTGGTTCCCTGCCCAGAACTGTTTCTAGTTCAGTTAAAAATAAACATATGAAAGAGTGCCCAGCCTGCCTCCCTCGCAGCCAGCTAACCCTGACCCTGTTTCTATTTCTCATGCTAACTCCGTCATGCCACCAGCCAGAAACCTAAAATGGACACTACTATAAATGGTAACATATGCATAGCAACCACACATCGGTGGGCTCTCCTCTCTGTCCCCTTCAGGATGATGCTAGCAATGTGAGGACTTTTCCCAGTCCAGGGTTGATATCCCATCATGGGGGCATTCTTAGGACCACCACCCATTTTTTTAAAAAATTGGAAAAAAACTTTAATTTAAAATTTTTTTAAAAAAAAATAATTACATTTCCCCCTTTCCCTTTATCCCCTTATCACCTATCTTGTACCCTCTTACCCTCTCCCTTTTGTAATTGTTACTATTACACACGAACACATACACCCACACATATAAAAACCTTCCCATTCTGTTTAGTGTTACATGTATGTATGTATGTATGTGTGTATGTATGTATGTTTGTGTATATATACATATATACCTGCATATATACATATATACCTGCATATATACATACGTATACACACACATACATATCACACACATATACACAAACGATTATTTCTTCCAATACCCTAGTCTCTCAGACTGTTTCATCTCCCCACACGTCTTCCCTCCTGTTCCCACACTGTCTACTCTCCTTGAATATTCTCACTTCCAGGTAACAGCCATACTCCCTCAACAGCCCTCCCCTTGACGAACCCACCCCAGCAACAGTAAACTCCTCTAGCTGTAAGACTCCGCGGTGCCTTCTCCTGAGGTCTCACGTTACCACAAAGGCCCGTGAGTACATGGCGTATGACATGAAATTTGGAAATTTTCCTACTTGCACCATAGTTTGTCAAACATACAGACATAAGCTTACAACCACCTAAGTCAAGCCAGATTTTGAGTTCATTATTAAAAAGTGTAGTTTCGAATTAACCTTGAATTTCTTGACTTGCTTACTGTGTGGAGGACGAAGAGGCTGAGACAAGGCTACACAGCCCAGGCTGACCTAGGCCTTGCAGTCCTACAGTGTGTATGGCATGCACCATTAAATCCAGGAGCACACTTGCTAAACATATGTATTCTGAGTATGAGGAGAATGCCTAGAGAAAGATACTTAACAAATGTCAAAGAAGACGTCAAGCTATTCTCTGCTTTGGAGAATACTAATGCACAGTCCTGCTTATTTTATATTTCAAGCTTACTACATCTCAGACATATCTGTCCCATAAGTGTTTGCTGAGTGACAGGTTTGTAGCAGCTCTGTGATATGTGCTAGGTTTACAAAGATTAGACTATTTCCTCTCTGGCCTTAGGTTTCTTAGCATCCAGGAAGGAGAAAGACAAACTTGCCGGTCACTGGCCCCTTCAATGGTGCCCTCCCTGTGTGCCCAAGTAAGTGAATCTCTGTTCTCTGCTTTTCACAAAAACAAACGAAGTAAGGGAATTTATAATTGTTATTATTTACATCATTATCAAGTCCTAAATTTGTTAGCTTAGATTTCAAAATTAAATTTGATTATTAAATTATACCTCTATCTAATAACTCTGCAGGCTCCATTTCTACCTCTGGATACATGATTTCAGGATGAGGAACGTGGCCAATGCACATAACTGTCTAATTTTAATCTCCAATGAACTGTTTCAGTCCGCTTGCTCAATCTTCTCAAGAGAATCTTTTAGAAGTCTCATCCTATGATCACCAGACACCAAGCAGACAGCGCACGGATTTTTGAACGAGGCAGATCTGAGTTCAAATCCTGCCTCTAGAAATATTTTGATCTTAGGCAAGTTACCTAACCTCCTGGGAGAACAGCCCTTTGCTCTTGACGGCCATGTGCTTGCTTTTTAGCAAATTATTATTGCTATGGTAATGGAATTTGTTAAGCAATCAATTATGACTTGAAGGTCAATTTTTTTACCACTTAACGACACTAAGATACACGCTACCAAGCACCTCGATACCAGAATCTTCCATTGTTCTATAGGCTCTCGACTGCAGACTTTCATGCAGAGTGAGTACTCAAATGATTTGATCAGTATCCAAAGACACAAAGAAAGGAAAGAAGGGAGAGAGTGAGAGAGAGAGAGGGAGAGAGAGAAGGAGGGAGAGAGGGAGGAAAGAAAGAAGGAAGCTCTTATTTATTCCCTCTAAAGTAGTTCAAGACAAGTAACAAATACATATTAAAATAATAGTTATGATTACTTAAAAATACAATTGGAATGAAAATCACTCTTACCAGCTCGAGCTGAGAGCTGAGCGCTGTGGGCAGCCCAGTGACCCTTCACAGGAGACGGGCACTTGACATTACAGGTGTGTCCGGTTCCCAGCTGACCTTTAGCTCCACAACCAAATGCATAGATGAGTCCAGAAGAAGGCACGAGGGCTAGAGTGTGCTGTCTGGGGGAATAACAAGCTCATTGGCGGCAGACTTCCTTCTGGTGGCAATGCACGCTCAGCCTGGTATTTTAACGTTCACATAAAATCACAGAAATGCCTAGGGGTTCCTGTGGGGCCTATCCTTGCTCTTGTGTTTATAACAGACTCCTACCTTCTGACACCCTGCCAGGCATGGCTAACTGAGGCTGAAACCCACGACAGCTTTGAAAGTGGTCCAACACTAATGCATGACCTTGCTTAAAATGAGAAGTTTTTATAATTTGATTTTATGGGTGTGTGTGTGTGTGTGTGTGTGTGTGTGTGTGTGTCGAGTATGCGTACACGTGCGAGAGCATACTGTAATTGCTTGTATGGAGGCTGTGCATGTGTATGTACATATGGATATGCATACCTGCACAAGTGGGTAGGCCAGAAATATTTTTCTCCTTATATTTAAAGACAGTCTCTCACTGAACCTTTTTAAAGGCAGAGTCTCTTGGTGAACTAGACTGGCTTGGCAGTGAGCTTAGGGAAGGCGCACACACCTGTCCCAACCTGTCACGGCACTGACATTACAGATGGCTTTTCCTGTGCTTGGTGTGTGTGTGTTGGGGGGGGGGGTCCTAATTTGTGTTCTTGTGCTTGTAGAGCAGACGTGTAACTTACTGAACTATCTCACCAGCCCAACCATAGATGACAGCGTCGTACTGCTGTGACAAAGGTCACACATGTGCCTACTGATCGTGGTACGTGGAAAGGGATTAACAGTCTGCCACATCCTCCCTTTGGGCTGAAAGAAAAGCAGAACAGGCCCCAGCAAGGGCCTGTCACATCCCTCCTTCATTTCTTCCCAACATTCTGCCACTCATCCTCTAGTCTGTAAGAGGTCCAATGTCCTCCTGTTCATCTGCTACCTAAATCCCTTCCTTTCCATACCTACTACAGTCTGACTTCCCCTACACAGCAGAGATTTCCTAAAACAAAGCTGGGTATCGTGGCACATGCCTGTAGACCCTTCACTCAGGATGTAAAAAGGAAGATGCCCCCCCACCCCCCACCCCACCCCCGCGCTACATACCGAGTTTAAGGCCCGAATGGGGCACACTGACCGGTACTATCTTAAAGAAGTGGGGAGAAAAGAAAACAAACTACAACAGAAATATGTCTTTAAAAGGCTGAGGCTCAGTGAGCCCGCAGGCTTTCCCACTGCCAGATCGACTCTGGATCTCTCTACCTCCACGACCATGAGAACGCTCTCGGGGACACTCACCTGCCACAAGCAATCTGAGTGACTTCACTGCCCATCAGCTCCAGGACTCTTCTCGGATTAACTTCATCATTCACGGAGTCGTGTCCAAGCTGTCCGCAGGAGCCAGCACCAAAGGTAAACACGCCCCCACTCTAGCAAGGAACAAGGATTGGGTGACTTGGTAACTGAGGTCGAGGGCTGTCCCCTAAAACGTGTTCATAAAATTCCACCTCACCGGGCTGTTCTAGGTATCGCGCTCACCTGATGGCCGTCAGCATGTCCTGGGAACATTTATTAAGTGGGAAAGAATAAAGGAATGTAAGACTACAGCTTCAGGGAAATGGCCTGCACTGCTTAAAGGACTGGTTGCCAATGGAGATTTTAAGACTGTGTAAAAGCGAGGTGATGCGGGGCTAAAGAGTTAGTTCAGTCATTTAGGAAGAGCAATTGGTGCTCATGCAGGGGACCCAAGTTCTATTCCCAGCACTCGCCATCACAACCACAGGTAACTCTAGATGCAGGTGATTTAACAACTTTTTCTGGACTCCACAGACAACAGACATGTACATGGTGCAAATACACATACACAGACGAATCACAAAGGAATTTGTTAAAGTGCAGCAATGGGTGAGGAGACGAAAATAATCTTAAAGGAAAAAGCAGGTGAATTGAATAGAATTTGTCAGATTCGGTCACACGTGAGAAACTCAGGCTCTATAAACGCTGTAGTAAAAATTTTAAATTTGCACTCAAATAAATGCTATATAAATGCTATCAATAATATATGATAACACGTCCTCCATATGAAAAGACATTTTCAAGCTAGGCATGCTGGCTCAAGCCTATAATCCGGGGACTTGGGAGGTAGAGGCAGGAGGGGCAGGAGTTGAACATCATGCTAATGCAATGCTGCAGGACAGGAAAAGGATGATACATAAGACGCTGTCTCAAATCAACCACAAGAAAGAAGGAAGGAAGGAAGGAAGGAAGGAAGGAAGGAAGGAAGGAAGGAAGGAAGAAAGGAAGGGTGGGTGGGAGGGAGGGAGGGAGGGAGGGAAAGGAGGACAGACTTCTATTCTCTCTAGCATGCTAATGTCTTTAGAAGCAATAGAGACCACCTAACGATTTAAAATAGCAATTAAATTACTATTTGTTTTATATATTCAAATGGATTATTTTTAAACAACAAAGGATGGGAATTGTTTTGCATATGTATACATACCATACTTTTAAGTTATTTCTATTGAACTATTTTGAACTATCAAATGCCACCTAGAGAATACATAAGGTTATCCAAGAGGAACGCATAGGCGTATTTTTAAAAAGCAGTCTTCTACTCCTCCCAAAACAATCACAACAAAGCCAAAAAGAAAATTCAAGTCCAGGAAAAGGAACTTCCCACCACAGCTAGCTACCCAGTGACATTTGGAATTGCCCATCTCACCACCACCACCACCACAGCCCAGCCCCCTAAGCTCCTCACCTTTGTGAGAACTGCTGTGTGCTCCTCTCCACAACTAATGTAGACGACTTTCTGTGTTCGCAGAAGTTTCACATGGCATGGAGACTCTCGATCTAAGATAAATTAAGCATCAGCATATCACTCTCGTTGGCCTTTCGAATGCAATATAAACAACAACTGGCAAGAATTCCATATCTCCTGGTCTCCTGACTTGCATTCACTTCACCTCTCTGCCTCCAACTCTACTAGAAAAGTCTGACAATATCTAAGTTTAATTTTTAAAACCTTAACTAATAATCTCTCTGACTCTCTAATTCTGTGCCGTCCAGCTCGGGCACGCCATCTTTCCTTGGCATACACATACAGCCTGATCCTTCCAGCCTTCCCTCCATTCCCAACGGCACAGCTTATCAACAGAGTAGTTGTCATTAAGCTCTACAAAAGCTTGATTGTTGTGTCCACCTCCCAACAGATCCCTGGCCCTAGATTCACCACAGTGACTCAAACTAGACTACACCTCTCTTCAAAACCCTTGTTTCTTCTCCCCTCACTGAGAAAGGAAGTGAGAGTCCTCCCTGTAACCTAGGAGTCCTTGGTAACAGTGCCCACACAGTCTCCCTTCCTTCTGCCTCTGCTTCGCCACCATTCTTCCTGTTAGTTCCTGTTCTCTCTGACTGGAACATTCCTCACCAAGTTATCTGCATGTCCTACCTCCTAGCTGGTTTCCCACAGGACTCAATTGAAATGTGCTCTTATCAGAGAGGTCCTTCCTGACTGACATTTTTGAAACAGAAAGCTTACTCCAAGGCCATGTGATTCGCTATTTATTTATTGTTGGTTATTTCCATCCACCCACCAGAAGAACACGGTCTCAGTCAAGTCACAGATGTCCTGTCTGTTTCACTGCTGCTCCCCTAATACCTAGCACTAGGCTATCACACAGTAGGTTTCCGAGAAGCATTTGTTAAATAAGCGTGGTTTTTGAACTGAACCGTGTATTCAAGGACTTTCCGTACCTTTTTCATCACTGAGCCCTAGCTGCCCTGCGTTATTCATGCCCCAGCCAAAAACAGCTCCCGAGAGGGACAGGGCAAAGCTATGAGCCCCTCCTGCGGCCACCTGAGCCAGCGGGATCCCTTCCAACGATCTCACTCTCTGTGGGCTGGTTTGGGAGGGGAACTCCTTCCCCAGGCCCAGCTGTCCATGGCTGTTCTTTCCCCATGTGAAGAACTGGCCATCTGAAATAACAACGGAGCAAGTGATGTTACAAACGAAACGAGATAGATTACAGATATAGATTCCATACCCAGACACTTCAGCTGCTACACCATTTGTTAGTTACCTTATAGACACCAAACTCACCCAAAAGAAAGAGACACTGTGTTTTAAGATTTCCAAAGCCTAAATTAGCATTTGACAACAGAGAAGTAAACCCAAGCCTCAGTGTCCTCCAAAGGCTACCAATGCTTATCTAAAGTGTTAAGAGTTAAGTAAATTTGATTATAAACAGGCTGGTGACCAGGCTTGTATCTGAGCAAGGTGACCTTATTTCTGGCCACACTAAACCAGGAGACTCGGGGCAGTTTCAGGAGCTACAGCTACAACCCCAGTCTGCTCCAGGATGGAGGTCTGAGCAGAACAAATAGCAAAGCACTGCCTTACATATCCCTAAGTCCAAATTTTACATTGATTTGGAATCCACAGCAGAATGGAGCTTGAGAATGGCTTATAGCTTTTTTAAATAAAGCTACACATATTTTATATTCTCCAAACTCTCCCAGGCACAGCCCTGGCCTTGGTGTTTCCCCGTAAGAACTAAAAGAGCAATGATGTCACCCGCATCACCCAAGAAGGGATGCGGTACACAGGAGTTAAGGAACACGGTACACAGACTTTTTTGGGGAATAAACACCATCGCTGTGGTTAAAACTTTCACGTTAGATAACACAGGACTGCAGGGGAGAAATGCTTTTCAAATTAACATAGCATTAGCATATATTTCTATAAATTACCAGCTGCCAGAGCCAAGCAGTGCCAGTTGCCACAGGAAACTTGTAATATGGTCTGCTGGTTCAGCTTCTGTATTAGCCTAAAACAGAAAGGGGTTTTCTTAAATTTGCATTCCCACAGAAACACAATTGTCAGAAACATCTCAACTGAACAGATTGATAATAAGTATTATCTTGGCTAAAAGACCTTTTTTAAAAAAATTAAGCATGCAATTCTGTCTGTTAAAGATTCTACTACTGCTTTTACTGGGCTGACACTTAGGAGTTCACTGTTAAAAAAAAAAATTCTCCCACACTTGGATCTATTTCTAAAATCCTACTACCTGCTATCCCAACTTCAGAAAGTAATTATTATAGCATACAAAATCTTTGGGATCGCCAAATGATGGACTGCTTTCATACAAGCTAAGGAGGAGACTAAGGTTGACAGTGCCCAGGAACCTACATTTGGGAAGTATAGACCAGAGAACCAGTAATACAAGGTCAGCCTCTGCTACAATGTGAGTTCAAGACCAACCTGGGTTAAATGAGACTCTGGCTCAAAAAAGAAAGAAAAGTAATTTAAAACTTCCTGATCATCAGTTCAGGATATATAAGTATAAAAAGTATATAAAAACGTATAAAAGGGACACCCTTTTTGGCCAATACATTTACCAGTTTACCAAATCAAGACCCCTTTGGGTAACATTCTCACCTGGGCACTGCCACAGACTCCTCAGTAGTCATAAGGCCCAGTTGGCCATCACTTCCTGCACCCCAAGAAAACAGCTGGCCCCGGTCACTGAGAGCCAGACTGTGGGACTCGCCACATGCCACGTGTATGATATGCTGGTCAGCCAGGGCTCCAATTTGTTCTGAAAGAGATCAAAATAAAGGAAGACAATATACAGTCTGGGAATAAAGCAGTTGCCCCCCTTGCATTAGCCCAGACACCTAGCCAGGAGGGGAGGAGCATTTATTCCAGCACACAGCTAAAAGGGCACGGTGCGCTGTGGGGAAAGGAGCTAGCAATGCTGGACACCGGGAAGAGAGTCTCGAATGTTGGCATTCTACTGGCGTTCGCCCTTACCCCTTTTTATTGAGTGTAGGGCCCCAGTCTACACGATGGTAACACCCACACTTAGGGCAGGTCTTCCATCCTCAGTTAAACCTCAGAAACACCCCCCAAAACACCGCAGGATCTCTCCTAGGTGATCCTAGATTCAGTTGTGGCAATGAAGGTAAACCACAGCAATCACCATCCAAGGCAATTTTATTTTATAAAGAGAACCATGAAACCTGTGGGTTCACAGAGATACTAAACTTTGGGGATTCATCGGTACGTTTGACATTTTCATGACTATATATAAGATGTTGCTCATATTTATTCTCATTAGGTGTATTTAACATGCCTCCCCTACATCTCTTTTCTGTTCGCTGACGTCTTCCTTTGATTTTCACGGCATTTTTTTTTCTTTTTAACTGCGACTTCACATATGAGAGAAAACACAAACTAATTGTCTAAGTTCAGAAAATAACAAGAATTGACAAATAGGATTGCATCTAAGTGAAGGGCTTTTGTTGATAAAGCAAACTATTTTCAGCAAAGGCTCATCACCCACAGAACAAGGGAACCCCTTTACCACGTGTTCATCTGACAGAGGATTAATCACCAACATATGTAATGAATTTTAAAACTTAAATGCCAGAAGAATAAATAATGCAGTTAATAGATGGGTGGATAAATAGTGTAGTTAATACGTGGGTGAATGAATTAACAGTCGTTTCTCAAAGAAGTGGTTCAAGTGGACAATGAATAAAACCGTTTCATCTTTAGTCATCAGGAGAGTGCAAACCACTTCTACATTGAGACCATTCCAACTAGGTCAGAATGGCTAGCAATGAGAGAACAATAAACATGCCCGGAGAGGCTGGGCAAGGGCATTTAGATACTGTTAGTAGAAATGCTGTTAGTGCAGCAACTGAGGAGGTTTCTCAAAAACCTAAAATGGTAACGTTCACACTATCCAGCTGTACCACTTTGGATGCATATCTGAAAGAGAAAGGGGAGCATGCAATGGAGACAGCCTGCATGCCTATATTAATCAAAGTGCTATTCATAATGGCCAGGTGACGGAGCCATTAGCCAATGAAAACACACACATACACACACACACACACACACACACACACACACACACTGTGTGATCTCAACTGAAGAAATCATAATACACGTTTTCTGAGATGCTTTCTCTTTGCCCCAGCCCATGACCCCCATCACTTACCCTGTTTTCTGCAGTGTGCTGAAGTCAGCTTTCCCCTCTCTTCTACTCTCCAGATTTTTCTATTCTTGAAATTTTTGTTACGCCTAATTGTGTGTGTGTGTGTGTGTGTGTGTGTGTGTGTGTGTTTGACTCAACTTTATATATTGCTAAATATCATCAATATAGATTCTAGCTATAGTGGGTAGAATGTGCCTATTGTGGCACATACATCCTCAGAGGGTCCTTGAACTTTGGCAGACATATGTGTACATACCTATACAGAGAAAACTGTGCAAGTTTACTATTCAGGCATGTTGAACCAAAGAGCCCTAAATGTGAACAGGAATGAGGCATATTCTTAAAAGCCATGGGAGGGCATGAAATTCTACCAGGAACAATGATGCCCCTTTCTCCCTTCCACAAAATATTCATAATTTTAAATTTCTTTCTTTTTTTCTTTTTCTTTTCTTTTTTTTTTTAACTGAGGTCCAAAACACATCATGATTGTACCCAGCCAGGAACTAGGAGGATCCAGCTCTCTGCCACCTTGTAATCACGTGAACTGCCTTGAAAGCTAGTAGCCACAATATAGCTCCATCTTGAATTTCTTCTTTCATTCCACCACAAGCACATGGGCGGCTGCAGCATCTAATAGCTGCACAGAGCCTACGGCCAAGAAGAAAGGCTGAAACTCAAGCTGACTCCCAGGAAACAGAGAGATCTGCACATCACAAAAGCTGACACTTCGGTCATCGCCTACCAGCCAGGCTTGCAGGTAGGAAGCCCGCCTCCAGCAAAACCGTACCACGCCATCGCCACTACAAACATCCACGGCCTGGGTCACAGTGTACCATATACATAATTGACATGTGTGACCTCAAAACACACCATCACCAACCAACCATCCAACAAGTAAGTAATATAATTGAGAGCCACGGCACCAGAGTAGATCAAGCTAAAGAACGTAAAATTAAGTCGAAGAACAGACTCACTTACTGAGGAAGGAAATGAATAAACAAATGCCAAGGCCATCCTTAAGCATGGTGCGGCTGCCTACCATCCAGTACTAAAGAGGACTTAGGAAAAGAATGGAGAGATCAGAGAGAGCTAGGCGATCTCTCAAAAGGGGTGCGGTGTTGGGGAGGGGGAGAGCAAGGCAGAGGTGAAGCCTACCGTACAGCCTTAGAGGAACGAATCCCTGCAACTCCCGGGGAAGAAAAAGAAATGCAGAAAGCCACGGGATATGTATTTAATGAAAAACAGCTGAAAACTTGCCAATACCCTAGAGAGATAAGTACATCACAACTCAAATTAAACCTAATCAAAAACAAAACAAAACAAAAAAACTTCGAAGAACAGTAAAAATAAAAATTCAAGCCACATAGAATAGAATAATAGTCTAAGAGTCTAGCAGGACAGAAAAAATGGTATGCCATATTCAGATTTATACACTAGCCAAGGTATGGGTCAAACTAAGCATCTAATGATGGTGCGTAGATAAAGTAAATTTAGTATTTATACTCTATTAAAAAAATATTCAGCTGTAGAAAGGATGGGGTTCTGTGGTATAGGCCTATATGGATGATCTCAGAAGACATTATGTTAGGGGAACAAATCAGATACAAAATGATCAATATTGTAGGTTCTCACCTAAATATGGAAGTTATGCAAGCTGACTGCACAGAGATAGAGCAGAACCATGGTGACAGGAGGCAGTGAATGGGATCGGGAGGATATGGAGGGGGGAATGGGAGATGGAGAGGTTAGCTGGAGAAGGGTGAGGCTGGATTGAGAGAAGGAATGCCATGCAGGCTGCTGGGGAAGAAAAGTTACCTCTGGTCTCAGCCAACACTGAACCCTCTACCCTACAATACCAACATAACAAGCGAGGAGATGTGTCCACTGGTGTAACGGCGGCGTGAGTGTTTAAACAAGCACACTCTAGATCAGATCTGAGGCCTGTTCCACAGAAGGGGATCCATACTGTGAATTTTAAATTCACAGTTTAATTCCTCTGCTCTAAGAGGTAAGCGAATAGGTTAGGAAAGCCATGGCCCTAGGCCAGAATCTACAGATGCTGTTTTGCTTTCCTGTTGCCAGACTGCCTTCTAAATATTGATGTTTGTGTCCATAAATTTGGGTGCACTGATCTGGCTCAGAGAAGCTCCTCACTGCAGTGGCTAGTGGGTTGTGCAGACAATACTAACGGTTCAAAATGCTGAGGATACGAGAGTGTGGGTGCTCAGCTGTAGAGGAGACATCTCTATGAGATGTCTCTACACACATCCCTATAAGCATAAGGGTGCATCCCAGAAGTGAGGACAGAAAAAAATGTAAGAGCTATAGACGGTTAGCTCTGTGCATGACATGAATAGCAAACCCGGGAACTCAAAGCAGCTGTGGTTACTCGCATAGGATCATGTGAGTTAAAAAGTCCGGCATGGAGCAGGGAAAAGAATCCTGACCCTGACGGAGCAGCTTGTAGCAGCTGATTGCTGCTGGGAGAGAGAGAGTCACTGAGTAGATATTTCCTGCGTAGCTATACTATTAGTTTCATTCATGTAGACATTGTCTTCAACAATCAAAATAAGCTGTCCCATGGTGAACCAGATCTAAGACGGGCCACCCCAAGGGTTGATCTCTGATCTTTAACAAGCATAAGAGCTATGGGACCCATGCACTCTTAGCAGCTCTGAGCAGTGTCTTTTGGTCAATATACTGGAAATGTTTCATAACTTCAGTGAGTAAAGATACCTCTTAATTCTGAATTAAAAAGCATGTAGCTGACAACAGCTGTCTAATGATCTTATCAATGAAACGAGAACTATCTCTCAATACCTTTTAATGAATACCTTCTGTTGTACTTCTGTTGTATTTTAGCTAGTAGGTTAAAAAAAAAAAAAAACTTCCTTGTGGCCAAGCGTATATCCTCTTTGGTTCTATCTTAAGGATGAACATAAAGCAGATATAAACAAGAAAAACAACTTGAGAATAAAATCCTATCAGTCAACCTGAGACGTTTGTATCGGGGCTGAAGAGATGGCTCAGTGGTTAAGAGCACTGGATGGTTTTGCAGATGACCTGGGTTCCTTCCCAGCACCCACACAGCAGCTCACAACCACCTGTAACTCCAGTTCCAGGGGATCTGATGCATTCCCATGACCTTGAACACCATACACATAAGTGGTATATACGCAAACAGGCAAACACTCAACTCATACAAATAAAATAAAAATAAATCATCTGTGGACAAACATCCTAGAACTATGAAATCCCAACTGTCGGCCCAAACTCAACTCTTTTGTCCTTTACACACACTTCAGACAATAATACTGACCTACTTTAGAGCCAGCAATGAGGATTAATGTGCTTTAAAAAGCTAATCATAGCATAGATGATGACAGCTTATAACAGGTATAAACACTCTTACAACGACATGTAACCAGAGCCTCTAGTTTTCAATGCAAGCCACTGGGTTAATTTTCTAAAATAATGCTAATTACAAAGTACCAATCCTCCTCACATAAAGATGGATGCTAGTTAACAAATATAGCTTTTCAAAAATACTCAACTGTCTTTAAAGAAATTAGGATAACTGTCACTGGCAGAAAGTATTAATTTTTGATCAATCCCATCAAATGGTGGTCGAAACACCACAGAGCGAGGGCACAGGGTTGATGACTGCTGTCGTTCCCATCAGAGAGGGTTATGCAGTTTCCCAGGCCACCTGCCACTCAAACCAGGAAGCAAGGGAAGCCTAAGAAGCACAGTGTTGAACCTAGACGTTTCCTACGGTGACCTCTGCCTTTTACACCGACGTTACACACTTCAATAACATGGAGTCAGTAAAGGATCGCTCCCGTCCCCTTTCAGCTCAGCCAGCATGCTTCTCACCAAGAACTGTCACATCTTTCAGATGCCAAGAGCAACCAGACACCCGAGCTGAGAGGCTAACTTCCAGCAGCAGCAGCAGCAGCCCCAGTTCTGGGAACTGAGGCTTTTGGATGTTCTTTGTAAACCTCATTCATCAAACGGCAGAGCTACTCCATTCAGTGGTGATGGCATTATGGAAGTGCTCAGATGGAATACTGAGTGTGTGAATTGACTTACATTATCTACAAGAAAGGGAGAGACTAACCATGAGGAAGTACAGAGAAAGAAAGCTAGCTATGAATAAAACAGAGACTTGTTATAAACCGTCACCCTTCGGAGTCTCTACAAAAGGTTTCCAGCGATGTCTCTGCAGAACTGGAAGTCTAACAGAGTGAAATTCAATTAAACTTACTGCACCTACCCTAGTTCTTGCCTATTCAAAACAGGAAGAAAGGCTAGCAGGTATTTATACAAGTTCGGACAACCCTAATAACACAAGGATTGGCTTGCATCAAAAATCTCAACACTGTATGTGAAGGAAGTAGGGGGTGAGATGCTGACAACGGGGTGGAAGCAGGAGAAGGGCAATGGATGGACAGACAACGGTTCCTACTGAGCTCACTAAAAGGAGGTCCATCCATGCTTACTTGTTGTCCCGTGGCAAATTAAGTTGCCTGTATATTGTATTATAAAATTATGAACAGACAAGTTCTTGTCTGTTATAATTCCTTTATGTTCATAAAGGAATTAGTAATAATCCTACCATCCTCTAATCAGCAGAGCTACCTCAATGGAGGAGTGAGGGTGGGTCGATATGAGAATGTAAGATGGAGAACGGAAAGAAAGGCAGAATGCAGAAGAGCCAGAGACAGGAAAGCTGGACACTGGGTTTGGATGAGGTTTAATAAGTTTTTAGGAAAAAGCTTCTGGCTGTCCCAGGCCTCATTGCCCTTAGCCTGTTGGCAAACAGATAACACACACACACACACACACACACACACACACACACACACTCTCACACACACTCACACACACACCTAAACAATAAGCCACCTCTCTTTAGACAGTTAAACAGACAGCCATAACCAGGAGTTTCATTATTCAGCCTATTCTTGAAATATCCCCTTCCTGCAGTTTGAATGTTGGCTCAAAGGTGAGGAGCATGCACTCTTGCAGCAGGGCTGAGTTAGGTTCCCAACACCCAGCTGAGCAGCAGTAACCACCAACTATAACTCCAGCTCCAGGGGATCTAATGTCTTCCTTCAGCCTCAATGGGCAAATTGCACATATATACACATACACAGAACTAGTGATAATTCATTAAAAAAATCATCCCTCCATGTCACACACAGGGACTGGGGTGCATTACTAATCTGAGAAGTGGAAAATGGCAATCTGAGGAAAACATGGAGCCCCAAGGACATCTACAGTAACACATGTTCTCAAGGAGAAAAAAAAAATTCGGTATCTATATCAAAAAAGTCAAGTCCATGTGTCATACCAGATATACAAATCAAGTAAACAACCTGACAGCTAGCTAGACAGACTGAAGGCACATTGCCAAACCGAAAACCTCCGTCCCGAGACCGCCCAACTCTCCTCCTCCGCAGGTCTGACTCACGGTTCCTTGGGTCACTGGATTTTCAAGACATAAAGTTGTTAAGGCAGAGTGGTGAGTCCTCCGTGGCTGCACTAGTCATCGGCATCCACAGTGCCGTAGGCGGCATGAGTGTGATGACTGCAGACACGGACAACAGTCCGGTCTCCCATTCTCCGCAGCCAGAGAAGGGTGGGTGCAGTAACTATTTGCACATCTAAGACCTTAGAGCCCATAGAACAACTTCAACTCTTGTCCTCACTCTTCTCCTCACGTCCTCAGAGCCTTGTGGTACATCATCACGTACTCATGTCTAAGGCACCTTCATATTCCAAAGACAACTGATCTCTTTATGAGCTGAAATCTCACCCTGGCCCTCACAGGAACACCCTCTTAACAAAGGGTTTTCATGCAGTGTCCTCCCCTGTGCCACTTGAAGGCCCGTGCTGATGCCAGGGAAGCAAGGTCTCTCCAGTAGAGCCCGTTTGCCCTGTTTCCCTTGCTTCCCTTCCCACAGTACAGAAGACTGCACCCCTGTTCTGTATCTTCTGTCTAGTGACTTCTACCCACAGTCCCCTGCTGCCCTTCTCTGTCTAGTAGCTCTCCAGGTAAGGATTCCCAACAAGCACCCAGAGCGTGAAAGCTCAATCTCTTTCTTCCACTCATTAAAAATAAATCCAATGGGAGCCAGATTTAGAACCCCATGAGAAAGTTAAAGCATTAGAGGGAGACGCCCACCTACACATCCCTCCACTCACAGGCACTATTCAACAGTTGCTGTAGAGTTTATAATTAACCTGCAAGCTTAAAGTAGAACAGAAATATCTGGACTCTCTTGATTTACCTAGGAGTCTGGCTTACCACAAAGTTACAGCCCAGGCGGGACCAGCTCCCCTTGCTGACGCCAAAGGCCTTCTTGGTGCTGCTCTCTGGTTTTCTGCAACCACCCAGCCCTGGCTGTGCTGGCAGGTGCCGGCCTAACCCTTGGGCACAAGCAAACAAAGGGTTGCTCTACACTGCCCACTTACTTCCAGAGGCCCAAGGGTTCCCACTGGCTCACAGGACGGTGTCCCGAGGCTCTCTAGAGACACGAGAGACTGTACGCCCACCCACCCACCCACGGCAGTGCCTTTGAATGATGGCTGCCATTACTGTGCCGCCAAGTTTGATCCTTTTCCTATCTGCTGCCACTCCAGGCTCTAAGGCAAAGACGTGGAGTGAGATGTGTGCATCCACGCCTCTGAGTGAAGCTCCCTGCCAGATGCAGGGTCATGAAACAATGGGGTGGTTCACAGCTATAATCCCAGCCCTCGGAAGGTAGAGTCGGGAAATCAGTTGTTTAAGGTCATGTGTAGTTCCACATAAAGTACAAGTCCAGCCTGGGCTACAAGAGACTATGTGTCATATTCTCGTATGTCTCATCCTTTAAGAGAAAATGGATCTAGAGCTCAGAAAGAATCCTGTCTAGCATTTACTTCCTGGTGGTAAAAAAGACCGGACCAGTTTTCAGACTCTCAGCTCAGACAGTTAGCCTTGTCATTTCAGAGAAAGGTCAAAGTTTCCCATCTGCTAGAGAGAGCTGCAAGAAGCATGACTCATCCTGCTGGAGATAGGGCCTAGAGATATTGCATTAGACAACAGCACAGACTACCTCCAGAATGGGTTGAGCAGTACCTCTGCTATGCTGCCTGACTTGAAACCCTCCACAAAGTAAATTGTACTTTGACATCGAGATATGTGCCATAAGTGTATGAATACGCATGTGCGAACGAACACACACACACACACACACACACACACACACACACGCGCGCGCATTTAAAAAAAAAATCACTGGAGTGAGGTGAATCCAAGCCACCAATTACCATCTGAACATCGACATTCCCTATGAAAGGCAGGCTGTGAGCTGCCACACCCCTCTGTAGGCACTTGTCAACAGACAATGCCTCTCACCTGAAGAAACAGGATGTTAGTGAGCTTAATATGACTCAGTGGGTTGTAAGAGAAGACAGAAAAAGATGCTAGGTTTTAATGATTTCCACTCAGACTTCCATCAATAAAAAGCAGAAATTTCCTGCTATAATATACTAATGGTAAAACAGATAATATGACTTATTTATTAATTATTGACACCTTTCGTTGATAGTATTTTACTGCACAAAACAAACACGTAATATGTTGCATATTCTATGCACTGTATAAAAGGACACTGTTGAATAGGTGAGCCTACAAACCCATTCCCACAAATCCCAAAAATCAGGGCAATGTGTTAGGAAATATGTAATTACATCCACATAAAAAGACATAGTGGGCACTGTTCAAGAGGGCACTCGGTAGCAGACAATGAACAGGAGGAAGCCCTCTAAGAACACTCATATCCTTCATGATTTAGGGCAGAAGACACAGTTTCACATTGCCCAGGCTGACCCGCAATTGTTTTATAAGTGAGTGCAGCCTTGACGGCTGGGGCCTCTTGCCTCTACCTCTCAAGTGCTAAGACGGCAAGCATTTGCCATTAAACCCTACATAAATTCTGTCTAAAACCAATCCTGTAGGCTGTTGTTTTCAAATGTTCAACACGAAGTCTCAATTACAAATTAAGATTGACATTCGGGCAGACCCCAGAACAGCGGGGCAAGACGGGTCTAGGCACATGCCACAGGGTAAGGTAAATGAGGAGGAAACAATATGAATCAGGCCACAATTCCCCTCAGCAAGCACAGATGGGTGCTCTTGAGTCTGCAGGCCCACAGATGCTGGCGTTAAGAGGACACCACCCCTGGCCTTTTCTTTTAAAAGAAAATTGTGTGCATTCATGTTTGTCTATGTCATGTATGTGCCGGATGAGCACTGGGACCAGAAAAGGGCCCTGGATCCCCCAGAGCTGGAGTTACCGGAGGTTCTGAGCCACCAGACCTGGCTGCTAGAAAAAGCAGCGATTGCCAACCACCTCTCCATCTCTCCAGCCCTGGTGACTGCTCTTTCGTGAAGCTTCCGTGTCTAGACTCGGCCTGGACTGAGTGAAGGAGCAAGGAAGAGCAAAGCACCTGGCCCCCAAGCGTGCTAGGTCATGAACTGCGAGCACCGTCAAGGATGCTCGCCTCAGCACCACCACTCTAAGGGCGCAAGTCTACACTGAAAGCCCACGGAGAGTCAAATTTAGGTTCTGTAATGATAAAGTGAGGAGAAAAGGATGTAGATGATCAGGCATTAAAATGCACAAAGACTGTCAGAAATCAGTGAAAAGCACGGATGTAAGAACCCTGATGAGTTCTTGTCTTTCCGCTTAGTCCTTCCTTCCCTCGCTATTACCAGTCTCAGCACAGCACTAGTGCACCTGCCCACCCACACCCCAGGGTACACTCAGTACTCAGCAACACACACACACACACACACACACACACACACAAAAGCACCTGCCACCCACACCCTGGGGTGCAGTATTAGGTCTCTCTCTCTCTCTCTTCTCTCATACACACACACACACACACACACACACACACACACAAGCATCTGCCACTCACACCCTGGGGTGCAGTCAGTACTAGGTCTCTCTCACACACACACATACACACACACACACACACAGACACACACACACAAGCATCTGCCACTCACACCCTGGGGTACACTTAGTACTAGGTCACACACACACACACACACACACACACACAAGCATCTGCCACTCACACCCTGGGGTGCACTTAGTACTAGGTCACACATACACACACACACACACACACACACACACACACACAAGCATCTGCCACTCACACCCTGGGGTGCACTTAGTACTAGGTCACACATACACACACACACACACACACACACACACACAGCATCTGCCACTCACACCCTGGGGTGTAGTCAGTACTAGGTCTCATACACACACACACACACACACACACACACACGCATCTGCCACTCACACCCTGGGGTGCACTTAGTACTAGGTCACACATACACACACACACACACACACACACACACACAAGCATCTGCCACTCACACCCTGGGGTGCACTTAGTACTAGGTCACACATACACACACACACACACACACACACACACACACACAAGCATCTGCCACTCACACCCTGGGGTGTAGTCAGTACTAGGTCTCATACACACACACACACACACACACACACACACACACAAGCATCTGCCACTCACACCCTGGGGTGCACTTAGTACTAGGTCACACATACACACACACACACACACACACACACACACACAAGCATCTGCCACTCACACCCTGGGGTGTAGTCAGTACTAGGTCTCATACACACACACACACACACACACACACACACACACACACGCATCTGCCACTCACACCCTGGGGTGCACTTAGTACTAGGTCACACATACACACACACACACACACACACACACACACACAAGCATCTGCCACTCACACCCTGGGGTGCACTTAGTACTAGGTCACACATACACACACACACACACACACACACACACACACACACACGCATCTGCCACTCACACCCTGGGGTGTAGTCAGTACTAGGTCTCATACACACACACACACACACACACACACACACGCGCGCGCGCGCGCGCGCGCGTTCATGGGTCAGAAATCTCCTCATCCTTTCTCCTCTGCCCACTTCGCCTCTCCGTTCCACCGCAGCGCGTCTGTCACCCAGACATCCGCGTGGCAAACTTGCCACGAGAATCACAGGTGTGCCTCGTCGCGGCATCTTCATCTCAGCTCACAAAGTCCCACACAGCACTCAGCACCAAGTGCTCTACAAAAGCACACTGCAGAAATCAAAGAATGCAGAGGAAACCAGGGAGGAACTTGATTCTGATCACGTGAGGACTCCCTGTTTAAAACCCTCGTGTCTTAGCTTTCAATTACTAGGGAAAATCACCTCTCAATCCTGCTTTGCATGTTGTATAATAAGATTAAAAGAAGAAAGGCTATTTTCCCATTACATAGCTTAAATTAGACACAGTTCAATGGGGAATACTGCACTACTTAAAGAAGCCAGAGCTTCCCTGAAGAAAGAGGACTAGTAAGAAATGAGCTGTCTTAGCAGTGGCTGACGATCAAGACAGGGACTGCACTTACCGGGCTTGTTACCTTCCCTCTCGTGGCCAAGCTGCCCCTTGGTGTTTACTCCACACGTATAAACCTCCCCATCCTCCAGCAGGAACACCGAGTGGTTTCCTCCGCACGCCACTTCCTTGATGCTTCTGTCCGATACAAAGCGGCACACCTGGGGCTCTGCCACGATCCCTTGCAGGTTGGAGCTGATGCCTGGCTGGCCCAGAGACCAATATCCCCAGCATAGCATTGTTCTTATCCTTCAGGGTCTCATACAGTCTAGAAAACAGTTTTGTTTAAAAAAAAAAAAAAAGGAGGTTAGGAAAAAAATTATTTAAAAGCATCAGAAGAAATCAAGTAACCAATGCAACCAATTACAATGACCCTCCTTGTGGGCAAAGGATGTGACAGCCGAACGAAACCTCGGAACAAAATCCATTACTTTTGGGTTAATTAAAAATGGCCCTCGCCTAATAATCATCACGCCTTGCATCTTAAAATAAAGCACATTAATATTATACAAAGTAGCTCTGTAAGTTAGAAAGATGCTGTTTTCTGTTTTAGTAGTGCTTAAAGGGCATTTTTTTTTTTTTGGTTTGTTTTGGTTTTGGGTTTGGGTGTTTTGTTTTGTTTTGTTTTGTTTTGTTTTGTTTTGTTTTGTTTTTTCGAGACAGGGTTTCTCTGGGTAGCCCTGGCTGTTCTGGAACTCACTCTGTAGACCAGGTTGGCCTCATACTCAGAAATCCGCCTGCCTCTGCCTCCCAAGTGCTGGGATTAAAGGGCAGTTTTTATTATTATTTTTATTGGATATATTCTATATTTACAATCCATTTCCCTTTTTCTGGTTAAAGGGCATTTTTAAATAAATCTTCACATCACTGAGTGAACCCAATCATGCGTCCTACCTGGAAGTGGTGCCCTCTACATGCCTCTGCCCCTGCTTCCTCTGACATGGCTACTTGTCTACCTGAACTGATAGTTTCTTCTTTCTACTCTTCAAACTTAACTCCATCATATTTGTAACCCCCTTCACCAGAAACCATAGAATAGTGTTGGCCTCTTCCAGATAGCAGGGCATCAGCTTTGGCCAGATGACTACTGCTGACAAGATCCACAAGCTTTTAAAAATATGCCCCACAGCAGGATGCTTTTCCAAACAAACAAAACAAAATCTCTCTCTCTCGACCAGTTCATATGCACTGTGGCCAGATTAAGATGGAGCCCTTCTACAAGAACACAAAATGACTGGCGGGGCTGCTCTGGAAAATGGCGGGCAGTTCTTCAAAAGTCCTGTGGCCCTTGCTATCACTACAGTTGGAAATATCAAGCAGGTGATTCCCCACTGAAGAAAACAGCTAGTGAGCCTCGACATCCTTACAATAACTACCTTATTTCTTTGGGGAAAAGCAGAACCTTGGTGGAAAAAGCCTTGGAGAGAGGAGGGAATTCTAAAAACAAAACAAAACAAAACAAACAAACAAACAAACAAAACAAACAAAAAACCAGAAGACTAAAATGAAGATCGAGGCCTGTGAGGAAACCAAGAATTGTAGGCAAGTGACAGATAGTTAAACATTACTACACTAGCAATTCTTGACCATAGGAGAAGGCCTCTCTGGTCAGCAGAGTTTGTCATTTAAACCACTTTATTTGGATTTTAAAGGGAATCTTCCAAAGTTTGGCCCTAGGAACACTCAGAGTACATTTCAACTTTCTGTAGTGCACACATTTCAGGCGTCTTACTTAATCACTGCTAGATGTCAAGACATGACAGTCTCACTATGAACAGGGTTAGATACAGCATGACAGCCCCATCAACCAGATCGGAAGAACTCTAACTTCTGAGGGTCTAAGGGCACAAAGCAGACAGCCTTTTTGTGCAAAGGCAGGCTTTAAAATGGGCAACTCCTTCCCCCTAACGTAAAAGCAAAGGCTACAAACAGATTATAATCCAATGACGTCTACTGCTCCAACCCTTCTCGACAAGATACAGTACTGTGTCTTTGATTTATGTAAAATATTTTCACAACTGCACTACAGTAATTCTAACGTATTTCTAAAATCTTTTGAAGCTTTCAACAAAGGCACGAAAATATAAAACTGAACTTAATTCTTTTTCATGTTCAGAAAGTATTGCTTCTTTCCAAGAGTTTAATATCTCGTCTAGATGCTAGACTACAAAAAAAGCATTAAGCTTAAGTATTATTCTTTGATAAACTGCTAAGATTAGGGAAGAAAACCTGTAGGTACAAAACAGGCAGGGAGCGGACAAGGATAAGTCATTTGTTTGCAGTGGAACTTCCCCAGCTAACTCAACTGCTGATCCACACTCAAGTCTTTCAATTTAATATTTTGTGTTTTTGTCTTCTCTCTCCTATCAATAACTATATTAGCACCAAGATATTACACTATCAGCCATTGCAATATCACATAGTTCATTATTACCTCCTGTCATCATCCTAACAACCACTTTCAGATAAAGCAGCACTCCCAACATTCAAAATCACCACAGTCACACAGCAGGAGGCTGCAGAGCCACACTCCACAGACAAGACCAACACCAGTGTCCACACGGATCCACAGGCCGATCCTGCTACCCAAGGAACATGTTACCCACAATGCCACAACACAAAAGCACTTTAGCAATGTCTGCACTATAGTCAGGACACAAAACACAACTGTACTACGGTAATTCTAATTTATTCTTTGAATTTTTAAGCTTTCAACAAAGGCATGAAATCGTAAAATTTAAAACAGATCTGCCCTCTGAGCCCAGGCTAGCCATAATTCAGAGATGAGCAACTGCAGGATTAGCCAACAGAAGGAAACATGTCTGGGGACGAGAGATGACTCAGCAGTTACGAGTGTCTGCTGTGCAAACAAGAAGCCCTGAGTGGAGAGCCTGCTCAAGTGTGAGCCTTGACATGTTGGCGATTCTGCTGTTCAGAATTGCCTTTAATCTTAGAGCTGAAGTGCCTTGTAGTGATGCTGGGTGCAAGAACGCTGCTGTGAGGAGATCCTGTGTGTTTTAGGTGAGTTTCCTCCATGAATAAATTAAAATGTTAGTTGTAAGTCCATTGATAATCAGTAACAGAAAAAAAAAAAAAGAAACAGCAAATTCTTCTATCTTTACATTAAGTCTAGAGTACACAACAATAGCACAGAGGCTGTGGGAGCAGCTGTGTGTCTGTGGGTTCACACCAGACATCTAGAGGCTCACAGTTAAAATTCCAACATTTCATTACCAGACCAAAAAAAGAGGAAACCTCCTCAATTAGTGTATAAGGAGATACATAATTAGTTGAAATGTATACTATACAGGCATACATAAAACAACATTCATGATAACGAAAACCTGCGTCTGCCTGGAAGTAAGGTTTCCATAGGTCACTAATGTGGTGTTCACAGTAGCTTTATAACATGTAATTATTGGAAATAATGAGAGTCAACTATGTCTATATAATCACAGAAATAATGCTTTTTAAAAGACTGTTGTGCTGGGCAGTTACTTTTGTTGGAATTGGGTTTGTTTTACTTGTAATAAAATAAACTCCTGACTGATAATATTAATAATTACATCATTAAGAATATCTAGAGGAGGCCGGGTGGTGGTGGCACACACCTTTAATCCCAGCACTTGGGAGGATTTCTGAGTTTGAGGCCAGCCTGGTCTACAAAGTGAGTTCCAGAATAGCCAGGGCTACACAGAGAAACCCTGTCTCAAAAAACAAAACAAAAAAAAAAAACAACAAAAAAACAACAAAAAAAAACAAAAAAACAAAAAAAACAAATAACAAAAAAAGAATATCTAGAGGTACAACCTACTTTGAGCTTATTCTGAGTCAAACTCAAAGGTATTGGTCTGTTTCATCTTCTATAAGATTTTACACATGCAGAAAGACCAAAAAGTGACTATATATACACACACACACACACACACACACACACACATATATACATATGAAGAGAAAAGACAGAGTGCTAAGGGAAACAATCACAGAGCCACACGCACACTGTGGTGGCACAGCGGGAAATTTGAATTCAGGCTCTATTCTTTACCTCTCCAGTAAGGAACCTAAAGTGGACACTGAATGTTCAGCATTCCCAAGTGTCCCCAGAACTGTCCACAAAGAATGAACACCCTGATCAATAGTCAGTGTATTGGATGTACTGAAGAATTATTCCTTAATAGTGTATATAGTACTCCATTACACCATTACACTCCATTACCCAGCCTATTGTCTTGCTTGGGTTCCATGATGAACAAGCAACCTAATTCCCCCAACCCCCAGGGCCAAGTCTACAACAGCGATGAGACATACTGACCAATGGGTCCAGGCACCCCAACCTGCACGGCCTGTCTCTTCATTACCATGCTGGTATCCTAAGTCAATCAACCTGGGGAGGAGTTTGTGCTTGACTGAACTCTCGGTGCTCTGGGTGAGTATAATCCTAGGTGAGCAGCCTTAGGTGTGACCTCCAATTGACAAGTAGAAACATTTGAGAAAGAAAAATACCAACAGTACAAAAAACAAAAAACAAAAAACAAAAAAAAAAAAAAAAACCTTCAACACTTCACCTTGCTTGAATTAAAGGAATCTTCAAGTAGCCAAGTAAAATCTGCTTGCCAGGAGAATTAAGCAGTAACATAAACTAGAGACATCTCCGTAGGAGGGTTGCTTTCCTAATTGGAATATGGCTGAGGTTATCATAATTTCTCAGAACGGCAGCAGGGGGCACTGAAATCGCCCACCTTCTGGGTTAAGCTCCGTGCGTTAAAGAGAATCCTGCTAACTGGCATGGCGGCACATCCTGGAGATCCCGGTACTTGGACGGCTAAGGCAGGAGAAGCATGGTTTTGAGGCCACCCTGAGCAACAGGGAGACCCTCTCAAGAGGAGGAGGACCCACACACGCACCATTAATTCAGCTTTCACTTACAGACTTACTCTAAACAGAACCCCCAAAGCTGGATGCTGCCAGCGTCCATGAACTTAACGTCCAGCTCAGGCAGTCCCGGGCATCACTGGCACTTTGATCTCTCCGATTCGCTCATCCATTTTTCTCCATTTGCTGCCTCTCCCTGGCTATTAAGGAAGGTAATTCTTTTGTTTCCCTACAAAATACCCAATTATGGAGTCTGTGACAGAAGACTACAGAATGTCACCCATCCCCTACGCCTCCTCGGTCTCAGCTTCCATATCCTACCTCTCGTTCCTTCAATGACAAACCAAAGGGAGAGATGGCTTTCAAAGGACAACTTTCCCTGGGTGTCATACATGGCTCATTCTTTTTCTCATTTAGTTTTGGTAAAAGATTGATACTCCGCATGGCCAAATGGGTCGACTCAGCTCAAGTCCTGAGTTACCCGTAAACTAGCCGGGAAGCCCGGAGAAGGGAGTGCAGAGACTCACAGGCCTGTTTGCCCTCTCTCCAACGGAGAATAACTAAGTTCTACAACCAAATGTGTAGACAGGGCTCAGCACGTCCTAGCATAACGTAGTAAGTGACCACCAAATGTCACTGTGATTCCTACGAAGCCGGGTGCTCTGCATGAAGGCCACTGCAGACAAGGCAGTTCCAGAACAGGCTGAGGTGTCACTCCTGTTCTCTTTGGCCAGGACTGGCATTAGCTATGTCCCGCCAAGCCTGCACCGCAGCAAAGCTGGGCTTCCAACACAGCTGTAATTTTTGTTAGGACATCTGAGGTGGCTAGAGAGCGGTCTGGGGTTTCTTTAAAATCTGGAGAGAAAAGGTAGATAGCTGTTCAGTTCCAGTCCTAGTGAGTGAGCTGAATACTACATGACAACCTCCATTTCCTAAGATGTCTTAACAGCAACCTAACAAGCAATTCCTACTCCCATGAAAGACCCGGAAACCTAGTAACATAGAGGCAGGACTCATTATCTCACTTAACATAATGATGTTCATCCTCTCAAATATGCTTATCAATAGATACATGGATGGTGATGGATGTGAATGGTGATGTATGTGCAGGTGTTAAGGCACTGTACAAGGATTCAGCACTCTGCAAGTATATGCCCCAGATGCAAGCAGATTTAGAGGCAAAACTCAAATGCCAATAACAAGATTCATTCTAATGACATGCTTTATTATTAATTTTTTTTTCTGCTAGCAAGAATTGCAAAAATGTTCAACAAGACATCCACTCCCTTCTGTGGCTTCCTGGTCTTTTAGTGGGATTTGGGTCCTCGGACCCTGTCAGCCATCACATACAATTCCTGCTCCTCCCCATTACCTTCTTACCACCACGATGCCTCCTTCACTATCTGGCATTGGGCTTTGTGACGCTAACTGAATGAGAGGCTCTCCATGGGAGCTGTGGACTGCCTTCAGAAGGCACCCAGCCAGCCAGGCAAGTATCTGACAGTCTGGTAACACCAGAACAGCCAGAGCTCTTACTCACAGCTAATGAGTGTGAACCACCATTAACAACTGTGGAAAACATTTCATTCCTGAGCCTACAGCCAGACGAACTCATTAAGAATCTATGGTGCTCTTGCAACTGCACAGAGACAGAGACAGACAGTAAAACCTGGAAACTTGGAACACGCAGCAGTGCAGAAATACTGTATGCTGGCACTGTCCACTATAGTGGCTGTGCATTTGAAATGTAGCTAATACAAATGAAGAGCTGAAATTTCAATACTATTTGATTTTAATTTTAATAGCAGTGAGAACACTGGCTACTAGCTACCTTACCAAGAAATTAATTAATCTAGGCATCATGATACATATCATATATAAATATTTATACATAAATATATATTTATGTATCATAATAAATAAGTATAAATATAAATATCTTTCTGTATACTTATATAAACTTACATAATATATAGTTAGATAAAATGTGAATGAATGTATATACATAAGTCATATAAAAAATTTTCATTATTAGAAACAGGAAGAAAAAAAGCCAAGTGTGGTGGTACGAACCTACCCCCTAAGAGGATGCTCAGGGCAGAAACAAGAATGTTTTGTGAGATGGCTAAAAGTAATCTCAGAATCTACTAGAGGCAGAAGGATGAGGAGTTCAAAGCCAGCCTGGTCTTCATGAAACTTGTCTCAAAGGGAATATAAATTACATATGCATAAAATAGAATACTGTACAGCAATTAAAAATAAACTAACAGTTTGTGATGGCTTGTATTTGCTCGACCCAGGGAGTGACACAATTGGAAGGTGTGACTTTTGGAGTAGGTGTGTCACTGTGGGTATGAGTTATAAGACTCTCAACCTAGCTGCCTGGAAGAGAGTATTCTGCTAGCTTCCTTCAGATGAAGACATAGAACTCTCACCTCCTCCTGCACCATGCCTGCCTGGATGTTGCCATGTTCCTGCCTTGATGATTAACTGAACCTCTGAATGTGTAAGCCAGCCCCAATTAAATGTTGTCATGGTATCTATTCACAGCAGTAAAACCCTAACCAAGAAAGACACAGTATAACTGAGTCTAAGCAAGTTTTGAGTTACAAAAGAAATCAGAATGTTACAAAGTTTAAAAAGTAGTCCTTCTGGAGGCATCAGGGGCAGAGCAGACGTCCTAGAAGGAACACCCAGGAGGAGCTGCAAAAGCAGGAGGATGTCCTGCTTTTGTTCTCACATCTCTAAACATACATCAGCAGCATTCCTTTATGATACAAGTATTTCACAGTTTAGAAAAAGCACTGGTAAGGCAGTGTTCCACTTCCCAGCGCCTCCCTCCATCCCCTATGCCCACACAGACTGGCAGCCTCTACAGAGGAACCAAGCTTGGCTCATCTTTGATGGCTCCTGTTCTCAGAAGAACGCAAGGGCACAGAGAGACAAATGAACTGAGTCGTGATCTAAGAAGACCACACTTCCCAGGTTTAACCTGCTTACAGTTATATTTTTCAGCCTGGGTAGAGCTAATTAGTTTCCATTCCTAACAAAAATAACAATGTATTTCTCCCCTTAAAATGGACCTCCTGTGCTTCAGCTGACCTGAAAGTGAAATGCCTTTTACAATGTAGCTCTCATTAAACATAGTGGATCAGCATCCCCTGCTTGGGTGAGTAGGCTTTTTTTTTTCTATTTACTATAATTATTCATGTGTACATTTGTGCATAGGAACACATGTATATACATACTGCTACACTTTTACAAAAAGGAACTGATGTCACCAGACTGTTTAGACACATTGAATTTTTATCTGGAAACTACCAGAAATCCCTGAAAGTGGGCAGAAGTGGAGCAGGGATTGGGTACAGCACAGTAAATGTTCTAGCCACAACCATATATGCCAGGGAGCAAGAGGTGATTCTGCCCACTTCTCTGATTTACTTGGTTATTTCTTTATTGAGACTGTGTCTCATGCAGCCCAGGCCAATCTCAATATGTATTTCTTATATATCTAAGAGTGACTTTGACACTTCTGGTTCTCCTACCTCTATCTCCCATGGACTGAAATTACAAGTCAGTGAGGACATGCCTGCCATATTTCTTTCCTTTTCCTTTTTGAGACAGGGTCGCTCTGTGGCCCAAGCTAGAATGACTATGGGAAAGAAGTTGGCATTTGCTAGTGAAAATGTAGATACGAATATGCACAGCACAGGAATTCTATTCCTGGGCATACAGTCGAACTGTCTAACTCATTTAAGCCCAGGCTGGCCCGGCCCTTAGTGTATGGGCCAGATAGGCCTAAAGCTCACATTAATCCTCCTGCCTCAGCCTCTCAAGTATCAAGAGCAAAGAGATGAGCCATCACAGCTGACAAAATGTAGGGTTTTGTTGTTGTTTGCATTACTGGGGACCGAACTCAGGGCTCTACCGTGAGCTACATTGCCATCTAGACCCCACTGTTCTGCTTTTGGGTCTAGCTATGCAGTACAGGTTCGTCTAAAGCCCATGACAATCACCATACCCTAGCTTCACCTGGGAGAGCGGTAATGAAGTACCATGCCCAACAAGGCCCCTGCATCGCACACACCGCCCCCGACAGGGGAAGGGGTAACAGGGCAGCAAGCACACCAAGGTGCTACAACTGACAGAATGGAATTCTGGCTCTTCCTGGTAGCTCCGAGCCTGAGACTCTTGTTCACTTCTCCATCTTTAGAGACCAGAGTGGTATCTAGTACACAGAAGAGGCTTGTGCTGGATAGTCTGATGCAGCTTGACAGAAGCTAAAGTCATCTGAGAGGAGGGAACCTCAAGGAAATTCCTCCACTGGATCCAGCTGTAGAAGTAGTGATTAATGAGGGAGGGGCTGGGCCCAGCCCACAGTAGGTGGCACCACCCTAGGCAGATGGTCCTGGGTGCTATGAGCAAGCCAGAAAGCTGTACTCCTCCATGGCCTCTGCATCAGCTCCTGCATCCAGGTTCCTGTTCTGCCTTCTTTTGGTGAGAAACTGTCATGTAGAAGCATAAGCCAAACAAACCCTTTTCCCCAATGCCTTGGTCATGATGTTTCATCACAGCGATAGTAGCGCTAAGTAGGGCAGGGCTCAAAAATGATTTCTGAATCAAGGAAAAAACAATGCTTCCCGTGAGTGCAAACCTATCCTGGATCTAGATCTAAAACCCTTATTTAATTTACCCTTTGTCAAGCCCAGGATCTAGAACACCCAGAAGTCTTATTATGCACAGCTGGTGGGAGTTTAAGTTGGCAAAACCACTTTAGAAACCTCAAGATTAGCAAGATTAAATCACTTGCCCAAGAACATGTAAATAAGGAGCTGAAATAGAACCTTCCGAAGTCAAAAGGCAGAATTCAAATTTCCTCTACTAGTCTACAAGCCACACTCTTGATCAAGACCCTGAACTGTGTTTCAAACAAAAGCAAACCAGATCACAAAAGCCACGCACTCTCTAAATTTTGTAAATATGAGTTTAAAGATAAAGGGGCATATGATCAAAATACACTATAAATGTATAAAAATGTAATAGTAAAACCATTACTATATGTAATTAGCAGATGTTAATAGAACTATTTTTTAAAGAAAATGTAAAAAAAACAAGCTGTAGGCAAAAGTGAGCTCATATTCGCTAAATCATCGGCGATTATACAACCAGAACTTAAGGCAACCAGAGGGAGAGGGGGAGAAAGCAAATCTCAATAGAGTTAACCAGACCGTCCTCTACAACCCTGACTCATGCTAAAAACCAGCTCACCTACACAGAAACACACACCCTTGGCACCGGCAAGTATCATTTCTGAAGGTTTTACATGTTTAAGAGTGCAGGGTAGTATTGTCAAATGGGGCCATCTTACTGAAACGGGCTTACCAATCCATCAGAAATGGCAGCTGAGAGCTTCAGGACCAAGTCACTATAGTTAAGTGTCTACAGAAAAAGATGGCACTTAAGAGGGTGAAGGCAGGAGCATCCGTTCAACGTGGTCACCAGCTGCATATTTAGTTCAAGGCCAGCCTCAGCTATATAAAATCCAGTCTTAGAATGAAGGTGGGGGAGAACGAAAGGAAGACAGGGAGAAGCTGTGGAAGCCGAGCCCAGAAATTAGGTCCCCTGCTTTCTAGATTCACCCTTTCCTCTGCACTACCTCAAAGCAAAGATGTGTTACGGTCCCTCACCAAGCGGCTACAGCCCTCTGGGCCTTTACGTTAACTTTGTTTAATCCTCTTATGAGCTCTAGGCATTAGATATTATCACCATTTTCAAGACAGGGGAGAGAAAAAAAAGAAAAAAACCTTACCCCTAAGCAAACACTAGGCATTTGGACTAGAAGCCAGGACTTTCCCACCTCAGAATGGGGAGATGCATGTTAAAGAAATAACTTCAGAACAGGACTCTGCTAAGTGCTTAAAAATACATAAGCCTAGAGCAGAGTGGGGTCGCACACCTGTAATCCCAGGGCTTGTAAGGCTGAAGCAGGGGGATTACTGAGAGTTCAACGTACACTTGGGCTATAGTAACTTAGAGGCCAGTCTATACTATATAGCATGACTCCATCTCCAAAAGAAAAAAAGGAAAGAAAGGTATGAGTACAATTCTGAAAGTAAGAATATGTTTAGCCATTCAAGACAGAATGGTCTTCGGGGTATATCAGGATAGAGGTTTGACCAAGTTAGTAATCGTTAATGTGACTAAAGCCATAGAGAGAACCTTATAAAATTCTTGCCACTTAATAGGGGCAGTACATTTTCACTACTTTCAAATCTCTTATATAGATTGGACAGAAATTATTGAAGAAGATAATTCAATTTTGCTGCTGATTCGTCCAGGTGTCTTTCGCAGCTAGCTACCTGACCGCCGCTGCTGCTTTCGTTTCTCCCGGTTACCATATCCTCTACATGCAATACAAGAAGTCACAGACAGGCACCTCCAGTCACCCAAATAAAGCAAAGAGGAGCATTAGGATGTAATAAGATTCCCCACAGAGCAGCACTGTTGGTATGAGCCATTATATAGTCTGTGGTCCTGGATGAGTTTCAGACATCATTTCTACCTTCGTAAGAGAATCCCTTAAAATTAAGAGACTCTCACTTTTTTTTTTTTTTTTTCTGAAACTGGTGCAAAGCTGTTTGTCTCCAGCAGGGGCGCTACTTTCATTACTTACACAGACGTTTTTAAGTGGTTATACAGATCTTAAGGAGATTCAACTTTGTCCCGCAACATGAAATGCAATACCCAATGACTTCTCCAACACAGTTTGGAACATTTTTAGCCTCCTGATTCTTTTCTTAACACAATGAATTCCCACTACTTACTGAACAAGTCCAACTGACAAGCAATGAACTACATTTCTGTTTTTCATGACAAAGGAGTTTTGCATCTAATTTGATTCCTGCAGTTTAACTTCTCTGATTGGGTCAAAACTGGAGTAAGCCACCGATATTTTGTTTTTCTGATTTATATCCGCGGAAAGAAATGAGAGAGAGAGAGAGAGAGAGAGAGAGAGAGAGCTGCACTGTAATTTGCCTCTGAAAGTACCAATGTGCTCAGGCTGCATTTTAAAATGCTAATCCTTTTTACTTCGCTTTTCTGTCTTTCCCATTTAAATCTAAAAATCAGTTCACTCTATCAAATTATCAAATGAAAGCTTCTAGAAATAGCTTCCTATTTGTGGAAAGAGACAGAAGGCACATAAAAATGGAAGATATCACTTGAATCGTCCTCCCCCAAAGCACCCCGGATGAGACAAATCCCAGTAAAATCCTAGACGCCTTAGGTAAAATTCAAGGCACTTCCTAATGGGGCAGGTGTGAACTCAGAAAACAGCCAGGAAGAGCGAAGTTCAAGCATTCCTTCCCCCGGGGCCCCGAGCTCCACACGCTCCTGGCAGTAGCCGGAGCGAGCCTCCCCAGGTTCAGCCCTTCGGTTCACACACCTGCTCCAAGGTCCAGCCGTCAGCTCGGCCGCAGCAGCGTCTGCACCAGACACTTGATCCCCGAGCCCCGCCCGCCAGCTGAGTGGGAGGAGCCCGCGGCCAGCCGCAACGCGAATTCCCCTGCCGCCGCGCCGCCGCGATGCTCTTCACGCAGCGGAGGTCACCCGCCGCCCGCCGCCGAGCAGAGCCGGGAGGCGCCTCCGCGACGGGGAGCTGCGGACAGCCCAGCCCCTCCCCCGCGGGTGCGGCGGGCTCGGTGCCCTGAGATCGTCGCCCCGCCCGCACCCGCACCCGCACTCGGGTCCGCAGCGCCGACCCCGCGGCTCTGGCTTCCCCGGCCTTCCGCGTCACAGTAATAATGAAGTTTTCCCGGCTCTCCCGCGGCCGCAGAATGAGCTGAGAGAACGACTTCCCGCCTGGCCAATGGTGGCGGCGGCAGCGGGGCGGGGCGCGGCGGGTGCGGAGAAGGCGGGGCGACGTCGGGACGGGAGGGGCCCGGGAGGTGACCGGGAGGGGGCGGGGAGGTAGCGGGACTAGCGGCTGGGAGGAAACCCGGAGGGGGCGGCACCTAGGGCGAGGGAGGGTGACAGGGAGATGGTGGGAACGGCGGCTGGGAGGTGACTGGAGGTTGCGGGGACCCACAGCCGGGAGGTGGTAGGGAGATGGCAGGACCCTGGATCCAGAACGGGAGAATGGAGGAGTAACCTTTGCTGGAGTGAAATTGCTTTTTGCCAGTGAGGATACAAAGGAGCGATGCTCAATGGTGTGGGGTCGGTTGTTTGGTTGGTTGGTTGGTTCCTTTTGGTTCTGGATTCAGGTTCTTATTATTCATGCAGAGATGAGAGAGGGGACTGGGACTAGCATGGTGAGCTGTAGGGTGACTGCCAGAACAGAGGGTAGTTCCAAATCGATGTCAATCTGGGGCGAAGGACTGCGGACCCACAGTAGTACACAGTCAGGCTGGACTATTTTTCTGCACACTGCAGAAAACAGAGCATGAGAATCACCAATTCTAAAATCATAAAGCACCATCTTTGGTTTAAAATTCCAGTGAAGACTCCAGGGGTCTGGGGGGTTGGGGTGGATAGAAGTTTCAGCTCCGCTTTTCCAGACCTGTAAGAGGATATACAAGCTTTCTTCCTCTCCCAAGGCCAAAAATGCTCCCAGCGAGGGCTCCTCTCATCTTCAAATAATCTTCAAGAAAACTATATGGTAACAGTGAACTGATGTATCTGTCTGCCTTGAATTTGAAACTCTCAACATGGGGACTTTAAACCAAAGGAATGTACAAAATTCTCCAAAAACTAATTTAAAATGAAGGCTTAACCCCCATCAACATATACAATCCTGAGAACACATACAAGCAAGCAACTCTTAAAGGAACTCCTCAGGACATCCTGACATAGTCATGCAAATGTAATGATAATAGACCATTAATTTGTAGGGGAGCACCTGAAGGGGAGCATCTGAAGGAGGATTAAGGAGGGGTAATGATATAATTTAATTTTAATTAAATTTTAAAAGGAAAATAACTGTAAGTAGAAGAAATGTCATAATCTGACATTTCCATAATAATTCAGATCTCATCAGGTCAGCAGGCTCTGAAAACCTAACAATAGAAAAGAAATCTCAGGACTGATTAAAAGGACTGATAGATCCTGAAGATAGGGCAGGAGACTTAGTGTATCCTGAGGAATACAGTAGTGCCCTGATGTGTCCTGAGGATAAGGCAGTGTCCTGAAGTATCCCAAGGAATAAGACAGTGCCCTGATGTGTCCTGAGGATAAGACAGTGTCCTGAAGTATCCCAAGGAATAAGACAGTGCCCTGGTGTATCCTGAGGAATAAGACAGGGCCATGGTGTATCCTGAGGAATAAGACAGTGCCCTGGTGTATCCTGAGGAATAAGGCAGTGTCCTGGTGTATCCTGAGGATAAGGCAGTGTCCTGGTGTATCCTGAGGAATAAGACAGTGCCCTGGTGTATCCTGAGGAATAAGGCAGTGTCCTGGTGTATCCTGAGGAATAAGACAGTGCCCTGGTGTATCCTGAGGAATAAGACAGGGCTCTGGTGTATCCTGAGGAATAAGACAGTGCCCTGGTGTATCCTGAGGAATAAGGCAGTGTCCTGGCGTATCCTGAGGAATAAGACAGTGCCCTGGTGTATCCTGAGGAATAAGACAGGGCCATGGTGTATCCTGAGGAATAAGACAGGGCCATGGTGTATCCTGAGGAATAAGACAGGGCCCTGGTGTATCCTGAGGAATACAGTAGTGCCCTGATGTGTCCTGAGGATAAGGCAGTGTCCTGAAGTATCCCAAGGAATAAGACAGTGCCCTGATGTGTCCTGAGGATAAGACAGTGTCCTGAAGTATCCCAAGGAATAAGACAGGGCCCTGGTGTATCCTGAGGAATAAGACAGGGCCATGGTGTATCCTGAGGAATAAGACAGGGCCCTGGTGTATCCTGAGGAATAAGACAGGGCCCTGGTGTATCCTGAGGAATAAGACAGTGCCCTGGTGTATCCTGAGGAATAGGGTAGAGCCCCAATGTATCATAAGGAATAAGGCAGTGCCCTGATGTATCCTGAGGATATGGCAGTGCCCCATGTATCCTGAGGATATGGCAGTGCCCCCCCATGTATCCTGAGGATATGGCAGTGCCCCCCATGTATCCTGAGGATATGGCAGTGCCCCCCATGTATCCTGAGGATATGGCAGTGCCCCCCCCATGTATCCTGAGGATATGGCAGTGCCCTGATGTATCCTGAGGATATGGCAGTGCCCCCCCCATGTATCCTGAGGATATGGCAGTGCCCTGATGTATCCTGAGGGTATGGCAGTGCCCCCATGTATCCTGAGGATATGGCAGTGCCCCCCATGTATCCTGAGGATATAGCAGTGCCCCCCATGTATCCTGAGGGTGTGGCAGTGCCCCCCATGTATCCTGAGGGTATGGCAGTGCCCCCCATGTATCCTGAGGGTATGGCAGTGCCCCCCCATGTATCCTGAGGATATGGCAGTACCCTGATGTATCCTGAGGGTATGGCAGGGTTGTTGGCTTCAGTGGACCTTCAGGGACAACTGAACCACCTCTGAGACCAAGAAGATGAGGAAGTAGACTCTCTTGGAGTAACTAAGGTTATCTAAGACAAGGTTTTGTAAAAGTTCTCCACTTGTAATCTCTCTTTGCTTCCCAAAATTTTACATACAGACATATAAAATAGGCATTGAAATCATAAATAATTTAACTTTAAAATGGTTCTTTGTTATCATACAGTTTCAACATTTATTAAAGAGGACAGGAAATTAACATACTAGTTAGATTGATTGCTCATTTATTTTACATGAGGAATTAAATCTTGTTTAAATACCTGTCACTCCAGGACAGAGAACAACATCGTTTTTCAGAATTAGACACATTGATTCTATAAGCATCAATGCTGAGAAAGCTGTTTGACTTTGTACTTCAGCCATTTTGTACTATGTATTTACATATATACATATATATTTTTATATATGTGTGTATATATATATATGCATTGTATAAAATGACTGAAGTATGTTTAAGGTCATTTCTTAAGTGATGAGAAATTGTTCTGATCTCAGGTCAAAATTAATTGGATGATTGTTTTTTTTAAACTGAAACTCAAGTCAGGAATTCAATTTCTTAAATTAAACATTCTACCACAATCCAAACCAGAGATGCATTAATTTAATATGAACTTGTTCAGGAATGTCAATAAGAAGATATCAAGTCTTTCTTCTCTGTAATTAAGCCATTATGTTTCTATAAGAGCAGAAAACTGTATGTGCAGGAAAACATTGTAATTCAATACACAATAGTCTCCAACCTGAGTTGAGTTATTCAAGGCACTGCTGGTGGATGGTGGGTTAGGCAGGACAGTATGCTGGGTGGTTTGACAATTTCTGCAATGCAAAGCATGCTACTGTGTGTTCAAAACCAAAACTTGAATGACATATAAAACTGCAATTCAGGAGCAGGGAGTGCTTTTGACTTAATATTTGGTCACGGCATATTCAAAAATTGACAGATTGTTTTTTGTGACCCTTACATTCAGTGATATGATTCCACATGGGGTTGTGATTCATGGTTTAAAAATCCAGGGTTTTTGAAAATAATCCACAAACCTTTGAAATATAAATCACAAAGGCTGTGTTTAGAAACACTAGAAGCAAGAGTCATCACTCCTTCTCCAGGTGTGTAGCACTGCTGGGAAAGCTCAATCTTTTACAATGATATAAGTGCAATTAGAAATGTCACTAGCAGGAACTGGGTAGATGGCCCAGGAGAACTTATGGTAAACAGCAGGATCCTATTACTTGTGTCAAATATAAAGTTCATAATCAGTTTTGGCCTGTGAATCTAGTTGGTTTTGTGTAAATATTCAAAAAGAAGAGAAAAGTTTGTTATCAAATACTCAAGCCTAGAGGTAAGGTAGAAATTATGCCTAAATAACTAGGGTACTGTAAGCTTCCTTATAAAATGGCCAAAAGCCTAGGAACTTTATCATAGGTGGAACAGTAAAGAGACTTTACTTTGTCTTTAAAAAAATATATTTATTTTAGCCAGGTGGTGGCGGTACTCACCTTTAATCCCAGCACTCTGAGGCAGAGGCAGGCAGAACTCTGAGTTCAAGGTCCCCCTTGATCTACAGAGTGAGTTCCAAGACAGCCAGGGCTATTCAGAGAGACTCTGACTTGAAAAACAAAGACCAAAAAAAAAAAAAAAAAACCCACAAAATTGTTATTGTTAATTGTACATGTGTGTCTGTGTATGTGTCATTTCCTGATAGTTTTCATTTTCTTGCTTAAAGAATAAAAAACAGCCCAGGAACTCAAATGCCACCCGTTCTGCCTTACATGGGGGTCCTAGCTCAGGTTTAGATATTTAATTTGGAGTGTCTGTAGAGGCTAGGAAGCTTGAGGGCCCAGAGTGTGGGGAAGGAAAGAGGCCTTCAGCAGGGGTGGGATTTTGGAGCACATAATCCATGAAAACAGAAAGGGGAGGTGGGATGATAGAAGGAGAGGAAAAAGTGTAAGAGAGGATTAATAAAGGCTAAGGATGCCTGACAAAACTTTATGGAAAGCTATTTCTTTGTTAGCTAATTAAAATATAGTAATATAATAATAATAATAATAATAATAATAATAATAATAATAATAATAGAGTCTGAATAGAAGTACCCTGCAAGTATGGACAATGCTGCTCCTGGAAGCCAAGGGTTAGTCCATGAAAATCCGAGGCATGAAATACCTCTTTATGAGTTGCTCCAGGTAATTCCAGAGGACCCCAGGACACTTCAGGTTATTGTCATTGCTCTTGGTTGCCACAGAACCGGATGATGGTAAGACCTTGTTGCTGAAGATACCATATATTTTACTGTCAGGCTAGACAGCTGCAAGGTTTCCTTGTGCTGGTCAGTTTTCAGAAGACCAGATGGTGCTATTCAAGCCTGTGTCTGTGGAGGGCCTGGGGAGTGTCGTCAATGCTACTAACCAGGAGGAGACCCTGCATGCTGCAGTGCCAACCTGCAAGGCGAGATGTGCCCACTCATACAGGAATGGCATAAATGCTCTGTGGGTGACCAACGGCTTCTCTCATGAGATAAGACGCCCACCTCACAGGAAAAAAATTCATGCCCGGTCAAGAACTTGAGGCTGGAGAAGTCATAGGCCTTCAGTGGAGCTCACTGTCATTGTTTAACCAAGAGATCATGTCACACTGTGTTACAGACGTGCTGGTTTAAATGATGTGTCCCCGTAGTCTCAGGGATCAGTTAGTCCCACTGTGGTGGAGGTTTAGGAGATACAATCTTAGTGGAGGAAGTATGTCCCGTGGCGTGGGCTTTGGAAACTTAAGGCCTCACCTACTTCTAGTTCACCCTCGGTGCTTTGTGATTACAGTAAAGGGTGTAACTCCTCCAGCCACCATGACAGCGACTTGCTGCCCTGTTTCGTCACCGTGAACTCTAACCCTGTGGAGCCGTATAAACTCTTTCATCTATAAATTGCTTTGGTCCTAATGCTTTGTCACAGGAATCGGAGCCGTACCTGAGGCACTCCTGCAGGCTAGCTTTGAAGTCCATCGGACATAAAGTCATCTGAGGCTGGGAGACCTCACCTGAGGAAACGCCTCCAAAAGCTCAGGCCATAGACAACCCTACGATTGGGAGTCTCCTTATTAGTGATTGATGGGGAAGAGCCCAGTCCACTGTGGGTGGCGTTAGCCCCGAGCCTGTGGTCCTGGGTTCTGTAAGAACGCAGGCTGGATAAGGCATAAAACGCAAGCCAGTGAACAGCACTCCCTCATGGCCTCTGCCTCAATTGTGCCTCCAGGTGCCCACTCAGTTGAGTTTCTGTCCTGGCATCCTTGCATAGACTCTGACTTGATTAGGTAACCCAAATAAACCTAAACCCTGTCAGGTCCATCGCACCAAATTCTGGTGGTTAGACAAAGTGATCTTCAGGAACTTGTGAAGCTAGTTCTTCTCTGCCAAAGGAGCCACATCACTGGCAGTGGGGGCAAATGGCTATCTATGATGCCTATTAGCATAGCAACGTACATGTTGACCTCCAGGCTTCCTCAGTATCACAAGTACCTGCTTCATTTCAAAGTCCGTGCTTGCTTCCTGGCACTTCTCATTACTGCCCCAGCTCAGGGGCTTCTCCCTCCTTCAACCCCAGCCGCCCATTTCTCCTTATTGCTCTGCTGTTTTGGCTATGCCCTCCCTTGGTCTTGTTTGCTTCCCTCTTTCTCCTCATCTCTAGCTCTCTGTGTCTCTTTCTCCTCTCGCGTCCAAGTTCCATTTGCTGGCCATGCTCAGTCTCTGCTCTGAGCTCTTCCAGATGCCTTGCACAATTCTCTTCCTAATAGCTACAATAAAAACCTTCCCTTTAACCACACCACAGAGCAGGCCTGGCATCTGTTTATACAAACCCTTTCCTCCCCAGGTTTCTTTTGGTCGAGGTGTTTTATTACAGCAACAGTAAACTTAAGACATAACCAGAGAATGGGAGGAATGTGAACTTTGAAACTTCAGACTAGAACATTAGTTGAAGGTTGTTATCAGATTCATTCTAGTAGGTGCTTAGAAGACAGTAGTAAAAACAGCAATGTGGACTGGGGGGGGCAGCTCAAGAGGTTTCAGAGGGGAGCATCATTAGCTACTGTTCTAGAGGCTATTTTATAATATTTTGCCAAGACTGATTCTGCTTTCTGTCCTCATTCTAAGAACTTGCCTGGGGTTAAATTAAAAACTAACAAAATGAGCCGGGCGTGGTGGCGCACGCCTGTAATCTCAGCACTTGGGAGGCAGAGGCAGGCGGATTTCTGAGTTCGAGGCCAGCCTGGTCTACAGAGTGAGTTCCAGGACAGCCAGGGCTATACAGAGAAACCCTGTCTCGAAAAAAAACCAAAAAAAAAAAAAACCTAACAAAATGGGGCTGGAGAGATGGCTCAGTGGTTAAAAGGATTGGCTGTTCTTCCAAAAGTCCTGAGTTCAATTCCCAGCAACCACATGGTGGCTCACAACCATCTGTAATGGAATCGGATGCCCTCTTCTGGTGTGTCTGAAGACAGTAACAGTGTACTTTCATACATAAAACAAATAAATAAAATTAAAAAAAAAGTATTTATGGGAAGAGATTTCAAGAAAGCCTAACTGACCCTGCCTTGTGGTTATTAGTAATCACTTAATGCAGTTCTACAGTGACAGAGACGAAGTGTGGCAGAAATGTACATTTTGGAGTGGAAAAGAACCCTGGCAAGCTTGATGTTACAGCTTTGGCTTGTGCTGGAAGACAAGTTGGAATTATTAAGGAGGTTAGATAAGTGTTAGTGAAGGGAAAGGTGCCCTTGGGACAAGGACACACATACATACGTGTGTGTGTGTGTGTGTGTGTGTGTGTGTGTGCACACACACACACACACACACACACTTTAAGCTTCCAACTTCAGAGATAAAAAGCCTATAGGGTCTTCTTCTCTTAGCAAGCAACTGAATCCAAACGCTGATTCAAAGGCCATTCAAGGGGTCAAGGTGTCATCCCAAAGTGGCAACTGTGCTTGGGGTTGTTGCCCACATGGTGATGGTTTTGTAGTCAAGTCAGGAAGGATGCAAGAGTAAAGGGATCATGGAATCTTCCTTGGGAAGAGAAATACATGACATATTTATCTTTATGTACATACATAGTAACTGCTGTCAACCTCTGTCAGAGAAGCTTCTTTTTGCACTACTAATGCAGTAACTAATAACTGGAAGTGCTGAGCGTGAATGTGGAGTGCCCAGCCCCAAACAGGACATTGCCACCGCTACCCCAGCCGAGGCATAGGGGACAGCAGAGTAAAAAGATGCAAGAGCTAAGGGCTAGGGGGGAGTATTGTGGAATTTGGTCTTCTGGGGATAGCATGGCCTTCCTTCTCCTGAACTTAATAGCAGCTATGTTTATCTGCACAAGATGTGCATAGGTCCACAGTCCAGCATGGATAGGTAGCAAACTCTTGAGGTCCCAGTTAATGGCTCCTGAGAGACAAGGAGCCATTCTTCTAAAGTGAGTTGTCATTGTTAGTTGCCCATGCTCCAGGAAATAACCCCACGTCAATGCTCATGTAAGTAACACTATTTAAATACTGTGTCATTAAAAGTGAAGGGGGAAAAAAGACATGGAAGTAAGAAGTGGACATGTGGGCAAATGAAGCACCAGGTAGAAGATAATAATGGAGTAATAACATTGACTTTGACCAAAATTCATTCTATAAACATGAAATTGTCAAAGCACAAACTTTTAACCTTTATGAAAAATATTAAATGTAGAAAGTTTGCTTTTCTCTTCACGAATACTATATAAAAATATGTTAAATTCATTGAAGAAAAACATAGTAGCACAAACTGTCATTCATCGATTGCATTTAATTCTTAGTTGCCTGGCACCAAGAGCCAGAGTATAGCTTAATATTGCCTGCTTAAAAACCTTTCATTTTCCAATGCATTTATGTAATCTTAAAGTTGCTTATTCTAGGCATATTTTTGCTGTTTTCTGAAATTAATCACATAATTGAACATTTTTGTTGTTGTTGTTGTTGTTGCTTTACTGTTTGAGGCGAAGGGAATATGGCCCAGGGTGACTTCAAAATTTATGTATAACCCAGCGTGACCTTGAAATACTGATCTTCCTGCCTTTGCCTCTTAAGTGTTAGAACTGCAGGAGTAAGACACCAGGTCTAGCTACTTTGCTTGTTTGTTTTTGTTTTTTTATGGTTCTTGTTATTGTTGTTTGTTTTGGGCTTTTGGGGGGGCAGGGATTGGAGACAGGATGTCATTGTATCAAAAATTAGCCTTGAAATTTGCCAGAACCAAAGACTAGAAACTCCTAACCCTCCTGACCCTCTACCTGCTCAGCACTGGGTTTATAGACATGTACCTCCACAGTTTTATTTCTTTATCCTTTGAGACACTCTCTTATATTCCTGGGTAGCCTCAGATCCCCTATGTAGCTAAATCTGGCCTTGAACTCCCAGTCCTTTTGTCTGTGTCTCAAAAATGTTGGGAATCACAAACACAGACCATCCTGCCTGGCTTGAACCACTTTAATAAAACTGAGTAATAATCTACATTTTAAACAACTGCATGATCTCTGGCAAAATGAATATATTGTTATTTCTTCCTAGCACATGTTTAAATTGTTTTTAGTTCTTTGCCATTATAAACAGTTGCGTAAAAATACAAATATTTGTTCTCAAGAATAACTTCTTCAAAGCAGAATGGTTAAGTTAGGTAGAATGTAGACTCTAAGTTCTTGTAATTTGTCAGGTTTCAAAGCATGGCCCCAACCAAATAAAGTGCCTGAGTAGTTTCTGCTTAGCTCCTCCCAACCCCCAAACCCCTGCCTCAGCAGTAATTTTTAAAAATTTTTTTAAAAATCCCTTCTATTACAGTAATTTTTCAAATCTGTCTTTATTAAAGTATGTTTAAAATAAATGAAAATAAAACCAAAAAGTCTAGCAGTAAAAATTAATATGCAACACCTAACCAATAGTTTAGGCCATATATTTCTGCCTACTTATTTTAAAAATTAACTACTGACTTAAAATTTTATGATTATAGTTGTCAGTACACAACTCTGGGTTTTTTTTGTTGTTGTTTTCTACAGTACTCCCACATATTTGCCAAAAATAAAGGCTATGAAAAGGAAGTTCAGCACAAACTCAATCTACTGTTGGTCTTTTTAAATTTTCAGCGCAAAATGCAGCAGGCAGTACCAATGAGCTGGTGGTTCACCAAGTTCCAGGCAAAGCATCAGAATTTGTCATCAGCAATTGAATGACAGCTAGAAAAAACATTTAACACTCCCTGCCTAGACAGAAAGAAAGGGAGGGAGGAAGACGGTATGAGGAAGGAAATAAAGAAGGAGGAAGGAAGGAAGGAAGGAGAGGAGGGAGGGAGGGAGGGAGGGAGGGAGGGAGGGAGGGAGGGAGGGAGGGAGGGAGGGAGAAGGAAAACGAGGACCCCACAGTAATGAGTTAAACATCCAGCATGGTCTAATTGCTTTTGTCCATCACCTTCTTGTATAAGCTGCTGCTTCCAAGGAAGCAGGAATGTAGTTTTACAGGAAAACTACATTGCTGGCCAGTCATAAGATGGATATAATCTTTGATCGTGCCCAAGTCTTAATGTTTGGTCTCAGCTTTGTGTTGAAACCCTCAGCACCAGAGTAATGGTGACAAAAGGGAACGTCTTTGGAACATTGTAGCTGTCCAGCAGCCATGGATGAACTGAGTTACCTGAAAGAGGGGCTGGAAATGAAATAGGACAGGGTGCAAGAGAAGGATGAAGCCAAGACCAAAGTTTGTGATCAAGGCTCACAGCTTACGAGTCAGCACTGTGTTTAGAGAGGGAAAGCACACAGAGCCCCATCCTTTATGTCAGCAGCACTGAGTTGCCAAGCAAGCTCACCGGGCTGTCTACTCCTGTAGGAAATTGACTCCACCTGGGTCATTAAGGTCCAACTGTGGCAAACACTTAAGGTCTACTTAGCTTGTTCAAGGCTGGGGGAAGGGCACAGAAGATAATAGGTCACAAGAGCAGAGCCCTCACAGCTAGAATTAGGGCCTTTATGAAAGAAACCCTGGAAGAATCAGTTAAAAGTAGCTTTCTGATCATCTCAGTGGAGCATGAATCCCATAGCCAGCAGCTTTATCTAAATGCTGATGTGTAGATAACTTTGAAATTACAGTTAGCTAAGCATGTTCCTCCTCAATTTCATGTCTGCCTGGAATCCTAGAATGTAAATCTATTTGGAAATAGAGTGCTTGAAGATGCCATTAGTTAGGTTAGTGAAGCATTTACACACCAAGGACAACAAGCTGCCATCAGAAACTAAGAAAAAGTCAGGGAATAAGTTCTCTTGGAGCCTACAAAGAGACTAACACTACTGCTACCTCAATAAAAGATTCCTAGGTTCAAGAATTATGAGATACGAAATTTTAATTGTTTCAGAAAATCTACTTTGTGATAGTTTGATGGATCTAGAAAACTAGTATAAATAATACAGATGATGCTATAAAAAATCTATAACATCCCTTAATGTGGTATGGCTGGGGTGTCTGTTGCCAGATGAACACTTAACACTTCTCTGACTATGACCAAGTAATTGGAGTTTGGCTGGGTGTTTTCAGGACCATGGCCTCTTATTCAAGAACAAAAGACATGGTTCACACAAATTGCAAAGGTAACAGGGACATTTAATTCCAAATAAGGTGATGACCCAGATTAGTGATGACACACTGTCGATATTGACAGTAAGCCACAGGAGTGAAAAGGGCCTCAGTAATTATTTGGGTCTTCCTTTTATGGTGCTTGGGAAAAAGAACAGTTTGGTTACTATGGGTGCAGTGTAGGTAGTTTTCTTTTTCGAGTTATACATAACTATTTTCCCACTTGTATTCACCTTCTCATAATACATCTAATTTTAATTATCTGTGTCCAATTATGCATATGTATGTGTCCAATTATGCATGGTAAACAGAGGAATCTCCATAAGATTTCCTTTTGAGGACAGTTTGCCTTATTACATGGGCCTCCAACACCAGATCAAACCTGATTATCTCTACTTTATACCTAGATGTATAGAAATACGTTTAAATTTAAACTGCCAAAGTTTATGGGCCATTAAGGGGAGAAGAAATGTATGTGCAGATGCAAGCCCTAGGTCACTTACATGCTGCTAGTTTCATTGTCTCAGAGAGGTTTGTATCATGTGTACAGATAAGCGTCCTAGGCTGCCATTGTTAGAAGAAAGTTGTAGGTACAGGCCAAGTCAGGTTGAGTCCTGAGTTTCTAAAGTATTTCCTATTCTTACCTGCCTCTCTTCAACAACCAGCTGGATTCTCTCTCTCTCTGAAGACTTCATGTGATGTTTTCTTGATATGTCTGCTCAACAACAACAACAACAACAAAAAAATACTATTTTGAAACTGACAAATCCTCTTCCCACCCATGGCTTTCAAGGAACTATATAGTCCTTGACTAGAGTTTTTATGATACATTTGCATCATTTCAAGCAAAGACATGAGCAAATCTATTATACATTCCAATTTCCCAGTAGACTATTAAAGCTTCCAAATACATTCCTCATCAATTTCATCTAGATGATTTAATTTCTATGCATTTTTACCTTAATGAAACAGCAGAGGAAATACCCTTTCCTAAAGAAACATACAAATATTTACACATATTTTACTTTTCTTATGGAAATAGAATTTGCTCCATAAAATGAGACCGAGCATTGTAGTGAAAGTTCATGATTATGGATTAAACCTAGACAGGTGAGTGTCTCAGACACATATTAAACTCCTCAAGGGTAGATATCTCCCATTACTTCCATAAAAGGAAATTTTGACATATAAAATTTTATTTTAAAAAGGTTTCTTCATAGCTGGGCGGTGGTGGTTCATGCCTGTAATCCCAGCACTCTGGGAGGCAGAGGCAGGCGGATTTCTGAGATCGAGGCCAGCCTGGTCTACAGAGTGAGTTCCAGGACAGCCAGGGCTATACAGAGAAACCCTGTCTCGAAAAAACCAAATTAAAAAAAAATTTCTTCAGCATACTGCTTTTTAAATTTTTTTTTGCTTTTTTAATTTTATTTTTGAGATTACTATATAATTACATAATTTCTTCCTTCTTTTTTCTCCCTTTGAATCCTCCCATATACTCCTCTTTGCTACTTTTCAACTCAAGTTCATGGCCTCTTTTTTCTTTAATGACATGCATTCATGTATGTGGACCTGTATCTGTGTCTATATCTTTCTAAATATAACCTGCTCAGTCTGTTTAATGTTGCTTGTGTGTAAATTTTCAGGGCTCCCATTTGGTACTGGATAACCAATACCAGTGTTCTCACCTAGGGAAGACTGTTTCTCCCACTCAGCATTTCTCAGTTGCTTGTAGTTCATTGTGAATGGTTCGGCTATCAGGATTTCCCCCACCCACTTTGACATGTTTATTGTTGTCCTTGTTCAGCTCATGTTTAGGCAGTCTGGATATTCTTCCTGACATTACTAGGAGACAATCTTATGGCAAACTCCCTAACCCTGTAGCTCGTAGACTATTTCTGCCCCCTTTTCTGCAATGTCCCCCTGAGAATTAAATGCAGTGGTTGTTTCATAGATGTGTCTGCTGGAACTAGGCTGTACAACTCTATATTTTGATTGGCTGTGGTTTATCTGTAATGGTCTCTGTTACAAAGAGAAATTTCTTTGACAAGGGATGAAGACAAATTGTATCTGTGGATATAAGGACAAATATTTAGAGAGTAATTAGAGATTGTTTGGGTTTAGTAAAGTGGTAGTTTAGGCTCTCCTCCAAGATCCATGATATACTATCCCTGTCTAGTTGGCTAGGTTTCCGTTACCAGGAATGGTTGTTTTCTTATTAGAAAGGTCTTAAATCCAACTAGAGAGCTGTTGGTTACTGTCAGGGTATAAGTGCCACTACTGTATTCCTGGGATTATCATGACATGTTGGTCATTGTGGTTGAGTGGTGGCACTGGCCAAACAGGCAACAGTGGAGTGAGGAGGCCTGATAGCGACCCAAGGACATGGTCCTCTGTCTACCGCAAACTGCCATGTCATTAGTTCCACTTCCCTCTGCCATGTTCCTACTCCATTAAACCATTTTTAAAAAGCATCTTCCGATAAAACCTGCCTTTTTTTAGTTGGTTCATGGATATTGTATGTTCAGCAGGCTCATTGTCTATCACCCAAGCTCCCTGCAAAACCCCATCTTCTATCACCCAACTCCCCATGAAGCCTCCATGTGGCTCTCTTGGGAAGTGGTGGCTACTCCATCTTCTACACAGTTGCAAGAAAATTTGTATATATTTATTTTTTTAGGTAAATAATCAATAGTATTATTTTAGACATAATTACTGTTATTTTACCCTCCTCCCCACTTCTGTTCCCTTTCTGTTGCTCTGTAAATCCCTGTCTTGGCAATGGTCTCTTTTTTACTTTCCTGGTTTCGGCAGTTCCATCGGGATATGTATTCACATCTGATGAAATGATGATACTAGGAGTTTCTAATAAGAGAGAACGTGCAACATTTATTTGGGGGAGGATTGGGTTATCTAACTATATTATCTTTTCTAGTTCCACCCATTTACTGGCTGTAAAAATTTTAAGCAGTTTATATCATGATTTTTTTCTGTCTCCCTCAATTGTAGTGCAATTGTGGTAAATAGTTTTGCAGGTATATTAGTGGAGTTTGGTCATGGCAGAGTTGGAATGCATTGCTCCAGGCTCTTTTGATTTTAAAATGTCCATTGAGAAATCAACTGTTAGTCTACATGGTTTTTCATTTATATATGACTTGTGTTTTGGTTTTTCAATACACCCTCTGTGTTCTATATACTTAGTGTTTTAACTATGATAAGCCATGGAAAATTTCCTTACTGGTCTTGTCTATTTTGTGCTCTGTGTGCTTCCATTTCTATGTGTCTTTCTTTTGTTTCTGGAAGTATTCTTTTATGCTCTTATTGAAGATCTGGTCTATGCCATTGACTTGGGATTCATCTATGCCTATAATTCGAAGGTTTGTTTTTATCATAGTGTCCCACATTTCTCATATGTTTTGTTTTGTTTTGCTTTGCTTTGCTTTGGTTTGCTTAATTTTCTTATATTCCTTGTGTATTTGTCTAGATCCTCTACTCTTATCATTGAGTCCTGAAATTCTATCTTCTGCTTAATTCATTCTACTTGTAAGACTAACCTTTGAGTTTTCTACTTGGGACTTTTAGGTTTTTGAACTCCACCTTCCTTTCAGCTTGAGTTCTTGTCAGTGTTTATACCTCCTTATTGATTCCATTCTCAAGACCTGAGTTTTTTTCATGGTTTCCATCAGCCTCACATCGTGTGTACTTGGACATCACTCAGCCTCCTGTGTTCTTTCCCCTTATTTCATTGGGATGTTTTTTTGTTTTAAACTCTTTGAATTCTTTGAGGAAGTTTATATTTGTTCTTTCAAATTTGTGTTCTAGGGTTTCATCTAGGCAGTTCTTACTAGCAAACATTACTTTAGGACTGGTTGATTCTGGAAAGAAGATACTGTCTTTATGTTTCATATTGTTTGTATTTTTGCCATGAAATCTGGGCCTTTGGACCTCTTTTGTTAGTTTTAATTCTGGTATGGATACAACAGTTTTGGGCAGAAAAGAGGTTATGTGGTCAGATTATACCTAGAGATTGAAAACTGAAAACAGTTTAAATGAAATGAAGTCAGATAGACAGAGGGGACTGTATTTGTGTATAGGATGTGCCTCCTGATTCATGCTTAGAGGTGAGTGTTTATCTGGAGGAACGGTTGATGTGTTGTGAGGGGTGTCTGCGGTTTGGGGGATAAGAAGAAAAGGTCCTGGCAGAAGGGACTATGGTGTAGACAAGGGATACTACACTAGTCCTGGGCACTGAATGTAGATCTGGCACTTTGAGGAGGTGATAATAGAGAAGGTAAGGAAAACTAACAGGCAATAGATCTCAAAGAAGAATGTTGAAGATATGGCTAGTGAAAAAGGTTGGCTGTGGTGCAGAAGGAAGTGGTCTAAGCCCTGTAGAAGGATATGGAATTTATGGCGTGGATGAGGATCCCAAGGGATCTGTGTGTGGTGGAATGTAGGGTGGGTCCCAGGGAATCTTATTATGACTTCTAAATGCTCCCTAGATGACCCATGGAGACAACCTGGGAAACTTAGATTTGTCCATTTAAGAAACTTCTCTATGATTTGTAAGTTTTCTCAGATTAAAACTAGATAACACCAAGCTGACTAGTGAGTGAAAAGATTGTTTTAATTACATTAATCACAAAGTTTTTCATTATTTATTTCTATAATAAACCGACTAAAACCAGGTTTTTCTATCTTAATTTTAAAGGGTCTTTAAATTTCTGAAAGATTGTCCATTTCCCCTAGATCCTGTTGTCAACAGCTTTTGTAGTGGGCACATTGGATGTAGTTTGTCCAACCTCCTTAAAGCAACAAAATCATGCTTTGGGTTGTTAGTGATATTTAAAAGGGCCCCTCCTATTTTGATTTCAACTTGATCACTTTCCAGATTTTTACCAGCACTTAGTCCCTAGACTGTAAAGGATGGACTGGACATTTGAGTGGAACAATCTGTGAGGAGGTCTGGGAACATGAGAGAAAGCAAAGTGGAGGAAAGACCCATAATTTCTGAGAAATTGATTTTTAGTTTCCATGGTGTCAAAGGTCAATGAACCTATTTAAATATAGGAAGCCACACAATACTTTTGTGGCCCACATCCCTTCTTAGATCTATCTTAATCCTAAACAAAGCTATAAGGAGACATTTAGGCCAGGTTAATCTTATTTGAAGTATGAATTATGTTTCTTAAAAGTTGATTCACTCTTATTTTTCCAGACTGGGTAATGTCAAGAGTATGATGGCTTCTATTAGTGTCTAATGTCTTTATGAAATATTTTAGGATAGCAGAAGTAAAATGTCCCCCTCGTGGTGTGTGTGTGTGTGTGTGTGTGTGTGTGTGTGCCCCAAATCATGGTACAACTTTTTCACCTTATCAGCAGTAATAGTTGTGTTACTAGGGTAGCTTCTGCCTACCTAGAGAGGTGGTCCACTATCACCAGTAAATACTTTAGGGTGTTTGTTTGCTTGCTTTTTGTTTGTTTGGTTTGATTTGGTTTTTACCTTTGACAATTTTGTGATGTCCCCATAATACTTTGAAAGGCCTCTTATATTTCTTTTGTTTGCCTTTCTGCAAGTCATATATTTCTTATAACTTTTAGTAATTGTGTGGACCCCATACAATCCTAAATGTTAAATTTGTATTGCGCATAGCCTCAAGTCCTTTTGATTCCCTCTTCCTATATGTGCACTTGTTAGAGTTCAGTCTCTGGTGTCTCTGATCAAGAGAACAAGGGACTTAATCAGAGGTATCTTGTCCCCTTGGCCTTGACTGGCCTTGGAGGACAAAGATCAAAAATTTGGCTGTGACCTTGACCATCCTATCCTCACTGGCATAGTCTCTAGCCCTTGTTGAACACCCAGAACACCCAGACATCTTCACCAGACTTGTAAGTTTAATTTTTGTATAATATTAAGAGTAGACAATTAGATAATAATTAGAGAAAACAACACAAACAGTTTTGAGAAAATCTTGGTTTATTATGACTATTTCCTAAAATAATTAAAGTATAACAAAGTAAGCAAAACCATAATTATCTTAATTGATTCATTAATTAAACCTAGAAATTTTAATCATCAAATATATATCATTTTTAAGTCCCACCATACACAAAACTTATATAGTTTATTTAGACTTTTTCTGAGTAGCTTTAAGCTTTTATAATTTTGCTATTTTTTTATTTTTCAGACAAAAGTCTAATTTTATTATACAAAATCCATTGTTGTTTGAACGTTTTCTTTTTTAAACTATTCACACCAGAAATATAATCTCATATTTATATACTTAAAAAATGAGCCCCACTTATTCTTTCTCTCTTATTTTATTTTATTTTCTCAATAAAGAGTTGAATCCAAAAAACATATACAGCACATTAAGGTTACCTGCCCAGGTACTTTTAATTATCAAGCTTTTTGTTGATTTTTTGTTGTTGTAAATCTCAAAAATACTTCCTTTTTCTTGATTTATATGGTGTGTGTGTGTGTGTGTGTGTGTGTGTGTGTGTTTCCTCACAGAACCTAAAAGTGATGTAAAATAAAGTTTACATTTTAGCAAGATCCTTGGCACATTATCAACATGACCTTGAAGTGAGATCCTCTTTGTAAATAAAACAAGACAGATAAAAGAAAAGCATAAAGAGCCCAAAATCTTTACATGTCAACCCTATAAAGTAGGATGATTTTGTTTTTATTTTAAGATTTATTTTTATTTTACTTGCATGGGTGTATGGGTACATGGAGCCCATAGAGGCCAGAAGAGTGTGCTTAGTCACCTGAAACTGGAGCTATAGACAGCTGTTGAACTTCCATGTAGGTGCTGGGAATTGAAGCTTAGTCCTCTGGATGAGCACCCAGTCATTTTACCTACTGAGTCATCTCTCCAGCCCATATAATTATAGCTTTAGATGACAGAAAATATGTATTTCCCTTGTTCTAGTCAAGAAAAATAGGAATATGTAGTTTCAAAGTTAGGTAGAAAGGTATTTTCCATGTCTGCTTCCACTTCACATCTACTGAAATTTCCTGGTGGGATCCACTTGGCGGGAGGAGAAAGAGAGAGAGAAGAGGAGAGAGAGAGAGAGAGAGAGAGAGAGAGAGAGAGAGAGAGAGAGAGAGAGATTCCTTAATACCCATCATGAATTTTTATGGAGATTATTTCTTGTACACTTTGTAAACTGAGCTGTCCTTGAAATGTTTCTTCTCCCTACATTTACAGATATTTTGCCTCTTCTGGGATGTGTCCCAGAGACCTATTGGGTTGGGATGGGGTGGGGTGTATTTTATTAGAATCAGATCTTTTGTCTTCTCTTTAGTGGAACAAGAAGCTTTGTTTTCCATCCTACTCTCTTAATATGAAAACATCATGATGCTCAGAACGCTTCAGAGTCCCATCTTATTCATTGATGGGTCAGTAGGGTTGACCACCTCATACTATATAGAATGTGTCCTCCAGATCTCCCCATTAGGTTTCACATAGAGATTTCTTGCAGTCTGCTTTATTGTTTTCTGTCTTCCCAAGTTCTTCCTGGAAGACTAGAGCGATGGATTGGAAGTCCACGCCCCTTTACTTTTGAATACATACTTCAGTTATGCCAGACATTCTCAGGGATGTTCCAACTACCAAAGAAACACTAATGCTTCTTTTTTCATTTTTAACACACCCACTTACCTACATACCTACCTACATACATACATTTACTTATTTTTATTTTATTTTGCTTTCCTTCATTACGAAGCTGTCTGCCCAGAACATCAACACCCTCATAGACTATTGAAAGGATGTCAGGAGAATCCTTATTTCTCCCTTTTTCTATCCTCTCGCGTTTTTTTCCTCTTCCCAGCACACACACACACACACACACACACACACACACTTTTTTATTTTCATTTTTTTGATTTCCTCTTTTTTTCCCCCACTTTTGGAATAATCTCAGACTCTCAGAGTAATGCCTTGGTTTCATCCTCCAAAAAAATCTCCAACCACTGAGTCATACTTCCTAATACAATTTTCTTACCTCCATACATATGTAACGTTACCCAGTCAGTGGTGGGACTTGCATTGAGTCTTTATCTCATGGTGCCAGTTTGCTTTTGACTTTTTGCGTTTCTGTTAGTTTCAGAGGAGAGAAGAGTGTCTTCACATCAGGCCTGCTTCTACAAGGTGGTGGGATCAGGATGAGTGAGAGTCAGTCTTCAAGACCCCTGGTCATAGAGAGAGAGCTCAATGTTGGGTAACAATGTGCAAGAAATGATCTCAAGAAAATGACACAATTCAAAGTACTTGGGCAAGGAAGCCTCTGGAAGAGTATGGAACCACAGCAAGTCAAACAGGCAAGCACACACAGCTGGAGGCCCGCTGGGATTTTATTCCTTACAGAAAGGAGTCCTGTGCCTCGCCTCACGCTGAGCAAGCAGAACTCCACCTCACAATTTTACATCACTGATAGATTTGAAATGATGTAGTGGTGGTAAGTAGAATGCAATTTTGAGCACCAAATTAAACACAAACTTCAATTTCAAGAACTACTGAACTTGGAAGAATTTTAATTTTTGCCAAACTGCTTCTTTATTATTTTTAAATAAGTTTTGTGTTGTTTAACCTTTTGACAGAAAAGGTTTTGCTTATATATTTATATTGTGTATTGCTTATATTTCTCACAAGTAAGTCATTTTAAGAGTATAGTATGACATATATGGTCACCTTAAAATGAATCCAGTGCCTGTAGACTTACCTAATGCAGGATGGCAAAAGACTGGCTTTCTTCTCTTCTGCCCCGGCTTATCCACACAAAGCTCTTTTCAGCTATGGACAAACCTTCACCTGAAATGGGTGTAGGAGGAGAACCGGACTGATGATGTGGAGGATGTGATGTGCAGTTTGTAAGAGAAGAACTGAAGAATGCCAGCCTAGCTTGGTAACAAAGGGCTCATTTGCTTTTCTGTAGCTGCAGAAACTAAAGATAGTAAGCTTCAAAGTATGACAAAGTTTGAGATTAGCATAAGAAAGCTTCGAGGGTGCTCTAATGGAGCATCTCCTGCAAAACTTTCTACTTTCCATTCTTAACAGAAGTGAATTACAGAAATTACCTCAATATCCAAATAGCACCTGTTGGTGAAAAAAAAAAAAAAGAACACTTTGAAATTTTCACTGAATAAACCAAAAAATGAAAGAATAATGAAAATTACTTGCAAATTACTTACCAGCCAGAGATGCAACCAAGATGTTCCTCAGAGGCTTATTATCTGACCTTGGGGCGCGGTATATTTGCAGGAGAGCCAAGCTTTGTTTACCTGGTTGAAAACCAAATAAATAAATAAATAAATAAATAAATAAAAATAAAAAAAATAAAAAAATACAAAACCAAAACACACAAAACCATGATGTCTGTTTTGTGTTGGCCAAATACTGCTGGTAATGGGGCTCGCACTGGAATGTGGCTGTCAAACCTAGTGACACAGCACTGGAGAAAACTTACTTTCCCTCTCCAAGCAGATATCAGTTGCAAATAGCTTCTTGGTTAGGGGTAGGGATACTTCTCTCTCTCTCTCAGTCCAGCTTGAACCTGTACAATTTTGTGCATGCTGTCAGAGTATGATGCATATGTGTATCAGCCCTGTTTCCTCTGGATGATGCTGTTTCCTTGAAATCATCCACCATTTTTGGCTCTTACAATCTGTGTGTCCATAGATCCATGAGCCTTGAGGGAAAGAGTGTGATAAAGACATTTCATTCAGGGATGACTGTTGCAAAGTCTCTCACTCAATACATATTGCCTAGTTATGAGTCTCTACGTTAATTAACATCTACTGCAAAAGGGAATTTCTCTTGTGACAGTTAAGGGAGGCATAGAACTATGAGAAGAGTGATGTGCTTTTATTGCTATGTTCCTAGTTTAGCAGAATAATAATAGTAAGTTTTTCCTAGGGCCAATGATGTATCAAGTCTCATGTTAATGACTACTTTTACAGTGTCTAGTATATGTTCTATGTCACAGAGTGGTTGGTTACTCCTGTGACATTTTGTGCTGCTCTGGCATCAGTACATCTGTAGGCGGTTACTGTTGTAGCTTGCAGGGTTTGTCGTTGGGTGGGTGATAGTGATTATTCTCTTGATATTCCAGTAGCATACAAAATACCTTCCAGCACCATCAATACTTGTCAGTAGGGATAAAGCTTCTAATTGGGCACCAGCTTGATCTCTTCATGTTTTATTATATAAGCAAGAAATATCTTCAGCCATCGACCCTTATCCTCAGGTTGCAGATGGTATCCAATACCTTTCACAATAGCCTGTGACATTTTAGAGAATCTATGTGATCTCTCTGATCAATGACTCAAGAAGATGTAATTCACTCCTGACACTAGAGACTTGGTGGCATAAGATAGCTAGTTGGAACATGTTCTCACTCATTATATAGTGGCTCTAGTTAGGTTTCTTTCATATGTGTATATATTTTAGGAAGATTATAGAATAGTAGGTTTCAATAACAGACTAGCTTTTCAAGAAGACTTCAGTGTTACTTGATTCTCATATTCCCTCCTTTGCCTTGTCTTCCCGTCCACGTCCCATGTAATCCTCTTGGTTTAGTGTCCACATAATCTCTTTATAACAGTATATTCTATTTCTCCTTCCTTGGAAAATTCCCTTTTTCCCCTCTTGGTTCCTTACTAGCTGCCTAACTTCTGTGGTTATTTTGATTAAAACATATCTATCTAGAGCCGGGTGGTGGTGGTGCACGCCTGTAATCCCAGCACTCTGGGAGGCAGAGGCAGGAGGATTTCTGAGTTCGAGGCCAGCCTGGTCTACAGAGTGAGTTCCAGGACAGCCAGGGCTGTACAGAGAAACCCTGTCTCAAAAAAACCAAATCCAAAAAACAAACAAACAAACAAAATCTATCTGGATCTTAAAAGGTAACATCTACATATAAGACAAAATATTCAATATTTGACTTTTTTTAGTCTGGATTACCAGACTTAAGATGCTTGTTTCTTATTCTATCCATTCATCTATGAACTTCATATTTTCATTTTTATCATAATGGCTGACACACCATTTTTTTTAATGTAATCCATTTTCATTATCCTTCTACCAGTTGATGGACATTTAGGCTATTTCCAATTTCTGGATATCATGACGGAAGCAGCAACAAACATGAATGAGCAAGTATTTTTGCAGTAAGTTACAGAGTCCTTTGGGTATATGCTTGAGAGTAGAATAGCTGGATCTTGTGGTAGATTAATTTTCAGCTCTTTAAGGAACCTCCACATTGATTTATATAGGGACTGTAAAAGTTTTCACTCACATTTACATCTTTGCCAGCATATATTATCGTTTGATTTTTATTGATCTTATCCACTATGATTAGAATAAGATAAAATATCTAAGTAGTTATACTTTGTATTTCCCCAATGGCTAAAGATATTGAACATTTTAAAAAGTGTTTCTCAGCCATTTGTGTTTAATTTTTTGTGAACTTTCTGTTTTGTTCTATACACTATTTTAGTGGGTTATTTGTTTGCTTGTTTGATTGTTACTCAGGTTTTTAGTTATTGATATATTTAGCTATTAATGCTCTATCAGGTATATACTTGGTAAAGATTTTTTTCCTATTGTGTATAGGGTTTTTTGCTTGGATGGTGTCCTTTGTGGTACAGAAACATTTTAGCTTCATGAAGTTGGTCTTAGTGTCTGTATTTTCTGGTGTCCTTTTCAGAAAGTTCTTTTCTATGCCAATTAATTCAAGAATATTCCCTACTTTTCTCTTGTATCTGCTCTTACGTTGAGGACTTTAATCTATCTCAAGTTGAGTTTTTCTACAGGATGATAGCTGTGTCTCTATTTTAATTCTTCTACATACAGCTATCCACTTTCACTAGCAGTATTTGTTGAAGATGCTATCTTTTCTCCAGTGTGTATGTTTTACTTCTTCATCAAGAGTCAGTTTTCTGTATCTATGTGAACTGTTTCTGAGTCTTTAATTGATTAGCATCTAGAGGAGACATATTTTACTGGTTATTTATGTTCCTGATTTCATTCTGGGATATATGTACCTGGAATGACGGCTTTTGAAATGATTATTGGTGTGGATATTTTGTCTCACCATTGTTAGGTGAGTGTTCTGTCCTTTGGTTGTTATTGCCCACTTTGTTTCCTATCTAAGTTTGGAGGTTGCTGTGTCTCTTGTTAAGAGAGTTTGTGGTTCCATGAGAAGTCATAAGGGTAAGATGGGCAAGAGTACTGCCTGACAGAGGTGACAGAGAAGAAATAGGGGGACCCTAGAGCTGGGTCCTCACCTAGAGGCTGAGTACAAAGGGATGGATATGGACTTGGAGGAGGAGCTAGGGTAGGCTGGAGGCAGTAGACTTAAAGAGTATTTTTGAAGAGTCCTGAATGGAGGATAAGAAGGAGTGGAAATGTCATCTACATGAATTTCTACCTAGTGTCTATAATAAATAGCTTGTAAAGCTTTCTTAGGCCCTGAAAAGTTTCTAATGTCATTGATTGATAAGAGTTAAGTTTTGGCTTTGTCCACATCTAGCCCTTTGGAATTAAGTGAAATGACTTTGTTCTTTGTTTAAATTATCCTGTGTATTCTCCTTGCTATAGCACTTCTTTGGAAGATAGAAACAATGCTACTATATAAACAAACAAAACCAACCAACAAAATAAAAACAAGAGGCTAATGATGACCCAATTGGGACCATCAAAACGTCTTATGGTAACCTTTAGAAAAAAAAACCCTGGAAAAGTAGCTAATTGGTTGAGGCTGGAGGGTTCAGAAAGACTGATTGTTAAGGCTTGTCCCTGAGGAAGGAGGACGTATTGAAGGTATCTACAGCAACACCCATACTTTAGTTCCTCATTTAACTTCTAGGACAGATGGTTTTGTCTTATCAGATTAGGCATCCAAGCCACTTCCTCAGCCATCCTATAATCTCATAATTGAAAAGAAGAGAAAAAAAATATTAGCAACCTCCTAAGATATGATTTGATAGTCACCAAAATTGTTTGTATGAATAATACTACAAAGTCACTTATGTGTGGCTCACCTTAAGAAGCACTTACCTATACTAGTGGGTACATTCTGCTCTATTCTTTCTTAGAATGCCTGTCTAATAACTTCTGTGTTAAAGCCAGGTGTGGTGGCACACGCCTGTAATTCCAGCACTTGGGAGGCAGAGGCAGGCGGATTTCTGAGTTAGAGGCCAGCCTGCTCTACAGAGTAAGTTCTAGGATAGCCAGGACTACACAGAGAAACCCTGTCTTGAAAAAAGCCAAAAAAAGAAAAAAATAACTTCCATGTTGAAGTCTACACTACACTGTCTTTCTGATAATCTCTAATCCTGCTTCAAATTTGACTCCTTAATTCTTCTCTGTGGCAAAGCAAGGATCTGGATTCAGTCAAGTGGAGCTTTCTGAAATAGAACTCCTTAGCTTACTGTAGGTATTCTGGGCTTTATCTCTTGCTGTACTGCAGTGGAAAATATCATGTAAGTGTCTATCTAAGAGGGACAACAGAATCACTCTTTAATTTACAAAAAGCTATTCAAGAATATGTGTGTGTGTGTGTGTGTGTGTGTGTGTATGTGTACAAGGACTCAGACTCAGAGCCTTGTACATGCTTGTACATACTCTACTTATATATATGGTTGAGGCTGGAGGGTTCAGAAAGACTTATTGTTAAGGCATGTCCCTGAGGGAAGAGGAAGTATTGAAGGTATTTACAGCAGTATTCATATTTTAGTTCCCCATTTAACTTCTAGGAGAGATGGTTTTGTCTTATCAGATTATGCATCCAAGCCACCTCCTCTTTTTTGCTTTTATTTTTTTAAAGATTTATTACTTTTATATGTGTATTTGCTTGCAAGTCTGTATGTGCACCATGTATGTACAAATACCTGCAGAGGCCAAAAGAGGGTGTTTGATCCCCTGGAACTGGAGTTCCAAGTGGTTGTGAGCCACTCAATGTAGGTGTTGGGTATTAAACTTGGGTCTTCTACAGGAGCACCAAATGTTCTTAATTTCTGTGCTTTCTCTACAGTTCTACATACACAATTTGACAGATTACTGGTTAGAATCTTGCCTCTGGTCTCTGGCTATGTGAGACTGCCACTTAATAATGGAGCCTTGATTTACCTTTCTGGTTCCCCATTTCTTTAATCATGGCATATTGTATTAGAACTCACCTTCTAGCAGTGGTTCTCAGCATGTGGGTCATGGCCCCAACAAGGGTTGCATATCAGATATGCATATCAGATATTTATATTATGATTTATAACAGTAGCAAATTATAGTTATGAGGCAGCAATGAAAATTTTATGGTTGGGTGTCACCATAACACACATGATATGATTGAGTTATTCCCATGAAGAACTGTCTTAAAGGATCACAGTGAGAATCTCTGCCTCATAGGATAGGCTAAGGTTAAATGAGACAATGCAGTGTAGAATTTAGAACCATATATAGATAAACTCTGAAAGTCAGATGCTTGATTTCATAATAGTCTATTCTGATCATATTCAACCTTATCTTATCTTATCTCCTACCAGCCTCTCTCACCTCTAAACAACACCCCTCCCACTTTTATGTCTTGTTGGTTTCTGTTTTGTTTTGATTTTATGACTGAGTTTAACCGAATCATGCCTTGCACTATACACAGGCTTAAAGTCTATTCTGGGAGATGTCATGGCTCTACTAGAAATTCCACTGATGATATTTTGTTAAACACTGGTGCTGTTGTTGTTCATAGGCTTCATAGCTGGGTAGGATTATTGGTTGTTTCCCTCCTTTGGAAGCTTGCAGAGTGTCTTCTGGTGCCATGAAAGCTAAAACTCTGGAAGAAGGTTTTCAGGTCAGTTGCAGCTCAGAACTTGTGTTTGAAGTATATGGAATATTTAAGGACTTACTATGGTGAGAATTTTGGTTTCTTTGAAAAACATGGAAATTTTATAAGAATATGTTTTCATTTTAATCCTAGGTGTGGGATGTGGGGTTGCTTCAGACTGTCCATAGAAGCAGACTCTGATTTGCCTCATGCTCTAACAGAGGTGTGATTTTGCCAACTGCAGATAGTTTTTGTGATTATGTGATGTATGGAATTCTGGGGACTTTTCAGAGGGTATATAAATGCTAGGATCCTGAGAGGTGGTAGGTGTTGTTTCAGGCAATGGATAGAAGGGAATGGATCTAGAAAAGATTATATTGAGAGAAGTAACCCAGACCCAGAAAGACAAATGTTCTCTCTTATATAAGATACTAGCTCCAAATCTTCACATGTAAGTACATACCATGCAGCAACTGCAGAAACCAGAAAGTAAAACTGGACCATTGTAGGATTGTTTGGGTGGAGAAACAATGGAGAACATACATAACAGACTATAAGTGATCTGATAGGAAAATGTGGGTTCTAATGAGATGAAGCAAGACAAATACACATGGAAGGTTAAAAAAAATACCTGCAAGGATGTCTGAAAAGGTAATAAAGAGTCATATACTATTAACTAACCACCTAAAGTACCTATAATATGGATATATCAGTATAAAATTATACATAATTTAAATGAAATTTTCTCATCTAGAAAATCATAGAGCATTCTGACAATGCTCTGTCCAAGAGGCATCTAACAAAAACCCCAATACTATGCTTGAGAAATCTTTTCTTCAAGTGTTGGTCAAGATTGTCTAAAAGACTCCCAAAACATCATAGGTTATTGTTGTTTATTGCTCTTTGTTGTTCTCCAGAAGTAGAAGCTAAGTTGTAGCCAGACTTTGGCTACTTTTGGGATTCTTCTTTCTTCTACCCTTTCTACTACTTTCCCATCCATGAAATTTCCTAACACAAGATAATAAAGAAAGAAAGATAGAAGAGAAAGGGGTGAAATTATTGTTAGACCTTTTCCTGCTAATTAGGTGAATCAAATTTCTTGGAGCAAGTTTGATCTTCAGCAGTGAGATATCTAATTTCTTCTTTCTTCTTTGCACTCTATTACTTAACAAACTGTGACCAAGCAACAACCAAGAATCCATGTGTGTTGTCTTCAGTAAGAGTCTTACCATCTAGTTTTAGTGGGAAGCCAAGGGCAATGGCAATAGCCTGTACTCTGGCAGTGTCTAAAGGTTGTTCCCTGACCAACAATTATAGAGTAGTAACATACACCTAACATTGGCATCTTGGTTTTAAAAAAAATCAGTTAACTTCTTGTGATAGCAGATAGCAGCATTATCTGTGGAGTAGTTAGCTCTGTTCAAGCTTCTTTTAAAAGAAGCTTTTGTTTTTAGTTAGCCTCTAGTGTAGTATGGTTCTTTGTGGGCTTTTTTCATACATCTGTAGTTTGGTTTACACCTCCCCTGTACCCAGATCTCTCCATCTTGAAGAACTGGGAGAAAAATCAGTTACTATTGATTAAGGTCCTAGCAAACTGACCTCAACAGATGATTTCCCTTGTTGGCAGTGTTTCTCTGTATTATGTTGTTGGAATTATTGTTATAATAAGCCCATATAAAAGACACAAATTCAGATATTTTATACATAAGGCAAATGCCTAAATTGGGCAGATCTAGGACTATTCTATCTTATTCCCCAGCTATAAAGCCCCTTGTTACATGTCGATTCTCTTGGCCATGTGGTTCTAGTCCATGGCAGCTTCCTCCTCTCTGTCTTTCTCCTCTCCTTCTCTACCTGCAACCTTCTCTCAAATCTCCAGACTCACCTTAGGCCCTCCACTGCCCAATCACAGACTATATCCTTTTATTGAGTAGAGCATTGTTCAGTTTCCATATGTATGTAGGCTTTCTGTTGTTTTTGTTGCTATTGAAGACCACTTACTCTATAGTGATCCTATAGGAGGCATGGGATTAGTTCTATCTTCTTATATATGTTGAGGTCTGTTTTGTGACCAATTATATGGTAAGTTTGGCAGAAGGTACCATGAGGTGCTGAGAAGGTATATATTCTTTTGATTTAGGATGAAATGTTCTATAGATATCTATTAAATCCATTTGGTCTAAAACTTCTGTTAGTTTCACTGTGTCTCTGATTAGTTTGTGTTTCACTGATCTGTCCATTGAGGAGAGTGGGGTGTTGAAGTCACCCACAATTATTGTGTGGGGTGTGATGTGTGCTTTAAGCTTTAGTAAAGTTTCCTTTAAGAATGAGGGTGCCCTTGTATTTGGAGCATAGATGTTCAGAATTGAGAGTTCTTCCTGTAGATTTTTCCTTTGATGAGTATAAGGTGTCCTTCTGTGTCTTTTTTGATGACTTTTGGTTGAAAGTCTATTTTATTGGATATTAGAATTGCTACGGAATATGACATGTAAAGTCATTTCATTATTAAATGATCTTTTGACATTGAGACAGGTCTGCTTCTGACAGTACCCCCATTCTACTTCAACGAAGATGAGGAGCATCAGTAATCTCCATATGGATTTGCTTCAATCATGGCAAGCTAATCACTAGACAAGAAATGTCCTAACTTCATTTGCAGACAAAATGCTGTTCAAAAGGACAGACAGATGTAGGATAGTTGGCTGCTAAGCTCTGCCAAGATACGGTAAGCTAGGCCTTCATAATTACCACTTCATTTAGGGACTGTCAGATGTTCTGGGACAGAAGGCTGAAGATAGATACTCCAGCATTATAAAGAATGTTGGTGACTATCCTGGTAGTCAGTTGTCTCTGTCATTTAATTCCTGCATTCCTGTGCTTTCTGCATACTTTATTAATATGTCTCTGAAGGGATTGAAGATTAGATAGCTATAGTCACACAACTGAACTTAAGTTCTTGAGCATTTAAAAAGATGTTCTAGATTTGAAAAGATGGTTTTAGGATGAAAATATGAGTTCAAATGAGAAAAAAAGATTTAGATACAGAGTATGAACTCCTTAAGATAGGATAGATGGTTAAATACCTTATCTAAGTTACAAAGTACAAACCTTTTAGTCTAATTCATACCTAACAATTTTCATAATTGTTCAATAATAGTTCCTACTATGTATGTATATATATATAGTTTGTTACTAAAAGATAAAAAGCCTTTTTTAATTAGACAAAAAGGGATAAATATAGTGGGTCAGTCTGATCTTCTTTATATTCGAAAGCTAAAATTGCCTCTTCAAGATGTGGTTGCCTACACCCCCAACCAAGCAGATTCTCACATACTCAAGTGATGCCATGTGAACCTTCAATGATACCTTGGTCAAGGAAGAAATAAGGAAAGGAATCAAAACCTTTTTAGAATTTAATGAAAATGAAGGCACAACATACCCAAATTTATGGGACACAATGAAAGCAGTGCTAAGAGGAAACCTCATAGCTCTGAGTACCTACAAAAAGAAGCTGGAGAGAGTATACGCTAGCAGCTTAACAGTACACCTGAAAGCTTTAGAACAGAAAGAAGCTAATACACCCAAGAGGTGTAGAAGGCAGGAAATCATAAACTCAGGACTGAAATCAACCAAGTAGATACAAAAAGAACTATACAAAGAATCAACAAAACCAGGAGCTGGTTCTTTGAGAAAATCAACAAGATAGATAAACCTTTAGCCAGACTAATGAGAGGGCACAGAGACAGTATCCAAATTAACAAAATCAGAAATGAAAAGGGAAATATAACAAAAGAAACTGAGGAAATTAAAAAAAATATCATATTCTACTACAAAAGCCTATACTCAACACAACTGGAAAATCTGAGGAAATGGACAATTTCCTAGACAGATACCACCTACCAAAGTTTAATCAGGGTCATATAGACCATCTAAATGGTCCCATAACCCCTAAAGAAATAGAAGTGGTCATTGACAGTCTCCCAACCAAAAAAAAAAAGCACAGGATCAGATGGTTTTAGTGCAGAATTCTATCAGACCTTCAAAGAAGACCTAATATCAATACTCTTCAAACTATTCCACAAAATAGAAGCAGAAGGAACACTAATACTTTAACATTCAGCATCATTTTATGTTAAAGGCCTTGGAAAGAGCAGGAATTCAAGCCCACACATAAACTTAGTAAAAGCAATATACAGCAAAACAGTAGCCAATAGCAAACTAATTGGAGAGAACCTATAAGCAATCCCACTAAAATCAGGGACCAGACAAGGCTGCCTTCTCTCTCCATATTTATTCAACATAGTACTTGAAGTTCTAGCTAGAGAAATTAGACAACTAAAGGAAGTCAAATGGATACAAATTGGAAGGGAAGAAGTCAAATTATCAGTATTTGTAGATGATACCTAGTATACTTTAGCAACCCAAAAAACTCCACCAGAGAACTCCTAAAGCTTATAAACAACTTCAGCAAAGTGGCCAGATATAAAATTAACTCAAGCAAATCAGTAGCCTTCCTATACTCAAAGGATAAGCAGGGTGAGAAAGAAATTAGGGAAATGACACCCTTCACAATAGCCACAAACAATATAAAGTATCTTGGTGTGACTCTAACCAAAGTGAAAGATCTGTATGACAGGAACTTCAAGTCTTTGAAGAAAAAAAAATCCAAGGAGACCTCAGAAGATGAAAAAATCTTCCATGTTCTTAGATTGGAAGGATTAATATAGTAAAAATGGCCATCGTGCCAAAAGCAATATACAGATTCAATGCAATCCCCATTAAAATCCCAATTCAATTCTTCAAAGAGTTAGAAAGAGCAATTCTCAAATTAATCTGGAATAACAAAAAAAAACCCAGGATAGCTAAAACTATTCTCAACAGTAAAAGAACTTCTGGGGAAATCAGTATTCTGGACCTCAAGCAGTACTACAGAGCAATAGTGTTAAAAACTGCATAGTATTGGTACAGTGACAGGCAGATAGATCAATGGAATAGAACTGAAGACCCAGAAATGAACCCACACACCAATAGTTTTTTTCATCTTTGACAAAGGAGATACAACCATCCAGTGGAAACGAGGTAGCCTTTTCAACAAATGTTGCTGGTTCAACTGGAGCTCACCATGCAGAAGAATACAAATCAATCCATTCTTATCTCCTTGTACTAAGCTCAAGTCCAAGTGGATCAAGGACCTTCACATAAAACCAGACACACTGTAACTAACAGAAAAGAAACTCTGGAAGAGACTTGAGCACATGGGTACAGCAGAAATTTTCCTGAACAGAACTCCAGTAGCTTATGCTCTAAGATCAAGAAGTGACAAATGGGATTTTGCACCAGGGAGCTGGGAGACTTTACAGCCTTCTGTGCATAGCAGGCCAGGAGGGAGTGATCTCCCAGCAGGCTTTCACTTTTGAGCACAGAGGTGAGATCTCCACCTTCTCTCTGGAGGGGCCCCAGCTAGGAGCACACAGGGCCTAAGATCAGTGGAGCAACTGGGACTGAAGTCTTCCCACCTGCCTCCATTTGCACCAGGGAGCTGGGAGATTCCACAGCCATCTGTGCACAGCCCGCCAGGAGAGAGTGATCTTATAAAGGCAGACCTATCAGAATCACACCAGGCTTCTCACCAGAGACCATGAAATCTAGAAGATCCTGGGCAGACCTCATATGACCCTAAGAGAACACAAATACCAGTCCAGGCTACTCTACCCAGGAAAACTCTCAATCATCATAGATGGATAAACCAAGATATTCCATGATAAAATCAAATTTTCACAATATCTGCCCACAAATCCAACCCTACAAAGGATAATTGATGGACTATGCCAACACAAGGAGAGAAACTACACCCTAGACAAAGCAAGAACGTAATCTTCTTCCAACAAACCCAAAAGAAGATACTCACACAAACATAAAAATAACATTGAAAATAACAGGAAGCAACAATCACTAGTCCCTAATGTCTCTTAACAACAATGGACTCAACTTTCCAATAAAAAGACATAGACTAATGAAATATTTCTCATTAGTAATTAGATTAGATGTAAATCTTCAATTTTATCAGAAAATGTTTGCAATTCCCCTTTAAATTAATTCAGTAATTTCCTTTATGTCTACCATTTTATTTGCATGATTTTTCATGATAATCTTCAATTTTAATGTCTTTCTATATACTTCCTTTATTTTCTCAGAAATGTTTTCAAAGTAAATCTTTGATTTTATCACAAATGTTTGTAATTCCACCTTCAATTAATTTAGAGTTTTTAAATCAACCATTCTTTATGTAAAATTTTCCATGAAATAGTCAATTTTAACTTGTTTCTTTATTTATTTCTTGAATTTTACCAGAAATATTTTCCATGTAAATCCTCAATGTTATCTGAAAATGTTTATAATTCCACATTCAATCAACAGAATTATTTTATGCCTATCATTTTATCTACATAATTTCCATGATAATCTTTAATTTTAGCATACTTTTCTATATACTCCTACAATTTTATCAGAAATATTTTCCATGTAAATCTTCAAGTGTATCAGAAAATGTTTATAATTCCACTTTTAACCAATTTAGGAATACTTTTATGCCTACCATAAAAATATTATATCTATATAAACTTTTCCATGATAATCTTCAATTCTAACATGTTTTTTCTACATTTTTCTACAATTTTATCAGAAATATTTTCCACATAAATCTTCAATTCTATCATAAAATGTTTCTATCCCATATTTCAATTAATTTACCAATATTTTGCATGTGTACCACTTTACTCCTTAGTTTTCCATGAAAATTGTCAATTTTAACGTGTTTATCTGAAATATTTTCCATGTAAATCTTTAATTTTATCATAAAGTATTTTTACTTCCCTTTACTTCCCTTTTTGATAAATAAAAAAATTAAAATAAAAAACTCAACACACACATACATACACACAGACCCACAAAATAATTGACAAATGGGACCTCATGAAATTACTAAGTTTCTGTAAAGTAAAGGACACTGTCAAAAGGACAGAATGGCATCCAACAAATTGGGAAAAGATCTTTACCAACCATACATCTGACAGAGGGCTAATATCCAATATATATAAAGAACTCAAGAAGTTAGACTACAGAGAGCCAAATAACCCTATTAAAAATGGGGTACAGAGCTAAACAAAGAATTTTCACCTGAGGAATATTGAATGGCTGAGAAGCACTTAAAGAAATGTTTAACATCCTTAGTCATCAGGGAAATGCGAATCAAAACAACCCTGAGATTTCACCTCACACCAGTCAGAATGGCTAAAATCAAAATCTCAGGAGAAAACAGGTGCTGACAAGGATGTGGAGAAAGAGGAACACTCCTCCACTGCTGGTGGGGTTGCAAGCTGGTACAACCACTCTGGAAATCAGTCTGGCAGTTCCACAGAAAACTGGGCATGATACTACAGGAGGACCCCGATATACCACTCCTGGGCATATACCCAGAGTGTTCCCCAGCATGTAATAAGGATACATGCTCTGCTATGTTCATAGCAGCCCTATTTATAATAGCCAGAAGCTGGAAAGAACCCAGATGTCCCTCAATGGCAGAATGCATACAGAAAATGTGGTATATTTACACTATGGAATACTACTCAGCTGTTAAAAACAACAAAATCATGAAATTCTTAGGCAAGCGGGTGAAACTGGAGAATGTCATCCTGAGTGAGGTGACCCAGTCACAAAAGAACACACATGATATGCACTCACTGATAAGTTGATATTATCCCAGAATACCTAAGAAACAATTCACATATCAAATGATGCCCAAGAAGAAGGAAGGAGAGACCCCTGGTCCTGAAAAGTTTCAATGCAGCAGTGTAGTGGAATACCAGGACAGGGAAGCAGAAAGTGGTTGATTGGGGAACAGAGTGTGGGAAGAGGGCTTTTGGGAGGGGGCATCCAGGAAAGGGGACATCATTTGAAATGTAAATAAAGAATATATCTAATAAAAAATACAAAAAAGACAGAAATCCTTGAGTCTGTTTCCTATTTCTTTCATCCCTGTCTAAAATCTTACTTAATTGTAAATCATCCCCTAAAATGACAACAGATCTATAAGTCATAAAACAACCAAAACCATCCACCAACTCAAGGGAATGAGTTTACAGTCTTCTGATGATTGCTTCCTGCTGAATCAGGCAAATAATTTCTTTTGGGGGTGGGGCAAAAGGAAATTTGAGTCTTTTGGGTCAATTAAGTATACTATCATATCATATGCAAATAATGATAATTTGATTTCTTCGTTTCCAATTTGTATCCCTTTGACATCCTTTTGTTGTCTAATTGCTGTAGCTAGAACTTCAAGTACTATATTGAATAAATATATGTAGAGCAGCCTTGTCTAGTCCCTGATTTTAGTGGGATTGCTTCAAGTTTCTCTCCATTTAGTTTGATGTTGGCTACTTATTTGCTGTATATTGCACTTATTATGTTTAGGTATGGGCCTTGAATTACTGTTCTTTCCAAGACCTTTAACATGAAAGGATGCTGAATTTTGTCAAATGCTTTTTCAGCATCTAACGAAATGTCCATGTGGTTTTTTTTCTTTGAGTTTGTTTATGTAGTAGATTACATTGATGGACGTCCGTATATTGAACCATCCCTGCATCCCCGGGATGAAGCCTACTTGATCATGATGAATAATCATTTTGATGTGTTCTTGGATTCGGTTGGCAAGAATTTTATTGAGTATTTTTGTGTCAATATTCATAAGGGAAATTGGTCTGAAGTTCTCTTTCTTTGTTGGATCTTTGTGTGTTTTGGTATCAATGTAATTGTGGCTTCATAGAATGAATTTGGTAGTGTTCCTTCTGTTTCTATTTTGTGGAATAGTTTGAATAGTATTGGTGTTTGGTCTTCTTTGAAGGTCTGATAGAATTCTGCACTAAAACCATCTGGTCCTGTGCTTTCTTTTTTTTGGGGGGGGGGGTTGGGAGATTTTCAATCACTGCTCCTATATCTTTAGAGGTTATGGGACCATTTATATGGCTTATCTGATCCTGATTTAACTTTGATAGTTGGTATCTGTCTAGGAAATTGTCCATTTCCTCCAGATTTTCCAGGTGTGTTGAGTATAGGCTTTTGTAGTAGGATATGTTAATTTTTTTAATTTTCTGTTGTTATATCTCCCTTTTCATTTCTGATTTTGTTAATTTGGATACTGTCTCTGTGCCCTCTGGTCAACCAGACACACTGAAACTAATAGAAAAGAAACTGGGGGAGACCCTTGAGCACATGGGCACAAGGGAAAATTTCTTGAACAGAACATCAATAGCTTATGCTCTATGATCAAGAATTGACAAATGGAAGCTCATAAAATTACTAAGTTTCTGTAAGGTAAAGGATACTGTCCATAGGACAAAACAGCAACCAACAAATTGGGAAAAGATCTTTACTAATCCTACACCTGACAGAGGGCTAATATCAAATATTTACAAAGAACTCAAGAAGTTAGATTTAGAGAGTCAAATAACCTTATTAAAAATGGGGTACAGAGCTAAACAAAGAATTTCCACCTGAAGAATTTCGGATGGCTGAGAAGCAGCTAAAGAAATGTTCAACATACTTAGTCATCAGGGAAATGCAAATGAAAACAACCCTGAGATTTCACCTCACACCGGTCAGAATGGCTAAGATCAAAAACTCAGGAGACAGCAGGTGCTGGCCAGGATGTGGAGAAAGAGAAACACTCTTCCACAGCTGGTAGGATTGCAAGCTGGTACAACCACTCTGGAAATTAGTCTGGCAGTTCCTCAGATACTGGGCATGATTCTACCAGAAGACCCTGTTATACCACTACTAGGCATATATCCAGAGGATTCCCCAGCATGTAATAAGGACACATGTTCCACTATGTTCATATCAGTCCCATTTATAATAGCCAGAAGCTGGAAAGAACCCAGATATCCCTCAACGGAGGAATGGATACAGAAAATGTGGTATATTTACACAATGGACTACTACTCAGCTACTAAAGGCAATGAATTCATGAAATCTTAGGCAAATGGTTGGAACTGAAAAATATCATCCTAAATGAGGTAACCCAATCACTAAAGAACACACATTGTATGCACTCACTGATAAATGGATATTAGCCCAGAAGCTCAGAATACCCAAGACATAATTCACATATCTAATGATGCCCAAGAATAAAGTAGAACAAAGTATGAATACTCTTCCTCATGAAGAGGTCCTTCCTGTGGAAATACAGGCATTACTTCTCTCCCAGGCAACACATTTCCTATTTTCCATTCTGAGGTCTCTGTTTTCCTCCTCTCCTTCTCTACTGCAAACTCCTCTCAAATCTCCAGTCCCACCTTACTCCCTTACTTCCCAATAACAGGTCTTTTATTGACCAGTTTAATTGGGGAGAAGGTCCACATGGCATCAGTTGAATATGTGACCATCTGCTCAAATGGGGGTGGGGTGGGGTAACCACATCTTGAGAAACCAATTTTAGCATTAGAACACAAGCAGTATCAAACTGACCCTAATACATCATTATCAGGGTTCTCTAGAGGAATAGAATTTACAGAATGAATTTATCTATATAGATATGGGTATAGATATGTATAATGAATATATATAGACTTTATTATAATGTGACTATATATAAGATTTATTAGAATGACTTACAGGCTGTGGTTCAGCTAGTCCAACAATGACTGTCTATGAAGGGAAAGTCCAAGAATCTAGTAGTTATTCAGTCCACAAGGTTGTATGTCCCAGCTGATCTTCATTATAATTCAGAGTCCTAAAGAAGTCATCTCTAATGCCGGTGAAAGAATGGACTTGATAGCAAGAATGAGAGTGCTTGCAAACTGCAAGCATGCAAAGTGAGAACTTCCTTCTTTCATGTCCTTTATATAAACTGCCAGCAGAAGATGTGGCTCAGATTGAAGGTAGACCTTCCTACCTTGAAAGATCTGTATTAGAAGTGTATCTTCCTACCTCAAAGATATGGATTAAAAGTTGGTCTTTCCTTTTCAAATGATTTAATTAAGAAAAGATCCCTCACAGGTGTGTACCGATCTTCCTTGGTTTTAGCTAACTCCAGATGTAGTCAAGTTGACAACAAGAACAGCCATCACAGATGCCATCACAATGTGAACAGTGTCTTCCTGTAACTGCAGCTAGGAAGGAGGCCTATTCTACCCTCTCCTACAAGATATGACCACATGAAAGAATAGATTAAGAACATCCTTATCATTGCACTACATTTATTACTCCAGAAAACAAACAAACATATATCAAATAACTTGTACAATTTCAATAGAATTTCCCTTCGAAGATCAAAGTAGCTAGAAGCCAAGATTCATAGTTTTAACACAGGCATATGTGTTCTTTTGATTGTAAAGTATGACTAATATCATGGGACATTATCATCCTGTCAGAGAGTTTCTTAAGAGTGATCCAGCAATAAGCAAATACACAAAGCATCATAGAAACTCTTGTTTTCTGGTATTTTAGCACACCAGGAGCTGCTGTCAGCAGGAGAATAGCTGTCTCTCTAAGGCTTAACTATTTGTCTCCAGAAAACTCAGAGCTACAGATTTCTTGATGAACAGTTTTGTAGCTGAAGCACCAACATTTTCAGTAGATTTCCATTTGAACATTTTTTCTATTATATGTACTTTCTGAAAAGATGAAGTAGCAGACCCCAACAATTTCTTTTTACAAACAGAAACTCTTGACTGTCCCTTTCCTTTAGCTTTAAGAATCACCCAAGCACCATTACATATAGGAAAACAGTAAAGTACTCATGAGTTGCACAAAAAAATTCAATGAGATGATCAGAGTTAGTGTGACTAGTGATGCACATGATAGGATGCACATGGAAAGATGAGGGCCACCTCTGTGTTATTCCTGGTAAAAAGCACATAACTTGAATTTGATCATAAGAAGTAGTAGACTTTATTGTGCTTTAAAATGTCAAGGTCTTGAAAGAAAGATAACAAGCCCTTCAGATTAAGAGAGATAAGATATGACAACTAAATGTTGTGGTTATTCTTAGATTTGGTTCTCATAAGAAATTCTTTGGTTTTTTTTGTTGTTGTTTTTTGTTTTTTGTTTTTTAAGAAAAAGACCAGTTATCACTATGTACCTATGGTAGCCTCAAACTCAACTCCCTCCACCATCTTAGCCTCCTAAGAGGAATGTTTATTGTTATCATCTACCACATCCATCTCAGAAATGCATTGTGCTGTTAAAGAAAACTATTATAGTAGAGTATTGTTCAGGGGTATAACACTTGTTTAGCGTGTAGGACGTCCAGGGTTCTATCCCAACACAAGAAGGAAGGAAGTTATGAAAGAGAGAAGGAAAGAAGAAAATGATTAATGGGACAGTTAGTGAAATTTAAGTATACCACTATGTAAGAATAGTGTGTTGGTATTAACTTCCTGACTTCAATTATTACACTATGCTGACATAAGCAAGCACCTTTTCTGGTGAAATCCATATGGACCTCATGTTTGCAAGTTGTTCTCAATTTGATTTTAAATTGTAGATGCAGGGAACCATTGGTTTATGGAATATAGGAGTAAACATATAGATACATTTGTTGCATTTTTATAGTGTTAATATAGGTCTTTAAAAGAAGGCAATAAGTACTCCTATAATCTCAGCACTAGAGAGGATCATAGGCTCAAAGCTAGGATTATATATCAAGATCTGGTCTCAAAAACTCCCAAACAAATGAATAAGCAAACAAAAAAAGCATATTGTATGTTCTTAGACATGAAAAAACATAGATGGCAAATCTATTACAGTTCTACTACCTTCATTCTAAATTGCCCAGAATTTAACTGAAATTAGCAACAAAATTTGTGTGTTTTGGGTTTCTTTAAATAGAAATTCAAATTCGTTGTGCCATTGGATACTCAATTCCTGACACATTTCTAAAGTATACAATATTAGTGGTCCATTTTGCATTTCTATAAGAAGAATCATAAAAAAGAGACTAATTTAATCTGCGACAATTGAAGATACCACAATACATACATATACACATACATATACACATACATATACATACATCTATGCATATATATGTATGAATTTTGGCAATAAAGTAGGAGTTGTAGTGCATATGTGAATGCTGCTGCTGCTGCTGCTGCTGCTGCTGCTGTGTGTGTGTGTGTGTGTGTGTGTGTGTGTGTGTGTGTGTAGGTGCTGACAACCTGAAAAGCTCACTGTGGCTAATGCCATTCCTTGCAGGTGGTTATGGGTTGTATAAAAAGTCAGGTTGAGATGAACCTCAAGAAGCAAACTAGTAAGCAGCATTTCTCCATGATCTCTGATTCAGTTCCTACTTCCAGGCTCCCTCCTTGAGTTCCCACTTTGGCTTCTCTCACTGGACCCAAGATATATAAGCCTAGATTTATTTTATTTCTACTTTTATTCATTCTGTATGAATTTCATATTATGAACTCCAATCCCATTTATCTCTCCATCCCTTCATTATCGCCTCCTTGCAACCTCCCCCTCAATAGAAAACAAAAAATAAAAATAAAGTAAAAAAAAAAAAAAAACAACAAAACAACATTTTGCCATGAAAGCTGTAGTGTGTCCCACAGTGTACCCTTATGCCCAGTTTTACTTGCAAATGTTCATTGCAATGACTCATTGGTCTGGTTTGAGGCCTCCCGCTCCTGCTATACTACCTATAGTCGACCCTTACCTGTGCTCATGCTGTTGCCCTGTGTCATGGAGATTCTGCAGCTTTGGTTCTGAAGAACTGGATCCTTCACATGCTCTAGCAATTCACAGATTGGGTAGATGCTAGGTTGGATAACTTAAAGCCCTGGATCTGGGCCTAAATGGAAATAGCTGGTCAGTCTACTAGTTTTTCTGTGCCTGAACCAGCAGGGCAAGCGCCATTGCTTTGCTCAGGCAAGGGGCAAGGTCAGCTCTCCCAAATGCTGCGACCTCTGAGGGGAAAGACTAGTTTTCCTGCTCTCAGGGACAGCTTACCTGTCTGTCACAGGTGGTATGATGCATCCTTCCTGTGCCCATACCACCACACAGCAGACGAAGGGCAAGAACAGCTCTCCTGAGCTCATGCCTTTAGGGCCAGCTTACCTGTATCCGTGAAAGCAGGGCCCTCTCTACTGTGCTGCCCAGGCAAGTTATGGGACCTGTTCTCCCAAGGGCTACAGCCTGTGAGGAGTGGAGCCAACTCTCCTGCTCTCCTGCCCTTGGTTTCATCTTACCTGCTGGCTTCACCCACTTTCTGCCAGACTCCACCACCAGGGTCAACTATTGTTCTACCCTGGTGAAGTATTGGGTGTGGGTAGGACCTGCTCTTCTGAGTGTGATGACTGGTAATGTGATGATGAGCACAGTGCTTGGACACTAATGTGGCCTCAGGTAGCAGTCCAGCCTAGGGACATCTGGATGGACTTTGGTGGTAACATGGGTCTCAAACATCTGACAAACATCAAACAAATGCTGGCTGTTATAGGACCATAGACCCAGACATGGCCACCAGTGGCAGCATGGACCTGAATGTCACCATAGCCTCAAGTGGCAGCATAGGCCACTCAAATCAGTATGTCTCTCCTGCTGGCTACATGGATCCCAGACATCCACATGGTCTCAGATGTCAACTGAGACCATTGACATATGCATAGCCTTTGGCGGTAACTTGCACCATGGACATTGACACAGACCCTAGCTGCACCTGGACTACAGACACAATCATGGCCCTCAGTGGCACTCAGGGCTAGACTATCACCTTGCCTTTGGATGGAAGCACAGGCCATTTAGATCAGCCTGTCCCCTGGCATGAATACAGGCCCTTGACATCAACATGGTCTCAAGCACCAGCCTAGACAACTATTATCCAGATGGCCTTTCGTGGCAACATGGGCCACGGACACCAGCACAGACATGGCCATTGTTTGTAGCCCACTCCAGGACGTCACCATGGCCCCAAGTGGCTGTGCAGGCTCCTCATACCTGCCTGTTCCTCACCACAGTTCCATCACCAGTCCCACCTCTCTCCACAGTTCTTTTCCATCTTTCCACCACATACTCTCTCTTTCCCGTCTTTCCATCACATCTCCATTCACGGTAGTGGTACCAGCTTCCCCAAGGCCACAGGATCCTGGATGGGTGGTAAGCCTAGATTTCTATACTAGTTTTTTTTTTTTACTAACACTGCACTGTTTTCAGTGGTTCTCAACCCTCCCAATGCTGTGACCCTGTCATACCTCAAGTTGTAGTAACCCCTCAACCATAAAATTATTCTGTTGCTATTTCATAACTATAATTTTGCTACGGTTATGAATTGTAAAGATGGCTATCTGATGTTTGGCCCCTGCAGGGGTTGTGACCCACACGCAGGCTGCTCCCCTGCTCTTGCTCTCCTGGAGCCCTTCAGATTCTGTGACTGACCTCCACTCTGTTGGAACTTCTGGTGCTTCTTCATTTTGTTTTCTCTCGAGCTGAGTTCCTTAACCTTTTAAGCATTGTCTCAATCCCTCCCTTCCAGAGGCATCAGTGTGAAAATGAATTTCTATAAAGTTCTTCTAAGGTGATAAGAGATGATCTTATCCCTCAATCTTGTTACAAAGTGTAAAAGGTAACTACATACCTATAGTACGGCTCTCTGGAGGAACAGAATGAATAGAATGGTTAGGGTTTTTTTTTGTTTGTTTGTTTGTTGTTTTTTGTTTTGTTTTGTTTTTTGGTTTTTTGTTTGTTTTTGTTTTTGTTTTGTTTTTCAAGACAGGGTTTTTCTGGCTGTCCTGGAACTCACTCTGAGACCAGGCTGGCCTCAAACTCAGAAGTCTGCCTGCCTCTGACTCCCAAATGATGGGATTAAGGGCATCACTGCCTAACTAGATAGATTTTTAAAAAGATTTACCTTTTTCCAGTCCGGGTTTCAAGATGACAAAGAAAGAAAGAAGGAAAGAAAGAAAGAAAGAAAGAAAGAAAGAAGAGAGAGAGAGAGAGAGAGAGAGAGAGAGAGAGAAAGAAAGAAAGAAAGAAAGAGAGAGAGAGAAAGGAAGAAAGGAGGAAAAGAAAGAAAAAGGAAACAACAGACAACAGTCAGGCCAAAAATAAAAATAAAATAAGCCAATTTCCTCCACAAACTGTAACCAGTGGTAGGTACATGCCAAGGACAAGGGTATCGATAAGTTCACCATCATTTGGAGCATTCTAGTGCCCACTGCTATCTGGCATATTTCTGAAGCAAGTGTCTCCAATGTTTATGTGCATTCCAAGCTCTGTGTCAAGCTGTATCACTGAGGGAGCTGTGCCAACATAGCCAGTATGTATGTCAGAAAGCCCAGAAGGACTACACATCCCCACCATGATTTAGACCTGCTGTCGCTGCCACACGACCTCCACCAAAGCCCAGGTAAAGAAGTGCATTCATAAGGACAAAAGAAAACCATATGCAGGGGGGAAATAATGAAATTTAAATTACTTTAAAAAGATTTGCTAGGTTGGATTACATAATATGGTCTGATATACCATGTAGACCAACAATGCTGTCTTCCCTCTGGAGAAGCTGAAAACTATAATTGCTCAGTCCTGAGGCCAGATGACTCCCTACTCCAACCTGGTGCTGAAGGTGCAGAAGATTCCTGGAGAGCCATAGGTCTCCAGACCACTTTGGAAGAGTGGAAGAGCTGGGTTCAGGGGCAGATCACACCCTGTGGGTTCGCTGTAAGCAGGGGCACGTCCACAAACACCGGGTCCTGGGCTCTATGTAGCTCTCAGCTTGCCATTTTTTTAAAAGCATGTATTGTGCACATTATTATTAATTTTTGTCCAATTGAATTTTGTTACATTTCATAATGGTTTCCTGGCAAAAGTTTTTTTTGTTTTGTTTTGTTTTTGTTTTTGTTTTTTTTTTAACTACATGTGCTGGATAGTTTCATTCAACTTGACATAAACTAGTAATCACTGGAGAGAGAATCTCAATTAAGACAATGCCTGTGTAACATCCAGTTGTAGATAAGTCTATAAGGCATTTTTAAATTATTGATTAATCAGAGAGGACCCAGGCCCATTGTGGGTGGTGCCACACCTAGGCTGGTAGTCCTGGGTCCCATAAAAGAGAAGGCTAAGCAAGCTGGGAGGAGCAAGCCAGGAAGCAGCAGCCCTCCATACCCTCCATACCAGCTTCTGCTTGAAGGTTCCTGCTCCATCTGAGTTACTATCCTGATGTCCTTTGCAGGTCGGTGCTGTGGAAGTGTATGCAAATTAACTCGTTGTTCTTCACTTTCTTTTTGGTCATGATGTTTCATCACAACAAGAGAAATCCTAACTAAGACAAGTTGTAACTAGAGTTCTGGGATATTTCTATGACAGGCCTAACCATGTCAGTTTGGAACTTTGGGCATGAAAATTTTTTATGCGTTCAATACTTTGTGAGGTATTCTGTGGGTGCTTGGAAGGTAAGAACATTGAGGTCAATGCAGACAACAGAGGAGGCCTGGCTTATCAAGTTTCTGAGGGAAGTTCGAAGACTCTATGAGGGCCATTTGCTATTATAAATAAAGATTTTGAGGTTCTAAGTTAGCTGGGGCTGAAGAATTAGCTGTGATTAACAAGATACAAGAACTATTAAAGTAAAGCCTTTGCTTTGCTGTGATATTTGATTCTGGTCCACAGGAGTGTAGAAATTAGCAGTGATTAAGAAGAGACAAGCACCCACCTCTGTATTTGTCAGATACTAGCAGAGCCTTTCAGGAGACAGCTATATCAGGCTCCTATCAGCAAGCACTTGTTGACACCAGGAAAGGGTATAACATTTGAAATGTAAATAAAGAAAATATCTAATTAAAAAAGAAGAGGAAGAAAAAGAAAAAGAAGGAGGAGGAGGAGGAGGAGGAGGAGGAGGAGGAGGAGGAGAAGAAGAAGAAGAAGAAGAAGAAGAAGAAGAAGAAGAAGAAGAAGAAGAAGGAGGAGGAGACCAGCAACACTGAAGTGAAAAGTTTTTGAAAGTGTTTCCTGAGAACTCAGTACACAGAAGCTGTGTTCCAGATATAGCCAAGGTTGTATCACACAGTGGTAGCCAAACCTGACAGCATAAAAGTTCCCCAGGATGTACTGGTTTTGAAGGATGAAGGGGTCATGGAAAGCAACTGAGGCTTGCAGCTATGAGAGGCCAAGAGAGGCCATTGGTGAAGGTACAGCCTCAGGAGAAGTTGAAGGCCCAACAGTGATGGGGCACGCAGAGAGGTTGAGGTTTGGCACCATGAAAAGATCACAGGAGAGTTTATTGGTGAAAATTAATCCTACTTGCAGGAATAGACTCTAGCACTTTGGAGATGCCAGTAGCATGAGACAATCACCAAGAACAGCAGCAGCCTTGGGGTGGAGCCAGTCAGAGCCACGAAGACAAGCTACATGTGTTGCAGAGGGCAGAGTCAGCGAAGTCACCCAAGCCCCTTGGAGGAGCCTTGAATATTCTTAGTGTATCTCCCATTTTGGAAGTTGAGTTGTTTACACTTTTAAAGTTTTGTTTTTCTTTGATATGATTGTGACTGTGCCTGGTTCTTCCCTCTTGAAGTAAGAAAATACTAAATTTATTTTTGATTTTAGAGAAGCCCACAGTTGAAAGACTTTAGATTTTAAAAGAGATTGTCTAGTTTGAAGAGACTGTTATATTTATGTGTTTGAGTTTTCCAAGACTAGAGGACTTTTAAGGTTATTTTTACTTTTAATGTGATGTCTTGGGGATGAATGAGAATGGAAAGAATGAGCAAGAACTTGGTGAAAGTCACCCTGTACTCTCAATGAATTCTTTCCTAGAGTCTCTTGTAAATCAAGACTCAAATTCTTACCTTAAAGAATTGAATTCAAAATATAGAAGTAATTTTAAGTTAGTTACATGGTTGCCTAAAATTGACATTTGAAATTATTACAGGAATGCAAAATGTATCAAACTTTGGCTACAAAGGATAAATGGAAGATTTTGGTGTTGATCTTTTTATATTTGTGCAGTTCTAGTACATTCTACCAAAGACAGGAATCATTTGCCACATAAATTTGATGATCCATTTAACAATGAGAAATTAACTTATAAGCACTACCCTTTTAGTAAACAAATTTACTGTAAAGAACCATGTATGTGAGTTTAATGAAATATATTGAAATTGCACTTATAAAAAGGTATGAACTGGCTTGCAGCGAGGCCGCCATCTTGCCTCAGGACACCTCGGACTGCTGGCGGCTGGGGTCAGGTGCGTGGACTGAGATCTAGCCCAGAATCCACTACCCTGTCAGGCTCTTGCCTGAGCCCAGAGCCAGAGCAGGTCGCTGGGAGGAGGTCTCTGCACCTACAGCTCGGAGGCTGTGGCTGACCGCTGGGGACCAGTTCACTGTGCTTGCAGCGAGGTCGCCATCTTGCCTCGGGTCACTGAGGATGGCTGGTGGCTGGGGTCAAGTGCGTGGACTGAGACCTAGCCTAGCATAGACTACCACATCAGGCTCTTACCTGTGCACAAAGCCAGAGGAGCTCAGTGGGAGATCTGGGCACCTACAGCTCAGCACGGCTGTTGCTGACCTCTGGGGTCCGGCTCTCTGGGCTTGCAGCTAGGCCGTCATCTTGCCTCAGGTCACAGCGGACGAATGGCGGCTGGGGTCAGGAGCATGGACGCCCTCTACTACAGCAGCACCAAAGGGCAGGCTCACAGGAGCTTCAAACTCCAACCAGTAACAATAAGACCAAATAACTCCAGAGATAAACAGATGGCAAAAGGCAAACATAGGAACGTTACTAACAGAAATCAAGGCAATATGGCACCATCTGAACCCAATTCACCAACCACAGCAAGTCCTGGATACGCCAACACGCCAGAAAAACAAGAGTTGTATATAAAAGCAGTGGTCATGATGCTGCTAGAGGAACACAAAAAAGACATAAACAAATCTCTTAAAGAAATGCAGGGGAACATGAATAGGGTAGAAGCTCTTACAATGCAAACACAAAAATCACTTAAAGAACTCCAGGAGAATATGGATCAACAGACGCAAGCCAATAAGGAGGAAATGAAAAAATCACTTAAAGAAATGCAGGAGAAATTGAGTCAACAGGCATAAGTCATGAAAGAGGAAACACAAAAATCTCTTAAAGAGTTGCAAGAAAACACAAACAAACAAGTGAAGGAACTGAGAAAAACCATTCAAGATCTGAACACAGAGGTAGAAACAACTAAGAAATCACAAAGGGAGACAACTTTGGAGATAGAAAACCTTGGGAAGAAATCAGGGGTCGAAGATGCAAATATCAATAACAGAATACAAGAGATAGAGGTAAGAATCTCAGATGCTGAAGATACCATAGTAACCATTGACTCCACAGTCAAAGAAAATACAAAATGCAAAAGGCTTGTAACCCAAAACATCCAGGAAATCCAGGACACAATGAGAAGACCAAACCTAAGGATTATAGGGATAGATGAGAGTGAAGATCTACAATTTAAAAGTCCAGCAAATATCTTCAATAAAATTATGGAAGAAAACTTCCCTAACTTAAAGAGATGCCCATGAATATACAAGAAGCTTACAGAACTCCATACAGACTGGACCATAATAATGTGACATACCTCCTGTCACATAATAATCAAAACCCCAAATGTACTAAACAAAGAAAGAATTTTAAAGGCAGTAAGAGAAAAATGCCAAGTAACATATAAAGAAAGACCTATCAGAATCACACCAGACTTCTCTCCAGAGACCATGAAAGCTAGAAGATCCTGGGCAGATCTCATACAGACTCTAAGAGAACACAATTGTCAGCCAAGAATACTATACCCAGCAAAACTCTCAATTAACATAGATGGAGAAATCAAAATATTCCATGACAAGACCAAATTTACACAATATCTTTTCACTAACCCAGCCCTACAAAGGATAATAGGAGGAAAATTCCAATACAAGGAGGGAGACTGCACCCAAGAAAAAGCAAGATAGTAACCTTCTCCCATCAAACTCAAAAGAAGATAACCACTCAAAAACAAAAATAACATAAAAAATGACAGGAAGAAATAATCACTATTTCTTAATATCTCTTAATATCAATGGACTCAATTCCCCAATAAAAAGGCATAGACTAACAGACTGGATACAGAAGCAGGACCCTACATTTTGCTGCATACTGGAAACACACCTCAGGGTCAAAGACAAACACTACCTTAGAGTAAAAGGCTGGAAGACAATTTTGCAAGCAAATGATCTCAGGAAGTGAGCTGGAATAGCCATACTAATATCAGATAAAAATTGACTTTCAACCTAAAGTCATCAAAGAGACACAGAAGGTTACTTCTTGCTGGCCAAAGGGAAAATCCACCAAGAAGAACTCACAATTCTAAACATCTATGCTCCAAATGCAAGGGCACCCTCATTCGTAAAAGAAACTTTACTAAAGCTCAAAGCACACATTGTACCTAACACAATAATTGTGGGGGACCTCAACATTCCACTATCCTCAATGAACCGATCAGGAAAACAGAAACTAAACAGGGACACAGGGAAACTCATTGAAACTTTGAACCAATTGGATCTAACAGATATATATAGAACCTTTCATCCTAAAGCAAAAGACTATGCCTTTTTCTCAGCACCTCATGGTACCTTCAAAATCGACCACATAATTGGCCACAAGACAGACCTCAACAAGTACAAAAAGACTGAACTACTCCTATGCCTCCTATCTGATCACCATGGAGTAAGAGTGTTCTTCAATAGCAACAAAAACAACAGAAAATCCTCATATACATGGAGACTGAACAATATTCTACTCAATGATACCTTAGTCAAGGAAGAAATAAAGAAAGAAATCTCAATTCTCAAATTCATCTGGAATAACAAAAAACCCAGTATAGCTAAAACTATCATCAACAGTAAAAAAAAATCTTCTGGGGGAATCAATATCCCAGACCTCAAGCAATACTACACAGCAGTAGTGTTAAAAACTGCATGGTATTGGTACAGTGACTGGGAAGTGGATCAATGGAATAGGATCGAAGACCCAGAATTGAGCCCACACATCTATGGCCAATTGATCTTTGACAAAGGAGCTGAAAACATCCAGTGGAAAAAAGATAGCCTTTTCAACAGATGGTGCTGGCTCAAATTGAGGTCAACATGCAGAAGAATGAGAATTGATCCACTCTCATCTCCTCGCACTAAGCTCAATTCCAAGTGGATCAAGGACCTCCACATAAAACCAGACACACTAAAACTAATAGAAAAGAAACTGGGGAAGACCCTTGAGGACATTGGCTCAGGGGAAAAATTCCTGAACAGAACACCAATTGCTTATGTTCTAAGAGCAAGAATAGACAAATGGGACCTCATAAAATTACAAAGTTTCTGTAAGGCAAAAGACGCTGTCAAAAGGACAAATCGGCAACCAACAAATTGGGAAAAGATCTTCACCAACCCCACATCTGACAGAGGGCTAATATTCAATGTATACAAATAACTCAAGAAGTTAGACCCCAGAAAACCAAATAACCCTATCCAAAAATGGGGTACAGAGCTAAATAAAGACTTTTCACCTAAAGAAATTCGGATGGCTGAGAAACACCTTAAAAAATGTTCAACATCATTAGTCATTAGAGAAATGCAAATCAAAACAACCCTGAAATTTCACCTCACACCAGTCAGAATGGCTAAGATTAAAAACTCAGGAGACAATAGGTGTTGGCAAGGATGTGGCGAAAGAGGAACACTCCTCCACTGCTGGTGGGACTGCAAGCTGGTACTCTGGAAATCAGTCTGGCGGTTCCTCAGAAAAATGGACATGATACTTCCGAAGGACCCAGCCATACCACTCCTGGAAATATACCCAGAAGATTCCCCAGCATGCAATAAGGATACACGCTCCACTATGTTCATAGCAGCCTTATTTATAATAGCCAGAAGCTCGAAAGAACCCAGATGTCCCTCAACAGAGGAATGTATACAAAAAATGTGGTATATATATACAATGGAGTACTATCCAGCCGTTAGAAACAATGAATTCATGAAATTCTTAGAGAAATGGATGGAGCTGGAGAACATCATACTAAGTGAGGTAACCCAGTCTCAATAGAATACCCATGGTATGCACTCACTGATAAGTGGATATTAGCCTAGACTCTTGGGACACAAAGATACAATCCACATATCAAATGATCTGACAATAAGGAAGGAGACATCAGTGTAGGGGAATACCAGAACAGGGAAGTGAGAAGGGGTGGATGGGGGAACAGGGGGAGGGAAAAGGGCATATGAGACCTTTGGGGGATGGGGAACCAGAAAAAGGGAAATGAAATGTAAATATAGAATATATCCAATAAATAAATTTTAAAAAATGTAAAAAAAAAAGATACTACTGATAGATTTGGAGAGGAACTTACCTTTACATATAAGACAAGAACTGTTAAGAAGAGTTTATAGCTGAAAATGATCTCTGTTTGGTTAATACAGAAGCTGCTGAGGCTCACAGGAGGAAGTTTTGTTGTTTTTGAATTTGCAGTCAGGGTAGCGTAGGTGTCTGTGTATTGAGAAAATATCAGCAAACATTAGAACATATGTATATTCTTGATGGGGTAAATCTGAGTAAAATTTAATTGTCATTACTCTCCTAGGAATGCATGTCTCCTCTTTACTAGTACTACCTCCTGGGCTATTGTAGGAACAGAGAACACAAGTCCTGGCAACTGTTTACATTGTGGACTTTAGTCTTTTGCAACATCATGAGTGAGTAAAGTAGATAATGAAGATGTTCCAAGGTTACACAAGCAGTGAAGTCCCTTTGTAATTTTTCACTGTTCTTGTTGGGTCACTAGACACCTCAGGTTTCCTGGATTGAAAGTTAAGGAAATGCCTCTCTGTAAGAGCAGTAGCGTTTATCAAACACTAGATGGTGCCAGATAACAAAAAAACCAAGAAAACACAAAAGTTGGGTTGCATAAAGGATCATGAGAGTTTCATTTTCAGTGTTGCTAATGCTCCTCTTATTGGCAGATGTGATTTGTATACTTTGATGCTCTGCTGCTGTGGAACAAATTCATAGGTTATTTACTATATAGAATTCGGATCAAATCATTGCAATATGGTATCATTTCTCAACTAACATCTTAATGGGTTCACATCCCGCCTTAGTGGTGAAAACACCACTTTCTAGTTTATCTAAAATGTTTCATCGCTCATATATTTTCGATCACTTTTAGTTTGAATCGGTTTCTCTTAAGAATTCAAGAGATGCATTTTTCTTTTTATTCAATTACTTAAAATCTTGTTATTTAGTAAGAGTTTAACCCATTCAAAGTTCATGTTTTTAAAAACTCTATGGTCATAATTTTCTCTCATTGTAAAATTTTCTTATTATATTCATTTTCTTCAATTTTGATCAAAGAAGTTTGACTTTATTTTTTATTCTAGTGACTGAAATTTATACAAATACACTTCCACTATATATTGCAATGTATTGTATATGCTTTTGATAATGAAATCTATATTTTTCATGAATATCAAGAATTAAATAGTATCCCTTAACCCTTTTAAAGTTATGGTTCATGTTTTTTTGACAGATCTTATTAGTTTGCATGCTACTTAATAGTATGTTTTTAAAATGTACTTTGTTTTGTTTCCAAAATAGAAATGGTGTTTAAGAAAAAAGTAAATAGCAAAAGATTATGTGTACACTAAGCACATACATAGAACTTGACTTTATGCAGGAAGTGGTCTTCTCCACTTTCTGGTCCTCATTTATGGCTGTCTGTTACACATCCCTGCTTTGTCTTTACAGTTTGTTTCAAGGGAAAGTGCTAACTACCTTCCAAGTGGGCTTTCTCCATCAGACAAGTGATATGTCGGTCATGTTTCCATGGTATTTTATAGGGTGGAAACATCTTCAAATAAGCTCAAGGTGTTGCTTTTCTCACTTCCTAAACAATAAACTTCAATTCTATGGAGGTTTAATAGTAGTTCCCCAGGATCTTAAGACATACCATCACAAACGCTGGAAACAGTCAGGATGGAGCAACAGTGGGGGCTGGGACTCAGATCATGGCAGCCACGCGGCCATCTGCGCAAACTCCTGGGTAGAGACTCCTGGTGTGTGTAGAGCAGTCACTCACTGAGATAGTACCTTGGCTCCAGGAGAGGACTGCATCCATGCTGATGATCTAAAGTGTCTTTTAAATGACTACCTTTCAAAGCTAGAAGCAATGTTTCCTGCACTGTCCAGCAGAGGGTGCTGTGTGATAACAGGAATCTGTTGGTATTTTTCACAAAGCAGTGAACACTAGAACATGCCATAAGAATTTCAGCATCAGAAGACAGACTCAGTGCAGCACTGTAGGGGAATGCCAATACAGGGAAGCGGGAAGAGTTGAATTGGGGAACAGGAGGAGGGAAGAGGGCTTATGGGACTTTCGTGGAGGTGGGGATCCAGGAAAGGGGAAATCATTTGAAATGTAAATAAAGAATATATCAAATAAAAAAAAGGACTGATTCTTAGAAGTGCAAGAAAATGAAAGATATTCTTCCTCCCACACCCCCTCACCTCACACCCCCTGCACAGGCTATCCTAAAAAGTGCAATTCTCATGTCTCTGCCCCCTGAGTGCTGGAACTGCAGGCATCCACCTGCAATTTTTGAATCAGGGACTAAAATATTTATGTACTTAAAAAATTGAGAAGTCAAAATGTTGAATAATTTACCTCTATTTCTTTCAAGAGTAAACAACAACAACAACAAAACGCCCATTAGAATTGTCTTTATTAATTACTCTACCCCTAAACCATCCGGATTTCACTCTAGTTTAAAACAATTAACTTAAACATGTACTTTGGCATAGAGGACACTTCATTCCTTAGTTTCTTTTTCTTTTTCTTTTTCTTTTCTTTTCTTTTCTTTTCTTTTCTTTTCTTTTCTTTCTTTTCTTTTCTTTTCTTTTCTTCTCTTTTCTTTTTTCCTTTCCTTTTCTTTTTTTCATTTTCTATATTCTTTGTTTACATTCCAAATGATTTTCCCTTTCCTGGTTCTCCCTCCGCATAAGTCCCATAAGCCCTTGTCCCTCCGCCCATTCTCCAATCACCCCCTCCCACTCCTCTGTCCTGGCAATCCCCTACAATGCTTCATCAAGCCTTTCCAGGACCAGGGACCTCTCCCTCCTTCCTTCCTTCTTGGGAATCATTTGATATGCGAATTGTGTCTTGGGTATTCAGAGCTTCTGGGCTAATATCTACTTATCAGTGACTGCATTCCATGTGTGTTCTTTTGTGATTGGGTTACCTCACTTAGGATGACATTTTCCAGTTCCAACCATTTGCCTAAGAACTTCATGAATTCATTGTTTTTAATTGCTGAGTAGTATTCCATTGTGTATATATACCACAGTTTTTGTATCCATCCCTCCATTGAGGGGCATCTGGGTTCTTAGGTCAGTTTTGTCTGCAATATTGACTCTGGCTCCACAAAAGGTCTCTACAGAAGACTTTTTACTTAAGGCCATCTGGAATGGTTACTTTTCTATTGCTGTGATGAAACACCATGACCAAGACAACCTAGAAAAGGGGAAAAAAACATATATTTAGGCTTACATTTTCAGAGGTTTAGAGTCTACAATGGCAGATCAAAGGCAGCAGTTGGCAAACCGATAGGCTGTAGCCTAACTGCTCTGAGTGATGGGATGACGGCTGAGTGAAGTTACTCATATTCCTCTTGATACATTACCCCCAAGTTGTGTGTACTAAGCGTGGGCATTGTTTAATATTGAATGCTTTGGACAAACTGCCATTTACTTCTTCCCTTAAACATCTTTAAATTTGTCTTCTATGATGTTGAAAGGTAAAGAAGGCTTTATAAGTGAGTCTTGCAAAATAGCACTTCATCCATAAGTAATTTCATATAGGTTTAATGTAAAAGTAACCTTTATTTGCTAGATGTAATTGTCATCTTGGATGCTTACTTCTGAATAAGCTCACCTTTTCTAGCTCTTTCTGGCTGCTTTCTCAGCTGCTCTGAGTCAAACTCCTCTCCAAGATGACAGATTCTAATTGGCTTCTGACGGGCTTGCTCTGCTTGGAAAGGCTGCCTCTGAGCTCCATGCACTGGGTTTGGCTTTTTAGCTCTCATCAACATGAAGGTTGGTCTGTGGTGTGAATACTTACCAGGGCTGTGGTGTCAATGGCCAGAGGAGTCCTTGAAAGCATCTTTGATCGTCATCCTCAAGAAAAGAGAAAATAGACAGCCAAGGGCTCCGTACCTGCCACAGCACATTTACTGCAGGCTCCTGTGAAGGCAAAGTTACCCACATACTCACGTGGGCCTAGTGCTGACAGGTGCCAAGATACCTGATGGGGACTTCAAGACTCAAGTCAGAAATGAAAAGTATTTGTTCACAAGTTAAAGACTCAGACACCAGAGATGAACACATGAGAAATGCTTGGGTCCTACAATATTTTTGCAAACTTTCTATGCCCCCCTTTTAAACCTATTTTAGATTAATGATCACCTGTTTGTACTATCACAGCACCATGATTTAAGACCATGTTCCTTCCTTCCTTCCTTCATTTTATTTATTTTTTAAAGATTTATTTATTTATTATATGTAAGTACACTATAGCTGTCTTCAGACACCAGAAGGGGGTATCAGATCTCCTTACAGATGGTGGAGACCCACCATATGGGTACTGGGATTTGAACTCAGGACCTTCGGGAGAGTAGTTGGTGCTCCTACCTACTCAGCCACCTCTCCAGCTCCCTTCCTTCCTTTTATAAGTACTTCCTTCTAAGGAGGGTTTCATCCCTCATTTTATCTTGTATGAGACCACTTACTACTCCTTAGTTTATTTGGTATTTATCTTTGTAAGCTCCTCAACCAGAGTGAGTTTCTTTCTTTCTTTGTTTCTTTGTTTGTTTCTTTGTTTCTTTGTTTCTTTCTTTGTTTCTTTCTTTGTTTCTTTCTTTGTTTCTTTCTTTCTTTTTGTTTTTTGTTTTTTTTTTGTTTTGTTTTGTTTTGTTTTGTTTTGTTTTTCGAGACAGGGTTTCTCTGTGTAGTCCTGGCTGTCCTGGAAATCACTCTGTAGACCAGGCTGGCCTCGAACTCGGAAATCCGCCTGCCTTTGCCTCCCAAGTGCTGGGATTACAGGTGTGTGCCACCACGCCCGGTTCCAGTGTGAGTTTCTTAAGGGCAAATTGAATCCAAAATTTTATTTCTGTTTATTCTCACTAGTGCTGTATATGTAGATAGTATGTATTTGGTAAAGAGAGGAAAGCTTAGAGAGGCTGCATGAGGAACGGTTTGGAGAAAGAGGGGATTATGTCTAAAGGGCTGCAATCTGTGGCAGATGTGGAGGGCCACTGCAGATTCTGAAAAATCTAAATTGTTGCTAGAACGTAGAGCATTTGGCACATTGGCAAATACAGTTGTTCTTGTGTTTTCACCTGGATGCCAAATCTTTTCAATTCAGACTCCATTGTACAGAACCTGATCTAAGTTCAAACTCAGGTAAAACAATAGGCTGGTACTTAGCACTAGTTTCCAAATTGCCACCCCCCCCCAACAAAACCTGAACCTAGCTCCAGTCTCTAGGCTAATCCCCAGCAAGACTAGAGTTTCCAGGTTACACCCTCAACAAGACCAGTGTCTCCAGGTTATTACCCCCCAAAAAGCCTACACCCCTAGGTTAGAAGTGTGTGTGTGTGGGGGGGGGAAGGAAACCAAGGTGGGGATGACGGCAGCAGCGCAGTGGCAATGGTCCTGCATATGAGCAGAACCTCCACCCCACCCAAAATTTTCACTACAAATAACACAACCACTAAAAGGAGGAGTTGTCAAGAGATAATCTATGCATGGGCAGCCTGGTTTCCCATAGAGCAATGACTTTGAACCCCAGGGACCGGGTGGGGGGTAGTTTACACCCACAACCTTGTGGGCAGAGCTTCCACCTACATGAGACTGGAGGAGTTCAGTCACCACCCCCTGGACCGCAGCCCCTTGCAGTACCCACAACCCCTCACAGGCCAAAGACCCCTCTCCCTCTTAGAAAAAAGCAAAACTGTAAGATGTGGGACCAGACCGTGGTGGGAGACAGTCTATAGCTTGGTTGGGCAAGGCTACTCAGGAGACTCAACTCCATAATCCTGTGGCCATCAGTCACATGTGGACATGGCTCAGGCCCCTAGTGTTCTGGCTGGACTCCACCTCTGCAGTCACCTGGCTATAGCCAGGCTTTCCACGCCCCTGGGTTACCAACCCAGCTTATGATAAACGGAGGCTTCTTGCCCCTCCTTGTTCTCTCATTCTGCTCTCTTGCCCTTTTCTCTTTTCTCTCCCTGTCTCTCTGTCGGTTTCCCCTCTTTCCACGTGGTCATGGCCTTTTCTCATCTCTCTATCTTCTCCTTTTTCTTTATCCACAAAGATTATCCTCAAAGCAGGGACCACATCTTGTACCTTGTGATGATTATTTATATGCAGGCTTGTTCAAAGAAAAGCCATTGGAAGAGCACAAAACCTCTATCACAAAGTAGTAAAAATGATGTGATTATATTAATATCTCCAAAATAAAAGAAAAATATAGGCATAAAAAGATCAAAAGAGATACTGGACTTTATCAGAAAAGAAATGTTTACAATTATAGTGCTAATTCCTATAGGATTTAAAAAAAATGTATCTCATGTAAAAACCATCTAATGAATACTTTGTTTTTATCATTTTTAATTAATGAAGTTATGATTATAGTTCCATAATGAATAAAAAGATGACTGATCCTTACCTTCAGTCCGATTTCCACAGATGCACCCTTATGTCATTTCCAAGCCTGAGTTTTGTAGTAAACACAGCAACTCTGTCTTGCATTTAAAAATGACAAAATAAAATGGCAAAAACAACTAGAAAGCAAATAGCTGTCAGTAATATTTCACCATCACAGCCCTAAAAACAAGTTTACTGTGGACAAGAACAATCTGTGAGACAGAGAGAGAAATTGCATGCATTTCTTTCTAACCAGTATCTTTCTAACCAGGTAATATATTTATTGATTGCTTTGTTTTCATGCTTTCTCACTCCCTCTGCCACCTCTATTACCACTTATGGTCTCTTCCAGGTGAAATTCTATGCAGAGCTGTGTAGGTCCTGTCTCTTGGCTAGGGCATGACCCAGTCTGGGAAGTCATCGTCAAGTTTGTTGTCCATAGTGGCTCTTGTCCACAGCTGTGCTCAATGGGACAATCAGGCTCAACTCTCAGCTTCCAGCCTAACTTCTGGGTACAGAATACAAATGTTTTGGTGATTGTGAAGATTCAGGCAGTGAATGAGGCTGTGCTTCCATAGTTTTGGATTCATAAATAACATTAGTAATACACATTAATTATTTGCTGAAATCACTTTAGTTTTTGTTACAATTTTTATCATCTTTGTGTTAGTACATCTGAGATGGATGTCACCAGCCATCTATTTATAATTAATCCTGAGTGAACTGTGTTTTAATTATCATGGAAAATATAAGCTATCTGAGGTAGAGGTTTTGTTATATTTCCTGCTTTATTCTTTAAGATCTATGTATCTTTATATATGTGAGTGCACAGTCGCTATCTTCAGACATGCCAGATCCCATTACAGATGTTTTGAGCCATCATGTGATTGCTGGGAATTGAACTCAGGACCTCTGGAAGAGCAATCAGGGCTCTGAACTGCTGAGCCATCTCTCCAGCCATGCTGTTTTATTCTTAATGGTTATTCAGTAAACTTTAAGTGACAGAACAAAAGTCCTGAGGCTTGAAAAAAAGAAAACCAATGCGTGGCTTTCCTCTTACTTTCTTTTCTCTGCAATTCTAAAATTGTTTTTTATTTCTTTGTTTTTGAGGTGAAGTCCCTTGTATTCCTGGTTGGACTTGAATATTTTGTGTAGCTGAGAATGACCTTGAACCCCAGATTCTCTTGCTGCCACTTCCTGAGTGGACTACAGGTGTGTACCATCATACCTGATGGATTTCATGCTGGGGAATGGTGTGCTCTTACATGCCACATCTCCAGCCTCCCTCTCTCTCTTTACTGAGGTGAATATACCATGGAATCTACCACTTCATACTTTTCAAGTGTGAACTCTGTGACATGATGCTTACTCACAGTGCTGTGAAACCATCAGTGTGCATTGCTACATTTCTGTAATTATAAAATGACACACTGCGTTCATTAGAACTTTCTATTTACCTTCTCTCTGGAGCACAGTGACTTCCACTCTCCTATCAGTTTCTCCTATCAGGCTAAATTTGGCTTATTTCACTAGGCATGACATTTTCAAGTTCATATCACAGGTGATACCAAAAATTCCATTCCTTTTAAGACCAGATAATATTCATTCCATTATATGTACATGCTACATTGCATTTATCTGTTCACCCATTCATGTCTTCTTCTCTTCTACAGTTCTTCAAATTCATAATTTTTAGAGGACAATGAAACAGCTTTCTACAGTTATGCCCTAGTGTGCCAGAGGCTTAGTTGGCTTCACTGCTGTGCTCCTTATTAGTTTCCTGGTACTTGCTTAGTTGGTATACCTTGTATTTGGCATGAAAGTGAATAACTTCAATATTTTCCAAGAAGGAAAAGTTTAAACAGATCTATTATTGTTTTCTTAAAGAGAAGCACATCTTTGTTATTATTTGAAATAGAAAAAAATGATCTTTTTTTACAAGCATTACCCCACCAAGGCAGGAAATAGAATCCACTGGAACATGTCGATGCTTAAAGAGCAGACACCACTCATACAGTGAGCTGCAGTGGAAGCTTTGCAGAAGTCAGCACTACTCCAAAAACCAGTATCTCATGCACACACCGTTCAGGTGGGAGCTTTGCAAAGCTATTGAGTAGATTCTCACCTCCTTAGACAGTTTTGGAGGGTTATGCTCTGCATGTTGAGCTATTTTACAAGCAATAGAAAAGGCATTTTTAGTATTTCAAAACAACCTTAGAAACAGGACTAAAATTTTCATTCTTTATCCAAAGTTACCAAATATTTAAAAAAATAAACACAAACAAACACACTTGATATCAAATATCTGTGCCATTTATATGGAGGTTAGTAGTTAGGAAATAAGATGATCATATTTATGGACACTGACAAGGCTTCATCTCTGAAGATGGAATTTGTTGTGCTACTTAAAAATCTAGTACAGAAGTTGTCTCACCAAGACTTGGAGCTGGCAACACCCAGGAACTCTGACATTACTCACAGTGGGTGTGAAAGAATGGTGGGACCCGACACATTACAAGTCTTTTACAAACCTGCTTTCTTCATTTAAGATATTTTACCTCACATACAGTCTTCTGATAAAGACTTAGAGTTATTGTGTGTCTTCGTTAGGGTTTCTATTGCTGCAATGAAACATCATGGACAAAAAGCAAGCTGGAGAGGAAGATTTATTTGGCTCACACTTTGACATCATATCAGTTCATCACTGAAGGAAGCCAAAACAGGAACTCAAAGGGGACAAACTCAAACAGGAGCAGATACACACAAGAGCAATGCATACTGGCTTGTTCCTCATGGCATGCTCATCCTGTTTTCTTATAGAAATCAGGACCACCAGCCCAGTCAATCAACAACTAAGAAAATGCCCTGCTGGCTTGTGTACAGCCATCCCTTATGGAAGAATTTTCTAAATTGAGGGTTCTGCCTCTCAGATGTCTTTAGCTTGTGTCAAGTTGACATAAAACTAGTCAGGACACTTTGTTTTAAAAGGATAATGTTACAGGCTAGGAATCCCCCATGCCTGAGTCTTGGGTGACCCCAAAGGAGCAGAGGTTCAGCCCACTCTTTGTCGGCCTGGAAGTGTGCGCACGTCACACCTGCCTCCAGGGTCTGGCCACAAATCTCGGGCTGTGAGTGTCCCTGGCATCTTCCCCGCCTCCCCCAGTCTCACCTCCGCAGAGCGGCTGTGGCGAGGACAAGCGCTGGGGCTGGCAGAATCACCGCGGGGTCTGGGGGGCTCATGCCTGAGGGCACTCAGGCCCCCAATATCTACTGCTAGTGGGGGAGGGTGGGCTTTGAATACTTAATCCTGGCCCTGTAACAGGAAATGCGTAATGGGAATTATGCATGTGATGCTGTGTGCCTGTGTACGTACGCATGTGACACTGTGTGTAACCCTAATGCGACTCTGTGCGTGGCGGCCACGTAAGCGGAAATGACTTAACTAGTTCATCCGGCCTCTGTGGGAGGCTGATTGGTTCTCAGAAAGCGCGGTCTCGGATGGTTTGAACTGATTGGCTTAGAAGCTTGTGGTAGGGGGGTTCTGTTATAAGCCTATAAAAGCCAATCCAATTCTGCCCGCGTGGTTCACACTCTTTTACCCTGCATGGTAAGACTGTGACCCTCAGAGCTCTGGAATTAAAATCCCTCTTGCTATTTGCATCAAGACTGTTTCTCGTGAGTGATTGGGGTGCCGCTTCCGAGGCGTGGGGTGCTGGAGTATCCCTGTTTTTACTTTTGGGTCTTACAGTTTTACCCGTATTGATTCTTACAGTTGAACTGCAATGCAGTTCATATGATAAATATAATTAATTTGAATCATGTAGAAATAATAAAATACCATATGAATGCATACCTTAATCCAGAAGGCTTCAACTGCTAAAATAATTAGGAAGACTTTCCAAAGGAATGTACCATTTTATTTTATTTTATTTTATTTTATTTTATTTTATTTTATTCTCTCTCTCTCTCTCTCTCTCTCTCTCTCTCTCTCTCTTCCTTTCTTTTGTTTCCTGTTTTGTTTTTTTGAGACAGGGTTTCTCTGTGTAGCCCTGGCTGTCCTGGAACTCACTTTGTAGATCAGGCTGGCCTCAAACTCAGAAATCCACCTGCCTCAGCCTCCCAAGTGCTGGGATTAAAGGCATGTGCCACCACTGCACAGTGTTTATTTTTTTTTACACTCCATATTTTACTTTCCCCCATCTACCCTCTGAATGTTCCACATCCCATACCCCCTCCCCACCCCCTGTCTCCACGTGGATGTCCCTATCCACCACACCACCTGACCTCTAAACTCCCTGGGGCCTCTAGTCTCTAGAGGGTTAGGTGTATCATCTCTGAATAAACACAGACCCAGGAGTCCTCTACTGTATGTGTGTCGGGGGCCTCATGTCAGCTGGTGTATGCTCCCTGTTTGGTGGTCCAAAGTTTGAAGGTCCAGATTTATTGAGACTGCTGGTCCTCCTACTAGGTCGCCCTTCTCCTCGGTATCTTTCAGTCTTCTCTAGTTCAACCACAGGGGTCAGCTGCTTCTGTCCATTGGTTGGGTGCAAATATCTGCATCTGACTCTTTCAGCTGCTTGTTGGGTCTTCTAGAATGTGGTGATGCTAGGTCCCTTTTGTGAGCTCTCCATAGCCTTAGTAATAGTGTCAGGCCTTGGGGCCTCCCCTTTGTTGAGTTCTGTAGCTATCTGCAGCTACTGGGAACTGATTCTGCAAGAGAAACTTATGGGATGGATGGGGAAACGGCACAAAGAATTGGGTCAAGAAGACATTGCCTTTCAAGACCTTAATTTTAATAAATGTTAGGCAATATATAGTCTGGAGGATTCCCTCCCCCCAGGCATGAGGTGAAATCTGGAAATCTTGCTGGTTCTGGATCTCAGCAGGTGGTTGGCTCCATCTCAGCAGCTCGCCTGCTGATGCCTGAGAACTGCAGATCCAGAATGCTTCCAGGGCTTTCAGGTGAGGCTGGGTTGTTCTATACAGAACAAAGGCCAGGAAATTCATGGGCTGAGAATTGATCAGAACAGAGGCTGAAAAATGCCTAGCTCAATGCTGAAGTGGGGGAAGGGACACCCTTGAGCTGGATGCCACTTGAGCCTGTTGCTGAACCTTCTTTTCCTCAGGCTCCTTTCCATTTCCTTCACTGTAATTCTTTCAGACATAAACAATTATAGGTCAGAGTTGTAACTGTGGAATGGGCCCCATTTCCCTCATTTGATGTGCTGTCTTCCTGTTGGAGGTTCGTTCTTTAAGTTCCATCTCCCTACTGTTGGGCATGTCATCTAAGATCCCTCTCCTTGGGTCTTGAGAGTCTCTCATCTTCCAGGTCTCTGGTTCATTCTGGAGGGTCCCCCCCCAACATCCTATCTCAAGAGGTTGCCTGTTCCCCTTCTTTCTGCTGACCCTCAGGGCTTCAACCCTTTTTCCTCACAGTACCAAATCAGGTTCCCCTCTCCCCCTACTCCCCCCTTGCACTTTCTCTTCCAGGTCCCTCCCTCCCCATTTGTGATTACTTTCTTCTCCCTCCCTAGTGGGACTGAACTATCATCAATTGGGTACTTCACTTTGTTGACTTTTTTGGGTTCTGTGGCTAATATCCACTTATTAGTGAGTACATACTATGCATGTCCTTTTGGTTCTGAGTTACCTCACTCAGGATGATATTTTCTAGTTCCATTCATTTGCCTGCAAACCTCAGGATGTCCTCGTTCTTAACAGCTGAGTAGTATTCCACTGTGTAAATGAGCCACATTTTCTATATTCATTCTTCCGTCATCAGACATCTAGGCTGTTTCCAGCATCTAGCTATGACTTCTATGCAAAGGAAAATAAAATGACTGAAATCATCATGAAGAAGTGTTTGACAATTCTTTTGCTGGTGTTGTTGGTGTTGTTGGTGTTGTGCCATTCTGGCCTCTGTTCTAACAGCACCATTCAGCTTGAATTCAGCTCTATGTCATGTGGAGAGACAGAGGCAGTGCCTGTATTTCACCACCTTTGTGTTGTTCTTCATTCTCTTTATATGTGCAGGCTTCATTATAGCAGTGGACTTGGCCTTCATATTCATTGACCATAATCCCTATTCTTTCAAGCTGTTCTCTGTCCCTTTAAACAAAGCCAGAAATCATAAAATAATGTTGAATTTAAAATTTTTATCTATAATTGGTTCAAAATTTAAAATGTAATCTAGCATCTTTTCTATAGTCATTTATTTATCTATATGTGTGTGTCTAATATAGCAGAACAAGTGCAATTTAGAATGTTATCTGTAATGGTGCTTTGTCTCTGAAGCACAGCTTGCATGTGTGCTTTCTGATAACATGCAAAGGTCTCTCCTGCTTTTCATTTATTTATTTATTTATTTTGCGTTTTTAAAATTCGATATATTCTTTATTTACATTTCAGATGATTTCCACTTTCCTGGATCTCCCCTCCCCGGAAAGTCCCATAAGCCCTCTTCCCTCCCCCTGTTCCCCAATACACCCCTTCCCTCTTACCTATCCTGGTATTCTCCTACACTGCTACACTGAGACTTTCCAGGAACAGGGGCCTCTCTTTACTTCTTCTTGGGCATCATTTGATATATGAATTGTGTCTTAGGTACTCCAAGCTTCTAGGCAAATATCCACTTATCAATGAGTGCATACCATGAGTGTTCTTTTGTGATTGGATTACCTCACTTAGGATGATATACGCCAGTTCCAACCATTTGCCTAAGAATTTCATGAATTCATTGTTTTTAATGGCTGAATAGTACTCCATTGTGTATATATACCACATTTTCTGTATCCGTTCCTCCATTGAGGGACATCTGGGCTCTTTCCAGCTTCTGGCTATTATAAATAGGGCTTCTATGAACATAGTGGAGCATGTATCCTTATTACATGCTGGGGAATCCTCTGTGTATATGCCCAGGAGTGGTATAGCTAGGTCTTCTGGTAGTATCATGCCCAGTTTTTTGAAGACCACCAGACTGATTTCCAGAGTTGTACCAGCTTGCAATCCCACCAGCAGTGGAGGAGTGTTCTGCTTTCTCAACATTCTCGCCAGCACCTGTTTTCTCCTGAGTTTTTGATCTTAGTCATTCTGACTAGTATGAGGTGAAATTTCAGGGTTGTTTTGATTTGCATTTCCCTGATGACTAAGGATGTTGAACATTTCTTTAGGTGCTTCTCATTCATCAGAAATTCTTCAGGTGAAAATTCTTTGTTTAGCTCTGTACCCGATTTTTTAACAAGGTTATTTGTTTTTTAGGGGCCTAACTTCTTGAGTTCTTTGTATATATTGGATATTAGCCCTCTGTTGGTTGTAGGGTTGGTGAAGATCTTTTCCCAATTTGCTGGTTGCCATTTTGTCCTTTTGACTGTGACCTTTGCCTTACAGAAACTTTGTAATTTTATGAGGTCCCATTTGTCAATTCTTGATCTTAGAACATAAGCTATTGGTGTTCTGTTCAGGAACTTTCCCCCTGTGCTCATGTCCTCAAGAGTCTTTCCCAGTTTCTTTTCTATTAGTTTCAGTGTGTCTGGTTTTATGTGGAGGTCCTTGATCCACTTGGAGTTGATCTTAGTACAAGGAGATAAGAATGGATCAATTTGTATTCTTCTGCATGCTGACCTCCAATTCAACCAACACCATTTGTTGAAAAGGCTATCTTTTTTCCACTGGATGGTTGCAGTTCCTTTGTCAAATATCAACTGATCATAGGTGTGTGGGTTTATTTCTGGGTCTTCAATTCTATTACATTGATCTACATGCCTGTCACTGTACCAATACCATGCAGTTTTTAACACTATTGCTCTGTAGTACTGCTTGAGGTCAGAGATAGTGATTCCCCCAGAAGTTCTTTTACTGTTGAGGATAGTTTTAGCTATCCTGAGTTTTTTGTTATTCCAGATGAATTTGAGAATTGCTCTTTCTAACTCTTTGAAGAATTGAGTTGGGATTTTGATGGGGATTGCATTGAATCTGTATATTGCTTTTGGCAAGATGGCCATTTTTACTATATTAATCCTGCTAATCCATGAGCATGGAAGATTTTTCCAGGTTCTGAGGTCTTCTTGGATTTCTTTCTTCAAATACTTGAAGTTCCTGTCATACAGATCTTTCACTTGCTTGGTTAGAGTCACACCAAGATACTTTATATTGTTTGTGGCTATTATGAAGGGCGTCATTTCCCTAATTTCTTTCTCAGCCTGTTTATCCTTTGAATATAGGAAGGCTACTGATTTGCTTGACTTAATTTTATAACCAGCCACTTTGCTGAAGTTGTTTATCAGCTATAGGAGTTCTCTGGTGGAGTTTTTTGTGTTGCTTAAGTATACTATCATATCATCTGCAAATAGTGATAATTTGACATCTTCCTTTCCAATTTGTATTCCTTTGACCTCCTTTTATTGTCTAATTGTTCTAGCTAGAACTTCAAGTACTATATTAAATAAATATGGAGAGAGAGGGCAGCCTTGTCCAGTCTCTGATTTTAGTGGAATTGCTTCAAGTTTCTCTCCATTTAGTTTGATGTTGGCTACTGTATATTGCATTAATTATGTTTAGGTATGGGCCTTGAATTCCTGTTCTTTCCAAGACCTTTAACATGAAAGGATTCTGAATTTTGTCAAATGATTTTCAGCATCTAATGTAATGACCATGTAGTTTTTTCTTTGAGTCTGTTTATGTAGTGGATTGCATTGATGGATTTCCATATATTGAACCATCCCTACATCCCTGGGACAAAGTCTCCTTGATTATGGTGAATGATCGTTTTGATGTGTTCTTGGAATCAGTTGGCAAACATTTTACTGAGTATTTTTGCATCAATATTCATAAGGCAAATTGGTCTAAGATTCTCTTTTTTGTTGGATCTATTTGTGGATTTGGTATCACCAAAATTGTGGCTTCATAGAACAAGCTGGGTAATGTTCCTTCTGTTTCTATTTCATGGAATAGTTTCAAGAGTATTGGTATTAGGTCTTCTTTGAAGGTCTGATAGAATTCTGCACTAAAACCATCTGGTCCTGTGCTTTATTTTGCTTGGGAGACTGTCAATGACCACTTCTATTACTTTAGCAGTTATGGAACCATTGAGATGGTCTATATGACCCTGATTAAACTTTGGTAGTTGGTATTTCTCTAGGAAATTGTCCTTTTCATCCAGATTTTCCAGTTGTGTTGAGTATAGGCTTTTGTAGTAGGATATGATAATTTCTTTAATTTCCTCAGTTTCTGTTGTTATATCTCCCTTTTCATTTCTTATTTTGTTAATTTGGATACTTACTGTCTCTGTGCCCTCTCATTAGTCTGGCTAAAGGTTTATCTATCTTGTTGATTTTCTCAAAGAACCAGCTCCTGGTTTTGTTGATTCCTTGTATAGTTCTTTTTGTTTCTACTTGGTTGAATTCAGCCCTGAATTTCATGATTTCCTGCCTCCTACTCCTCTTAGCTGTATTAGCTTCTTTCTGTTCTAAAGCTTTCAGGTGTACTGTTAAGCTGCTACTGTATGCTCTCTCCAGCTTCTTTTTGGAGGCATTCAGTGCTATGAGTTTTCCTCTCAGCACTGCTTTCATTGTGTTCCATAAATTTGGGTATGTTGTATCTTCATTTTCATTAAATTCTAAAGAGATTTTGATTTTTTTCCTTATTTCTTCCTTGACCAAGGTATCATTTAGTAGAGAGAGAGAGCATTGTTCAGCTTCCACGTGTATGTAGGTTTTCTGTTGTTTTTGTTGCTATTGAAGACCACCCTTACTCCATAGTGATCTGATTGGAGGCATGGAATTAGTTCAATCTTCTTATATCTGTTGAGGTCTGTTTTGTTGCCAATTATATGGTCAATTTTGGAGAAGGCACCATGTGGTGCTGAGAAGAAGGTATATTCTTTTGATTTAGGATGAAATGTTCTATAGATATCTATTAAATCCATTTGGTCTAAAACTTCTGTTAGTTTCACTGTGTCTCTGTTTAGTTTATGTTTTCCTGATCTGTCCATTGAGGAGAGTGGGATGTTGAAGTCACCCACAATTATTGTGTGGAGTGTGATGTGTGCTTTAAGCTTTAATAAAGTTTCCTTTACAAATGATGGTGACCTTGTTTTTGTGGCACAGATGTTCATAATTGAGAGTTCTTCCCGTAGATTTTTCCTTTGATGAGTATAAAGTGTCCTTCTGTGTCTTTTTTGATGACTTTTGGTTGAAAGTCTATTTTATTGGATATTAGAATGCTACTCCAGCTTGTTTCCTAGGACCATTTGCTTGGAAAACTGTTTTCCAGCCTTTTACTCTGACCTAGTGTTTGTCTTTGACACTGAGATGCATGTCCTGTATGCAGCAAAGTGTTGGATCTTGTTTATGAAACAGTCTCTTAGTCTATGTCGGATTATTGAGGAATTGAGTCCATTGATGTTAAGAGATATTAAGGAATAGTGATTGTTGCTTTCTTCTATTTTTGATGCAATTTTTATGTTTGTGTGGTTATCTTCTTTTGGGTTTGTTGAAAGAAGATTAATTTCTTGCTTTTTCTAGTGTGTAGTTTCCCTCCTTTTGTTGGTGTTTTCCATTCATTATCCTTTGAAGGGCTGGAATTGTGGAAAGATACTGTGTAAATTTGTTTTTGTCATGAAATACCTTGGTTTCTCCATCTATGGTAATTCAGAGATTTGCTGGATATAGCAGTCTGGTTGGCATTTGTATTCCCTTATGGTCTGCATGACATCTGCCCAGGCTCTTCTGGCTTTCATAGTCTCTGGTGAGAAGTATGGTGTAATTCTGATAGGTCTACCTTTATATGTTACTTGATCTTTCCCCTTACTGCTTTTAATATTCTTTCTTTGTTTAGTACATTTGCTGTTTTAATTATTATGTGATGGGAAGAATTCCTTTTCTGATCAAATCTATTTATGTAGGCTTCTTGTATGTTCATAGGCATCTCTTTCTTTAGGTTAGAGAAGTTTTCTTCTATAATTTTGTTGAAGACATTTACTGGCCCTTTAAGTTGGAAATCTTTACTCTCTTCTATACCTATAATACTTAGGTTTGGCCTTCTCATTTTGTCCTGGAATTCCTGGATATTTTGGATCAGGAACTTTTTGCATTTTTATTTTCTTTGACTGTTGTATCAATGCTTTCTATGGTATTTTCTGCATCTGAGATTCTCTCTTTCATCTCTTGTATTCTGTTGTATCAACAGAATGTATGCTTGGATCCATGACTCCTGACTTCTTTCCTAGGTTTTCTATGTCTCGAGTTGTTTCCCTTTGTGATTTCATTATTGTTTTTACCTCCTTCTTTAGATCCTGGATGGCTTTGTTTAATTCCTTCACCTGTTCTGTTTCCCTTAGTTCTTCAACGGCTTCTCCCTGTTCTTGTGTTTTCCTGTATTTATTTAAGGGAGTTATTTATGCCCTTCTTGAAGCCCTCCATCAGCATCATGACCTGTTATTTTAAATCCAAATCTTGCTTTCCTGGTGTGTTGGGGTATCCAGGACTTGCTGTTGTGGGAGAATTAGGTTCAGATGGTGCCATATAGCCTTGATTTCTGTTAGTAATGTTCCTAAGTTTGCCTTTTGCCATCTGGTTATCTATGGTGTTAGTTGGTCCTGCTATCACTGGCTGGTGCTTGCCCCTCCTATTTGCCTACAGGCCTATCTCAGCAACCCTGGGTGACCTGCTTTTCCCTGGCACATATTGCTGTGGTGCTGCCGAGTTCTGGGTGCAGGTGGAGTCCTGGTGGGGTGTGTCCCACGAGATCCCTGCCTAACAGTCTGTTACACAGTCACAGGAGCAAAAATGGTGGCCGAGACCCAGTCTCTTGTAGTTGTCTTTGGGTATGTAGCTCTGTGGCCCAAATCAACTCTGGATGCAGGCTGTGCTGTTTTTCTCCTCTGTGCTGGCTGCTAGGTGGATATCTGTCTTCCTGTGCCACTTGGAGATGGTGTGCTGTGGCAGGGGATGTTTCTGATCCAGAGGCAGAAACCGGAAGACTCCTGCCAGAGGCCTCTGGACAGGATCCTCAGATCTGTAGGGCAGGTCTCACCTGTGCAGTTTGACTCCTCCATGCAGGCTGCTGGGTGGATATCTGGCTTTCTGTGCCACTTGGAGCTGGTGCGCTGTGGCAGGGGATGTTCCTGATCCAGAGGCGGAAATCCTCCTGCTTTTTATAAAAGAACTTGTAATACAAAAGCCAGGGACAGGGTGCAGGTTTATCATGTATGTGTGTGTGTGTGTGTGTGTGTGTGTGTGTATGGTGTATGTGTATCTGTGTCCAAAAGAATCTGCTTATATTAAGTTCAAAAGTACTCTTGATAGCGAATGAAACGCTCTTTCTAACTTATTATAAGTTCATAAAATATATTAAATATTGAAAGTGGGAAAATCCAATGTGAAGCTCCATGTCATCAGGATTTAGAAGCTCACTGAGATGTATAGATTTTGGATCTGGTTAATTTTGAAAGATTATGATTTGTTTTGCAGTTTTTAAATAATAAAGTTTATAAAAATTATCACAAAATATGCTTCTACTCATCATTTGTTACAAAAAAAACCTTTTTAAGACTGCCATAAATTAATATTTTTAATTTTATTTATTTATTTTTTTGGTTTTTTGAGACAGGGTTTCTCTCTGTAGCCCTGGCTGTCCTGGAACTCACTCTGTAGACCAGGCTGGCCTCGATCTCAGAAATCCACCTGCCTCTGCCTCCCAAGTGCTGGGATTACAGGCATGCACCACCACCGCCCGGCTAAATTAATATTTTTAAATGTACTTTGCTCATGCTCTTAACATTTATATCTTCACTTGATCACCATAAGTATAAAGTCAGTTTATCTTACTTAGTCAGGGGAATCTTTTCAGCAGAATGTTGTCATGTCGGTGTCTTCTTACTTTGTAAGAAGTAAGGATCATTGTAAGAAGTTGTCTGGGAATAAGAATGTGTCTCAGTGTCAGTGATAGAGTAATTGCTGCTGCAAGTATAGAGTCCTGTGATTAGTCCTCAGCATCTGCCTACTACCACCTCAACACACACACACACACAGACATACACACATACAGACACACAGACACACAGACACAGACACATACACACACACACACACACACACACACACAGAGAGAGAGAGAGAGAGAGAGAGAGAGAGAGAGAGAGAGAGAGAGAGAGAGATTTCTTTTTTCCCCCCAGTGGATGGGTGGAAGCAGACTGATATTGAACTCAGAGATCCACATGTGTCTGCCTCCTGAATGCTGGGACTAAAGACATGTACCACTACCACTCAACTCCATGCAGAGTTTTTATTTCCAGTAAAATTTGAAAACATGGAGTGATCAATCATATGTTTAGCAATTTAGTATCACATCTCCAAATCAGCTAGGTATTCATGTTTCTGCTGATGGTGTTTACTACTGGCCTACAAGATGTCCTTAAAAATAGCTGACAGAAGAAATTAGCATCATTCAAGTCTACTCTTGCTGAATGCATATATCTGAGCTTGTCTGTAACTTAGTCATCATAAATGTCCTTTTCCTGTTACATTAAAGAACGACAAGAAACAACAAACCTTTGCTGTCCTCTAACTGCATAGTATCTTGTCTTCTGCCACCTGAATGCCTACTAAGAAGAAAATGTCCCACAGTGGATTCTTCAGTAGGCATCAGGCCACCTTGTTTTCTCAGTGTGTCAGGCCAAGCCTGAGATGCATCTGTGGCAAATAGAAAAGGTCAAATTAAGGCTTGCTTCATTATTGTAATAGGCAGCATTTTTTGACTATTCATTCATTTTGTCAGATCAATCACCAGAACCCAGAGGAATCTTCTCAGTTGTTATTTTATTGTAAAATTTGTTTAAAAATTGCATCCAAATGAATTGGCCTCCCTTTATTCCTCAAATGCAGCAAGATAGATTCTTATTCATGTTTCGAACACTTGGTTGCAACATGGAGGCACAGTTTTGGGAGGTTATGAAACCTTTAAGACATGGAGGACTGACTGGGAAAGACTTGAGGTTTATCACCTGGTCCTGCTTTGTCCTGTTCATGTTTTATGGTCCATACCTTTCTATTGCCACAATGCTATTCACACTAGCATGCTCTAAAAAACATTAGTTGAAATAAATTCTTCCTCAACTTGTTTCTATAAGGTGTGTTGTCATGGTAAAGAGACAGATGGCTAACACAAGAAAGAAGGGAAATAGATATGTGATAGTTGGATCCATAGATGGATGGTTGGATGGATGGATGGATGGATAGATGGATGGACAGATAGACAGAGAGGGAAAGCCACTTTAAATAGGTGTTTTATGAAGACAGGACAAGGAGCTACAGAATGGCTACTTTTCTGAGCTGACTTGATGGTGTTTGGGGAGTTTGAATAAAAATGTTCCCACAGGCTCATGTATGTGAACACTTGGCTCCCTTTTTGGGTAGTCCTTTTGTGGGAGTTTCAGGAGGTTTGGCCATCTGGAGGAACGAGTATGTAACTTAGACAGTATTGGAGAATAGAAGACCATTCCTACTTATAGTTTGCTCTCTGTTTGGTGCTTGTTGTTCAAGAATTAGCACTCAGGTCCCTGCTCCAGTTGTGATGCTTCTACTCTGCCAACTTGGACTCTTATCCCTCTAGAACCATAAGCTCAGATAAACTCTTTTATAAGTAGCCTTGGGCATGGTAGTCTATCATAGCAATAGAAAAGTAACTAATAAAGTATAATTTGCTTCTATTTAAAAATAATCTATAGTTGTGTTAAATGATTTGTGGAACAAGTAAGTGACTTGAAAAAAGTTGTCCACATGAACAACACATACACACATGACACATAACCACACACACACACACCCACCCACACACACACACACACACACACACACACACACATCAAAAAGACTTCCCTATACAGCGGCCCTTCTGGCAACGAGCAAAGCCTGATAAGACAGCTGGGGGCGGGGGCAGGAAGGGAAGTAGAAAATGATCCTTATAGTGACCTTTCTTCCCTCATCCTCAAGAGCCTCTCAGTCACTGTCTCCTTTTAAAATTGTCCACAGAGAATTCATATTTTAAGACAACTTAAATAAGATATTTGCTTGCATCTATTTATTTGGCATTTGGAAGTAATCATAGAATTTACAAGAATAGGTGCTTCAGGAGCAGATAGAGTTGAAGGTCATTATTCTGACTGAAATCATCAGACCCTGGAATGAAACTTTAAGCTAGCAAGTTTGCATATACTTTATGCTCTATTATTTGTTATGAAATCTTCTTGATAAAAATTTTGTAGTCTATTAAAATAAGAATGATTCATTTATTTATAAACTAAGTATGATTCAGGTATCGATTCATTAGTCATTTAACAAAGTTTATTGATCTACTAAATCCCAGCATAAATTATGTATATTATATATAGTTTGTGTGTATGCTGTACACTGTGTGTTAAATACAGAGGAAACATGGTAAAGAAAACAACCTGATCCTGCTCTAATGAATTGTGGGGAAAATAGATTAAATAATGTCACTCAAATTATAGGCCACAGTTATATACTAAAAAGGAACAAAATGAAGAGAGAGAGAGAGAGAGAGAGAGAGAGAGAGAGAGAGAGAGAGAGGATTGCTGAGCAGGGATTGAAGAATTCTGCTGTTAGAAACACAGCCTCTTGCCACCAGGGAAGAAGTCAGAAAAAGGAAGTGACTCAGAGTCAATGAATGACAGCAGTTATTTTGGATGGAGCTCTTGCCTTGGGGCCTCTCCTGAACACTCTTCATAGACTGTCCTACTATCACATAGAGAAATATGTAATGGAGCTACTGTAAGTTTTTCCATTTTATTAATGCAAAACAAAAAAATTAACTTATAACATTAAACTGGGGATGCCAAGATAATTCAGTGGATACAGGCACTTGCAGCCAGACTCAACTCAGCAACCCGACTTTGATCCTCAGGAAGGATATTGTGTAAGGAGAGAACTGATTCCTACATGTTGTCCTCTGATCTCCACACATGCCACACCTTCTAATAGTGCCATTCCCTTTGGGCCAAGTATTCAACCAAATGAATCTATGGGGGCCACACTTACACATTCAACTCCCTAACTCCCATAAGTTTCTAGTCAAAACATAATGCAAAATTCATTTAGTCCAACATCTATCACAGTCTCAACAATATTTAAAAGTTCAAAGTCTCTGGTGAGATTCATGCAATCTCTTGACTGTAATCACCTATAAAATAAAAATTAAAAAAGCAGATCACATAGCCTTTTCAACAAATGGTGCTGGCTCAACTGGAGGTCAATATGCAGAAGAATGAGAATTGATCCACTCTTATCTCCTTGCACTAAGCCCAACTCCAAGTGGATCAAGGACCTCCGCGTAAAACCAGACACACTAAAACTAATAGAAAAGAACCTGGAGAAGACCCTTGAGGTCATTGGCTCAGGGGGAAAATTCCTGAACAGAACACCAATAGCTTATGCTCTAAGATCAAGAATAGACAAATGGGACCTCATAAAATTACAAAGTTTTTGTAAGGCAAAAGACACTGTCAAAAGGGCAAATCGGCAACCAGCAAATTGGGAAAAGATCTTCGCCAACCCCACATCCGACAGAGGGCTAATATCCAATGTATACAAAGAGCTCAAGAAATTAGACCCCAGAAAACCAAATAACCCTATCCAAAAATGGGGTACAGAGCTAAACAAAGACTTTTCACCTGAAGAAATTCGGATGGCTGAGAAACACCTTAAAAAATGTTCAACATCATTAGTCATTAGAGAAATGCAAATCAAAACAACCCTGAGATTTCATCTCACACCAGTCAGAATGGCTAAGATTAAAAACTCAGAAGACATCAGGTGTTTTGGAAGGATGTGGAGAAAGAGGAACACTCCTCCACTGCTGGTGGGACTGCAAGCTGGTACAACCACTCTGGAAATCAGTCTGGCAGTTCCTCAGAAAAATGGACACGATTCTTCCGGAGGACCCAGCCATACCACTCCTGGGAATATACCCAGAAGATTTCCCAGCATGCAATAAGGATACATGCTCCACTATGTTCATAGCAGCCTTATTTATAATAGCCAGAAGCTGGAAAGAACCCAGATGTCCCTCAGTGGAGGAATGGATACAAAAAATGTGGTATATATACACAATGGAATACTATTCAGCCATTAGAGACAATGAATTCATGAAATTCTTAGAGAAATGGATGGAGCTGGAGAACATCATACTAAGTGAGGTAACCCCATCTCAAAAGAATACCCATGGTATGCAGTCACTGATAAGTGGATATTAGCCTAGAATCTTGGGACACCAAAGACACAATTCACATACCAAATGATGTCTGACAAGAAGAAAGGAGTGGACACTGGTGCTGGAAAGGATCAAAGCATCAGTGTAGGAGAATACCAGAACAGGGAAGTGGGAAGGGGTGGATGAGGGAGCAGGGGGAGGGGAAAGGGCATGTGGGACCTTTGGGGGGGTGGGTAACCAAAAAAGGGAAATGAAATGTAAATATAGAATATATCCAAAAAAAAAAAGAAGGTCACATAATTCCAGAATCATAGGATATATATTAGCATTCTAAAATGTTATAGTGAGAAAATACTGGAACAAAAAAGACCAAAAGCCAGCTGGGCATACTCCAAACCCTGCATCTCCATGTCTGATATCCAGCTCCATGTAGCTCTGTTGACTGAAACACAGTTCTTTCTCTTAGGCTGATTCCCTTCCCTGTAAGCAGGTTTCCCTAGCAGATATCCCACTGCTCCACACCTCTAATATCAGGTGTCTCCAAGGCAACTTCAATTTCACTCCAGTACCAACACTCCAGGCAGTAATTTCAAAATAGCAATTATAAATATGTTAAAAGAATTCAAAGAAGACATGAACAAGTGTCTGAATGAGAACTATAAAAATGCAAACTATGAAAGCAATTCAAGATCTGAAAAATACATTTTTAATAAAAAGACAAACTCTCTAAAGAATATCCAAAATGAAATGAACAATTTAGGAAGTCAAACAAAAAGCTCTGAGGAAAGTATCACCAGCAGATTAGATTAAGTGGAAAAGAGGAGATCAGGTCTCAAAGACAAGGTAAATGAAACAGATCACTTAGTAAGAACAAATGTTAAATATACACATGCATGCATACACACAGGAATGGCTGTTTAGGGAACCTGGAAAACTATAAAAAGAACAAATCACAGGTATAGAAGAAGAGAAATTCAGGTCATTTGAGGTATATTTTAAATCATAGAAGAAAATTCCCAAAATGGAAGAAAGGAAAGAGATGCCTATTAAAAATACAAGAAACATTGAAACACCCTATAGAAAGCAAAAGAAATTTCCTGTCTTATTGTTCTTGCTATGAGAAGACATTGATGTAGGGGGAGGAACTGATACTAAAATCTAGTTCCCTATTTGGTCTTGATTGTTGTCAATAAAGAAGGCCTGGAGTCAATTACTGGACAGAAGGGACAGGTAGAACTTCTGGGTCCCAGGAGGAAAAAGAGACTGGAGAAAAGGGAAGGGACTTTTTGGAATCCTGCTTTATAAGGCCTGGGGCACCTCCAGCTTCTGCCTTGGGTAGGGTGAAGGAGGCTGGTGTGGGCTAGCTGATAGTAGATAAGATTAGGGGTAGAGATTCTGTGCCCAGCAATTGTGCTAGTAGACAAATTCTAAAGTAATAAAACTGCCTCTTTTTCATTTCACGGAACAAAAGTGGGTAAAGATAGAAGCCTGGTTTTGTGGGTGCCTTGGTGAAGCTAAGCTGGGAGGGACTGGGAGTGTGATTGCAGCTCCCAGGAGAGAGGGTAGCTGGCTGTTGGTGGAGGAACTGGCACATCAGGAGTGGGGCCAGTAGGCAGCCAATCTGAGCTAAGCCCAGAAGCTAGGCCTTGGTCTCAGGAAAAGTGGAAGCATGTTTATAAAATTACACACAACACAGTATGGCAAAGGCAACCCTTATAGAAGAAAGCATTTAACTGGGAACTTGTTTATTTATTTATTTATTTATTTATTTAATTCAATGTATTCTTTATTTACATTTCAGATGATTTCCCATTTCCTGGCTCCCCACTCCCCAAAAGTCCTATATGCTCTTTTCCTTCTCCCTGTTCCTCTATCTACCTCTTCCCACTTCCCTGTTCTGGTGCATTGAGCCTTTCCAGAACCAGGGGCCACTCCTTCCTTCTTCTTGGACATCATTTGGTATGTGGATTGTGTCATGGGTATTCCAAGATTCTAGGCTAATATCCACTTATCAGTGAGTGCCTACCATGGGTATTCTTTTGAGACTGGGTTACCTCACTTAGTATGATGTTCTCCAGCTCCATCCATTTGTCTAAGAATTTCATGAATTCTTTGTTTCTAATGGCTGAATAGTACTCCATTCTGGGAACTTGTTTACAGTTTCAGAGTTAAGTCATGATCATCATGGCAGAAGGCTGACAGACGTGGCACTTAAGCAGTAGCTGAAAGTGTTACATCCTAATCCTGGTGGCACAGAGACTGAGTCTCGCAAGAATTTTTGAATCTTCAAAACCCACCCCTCAGTGACCTACCTCCTCCAACAAGCCCACATTTACTCCAACAAGGCTGTTTCTCTCAATTCTTAACAGCTTCACTAACTGGGGGCCAAGCATTTAAACATATGAGCTTCTAGGGGTCCATTCTCACTCAAACTGCCTTGTTCTACTTCCTGCTCCCTAAAGGCTTATGCCATATTGTAATGCAAATGCATTTAGTTCAATTTCAAAAGTCTCCATTGTCTTTCACAATGTAAACCCTTTCAAATAGTCCTCAAATTATTCCATAAAATAGGAAAATGAAGGAAATTTTTCTTTTTTAAAAAAAGGTTTATTGTATGTGAGTACACTGTTGCTATCTTCAGACACACCAGAAGAAGGCATCAAATCTCATTACAGATGATTCTGAGCCACCATGTGGTTGCTGGGAATTGAACTCAGGACCTCTGGAAGAGCAGTCAGAGAGCTCTTAGCCACTGAGCCATCTCTCCAGCCCAGATTCTCTTTTTGAAGTGAGGATTATTCAATACCAAAACTAGACAAAAATAAAACAAATGAACAAAATATTATAACAAAGAAAACTATATAGATCAATCCCTTTAATGAACATACATTCAAAAATTTCCAGTAAATGGCTTGCAAATCAGATTCAAGACAACAAAATGATTAGCCACCATAAACAAGTTGGTTTCATTTTGGAAATTCAGGGATGGTTCAACATAGATAAATCAGTAATTGTAAACCACCACATAATTGGACAAACTATTAGATACAGAAAATGCTTATAATAAAATTCAACATTTGTTCATGATAAAAGTCCTGGAGAAACTAGGGATGCAGGAACATATCTCAGAATAACAAAGACAAGCCCTCAGCAAGCATGTGCTAAATTAAGAAAAACCTCAAAGCACTTCTATGAAAATCAAGAACAAGACAAAAATTTTCATGCCATTCCTGTTCAGTATAGTGCTTAATGTTAGCATACCTTCTAGGCTCCTCCCAGCAATTACCTAGCAACAGCCAGGTATGCCTGACTTACTATAAAAGGGGGCACCCTCTTAGCTCTCTTATTCTCATTCTCTCTGACTCTCTTGTCTCCCTGACTCCTTTCTCCCTTTCTCCTCATCCCCTTCCCCCTCTCTCTCCACAAGTTTCTGAGTGGCCTACTCTCCTCCCCCTCCTTCTCTTCCTCTTCTTCTTCCTGTTCTTCTTCCTCCTCCTCTTCTCACCCCCCCCACCTCTCTGTCTCTCCTCCCTTCCCAACTCCCCTTCCAATATTCTAAATAAACTCTATTCTACACTATGCCCATGTTATGGCTGATATCTCAGGGGGAAAGGATGTTTTAGCACCCCCTCCAACCATACCATACCTGGCTCCAGAAAACATCCTGGGCTGTTCTCTCTTTATGTTATAAAACACAATACTTGAAGTCTTAGCTATAGTATGAGTGAAAGAGATAAATGGGAAAAGAACAAGTCAAAAACATCCTTATTTATAAATGACATGTTTTATTCATAAAAGAGCCTAAAAACTCCATCAGGAAAAATTCCTAAAGCTGATAAATACATTTAGCAATATAGCAGGATACATAATTAACAGAAAAAAAGTTAATATTAATATATACAGATGGCAACCAAACCAAGAAAGCAATCAGGAAATCAATACCTTTCACAATGACTTTTAAAATATTTTGGAATAAGTTTAAATAAGGAAGTGAAAGATTTATATTGCAAAAGCTTTAAGACACACAGGAAGAAAGAAAGAAAAAAAGAAAGAAAGAAAGAAAGAAAGAAAGAAAGAAAGAAGAAAGGAAGGAAGGAAGGAAGGAAGAAAAGAAAAAAAAGAAAGATGTAAGGAAGGAAGGGAGGGAGGGAGGAAGGAAGGAAGAAAGGAAGGAAGTAAAAAGAAAAAGGAAAGAAACTGAAGGAGATACCAGAAAATGGAAAGATATCCTATGCTCATACACCAGTAGGATTAATATTTTAAAAAATTCTACCTAAAGTAATTTATAGAGTCAATGCAATTTCCATCAAAATTAAAACTCAATTTGTCACAGAAATAGAAAAATAACCTAAAATTTCATTTGGAAACAAACAAAAACTGGGATAGCCAATTCCACATCCAATGCCCTGACCTAGTCCGGCCTTCTCCACCTGCATGAAAATGATCTCCACGTTTAGCCCAGTGCTCTCTCTATTTGCACCCCATTGTATAGGGGCTTCCCATGCCCCATATTCAACATTTCCACTCAGCCAGATCTACCCTACACTACAGGCTTAGACTATGAGTACATCCTGTATTTCAACTCAGTCCTCTCTGTCTGACTTTACCCAAGCAATTTACAACTGCTCTGCCTGCCCCACCCACACATCCTCTTTTCAACTGCTCTGCTTGCTCCACCCACACATCCTCTTTTCTACCTCACCCTGCTTTGTCCGGAACAGAAATAGAAATGTCAAACAAACCCCACAAGCCTAGATGTCTTCACAAAAAAAAAAAAAAAAAAAAAAAAAAAAAAAAAGGCAAACAATATATAGGATCAAGCCAGTATTTTCTCTTCAAAAACCTCCAGTCCTGTATAAATGCTTGCCAATGAGAATTACGTAGATGAACTCTAGGAAACAGAACTTAAAAGAACAATTAAACATTTCTTCAAAGAAAACAAGGAATTTAAAGAAGACAGATAAAAACAGCTCAATGAAATTAAGAAGTAAATGCTTACGGAGAATACATGTCTCATGTCTGGGTGATGCCCAAGAAAACACAAATGTAAATCTGATGGAAACAATGGAAAAAATCCAACACTTGAGGAAAAAATTAAATCAGAGATAGAAACATCGAAGAAGACTCGAACTGAAGTGAACGTAGAACTGAAAACTCCAATAACAACTAGAAAACTTAATGGAGAGCCTTCCTAGTTGATGAGTCAAACAGATGAGTATCAGGACTAGAAGATACAATGGCAGATCTATATCAAATAGGCAAGGAACATAAAAAGTTAAAAACAAAACAAGCAGACAAAAAAACAGGAAAGGAACATAAAGGATAATTGAGAAACAATGAAATACTGAGCATTGTAAGACCCGGAAAAAAAAGGAGGGCACCCCAGCACCCCACACCTTGGAAGGCAACACCCAGATCACTCTTGAGAAACGGTCTTGATGCAACAGCAAGAGGATTTTTATTCCAGAGGCTTTGGGGTTCACAGCCATACACCATGCAGGGGTAGAGGACCGTGAGCCCCGAGTGCAGAATCAGGACAGCTGTTATAGGTTTATAACCAAAGCCGTGTATCACAAACCAATCATTCCTTAGCATCGAGAGCCTGCACAGTGCAAGCCAATTGATTTGTACCACTCCACAGCTTCTAAGCCAAGGATTTGTACCACTCCACAGCTTCTAAGCCAATCAGTTTAAATTATCCAAGCCCACTCTCCGAAGACCAATCAGTTTTCTATAGAAGCCAGGTAGCAATTAGTTAGCTCATTTCTGCTTACGGGGCCAGGGCCATGTACATATTTCCTGTTATGGGGCCAGGGTAACATACGCATTTCCTGTTACGGGGCCAGGACCACATACTCAAGGCCCTCCAAACAGCAGCAGGCACCTGGGACCAGAGCACCCACCCTGTAGCCTGAGCACAATGACCCCACTGGCCCAGCCCCGCTTGCCCGCCCCCAGCTGCTCCACGGAGGAGAGACAGAAAAGTACGCCAGGGACCCTCCCAGGCCTGCGGCTTGCAGCTGGACACCGCAGGCGGGTGGGAAGCGTACACTCTTGAGTTGGCCCAAGGAACATGACCTTTCACCCAGTTTCCAACAGAGCGGGCTAAACTTCTGACCCTTTTGGGTCATTTAAGAGTTAAGCACGGGGGGATTCCCTAGGCTGTAATTCTCATCCTTTCAAGCATAACAGAGACACTGTGGAAAGAAATGCAAAGCCATAGTTGTTAAAACACAAAATACCATGAACACCACCACCAAATACTAACAACACCATGATCACACTCAGCATACACGTTTCAATCACAACTTTAAGTATCAATGGTGTGGTGGTATTTTGTCCCGCGCTACCGTCTTGCCAGCAAGAACAACGTGGCACACTCAGGATCCTTCTGCAGCAAAGCTTTAAAGCTCTTGAGAGGGAGAGCATAAGCCTACAGAGCGGAGAACCCAAACACCCAGAAGCCCATCCCTTATATAGGCTGCAACCCCCCGCCTCGGACGTGTCATCCCCTGATTGGCTGCAGCTCATCAGACCATATGATGCAACGGGAGAGGCGGAGACCAAGGGATGGAAAACTACCCAGCACCTGACTGGCCAGATGTTGGCGCCGTTGGCTCCCCACAGTATTTGAATTAGGGATGGCCCCAAAGGTTCATAGATTTGAATGGTTTGTCACCAGTAAGTGGCACCATTAGGAGGTGTGGCCTTGTTGGAGGAAGTATGGTACTGGGGGTATACAATATTTATTCCTTTAAATTTTAACTAATATTTACACCAATAATGACATGGGAGGTAAAAACTGAGGCAAAACCATGCTAGCTTTATTTTCCTAACTATATAAAAATATTTTTTGCAAGCCTTGATGCTACAACTAAACTGCTAACTCTTTAGAAATCTCTTCCATCTGTATCATTCTACAGAACTAGTCTACATTTCCCTTGATCTCCTCAAAACCCATGAGGGCTCCTTAGCTCTCCTTCCTAGAATCCTGTTTCATCTGTGTCCAGCCTGCTGCTCCTCTATGGTTGCTGAAAGCCCAAACTGAAAATTCCTATCTCTTCCCTGAAGGCTTTTCCAAAACCAAAGTAGAGAGCTTATCAAAGGTCCAATTGCATATCAAAGAAATCTAGTTTCTGGCCTATACCCTAGGCAGGCTGAGTCTTGTCACCATAGTGGGGCACAGGGCTCCAAGCCAAGTCAGTAGGGATGAACCATTTCACTTTTACAGTGGGGTAGCTAAGGCTATCCAGCTGACTGCCTTGGGTTATAAAGCAAATTCCACAAATCCTTTCCCAAGCACCTTGTCTTAAAATAGGCAGGAATGTTTCATTCTTTAGCATTCTTATGTATGGAGGCTTTTAGACGCACACCTAAATTGCTTCTGTTCTGGACACATCTAACCATGACTTTCATCCGTTTAAGCTTTATATTTTGCTAACCATTAGATTTTCTACGTACAATAATCAAATATCCTGTAACAAGGGTGGGCTTTGAGGTTTCAAATGCTTACTCCATCTTGGGACAGGACTCCATTTAAAGAAAGAAAGAAAGAAAGAAAGAAAGAAAGAAAGAAAGAAAGAAAGAAAGAAAGAAAGGAAGGAAGGAAGGAAGGAAGGAAGGAAGAAAGAAGGAAAAAGATTTAACAGGCAGCTGAACCCAAACTGCACACAAGTATCAGGAAGAACCCCACAGCTTGTCCCTGGCCAGAGTCACTCCCTAGCTACTTCCTAGCAAAAGTTAATCAAAGATTAATCTGATTGTTTCAGATGTACTTTCAGACCCTTTGTGATTATATAAGATCTTGCTTCAGAGCACCCACCTGTTGGCTTACAATAGTCATTCAGTTAGATGCTTGCCAGGATGGATTCCCCCTCACTTGCTCCCATTTCCTATAAAATCTTGTTCCACTGAGAGTTTGGGGATGCTTCACCAAACTGTCCTGTGGGTAAGCAGAACTTGAGTTTGTAATAAAGAGACCCTAATGTGATTGTATCAGAGTTGGCTCCTGGGTGGTTTTTTGAGCTTGCAAATGAGGCACAACATGTCTGTCTCTCCCTGCCGCCTGCTGATCCAGGTGTAGAACTAGTTCCTCCTTCTCCAGTACCATGTCTGTTTGCCTGTTGCCATGGTTCCTACCATGATGATTGTAAGACCCCGACTGTCAGTCAGTGGGGCTCACTTCACCCTGGAGTGTGATGCAGATCGATGTAAAAGCAAGAGGTTTATTTTCTGGCATGCTGGGGTCTACCTTCAATTAGTCCCTCGAGGCAAGTGACTAGAAGGTGACCCCAAAAGGCCATTAAAAGCAGTTGTTATACTTTTTAGGGGCACAAATTGCATCAGCAAGGTTACAGTTCAAACTTATTGGCTAAGCATATTGACCTTTAAATCTATTGGCTAGCAAGCATGGGCAGATCATGATTTGCATTTGAACTCTATCTGGGACTTTCCAATGGGTCAGTGATTATCTAGGTACAGTCTTCAAATTGTTTACTCAAGAATGTTCCTGTGGGTGGAGAATGGAACTTGGCCTAGCTTTGACCCCAGGTGGTAGGGAGGGAATCTGTAAGGAGGATGTGGTACTGAAAAAAGCCCTTAGGATCCCTCAATGATAATGGACTAAACCTCTGAACCAGTAAGTCTGCCCCAACTAAATGTTTTCCTTTAAGAGAGTTACCATGTTCAACTTGTCTCTTCATAGCAATAGAACTTCAACTATAACAAATGTCTTCAATTCTCCAATCCAAAGATGCAGGCTGATTTTAGAGTCACAAATGACCCCAGATAGCCAAAACAATCTAGAACATGACCAACAATGCTGGAAGATTATGATTCCTGTTGTGCCCAGATTCCAGATTTCCCCAAAGACCTTCAGGAGTCCAAATCCATATGGAAAAGCTTGAACCCTCAGACTCCTTCAACAGAGCACATTTGTGCTGAGAGCCAGAAGCCCCAGTTAGACAGGTTTTTTTTTTATATTAGTTTGAGCAGGGAATGGGAGTGGGGCTCTAGCCTAGCAGTTACATTATTTGGCAAGGAGTATCCTGGTGCACAGGGTTTGGTTAGTGATGACTTCAGCCAGATTGAGCAATTTCTCTATAACCTCTGGAATTTTAGGCACTTTCCCTCTATTCCTGGTTGGTTCAGGCCCAGGGAAGTTTCTTCCTGCTAATTCTTATTAACCAGAGTTCAAATGGTGGACAAGCAGACTCAAGATAGGGTCAGCTTACAAATTGGAGTTTTTCATTCCTACTATTAAGAAATATTATAGCCGGGCTGTGGTGGCACAGCCTATAATCCCAGTACTTGGGAGGCAGAGGCAGGCAGATTTCTGAGCTCAAGGCCAGCCTGGTCTACAGAGTGAGTTCCAGGACAGCCAAGGCCACACAGAGAAACCCTGTCTCAAAAAAACCAAAAAAAGGAGAAAAAAAAAGAAATATTATACAGCCATAGTAATAAAAACAATATCATACATAAAAACAGATATGTAGACCAGTGAAATAAAATAAAAACCCCAAAATGAATACATGTAGCTTCAGCTATTTCCAAACAAGACCATAAACAGGGGAAATTATCTTTAACAAATTGTGTTGGAGAAACTGAATGTCCATATGTAGAAAAATAAAATTAGATCTGCATCTATCACTGCACAAATTCTCCAAAGAGATCAAAGACCTAAATGTGAAACCAGAAACATTGAAACTGAAGGAAGCATAAGCAATACCCTATGTGATATAGCCATGGAAAGAGGTTTCTGACTAGAACTCCCTCTACCCAAGAACTAAGGCCAAAAATTGACAAGGGGGACTTCATAAAAGTACAAAGCTTCTGCACAGCCAAAGAAATAATCATCTGGATAAAGAGGAAGCCCACAGAATGTGAAAGAATCTTGGTCAACTTTATATCTGACAAAGGATTAGTTAGAATACATAAAGAGCTCTAAAAAAACAAAACAAACAAATCAAAAACTAAATGTCTCATTCAGAAAATGGGCCTGGTACCTAATAGAGAGATCTCAGAAGCAAGTGGGGGGGGGACTAAGAAATGTCTCAAAAAGTTTTCATGTTCTCTAGCAATTAAGAAATGAAAATCAAAACACCTTAGAGATTTCATCTTATCCCATCACAATGGGAAAGATCATCAAAACAGCTTACAACAAATGCTGGAAGGTCTGTAGGGGAAAAGGGAACCCTGGTACACTGTTGGTGGCATTGCAGATTTGTAAAGTGATTATAGAAATCAGTGTGGAGAATCATCGAAAGACTAGATATGAAGCTATCAAATGACTCACTAGCTGCATTTCTTGACATATGCCCAAGGGACTTGACATTCCATCCTACATACCCAGTCATGTTCATTGCTACTTTATTCACAATAGCTAGGAAATAGAAATGCCCTTCAATCATTGAATGGATGATAAAAATGTTGTCCATATACACCAGAGAATGCTATTCATCTGTGAAGGAAAATGAAATCATACATTTTTCAGGCAAATGGGCTGAAAAGGTCACATTGAATGAGATAACCCAAATCCAAAAGTCAGACATCACATATTGTCTCTTATTGGAGGCTCATAGTTCCAAGACTTCAGATGAGAGTACACATGCTGCAGTAACTGTAGAAGTAGGAAAGTCAAACAGGACCATTGCAGGGGAGCAGACAGGGGAGCAGTGGAGGGGTGAATAACATAGTAGAAGTGACCTGAATGTGGAAATGGGGAAAGAGACTCTCTTTAGGGATGAGTCAGGGAGGTAAATACAGAAGGAGACAGGAGGGTAAATTAACAAGAGTAGCCAAAAGTCATAAGCTATCATACTATTAGTTATATGCCCATAAAAATCATACAATACGCATAATTCTGTATATTAATATACATAAATAGTTTAAAAAGACTTCTCATTTAGGCTGACAATGCTCAAAGAGCCAAAGACCACCTGACCAAAAATCCTGTATCAGACATGAGAAGCCTTCCGGGTTTGTTCAGGGCTATCCAAGATACTCCCTAACCATCCAGTCTCTTGCTATGGATGGCTCTTGATTGACCCCAGAGTTGAACGTAACCTTCCAGCACAGCTGTGAAGTAGCTAAAGCTTTCCTGGATCAAGAACCCAGCCCAGGCAAAGACTTTACCCACCTTCCCAGGAGGTTTATAACTGTTGTCTAGAAGGGCGAGGAGGCTGGGGCTTTTGTTCTTGTTGGGATTTATTTGGCTAAATAAAGTGTACACAACTACCAACAGTATTTAAAGTACGTAGTAAGGCTCAGTGTTTGCTTCAGTTTTTGTTTTATTCAAGGTTCCAATTAATCAATGCACTGTTGTTGAATTACATCACAGCAAAACACTGTTGACACTGTGGAACACAGCAATCTGAAAAGTATGGTCCTCCCCCCACCTCCTTCATCCCCCTGCAAGAATTACACTAAGGTAAAGAAGACAGATTTTTGTTTTTACAATAGAAAAAGATTTTAATCTGAGTTTCCATTAAGCTGGGTTGGTGTTTGTTTAGGAGCATGTTTATCATAGGCCTTAACCACTGCAGGTAATAGAAACTAAGACTCTGATGGAAAGGGTGGAGCCAAGGTGAGTACAGGCTCTTAGAGGAATTTTTACTTTATTATCTTTAAAATGGCTTTATAAGTTTGATTGTTGAAACGGCAGTCTACAACAAAATTTAATAATCAAGACTTAAAATTCTAACAATTGTACTGTGCGGGTGTCTCTCTCTCTCTCTCTCTCTCTCTCTCTCTCTGTGTGTGTGTGTGTGTGTGTGTGTGTGTGTGTGTGTGTTTGCCTGTGTGTAAGCACCTGCATGAATGTGTGCTTGTCTGTGTCATGGGATGTGTGTGAAAGTTAAAGAACCTGCAGAGGTCAGATCTCTTCCTCCACGTGAGTTCTGGGAAGTGAACTCTGGTTAGCAGGTTTCACAGCTCTTTATCTATTGAGCCTGCTGGCCCCAAAAGCTTAAATTTAAGTAAGTTTTAAATACAGAAAAATATGAATTGGTTTTTTTTATCTTATATTAAATACTTCTCTTATAAATGCAATTGTGAGCTGGTCTTAGGAGGTGGATTATTTAGACCTATGGATGATTGAGGAGAGTTAATATGTTAATATTCATCTAACAAGCATAATTAGCTTGTTGTCATTACTGTCCTCATTTGCTAGGAAAATGTACTTTGTCTCTGAAGACAACGTTGGCTTAATCAGTTGTGTCTGAGGGTCCCTTCCTCTGTTAGAAGGAAGCAAACTATATGCCAAGATTATTGGCTGTTCTCCCTCCTCAAATATCCACAATTTTTTGTTTTTCCACTTTCTTGCAGACTTGGAGGCTACATTACATTTATCCCACCTTAAGAAATCCTTTACCTGCAATCTTGGACTGCCAAATAGAATCAATAAAGAAAACACAAACAGCAACCATGGATATAGAAAACCTAGGAAAGAGAAAAGGAACTACAGACAAAAGCATCACCAGCAGAATATAAGAGACATAAGAGAGAATCTTAGGCATAGAAGATACAATAGAAGAAGTTGATATATCAGTCAAAGAAAATATCAAATCTAAAAAGTTTCAAATGCAAAATATCCAAGAAATATTAGACACTGTGAAAAGACCAACCCTAAGAACAATAGGAATAGAACAAGGAGAGGATTCCAAGGTCTAAAGCTAAGAAAATATCTTCAACAAAATCATAGACAAAAACTTCCCTAACCTAAAGAAAGAAACAGCTGCCAGGTAGTGGTGGAAGATGTCTTTAATCTCAGCACTTGGGAGCCAGAGGCAGGCAGATTTCTGAGTTTGAGGCCACTCTAGTCTACAGAGTGAGTTCCAGGACAGCCAGGGCTACACAGAAAGCCTGTCTTTAAAAAAATGGCTATAAATATACAAGAAGCTTAAAGAACACCAAATAGATTGGACCAGAAAAACCTTCCACCACATGATAACTAAAACACTAAATGTATAGAACAATGAGAGAATATTAAAAGCCATAAGGGAAAAGGTCAAGTAACATATAAAGGCAGCCCTACCAGAATTACACATACTTCTCAACAGAGACTCTAAAAACCAGCAAGTCCTAGAGACCACAGATGTCAGCCCAGACTACAACACCCAGGAAAAATTTCAATCACCACAGATGGAGAAAACAAGATATTCCATGACAAACCCAATCTAAACAATATCTTTTTACTAATCTACTCCTACAGAGGATACTAGAAGAAAAGCTTCAACCCCAAGGAGGGTAACTATACTCAAGAAAACACAAGAAATTAATCATCTTACAACAAAAACAAAAGAAGAGACTCTCTTACACACAGTATTACCACCAACATCAAAATAACAGAAACAATCATTAATCATTAATATATCAACATTGGTGGACTCAATTCACCAATAAAAAGACACAGGTTCACAGACTGGATATGTAAGCAGGATCATTATTCTGCTGCATACAAGAAACATACCTCAACAACAAAGATAAATGCTACCTCAGAGTGAAGGGCTGGAAAAAACATTTTCTAAGCAAATAAACCCAAGAAACAAGCATTCTAATATCTGAAAAATAGACTTTCAACCAGAAGTTATGTAAAGAAATAGGTAAGGACTCTTTATACTCATCAAAGAAAAAATTCACCAAGATAAACTCTCAATTCTGAACACCTATACCCCAAATGCAAGTGTACTCACATTTGTCAAAGAAATTTTACTAAGTTCAAATCACACATCAAACCCCATAAAATAATAATGGGGGACTTCAACACCCCACTCTCACCAATGGACAGATCCTCAAAACAGAAACTAAACAGAGAAATAATGAAACTAACAGCTGTTATGAAGCAAATGCATTAACAGATATCTACAGAATCTTTTACCCCAAAAGAATATAACTTCTACTCAGCATCTCACAAAACTGTCTCCAAAATTGACCATATAATAGGACACAGAGCAAGCCTCAACAGATATAAAAAGATTGAAACAATCCCTTGCATTTTATTAGATTACCATGGATTAAGGTTGAACTTCAACAATGATAGAAACAACAGAAAGCCAACATACTCATGGACACTGAAGAACTGTCTACTCAATAATACCATAATCAGAGGACAAATAAAGAAAGAAATTAAACACTTTCTAGAATTAAAATCAAGGCACAAGATACCCAAACTTAAGAGACACAATGAAAGCAATGCTAAGAGGAAAGTTCATAGCACTAAGTGCATTCATAAAAAAAAAAAAAATGGAGAGATCTCATACTATGACCTTAACAGTATACCTGAAAGCTCTAGAAAAATGGGAAAAAACAAACAAACAAACAAAGAAAAAACAAAAAGCAAACCCACCTGAAAGGTTTAAATGGCAGGAAATAATCAAAATCGGGACTGAAATCAATTAGAAACAAAGAGAACAATACAAAGAATCAGCCTAACCAAGATCTGATTCTTCAAGAAAATCAACAAAACACACAAATCCTTAGCCAAACTAACTAAAATGCACAGAGAAAATATCCAAATTAACAAAATCTGAACTGAAAAGGGAAACATAACAACAGAAACTGAAGAAATTCAACAAACCATTAGGTCTTACATCAAAAACTTGCATTTCACAAAGTTTGAAAATGTAAATAAAAACGGAAGATTTTCTAGACAAACACTACTTATTAAAGTTAACTCAAGATCAGGTAAACTATCTGAACAGTCCTATAACCCTTAAAAAATAGCAACAGTTATTAAAATTCTCCCAGCCAAAATAATCCCAGGGCTAGATGATTTTAGATCACAATTCTACCAGACTTTCAAAGAATATCTAATGTCAACACTCAAACTATCCCACAAAATACATTTCTATTTTAATCTTCTTGTATCTGTTGAGGATTGCTTTGTGCCAAGTTCATTCTGTGAAGCCACAGTTACCATGATACCTAGACCACACAAAGACTCAACAGAGTATTTCAGACAAATTTCTCTTATGAACAATGAGATAAATACTCAGAAAATACTTGCAAAGTGGATCTGAGAATACATCAAAAAACATCATTCACCAAGATGAAATAGGCTTCATCCCAGGGATTCAGGAATAGTTCAATATATGAAAGTCCCTCAACATAATCCAGTATATAAAAAAACTGGAATAAAAAACCCCACAAGATCATCTCTTTGGATGCTGAGAAAGTATTTGGCAACATCCAATACATCTTTGTGTTAAAATTCTCTGCAAGGCCGAGAAAGAAATTAGGGAAATGACACCCTTCACAATAGCCACAAACAATATAAAGTATCTTGGTGTGACTCTAACCAAACAAGTGAAAGATTTATATGACAAAAACTTCAGGTCTCTGAAGAAGGAAATTGAAGAAGACCTCAGAAAATGGAAAAATCTTCCATGCTCGTGGGTTGGCAGGATTAATATAGTTAAAATGGCAATCTTGCCAAAAGCAATATACAGATTCAATGCAATCCCCACCAAAATTCCAACTCAGTTCTTCATAGAGTTAGAAAGAGCAATTCTCAAATTCACCTGGAATAACAAAAAACCCAGGATAGCTAAAACTATCATCAACAGTTAAAAAAAAAAAAACAAAACAAAACAAAAAAAAAAAACTTCTGGGAGAATCAATATCCCAGACTTCAAGCAATACTACAGAGCAGTAGTGTTAAAAACTGCATGGTATTGGTACAGTGACAGGGAAGTGGATCAATGGAATAGGATTGAAGACCCAGAATTGAACCCACACATATATGGCCAATTGATCTTCGACAAAGGAGCTGAAAACATCCAGTGGAAAAAAATAGCCTTTTCAACAAATGGTGCTGGTTCAACTGGAGGTCAACATGCAGAAGAATGGAAATTGATCCACTCTCATCTTCTTGCACTAAGCTCAACTCCAAGTGGATCAAGGACCTCCACATAAAGCCAGACACATTAAAACTAATAGGAAAGAAATTGGGGAAGACCCTTGAGGACATGAGCACAGGGAGAAAGTTCCCGAACAGAACACCAATAGCTTATGTTCTAAGAGCAAGAATAGACAAATGGGACCTTATAAAATTACAAAGTTCCTGTAAGGCAAAAGACACTGTCAAAAGGACAAATCGGCAACCAGCAAATTGGGAAAAGATCTTCACCAAACCCACATCCGCCAGAGGGCTCGTATCCAATATATACAAAGAACTCAAGAAGTTAGACCCCAGAAAACCAAATAACCCTATCCAAAAATGGGGTACAGAGCTAAACAAAGACTTTTCACCTAAAGAAATTTGGATGGCTGAGAAACACCTTAAAAAATGTTCAACATCATTAGTCATTAGAGAAATGCAAATCAAAACAACCTTGAGATTTCACCTCACACCTGTCAGAATGGCTAGGATTAAAAACTCAGAAGACATCAGGTGTTGGCGAGGATGTGGAGAAAGAGGAACACTCCTCCACTGCTGGTGGGACTGCAAACTGGTACAACCACTTTGGAAATCAGTCTGGTGGTTCCTCAGAAAACTGGACATGATACTTCTGGAGGACCCAGCCATACCACTCCTGGGAATATACCCAGAAGATTCCCCAGCATGCAATAAGGATACATGCTCCACTATGTTCATAGCAGCCTTATATATAATATCCAGAAGCTGGAAAGAACCCAGATGTCCCTCAACGGAGGAATGGATACAAAAAATGTGGTATATATACACAATGGAATACTATTCAGCCATTAGAAACAATGAATTCATGAAATTCTTAGAGAGATGGATGGAGCTGGAGAACATCATACTAAATGAGGTAACCCAGTCTCAAAAGAATACCCATGGTATGCAGTCACTGATAAGTGGATATTAGCCTATAATCTTGGGACACCAAAGACACAATTCACATACCAAATGATGTCTGACAAGAAGAAAGGAATGGTCACTGGTGCTGGAAAGGATCAAAGCACCAGTGTAGGGAAATACCAGAACAGGGAAGTGGGACAGGGTGGATGAGGGAGCAGGGGGAGGGAAAAGGGCATGTGGGACCTTAGGGGGGGTTGGGGAACCAAAAATAAGGAAATGAAATGTAAATATAGAATATATCCAATAAAAAAAAGAAAAAAATCTCTGCAAGATCAGGGATACAAGACGTATACCTAATCATAATAAAAAGTAATGTACAGCAAACCAACAGCCAAAGTCATACTAAATGGAGAGAAACTTAAAGCAATCCTACTAACATCAGTAACAAAACAAGGCTGCCCACTCTCTCCCTATCTATTCAGTATAGTACTTGAAGTTTTAACAAGAGCATTAAAATACCAAAAGGAGATCAGGGAGGATACAATCTGGAAAGGAAGTAGTCAAAGTATCACTATTCATAGATGATATCGATATACATGATCCCCAAAATTCTACTGGAGAACTCCTACAGTTGATAAACACCTTCAGCAAAGTTGGCTGGATACAAAATTAAGTCAAAGAAGCCAGTAGTCCTCCTTTATACATGTGATAAAGGGCTGAGAAAAAAATTAGAGAAACAACACCCTTTACAATAGCTATAAATAATATAAAATATCTTGGTGTAACTTTAACAAAGTAAGCAAAAAAAAAAAGCCTGTATGAAAAGAACTTCAAGTCCTTGAAAAGAAATTGAAAAAGATATCAGAAGATGGAAAGATCTTCCATGTTCATGGATGAGTACGATTAACATAGTGAAAATGCCCAACTTACCAAAGGCAACCTACAGATCCTATACAATCCCCATCAAAATTACAGCACAATTTTTTTATAGATCGTGAAAGAGCAATTCTCAAGTTCACATGGAAAACCAAAAATCCCAGAATAGACAAAACGATGCTAAACAATAAAAGGACTTCTAGTGGTATCACCATCCATGATCTCAAGCTGTATTACAGAGCAATAGTAATAAAAACTGCATGGTATTGGTGTAGAAATAAACATGTTGATCAATGGAATCGAATAGAACACCCAAAAATAAATCCACATAGCTATAAACATTTGATTTCTGACAAAGAAGCCAAAACCATACAATGGATAAAAGAAAGTATCTTAAACAAAGTATATGAAGGGGTTATAGAAAGCCTCCCAACCAAAAAAAGTACGGGACCAGATGGTTTTAGTGCAGAATTCTACCAGACCTTCAAAGAAGACCTAACACCAATACTTTTCAAATTATTCCACAAAATAGAGACAGAAGGGACACTGCCCAACTCATTCTTCGAAGCCACAATTACGCTAATATCTAAACCACAAAAAGATCCAACAAAGAAAGAGAACTACAGGCCAATTTCTCTTATGAATATAGATGCAAATATACTAAATAAAATTCTTGCTAACCGAATCCAAGAGCACATCAAAACGATCATCCACCATGATCAAGTAGGCTTCATCCCAGGGATGCAGGGATGGTTCAATATATGGAAATCCATCAATGTAATCCACTACATAAACAAACTGAAAGAAAAAAACCACATGGTCATCTCATTAGATGCTGAAAAAGCATTCGACAAAATTCAGCATCCTTTCATGCTAAAAGTCCTGGAAAGAGCAGGAATTCAAGGCCCATACCTAAACATAGTAAAAGCAATCTACAGCAAACCAGTAGCCAACATCAAAATAAATGGAGAGAAACTTGAAGAATTCCCACTAAAATCAGGGACTAGACAAGGCTGCCCTCTCTCTCCATATCTTTTCAATACAGTACTTGAAGTATATGATGTGGCGGTTCCTCAGAAAATTGGGCATGTCACCTCCAGAGGACCCTGGCATACCACTCCTGGGCATATACCCAGAGGATTCCTCTGCATACAATAAAGACACATGCTCCACTATGTTTATAGCAGCCTTGTTTATAATAGCCAGAAATTGGAAGGAGCCCAAATATCCCTCAAAGGAGTAATGGATACAGAAAATGTGGTATATTTATACAATGAAATACTACTCAGCAATTAAAAATAATGAATTTGTAGGTAAACGGTTAGACCTGGAAAATATCATCCTGAGTGAATTAACCCAATCACAAAAGAATGCACATGAAATGCAATCACTGATAAGTGGATATTAATGAGCCCAGAAGCCCTAAATACTCAAGACACAAATAGCAAGTCAAATGATTCCCAAGAAGAAGAAAGGAGAGGACCCTGGGCCTATAAAGATTGCATCCAGTTTAGTAAAGAAACCTGAGGGGGGAAGGGGAATGATTGGGGAATAGTTGGGGGGAGAGGAACTATGGGAACTATGGTGGGTGGGAACTGGGAAAGGGGAAAGCCTTTGGAATGTAAACATAGAATATAGAAAATAAAAATTAAAAAAAATAGTTCAAAGAAAAAAAAAAAGAAAAGGCTATCTTTTTTCCACTGGATGGTTGTAGCTCCTTTATCAAAGATAAAGTGAGCATAGCTCTGTGGATTCATTTCTGGGTCTTCAATTCTATTCCATTGATCTACTTGCCTGTTGGTGTACCAATACCATGCAGTTTTTAACACAGTTGCTCTGTAGTACTGCTTGAGGTCAGCGATATTGATTCTCCTGGAAATCCTTTTATTGTTGAGAATAGTTTTAGCTATCCTGGGTTTTTTGTTACTCCAGATGAATTTGAGAATTGCTCTTTCTAGATCTATGAAGAATTGATTTGGGATTTTGATGGGGATTGCATTGAATCTATAGATTGCTTTTGGCAAGATGGCCATTTTTACTATATTGATCCTGCCAATCCAAGAGCAAGAAATATTTTTCCATCTTCTGAGGTCTGCTTCGATTCCTTTCTTCAAAGACTTGAAGTTCTTATATAGATCTTTCACTTGTTTGGTTAGAGTCACGCCAAGATACTTTATATTGTTTGTGGCTATTGTGAAGGGTGTTTCCCTAACTTCTTTCTCAGCCTGCTTTTCCTTTGAGTATAGGAAGGCTACTGATTTGCTTGAGTTGATTTTATAACCAGCCACTTTGCTGAAGTTGTTTATCAGCTGTACGAGTTCTCTGGTGGAATTCTTGGGGGCACTTAAGTATATCATATCATCTGCAAATAATGATAGTTTGACTTCTTCCTTTCCAATTTATATCCCTTTGACTTCCTTATGTTGTCTAATTGCTCTCGTTAGAACTTCAAGTACTATATTAAGAAGATATGGAGAGAGAGGGCAGCCTTGTCTAGTCCCTGATTTTAGTGGGATTGCTTCAAGTTTCTGTCCATTTATTTTGATGTTGGCTACTGGTTTGCTGTATATCACTTTTATTATGTTTAGGTATGGGCCTTGAATTCCTGTTCTTTCCAGGACTTTTAGCATAAAAAGATGCTGAATTTTGTCAAATGCTTTTTTCAGCATCTATTGAGATGAGCATGTGGTTTTTTTTTTCTTTTAGTTTGTTTATGTAGTGGATTACAGTGATGGATTTCTCTATATTGAACCATCCCTGCATCCTTGGGATGAAGCCTACTTGATCATGGTGAATGATTGTTTTGATATGCTCTTGCATTCGGTTGGGAAGAAATTTATTTAGTATTTTTGTATCTACATTCTTCAGGGAAATTGGCCTATAGTTCTCTTTGTTGGATCTTTGTTTGGTTTTGGTATCAGCATAATTGTGGCTTCATAGAACGAGTTGGGCAGTGTTCCTTCTGTTTCTATCTTGTGGAATAGTTTGAAGAGTATTGGTGTTAGGTCTTCTTTGAAAGTCTGATAAAATTCTGCACTAAAACAATCTGGTCCCATACTTTTTTTTCGTTGGGAGACTTTCTATAACCCCTTCTATTTCTCTAGGGGTTATGGGACTGTTTAGCTGATCTAATTGATCCTGATTTAATTTTGGTATTTGGTATCTGTCTAGGAAATTGTCCATTTCCTCCAGATTCTCCAGTTGTGTTGAGTATAAGCTTTTGTAGTAGAATCTGATGATTTTTGAATTTCCTCAGTTTCTGTTGTTATATCCCCCTTTTAATTTCTAATTTTGTTAATTTGGATACTGTTTTGTGCCCATTGGTTAGTCTGGCTAAGGGTTTATCTATCTTGTTGATTTTCTCAAAGAACCAGCTCCTGGTTTTGTTCATTCTTTGTATGGTTCGCTTTGTTTCTACTTGATTGATTTCAGCCCTGAGTTTGATGATTTCCTGTTTTCTATTCCTCCTGGGAGAATTAGCTTCTTTTTGTTCCAAGGCTTTCAGGTGTGCTGTTAAGCTGCTCCTGTATGCTCTCTGGAGTTTCTTTTTGGAGACACTCAGGGCTATGAGTTTCCCTCTTAGCACTGCTTTCATTGTATTCCATAGATTTGGATAGGTCATACCTTCATTTTCATTGAATTCTAAAAAGTCTTTGATTTCTTTCTTTATTTCTTCCTTGACCAAGGTGTCATTGAGTAGAGTATTGTTCAGTTTCCATGTGTCTTTCTGTTGTTTTTCTTGCTATTGAAGACCACTTTTACTCCACAGTGATCTGATAGGAGGCATGGGATTAGTTCGATCTTCTTGTATTTGTTGACATCTGTCTTGTGACCAATTATATGATCGATTTTCGAGAAGGTACCATGTGGTGCTGAGACAAAGGTATATTCTTTTGCTTTGGGATGAAATGTTCTATATATATCTGTTAAATTCAATTGGTCCAAAGCTTCAATTAATTTCTCTGTGTCCCTGTTTAGTTTCTGGTTTCCTGATGGGTCCATTGAGGATAGTGGAGTGTTGAAGTCACCCACAATTATTGTGTTAGGTGTAATGTGTGCTTTAAGCTATAGTTGAGTTTCTTTTACGAATGAGGGTGCTCTAGCATTTGGAGCATAGATTTTCAGTATTGAGAGTTATCCTTGGTTAATTTTTCCTTTCATCAGCAAGAAGTGACCTTCTGTGTCTCTTTTGATGACTTTAGGTTGAAAGTCAATTTTATCTGATAGTAGAATGGCTACTCCCGCTTGTTTCCTGAGACCATTTGCTTGTAGAATTGTCTTCCAGCCTTTACAATTAGTGTTTTTAAGATTAAGTGCCTTTGCAATCTAGGGTGTTGGTTACTATCAAGTTACATCTCTAAAGGTTGTGCAAAACAACCTTCCACCTCCAATGTACACCCTCTTGACATTGTTCAGAGAGTATATCTTACACAACATAAAAAGATATGTTTCAGCCGGGCGTGGTGGCACACGCCTGTAATCCCAGCACTTGGGAGGCAGAGGCAGGCGGATTTCTGAGTTCGAGGCCAGCCTGGTCTACAGAGTGAGTTCCAGGACAGCCAAGAGTATATAGAGAAACCCTGTCTCGAAAAGCCAAAAAAAAAAAAAAAAAAAAAAAAAAAAAAAAAAAAAAGATATGTTTCGAAAGTATGCACTGCTTTTGTAGCAAACTTTAGCCAGTAAATTATGCCTAAAGTTTTCTGGCTCCATCAGAGCAGGACAGAGAAAACCAGACCTTTTCTCTAGAGATTTTCCTCTTATGTCTTTGTAACTTCCTATCCTCTAATTTGCCTCATTTCCACCCAAGTATGTTTTTTAAGTCATTGAATTTTTAAAAATATATTTATTTTATGTATATGAGCACAGTGTAACTGTCTTTAGACACACCAGAAGAGGGTATAGGATCCCACCACAGATGGTTGTGAGACATTGTGTGGTTGCTGGGAATTAAACTCAGAACCTCTGGAAGAGCAGTTAGTGTTCTTTACTGCTGAGACATTTCTCCAAACCCCTACCCTTTTATTTTTAAAAGTATTATTATTTATGGCTTTTTGTGTTCTATTACTCTAAAAACCTAATGAAACTGTTAAACTGAAGTGACTTAGGAAATGTCAGGTTACCCTGACCCCCACTCCCACCCCAGCCTCATCCTGCATATAAACAAATGGTCCCCTCACTTTTGGAAAAGGTTTCTTGTGAAGTGTTTTTACAGATCAAAGGGAGAGGACCCAACTGTATGGTATTTTATTGATCAAAGGTCTTCTCCCTCTCTGCTGGGAAAGGGCACTTTATGAACAAAAATCCCCCAGCCTCTACTCATGCCATGTGACCTCAGCCTTTTGACTTTCCAAATGCTATGGTACCTTGATTCACTCTCTTGCCTTTCTGAGGTTCTAGCCTGCTTGGTCAGTCATCCAAGTAAAGGACTCAGTATATTATTAATTTCCTTAATAAGCATGGTGAGCTATAACTTTCTCAAGTGGATTATTTCAATCACACTATAACATAGTACTATATACCTTAGTAACCTGAATCAGTCTTCTTAGGATATGGTCATTCATATTTATCCAACTATATTTTATTCTCTTTTGGCTGTTTTTGCATCAATAGTTATATAACCCCGTCCCACAGCAACAGAACTCAATTCTAAATTCTCAAAATAAATTTATTTTGAATAATAGCACAAAGTACAAACTCCACTCCTAATTCTTTATTTTATAAACCATTACCTAAATACCATATGTGAATCATCCTTAGTGACTAAGCATGTGAGTTCTTCTGCCCTCACCAACAGTTTGGAGTTTGTTTATCATAGATTATTAACTTAAAAAAAGCACAAAGTGCAAACTCCACTTTCTACTGGTTCTCTTGTTTACAAATTATTACTTGAGTAGCCACACTTGGACCAGTGGTGATAATATTATCTCTGTATTGTTGACTGACACTGGCATCTGCCATTCTCACAGAAAGTGAGAAGTTACCTTCTTGGGTACCAGTAATTAACACATGACATTTTATAAACATTCATTATTGAAACAAAAATGGTTAACAAATATGAAAGCACAATAAAGACTTCAAAAGAGATGGTTGTGCTGGAAGTAGAATTAAAACAAATATTATGAATTGATAGAAGAAATACCTGATTGTGAGAATATGGACACTGTCTCTATTCGAGAGTTCCACAAGAAAAGCTCAGCTTATCAACATAAATAAGTAAAATGTGTGTGATGAAAAGAATAAAGATATCTTGGAAAAATGCCATCAGTGGAATTTCATTTAAAGATAATCATGATTAGACACATTTCACTATAATGAATGTGCTGGAGAAAACATGCTGGGAGTTTTTATAATCCATATTTAGGAAGGAGCACAGCAATTCAGCAAAGCATGGATAAAATATATATAGTAAGGAATGGGGAAATATTGTTCTTAGATTGTGAAGCCCTGCTCTCACCAAATACTATGAAAGCCCCTTACCATTTCTGGATGACTGCAACTCTGCAGAAGCTTCAGATGTTCCTACTTAGTTTCATGACAGGCCCTACCTATATTTGTAGTAGCTAGGAAAAGCAGGCAGAGGAGTGTAGCACAGGCATGAATGACCAAATAGAAAGATTGTAGTTCAGTAGAACACTGTATGTACTTAATAGCCAGATTTGACTGTCAACTTGGCATAATCTAGAATCACTTGGAAAGAGAATTTCAATGATGGATTGTCTGCATTACATCAGGGAATTGTGTAAATTGATGTAAGAAGACACAGGCAACTGTGGGTAGCACCATTCCTTAGGAAGGGGATCCTAAACTATATAAAAGTGGTGAAATTGAGTCAATCATGAGCAAGTGAGCAAGTGCACATATATTTATTTATTTCTTCCTACTCGTGACTGTGGATGTGATGTTATTAAGCTGTTCGAAGTTCCTACCTTTATTTCCCTGAAATAAAGGACTACAACTGGAAATTGCATCTTAAAATAAACTTTCTTTCCTAAGTTACTCCTTGTTAAGTCATTTTTATCACAGCTACAGAAATGAGACAAGAGCAATGTGTGAGCCTACTCTTTCTTTTAAATATATCTAAGCATCCCTCCTCTAACTCTTGCTAATGCCATTATATTGTGGTAACACTATGAGCTGGTACACTTGGCTGCTGGCAATAGAAGTGGCCATGAGCTGGAAGGAAGCGAATGGCACAACAGATAGCAGTCAGTGAGTATACTAATGAAAATCTCTCTCTCTCTCTCTCTCTCTCTCTCTCTCTCTCTCTCTCTCTCTGTGTGTGTGTCTCTATCTCTCTCTCTGTCTCTCCGTCTCTCTCTCTGATGTATATTGTATATATATATATATATATATATATATATATATATGATATCACATATACCTATATATAATATATATCAAATATATGACATATAACATATATAGAGATATACCATAGATAGATAGATAGATAGATAGATAGATAGATAGATAGATAGATAGATAAATGAAATTTAGTGGAATGACTTACAGGCTGCATTGTGACTAATTCAACAAAAGCTAGCTATAAGCAGAAAGTCCAAGATCTAGTAGTTGCTCCATCCCACAAAGCTTGATATTTCAACTGCTCTTCTGTGTATGCTGGGATTCCGAAGTAGGCTCAGATGCCAGTGAAGTAATGAATGTACTAGCAAGGTGAAGGCAATCAGGCAAAGAGAAAATCCTTTTTCTTCCTCATCCAGCAGAAGGTATGGCCCAGATCGAAAGTGTATCTTCCTGCCTCAAGATATGGATCATAAGCCCATGTCTTCAAACCTCAAGGTCAGAGTTGTGTCTTCCAACTTCCAAGGTCCAGACTAGAAGTGAATTTACCCACTTTAAACTAAATAGAAATTCTCTCCCAGTTGTGTCCTCCATTTCTGTATTGTAGCTCATTCCAGATACAGTCAATTGATATTGAAATAGTCATCACAGTGAGTGAGGCAGAACAACTGGAGTGCCACAGAACTGCCAGGAGCTACCAGGTCCACCTACTCAAAGGGGAGCAAATGAGAAGAGTTGATTTTGCTGACAATGCTCAGAGCCATTAATATTGAGAAAGTTGTACTTGGCTTATTTATAATTTCTATCATCCAAAAATGACCATAAGCACCCTAGGCCAACTGGTAACAAGAAATACACTAATCTATGGGTAAAAGGATGTCATTTAAATTAAGTTTAATACTATGTCCATTTAGCAGAATTACAGGAGTATATTTTCCCCTAAGATCTAAGATCTGTCTAGCTTCAGGTTCTGGGCCTTGATAATGGTGTCAGGTATGGATTTCATTTTGTGGAGCAGGCCTCAAATCCAGTTAGAAAGTAGTTGGTTATCCCATGATGTTTTGGTCACTATTGTACCAGTGGGCAATGTCTTTCCAGGCCAGTCATTATTGCAGCTCTTAGGGTTCATAGCTGAGTAAGATTGGTGATTACTTTTTTCCTGCAGCACTATGCACAGCACCTTCCAGTACCAGCTAGTAAAAATGGGTGTTTCCAGGTGAGTTCCTAAGGTTCCTAACACACACACACACACACACACACACACACACAGAGTTGCATTAGAATTTTCTGAGTGCTTGTGAGAAAACTCCAAAAGAAAACAACAACAACAATAACAACAACAACAACAACAACAAGAACAACTAAAAAGTCTTGTGACCTCAGTTTCTTTAAAACACAAAATTGTTTTAGAATGTTCTTAGAATGTGTTCCTCATTGGAATCATGTTCCTCCAAAGTGTAGTGGATAGGAGTAAGTTTACTTCAGATTAGTCATTACAGCTTGCTATTGTTATTGGTTTATATGCATCTATGGAAAAACATGTTTTTGCCAGATGCAGCTTGTCGTTGTGATTGTACACTTTACTTATGTGACTCCTTTTAATGCTGATAGTATAACTTGTCTGATGCTTTGAATAAAGTTGGTTAATTGCATGAGACTTTAGTCTGCCTCATTTTTAGCATTCATTATCCCAGGTTCACATTGCTTTTAAAGTGGCAAATACCCCACCTTATGGCAACAGTACCCCTACTAGACACCACAAGCTAACAAATAAAAGCCCAGTGCCAAGAATGGATTACCCCTTTTGGGATGGTTAACCAGCAAGTTTCCATTAAACCCTCAGATACTATAAATTTTTGTCATTGTTCTTAGTTAGCCTCATGGTCATGAGGCCATGGAACTATTTGAAAATTTCCCATTGATCACTCAGTTCAGGTTTTTTTTTGTTTTGTTTTTTTGTTTTTGGTTTTGGTTTTTCGAGACAGGGTTCCTCTCTGTGTAGTCCTGGCTGTCCTGGAACTCCCTCTGTAGACCATGCTGGCATTGAACTCAGAAATCCACCTGCCTCTGCCTCCCAAGTGCTGGGATTACAGGCATGCGCCACTATGCCCGGCTAGTTTAGTTTTTAAAAATAGCTTGCTGAGTCACTATCTGTCTTGGACATATGCAATAAAGCCTGCCTCTCGTTTGCTTTTGTGTGGCTATGATAAACAGAGGGCCTCATACATTCCTGGTAAGTACTCCATGCTAACTATCTCAGAGGCCCATCAATTTGTCTCTAGTTTTTCAGGTAAAAGTTCTCACCCATATTTCACAGATTTTGCATGTTTCCCATATATAAGGAAATTCCTTACTATGCTATAATATAAAAAGAAGCAATGGATCCATGGTTTATAATCATTGCTATTCTTAAGCACTGAAACACACACACACACACACACACAACTCTGGGAATAAAACTAGGAAAATGTATATTGAGTTTTATTTTGGTCTCCTAACTGAAGTATATATATCAAGGGAAAAAGAACTTAGTCTTGACATGCTAAAAGGCATTGGCCTCATGTAGCATTTTTGTTAAAATTTTCTGGACATGCATGGATTTGCTCATCACTTTTTTATTAGCATATAACACCCTCTACCAGAAACTAGGCACACTACTTAACTATTGTCATTGAAAGACAAAACAAATTCAAGAGAAGAGTAAATATTTTTCCCCAGAAAGTAAATTATAGAGTTTTGATGAAAACAAACAGAAAAAAAGAAAGTGTAGATGCCACTACAGAGAGTCTGAAGCAGGAAGGTGCCAAGTTACAGTTTCATAGATTTACACACAAGAGTTCGCAGGGTAAATGCCATACTTCCTGAGTCCCTGGGAACTTCCTGCTTCCAAAGATAGATTCTTGGTAGCAAGGGGTTTTCTTGTCTAAGTACTTGTAGAGAGAGACAGTTTTAGAAGACAGTAGTTTTCTAGAGCATGTTGTAGGAAGAGAACTGATCCCTGCTGCAGCGATTTCTTTCTTTCTTTCTTTCTTTCTTTCTTTCTTTCTTTCTTTCTTTCTTTCTTTTCTTTTCTTTTCTTTCTTTCTTCCTTCCTTCCTTCCTTCTTTCTTTCTTTCTTTCCTCCTTTCCTTCTTCCTTCCTTCCTTCCTTCCTTCCTTCTTTTCTTTTCTTTTCTTTTCTTTTCTTTTCCTTTCTTTTCCTTTCTTTTCTTTTCTTTTCTTTTCTTTTCTTTCTTATGATGTCTCTTTTTTGTATTGGAACATGTACAAACTAATTCATCTGTCTTTTCATGGGTTTGCTATGTGAAAATCATAAGTGGACATGTTTATCCTAATCTGCCCTCTAAAATACCCAACAAGCAGCTGAAAGAGTCAGACACAGATATTTGCATACAACCAATGGACAGAAGCTGCTGAGCCCTGTGGTTGAATGGGGGGAAAACTGGAAGAAGCTGAGGAGGGCAACCCTGTAGAAGGACTAGCAGTCTCAATCAACCTGGACCCCCAAGATCTCTCAGACACTGGATCACCAACCAGGCAGCATACACCAGCTGATATGAGGCCCCCAACACATAGACAGCAGAGGACTGCCAGGTCTGGGTTCAGTCAGAGAAGATGCACCTCAAGAGACTGGAGGCCCCAGGGAGTTTAGAAGTCTGGTAGATTGGGGCGTGGGGGACAATAACAAACTCATGGAGACAGGGGGCAGAGAGGAGGTATGGGATGTAGAACAGTAAGAGGGTGGACTGGGAGGGGAATAGAATAGAATAAAATCTGGAGTGTAAAAAAGAAAAGAAGAAGAAGAAGAAGAAGAAGAAGAAGAAGAAGAAGAAGAAGAAGAAGAAGAAGAAGAAGAAGAAATTCACATTTCACATTCATATTGGTTTTGTTTTCCTGGCTGTAATATGTTAAAGTAGTTACAATTTTTCTTCAAAAAAATGGCCATTGGCAACCACAGGTTCTTTCGATTTTAATCTTAATTACTAATTTTAACATTCAGAGCACATGCTAAAGATCACATAGCAATTGGACATATAAATATGTGTGCGTGGAGATGGCAGAATGGTTTCAGAGGTTAAATGGGTTGCAGCAAACTTCAAACAGGTCTTATTGGAGGTAGAGACGGAGAATGGATACAAAGTCACTGGCGGTTAGATAAGGTAAAAGTAATCCACTTGGAGGGCTGCTTCAAAACCGAGCCTGGCTGCAGGGTCACAAGGTTGAGGGCGGCTTTAGGGTTGAGTCAAACCGGAACGGCAAGGTGCAGGACTCTGGGAGTTACAGAGGGAAGGAGTATGTTCAGATGACTAAAGGCAAAGTGCAAGGCTAGGTCTGGATGGGTAAATCGACGAATGGACAGATAGCAATCCAAGCAGACTCTGTCAACAGTGAAAATGAAGTTAAACCAACCCCCTAGGATAGCTGCCTGCTAGTCCCTGCATGTGCACACCAGGAGGTGAGATGACATGTCCCTGAGGCTCTCCCCATCCTAGAATGAGGAAACCACTTCTTTAGTGTGTCTAGGTGGAGATTTCCTGGGATACTATGTAGACCAGGTCCGTCTCAAATTCATGACAGTCTTTCAGCCTATACAGAAATGGGGTTTTAGTTCTCTGCCACTTACCAGGATTTCTTTCATTCGGTTAGTTTGACTAACCTTGTTAGTCGATCATGTTTCTCTTTTCAAAGAACTAAATCTTTCATCAACACACTGCTATTTTGGGCTCTATTTCACTAATTTTACCTTTAATGTTTTATTATTTCTTCTACTAATTTTGGGTTTGGCTTGTTATTTTTCTTAGAATTTGAGGTACACCATGAGATGTTTTCATTTGAATTATTTGTGATTTTTTTTTTTAAAAAATATAGGTACCCATTGCTATACTCCTCACTCTAGAATTGCCTTCCCCACATCTACTCATTCTGGTAAACTTTGTTTTCATTGCCCTTTGACTAAACTTATAAACCAAGTTTTTAAAGAACAAACTTATAACTAAATGTCTATAATTCAATATATACATATTTGCCTAGTTTTGATAAGTTCTTAGTATATTTTATTGTGATCTGCTAATTGTCATTTTGCTACTGTTATAAATTGAAATGTACCTATCTGTGTTTTTCCAAGGTCTTTGGAGACTCCTGTGAAAGGGTCATCCAACTCCTAAAGGGACTGCAGCCCACAGGTTGAGACTGCTGCTGTAGATGTTGAAGGAGATTTGATCTATGATGGTGTTCTGGTTTCTTTATTGATTTGTTTTATCTTGATATCACATCTTTATGATCACTGATGCTTGTTTTATAAAACCATGTACATCAATATTCAGTGCACATATATATTTATAATTCACATATTTTGTTCTTAAATTAAAATATAATTATATAATTCTCTCTCCATTTTTCTCTTCAACTTCTTTCATTTACCTTCCCTGTAAAAATTCCGATTATTTTCTTTAATTGTAATTATCATATATATATAAGTACTTAAATATATAAATATAACCTTCAAGTCAACTTAAGTTTATGCATATGTGTGTGTGTGTGTGTGTGTGTGTGTGTGTGTGACTTCAGCATTGACCATTTGGTATTAGATAAGCTATTATGGGTTCATCCCTGGGAAAGACTTTCTCATCAGTCCTTAGTTGCTTCTAGTTCCACTTTAAGGGACATGAGATTTCCTCTTTTCATACTATCAGGTCCATTGTTTTTGTTTGTTTGTTTGTTTGTTTAGTTTTTTTCAGGTGTTGTCTAGTTTGCCATATTGTTGCAGTATTGTGGATAAAATTACCCTGTCATTTCAAGGAGATAATGTAATGACATGTTTTGAGAATTCTGGACTTTTGGTTTCTTTAAAAAACACAGAAAGATTATGGGAATGTGTCCTTGTTTTAATCCTAGGTATAGGGTATGGGACTGCTTAAGACAGTCTTCGGTGTTTTATAAAAAAGAAAGGGAAACCAGGGATATGTTTGGTAGAGGCATACTGTGGTGAGGTGGAAGGGGGTGCCTCTGTGGGCCCAGACTGACGCATACCTTACCCCTGAGGTACCAGCCACATGATGGGTATAGTATAGAATAGAGTTTATTTAGGTTGTGGAAAGGGAAGTTGGGAAGGGAGTAGAGACAGACATTCAGACAGAGAGAGAGAGAGAGAGAGAGAGAGAGAGAGAGAGAGAGAGAGAGAGAGAGGGAGAGAGAGAGAGGGAGGGAGGGAGGAGGGAGAGGGAGGGAGGGAGGGAGGGAGAGGGAGGGAGGGAGGGAGGGAGAGAGAGAGAGAGAGAGAGAGAGAGAGAGAGAGAGAGAGAGAGAGAGAGAGAGAGAAGCATACCCTTTTATATACTGGGTCAGGCATACCTGGCTATTGCCAGGTAACTGGAGTAGAGCCTAGAAGGGATGCTAACACTGTCTATAGCAGCTGATTGTGATTTCCATCATGCTCTAGCAGAGACAGGGTTTCGCCCAGTTCCAGATAGTTCCAGTAACTATGTGATATTTAGAAGTTCTGTGAACTTTTTTTTTTTTTTTTTTAATTTTTATTTTCTATGTTCTATGTTTACATTCAAAAGGCTTTCCCCTTTCCCAGTTCCCACCCACCATAGTTCCCATAGTTCCTCTCCCCCCCAACTGTTCCCCAATCATTCCCCCTCCCCCCTCGGTTTCTTTACTAAACTGGATGCAATCTTTACAGGCCCAGGGTCCTCTCCTTTCTTCTTCTTGGGAATCATTTGACTTGCTATTTGTGTCTTGAGTATTTAGTGCTTCTGGGCTCATTAATATCCACTTATCAGTGATTGCATTTCATGTGCATTCTTTTGTGATTGGGTTAATTCACTCAGGATGATATTTTCCAGGTCTAACCATTTACCTACAAATTGCATGAATTCATTATTTTTAATTGCTGAGTAGTATTCCATTGTATAGATATACCACATTTTCTGTATCCATTCCTCCTTTGAGGGATATTTGGGCTCCTTCCAATTTCTGGCTATTATAAACAAGGCTGCTATAAACATAGTGGAGCATGTGTCCTTATTGCATGCAGGGGAATCCTCTGGGTATATGCCCAGGAGTGGTATGCCAGGGTCCTCTGGAAGTGACATGCCCAATTTTCTGAGGAACCGCCAAACTGATTTCCAGAGTGGTTTTACCATTTTGCAATCCCACCAACAGTGGAGGAGTGTTCCTCTTTCTCCACATCCTCGCCAGCACTTGTTGTCTCTTGAGTTTTTAATCTTAGCCATTCTGACTGGTGTGAGGTGGAATCTCAGGGTTGTTTTGATTTGCATTTCCCTGATGACTAATGATGTTGAACATCTTTTAAGGTGTTTCTCGGCCATCCGAATTTCTTCTGGTGAAAATTCTTTGTTTAGCTCTGTGCCCCATTTTTTGATAGGGTTATTTGGTTCTTTGCGGTCTAACTTCTTGAGTTCTTTGTATATACTGGATATTAGCCCTCTGTCGGATGTGGAGTTGGTGAAGATCTTTTCCCACTTTGTTGGTTGCCGTTTTGTCCTTCTGACAGTGTCCTTTGCTTTGCAGAAACTTTGTAATTTTATGAGGTCCCATTTGTCGATTCTTGATCTTAGAGCATAAGCTGTTGGTGTTCTGTTCAGGAACTTTTCCCCTGTGCCCAAGTCCTCCAGGGTCTTCCCAAGTTTCTTTTCTAGTAGTTTCAGTGTGTCTGGTTTTATGTGGAGGTCCTTGATCCACTTGGAGTTGATCTTAGTGCAAAGAGATAAGAGTGGGTCAATTCGCATTCTTCTGCATGTTGACCTCCAGTTGAACCAGCACCATTTGTTGAAAAGGCTATCTTTATTCCACCGGATGGTTGTGGCTCCTTTATCAAAGATCAAGTGACCATAAGTCTGTGGGTTAATTTCTGGGTCTTCAATCCTGTTCCATTGATCTGCTTGCCTGTTGCTATACCAATACCATGCAGTTTTTAACACAATTGCTCTGTAGTACTGCTTGAGGTCAGGGATATTGATTCCCCCGGAAGTCCTTTTATTGTTGAGAATAGTTTTTGCTATCCTGGGTTTTTTGTTGCTCCAGATGAATTTGAGAATCGCTCTTTCTAGATCTATGAAGAATTGAGTTGGGATTTTGATGGGGATCGCGTTGAATCTGTATATTGCTTTTGGCAAGATGGCCATTTTTACTATATTGATTCTGCCAATCCAGGAGCAAGAGATATTTTTCCATCTTCTGAGGTCTTCTTCAATTTCTTTCTTCAAGGACTTGAAGTTCCTGTTGTACAGATCTTTCGCTTGTTTGGTTAGAGTTATGCCAAGGTACTTTATGTTGTTTGTGGCTATTGTGAAGGGTGTTATTTCCCTAATTTCTTTCTCAGCCTGCTTGTCCTTTGAGTACAGGAAGGCCACTGACTTGCTTGAGTTAATTTTATAACCTGCCACTTTGCTGAAGCTGTTTATCAGCTGTAGAAGTTCTCTGGTGGAGTTTTTTGGGTCGCTTAGGTAAACTATCATATCATCTGCAAATAATGATAGTTTCACTTCTTCCTTTCCAATTTGTATCCCTTTGACTTCCTTATGTTGTCTAATTGCTCTTGCTAGAACTTCAAGTACTATATTGAAAAGATATGGAGAGAGAGGGCAGCCTTGTCTAGTCCCTGATTTTAGTGGGAATGCTTCAAGTTTCTCTCCATTTATTTTGATGTTGGCTACTGGTTTGCTGTAGATTGCTTTTACTATATTTAGGTATGGGCCTTGAATTCCTGCTCTTTCCAAGACTTTTAGCATGAAAGGATGCTGAATTTTGTCGAATGCTTTTTCAGCATCTAATGAGATGACCATGTGGTTTTTTTCTTTCAGTTTGTTTATGTAGTGGATTACATTGATGGATTTCCGTATATTGAACCATCCCTGCATCCCTGGGATGAAGCCTACTTGATCATGGTGGATGATCGTTTTAATGTGCTCTTGGATTCGGTTAGCAAGAATTTTATTTAGTATTTTTGCATCTATATTCATAAGAGAAATTGGCCTGTAGTTCTCTTTCTTTGTTGGATCTTTTTGTGGTTTAGGTATTAGCGTAATTGTGGCTTCGAAGAATGAGTTGGGCAGTGTCCCTTCTGTCTCTATTTTGTGGAATAGTTTGAAAAGTATTGGTGTTAAGTCTTCTTTGAAGGTCTGGTAGAATTCTGCACTAAAACCATCTGGTCCCGTACTTTTTTTGGTTGGGAGGCTTTCTATAACCCCTTCTATTTCTTTAGGGGTTATGGGACTATTTAGCTGATCTACTTGATGCTGATTTAGTTTTGGTATTTGATATCTGTCTAGGAAATTGTCCATTTCCTCCAGATTCTCCAGTTGTTTTGAGTATAGACCTTTGTAATAGGATCTGATGATCTTTTGAATTTCCTCAGTTTCTGTTGTTATGTCTCCCTTTTCATTTCTAATTTTGTTAATTTGTATACTGTCTCTGTGTCCTTTGGTTAGTCTGGCTAAGGGTTTATCTATCTTGTTGATTTTCTCAAAGAACCAGCTCCTGGTCTTGTTGATTCTTTGTATGGTTCTCTTTGTTTCTATTTGATTGATTTCAGCCCTGAGTTTGATGATTTCTTGTCTTCTACTCCTCCTGGGTGAATTAACTTGTTTTTCTTCCAGGGCCTTAAGGTGTGCCATTAAGTTGCTAGTGTATGCTCTCTCCAGTTTCTTTTTGGATGCACTTAGAGCTATGAGTTTTCCTCTTAGCACTGCTTTCATTGTGTCCCATAGATTTGGGTAGGTTGTACCTTCATTTTCATTGAATTCTAAAAAGTCTTTGATTTCTTTTTTTATTTCTTCCTTGACCGAGGTGTCATTGAGTAGAGTATTGTTCAATTTCCATGTGTATGTGGGCTTTCTGTTGTTTTTGTTGTTATTGAAGACCACTCTTACTCCCTGGTGATCTGATAGGAGGCATGGGATTAGCTCGATCTTCTTGTATTTGTTGACATCTGTCTTGTGACCAATTATATGGTCTATTTTGGAGAAGGTACCATGTGGAGCTGAGAAAAAGGTATATTCTTTAGCTTTAGGATGAAATGTTCTATATATATCTGTTAAATCCAGTTGGTCCAGAGTTTCAATTAGTTTCACTGTGTCCCTGTTTAGTTTCTGCTTTCCTGATCTGTCCATTGAGGAGAGTGGAGTGTTGAAGTCACCCACAATTATTGTGTTAGGTGTAATGTGTGCTTTAAGCTTTAGTAAGGTTTCTTTTACGAATGAGGGTGCCCTTGCATTTGGAGCATAGATGTTCAGTATTGAGAGCTCTTCTTGGTGGATTTTCCCTTTGGCCAGCAAGAAGTGACCTTCTGAGTCTCTTTTGATGATTTTAGGTTGGAAGTCAATTTTATCTGATATTAGAATGGCTACTCCAGCTTGTTTCCTGGGACCATTTGCTTGTAAAATTGTCTTCCAGCCTTTTACTCTAAGGCAGTGTTTGTCTTTAACACTGAGATGGGTTTCCTGTATGCAGCAAAATGTAGGGTCCTGTTTCCGTATCCAGTCTGTTAATCTATGTCTTTTTATTGGGGAATTGAGTCCATTGATGTTAAGAGATATTAAGGAATAGTAATTATTTCCTCCAGACATTTTTGAAATTATATTTATTTATTTTATTTATTTTTTTAATATTCGAGAGGTTACCTTCTTTTAGGTTTGATGAGAGGAGGTTTCTATCTTGTTTCTTCCCGGGTGTAGTTTCCGTCCTTGTCTTGGTGTTTTCCCCCTATTATCCTTTGTAGGGCTGGATTTGTGGAAAGATATCGTGCAAATTTGGTTTTGTCATGGAATACCTTGATGTCTCCATCTATGGCGATTGAGAGCTTTGCTGGGTAAAGTAGTTTTGCCTGGAGTTTGTGTTCTCTTAGAGTTTGCATTATATCTGCCCAGGATCTTCTAGCTTTCATGGTCTCAGGTGAGAAGTCTGGTGTTATTCTGATAGGTCTTCCTTTATAAGTTACTTGGCCTTTTTCTCTTGCTGCCTTTAATATTCTTTCTTTGTTTAGTACATTTGGAGTTTTGATTATTATGTGACGGGATGTGTTTCTGTTCTGGTCCAGTCTGTTTGGGGTTCTATAGGCTTCTTGTATATTCATGGGCATCTCTCTCTTTAGGTTGGGGAAGTTTTCTTCCATAATTTTGTAGAAGATATTTGCTGGCCCTTTAACTTGTACGTCTTCATTCTCGTCTATACCTATGATCCTTAGGTTTGGTCTTCTCATTGCGTCCTGGATTTCCTGGATGTTTTGGGTTACAGCCTTTTTGCATTTAGTATTTTCTTTGACTGTTGAATCAATGGTTCCTATGGTATCTTCGGCTTCTGATATTCTGTCTTCTATCTCTTGTATTCTATTGTTGATATTTGCATCTATGGCCCCTGATTTCTTCCCCAGGTTTTCTATCTCCAATGTTGTCTCCCTCTGTGATTTCTTAGTTGTTTCTACTTCTGTTTTTAGTATCTGGATGGATGTGCTCAGATCTTTCGCTTGCTTGATTGTGTTTTCATGTATTTCTTTAATAGATTTTTGTGCTTCCTCTTTCATAGCTTCTACTTGTTGGCCCACGTTCTTCTGTAGTTCTTTAAGTGACTTTTGTCTTTCTTCCTTATTGTCTTCTTCTCTTTGATCCATCTTCTCCTGCATTTCTTGAAGTGATTTTTGTATTTGCCTCGTAAAGGCTTCTAACTTTTGATCCATTTTCTCCTCTATTTCTTTACGAGATTTTTCTATGTGTTCAGCTACCAGCATCCTGACCAGTGATTTTATATCCAAGTCTTGTTTTTCTGGTGTTTTGGGGTATCCAGGGCTTCCTGTTGTTGGCGAACTGGGTTCAGATGCTGTCATGTTGCCTTGATTTCTGTTAGTGACATTCCTTCGTTTACCTTTTGCCATCTGGTTATTTCTGGTGTTAGTTGACCTTGTTGTCACTGGCTGGTGTTTGAATCTCCTGCGAGGCTGGGCTTACCTGTTGTTTCTTTACTGGTGGTTATGCGTGATTGCTGCTCAATGGGATCACGAGCTGGCTGCCACCGGCTGACTTTGTGCCCGGCCTGAGGACTCTGGCAAGTGTGGGGGAGTGCAGCAGAGCCTAGGTAGGCGCTGATAGGCCTGCCTAGTAGGGAGAGCCTAGCAGATCCCCTCACGTGGTAGCCCCTGATGGAATCTATCTACCTGTGTCTTTCCAGCTGTGTCCTGGTTGCAATATGGAGGCCTGCCGCTATAGCTGGTCCGGGGTCCTGGGGAGCTGGGTGGTTCCGGTTGCCTCAGTGCAAGTCCTAAGCTCACAGGGACCGTGCTGCAGAGCCTAGGTGCCTGGGCCCGCCTCTGGGCGAGAGCTCAGCAGAGCTCCCTGCTCCAGTCCCAGAAGGAGTCCCTACCTGCGCCTTTCCAGCTGTGTCCTGGTTGCAATATGGAGGCCTGCTGCTATCGTTGGTCCGGGGTCCTGGGGAGCTGGGTGGGTCCGGCTGCCTCGGTGCAAGTCCTAAGCTCGCAGGGACGTGCTGCAGAGCCTAGGCGCCTGTGCCCTCCTCTGGGCGGGGGCTTAGCAGCGCTCCCTGCTCTAGTCCCAGACGGGGTCCCTACCTGCGCCTTTCCAGCTGTGTCCTGGTTGCAATATGGAGGCCTGCTGCTGTTGCTGGTCCGGGGTCCTGGGGAGCTGGGTGGGTCCGGCTGCCTCGGTGCAAGTCCTAAGCTCACAGGGACCGTGCTGCAGAACCTAGGCGCCTGTGCCCTCCTCTGGGCGGGAGCTTAGCAGCGCTCCCTGCTCCAGTCCCAGACGGAGACCCTACCTGCGCCTTTCCAGCTGTGTCCTGGTTGCAATATGGAGGCCTGCTGCTATCGCTGGTCCGGGGTCCTGGGGAGCTGGGTGGGTCCGGCTGCCTCAGTGCACGTCCTAAGCTCGCAGGGACGTGCTGCAGAGCCTAGGCGCCTGTGCCCTCCTCTGGGCGGGGGCTTAGCAGCGCTCCCTGCTCTAGTCCCAGACGGGGTCCCTACCTGCGCCTTTCCAGCTGTGTCCTGGTTGCAATATGGAGGCCTGCTGCTGTTGCTGGTCCGGGGTCCTGGGGAGCTGGGTGGGTCCGGCTGCCTCGGTGCAAGTCCTAAGCTCACAGGGACCGTGCTGCAGAACCTAGGCGCCTGTGCCCTCCTCTGGGCGGGAGCTTAGCAGCGCTCCCTGCTCCAGTCCCAGACGGAGACCCTACCTGCGCCTTTCCAGCTGTGTCCTGGTTGCAATATGGAGGCCTGCTGCTGTCGCTGGTCCGGGGTCCTGGGGAGCTGGGTGGGTCCGGCTGCCTCGGTGCAAGTCCTAAGCTCACAGGGACCGTGCTGCAGAACCTAGGCGCCTGTGCCCTCCTCTGGGCGGGGGCTTAGCAGCGCTCCCTGCTCTAGTCCCAGACGGGGTCCCTACCTGCGCCTTTCCAGCTCTGTGAACTTTTCAGAAGGTATATAAATGCTAGAGCCCAGAGAGGTGGAGTGGGATGGGTGGTTGCTGGTCATTCAGGGAGGTTGTTTGTGGTTTGTTAGTAGTCATGCTCAAAGAAGAAAGGAAAAGAAGGAAATTAGTGTCAGATATCTCTCGCTCTCCCTCCCTCCCTCCCTTCCTCTTTGCCTCTCTATCCCCTTTCCCCTATCCTTCTTTCTCTCTCTTTTATCTAGTGATAGGAGGTGAAATGGGGGTTGGGGGAAAAAGGGTGGGCAAAAGAAGAACCCACAAAGTAGCAAACATCAACTGAATGTGGCGCTCAACGTGGGGCTCAGAAGTTAAGAATAAAATGGGAACATTGATTTCAAATGCAGGGGACAAATGAATGTATTTTTTTAAAACTCCAGCCCTCCCCACCCCCAAGTGTATTATGGCTGCTACCACTAGGATATTTTTCATTTTGCTCCCAGAAGGAATTTTCTTTTGGTATTTTTCTTTTCCTTCTTCATATATTCTGTTTTTAAAATGGTTGAAAGAATGCCTGAGCAGTTGGAAACACTGTGGGTGCAAATGGAGGGTCCTTAGAAATAGAAAAAAATTGGCTGAAGTGAGAAAACAAAAGGGATCTTACTCTCTCTCATTTCTCAAAGCATTGCAGAGAGGACTGTACAACTGGAGAGGTTAATGGAAGATCTTGGGAAGTGAGGAGCACTTCCCAAGAAGAGAGAACAAAATGGCCAGTGCTTTGAACACAGTGTTGAAAATGAGTGGGGACAATGAATAACCCCATGTGTGTCCTGAATCAATGAGATCAATTTGTTTTAACTCAGTTAGGATGATGATCCCTGTGTATTTCTCACATGTAGCATACACACACACACACACACACACACACACATATATATATATATATATATATACTTCTGTGTGTATATATATACATACATACATATATATATGTGTGTATATGCAGCATGCATTATATATATGTATATGTGTACATATACATACATATATATGTACATACTTATATACATATGTATATTATGCATTCCTTATAGTTCTACTCTCTCAAACTTTCATCCTAAAGGCTGTTGGATTTTTGTCAAAGGATTTTTGGCATATATTGAGATTATGATTTTTAAAAAATGTTTGTTATGTGATTTACGATATTTAGTGACTTGCATATTTTGAACCAACCCTGCATCTTCTGGATAAATATGTCTGCTTGAGAGTTTTCTATCAGCAGGGCTGGTGACTTGGCAGGCTGTTCAGGCCTCTGCAGTGCCCCCTGGCCAATGGTGCATAAGTAGAACAGCATCCTGGGTCAGTGGAAGCCTGCACGTTATTGGAGAACAGAAAGCTCACTCGTTGCCAGGCTCCATTTCCTCTGCTCCTGACCATGGCAGGCACTTGCTTCAGTGGCATCTGAGGACATTCTGAAGCTGCTGCCAGTACTGCTGCTGGTGCTGGTGCTGGCACCCAAGCCTACTGTGTACAAGGAGAACATATTGCAGCCCGACTGTTAGCTAAACCAGGATAGCCAAAGGTTCTAGTAAGATAAGTGTTACTTCCAGGAAAAAGAGAACTTCAAAATTTTTTTTAAGCTTAGTTCATTTAAGAGCAAGAAAAGGTGTAGAAGATGATTGAATTGACAGTGATAGATACCATATATTTAGTGTGTGTGTGTGTGTGTGTGTGTGTGTGTGTTGTTGTTGTTGTTGTTGTTAAAGTGTGCAATTATGATGATGGGGCAAAGACGATAAGATTTCCTGGAAGAATCCAAGCAGACCACCTACATTTAACTTCTGAAGAAACTCTGCCCAGTTCCAAGACAGTTCAGAAGACAACACCTTTATAAAGAAGCTGCCAAGTTACTACATAAAACTTTAAGGCTACAGACTTGACATGGATTGAACAGACATTGGGAAGGACTAACTTTCTGCACCTTGAGGATTTAAAGCATATAAAGGAGATTGTTGTTTTGGAAATACTGGAGGATATTGCCAAGAACTGGCTTAGTTTTCTGAACCAGAATGAGTACATCATTAATGAGAGGACCGAGACAGGCTGACTCCATGACAGGTTTCAAGCTGGTAGTTCAGGAGACTAGGCCTCAATTTCTGTTTTCTAGAACTGGGCAAGTGCAAGCAAGTCAGTTACTGTAAAAACCACAGGCAGTGGGCAGCCAATTAGAAGTTTCCTCACCATCAGAAGCTACCCCACCACCTGGCCTGAGGCAAGAGCAGTTGGTGACAGCTTTGGGGGGGCGGGTTCCCCAGAAAAAAATTTCAGCCCCTCCCCCTCCCCCAACAGTTCTGGAATGTCCCCAAAGCCTAGCCAATCTCCCAAACCCATTTTTATCCCTAGAGATCAAGCCAACCAATCCAGATAAAGGTCATCTACCCTCCCTTATCTGCTTTGAATTGGACCTGCAGCTCACTTAGGCATTTTCTTCTTGGTAAATGATAGACCCCCAAATGCCTGACTTTTGCAGAATAAAATGGTCTTTGTTTTTGTATAACATTTGAGTCTGGAGTTCCATTCTTTGGCGAATCATGGACCCTTATTGTGATATGTTTCCCCTTAAGGACAATTGCTCTGACTCAGATTGGTTTTGGTCAGAACTGGATCAGTACTAAGATTCCTGAGATCTGAACTAGCAGGAGAAGTTAGATCAGGTGAGATTGCCAGGAGATCCTACATGTCGATTTTGACTAGGCACAGGCCATTGACACACTTGGTGTAGGACTTAGACAAGGACAAGGAGGATAAGGCAAACCGGGGATGGGATACTGGACTACTGAAATGTGCTCGTTGGAAGCCATGCTACCAATTACCTGAAAGATCTCATGAAAAATTATGATGAACTTTGATAGACACACATCCTGATGAGGCTGACTGTCATGGGCACTAAGCAAGGTTATGTGTCAGATTGGAGCAAAAATTATTATTTCATATTTACTGGAAAATGGCCATACTTAACTTTTCAGTAGGATTTCTTTCAAATCACATTAAAGTTCTGGCAAATTATATTTGCCATCTTTATAATGACAATTTGCTGCAACGTAACTTTCTTAGTGTAACATTTCCACTAAGTTCAAAGGAACTAAATAGAAAACTTGAAAGAATTCACTCAAGTTTGGTGGGTTGGGGACATTGTACAGAGTAACTGCTGTGCATTGGGTTTATTTGACTTTTGCTGCTCTTGTTTTGTTTGGATGATTTTGTCATTGTTGTTGTTGCCACTGTAAAGGATACACAATAAATCCATATTTTTGTTTTATCTTTTTTTTAAAAAACACCAACTTGTTCATGGTGGATATTTATGATATATAGCTATTCAATTTTGCAAGCATTTTAAAGAATATATTTGAATCTATGTCTATCAGGGACATCAGACTGTAATTTTCTTTTTTGCGGCATCTTTCCCCAGTTTGCTACTAGAATAACACTGGAACTGTAAAAGAAATTTGAGAGTGCTTTTCCTATTCTGAATAATTTAAGAAGAATAAGCTTTATATTTTTGAAAGTCTGATGGAATTCTAAAACCATCTAGGTATTTGTTGTTTTAGGTGCAAGGCTTTTTATATTGTTTCAAGCTCCTCATTTGTTCTGGGTCTGTTTAGGTTACAGGTCTCTTCTTCATTTAACTTTGATGGTTTGGATGAATTTAGAAATTTGTCCATTCTGTTCTGTTCAGAGCTTCCAGCTTAATGGAATACAGATATATGACGTTTTCCTTTCTATTATAATCTCTGTTTCAATTTTTATCATTTCTTGCTGTCTACTGAATTTGTATTTGATTTGCTATTGTTTTTTTTCTTCCATTACTTGATTTGTATTTATCTTTTCTTTACACTCTTATTTTTCATGTAGGCATTTGGGCCTATGAACTTTCCCTTTGGGGAATGCTTTTAATGGGATTACAGCGAGGTTTCTTTTTTTTCTCTTTCTTTCTTTCTTTCTTTCTTTCTTTCTTTCTTTCTTTTTTGCATTGTATTTTCATTTTCACTCAGTTTTAGGAGTTCTTTCTTTCTTTCTTTCTTTCTTTCTTTCTTTCTTTCTTTTGACCCATTCATCATTTTGCAATAAGTGCTTTAATCTCCAGCATTTTGATTAAGTGCTTTAATCTCCATGAGCTTGTGCCCTTACTAGAGACTCACTTGCTGTTGATATTCTCAGACAGAATGCGTGCACTTATTTTTAAATTTCTGAATTTTTAAAGATTTGTTTTGTGTTCTAGGGTATACTCCATTTTAAAGGATTTATTTCATTTAGTCAATATAACTTGAATAGAATATATTCTCTTTGGTGTCTGGATGGAATATTCTGTGGATATCTAATAGGTTCATTTGATGCTTGCTATCATTTAGTTCTGATATTTGTGTTAATATTTTTGTCCAGATAACTTAGAGAAAGTGGAGTATTGAAATCAATTTGCTTGTTTGTTTTTCGAGACAGGGTTTCTCTGTGTAGCCCTGGCTGTCCTGGAAATCACTCTGTAGACCAGGCTGGCCTCGAACTCAGAAATCTGCTTGCCTCTGCCTCCCAAGTGCTGGGATTAAAGGTGTGTGTTACCATCGCCCGACTTGAAATCATTTTCTATCAATGAGTTAACATTAAATTTGTGTCTTCAATTCCACTACTATACTTTTTACAAGATTGTATACATCAGAGTTTGGTATATACCAACTCTCCTAAGTATGTATGTATATACATACTTGGCTGTTCTCTTGATTATTATAAGAAGTCCTTCTTTAGCTCCTCTAATTCAGTTTAGTTTGAAATTTATTTTGTCAGAAATTATGATAGTGACATCTGCTTGCTTCTCAAACTTATTTGCTCGCAAGACTTACAGTCTTTTACTTTATATGTTTGCCTGTATTTACACCTGAGGTTCTTGCAGATAAGACAAAGATAGATTTTGTTTCTTAATCCATTAAGTCAATTTGTGTCTTCCTATTGGAGACATACCAAGGATGTTAATGTTTAAAGGCAATATTAAAAGGTGTGTGTCGACTGAAGGGTTTTATTTTTCTGTTTGTTTTCTTAGTCATACTTTGTGTTTCAGTAATTATAGCTTTATTTGTTTTCTTTCTGTAGTTTCTTTCCTATGCTTATTTACCTCTTCAATACCAAAGTGTGGCTTCTCAAATTCTCAAAATTCTCTTTAGGATGGGCCTGCTGAATATTAGTGTTTTTGGCCTGTTGAAATTATGGAAAAGTTTTACTCTCCTTTTCAACTATGGTAGATATTGTCCTGGGTACGGTAGTCTAGGCTGGCAGTCGTGGTCTTTTAGAAGTGAGAGTATGATCCTCCAGGACCTTCTGGCTTTCAAAGATCCTACCATGAAGTCAGCTGTTATTCTGATTGGTTTTCCTTTATATGTGACTGTGGTCTTTCTCTTGTAGCTTTCAATACTCTATCTCCTTTTTTTTTTCTGTACATTTAGTATTTTAACTATGATATGCCATGGGGAGTTTCTTTTCTGGTCTTGTCTGGTATTCTGTCTGCTTCTTTGGGGAAGTTTTCATCTACAGTCTTGTAGAAGATCTGGTCTATGGCATTTACCTGGGATTCTTCTTCCTCATCTATACCTATACTTCAAATATTTGGTCTTCCTTGGTGTCCCACATTTCCTGCATGTTCCTTTTTGTGTTTTTTTTTCATATTTTTGCTTGCTTTAAAGTTCTTTGACTTTGTCTATTGTACTTGGAAAGATTTAATCTGAGTTTTCTAATTGTGTTATTGAGTTTTTCCATTTAATTTTTATTTCAGCTTGAGTTTTCTTTAATATTTCTCTTTATTGAATTCACTTTTCAAATCTTGGATCATTTCATCAGTTCCTGCAACTGATTTATTTATTTTTTTATTTTTGTCCTCATTAAGTTGCTTGAATTCTTTGATAAAGTGGGTGATTTTGTTGTTGTTTTGTTTTAAATTCTGTACCATAGCATTCCTGTAGGTAATTCCCATTGGCGAACATTTCTATAGGAATAATGAATTTTGAAGGCAACTAGTATCTCAATCTTTCCTATTATTTTTATTTTCTGTGATGACATGTGGGTGTGAGGACACTATTTGTTAGTTCTGTTTCTGATATGGTACAATGAGAGAGAGCACAGGACATGAGGATTGGGCTTGGCCTGATGTTTGGCTATGGCATGGATGGGGGAGACACCATGAGTTAAGGTGGCTCACAGAATGTATTTTCTGGCCCAAATCTAGAGGTTGTGGATGGTGTGGGCAGGGCTGACCAGATTAGGATTGTGCACTAGATGTGGGTCCTGGGCTAGATCTGGTATATCTAGGGTTTGAAGCTCTTGAGTTGCTGGGAGAATCAGGTAGCCTGGTTTAATAAGGGTTCTTAGTGAGCAACCTCCCCTGGGTGCCTCACTTCCCCAGTCACATCCAGAAAATGGCAAATAAACCACTGTAAAAACAACAGCACAAACACAAATTAATGGCAACTGCTACCTTATTTTTGACCACAGAAAAGAAAAGGGAAAATATAGTGTAGAATAAAAACCATACAGTTAAAATTAATGAAAGTAAAAGTAATAGAGATAGGACAAATTAAAGCAAGAACAAAATGAAGGAAAAAAAAGCAAAGAGAAATAAAAGAAGATAAATAGTAAAGAATATGAGAAAGATAAAATAAAATTAAAAAGTCCGATTATAAAATAAAAATACAGAAATAATTTTTATAAAGGTAATAAGAGAAATAACAAGTGCAGACACAAAAATTTAAATAAAATAAAGTTAAAATATACTAGAATATAGTAAAAAGATAAAAAGGCAAATGATAAGAGCTTTTTCCAGGCCCCTAATACAGTTTAATACCAGCTCTGGGACTTTAGATAGTGGTCATATCTGAAGTCTATGTTGCCACAGGAATAATTAGTGCTATAGATGTGGGATAAAATCAGAGTTGGATGCAGGTAATTGTCAGTTTCAGACTTCATTTGCTTTAGAAGCTTCCCTTTGTTAGGTGTGGACTTCACTGTTGGTGTTGTAGCCTATGGGCTAGGCAGATTCACCCCAGAATCCTCCTAATTTGTACATCAGAGTGGCAAACCCCCAAGCTCAGTGGTATTGCTAAATATGATGGAGAGCAGGGAAGAAACAGAATTGAATCCTGAAGGTGAAGAGAGGAGGAAACCTGCCTGTGTAAGTGATGTTAGAACCCATCCAGCAGTAAACTTCACTGGGGCAGAAAGGAGACCAAAGAGATCTTGGGATCCAATGACTACAGGCTCAGTTACGCCTCTCAGTCAGCACAGAGAGGGGCTTACTTCTTACCATACAAGATGATACCAAGGATCCCTTTTCCCCATATTATTGGAAAATAGATGTGTGACTTAAAAAAAAAATCAATGTGATGCTTAGGACAATGAGGATGAAAAGTAAATAGGTTTGTATCAGGTGTGATGCAGGTGTGATCCAGGTGTGACCCAGGTGTGACGCAGGTGTGATGCAGTCAACCTGACCTGAAAAGAGGGAGGTCAGCACTCTGGGAAAACAGCAAAGCAGATCTTGGTCTCCCCAGGCTCCAGCTCACACTTGAAGTCACTTCTTTGCTTCTCCCCCAGGAACATACCCAAGGCCTTGTTGCTGTTTTCCATGTTCTTGTATCTAATTGCAACAGAATCATGGAATGACTTACAAGAAAACCCCCACATATTCTAGATAGAGGACACGCCTAGACTGCCCTATAGACAAGGAGTTAGATGTGTGGTAATTGCATCTTGGTAGTCTGCTGATATCTCTCTGTGGATGAATATCCTTGAAGCTATAGTGTGGTTATCCTCACTGTATCAGCCCATATGTCTAAACTAGCATGGGTTTTCATCCTTGTTATATTAACATTAGCATTGTAGTTTTAAAGGCTTTGCAAGTTTTTGTTAATGGGGATCGTGGAAGAAACACCCTAAAAGGAGATCCAATTCGCCACACATCATAAAATACTCACAAGAACTTCTTTAAGTCCTGCAGCACAAAAGCTCCTAAGTTGCTCTCTGCCTTGGGGTAGTCCATTCCAAAGTCTCACTGTTTGCTTTGCTTCACTTTGCACCTGCTGTTTTTCTAAGTAAAACTTTGGCTCAAGATGTCAGGCTGAGCCGGGTGGTGGTGGTGGTGGTGGTGGTGGTAGTGGTGGTGCATTCCTTTAATCCCAGCACTTGGGAGGCAAAGGCAGGCGGAATTCAAGGCCAGCCTGGTCTACAGAGTGCGTTCCAGGACAGCCAGGACTACACAGAGAAGCCCTGTCTCGTAAAACAAAAAACAAAAAACAAAAAACAACAACAACAACAAAAAAAAAGATGTCAGGCTGTCTCTTTATTAAATTCATTCCTTTAAAGAGTCAAGAAGTAAAACAAAACCCTGCAACATTTGCAACACCTCCACAGACCCCAGTCATTATTGGTTGAACCTCCCATCCAGCATTTATCTAACTATTCTCTATTATATGATTGCCACACACGCTGGTGAGCTTGGTTCTCTGGCAAGAATAAGTTACTGAACCACTGGTAAAGAGAGAAGACAAAGAGACCAATCTACAGAGTAAAGAACAGTAACATTTTTATACATTAGGGATGGGAGATATGTAAGGCTGAAAATCCTCTAATCAGATATTGGCTTGGGTATTTTATACGGTCCCTGTGTCCTCCCCTTTACCATATTGATCCTGACTAGATACTTGACCTCTTTCCTTCCAGCTGTTTCTCCCAGCAATGTCTTTCAGAAATAAGTAACTACCATTTCATTTCAGAAAGTTCACATTTGCATTCCTTATCTACCTATGTCCGTCTAACTAATGCCCCTTCATTCTATTCTTTTAGAGATCAAAAGCAACTGCAGTTAGGGGTATGTGGCTGCTCTCACTACTTCCTGTTGAGGAGTATCAGAGGCTAGGGACTGCTGTTTCAAAGACAGGGGACTCTTAAGAGATGGGCTCCCAGAGCTGGATTAGGGTGCTATATAGCAAGATTCTGGTGGACAGTACATCTGGGGATCCATCGATACAATCCTTTTTAGAAGGAGAAGGGCAGCAGGAGAGGGGAGGAGAACTCCAGAGGACAGTACAGTCTAACACAGAGTAGGACAAGTAGGCCAACCATTCCCCGGAAAGTCCCACACATGGCTGGTCTTAAGAATGATTAATCAAGATCTGCTTTCAGGTGATTGCAGAGCTGTTGGAGTGATAGAAATCAGTGAGAAGTCCTTCCCAGATGTGTGTGTGTGTGTGTGTGTGTGTGTGTGTGTGTGTGTGTGTGTGAGAGAGAGAGAGAGAGAGAGAGAGAGAGAGAGAGAGAGAGAAAGAGAGAGAGAGAACTTTAACTATTATTTAAAAACAATATTGTGGGGCTGGAGAAATGGCTCAGAGGTTAAGCGCACTGACTACTCTTCCAGAGGTCCTGAGTTCAATTCCCTGGAACCATGTCTTGGCTAACAACCATCTGTAATGGGGTCTCGTGCCCTCTTCTGGTGTGTCTTAAAAGAGCAATTGTGGTGTTCTCATGATTTAAATAAATAAACAAATAAATCTTTAAAAACAAACAGTATTGTGCCTGTACTTCTTAGCTTCAGGCAGACACTGCAATTCAACTCAATGTTGAATTGAGGCAAGATCATGATGTCTTATATTTGGGCAGTATTTTTTTTATCAGGAAGAAAATCATAAGTAAGGAACGGTTGTCTACATAGCATAGATTGAAGCCTAGTGTTTAGGATGTGTGATCTCTTAAACTGTCAAAAATACACATCAGTCATCTTATTTCTTTCATGATATTTTCCTGCTGTGTTTAAGATCATACAGGTAACCAAAATTCACCACTTTATGTTTTACTGTAAAGGTCACTTGTAAAGCTTGTCCTCAAGAGTTACCTGGGCTTGAGAGGACCATCTCACTCCTCCCTCTTACTAATTGTTCTGTGTATTTCCCTCCCTCTCTCTCCATCCATCTCTCTCCCTCCCGCCTTTCCTCTGTCCTTCCCTTCCTCTTTTAGGTCAGACACTTGCTAGAGCTCACCAGGTAAGATTTCCTTGGCCTCCCTCAGCAGAATAGGTGACAGAGAACATTTTTGAGGGGTGTCCCATAATCCCTTGGGACTTACTTAACCTTAGATGTTAAGGGGGAAATTATACTCCATTTTAATCTTCCTGACCACATTAGTACAGCCTCAGAGTATGGTTATGAAACACCCATAAGATTAGTTTTATGAGTCTGGTACTTTTAAGTACTGTGTATATTTAAATAAAAACCAAACACTTAAATAAACTTTAATTAGGCATACATTTTTGTTCTTTAAGCCAGGCCTTGTAACTATTATGACAAAAAAACCCAATAATTTGTTTGATATCAACATTCTGACGGTTGATCTTTTACACACCTTAGATATGGTGCTTAGACATTTGTAATTTAAGTTTTCCAGTATTATTCTCTGTTCTGGTAAAACACACAGCCATCTTATGAAACATGATAACATGAATAAGTGAGCAGTGGGCAAGCCTGTCTGTGATAATCTGTCACAAGAAAACACTATTGATATTTGACTTGGAAGCTGTTTGACTTGTAAGATAGTACAATGCAATTCAACTTTAATAATAAAAATAGCTGAACCCAAGCTGCAAACATAATAAATTTATATTGCTCTGTATGTATTGTTAACACTATGGGCTGTGGTCAGTGCCCAGGTCAACCTCATAGGAAACAGAAGACAGTACATAGCCTTATTTATCATGACTGATCTACCATAGCCATGCTTTGGCTTTTGAATGAGTGTGAGTAGCAGATAGAGTTGAAATTTTAACCATGAAATAAATAATAGTCACAGTGCCTTTATTCTTTGGCTGCTCTGTTCTTTCTCCCTGTCACAGAGTCAGGAGATGAGCATGGCTCAGGAAACAAAACTGTGTAGGACATTTTGAGATGAAATATACTTGTGTCTGAAGTGGGAGAGTCAAATTCCATCTCCAGAGTCAGATTCTTTATGAATTCAAGCAGCACGTGGCAATTTAGTGTACACACAAAAGACATTTATTCTTTTATAAAATTGAACCTAGTGGTTTAAACTGAAAAGGAGACTTCCTGTTCAGTTCAGTAACTACTATCTGGACCCAAAGCCCTTGCCTTTCTTGTTAACAGTACAGATTTTCACAGATGACTCTTATCTGTTGAGTCATTCACTTGAGTAGGTTGACATAGCTTCTCTCTCTCTCTCTCTCTCTCTCTCTCTCTCTCTCTCTCTCTCTCTCTCTTTCTCTTCCCTCCCTCCATCCCCCTCCCCTCCTTCTTCATTCTTTGTTCATATTTTTTAAATTTATCTCCCATGTATTACATGCCAATGAGTTTCTCCTCCTTCCACCCCTTCCACTCCTCTCCTCCTTCTCTCTCCACCCAGGATTCACTCCTTTTTTCTCCCCCATCCCACCCCCAAATAGAGCAAGTCTCCCAGAGATATCAACTGAACCTTGCTTAGCCAGTTACAGGAAGACAAGGCACAGATGCTTATATGAAGGCTTAGTGAGAAAACCCAGTATGAGGAAAAGGGTCCCATGTGTAAGCAAAAGATTCAGAAATACTCCTACTTCCACTGTCAGGAGTCCCACAAGGACATCAAAATATACAACCATAAGGTATATGCAGAGTTCCTAGCTCAGACCCTAGCTCTCTGTGAGCCCCTATGGGCATGAGCCCTGCTTAGTTGATTGTGTGAGTCCTGTTCTCGTGGTGTCCTCAACTCCTCTGGGCCCTATAAGCTTGCCTTTTAGAATCTGAACTTTATAAGTTTATGGATGAGTGGCAGTGAGCACATGTGATCAGGAAGGATTAAACCAGCAGATATCTCTGTCTTTCTAATGTCCAACCTGAGGTTATAGTTAGATTTGAGGTGACTAATTATTTGGAAGTCTGTATCCTAAATAAGTACATATGTGCCTTCAAATAGAGGCATGCATCCTGAGACTACAGAGCAATTGTGTAAAAAACTGCATGGTATTGGTACAGTGACAGGCAAGTAGATCAATGGAATAGAATTGAAGACCCAGAAATGAACCCACAGACTTATGGTCACTTGATCTTTGATAAAGGAGCTACAACCATGCAGTAGAAAAAAGATAGCCTTTTCAACAAATAGTGCTGGTTCAACTGGAGGTCAGCATGCAGAAGAATGTGAATTGACCCACTCTTATCTCCTTGTACTAAGATCAACTCCAAGTGGATCAAGGACCTCCACATAAAACCAGACACACTGAAACTAATAGAAAAGAAACTGGGGAAGACCCTTGAGGACATTGGCTCAGGGGGAAAGTTCCTGAACAGAACACCAATAGCTTATGCTCTAAGATCAAGAATTGACAAATGGGACCTCATAAAATTACAAATTTTCTGTAAGGCAAAGGACATGGTCAGAAGGACAAAACAGCCATCAACAAATTGGAAAAAGATCTTCACCAACCCTACATCCGACAGAGGGCTAATATCAAATATATACAAAGAACTCAAGAAGTTAGACCCCAAAGAACTGAATAACCCTATCAAAAAACAGAGTACAGAGCTAAACAAAGAATTTTCACCAGAAGAAATTTGGATGACTGAGAAGCACCTTAAGAGATGTTCAACATCATTAGTCATCAGGGAAATGGAAATCAAAACAACCCTGAGATTCCACCTCACACCAGTCAGAATGGCTAAGATTAAAAACTCAAGAGACAGCAGGTGCTGGCGAGAATGTAGAGAAAGAGGAACACTCCTCCACCGTTGGTGGGATTGCAAGACAACCGCTCTGGAAATCAGTCTGGTGGTTCCTCAGAAAATTGGGCATGACACTTCCAGAGGACCCTGGCATACCACTCCTGGGCATATACCCAGAGGATTCCCCTTCATGCAATAAAGACACATGCTCCACTATGTTCATAGCAGCCTTATTTATAATAGCCAGAAGTTGGAAGGAGCCCAGATGTCCCTCAAACGAGGAATGGATACAGAAAATGTGTTATATTTATACAATGGAATACTACTCAGCAATTAAAAATAATGAATTCATGCAATTCTTAGGCAAATGGTTGGATCTGGAAAATATCATCCTGAGTTAATCCAATCACAAAAGAATACACATGAAATGCAATCACTGATAAGTGGATATTAATGAGCCCAGAAGCTCTGAATACTCAAAGCATAATTAGCAAATGAAAAGCTTCCCAAGAAGAAGGAAGGAGAGGACCCTGGTCCTGAAAAGTCTGGATCCAGTTTTGTAGGAGAGTATCAGAACAGAGAAATGGTGTGTGTGTGTGTGGGAGGTGATTGGGGAATTGGCAGAGGGAAGAAGACTTATGGGACATATGGTGAGGGGGAAACTGGGAAAGGGGAAAGTCTTTGGAATGTAAACAAAGAATACAGAAAAGAAAAAAAAAGAAAAAGAAAAAACTCAATTTCCTCTGTTTTTTTCTTTTCTTTAGGCTCTGCTAAAAAGAAGGCTCTGCGACTGTAGGTACAAATTCTGCAAGGAAGTACTCCAGTGGATCCTGGGGCCTTGGTTCCTAAGAAAAAAAAGTGAGAGGTTCCCAGTATTTGAGAAAGCAACTTAGTGGTGATTTGGACATAATCCTGGAGCCAGTTGGTTTCATCTGCAACAAGATGGAGAAGCAAAGGCAGAGAAGTTTTGAGTCAGGGTTCCCCTTTTCCTACTTTCATCCCCTAGTCTACCAGATGGGCATTTCCAATCTATCAATAGGAAACAGCCAGGGCTCTGTAGTATGTCCTATGGAAAGGCCGAACTGAGTAGTGGCATCTCACACCTTACCCATGGCCCAATTCCCTGTCACTCCCAATGTTCTCCTTTAGCAAACCATAAATCATACATTCTCTGAGAGAAACCAAAGATCCATTTACCTATTGGGCAGGAGGTTTCTTCCCTGCTCCAGCCATAGGCGATCTAGCAGTCACAGAATTGGAGACAGAGCCAGATACAGAAAGCAGCTGGTTAGATACCAGCCTGTTAGTCCAGTAGCCAAGAGTTACCTGCTTCATTCTGGGACCCATCCACCTACCAATTCAGAAATGGTTATTTTCAGAAATCATCTGACAGTTGGAACCAGGGGACAATTACAATCTGATCATAAAACAAAACACCCCACAACAACAGCAACAAAAACTAGTCTTAATATTGGGGGGTTTACTCAACAGTCTTATGGTTCTAAAAGGCTTGGGCAACTCCACTTCCCTGGCACTGTCCTCCACAGTACGTAAAACTTGTCTCGTAGACTCAAGTCAGTTCTGCCCCACAAGTGATGCTGTACTCGCCAGTCATCCCACAGTCATGGACTTTCTTTGGCTTTTATTCCACCCAAACTACGGCCAAGTGGGAGACTTTATGCATTACCATCTTCAGCTGCCAGCACAAAGTGCAGTGCTTGGTCCCCTCTGGACCACAGTCTCTGCGAGCTGACTCTAAGGAAATAATTCCCAGAAGATTCATCACAATGATGTTGCTCCCTTAATAATCACAACTGACTTGTTAGCACCAATTGACCAGTACCTACTGCCCCTAAACCAAAGGTTTTTCTCTCTCTTCTTAATCACAGGTGATTCTTCAGCCTCAGATGACCATAACCACAGATCACATGAATGACCCTATAGTCTTTAAGAGACTCTCAAACTTTCCTTTAAACCTCCACAAAGCCAACCAGGCCTAACCAGCCCATTATCACTACCCACAGCTAACAGGTTAAGTTGGTCTTCACAGGTTTGCCTCTGGTGTCTACTACATTCCCTAGACTCTGGGGCCTAGAGGGAGTGATGAGCAGACTAGAGGCCTTTGGAGGAGACAGTTTCTGGCATACCTGTGATCTGTGTCTATGAATCTAGTGTCATCCAGATGAAAAATGTTCATGCATCATTTCAGACATGGCCAGAATGGTTTCAAGTACATGATGAACCAGTATTTATGTCACTGTTACCTCTAAACGTTCTGCCCAATTTTCAACAAAAACCGGATCTTGATATCCACCTTTATTCATACATCTCACTATAATGTCATGAGGTTTAAGACTGCAACAATCAACACCTGTAGAACTGATGTCATACCTTTTCCATGCATAAGAAAAAAAGACTTAAAGGAGAATCACCCAGGTGTGCACAACACAGCAGTCTGACTTTCTATACCTAATACTTTCCAATTTGTTGTCTCTTGGAGATTCTCTGAAAGTGATTCCTTTATTAAAGATACCTGATAGAAATTGACAAGGGTTTAGGAAACATAGGAACCCACACCAGCCAGAAGCCAGCCCATCTAACTCTTAACCCGTGGTAGAAATCAGCTAGCAGGGGAGGAGACATTCTATCTCTAATTGATATTTCCCACTAAATGTCACTTTTTAAAATAGTGCCATCTCTCTTTTCTTTTCTTTTCTTTTTTTAAAGGTTTATTTATTTATTATACGTAAGTACACTGTAGCTGTCTTTAGGCATACCAGAAGAGGGCATCAGATCTCATGGATGGTTGTGAGCCACCATGTGGTTGCTGGGATTTGATCTCAAGACCTTTGGAAGAGTGATCACTGCTCTTACTCACTGAGCCATCTCACCAGCCCATAAAGGTCACTCTTTTAATACTCCAGTTTATATTTAGGACAGGTGATTCTTTCTTAAGGTTGTGGAGGACACAGTCTAGGGGATCCTTCGCTAACAACTACCTGTCCATAAGACAGCAGACAATATATTGGGACATGTTTCAAATCTCTGACTCCCTCTGCAGAGTATCTTCTGGAGATTTACTAAGATTGGAATGGGTACTGTATCCTCTCCTTTCTCTTCAGTGACCATGAAAATAGGAGGAGTCTGTTCAGAATATTGCTTTATGTGACTCTCAGCACTCTGTGACCTTAATGAATTCCTAATCTAATCTTGCTTATCTAATCTCCACCATTCAGAAAAGCCTCTGAAGCCTTTGACCCTTTCCCTCAAATATATAAACAGTCATGATAAGCAGCTAGAGTGAGTAATTGCCATGTGTACTCATACCTATTCGCACGTAGAGAATATTGGATGATCTTTTACCTAAGCCTGTTTACGTCACAGCAATTGGAAAATGAAAATAAAAGTGGGAAGGCCCAGGGCGCACTGGGAAAAAAACAAAAACAGGCAGGAGGGAGGAGAACTTAGAAAATGACAGGCGGCTTGTGGATGCTGGGTAGAAAGAGGAGCAGAATCTTCGTTTCCAGCCTCTCAGTCTCTAATTTTAGTTATTACCGTCAGAAGCTTGTCTGGTATCTGGCCTGGAGATGCCCAAATTTAGTGCTAGGGACATAACCCGTGCCTTTTGCATATTTAGTAAAGCTCTCTATTCCTGAGTCCCACGCATAGCCCCATAGTCCGCATTCCTCCACTCTCTCCGTCATTCCCCAGATCCTCAGAGACCAGTGTCTCCTGCAAACTGTCTCCAGCCCACAGAGCAGGGACAAGGAGAGCCTGAACTGGAGAATGTGTGTGTGGAGGGGGATTTGTCTTCCATCCCAATACAGCTAAGAATGACCCCTACCTCAGAGTTCCCATATAACAACAACTCTTCGAGACGACATTCATACCTCTCACCTTGAGAGCTGCAAGGAAGAGCAAGGACAAGCAGAGGAAGGGCCGTCTTCGTGGATCTTCCCCAGGTATACTGAGTGGAAGTGTGTGTTCTCCTCTCCTTCCTCCCCAGAAAGATGGTTGATTCTTGGAGTCTGTTCCTAGAATACAGCTTGTACTTTTTCTTGACAAAGGGACAAAGGGAATCCTTAAGCTTCCACTTTGGTTCTCAAGGGAGAAACTCTCAAGCCATGAAATATAAAACCTCCCTGCTCCATCAGAGCCTGAGACGCCCACCCCCGCCCCTATTCTCAGTGAAGATGGAGCTGACTGGGGTTCCCTCCCTGCTAGTCATGGTGAAATGTCCCCTCAATTAGAAAAGGGTCTTGGAGTACTATATAGGTTCTGACCGTTTCCCAGTCCTTCTTCAAGATTGTTAGTCAGGTATATAACCTTGAGGTAGTAGTGATCTTCTTAAATCCCAGATGAGGGCCTAAGAAATGTAGTAGACTAGGAGAGGCAGTGAAGAGAGTTCTCTAGGAAATTCCTGAGTTTATCCCATGACACAAAGAATTGAATGACCAGGCATGGCAGACCAAGAGATCAAGCCACAGAGAAAAGAAATGAAACATATTTATACAGCTGGGCTAGGAGAAGCGCTAAGGCTGAAAGTCCTCTAGACAATGACTTGGGTATTTTTTAGGATTCCTGGGTCCTCCCATTCTCCCTATTGGCCCTGCCTAGATACCCCAATGCCTTCCAGCTGTTTCCTCTACAAAGTCTTCTGGGAACAAGAGGCACCATTTCCGGATGCCACCTCTGCTTTTCTGGCGTGCCTGTGTCCCTCCAACTCTCCTTTACTCAAGACCTGCTTGAGTTGTGGAGAATGACCAAATGGACAGTCTTCCATACAAAAGAAGCCATGGCCACACTCTGTCTCTGCACTCTATTTAACTCTCGGTTTCTTTCATGTGTCAGAGCTGCCTGGGCTTCCCTTGTGGTTGGGAAACTAGCTCGCTTCTCTATAGGGAGCCTGGGTTGAACTTGGGTCTTCGCTCTCGGTGGCAAGCATTGAGACACCTTGCTGGTCCTTGACATCTGGTTCATGATTAGAATATTTCAGCCACTAACAATTAAAGCTATCCTTGATGCAGTTTCATTTATGTCTATCATTTTACCTTTGCTTTTCATAATTGATGCTTCTTGCTTTTCTGTTTCTTCGTTGCTTTCACGTTAAGTGAATATTTTTCTAGTATGGTATCTTGGTTATTTTAAAATCTTTTCTTTTTCTTTTTCGTGGGGAAAGGGTATTCTGTAACCCAGGCTAGCTTTCAGCTTTGTAGCCTAGGATGGATTTGCACATTTTTTCCTTCTACTTCCAGGTGCTGAGTACTGGGATAACAGTTATGGGCCACCACACCTGATTTTATGAGGTGCTGGGAATCAAACCTATGGCTTTGTGCATGTTAGGGAAGCACTCCACCAAATGAGGTATTGTAGGGTTGTGGGCCCTCAAGTCACTTCTGCCACTGGGCATGGACACTTGGGGAGGTGGGACTCAGGAGGCCCATGGGCTCTGTCTAGCCCCAGCACTGGGGGAAAGGGGAGCTCTGGCTAGTCCCAGTGGGGATAGTTCTTGGCTTGATGGTAGTTGGCTTGGTGGTGGTTGTGGCTGGGAGTGCAGAGAGGCCATCTATGAAAAGTGACAGTCCATGGTTCCAAGTAGTTTATTGTCATGGTGAAGAATGGATTCATAAAACCATACCCCATTTCTCAGGATAGGCTGGAGATTAAATACCTGTAGCAGGGAGGAGTATCTTGGAACAGAAGCTATTGGCTAAGCCCTCCAGGACTCTAGGTACCTCATTAGCATGGAGAACTCTTTCTTGAGCATATGTGACCACAGATCATGTCTCTTTTATGTGAGAAGCATGGCATGTGTTCCAAGTCAGGAGTCTTGCAGGGAACTGGGAATCAATCACCTAAGCCTCAGGTGCGTGCCCACCAGGTCTCCGGGTCTCAACCTGCTCTACCTTACCAAACATCCTGACATGGTTTTACACCCCACAAAGTATATCACCAGCCCCTCTTTTAATGATTATTAAACTAGTTTTTACTTATTTTTCTGTAGTTGCTTTAAGGCTTAAGACATTGATTAATCATCAATAGTTTTGGATTTATAGTAAAGAAATTAGAACTAAGATAAAAATGCCTTATTCCTTACTAGTTCTTCTCTTTCTCCCCCTCTTTGGGGTACCACCTGTACAAATTTTAAATCCAAACACATAACCATTATCCTCATTACTCTACAGAAATTTTATTTGCCAGTTAAAAAAATTAAGTTGAAATCCATCATTTCCCCTCTCTCCTTCCTCCAACTACTCCCATGTAAAAACCCCCTTTCTCAAATTAATAACCCCTCTTCAATATATATATTAGGTTGTACTTTAAGATCTGTAACCTCCGTAGCCTCAGACAGTAGACTAGGGTCTAAGTTAAGATTTCTATTACTGTGATAAAACACCATAGCTAAATGCAACTTAGGTAGGAAAGAGTTCATTTAATCTTATAATTCTTGGGTCACATTCTGTCACTGAGGGAAATCATGGCAGGAACCCAAGGCGGAACTAATGGAGAAGCCATGAAGGAGTGTTGCTTTCCGGTTCACTTTTCATGGAGTATTCAGCTTGCTTTATCATACTACCCAGAACCACCTGTGCACCAGTGGCACTGCCCACAATATGCTGGTCTCTGCCACATCAGCCATTAATCAAGGCCCCACAGATTGTCAACTGACCAATCTGATGGAGGCAGTTCCTCACATGAGCTTCCTTCTTCACAGATGTCTAAAGGTTTGTTGTCAAGTTCATAAAAGCTAACCAGCACTACTAGGTTTGTGGTACCAGGCATGATTTTACTCCTTTTGACTGATCTGAAGTTCAACAGACTTTATTACCAAGAAGGTTTAAGAATATCTTTTTTTGATAGTCATTGCTATAGTTTATACTATCATTGCTAGTTAGGAATATTAATTGCTTATTTCCAATGGCAGCACCCATATTTGTTTCCAATACTATGAACGTTGTTGCCGGGCAGTGGTAGCGCATGCCTTTAATCCCAGCACTTGGGAGGCAGAGGCAGGCGGATTTCTGAGTTCGAGGCCAGCCTGGTCTACAAAGTGAGTTCCAGGACAGTCAGGGCTACACAGAGAAACCCTGTCTCGGGGGGAAAAAAAAAGAAAGAAAGAAAGTTGTTTCTCAGGGAGGAAACTTTCAGGACAGGCCCAGCTCTGTTTCTCCAAGTCCTGTGTTTGAAGTACATGGTGTCTTCAGTAATAGGACTCATTTTTATATTTTGGAGGTCAACAAAGGGCAGCAGCATTAAACTACATTTCTTTGGGTGTCTCCTCACTCCGACTAATGACTTGAAAGAAGTTTTCTCATGTCTGGTCCTGGGGGATTCATTACTCTATGATGCTTATGGGGAGCATTGTCAAAACAAACAAGATAACCCCAATTAAAAACTATTCATTTTTTTCTCAGTATTCTCTGCATATCACCTTTATCCTGCTATTCACATACATAGCACTTATCTTCCCCCTCTTCCCACATTGATTTTGTACTTTCCTTGTTTCTATGGTTACTCCAGGTTTTATACTCACATCTGAAGGTTTAGATCTAGGGATCACAGATGAGAGAAAACATGTGGCATTTTTCTTTTTGTGTCTTGGCTACCTCCTTCATGTTTTCATTTACCTATATATTTCATGATTTCTTTCTTCTTTAAAGCTGAATAGTATTCCATAGTTTATATATGTCATTTTTCACTATCAATTTATCATTGAAGGACACACTATTTCCATTTGTATGTGGCTAAACAAATATCTGTGGAGTAGGATGTTAACCGAAGTCCTGTCCTTCAGGAATTTGCAAAGGAACAGTTTAGCTGGGTCATATAGTAGGTTTTGTTGTTGTTGGTTTCTTCTTCTTCTTCTTCTTCTTCTTCTTCTTCTTCTTCTTCTTCTTCTTCTTCTTCTTCTTCTTCTTCTTCTTCTCCTCCTCCTCCTCCTCCTCCTCCTCCTCCTCCTCCTCCTCCTCTTCTTCTTCTTCTTCTTCTTCTTTCTTCCTCTTCCTCTTCCTCCTCCTCCTCCTTCTTCTGGTTTTTGAAAAGTGTTAGCACTGATTTGAAGAATGGCTGTAGCAGTTTTAATTACATTTCCTTAATTGCTAAGGATGCATAGATTTTTTTACACAAATTTAAGTAAGGAAGTGGGAACAGAAGATTAGAAACTTCATCATTAGAAGATGAAAAACTTCTTCCACATTTGAAAAAAATTCAAAACTTCAAAGTCTTTTTTTAATGGATGTAAATTTATTTCAAGATAGTAAGGCATGGCCATCAATTATATATACTTATAAAATATCCTATTCTTAACTCCAGAGGGCTATATTGATAGTATATATTGTTTTGGGGGTTAGGACAAACCTGACCAACCATTCAAAGGTGGTTTCTAGTGCTTGGTACTGGGATTGTGATATATATATATATATATATATATATATATATATATATACACACATATATATATATACATATACACACACACACATATATATATCTATATATAGTGTATGTATGTGTGTATGTATGTGTATGTGTGTGTTGTGTACAATTTTAGCAAAACATAAAAATACAATTCCTTAAGGCTCCATGAAACAATCTTGGTGTTGTTTGTAAAGGATTAAATAGTCCTACCCAGCTAAACTACCCATGAATCATGACAATGACCAACAGGGCAAGATATCTGCAAAGGTACAATAAATAGCATTCCCATGTTGGTAGTAACCAACAGCTGTCTAATTGAACTTAAGGTCCATCCAACAGGAGGAAAATCATGCTTGGATGTGAATATTTAGCCAGCTTCATGGGCTAGTGAGGTTATGGACACTAGAAAAGAATCTACCTCTGCCACTTTGTAAAACAAATTCCTCTCTACATTCTAAATCTTATCTTTATACCCATAGATAAATATAGTTACCACTCATTAACCAAAGAAGTCTCTTTTTATAGCAAATGAATACAACATAGGGATCAAAGGACTGTGGCACCAATCCCAACAGATACATTTGTAATCATAGCTCCTGCATCAATGTCTCAGGAACACTGATGAAGAGAGAGCTTAATGATTGTTAGATCCATAATACCAGGAAGCCTGCAGTGAAACAGTCTTTCCTAGAAACAGGCAAATAAACAAGACCAGAGAATGCCAATATCAATGGGCATACTAACATAAAATGGAGAATATTTTATGGAGTCCCATACCTAGTTGTGGACAGTGAACCATGTCAGGAAACTTGGTAAGGTTGGCTGGGTTTTGAAACCCTGTATATAAACCTGAGGACAGTGGGAGGTTTCCTTCTCCTGACCAGATTCCTGGCCTGGAACGTTCCCACAACTCCCCACATAAGAATGTGACCACTGGTCACGTAGCACAGAACTCAGTTCTCCATGCTAATGAGATATCTAAATGGGCCCTGAGGGATTAGCCAATGAGCTTCCCTCATTGTCCCTGGACATTCCTTCCTGCAAAAGGTATTTAATCTCTGGTTTTCCATGAGGAAGTTGTATGTACCCAAGATGAACAGTGAATATACGGTAGGGGTAAACAAAGCCTGCCTCTTTCTCATCAAGACCCGCCCACCATTGGGATAAACCTTCATTGTACAGAGCTGCCACTTAGGTCTCCTACAGAAGGTCCCTACATGACCCTGGATGATTGCTAAGCCAAGCCAGAGTTCTCTCTTCCTCCCTGCACTGGACTTACCATCCTAGGCCTGAGGGCCCTCCATCTGTTCCCAACTCTACAGGGTTTCCAGTGGCGACTAGATGCTGAGGAGTTAGGAAACCCCAGCCTTGGCCTCAGCCTGGTGAGGCCTCATCTCAGGCTGCACTTTCCAAATCCCTGAGGGTGTATCAGTACTTCCAAAGCACCCAATGGCAGTGTAGGGTAAAATTCAGCCTAGTATCCTGCAGAGTTCCTACACCCAAGCAGTGTGATACCACACCTTGTCAAAGAACTAGAGGCAACTAATGACTATTGGAAGAAATATCATTAGCCTCTCCCAGGGATGAGTACCCTTACTGGTTGTGATAGTTTGTATATGCTTGTCCCATGGAGTAGCACTATTAGGAGGTATAGCCTTATTGGAGTAGGTGTGTCACTGTGGGTATGGGCTTTAAGAACCTTGTCCTAGCTGCCTGGAAGCTAGTCTTCTCCTAGAAGCCTTCAGATGAAGATGTAAAACTCTTAGCCCCTCCTGTGCTTCATCTTCCCGGATGTTGCCATGTTCCTGCCATGATGATAATGAATTGAACCTCTGAACCTGTAAGCCAGCACCAAATACATATTGTTCTTTATAAGAGTTGCCTTGGCCATGTTGTCTGTTTACCCTTACTAAAACACTGGTTATCTAATACAGAGTGGTCAGCCTTGCAGCCATATATACACAACTAACAAAAGTAGACTAAGCAGGTGTGTGTATGTATGTATGTATGTGTGTATATATATATATGTGTGTGTGTATATATATGTATATATATATATATACATATATATACACACAATCAGAACAAAAGGCACTATCAACTTGAGAGTTGGAAAGCACATGGGAAATGTTGGATGAAAGATACCTGGGAGACAGAGTAAAGGGCTTAGGGGAAGTAATATACTTTTTACCAAGTAGAAACATATTAAAAAACAAAAATAAATAATTCTCTGATCTCCACAAGTTAAAAAACCCTTTGATTGGAGAAAGCTTAATTTTATCAACTTAGTGAATAGCATTCAATTTATAATTCCTTAAAGTATCAATTTTTCATATGAATATTCTATACTTTTTTCCTCATGAGATGCTAATTCTTTCACTACAGAAAGTATTTCATGTTATTGGCATACCCTACTGGGTATATAGTTAAGATAATTCATAATCCCTGGTCATATAATACAGTTATTAAGAACTCTACAACATCTTACAAAAATGGTAATAGTAGGTATTGGAGCATGCTGCATTCTAAGGGAAGAAAATTTTTAATGTACAGCACCTTTTGGCATTTATCTACCAAACAAAACAAATATTGGGACAACCCAATTGTCCAGGAAGGATCACAATAAGAAACCTCTTAAAAAATATGAGGTATGGTATATTTAAATGGCTAAAATCTATCAAATAGCTTGGAAAACAACATAGCTTTGGGAAATGCACTGTACATTAAGCACTGGTGACAGCCAGCTCTCTCCAGAACTCCAACATGAACTTCAACTTGTTACATCAAGAGATGTAACAAATGTCAGTCAATGCTGTTAATACAAATTTTGTTACTTCTCCTGACTGTTCTCTTAGTTCTTTGAACATTGTGAATTCAGTATCGATTTCAATATGCAACTGCAGATGTATAAAGATTTGTCTTTATTTCCTGAGCCCAGTCTTTGAACTTGAGGACAAAAACAAACCCAAAACTCTTATGAAATAAAAATTTTAACACTTTATTTATTTTATGCAATTTGCTCTTTAACTGGACAAAACATTTGCTTGCTACTAGATCAAAGTCTAAGATTTAAAAGGTTTAAAACTATCTTCCGAGTCTCATGTTGGGTTTAAAATAAAATGCTTTTATCAAGGCCATGACAAGGTCCTATTTTGACTTGATCTTTCACCTTTGAATATGACCAAGTGAAGTCTGTGAAACCTCTATACACACATAAGTTTCTTAACCTTCCATTGCCACTAAGATAATCCCGTGCATAAATTTTTGCATATATGTATGTAATATACATACATGGGTGTCTTACACATGTTCACACATGTATGTTACACATGTATTATATATGTACATATGGGGTCTGAGGTTGGTGTCCCGCATCTTCCCCAGTCACGTTCCATCTCCCTCCGCTGAGGTAAGGCTTGGTTAGTCCTGTTGGCAAGGCTGCCTCAGGGATTCTGTCTCCCCCCTTGGCCTGATGGGATTACAGGCACTGCCATGTCTGACCAGCTTCCATGTGGGTTCTGGGAATTGAAACTTTGGTCCACGTTCTTCACAAGAAGTACTTGCAGCCAGAGATATTGCCCCCAGACCAACAAATTTATTTTTCTTGATGTATGTTGTATCATGATTCTCACACCAACCTTAATAGATGCTTAAAGCATTTTATCTCAGCCATGACCATTTTGTTTTCCTTTCCATCTCAGGACTATGCCTACTTCCCTCAGAATGGCCCATTCTATGAGTTTTCAATATATTAAGAATGACTTTTGTTTATGTTATTTTTCGTTATTCTTCTCCCAGCAGCATCCTCTAATCCTTCCACTCCTAGTTGCCCTACCCTCACATCCTCTCACTTCTGATTCTACTGTTTCCCTTCAGAGAAGAGCAGACCTCCCTGGGATATCATTGGAGCATGGCATAACCAGATGCAATAAGAGCTGGCACAAACCGTCATAGACTGAACAAGGCAAGCCAGGAGGAGAAGCGGGTCCCACGGGCAGGCAAAGGCGTCAGACAGCCTCGGGGCCACTGCTGGAGTGGCAGAAAACCCCCAAGTAGACGTATACTATGTCAGTTCACTTAAACTAATAAGAAGGCATTTTTCTTTACACTACAGTATAAAGGCTAATTTGTTCCATATTATATAGTTCTAATAAAGTACTCTGACAATTGTATCATATTTTATGGTATCAAGCAAATCATTTTACTTATTTCTATAACAAATAGTTGGTTGAAATAACTTTGCTTCAACCTAATTCCCATATTAACTTTTCAATTATCTTTTTTTCTGGGTTGTAAAAGTGATTGGACCATATATCCTCTGAGGCAGAAACTCAAGCAGGGACAGAGCAGGAACCATGGAGCAAAGCTGGGTGAAGGCTTGCTTCCGGGCTCACACTCTGCCTCCCTTCTTCGACTTCGCAGAAGTTCCTTCCTGGGGCAGGGGTGCTGAGGGGCTGTATACCACCACCAACAGTGGGCTGGTCCTTCCTACACCAAGCGACTATCAAGGCACGATCCACAGACAAGCCCATAGGCCAATCTGTAGGCAGAATTTTGATTGACATTCCCCTTCCTAGGTGACTACAGTTTGTTCCAAGCTGACAAAAACTAACTGGCATTCCACTTCCCGCTCAGGCTGCAGGTCAGAGCTGCCAGGAGGGCATTCCCTCTGCAGACTTCAGGCAAAATGAACGTGTTCTTCTTTTGGCTGCTACTCGTCATGGCTTCATCTCAGCGATAAAAAGGAACTGCTCTGAGTAGGAAGCGTGCTTTCACCCAGCCTGTTTTACACTGGGACTCCTTCCCCCCCTTCATTTGGGGAATTTGTCAGCATTCTTCAGTTTTACGTAATAAAGACCATTCAATGTTCTGCCTCAAGTTTTGGAGGGTCACATAAGCCTGCCCAGGATCACAAACTTTGTATGAACTCACATTTTTTTACCTTTCACATTCAGTTCACAGTAAGAGTAACTGTTGCTGGGCAGTGGTGGTGCACACCTGTCATCCCAGCACTTGGGAGGCAGAGGCAGGTGGATTTCTGAGTTCGAGGCCAGCCTGATCTACAGAGTTCCAGGACAGCTAGGGCTACACAGAGAAACCCTGTCTCAGGGGGAAAAAAGGCATACCTGTGTATAAGGTCCACAAGTAGTTTTCCTCATATAATTAGCCTCTCCATACTATTGAGTCAGTAACTTTTCTTAAGTAGTTCACAGTGCCATGGTATATTTCAGATTCACAAGTATGCAAATTTAGTTTAATTTTTTGTGTTCAAATTTCTATTATTGTCTCAAACAATTTTCATTATTATATATTAAGTAGGAATCTCAGGTAAGATGATTTCTCTTCGTTTTAATGTTTTTGATTCTTTTGTGTGTTTGAACATGTTTTTCCATATAATTGTTAGAATACATTTTTATTAGTTCCTGTAAAGGAGGCTCTTCCACCAAAATTTAATTAAAATTACCTTAAATTTCTTGGTTTAAGAAAAACTGACATTTTTATAACACCAAAACACAAAGTCTCTGGTTACCTAGATCTTTCCTATCATTTGTGTCTTGAAAATTCTTACAAACCACACAAACTTGTTAATATATTTGTTTTGTTTTTTGTTTTGTTTTGTTTTTCGAGACAGGGTTTCTCTGTATAGCGCTGGCTTTCCTGGAACTCACTCTGTAGACCAGGCTGGCCTCAAACCCAGAAATCCGCCTGCCTCTGCCTCCCAAGTGCTGGGATTAAAAGCGTGCGCCAACACCTCCCGGCTTGTTTTGTTTTGGTGTTGCTAAGCTTTTAATACTATTTTATGATTCTGTAGACAGGATGAACATACTCCCTTGTCTTCCATTGTATTATAGTTGAATGCTGCTGTTATTAAGAAAAAATAAGTCACAACTCATAAACTAACTTTAAAGTTAGCACATTTGTTAAGGACCAAAGCCACCTCTATGCTTTGACCGCTCAAGCAATCTATAAAACATCCCTTATGTGAAACATAAGGGCAGGAATTAACAGTTAGGGATTAATAGTTACAGTGGACAAGTGGCCGAGCGGTCCACGTGGGCACGTCACTGTTCCTCTGAGAGAAGAGACAAGACAAGGAAGGACATGCTCACGTGGAGGCAACAGCAGGAAAGTGCAGTGCGAAAGAGTAAGGCAGGAAAAGGAGGAAATGCCTACCACAGTGTGAGGCGAAAGCCGATCCTATGGGAAGTAGGAGCTCACTTCCTGGTGACAGCAGGAAGGTATGCTTCCATAAGGTCCCAAGAAAAACATAAGATGAGGCATTTTTCCTGGCCATAATTTCTGTTGATAAACAAGTGCTAACTATTGTAATTATAGAATACAGTTTCACAAAACTGAATTACTATTATCTTTGGAGAATGATAAGCACAGAGAAGTGGAGGGATATGTGGTCTAGGCTGAAGATGGGATGTTGTCATGATGATTTAAGCCCACAGGGCCCTCTCCACCATAACTGCAGCTAGAACTGAAGATGCTGGGGGAGGAATAGCCAATGCTGGGAGCATCCACTTCAGAGACCTTCATACCACTCACATTCACTCAGGCACACCAATGTCTACCTGGCCTTGATGAGTGAAAGGTTCACTGTAATCTCTGGAAATATAATATGGAAGGATTAGTGGAACCAGAAAGTCTCCATTTCTGTTGCTGGCCACAGGCTATGATAACTATTTTTTCATTTTTCTAGCATCCTATGTAGAAATCCCTGCACCATGGAAAGAGAAAAGGATGCCCAGTCCCCTCTCCTCTTGTATAAACTGCTCCAAAGAATAACTAACCAACAATCCATCACCTCTCAGGGCCCTAGCATTAATATACCATCTGAAAAGTCCACAGAATTCCAAATGTCACACAGTCGTAGAAACTATCTGGCAAAACTACATCCCCACAGGAGCACCAGGCAAATCAGTCAGCAGTCAGCTTCTGTAGACAATTAGAAGCTACTATGTCCTGATACTTCGGATTAAAATGAAAACACAATATTTCTGTTTTTTACATTAATCATAACTCCAAAATTGTCATTACACATATCTTCATCTTGTACAAAAATTCACTCAAAGTAGATCTTAGAACTTAATTCAAAATCCCAAACTCTCAATCTGCTGGGGATATAAAGAATGCTCTCAAGACTTTTCTGAGTAGAACTCCAATAGCACAGTGATTGGCCCAAGAATTAATGGATAGGATTACATGAGATTTTAAACATTTCTGTAAAATAAAGGAATCTATCAGCAAACAGCACACAGACTATTAGAAAAATCTTTACCAGCTACTCTTTAAAAAAGAAAATAGCCAGAATTTACAAAGAACTGCAAAAGTTTACATCAAGGAAACAAAACTGACAATCAACAAATGGATTAATGAAACGAACTTATTTCTCAAAAGGAGAAATGTAAATGGTCAATAAATATAGTTTAAAAATATCCAGAGGGTCTGGGGAAGGGGCTGGAGGCGCCATGTTGGGCCGGGAAGGTGGCAAAAAGAAGCCCCTGAAACAGCCCAAGAAGCAGGCCAAGGAGATAGACGAGGAAGACAAGGCTGTCAAGCAGACACAGGAGGAAGAGAAGAAACTCGAGGAGCTGAAAGCCAAGGCCTTGGGGAAGGGCCCCCTGGCCACAGGTGGAATTAAAAAAATCTGGCAAAAAGTAAGCTGTTCCTCACATCTGGGGTGATGGTGACCCTCCTCTTCCATTCCTATTTAAACATCTGGATTCTCTGCCATAAATAACATCTTTGCCACTACAGCTAGAAGGAAGTGTTATCCTGCGATCTGTCCAACATCTGGATTCCCTGTCATAACATCTTTGCTACCTAATATCTAGAACGAAGTGCTATCCTGGAGCCTGTTGTTGTACAATGTAATAAACTTTTGTATAAAAAACACAACAAAACAAAACAAAGAATAAAGTGAGTAACGCAGTAGCTCACTGTCTCTCGTGTTCAGCAATTTCTACCTCAGCTGTGAATGTAAAGTGAACCGAGTCTGGAATCCCACCAGAGCCTACTGTTCCACCTTCATTGTACTCTGAATTCTGTACCACTGTGAATTAAACCAACACATTTAAAAGCCAAAAAGAAATCCAATACCATTAAAAGTCCTCAAGAGATACCACTCACCCTCGTCAGAATAGCTATAATCAATAGAGCAGAGAATAAACATTGGAGTAGATATGGGGAAAGAACAACTCCCATTCACTGTTGATGGGAGTGAAAATTAATTATGCAAATCAGTTTGGAAGTTTCTCACAATATTACAAATGGAACTACCATATGACACAGCTACACCATTCTTGTGTATAGAATGAAAGAACTCCACACCCTGCTACAAAGATATCAGTACATCCATATTTACTGTTGCCTATTTATGATGGCAAGGAAATTGAACCAGTCTAGATGTTTATCAGACACCATTCATTTGAATGGATAATGAAATTGTGGTACATATATATAATAAAATATTATTCAATTGTAAAGAAAATGAAATTAGCAAGAATATTTACGGACCTAGAAAGAATGGTATTAAACAAGGTGAGCCAAACACAGAAAGAAAAATGTCCTCCCTCACATGTGGACTCTGGCCTTTGATGTATTCATGTACATAAGCAAGTCTAAGCGTGGGTAAAGTCTAAAAGATTTAAGGGGTCAAGAAGGGTAATCTTATGCAGTGAGGAAGGATGGAGTTCAGGTAAAGGACACATAGAGTAGGCTAAATCTAATTTTTCTAGTTTCAACTATATTTTCTGATGGATATATATAATTTTAACTTTCTGTGTACTGAAACAGAAATAACCATTTTCACATTCCAAAATAATGCATGTGTTATTCCTTGAACATGGTGACTCTGAACGTTGTACTTTCCTTTTTAATTTCATTGGCCAACAGGAATTAGTTATGACGAGGCATTGAATATATTTGTCACATTTAAAAAAGTTAACTTTAGCCGGGCGGTGGTGGTGCATGCCTTTAATCCCAGCACTTGGGAGGCAGAGGCAGGCAGATTTCTGAGTTCGAGGCCAGCCTGGTCTACAAAGTGAGTTCAGGATAGCCAGGGCTACACAGAGAAACCCTGTCTTGAAACCCACCCCCCCCAAAAGTTAACTTTAAAGTATGTTCTGAGATTTAAATCTAAGACTCTACTGCTGAAGACAGGAAGCACGTTTACCTTTTAACTGAGTCAGTTTAAAAAAACTCTTATTAACTGGTAAATAATTATCTGTTACTCTAAACGCTAGAGTGAAGAGAGCTTATGAGTAAGTGGGACAAACATGTCCATATATCAAAATACTTACTGAACCGTAGGCTACAATTTCACTGCTAGAAAAGACTGGAAATTTGCAAACCCCTAGGTGCTAGATTTTTTATGTGGGCAGCAGTGCAGGCCCCCAGATCTTGCGCTGTTTCTTGGTAATGTTTCTCAAAAAACTCTGATACTCAGATTTTAAATCCCTGAGCTATGCCAAAGAGTAAGTGACTGTTCAGGACTGGAATGCCCTAGAAGTGGTTTAAGAGACATAGCATAAGATCCCCAGCCTTCTAGTACACCAAGAGCCCAAAGACCCAACCAACTCCCCTTCCTTATTGCCTCGCTTACTGTAATTTTAATGCAGGGTCCCAACAAACTTTGACCTACAGTCTGTTTGTGCCTCCTAAGTGGCAGAATTACTAAGGATGCCACCATGCCCAGCTTCTCCAGGATGAAATGTGTATTAGTGACATGTCAGCAGTTTCTAGAATTCAAGTCTCCTCTTTTCAAATCAGGAAATCTGACTGGATGTTCTGCCCATGACTGCTGACTGATGAGCTCAATGTGTGACACATAGTGTCCTTAGTTTTCAGTGTTAGGTATTTTCGTACATCCGAATAACTGAGGAAAAGAACAATGGATATGTTAATCAAAGTGCTCATATTTAATAGGAGTACAATTAATAGTCCATTAAAGGGGAAATTAAGAATACTTTTTAAGAAACAGCAATTTCAGGTAGGCAATTGTGAGGAAGATAATAATCATACAAGCCAGGGCTACATGATTCTTCCACAGTCCCCAAGGTGACAGATCAATGCCCTGACTTTTCAAGTAGTCATCACCAGTACATCTGAAATTGAAAATACACAAAATTAACTTCATTTCTAGCATGTCAAATATTAATCAATACATCCAGCATTTCTTTTGTTACATAAGCATATTGATTAGCCAAATAAATACTTCCCCTTATAATTTACAAGATACTGTGCTAAGCAACTTGTACCTAATTAAGTTTTGTTAATCCTAAAACAATCTAAAAGAGTATAACTGTTAAGTAGTTTAAGAAATTTGGCCATGTTAGCAGTCTCACTAGGAACTGAACTTCTTGCTTCTTCAGATTCATTAATGTCAAACCTATAATGCTTCTGCCTGAAAAGGGCAGACACACTTCATCAACTGCCTTTAAAGCGAAGACCTCAGCTGTAGCCATACCAGGCTCAGTCCTCCACTTGTGGCTTGCTCACCCACAAAGCAAAGGAAACAGGTCAGAACGCTCCACATGTTGAGAAGGGGGCAGGGGCCTCCAGCCAGTCATGTCTGTCAGCCCTCGCCCTGCAGACACTCAGCTAGAGGACACTGCTGACAGCCACAGACAGTAAGTAGCTCAGAGCAGGATGCAGTGGCCCTAGCAGCGAATCTATCTGACATGGCTGCTTTTCCAGAGCATGGTGAGAACCAGCAGCTCCCTAGACAGTCATTCCTCTCTGCCTTGAGAGCAGGTTTCTCCTTCTGTCGGAATGAACCTTATGTGAGCATGACGCCTGTGCCTCCTTCTCTGAACCACTGTTCCCGCCCGCTCCTGACCAGCAGGGCGGGAAAGACGCCACATCCAGATCAAACCCACAGTAAGTGGGCATGCAGAGAGAAATAACCTCTCTTCAGAAGTTTCTCTGCTCAAACCAAAAACAGAAAAATCATCCTATCAACAGCAATTATTTCTACAACTGAAGATTCAGGAAACCAGCATTCTTTTTGTTCATTAATTTCTGTATTCAAAACCAAGCCTTTAGCAATTATCATAAAAAATAACTAACGTTTTCAAATAAGGTCATCTATTTTATTAGAACCCGAATTCTATTTTAATTTTTGAAAGAATGCATCTTCTTATAGGGAGTTTCTATTCTGTTTATACACACACACACACACACACACACACACACACACACACACGGCCCTGTCTTCCATGATGTTCCTAAAGCCAGTGGGGCAGATGAGGTGACAGGGTCACAGGGATCAGGGACTCCATTCTTTTTTTTAATGCAAAGTTTTTTGTATATTATAAACACGGAGACAGTTGATATAGAAGTTGTACTCTTTAGACTATAGGCAATGTTTTCTATTTAAAGGAGACATACTAAGTTCCTTTTCTATTTTAGAGATAGGGTTTCTCTAGGTCACCCTAGCAATCCTGGAATTCTCTCTGTAGACCAGGCTGTCCTCAAACTCACAGAGATCCACATGTCTCTGCCTCCCAAGTGCTAGGGTTAACGATATGCTCACCTAGCCAGGCAGTGGTGGTACACGCCTATAATCCCAGCACTCTGGGAGTCAGAAGCAGGTGGATTTCTGAGTTCGAGGCCAGCCTGGTCTACAGACTGAGTTTCAGGACAGCCAGGGCTATACAGAGAAACTCTGTCTCAAAAAAATCGAAAAAAAAAAAAAAAGATATGCTCACCACACTTAGCACGTTTCTACAATCTTTTTTTTTTTTCTCAAAAATAATCTTTTGCTATATAGGAAAAAACTTGCTTTCAATTCTGAGCAAGCCCGAAATGGAAGGTCAGCTCAGCTCAGGGACTCCATTCTTGCATTCACTGTCCTAGTGCTTATGACCATCTTCCAAGCTGGGCTCTGGGTTAGAACCCATTCCAGTTCAGAGACCACAAGTCTCTTCCAAACGATCAAAGCAGCCCATTTATAACCCACAAGTTCTGAAAATGAACAATTCCAACTGACATTCAATAAAATAATTAAGGGACTTTTAAAATGTCTCAGTCAATAGACAGGAAGCATTTTTTTTTACATCAAATGTGGATCTGTGATAAATTATACGAACTGTTCAACATGCTCACATGAATTACTGTATACAGAGTCCCTTTCCAGACTGGAAAATTAAGGCTCAAAAGTTTGACTCATCTCACCTCTAAGCCCAGCAACTACTTATAGCACACCAAAGTAAGACTTGAACATACCCTGACCCTGAACACAAACTTACATTGTATAGTTGGCAACACAGGCGTTGGCAGATTCACTGAGTCCTGGACAAAAGTCTTGTCCCAAGAACTCATTATGCTGCAAAGCCTAGAATACACACAAAATCAGAGCAATGTTAATAGTGTTACATTCCAAAATGTTTCCACAGAATTATCACAACTGTATGCACAAATGTAATCTATATTGTTATTTCTAAGAGCATGGAAAATTGCATCTGCGTATATGTATGTGTTCTCTCTCTCCTCTCTCTCTCTCTCTCTCTCTCTCTCTCTCTCTCTCTCTCTCTCTCTCCCTCTCTCTGTCTCTCAGCACTAAAATTGCTAAAGCCCTGGCAATCAAGAAACTTAGGGTTGGGAAGCTACTTCCACCTGGCCCAAAGGAAAGCCTAATGACTGGTCAGAGCATCCTCGTTCTGATTTTATAAGCCATGAAATCTATAATTAAAATAATATGATGCTTAATGAATACTGTTGATTTATAGTAACAATATTTCCTTATTTTCATATAATTTTAACTGTGAAAATCAGCGCTCATTACACTGAATTAAGATGTGGTTGTTTCTTTGTATTTGACTAATTGCTAAAGCCAATACAGTGGCTGAGTATTACAGTCTATTTCTCTTCAGATTTATTTCAATGTAAACTACGTATAATAGTCTCCTGTCCTCTCATTTAATTTCATACTAAACAGAAACAGAATATTTTTCACCAATTAGTCAACCTTTCCCCTTTATGTGGCTCCCCCACCCCTGACTCTTTGTGTCCAATAACTCCAATAATGAAGTGACTGTGAAAAATCCCAGATGATTCTTTGACGCCCCAATTTCCAAGACTAATAGGAAATTCTCATCCACTGTTCTCGGAAGGAAACCTTGGATGGGATAGTTTAATACTTGTGGCTAAGGAAATGACATGGTTAGACTTTCTTGTACTGTTCCTAGCCTGGAACCCAGTCACAATGACAAAAAAGTATAACTTACTGTGAAGCCATATCGAGGAATGCTAAAATACTGAAGCCAGGACAGCCAAGACGCAATGGTTCTGAGATTCACTAAGAGGCCAGAAAAGAGCTGTAAGATGGAAAACCTGCAAGTCAGAACCAGTCCAGTAACTTCATAACTATAGACAAGACCTCTTTTGAGGCCCCTACAAATAGACAAGTGAGACAGTATAAGTCTGTAATCAAAATTAGAGAAGCTAACACAAGGAACCATGAGTTCAAAGTCAGCCTAGGCTACCTGGAAGGACTATCTCAAAAACAAACAAACAAACAAACAAACAAACAAACAAGCAAAACCCCTCTACCTCAAATAACCTGCACCTGGTAAATATTTCTGTAAAGAGCAAGTATGAAAACTTCTCAGGTATTGTAAATACTAACAGTCTTGCTTGGCACATGAGTAGTTCTACAGTTGGTATTTATAGAATAAATGAGAGGATAATATATCTATCATTAATATTATAGATTCAAATTATTTAAAGATCCTTAATCATTTAGACTAGGTCTTCAACTTTCTGTTTAACTGCAATGGAAGATCAAGAAACAGAATCATCCCTTGCTCTCCCCAGGGTATAGGTTAGGTCCAGGCTTCTAATACAAACTCAATTATGCAGATGTACAATTCTCTTACTTTTAAGATGGCACAGTACTGTAATGTAACCTTCACATAACCTTCATGCTTTATTCCTTTTTAATTTGTGTGTATGTATGTTTTGGCTGCATGTACATAAGTGCACAGTGTGCATGCCTGACACTCATGGAGACCAGGGAGGGTACTAGACGCCCTGGAATTACCAACAGCTATAAGCCTCCATGTGGGTGCTGTGGATTAAACCTAGATCCTCAGAAAGAGCAGCCACAGGCTTTAACTGCTAAGCCATTCCTTCAGCCCAGCCTTCACACTTTACATATCATAAATGTTCAAAGATTACTCACAGAGCGGTTAAAATACCTAATATAACAAAAATCCAAATAAACAGTTGATATACTCTATTATTTATAAAGCAGTGAATGAATGCATGAGACAGGGAATCCCTATGTAATCCTCGGTGGTCTAGAATTTCCTATGTTAACCAGGTGGGCCTCAAACTTGCAGTAATCCTCCAGACACTGCCTCCTAAATGTTAGGATGTGCTGCCATTATCATAATATACTGTTCTTTAAGAAATAATGACATAGACCACATTTTTTGTATCCATTCCTCCGTTGAGGGACATTTGGGTTCTTTCCAGCTTCTGGCTATTATAAATAAGGCTGCTATGAACATAGTGGAGCATGTATCCTTACTGCATGCTGGGGGAATCTTCTGGGTATATTCCCAGGAGTAGTATGGCTGGGTCCTCTGGAAGTATCACGTCCAGTTTTCTGAGGAACCACCAGACTGTTTTCCGGAGTGGTTGTACCAGCTTGCAGTCCCACCAGCAGTGGAGGAGTGTTCCTCTTTCTCCACATCCTCGCCAACACCTGATGTTTTCTGAGTTTTTAATCTTAGCCATTTTGACTAGTGTGAGGTGAAATCTCAGGGTTGTTTTGATTTGCATTTCTCTAATGACTAATGATGTTGAACATTTTTTAAGGTGTTTCTCAGCCATCTGAATTTCTTCAGGTGAAAAGTCTTTGTTTAGCTCTGTACCCCATTTTTGGGTAGGGTTATTTGGTTTTCTGGGGTCTAACTTCTTGAGTTCTTTGTATACATTGGATATTAGCCCTCTGTCGGATGTGGAGTTGGTGAAGATCTTTTCCCAATTTGTTGGCTGCCGATTTGTCCTTTTGACAGTGTCTTTTGCCTTACAGAAACTAAAAAATGTGGTATATATACACAATGGAGTACTATTCAGCCATTAGAAACAATGAATTAATGAAATTCTTAGAAAAATGGATGGAACTGAAGTGAGGTAACCCAGTTTCAAAAGAATACCCATGGTATGCAGTGACTGATAAGTGGATATTAGCCTTGAATCTTGGGACACCAAAGACACAATTCACATACCAAATGATGTCTGACAAGAAGAAAGGAGTGGACACTGGTGCTGGAAAGGATCAAAGCATCAGTGTAGGGGAATACAAGAACAGGGAAGTGAGAAGGGGTGGATGAGGGAGCAGGGGGAGGGACAAGGGCATATGGGACCTTAGAGGAGTGGGGAACCAGAAAAAGGGAAATGAATTGTAAATATAGAATATATCCAATAAAAAAAGAAAAAAATAAATAATGACATAGGAGAAAATGACATACACAAATGAGAAAAATGTACATTGTTTTTCTCAGTCAAATCTTTTGGTATGAATGTGGGAGGAAGACTGTACAAATGCTCCTTCTAACACTAGAGCAATTCAGAGCAGGCATGTTGCTGTATATCCAGACAAGATTTGTTACTTCCACAATTTATATTTGATAGTCATAGCTCTAGAAATAATTTCAGGGTCAGAATAATCTCCAAATTAGAACTGTTAAGAGCATGTGCAAATTTACAGCAGAAAACATAGCTAATACCTTTATGTAAGCTACAGATGGTTCAGTGGTCAAGAGAATTTACTACTCCGGCAGAGGAACTGGATTGGGTACTCAGCGCCCATACTAGATGGATCTCAACCACCTATAAGTGTCTGGTGTCATCTCTGGCCTTTGAGAGCACTGCACTCTTTGTAGACTCCACACAGAAACACATACATTCACATAATTTAAAAATCAAAATAAATCTTAAGAAAAACACGACTTCCCCCAAAGCAGAATCACTGGATATCAGGAATGGACTGCTCAAGAGGAAAATAAGCAGAATGAGGTTCTTATGGAATGCATCCTAACATGCTAAGAGAGCTGGGGTATACAAGACAACGACAATGTTGCTGGCCTGTGCGTGCATGTTTAGAGCTGTGTTAACCATGTACTGACTGTATGATATAGCATCTCTGAACAAAGTACAGTTTGATGTCTGGCTTTAAAGCTCTATTTATAAACACTTACACAGTAATCAGTCCAAACAAGAATGAAAACATGGGCTGCAGAGATGGCTCAGTGGTTAAGAGCACTGACTGCTCTTCCAGAAGTCCTGAGTTCAATTCCCAGCAGCCACATGATGACTCACAACCATCTGTAATGGGATCTGATGCCCTCTTTGGTGTGTCTTAAGATAGCAACATTGTACTCACATACATAAAATAAATAAATCCTTAAAAAGTGAAAACCTTCATTTCTTGCTTGAAGATATTTTATTTATTGTATGAGAATAGAAACAGATTGTCATTTTTTACATGGTATGCACACTGGTACTTTCAAAATTCAAAAATAAAAGAACTAAACCATATTAAGTCCTCAGTTAATGACACCTCACTGAAAGATGGCCTACTCTAGTAAAGAGGACAAGCATGCTGATGTGCTAGCTAGTCCTATTTAGTGATGTAGGAGGGAAAGAACTATGAGAATTGGTCTTTTTGATTTATCACTTGAGTGCAAAATTGAACAAGATTAGGAATAAGGAAACATTGTTAGGAAACAAACAATTGTTACCAAATTATTACTAAACAAACAATGCTAAGAAAGTAAGTATATACTGATGGAAAACACGGTCAGTCAGGAACCTAAAAAGAAGGTAGGTAGACTTTGAAAGTTTCTACCCTTTTCTTTTTAAAGACATGGTCTCCGGTAGTGCAGGCTGCCCTCAGACTTATTATGAAGTTAAAGATGACCTCACATGACTGATCCCCCTGTCTTCAAGATCTCCTTTGGACTGAGATTATGAACATACAGTACTTAGCTTTTTAAAAAATTGTGTTTATTTATTTATTAATTTACTTACTTACTATTTTAAAAACACTTTTTAAAATATAAGAAGGACCCAAGATAGACTCCTTAGTATACACTGTTACACTTCACAAGAGCTTCACTTTCCCCTGTGTGGGAATTCAAACCATTTCTGGTTATTAAACAGGAGACGGCATGAAAAATATGCTGCTACTTTTATGAAGAAGTCAATAATGATTTTTGTTTTCAAACTTCGACTCATCAAGATTGTCTAAAAGATTGTCTAATACCAGAAAGATGTCTATTTCCCATTTCTGTGACTTTTCTTTCCAGGTTATTAGAGTTTCCTGAATAACAAGAAACACACTAGGTGCAGTGGTTTCAATGGCAGCCATCTTGAGACAGGGTCTCACTCTGCATTCAGGACTGGACTGAATACACAGGAACACTCCTGGGTGCCAAGATCACAGACACATACCACATGCCAGGTTAAAAACCATCATCTTAAAAGCTTATTAGTAAGGACATGTCAGCAAAATCATAGCAACAACTTAGGTAGCAATACAGGAACTTGATAGGGCTGATGAGGACAGTCACTGCCTTCCACAATAGTCACTTTATTTCAGCATCTGGCTTTCAGAAAGTTTCAGAGGACCCTGGTGTAAAGGGTCCTCAAAGCAGGTGTCTGCAACAGATGGAATAAATACGGAGAAAGAAGGGCAAGAAGCAGCTCCTGGAGGAGCACTGTCTGTACTCACCATCATAAACACAAAAGAGATTGTCATGAGAAGGGTGGCTACAGACACCACACTTTGGCCTGCAGCTATGGCCAGTGCCATGGAACTGGCTGTATAAGCCACCATTACAAGGGTAAACATCATGATGAAAAAAGCCTCCGCAGTCTTCTTCAAGCCTTGGAAAGAAAAGGGTCGTCAGTGCAGCTGCTGTGTATTTGGTTTGTTTGCTGAGTAAATAACACTGTAGACATTATCATCAGAAGTAATGAGAAAGGGTCAGCCTGGGTCACCAATTCATTGTTCTATCCTGTGTAATTGCAACAGCTACCAGACTTTTCCTTTCCATGCTTATTTTAAGAGCACTATTTCAGATAGTATGTGGATTCCTTTGCATGTAACTAAGATTAATTCTGAATCCACAGGTGAACAACCACAGGAAACACAGCATTCTCCATGACCACTGCCTTCCCACATCCATCTCTCATGTCTGCTGTAACTACATTAATGAAGAAACTTGAATCATAATTACATGATCTCAGGGCGGCTTAATATGGAGAGTGGAGGGTTCTATCACCTGTTTCCCAAGATGTAAAAAATGGAGCTAAGTTCTCAAGCTGCTTAATAAACTTTAATGAGATTACACACACACATACACACACAAATGATTATGTTTGTATGACATACGCACACACACTTTCGTGTGTGTGTGTGTGTGTGTATGTCATACAAACAGCAAGAGATGAATATATACAGAGCAAACACTGAGAGAAGTAGAGATGTGTAGGTAAATGAATGTTTTCTGTTGAATGAGTTTCCTGCAGTAGAAGGCGGTAATCGTGGCACCAGCTGTGTTTCCTGTGGATGTCCATACATGGACTCAGAATTATTCTTAGTTACATGTAAGGAAATCCACAGAGTATGTGAAAGAGTGGTTTTGTATATCTCGCGCACGCGCGCGCGCGCGCGCGCGCGCGTGTGTGTGTGTGTGTGTGTGTGTGTGTGTGTGTGAGAGAGAGAGAGAGAGAGAGAGAGAGAGAGAGAGAGAGAAACAATCTGATGGTTTTAGAATAGTGACAGGAAAGTAGATCAGTAATCTAAGGGTCTAGATCCTATCTCACATTCTTTATGATAAACCACCTATATAAAATGGAAGTTTTAAACTCTATCAGTGCTTTATAAAAACAGAATAATATGTGTGTGTGTGTGTGTGTGCACGCGCGCGCGCGCGCGCGCGCGCACATGTATCAGTGAAAAATATGAAAATTTTGATGTCACCATCCTAAGGGTGAAGCCTAGGGGTAATGTAAAATTAAATCTTTTTATTTTATTTTTTATTTTTTTTTAGTTAATAAAAAAACCTCCAACCTCAACACGGTTTTCTTACTAGAGAATATACATTGGGATATGTGAAATTATTAAAATGCTTAGGTCTCTTTCTACAGACACATAGAAAAAGGTAAATAAAAATATACAGAGAAATTAGCTTCACTTTACATCCATGACTACAGGCACTTTCACTGGGTCTGTTACTTACCTAACATGAAGTATAATATACAAGTGAATATAACACTTGGCAAGAACCTCATGGGTAGTAAATCAGACACAATCTTTCCGAAGAAGTAGGAAGATACTCTGTAATATCCACTGATGTACTCATGTCTATAAAAACACAGAGCATAGATCCCACATTAGTCGCAAGGCACAGAACAGAAGATTGGTTGCTTGCTGCACCACTAAATTTCTAGTAAGGCAGCATCCCACATGCTCCAGGCTGACCTCCATGTCTTCTGCCACCTTAGGTGTCAACTACTGCGCCCTCAGCTTTAGGAGGCTCTCAGACTGTGGCTCTCTCTCATTCCAGTACTTCCTCAGGCATCTGAAGGCCTCACTCTGAGGAAACAGTGTCTACGCATACTTTGTTCTGCTCAGAGACTGCTTCTCTGATGCTGGGTTTTTCTGGAGAACTGTACCTCATAAGTTCATCCCCAGTTAGAGGCTTTTCAGCTACTCATTACAAAGAAGATGAAGCTGTTATTCTCCAAGTTCTTCAGTGTGGCTTCAGCGCGTGACTCTTAGCTTCTGCTACTCACATATTTTTTAAGCAAAACTTCTCCCTTCAAAAGGTATACCATGCAACCTTATAGCACTGTCAGATACCAAATCTAATCTCTCCTCTTCCTGACCTCTTTCTCCAGTTATTCTAAACTCTTCCACCAGTGTCTTTGTTCCTTTGCTCTCTGTTGGTTCATTCTGTTGGCAAATATAAAGGTAAGAAAAATCTCTGCAACCTATGAAAAACACAGGACAAAGAACAGCCAGCTTCCTGCTGTGAAGCTGGCTCTTTCCAGGCTGCTGCCCCCAAGGTGTGGAGTTGCTCTCTGCCCTACTGACCCACTTCTAGCTGCTGACCCTCCTAACTCTTCTGAAGCCCCGCATCAATGTGTGACTCACCAGAAGAAGCTACTTTGAGCTCTGCTGTTGTGCTTTCTCTCACAGCACTGAGGTTTCCACACTACAACCCAATCTTGGAACGTCTCTCGCTGGCTAGCAGGCACCATGCTTTCCTACTTTTCCACCTTCCCTGGAACTGCCTTTTCTTACTAATTTATCCTATGCATTTTCAAAAATCCATATTGTATAACACAAATATACACACACGCAATTAAACAGATAAATAAGAAACACACTAATAACACCAGGATGGTATTGTGACCCAATTGTGGATGTGGCCAGTTTGATATACTCACATGAAGAGTTTCTTCTCCACTACAAACAACTCCACAGCTGACACACTGGAAAAGCACTGGTTGGTGGTCAGGAAAAACAAAACCCCAGCTCTGCCAGGACGGAATGGGAACAGAAGTACCAGTCAACTCTGTGTACTTAGGCGAGTAGTCTACAAATGATATACCATTAACACATCTGTTTTTTTTTTAAATAAAACTCTTCTGATTAACACAGAGAGGGGACTAGGGGCTTAGCAGGTATAAGTGGCAACCTAAGATCAATCCTCATGATCTCATGGTACCACCATGAGAGAGCTGACCCTGTAAGTGCACCATTACACATACACATACATGCACATATGTGTATATGCACAGAGAAGGCAGAATGACTGTCCACACACATACACCAGGCACCAAGCTCCCCTTTCACCCCCACCCCTGACCCCTCACCCCCTGCTGCGTCGGCGGCCCTGTGGTGGTGACTATGTGACTCCACTGACAGCACGTTACAGCATACACTGAAGTTCTTGGCCTTTGGTTGTTGTGAACTGAACTGTGTTGTTCCCATAAAATTCCTGTTGAGCCAATGACCTCTTAGTATGATGATATGGGGAACATATTTTAGGGAATGTCCAAGTGTGCCCTGGCACGAAGCAGAAGATGGCTCTCAGTGAAGCCTATACTATCTAATCCTGTCAAGTGGATATATGATAGAATCACCTGGGAGGAGTCTCAGTGAGGAGTCATCCGGATCAGCTGGCCTCTAGGCACGTTTACTGGGGGGGCCCGACTGTCGTGACTGCTCACTGAAGTGGAGAACTCACCCTGAATGTGGGTGGCACCATCTCCTGGGCCGCGCCCTGGCATGTGTAGGGGAAGAGAATGCCTGCTGAGCCAAGCCCCATGGAAGCCTATGCTAATTCTCCATCTGCTAGCTGAGTCCAGCAGGCAGAGAGATCCCTGCACTTCCTTCTCTGCTTTTGACAGCAGATGTGATGCTTTAAGTTCTGGCACTGACCTTCCCAAAATAACGTGGACGTTAACCCAGAATCCAAATAATCTTTCTTCTCAAAGTTGCTTTTTGGTCAGGGTGTTTTATAGTAGAGATTAAAAAAAAAAAAAGACTAGGATGTAGCCCAACATAAAATTGGGAAATAGCTTAGAAAGTGGGAACTGAACATAGGGCCCTAAAAGAGCAACAAGTGCCCTTAACCTCTGAGCCACTGCACCAGGCCGCAGCAATGTATGTACAAAGTCCTGTGTGTATGCTGTGTTGGCTGTAGAATTGGCACCCACAATAACCATCAATTGCTAGCAACTTTGGAAATAGTTTTGCTATCTCAACCTTCAAGGAAAGTAAAAATATAATGATATATCTCTAAGAATAGCTTTCTAGGATGTTAATTGATGTTTCTATACAGAAAGAAAACTGATTTGACCTGAATGATAGACTTTCATGTTGATTCCTTTGAAAGGAATCAGCCTTTTCCAGATTTCCTTAATAGCACACTGGGAATAACATCGTCTATCCACTCCAGCCCCCAGACAGTGGCCTGAGGCAATGGATATGAAACACTGAGTTAAATCTCAATAGAAAACTGTGACTCACACTACAGGAATCGGGACATGGACTATGAACCCCCAGGTCAGTGCTTCTCCTGAGCACATATACTCACAGCATGACACAGCAAAATATCTCACTGCTAAGCTGGCTGCAGTACTGTGTACTTTTTAGACTCAGCTCCCTGGAAGGCTAAGACAAGAAGATCAACTAGCTCCAGATGAAGAGTTCAAGCCAGCCTGGGAATCATGATAAGACACCCATTTAAAAAAAGACAAAAAATTAAATCATTATGAAAACAAAGTTTTCAAGGATGTGCTGGAGAGATGTCTCACTGGTTAAGAGCACTGACTGCTCTTCCAGAGGACCTGGGTTCAATTCCCAGCACCCACATGGCAGTTCACAACATCTGCAGTTTTGAACAATCTGACACCCTCTTCTGGCATCTTTAGCACCAGGTACACACCATGTGCATAGATGCATAGTCAAAACACCCAAACATAGCCAAATCTTCAAAAAACAATTCAAGAATATAATTATGATTGAATCTACACATCGTATTAAAGACAGCATAAACAGTCCCACATAATGCTCAACTTCCAAGTCAAATAAATCAAAACATACACATACCTTGTCTCACAAGCAACAAACAAACAAGCAATATCAAAATCAAAACCATGCATGCATCAACAGATACTACCAACAGAGAGAATTCCTAGAGAATTCGAGAAAATACTTATAAAACTTTATCTGGTAGGCACAAATAGCCAAGAAAAATGAAGGTTTCTTAAACTCAACAACAAAGTTTTAATAAAAATAGAAGGACTAAAATATTTCTTAAACATTAAATTGATCTTTATTATTAAAAATAAATAATAATCATGATACAGAAAAATTGAGACCCTGTGTGTAACAGCCAAGAATATAAAATGCTATAGCTGTTATGGAAGATAAAATTACATTTCCTCAGAAAATCATCACAATTTAGCAATTTTCAGGTAAGGTTCCTGTGAGAACTGAAAGCAGGGAAGCAAAATGTACTCTATTCACAACAACTAAAGGGTGGGAGCAACACAAAATTTCAGGAACAGGTAATTGAATAAACTAGATAGATTGATCGATAGATAGATAGATTATAGATAGATAACACACAAACACACACTGTGAACTCAATCAGCCTTACAAAGGCAAGTCTTACTGACTAAGCTGCAAAATAGATGAATCAAGACGTTACATTAAGGGAAATAAATCAGTCTTCAAACGGCAAATACTTATGATACTACATATAGCAAGTTTCTCGAATAGCCAAATTTAGGGACACAAAGTAGGTGCTTCATAGAGGTGAGATGAGGTGGGCACAGTCATTACTTAGCAGATATGGTGGATGCATTGGATGTTGTCAACAGACACAGTAGTGTGAATGTTACTAATGCCACTGAAGTACATACTGGTTAAAAGTTTTATGGTTATATCCATACGTACATATTAATGCACTTTGTGTGTATCAAAAAGCCAACTCTTCCAGTTTTCAATTCACCAACTGTAATGGTTTGTATATGCTTGGCCCAGGGAGTGGCACTATTAGAAGTTGTCGCCTTGTTGGAGTACACATGTCACTGTGGACATGAGCTTTAATACCCTCTTCCTAGCTGCCTGGAAGCCAGTCTTCTCCTGGTGGCCTTCCGAATAAGATATAGACCTCTCAGCTTCTCCTGCACCATGCCTACCTGGGCACTGCCATGCTCCCTGCCTTGATAATAATGGACTGAACCTCTGAAGCTATAAGTCAGCCCCAATTAAATGTTGGCCTTTATAAGACTTGCTTTGGACATGGTATCTATTCACAGTAGTAAAACCCTAAGACAGAACTTGGTACCAGGGATTCAGGTATTGCTGTTGATAGGCCTGATCATGTTTTTGTTTGGAAGAATGAGGATTTTGGGACTTTGGGTTTGGAAAGCCATGGAATGTTTTAAGTGGGGCTTAATGAGTCATCCTAGTAAGATTATGGAAGGCTTTGTTTGAGTGATTTGAACTGTGTAGCCCAGGCCCAAGAGGTTTCAGTGGAGAAGAACTTCAGAATGTGGCCTAGTTATTTTGGTAAAAATGTGGTTGCTTTTTGTCCTTGTCTGATGAGTCTGCCTGAAGCTAAGGTGAAGATGCTCAGATTAATTGCACTGACAAAGGAAGCCTAGGAAACGCCCAGCAGACTTTGTTCTCTGGTTAAGTCTCATGAAGAATGTTTTGAACAAGTGTAGCAAGCTTAGAAAGGAAAAATATATGGTTGGAGTCTTAAAGGGGCACCAGGAAGTAGAACGGAGCTGAATCCTATATTCTAGAAGATAAACAGATTAATGGAGGGGGAATTTGGGGCAAGATCCCACCCCAGCTAAATTTAGGTCCAAGAATGGTGGTACACACACTTTAATCTTAAGAGACAAGGCCAAGCAGGTCTCTGAGTTTCGGGCTAGCCTGGGACAGGGCCAGTTCTAGGTGAAGAAAAGATTACATCCAGGTGTGGTAGCGCACACCTTTAATCCCAGGAGACAGAGCCTTTCAGATCCCTGACTTTCAGGACAGCCAAGCAAGTTAGAACTTTCAAGTCAAGAATAGAAGGGACTACTGGGACAATTGATGCTGGTTCGCTAGCTAGAGCTAAGAAATTAGCACTGATTAAGAAGAGACCAGCATCACTGAGGTGAAATCTTCTGGGAACTATTTTCTAAGAGCACAAAGAAGCCATGTTCCAGAGATAGTTAAGGTTGTACTTCATGCTGCAGCTGGACTTGGTAATGTGTAAGAATCACCCAGGTGGAACTGGTTTTGAAGGCATGAAGGGGTCATGGAGAGCAGCTGAAGCCTGGCACTGTGAGAGGCTAGAAAAAGCCATTGTTGATGGTACAGTCTCAGTTGCAGTTGATGGCCCAGGACTGAAGGAATCCTGTAAAGAAGCTGAGGTTTGGCACCATGGAGGGAGCCCTATGAGAGCCTACTGGTGAAGCCTAGTTGCACCTCAGCATATTGGAGATGGCAGTACTAAGGGATAACCACCAAGAATAGCAGCGGCAGTGGAGCGGAGTCAATCAGAGCCTAGAGTGCTACAGAGGGCAGAGCTGAAGATGTGACCCAACTACTTTGGAGGAGCCCAGAAGATCACTTGTGGATCCCAGACATTGGAACAATGTGAACTTGAAGGTGCCTTGGAGATACACTCCAATATGTTAAAGATTCCAGAGCCATAGGATACCTGCTGAGGAGGGCTGATTACAGGGAGTGGAACCAGCCCAGGAGAAAGAAGTTTGTTGCAGTCAACAAAGATGAAAAAGGAGTTGGAGATCTGAAGACAGCTTTGATATCGATCATGGAGATGCAGAGTTTCCCATCTGGTTTTCTGCCTTGTTTGGGAGATTACAATTAAGTGACTGAATGAAACTCAGATGAGATGTTGCACTTCGGACTTGTAACACTGTTGGGAATGCTATATAATATGGGGACTTTGGAAGTTGGACTAAATGTTCTTTTTTATTATGCTATGGCTAGGAATGACTCCCATAGACTCAAGTGTTTTAACAAGCCTATGAGGATCAGGGAGTGGAATGATGGTTTATATATATGCTTGGCCCAGGGAGTGGCACTATTAGGAGGTGTGGCCTTGTTGGAGTAGGTGTGTCAGTGTGAGCCTGGGGTTTAATACCTTCCTCCTAGCAGTCTGTCATGGTGTCTGTTCACACAGTAAAACCCTAAAGAAGACACCAACTCATTCCTACCAACAAAGAAACAGTAACATTTACCCACAACATTCATTACATTTAAATCCTTAATCAGTATTCATAAACTTAAAGAAAGTAACAGTATTTTATCAAAACTAAGATCCAAATTTGGTTGTTTTTTATCTGGAATAGATTTCTGTACCACTTTTTGAAAACATATTTTCTGTTCTTCTGCCCAGAATTAACCCATGCTAATTTTTATCCTACATAATGGGGGCAAACATTCAAATTTACTTACCTATTTTGTATTCCGGTGGTATCATTTTTCAGACCGAAGTAAATGGCACCAATAATCAGCCCCAGTATGACTGTAACAATTATCTTTTAAAAAAGAAAAATGAAAATAAAAGAATTTCCACTAGAGGTTAAAATGCTTGCATATTATTTATTATTTTAAGATACATGTACGAAATCCAATCTCATAAGCACTTTAGACACTTGGTTACAATAAGTTCCTGATAAAATATGGAACAGTATATGTTCCTAGACTGCTTTCTAGAATAAACTGAAAATCAAAGCATTTGCAGCCAGGGAACTGACTTGTGAGCCACATAAGCCCTAAGATCTACCAGTCAGGGCCAGTGAAGCCCCAGGTGAGACCCTGGATCCACGTACGATACATAGGGAAACCTCAAGAGGTTGTTTTAAGAACAAACCAAAGTCCAAAAGTCTAAAAGTTTTGAACTGAAATGAACTAAGCTTTCCTGTTAATGAACAAAAAGTTTTCCATAAGAGGTTAAAATGAAAACACGATGTCTTTTCTGTTAATGTTAAAGATTAAAAAAAAATTAAAGCACACAGGCACAAATGGAAGTAACAGTGAACTGGGCCCCACCTATTCGAACTCTAGAGAGTTCGTGCCTGCATGGGAATGTAAAGTGTCACTGTCAGAATAAATAGATAACCAACCAACCACATACGTCCATCCATCCGTCTTGCTTTCTCTAGGGGTTACCCAAGCCTCGATTCCCCGTCTCCTTCCTTACTGCTTCTCCATCAACATCAGCAAGCCGTGTGCCTATGGTTACCACAGAACGCCAGGTTGCTAATCCTCTACCTTCTCACCCACATACCCAGCTTCACCTACTCAATCTGTGTGGACTGCTCCCAAGGACACTGCATCAGGATCACTTTGAGAAAAATTCTTTTAAAGGTGATTCAAGCAGCAAGGGATGTAGTCTGGCATAGTGGGTACTCTGAAAATTATACTTTGGAAAACTACACTTATATGTGTGCAAACTATGTATTGATAGAGCCTTCAGAATGTTTTATAAGCTTGGCCTGCTTATAAAAATGGTACATAATGAGATTATTTATCTAAAGGATTCTATTTATTAATATATTATTCACAGGTAATTTTTAAAATGTAAGAAATATTCATCTAAAGAAAATGAAATATTCATTTATATATCTTGGATTTTCAGAGCTCAAAAAATCTTAATACTTTAACAGTATCATGATATAAAGTACGGCTTGAACAGAATGAAAACTGGTTATAAGCATACATTTAAACATTTAATGTCCTACGTAGTTGCAGCAATACAAACATATTTGTGCATATGAAAAAAGCCAAGTCTTCTGGTTCAAAACATGAAGTGTGTGTGTGTGTGTGTGTGTGTGTGTGTGTGTGTATACATGTGTGTTTGTGTGAATGTGTGTGCACATGTACACACTAGCATACATGAGAGCAGAAACACAAAGAGGCCAGAAGTGTCAGCTCCTACTGGAGCTTGAGTTGTACGTGACTGTGATTTCTCTGGTGAGGGTAATGTAATGAACTTCAGTCCTCTGCAAGAGAAGTACATGCTCTTTTAACGCCTAAGGCACCTCTCCTGCATGGCATAAAGTAATTTGTGAAGGCCGTATCTTCAAAGAAGCAAGGCAAATTAGACAAAGAGAATCATCAACTGTGAAGACTGGCTTAGAAATACCATATTCAGGAGAGAATTACAAATCTCTTTGCTATTAAGATATAAATTTAGGATGGGGAAACCCATTCTCTTGGTATATTTTTATAACTCTCTACCTAACCCTAAGCAGGCCAAGCTTATAAAATAAATCCTGAAAGTTCCATCACACATAGTTTGCACATATATAAGTAAATGTAGGCTTCCAAAGTATAATTTTAGGAGTACTTACTATTCCAAACTACACACTTTGCTTTTTTTTTTTTAAAGGCATTCAAACTCCTTTTACTCACATTGCAAGTATCACCCTTAGGATGTTTCCTAAAAGCTTCCATTCATCTTTGAAACTTACTGTCCAAATAATTAGCTCCTATGATCGCACCAGCCTTTACTATATGTAACTGTTATGGTGGCTAGTCTGGTTTGCCAACCTGACATAGCTGAGAAGGTGGAACTCCAATGAGAAACCACCTCATCAGAGTGGCTTATGGACATGTCTGAGGGGCATTTTCTTTATTGCTAAATTACGTAGGAGGGATCATCCCACTGTGGGCAATGCCAGTCCTGGGCAGGCAAGCCTGAGCTATATAAGAAGGCCAGGGAGACAAGCCATGAGCAGTGGTCCTTCCTCCACGGCCCTGCTTCAGTCCCTCCATAACTGACTATAACCTGTACTCTTTTCTCCCCAGAGTTGCATTTCACCAGTGTTTTATCACAACAAATAGAAAAGCAAACTTGAAACAGCTATGATAAGTCTTGTACAATGGAACAAAGGAGCCTTTCTATGAGCGTTTGGTATTTCTGACTTTTGTAGTTTTGAACAAAAGGGTAAAAACATAAATTCTTTAAAAATGTTATTGTCTATTTAGTCTAATGTATTGATCCCTTTTATCAAAGTATGTTCTGAGTGACTACAGTTAAAAGACTAAATCCAGTTTTGTAGGATAGTAACAGAACAGAGAAATGGTGGTGGTGGTGGTGGGGTGATTTGGGAATGGGCGGGGGGAAGAGGACTTATGGGACATATGGTGAGGGTGGGAACTGGGAAAGGGGAAATTTGGAATGTAAACAAAGAATATAGAAAATAAAAAAAAGAAATGTAAAAACAAAACAAAACAAAAACATTGTGCTGAAGTTAAAAATTACGAGTTTGAGATAGGCATGGTGGTGCATGTCTTTAACCTCAGCATTTGAGAGTCCGAGGCAGGTAGATCTCTGTGCGTTTGCCAGCTAGGTCTACAAAGGGAGTTCCAGGACTGCCAGGGCTACACAGAGAAATACTGTCGTGAAAAACCAAAAACCAAACCAAAACCAAAAATAAAAGAGTTGATAGTCAGTTCCTAATGATTCTACAAGAGACAAATATAGCTTACAAACAGATTTGATCAGAAAAATATTAGCATATTAGTATTAAACTAAATTTTTTATACAGTTAACACATTCATTTTAAGATTTTGCAAATATAACCACTTCTGGTTATATGCCAAGTCTACATTGTATAAATAACTAACTGGTTCAAACCAAGTTCAACTATTTCAAAGAAAAGAAAAGATTTATCATCATAATACCATAAAACACTGTATCAACTCAACACTTAAAAAAATAAAAAATACACATTATAAAAAACCCTATGAATAGGTCAGTTAGCTGTGGTACAAGTGAAAAACAGGGGTGACTGTACATTTCTACCTCTGTGAGCTCATGAGCTAAGAGTGAATTTCACCAAACTTTACTACTGGGGGAGAGAACCACCAAAAGAGAATTGTTTACAATTTGAAATTAAAACTTCAGTATCTGTTAACAGAGATACAATGGAGATGACGGAAAGTTATACAAGGATTAAGTAGAAAGTAAATAAAATCCTGAAACAAATAAAATAGTAGTAGAAGAAGACCCGTCAAGAAGCAAGCTCCTGATATTGCCTGCAGCTTCCCGCCCAGCTGGTGGTGGGGAAGCCTGAGTGTCACCCAGCGTGCCAGGTGCTCAGAACCATCCGGCGGCGGCGGCAGAACCAGGTACCCGAGACAGCCCAAGCTTAAGACCTTCGGGGACTCAGGCCTGGAGTGGGAGTTGGGCACAGAATAGCGGGTGCACTCTGCACTCGCGCGCGGGGCGGACCCCGAGCTCCCTGCAGGCAGCTGCCATATTGCCTGCAGCTTCCCGCCCAGCTGGTGGTGAGGAAGCCAGAGTCAGCCAGTGTGCCAGGTACCCAGACTCAGCCGGAGGCCGAACCAGCCTCCCATCCAGCCAGTGGCAGGGAAGCTGGAAACCGGACCCAGCCAGCTTCCCAGCAGCTTGGGACCAGCAGGCGGACCAGATAACTGAGATATCCCAACTTTAAGACCCCTGGGGAAACAGGATATCAGACAGCGAACCCTGAGCAGGAGCAGTGCAGAGCAGCCGCCCAACAGGCGGAACCAAATACCTGGGATATCCTGAGGTTAAGACCTCGGGGGATTCAGGCCACCTGTCAGCAATCTGTGAGCAAGACCCCCGCAGGACAGTGATTCAGGTATCCCAGTCACTGGGAAATAGCCTTACAACCCCACAGGAGGGTCAAGCACCAGCTAGTATCTACAGGACCAACTAACACCAGAGTTAACCAGATGGCAAAAGGCAAACGTAAGATCGCTACTAACAAAAATCAAGGCAATATGGCGGCATCCGAACCCAGTTCCCCAACAGCAATAAATATTGGATACCCCGAAACACCAGAAAAACAAGACTCAGATCTAAAATCACTGGTCAGGATGCTGATAGAGGAACACTTAGATAAATCTCTTAAAGTAATACATGAGAAAATAGATCAAAAGCTAGAAGCCATTGCAAGACAAACACAATTAAATCCCAGATATCTCAACACACCAGAAAAACAAGACTCAGATCTAAAATCACTGGTAAAGATGCAGATTGAGGATCACTTAGATAAATTTCTTAAAGTAATAGAGGAGAAAATAGATCAAAAACTAGAAGCCCATACAAGGCAGACACAAAAATCACTTAAAGAAATCCAGGAGAATATAGAGCAAAAAGTGAATCCCAATAAGGGGGAGAAACAAAAATCACCCAAAGAAATACAAGAGAACATGGGTCAACGAGTAGAAGTCATAAAGGAGGAAACACAAAAATCCCTTAAAGAATTACAGGAAAACACAAACAAGCAACTGAAAGATCTGAGCAAAACCATACAAAATCTAAAAACAGAAGTAGAAACAACTAAGCAATCGCAAAGGGAGACAATGTTGGAGATAGAAAACCTTGGGAAGAAATCAGGAGTCATAGATGCAAATATCAACAATAGAATACAAGAGATAGAAGACAGAATCTCAGATGCTGAAGATACCATAGGAACCATGGATTCAACAATTAAAGAAAATGCAAAATGCAAAAAGCTGGTAACCCAAAACATTCAGGAAATCCAGGACACAATGAGAAGACCAAACCTAAGGATTATAGGGATAGATGAGAATGAAGATCTACAACTTAAAGGGCCAGCAAATATCTTCTACAAAATTATGGAAGAAAATTTCCCCAACCTAAAGAGAGAGATGCCTATGAATATACAAGAAGCCTATAGAACCCCAAATAGACTGGACCAGAACAGAAATACTTCCCGTCACATAATAGTCAAAACCCCAAATGTACTAAACAAAGAAAGAATATTAAAGGCAGTAAGAGAAAAAGGACAAGTAACATATAAAGGAAGACCTATCAGAATTACACCAGACTTCTCACCTGAGACCATGAAAGCTAGAAGATCCTGGGCAGACCTCATGCAGACCCTAAGAGAACACAAACTTCAGCCAAGACTACTATACCCAGCAAAACTCTCAATTGCCATAGATGGGGAAACCAAGATATTCCACGACAAAACCAAATTTGCAAGATACTTATCTACAAACCCAGCCCTACAAAGGATAATAGGGGAAAAATACCAACACAAGGGGGGAAACAACACCCCAGAAGAAACAAGATAGAAACCCCATCTCATCCAACCCAAAAGAAGAGAACCACTCAAATACAAATAATAATAACAATTCCCAAAATGTCAGGAAGTAATAATTACTATCCCTTAATATCTCTTAATATCAATGGACTCAATTCCCCAATCAAAAGACACAGACTAACAGACTGGATACGGAAACAGGACCCTACATTTTGCTGCATACAGGAAACACATCTCAGTGTCAAAGACAAACACCACCTTAGAGTAAAAGGCTGGAAGACAGTTCTACACGCAAATGGTCCCAGGAAACAAGCTGGAGTAGCCATTCTAATATCAGATAAAATCGACTTTCAACCTAAAGTCATCAAAAGAGACACAGAAGGTCACTTCCTGCTTGTCAAAGGGAAAATCCACCAAGAAGAATTCTCAATACTGAACATCTATGCACCAAATGCAAGGGCACCCTCATTCGTAAAAGAAACTTTACTAAAGCTTAAAGCACACATCGCACCTAACACAATGATTGTAGGTGACTTCAACACTCCACTCTCCTCAATGGACCGATCAGGAAAGCAGAAACTAAACAGGGACACAGTGAAACTAATTGAAGCTTTGGACCAATTGGATTTAACAGATATATATAGAACATTCCATCCTAAAACAAAAGAGTATACCTTTTTCTCAGCACCGCACGGTACCTTCTCAAAAATTGATCATATAATTGGTCACAAGACAGACCTCAACAAATACAAGAAGACCGAACTAATCCCATGTCTCCTATCGGATCACTATGGAGTAAAAGTGGTCTTCAATAGCAAGAAGAACTACAGAAAGCCCACATACACATGGAAACTGAACAATACTCTACTCAATGACACCCTGGTCAAGGAAGAAATAAAGAAAGAAATCAAAGACTTTTTAGACTTCAATGAAAATGAAGGTACGACCTACCCAAATCTCTGGGATACAATGAAAGCAGTGCTAAGAGGAAAACTCATAGCCCTGAGTGCCTCCAAAAAGAAACTGGAAAGAGCATACACTAGCAACTTAACAGCACACCTGAAGGCGCTGGAACAAAAAGAAGCTAACTCACCCAGAAGGAGTAGAAGAGAGGAAATCATCAAACTAAAGGCTGAAATCAATCAAGCAGAAACAAAGAGAACCATACAAAGAATCAACAAAACCAAGAGCTGGTTCTTCGAGAAAATCAACAAGATAGATAAACCCTTAGCTAGACTAACCAAAGGGCACAGAGATAGTATCCAAATTAAGAAAATTAAAAATGAAAAGGGGGATATAACAACAGAAACAGAGGAAATTCAAAAGATCATCAGATCCTACTACAAAGGCCTATACTCAAAACAACTGGAGAATCTGGAGGAAATTGACAATTTCCTAGACAGATACCAAATACCAAAATTAAATCAGCATCAAGTAGATCAGCTAAACAGTCCCATAACCCTTAAAGAAATAGAAGGGGTTATAGAAAGCCTCCCAACCAAAAAAAGTACGGGACCAGATGGTTTTAGTGCAGAATTCTACCAGACCTTCAAAGAAGACTTAACACCAATACTCTTCAAACTATTCCACAAAATAGAGACAGAAGGGACACTGCCCAACTCGTTCTTCGAAACCACAATTACGCTGATACCTAAACCACAAAAAGATCCAACAAAGAAAGAGAACTACAGGCCAATTTCTCTTATGAATATAGATGCAAAAACACTAAATAAAATTCTTGCCAACCGAATCCAAGAGCATATCAAAACGATCGTTCACCATGATCAAGTAGGCTTCATTCCAGGAATGCAGGGATGGTTCAATATACGGAAATCCATCAATGTAATCCACTACATAAACAAACTAAAAGAAAAAAACCACATGGTCATCTCATTAGATGCTGAAAAAGCATTTGACAAAATTCAGCATACTTTCATGCTAAAAGTCTTGGAAAGAGCAGGAATTCAAGGCCCATACCTAAACATAGTAAAAGCAATCTACAGCAAACCAGTAGCCAACATCAAAATAAATGGAGAGAAACTTGAAGCAATTCCACTAAAATCAGGGACTAGACAAGGCTGTCCTCTCTCTCCATATCTTTTCAATATAGTACTTGAAGTTCTAGCGAGAGCAATCAGACAACATAAGGAAGTCAAAGGGATACAAATTGGAAAGGAAGAAGTCAAAGTATCATTATTTGCAGATGATATGATAGTCTACTTAAGCGATCCAAAAAACTCCACCAGAGAACTTCTACAGCTGATAAACAACTTCAGCAACGTGGCTGGTTATAAAATTAACTCAAGCAAATCAGTAGCCTTCTTGTACTCAAAGGACAAGCAGGCTGAGAAAGAAGTTAGGGAAATAACACCCTTCACAATAGCCACAAACAACATAAAGTACCTTGGCGTAACTCTAACCAAACAAGTGAAAGATCTGTATGACAGGAACTTCAAGTCCCTGAAGAAAGAAATCGAAGAAGACCTCAGGAGATGGAAAAATATTTCTTGCTCCTGGATTGGCAGGATCAATATAGTAAAAATGGCCATCTTGCCAAAAGCAATCTACAGATTCAATGCAATCCCCATCAAAATCCCAAATCAATTCTTCATAGATCTAGAAAGAGCAATTCTCAAATTCATCTGGAGCAACAAAAAACCCAGGATAGCTAAAACTATTCTCAACAATAAAAGGACTTCTGGGGGAATCAATATCCCTGACCTCAAGCAGTACTACAGAGCAATTGTGTTAAAAACTGCATGGTATTGGTACAGCAACAGGCAGGTAGATCAATGGAATAGGATTGAAGACCCAGAAATTAACCCACAGACTTATGGTCACTTGATCTTTGATAAAGGAGCCACAACCATCCGGTGGAAAAAAGATAGCCTTTTCAACAAATGGTGCTGGTTCAACTGGAGGTCAACATGCAGAAGAATGCGAATTGACCCACTCTTATCTCCTTGTACTAAGATCAACTCCAAGTGGATCAAGGACCTCCACATAAAACCAGACACACTGAAACTATTAGAAAAGAAACTTGGGAAGACCCTGGAGGACATGGGCACAGGGGTAAAGTTCCTGAACAGAACACCAATAGCTTATGCTCTAAGATCAAGAATTGACAAATGGGACCTCATAAAATTACAAAGTTTCTGTAAGGCAAAGGACACTGTCAGAAAGACAAAACGGCAACCAACAACATGGGAAATGATCTTCACCAACCCCACATCCGACAGAGGGCTAATATCCAATATATACAAAGAACTCAAGAAGTTAGACCCCAAAGAACCAAATAACCCTATCAAAAAATGGGGCACAGAGCTAAACAAAGAATTTTCACCAGAAGAAATTCGGATGGCCGAGAAACACCTTAAGAGATGTTCAACATCATTAGTCATCAGGGAAATGCAAATCAAAACAACCCTGAGATTCCACCTCACTCCAGTCAGAATGGCTAAGATTAAAAACTCGAGAGACAACAAGTGCTGGCGAGGATGTGGAGAAAGAGGAACACTCCTCCACTGTTGGTGGGATTGCAAAATGGTAAAACCACTCTGGAAATCAGTGTGGCGGTTCCTCAGAAAATTGGGCATGCCACTCCCAGAGGACCCTGGCATACCACTCCTGGGCATATACCCAGAGGATTCCCCTGCATACAACAAAGACACATGCTCCACTATGTTTATAGCAGCCTTGTTTATAATAGCCAGAAATTGGAAGGAGCCCAGATATCCCTCAAAGGAGGAATGGATACAGAAAATGTGGTATATTTATACAATGGAGTACTACTCAGCAATTAAAAATAATGAATTCATGCAATTTGTAGGTAAATGGTTAGATCTGGAAACTATCATCCTAAGTGAGCTAACCCAATCACAAAAGAATACACACGAAATGCAATCACTGATAAGTGGATATTAATGAGCCCAGAAGCCCTAAATACTCAAGGCACAATTAGCAAGTCAAATGACTCTCAAGAAGAAAAAAAGGAGAGGACCCTGGGCCTGTAAAGATTGGATCCAGTATTGTAGACCCAGAACAGAGAAATCGTGGGGGGGGGGAAAGAGTGGGGAATAGCATGGGGGGGGAGAGGAATTATGGGACATATGGTGGGGGGTACCTGGGAAAGGGGAAAGCCTTTGGAATGTAAACAAAGAATATAGAAAATAAAAAAAAATGATAAAAAAAAAAAAAGAAGCAAGCTCCTCCTCGTGAATATTTCATAGCACATCCGGCATTGGTGACGTTACCTGAGCTACAGAAGCTTGAGGGTTCCCGAGCAGGTTCTTAAATGAACGCCTGGCAATCCATCGGAGCTGGTGACAGAAGGAGGTGACATATACAGGCTCTCTGACGGTCGATGTCCCTTTAATTTTCTGAGCTACTGGAAGTTGATCTAATTCAGCTTTTGTTTCTCCATAGATGGTGGAGTTGATATAAAAGTCAGCTAAGTTTTCTATTACTGGCTTCTCTTTCTTGGAAGGCTCTTCAGTCTTGTTTGCTTTGCATCAACATAGATAAAGAAATGAAATATTAACAATTAACAACAGATTATTTTTCATTTTTCTATGGTTCCATAATTATATAATTCCTTAATTCTACATTTGTGTGTATATGCATGTATATGTGTGTGCATATATATACATATATGTGTGTGTGCATATATACATATATGTGTATATATATATATATATATATATATATATATATATGCTATAAAATACCAGCTGGGCATGTGTTGGAACTTGGTCAAGGATTGGAGTCATATAAGGAAAATCCTGAGTGCTCATGAGAACACTCAGAGAAAACAAGACAAGAGTCATGTTGCTACTCAGTGCCTCATGTCTGCTTCTCCCCTGGGGTAGCTAGTCCTGTTGCATACCAGGCTGGACTGGAGGGGAGGAAGCTTAGCTGGGCATGGGTGAGTGCAATGTAGGACTGAGGAGTGTGAGGACAAAGGATGCACCTGGCAACAGCTTTGGAGAACTGGTTCATTTATTGGGACAACTCAGGATATTTACGTCCCTGGGGAGGTAGCCAGGGTCTTTGGGGCAAGGTTTGTGTGGCCGTATACCACTGACAAGGGCGGGGGTGTTGGACTCTTCATCTGCATACTCAAGGGCTGTAGGGCTGAACAATGTGGAGTGGGGAGTGTTTGACCTTATAAGATCAAACAAAGAGGGAAGCCTGATACTTGTCAGGGTAATAATTCTTACTAGGGTTGATGTGGGAGGGCCAGCTTCATGGCACCAGGCTGGGAGAGGGAAGATAGCCATCTCCTGTCATCCTCATGATTGAGGCATCTGGGGTTGACGATCTCTTGACCCTTCCTCTAGAACCCTGGGCCATTAAGATACCACGCCTTGTGACCTTAGTTCCTTTAAAACATGGAATTGTTCTTGAATATGTTTTTGTGCTTCTCATAGGTATAGCAGATGGGAGTTTACTTTAGATTACTCATGATTGCTTGCTGTTACTCAATTAAATGTTTAAGCTATCCTTTATAGTCCTCTATGGAAAACCACATTTTTGCCATGTACAGTTTATCTTTGTGATTGCGTACAGCATGAACTCATGAGAATGTTACTAATGTGACCTTTCTTAACCCTCAAAGTTAAGAGGCTTTGAATAAAGCTGGCTATATCGTGAGACTTGAGTCGGTCATATTCACTGGTTCTACTGCATCTAGAGTGGTGTGCAGCATTGTGCAACAGGCAGAGAAGCAAATGAGTCTCTGAATCTGAGGCCAGCCTGGTCGACATAATGAGCCCAGGCTAGCCAGGGCTACAATGTAAAATTCTCTCAAAAGGGAACACTCCTACACTGCTGGTGTGATTGCAAGCTGGTACAACCACTCTGGAAATCAGTCTGGCGGTTCCTCAGAAAACTAGACACCATACTTCTGGAGAACCCTGCCATGCCACTCCTGGGCATATACCCAGAGGATTCCCCAGAATGCAGTAAGGATACATGCTCCACTATGTTCATAGCAGCCTTATTTATAATATCCAGAAGCTGGAAAGAACCCAGATATCCCTCGATGGAGGAATGGATACAAAAAATGTGGTATATATACACAATGGAGTACTATTCAGCCATTAGAAACAATGAATTCATGAAATTCTTTGAGAAATGGATGGAGCTGGAAAACATACTAAGTGAGATAACCCAGTCTCAAAAGAATACCCATGGTATGCAGTCACTGATAAGTGGATATTAGCCTAGAACCTTGGGACACCAAAGACACAATTCACATACCAAATGATGTCTGACAAGAAGGAAGAAGTGGACCCTGGTTCTGGAAAGGCTCAATGCATCAGTGTAGGGGAATGCCAGAACAGGGAAGTGGGAAGGGGTGGATGGGGGAACAAGGAGAGGGAAAAGGGCATGTGGGACCTTTGGGGGGATGGGGAACCAGGAAAAGGGAAATGAAATGTAAATAGAGAATATAGCCAATTTAAAAAAGAGAGAAAAAACTCTCAAAAGAATAAATTATTTACTATAATTAGTTAACATATCAAAAGCCCAGCTAACTGAGCTGTATATAGTCACATCTTATTGATACAGAAAACAGTATGATAATAAGTGCATATTTTTATTTTTCCTGGTTTTTGTTTGTTTTAAGATAGTCACTGTGTAGTCCTGGTTGACCTGAAACTTGCTTTATAGATCAGACTCGCTTCAAACTCACTCATATTTGCCAGCCTCTGCCTCTCAGTGCTGGGATCAAAGGCATGAGCCATAATTGTAGGCTTGTTTATAAAATACTTGCGATGGATAATCTTGGTTGTCAACCTGACTATATCTGGAATTAACTAAAACCAACATGGCTGGGTATACCTTTGAGGCATTTTTGATTGATTCCTTTCAGGTGGGAAGTCCAACCCTAAATCTGGATCTCGTTTTAGGGTAGGAAGATCTCCCTTAAATATGGGCCATGCTTTTGATGGTAGCCTATATAAAGGGCATGGAAGATGGAAGCCTTTGCTTCTTGCCTGGCTTCCTTTGCTCCCCCGGCAAGTCTGTCTATCCTGCTGCTGAGGCATTCCATTTTTGGCATTAGCGCCTACTTCTTCAGGATTCCAACATACACTGAAGAACTACAGAGACATCCAGCCTCATGCTGAACAGATACTGGATTCTTGGACTTTCTATCAGTAGCCATTACTGAACTAACTGGACCATAGCCTGTAAGCCACTCTCATACATACATACATACATACATACATACATATATAATACATATATACATGTATTGATTCTGTCCTCTAGAGAACCCTGACAACACTATTAAAAATAACCATTTTAATTGATAATTTTTGCCTTAGAACTGATACTTTCAGAGAAACACTTATTTACAAATTATATTAAAAACACTCATAGTACTTACAGGAAACAGTCTGTCTATTGACTATTTTCACATCGCTGAATTAACATGAATTTTAAAGACATGATTTTTGTTTTAAGGTAGGATCATACTATATAGTCCTGGGTGGCCTACAAAAGCACGCTTTAATGAGTCACACTACTGGCTTTGAACAATTAGACACCAAAGTATGAATCTACAGGATTCATGTACCTTCATTGACTTGCTCCTCTTTACTTAACATCACAGCAGAAGAATCTCCATTGATGACATCAAGGAAGAAATCTGCAGGGTTGTTGTAGGGCTCACAGTGGTAACCTACAAGAAAAGGCAATACAAGGACACCGCCCTGATGGTCTTGGAAAAGAGAACGTGTGTTCAGGTGAGGGAGGGAAGGCTTGGGAAGACAGAACTCTCGCCAAGTCCTCCACATTCTCACTCTCCCGTCCCCTCACTAACAATCCTTTTCTCATGGATTTAACAAAAACTCCAATAATTCCAGAGGAATTCTGGACACTTGAGAGACTCTTGCATTCCTGTGTCCTATAAATTACAAAGGGCTACTGATATGCTCGAGTGCTCACTAGTCTTCTGGCCAAGATCTAAATCCAGGTCAAAACAAACAAACAAACAAACAAACAAAAGAAACCATTGACGGTCCTTGTGAGCTCTGACTTCAAGATATGCACGTTATTGTTGTTGCTTCAGCTGATAAGTGGAGAGATTCTAATTCTCTTCTGTCATCCTGCCATAATTCCAAATAGAAAGCAAGTTTTGGGCAGCATTCTCAAGGGAACACAGACAGTACACCGCACATTAACTCTGGTCTCAACTTTACAGTTCTCTCAAACTGGCCCGAAGCTGGTCTCAAATTTGTAGCTACTGAACTCTCCACTTATTTAGGCTCAATTATTCAATTTTTTCTTAAAAAATATTTCTTATGTATATTGGTACTTTGCCTGCACATATGTCTGTGTGGCACATATGCCTGGTGCCTGCAGAGCCAGAAGACAGGGGATCTCTGTGGGCTGGAGTTACAGAAGCTTGGGAGCCACCAAGTGAGTGCTAGGACTTAAAGTAGGGTTCCCTAAAAGTGAAGACAGTGCTCTTAACCAAGGAATGTTCAAGTATTTTAAATGATGGATTGATTTTTTAAAAATATTTAAAAGTGTATATGATGCTATAAAGAATCATTTATAATTATAGCCAGGTATCTCTAAAATGAAAAAGATATATACTGAATATAAAAGATGGTCTAGAGAGATGGCTCAGTGGTTAAGAGCTCTCGGACTGCTCTTCCAGAGGTCCTGAGTTCAATTCCCAGCAACCACATGGTAGCTCACAACCATCTGTTGGATCTGATGCCCTCTTCTGGTGTGTCTAAAGACAGCTACACTGTACTTATACACATAAAATAAGTAAATCTTAAAAAACAAAAGAAGAAGAAGAAATCACAGGGCTGGAAGTGGCACAGCAGTTAAGAGCACTTGTTCTTACAGAGAATCTAGGTTTGGTTCCCAGCACCTTTACTGCAGCTCAGAACTATCTATCAACTCCATTTCCAAGGGGATACAGTTCCCTGTTCTGATCAGAGGGAACCAGCCCTACATGTGATGCATATAGATATATATGCAGTGAAACAATTCATACACATAACAAATAAAGCAAACAAATCTTAAAAGAAATCACAAATGTAAAAAGTACAGGCTCATCAAAGTGAAATTTGAGACTAGTCACTCTAATAATGGGTCACTCAGATCCATTCAGACTAGATTATCAATTCCACATTACTAGAAAGGCAAGGATCATTTCCATGACATGAACACCCCCCCACCCTCCACCCTCCAATTAAAGCAAAGCATGTAGCTTGTGAAACTGATCTGCCATGTTCATCCATGTAGTTAAGGAGACAACAATCCTAGTGTTTTCAAAACTGTTCAACTGACCAAACTGCTAGGTGTGAATCTACTCTCACATCTATTGAGTTTTCGGGGAAAGACCACCATGACTGGGAAACTGAAGCAGTGCAGGCCGAGTGGATGGATACACTTGGGCGCAAATGATGCAGATATTCAAGCAGCACAGGAAAGGTTAAAGGTCTACACAAACAAGCACAATAAGAGAAACAGTAACACAAAACTGAGCAAAGGTACTTTAAAAGGGAGGAAGCATGGTAAGTTACAGGAAGACTAAACAGCAGGCCTGCGGACCCTCTGCTCTACCCACAATTCTGTGAAGGAAGGACCTACCACATGGGAAACAATCAAATATACCTGCTGATGCAAAGTACTCCAAGGCCTTCTGTGCTGGCCCATGGAACAGGAGTTTCCCAGAAGCCAGCAAGGTGAGGCTGTCAAACAACTTAAAGATGGAATACCGAGGCTGATGAATGGAGAAGATGATTGTTCGACCTTGCTTAGACATCCTACATGACAAGAAGAAAAATAATGAGTCATTAAGATTCTGGCCCTTACATTTATTGTTAAAGAGTACTTTATTCCTTCTGTTAGAACATTTGTCCCAATTTCAACTTGACTTTCTCTTATACGCATAATGTATTGCTCATCTCAAGGTATGTGTTTGAGATCATCATTTCTCTTATATGTTTTTAAGTATCAACCGTATGCCAGGAAAATTAAACTCGATGCTTTGAAAAACAAGCATAGCCAGGAGTATAGCAGTCTTGGAGATCAGTTGTAAATAAAGTGTTTTGCATATGATAGGCCTTGGACTTAATCCTTACAAACAAACAAAATCCAAGTCAAACAAATCCTGCCAGGATTTCTTAAGAAAGGAACAATTGTAGAATGGATTCCACTAAACATTAGAATGCTTATTGTCCAATGCAGACCCTGGGACAGTCTTCACAGATACTGAATCAGAGTCTGGGGAGAATGTATAATGCACACACACACACACACACACACACACACACACAAAAGAAAGATAAAGAAAGGCTTGTACTAGGGTGTGGAAACACATACAGCAGGGCACACAGGGAGAAGGACCCTCTTGCTTGCAAGCGCAGAAGCAAACAGAGTAAGTTCTGGGACTACACAAACTGTCTCAAAAACAAACAAAAAACTCACCATCACCACCAATAATACCCCACCAAGCCAGAATATCAATAACTGAATAACTGAGATAGAATATGAAAGACATGCATCTAGGAGTTATTGTATATCAAATACAAAATATAAAGCTCAGTCTGAAGTTTATCAAGTAGAATATCAAGGGCCTCACAGGAGTGGCCTAAGGAAGAAAAGATACTCAAGGAAGAAGAACACATCAAACAAACTAACACAAGAAGGTCTACTCAGAAACCTATAGGTCAGTGTTACAGAGCAAGCAAGCATCAGTCTGTGTGTGTGTGTGTGTGTGTGTGTGTGTGTGTGTGTATGAACATGTATGTATACTGACGATGTTAGATGAAGAAACTAAGTACAGAGAATGCAGTAAAATTTATGAAACCAACCTAGGTGTCAATTCCAGAGAAATGTGCAAACAAAAGTTGATATAAGATATGGTATTTGCAGGAAAGGAGATTTTATGAGAGAGAACCATGTTAAGTAAATTAATCTAGTCTCATAAAGACAAATGTCTTCCATCTTCTCTCATCTGGGTTCCTGTATCTTATAGATACATAAAATCATACATGATTTTATGACATAAAATTAGTAGTGAGAATGTCTAGGGGACAAAAGGGCACAGGATTGGAAATGTGAAATGGGGAGTGAGGGAATACAGAGGGGCATGCTCACCACACTCCATATTTGTGCGAAAATGTCCTTCCATAACACAGTAGCATGGTACAAATGAGTATATGCAACGGAATTTAAAGCTCAAAAGGAAGAAGAGAGACTGGAGTAAACAGACCCAGGATAAACATTCAGTCAGGATCTGTAAGAACTGGAAGGCCACTGGGAGGAACCTGGAGGAAGCGGAGCTGTGTGAAGCCTGGTCCTCGGAGCTGACTTGAGGACTAGGGACATCAGAGTGACCATATGTTCTAAGAGTCCCCAGGGAAGACTCCCAGGCTCCATTTCCGACATCCAGAAGCAATGTCTGCATATCTACAGACTACAGGCGGCATGTCTGCACGGAAGCACAGTTTTCTGTTGTTAAGCTACCTAGTCTATAGTGTTGTTGTAACTGTATGCTATCTGCATACAACTGGGTATGTGTCTTGTGTCTATTTGATGGCAACTGGGTTCTTGTGTCTATTTGATGTTCCAGACATATAAAGCATGTTCTGTCTTGGGGCCAATGGCTGTCCTCTCCAGCCAGATTCTGGTACCATCTACAGCCAGGTCTCCCTCTCCCATACCCAGGTCCCTTGTCCATGCCCAAGATCCTCATGACCCTCTTGCTATTGAAAACAGCAACCCGGCCCCACCACAGCCATCCTTCTCTATATTCTTATTAACCATTCTGAGCATCTCTTCTTTCCCTTTAACAAAGGAGGAAGAAATTCGGTTGTTTACTCCTGCACAAAGAATACAAAGTGCCACATGTAAGTGACTCGATAGTATATAAAGGAAAATGTCCTGCAGCATTTACCTTTTCAGGAGCAAAAGGACAGCATTGGCTGTGCTGGAGTCCAAACCAGTTGTGGGCTCATCCAGGAAGAGGATGGACGGGTCAGTGATCAGCTCCATTCCTATGCTTGTCCTTTTTCTTTCTCCTCCAGAGATACCACGGGTGAACTGAGTTCCAACCTAAAGCAAGTGTCATCTTTGTCAACTAGGGTGAACAGGATTGCCATTATTTGGTAGACAGAGCAAATGGTGCAGCCCTGATTGTCTGGGGATGTGACTTGTAAGCACACACCCACCACCTACCTCTGTGGAGACGCTTTATTGTCTTTACTCTGAAGATTACTGGCTTATCAACACCAAAATACCTGGGGGAATAGTTTCTTTTTTTTATCAGATGAGTACACTGAAGCTCTAGTTAGACCTGCAGTGCAGGCTGACCTCAAAGGGAGGTCTGTGCTTTTTTTAAAAAATAATTTTTTAAAGATTTATTTATTTTATTTATATGAGTCTGAAACTGTAGCTGTCAGACATACCAGAAGACGGAATGGGATCCCATTACAGATGGCTGTGAGCCACCATGTGGTTGCTGGGAATTGAACTCAGGACCTCTGGGAGAGCTGTCAGTGCTCTTCGCCACTAAGCCATCTCTTCAGCTCAAGGTCTGTGCTTGTAACAGTCTGTTATCCCTCAGAAGCCATCCAATTTATTTGGTTTCTCACCAAGTCAGCTAAGCCTCAGGAATCTACCTGTCTCTGCCTCCCCAGTGCAAAGATTACAAGAGAGCACCCCTGCACCACACAAGGCTGGCTTTCCATGGGCGCTGGAGGCTGAAGTCAAGTCCTTGTGCTTGCAAGCAGGTTACCAGTTGAGACACAGGCAATAAAGAGGAAAGGGTAGCACACTGGCCATAGTTTACAAGCATCCAGCACCCAAACCCCACACTGCCCAATGGTCCCTAAGCAGACCGAGACAATGGGGGAGCAGAACGTTCCCATTTGACCACACCATTTTAAGTACCTTTAAGTCTCCAAGTTGATGCTGTCTATGGAACCATGCAAGGTTATTTTTTTGCAACAAAATAACAGTACATGAATGGCTGCAAGCAACTACCAAGAAAAGCAACAGTTCCTTATGATTGCCATTATCCATAACCTTTAAATTAATTAATAATTATGGGCAGGAGGATTAAACTACAATCACTGTATTTTCACCCAATGCTCAAATGTCTGCTCAGCCAAAACTAGATAGACTGGTGATTTTTTTTTTATTTTCTATATTCTTTGTTTACATTCCAAAGGCTTTCCCCTTTCCCTGTTCCCTCATCCCCATATGTCCCATAAGCCCTCTTCCCTCCGCCCATTCCCCCATCACCCCCTCCCATTTCTCTGTCCTGGCACTCCTCTACAATGCTGGATCAAGCCTTTCCAGGACCAGGGCCCTCTCCTTCCTTCTTCTTGGGAATCATTTGTTATGCTAACTGTATCTTGATTAGCTCAGAAGCTCTGAATACTCAAGACTGGTGATTTATAAAGTTCATCTACTGTCTCAATTCCTCTTCTAGATCCTAATTAACATTCAAAAGGAGAAGCAAGCTCTTTCTCTTTGTTATTCTCTTACTAACACAGCCTGGTATGTAGGAGTCTGGAAACAAAGGTTGACAGTAGGTATGCAAGAAAGGAGAAACAGAAGGAAAGGAGGAGAAATAAGACTGTCAAAGGAAAGACTACAGAAAAGTAACTTGAACCCTGGACAAATTATAAGTAAATCCTAATGTGACCAAATACAAATTTGAAAGCCAAATCACAGGAAGATGTTGCATACAGAGCAAGAACCTTTGGATTCTTGTCTTTCTTGTGTCACAACTATTCCTCAACAAGCAGCAAAGGACTTAGGGCAGATAAAGGCTGAGCTCTGACTAGAAGAGTGAGGTAGGGAAGAGCATATAGGAAAAGCCATATGAAGAATCTGTTTCCCTCCTGGGCTACACTCCATTTCCAGGACTCAATCATTATTCATTTTTTGTTTGGTTTTTTTTCCACCTTGATTTCTATCTAGAATTTATTTAGCCAGTTACTTTTTTATTATACAGAACAGCAGTTACTTTTAGCCCCAGACATTATAGGAAGCTTTTAGATAACGTTATATTGCTTACACAGGGTAATTTCCTGGCTATAATACTGTGAGGGGGTTTCTTACCTTGGAATCTGCCACTTTGCTCAGACCTAACTCTTTAATGATCGTGTTAATCCGTTCGTTCTTTTCATCATTCTTCATAGTCGTTGGAAGCCGAAGAGCTGCGGAGAACTGTAAGTTTTCTCTCACTGTCAGGGTGCCCATCACAACGTCATCCTTAAGGCAAGGTGGCATTTTAGTGAGATAGGGGAGTCCCTTCTATGACCATGACTTGAGTATATATAGTTCAGTCCATCTACATAACACATTCAAGGTGAAACTCTGGCTACTGGGAAGCCGCAAGTTCTCTTGAGTTGTAGTGACTGCACAGACGGACACATGCAAAGTTCAATGGTTTCGTTTTCATTACCGGCTGTACGCCTCAAAAGACCACATGCACAAGTACTACTACACATGTCAAGGCTGCCTGACAGAAGGATTTGGGTAAGACGACAATGGGAAGAAATAAGCAAAGGCTGAGTAAACCTTATTTTTTTGGTGGAAATCATATAGCAGCCAAAACTGGTATCACTGCCTCACAAGGGCCATAGTACAGATACACTGTCTTTCCCTTAATATCACTGCCAGTGTAGTAGATTATGAAAATCTGATGCAAACACACAGATTCTATGAACATGTTATATATTCAATTGGGAGCAATCTATACCACAAGCAAATATACTTGCACAAATATTGCCCAGATCTATTAATACTCACTTGGACCACATAACCTGAACTGCATTTGAAATTGGCAGGTTGAGGTGCCCCGTTTATTAAAACATCTCCAGATAGTCCTCGTGGATCTTTCCTTGCTGCTAAGACATCTAGCAACCTGTAAAGGACACATGTTATGAGGATTTTGTTTGTTTGTTTGTTCGTTTTTTCCTTCAACACAAGCCATATGGCTTAGCTGTTCTAAATGCAAATTCTGCTGTTTGATACATTTATAGTTTAAAAATAAATGTATAGGCTGAGCATGGTGGCACACACCTTTCCTCTCGGCACTCAGGAGGCAGAGGTAGGAGATTCTATGAGAGTTCAAGGCCAACCTAGACTACTACTGCCAGTGAGTCCAGGCTAGCCAGTGTTACAACACTGAGGTCCTACTTCAAATTCAAACAGGAAGAAAAGGAAAAAAAAAACATTTACATGTTCTAAGTTCTTGACTTCCTTTCCATTATGTGCTACAGCAAAAACCAAACTATAAAAGCGAGAAAACATTGGCTTAAATATTAAGACCTCCCCAAATGTCCATCTTGGTTAACAGACCTTGGGAGATTGCAAGAAAGGTAATATGTTGTTTAACAAATACTCAAGACTTTAGTTATACCTTCTCTAAATGCCTTCATTTTTAGCATTACTTCATCTTTTTTCTCCTTCCTAGTACGTGATATGGCCTCCTACTATATGTCAATTACTTCATTATACCCTAGTAACCCCATATTATCCACCGTACCTAAGACCAGACCACATATAGATTGCAAATAATGAGCTAACATCTGCTTATGTAAATGTGATGCTTAATGAACAGCAAAGGCTTATTTATTTGTATGTTATACTCACGAAGACTTGCCTCCGCCTGTGGGTCCCAGAATAGCGTTAAGGCCAGGTTTCATGATCCCACTAGAAACAAAACCATATTGTTTTATTGCTGTATTTTATATGAAGTTCCTTAGACTTACTGCCTACACTCAACACATTAATAAAGGAAGATGAAATGCAAACCCACACAGCCTCTTAAAATGAACAAAGAGTCACTGATACTAGATATCTACCCTAAAGGCTGTCAACCACAAGTACCTGTAAGAAAGAGTTCATTCCTTCTTAATTCCTTTCTTTTATTATTGTTTTGTAATTTGCTCTTGAAACAACTTAATCTTTGGGAATGGCATAACCAATGTTTCTTAATGTTGAGTTGGGATACAACTCAGTAGTTCAACCCATGCTTATCATGCATGAGGCCCCGGGCTCGGTCCTAGCAACAGCAATGAAGATCTTTTAAGTAAGGGAGATTCTAATATAAGATTCTTAAAATAACAGATTCCTGAAACAAGGGAGACTCTCAAATGATCTGCATTCCTTTTAACTTATATAAAGCACACAACAGTTTTTGAGTAAAGCTAATGATTAGTATCTTTAAACTCTTTTCACTTATAATCAAGACTTGAAGATTACCAGTGGAAAATATTCTCATTACTAAAATATAATCAGAATAAAAATTCAAGTATCTTAAATTGAAGTTTCCATGTTAGGACAGAAGCATCACCAGTACTTAACAACTAGAGCAAAACACGTTAGGTAGGCAAGACAGCTCAGCTGGTGAAACACACAGCTACGCAACTCTGAAGACCAGTTTGATCCTCAGAATCCATGGTGGAAGGAGAGAACTGACTCCCAAAGCTGCCTTCTGACCAACATATGTGTGCCCTGGTCGGTCAGTCGGTCTGTCTGTCTGTCTGTCTTTCTGTCTGTCTCTTTTTCTTATAACACACATAGACACACACACACAAAAAAATAAATTTGAAACAATGAAAATTGTGTTACTAATTAGAGAGGGAAACAATCTTGGAAGAGATTGCCTTCTCTGTGAAATGTTTAATGACTTACAGACACACAATAAACAGCCATCCATTTCAACCAACCAAATGGATATTTAGACTGATTAAGACAGAACAATTGCAGCAATGTTGACTGTGATGATATCTAAGAAAATATGAATATTATCCTGACAGTGACAAGTGGGATGGCTAAAGAAAATAAACAAGAGAAAGGGGAATTAAGGGCAAGTCCATTACAGCTGCACAGGAATGGTGAAGAGAGGGGAAGAGTTGTCCCATACAATACCCTTTGTCGTGTTCAGCCCCTAGAACTGTTAAGTCGGTCGAGCTGTACCCACAGAACACAGGATCTACTCTCTGCACTTAAAACCAAGAGAAACTCACCATGTACTGCATGGTACCTGACATATCACAATTATATGAGGGCTGGTGTTGATTAAGGTGAAATAAAGGTTCTGTTCATTTTAGAAGCTGGTACCAGGTAGCTATTAATACAGATGATACATCAAGAGGTACAAATGTATGCACACTGAAATTTTGCTCTGGCATCTCTTTGTTTGTGTGTTGGACAGTGAGAGCGGTAACACAATAAAAGAATAAGATTTTTCTGTGTTACAACTTGATTGAGGCTTGGTGGCCTGTTGTCATATTTGTCTGGTATTTCACAGAGAGGTACAGCAGTTAACAAGCAAAGCAAAAGGTACATTTCACCTTAATCCACATCCAGGGTGATTTAAGCAGAAATGACATATTAGGATGGGTCTCTGGGGTTGGCTTATATTTACACTAAATTCTACCATTAAGGAAAACAATAGAGCCAGATTCCTGAGGCAGTGGTTAATTCCAATTCTACTTACTCATCATTGTTTGTTATGTGTTACAGGAACAGAGACCCTCTTGGTCCGTTCCATCTTAGGAGATGGAATCAGCTAAGAAAACAAGCAGATAAACAAATGAAAAAATAAAGCCTGGGTCTTCCTAGATCAGCACGCTGTAGCTGGTCACCTGTTTCCTGTTTTCATCAGCAGTGCGATATGAATGGAACTGTTTCCAGAGCTGTCAGCTGGTATGCCACAACGCCAGGGCTCGGTTAGAAGGCTGCTGTACGTATGGCTAATAAAGCTAAAAAGTTATGACATCGGCCTTTATAGAAAGTATCTGCTGATGACTTCTGTTCAACTCTTGACCTACATTTACCTTACCGCCCCACCCTACCCTTCACCCTTCTGTCACTCCCCTCCGGCCATTTCCTACTCTGTTTATTGCTTTATAGCTTTGCGTGCGAGATTAACCCTCTAGTAAGAACTGCGGCAGGAAGACTTTACTCACTATTCTTAATACATACAATGAAACATTGGAGGATGCGGTCATTTTTATTGCATTGCAATGAACAACAGCCAATTCTTCCGTCCTATTTTGCTTACAGACAGTTTTGAAGGAGGGCCATTTCCCCACACGCAGATACCCAGAAACACAAACACACTTCCTCCATCCTGACACCCATTCCTCCAACTCACAGCAATCTGCTTCAGTTCTATCTTTTTATCCTCTGTCACAGCAGAAATTAACACAGTGAAAGTACACCAGCTTCTAATTCCTAAGTGAAATATAAAGTCTCTGAGAACAGAAAAAAGAAAATCTGTGTCACATCAATAACCTAGCAGAGATTCAAAACTTATTGAATAAAGGAATCTACAACTGTATCATTGAGACTTTTGTCTGAAGACAGTTCCTAACACTATAACCCAGGCTAAAACTCACTATGTAGCTCTGACTTGTCTTCAGTGCACAGAAACCTTCCTGCCTCAGCCTCCTGAGTGATGAGATCACAGGCTGAGACTTCTACAAAGAACATTTTTATTTAAAAAAACAAAAACAAAAACATAAAACAAAACAAGCAAAGCAAAACAAGCCAGAAATTAAGATAATCTTATTGATAAATGTCATCTTTATGTCTTGATGTATCACTTAAAACTAAGTTCTATTAATAAAATAAGAAATTAAAAACAACTTAGTTACTATACATATCTGTCCAGAAAATTTAGTTTTATATTCTCATTTGTGATTTCTTATTCAAATAATGTATTAATCCTTTCTATTAGAGGGATGTGGTAGGCACATTTTTAAGCCCTGAACCTGGGACAGAGAGATAGGAAGATTAGGAATTTAAGTTATCTTTGCTTTAATGGTGAGTTTGAGGTTAATTTGAGATTCATTAAACCTTGTTTCAAAAAGTAAAAATAATAATAATAATAATAATAATAATAATAATACCAACTTCTGATCACTTCTATTAGACTTCTCTTCCCTGTCTCAGTAGGAAGACTACATAAACCCTACCCAGCCAACACCAGCACCCAAGAACAGGAACTTCAAAGAGGATGGGCAGCAAAGAAGATATAGCCACAGGCTAGACAGATTATTACTTATCTGTATTACTCCTCCTCCTCCTCTCCCCTCCCCTCCTCCTCTGGATGGAAGAAAAATGAGCTGGTCCTTAAGAATAAAGAAGCATGATGAAGGCTGGAGATGAGTCTTAGCATAGACTACTCGTATGTTTATGACCCTATAGAGAAGGGCTGGGGGATGGAGGGGAATGATAGGCAAGTTTAATCCATCCTGACGGGAAAGAAAACAGGCCAATTCAGAACAGATGCAAAGCATTCGACCAGTGAGGAATTATGTGTTATCTATATACAGACAGCTACAGAAAAGCACAGCTAGGAAACTTCCAGTACGCACGAGAGTAAACACCCACTAACTGCCCCTTCACCAGAGCTTTACACAGGACTAACATCTATCATTCCACCTAACAAGATCTGCATGCATCTGAACATGAGAGATTTTTTTCAAACAAAAGTATGTGTGTGTCTAGGTGTGTGTGTGTGTGTGTGTGTGTGTGTGTGTGTGTGTGTCCCTGCAACCAAGTCGAGAACAAAAGGAACACCAACACTGCAGTGCCGGTGCATTACTGCTGAAGGCCAGGCCAGTGGGGAAAGCAGAAATTCAGGAGTATATACAGTTGTTAGTTACTCGTCTGTTGCTGTGATATACTTAAGAGTTTATTTAGCTTATGGTTCCAGAGGGCAACATGTCCACAGCATCTGGGAAGCCATGGCAGCGGAAAACAGAAACAGAGAGCTCATATCTCAACTGCTCTTAGAAAACAGAGAATGCAAGAACTGTGGTATGGCTATATGCCCTCAAAGCCAGCCCACTTTCTCCAAGTCTCCAACCCTAAAGGTTCCATAATATCTTCCAGCAGTTCTCCCAACTGGGGACCAAGTGTTCAGATGTAAGAGCTTACGGGGGACATTTCTCATTCACAACAGTAAATGAAAGAAGAGATGACACAGCTCTTCCCAAGTGAAATGTAAACTACGAGATGATGATAATCGAAAAGAACCCTTTGGAATCTCTCATGGTGGAGCTGGATCCAGACATGAGTCATCTCAGAGTCTGCAACTCACAAATTTATATTTAATGAGGAATAGGGTTCTGGAAGAATATCAGGAAACTTCCACATTGTACCAATAAGGTACAAAGAGTCAAATCCATAACATTCTGGTTATGGATTAACAGACAATAACATCACCAGGTAATCAATTTTATTATCACAAGTGGATGAAACAGCATGTTGAATGAAACAAAGAAACAGGTTAGAGGAGAAAAAAAAAACACAGGATGTGGGAGTCAATCAACTGTGAGAACTCTTCAGAGGCATGACTGCCTAGGTCATGAGGCTACTACAGTTCCCCCTGCCTGCTGCCGGTCAACTAAGTGATTCCATGAGAAGGTCCTCTTCCTACACCACTTGACCTGGAGGGATTGGGGATAGAAGAGTGCCAAGTAGATAGCCTAGTTTTATAAGAATCCCCCAAACCACCAATGACAGTGGGTACAAGGGTGGCAGCAGTCAGTGATGTATTATCAGGGAAACTGGGTGGAGTGTCATGTTCCTACAAGTTTAATTCTGAAGTTATTTCATATAAGTTGCTTAAGAATCTTCCCAAGTGTATAATGAATTCCCCTCCCTCCCTCCACATGTACTGGGTTATATGACAGACATACATGTACTGAGATGGCGATTTCTTCCAGACATCTTCAGCACCAGGGAAGGAAAACTCACATGTTGAGGGTTGATTATGGAGACAAAGAAAGTGTAAGAGAAAGATCATACAACAGGGAGGAAAACCTATGGCATTCTCAAGAACAGATTTTGTTTGGTTTTCTTCTCACACAGGAAAAGAAGAAATAATGATTCAATAAAAAATTGATTCTCATTGTTTTTTTTTTAGAATACAATCACTGCTTTGAATGGCGATGCTATTATTAAACACAGATAAAAACGAAAGCAATCCTTCCTGCATCACACAGACTCTACTTATTTGAAGCCAACAGACAGGAAAAAAGATTAGAAAGCCTGGAGGTAGGGAGAAAGGAATGAATGACCTTTTAAGTCATGACCATTTCAGGTCTTGAAGCCTGAACTAAATGTAGTGAGCATGAGTACTAATCCCACCTATCCCTTTAATTGAGCCTGGAGCACAAGATACACTCAACGTATTGAGCCATTTCCTTCACTGCCCTGAAGAGTCACAAGGGTGTGGGAGCATGGTTTAGTCCGAAGACAGCTGCCGAACATGCACCCAGCTCTAGGTCTAATCCTCGACATTACACACATAACATGCACACACCCATGCAGAGTACCAGCTCACAGCATGCACTGTAAATCTATCCAAACAGTTCTTAGTCAAATAATATTGCCTTTATCTTTCTTTTCTTTTTTACTTTATTAAAATACTGAGTTTATTTCACATGTCTCCCTTTCCACATCTGACCACCACTGTTACTATGTCCTATCATAACATTCCATACATACTTAAAACCAAGTTAAGGGTGGAGTTCCATCCTTGAAAACTAAACAGGCATCTTACACAACACATTCTTAGCAACTGAACCAGGACAACAATTATCAGACACGATCGACAAAGTTCTCACTTTGCATTATAAAAAGGACAGACAAGTATCAAAATGTTTAAACCATTTTCTTAAAGAGACTTCCTCTTCTACCAGAGTTCTTGAATAGCCTCTCAGTCAGTCATCCTGAAACAATTCTTCACATAACTAATGAACTTGGCTTCCACTTTGGGAAGAGAACCACTTTTTTCTACACTTGCTTACATTTTTGCCTTAATGTCTTCTACAGAACTAGGTCCTTTTGATGTTTTAAGAGTTTTTTTTCCTGTTTTTTTTTTTTTTTTTTTTTTTGAAGGACTCTTGATCCTTTGATCTTGGTGTTGATGGTTTTAAGTTATTTCCATTTTGGTTTGATTTTTGTGCATTTTGGCTAGGGTATATTGTACAGATTTCTTCAGTTTCCTCTTCATCAAAGTCATCATCATCTTCATCATCATCCTCATCATCTTCATGAAGTTTTATTTTTCTCTGTGGAAACTTATTACCACCTCCAGGAGCAGATCACTTTCCAAACATGCCTAAGAGTTTTATATCCTCTTCATCTTCATCTTCTGAGTCTGCATCTTCCTCTACAGCTACTAGGTGCTGTCCACTAATGTGCACAGGCCCTGAACCACACGTCAACCTTAAGACCACAAGTGGTGTAATTTCTAAGCCCCCAAGGGAAACTGTTGGTTGTACAGACATTCAAAGTTGCCAGTGTGACTTTAACTGGACTGCCTTCATCGTTCATTGCTTCTGCCTCTACACTGTATAATACATCTTTTGCCCCTGCCCCTAAACTGACTGTTCTTAATAATAACTAGTGTTTGTTCTCATCATTATCCACTTTAAAGTGATAGTCTCTGTCAGCCTTTAGTTCATAACCAGAAGGTAGTTCTGAGGCCTGAGAGGGCTCATATCCATGTTCATCCAGTCTTCCATGAGGTGGAGGCATGCACGTCGGTGTGTGAGAACAGACATGCAGGATGAAATCACGCCAAGGATCACCTTTATCTTTCAATACAAATGTGAAGTGATGGATGGACTGTGTGCCTGTGTGTGTGTGTGGTACCAGGGACCAAACACACTGCCTTGTGTATGACTGACAAGCCACCTATCGATAAACTATATAGTTGCTAGATTGTTATGCTTCAAAAATGATATCCGTTTTTCATATGTCAATTCTATCTAAGCACGTACAAAAGATAACTGCTTTGTACTCAACAGACCTCCGTTTCCTCTTAGTTAGGATTATGTAACCTAAGGAGGTGAAGAAAGGGAAGCAGGCCAGCAGGTTTGGTCCCATGGGTAGCTATAATTCTGCCATGCTCCTGGCCTCAGGCCAACCCAGTCTCAGAACATCATCTTTTTTCCCCCTAACTACATCCAAAAAATCTCTCCCATATTTTGTCATCTTCCTGCTTTCTGGAGGAAGCAGGGAGAAAATATAGTCCCATATAAAATATCAAGGAAACGGAAGTATATGATTCCACATAGACCTGTAGCCTGTAGTTACACTGGGTGAAATAACTCTTATAACTGCTCTCCAGCCTGGGAGACAGAAAACAGGACGGACTGTCTGAACAAACCCAAACTGATGCATCGCTCAAGTGTAGACTCAATTCTCTAGAAACCAGGTAAGAATGAAAAGCTTAATGGCAACCAGGAGGCCAGTGGTGACAGGTTCTACAGACGTAGTCAGCTATTCTCCACTCTAGTTGCTGTTTTACCACCATATTCTGATCATAATAAACTCATCCCCTGACGAAAGAACAAAGATCACCCATGACTGCGTGCTTCTGAAACTGACAGAGCTGGCTACACTGAGGTAGAACCCCAAATCCTCATCACTTTGGGCTTCAATTCAGTGAAATGAGAGTTGCCTCACATGTTAATATTTCCTACCTTTGTTGTTGTTTTGTTGTTGTTTTGTTTTGTTGGAGACAAAGTCTCACATAGCGCAGGATGGCCTTGAGCTTCTGATTGTCCTGCCTCCATCTCCCAAGTTCCGGGATGACAAACTTGATGGCACATGGCTTTATGTGCTTCTAGGAACTGAATTCAGAGCTCTGCGTATGCTAAGCAAGCACTTATAAACTGAGCCATGCCCCAAGCCCCTTTCTGTGTCTGTATAATGCAGAGAAAGCACTAAGTAAAGCTTTAAAGTCTACAATGTGCTCACCACAAATAAGCCATCTATTAAAACAGGTATATTTGAAAAACCAAAGGACTTTCAAATTATACTGCATTTCTACCTCATTTTTACCAGAATATAATAAACAAAAAGTACACACATATTAAAAAGCGTATTAGCAGGTCTTCTATTTCAAAGACTGGGAAATTAAGTCTGAGATTATAATTACATCTTTACAATCAACACCTCAAAAATTGCAGTCAGACCTCCACCTTTAAAATGTAAGATTGACCAGTCTTAACAAAATGATATATTAAAATGTTCAATTTCTTAAAAAAATCATTTTTCAAGTTCCTTTGCAAGTAATATATATGCCTAACAAGAGATCAAGTAACTAATGTCCTAGTTTAGACAAAAGACATGAAAGGATGTGTCTATGTCCATATGTACAAAGACATGAAGTATCTATAGCAGCTGTTGAGAATAGAAATTCTGTAAAGGTCACTGTAGATAAATAAAGCAACCTTTTAAAGAGTCCATACACTTACTTGATATCCGATAGTATTTCTTTCTCAACTCTTTTCCGGGCTAAAAACCCACTCTTGACTTTCACTCGATAGGTGATGTGGTGAAAACTCAGCACGTCTCCTTCTGGGAATGTCTTCACGGCTCTGGAGCTCATCCCGGGAAGGCCGTTGTTGTTTCTCTGTGACATCGGCACTAACACGTGGTCATTACTAGAAGACATCTTCAGGATCTATGTCTTTCTGCAGAGGCAAAAGCAACAGTCAATGAATAGCATGAATAAAAGAGGCCATCGACGCCGATACCAGCACTTTTATTTTGGGTTGTGAGCCTAGCCTGTAAGGCTGAGCCATCTCTTCAGCTCGAAATAATAGAACTTTTAACACAGGTCTTTAAACCTCTCTGTTCATCTGTAGATTCCTTTCAAATGGACATTCTTCTCACATCACTGGGTGACAAGCACCTTAGGTCAGATAACATGGAACAGACAAAACTCTGAGTGCCTCTGCTCCCCTTAGCTTTCAAATACCTAAGAAATAGGACCTTGATTATATGCAAAGTACTAAATCTAATCAAGTAGAAAAAGGATGGGTAACTTTTTATCTTGTTTAGTTTTAAAGCTTATAGTAAAACTTAAATTCAGAACACATGATTGTTTGATCTTTAGAGTTTGTACATTGTTATTAGCAAATGTCCAGTACAGGAGGGTTCTCTGATTGTCAGACTTTGTATCTCTAGTTATTCTGCCCCTTCAAGATCAACTCCCAAACTGCCTCCAGTGACAAAACCATAATGGGGAAATAAATTTAAATTCTAGGATAACTTAAAATGTGGAAACTAGTAACTACATCAAATGAGTAATTAAACAATTCTGGACTTTAAAGTAAAAACTGAGGATTAAGTTTACAGATCACGTGTATAATGCTTCACAAGGTACACTATATAAAAAAAGGCCCCTTGAAAATCTGATGACTCTGAGACCTCAAGGCTACCTGAGCTTATGCAACAGGCTTAGCAGGTTACACTCAATAACCTTAGTTTCCATATTCAAAAGATATCCATCCATGAAGAACTTTTTTTTTTAATTTTTTGTTTTTTTCGAGACAGGGTTTCTCTGTGTAGCCCTGGCTGTCCTGGAACTCACTCTGTAGACCAGGCTGGCCTTGAACTCAGAAATTCCCCTGCCTCTTCCTCCCAAGTGCTGGGATTAAAGGCGTGCGCCACCACCGCCCGGCATGAAGAACTTTATTTCTATTTTTCCTGAGTTTTGTTTCACATGTGCGAAATTTGTATGTGCAGACATGAGAAAGTGCTCATGGGGTAGGACTTTATTTCACTGCTGTCCTCACCTTTCTAGAATTTTGGTTCCTACAAAAATTATACAGGAAATATCTAGGTATAAATTTCTAAAATTATGGACCTCCAGATTTAAGGAGCTCTTCATTAAAGTGGGGCTGGCAGGATTAAAATAATCCATCATGCATGGAACTGAGAGGAGGGAAGGGAAGGGAAGGGAAGGGAGGGGAGGGGAGGGGAAGGGAGGGGAGGGGAGGGAAGGGAAGGGAAGGGAAGGGAGGGAAGGGAAGGGAAGGGAAGGGAAGGGAAGGGAAGGGAAGGGAAGGGAAGGGAAGGGAAGGGAAGGGAAGGGAAGGGAAGGGAAGGGAAGGGGAAACAGTAGAACCAATATTTTAAAAAGTGTTGGGCAGTATTCTCCCAAACAGATTAGAGTTTCAAGTCTCAGAATGAAGTTCCAAAAACAACAAGTATAATAGATACAGAGCAATCCAAATGTGCTCCAGGCAAAAGGCACACACTTCTGAATAATGGCTTTATATCCGAAATACAGCATTTATTACTATTCATTTTTAAAAACGGAGTAATAAAATATATAATAGTAACTAGCCAAAGTTTATTCTGAAGCATTTGAAAAAAAGGCACAAGTGATATAGAAACTGTGCTGCTATATTCTAATTATCTTGTTAAATCTCTTCACATCTTCAGAAACCAAGATATGTCAATGCAAACACACCAATCAAGTCTTCTCCTACTAACCCCACCGTGGCTGCTTTCTATACTCCCAAAACACTGTAAGAATCAAGAACATATGACTTAAATTGCTCATTGACTCAAAACATAACTGAGAATTTTTTTTGTGTGAAATATCCACTAATAAAAGGCTACAACTGGAACTAAGGTTAAAAGAACCAGCGAAAGATGAGCCCTGCCAGCAGATGGAGATCTGGAATTGGTACAGCAGTAAGGATGTTAACCATGTGTGCAGTTGGTTGTCTTCCCAGTAGCCCAGCCGAGTCTGTACCCTCCCTCCTGAGCAGCTACCTTAAGCAGAGTTCTACAACCTCCCTCACAGGCTTAGGGCCTTCCTGACTCAGTTACAACCCAGTAGACTGGACAGGAATACCACTTAGCAGGAGTGAGGAAGACTCAGAAGAAGGGAAAGAAAACGGAACAAATTCCGGAGCTCTCATATGGAAAAACACATCACCCTAAGTTGAAATAAAAAAGTACATTAAGGATTAGAAAAACAAAAGAAGTATGAGACCTTAATACCATACCACAGCATTCGCCCTCTATCTAAAGTAGATGATTTCACAAAAGTGCCACCACCACATTCACAGTAACCTTTCTTGTGGTGGCTGCCTTCCTGTTGTGTGTACTGCTCCTTAGACTGCCCCCCTTTTTGTAACATAAAGGAAATCAACTCCGTATGCGGACTTCGCTGTGACAAAAATGTAACATCCTACCTTGTTGTTTCCTGGTTTCTAGAGGACTGCTACTCAAATGGAGTCTTCCCATTTTCCGTATGCCAGAACCTGCTTTATATATGATGAAAAGTACACACAGGTAGGGCAATGCACATGTCAACTCTGTCCTCAGACAGACCTGCCCGTGTGTTAACTACAGTACGTGCTAGCAGCCACGGGTCAGAGTACAGAGCTAGACACGTACATTTTTTTCTTCTGTAAACAGTCTCGAATACAGAGAGCTAATCTCTGCTTCGCAGCCACGGGGTCACTGACTAAGTGGCTAAACTACTTACTGACATGAATGCAAAGATAATAGTACTGGCAAGGAGGTAGAGGCTTCAAATCACAAATGGAAAAGAAAAAGACCACCTAGACCGTGGCTCTTAACTTCAAAAATTATTCCTTACATTTAAAATGCCTTCTGCTGTTAAGTGCTCTTCACACATCCATCGTCTGTCATATCCACCTTAAAGCGTCCGGGACTGAAAACACTCTAAGACTGCTTAGTAATTAGGTTTGTAATGAGTCCACTGACACAGTTCTAGGCTTTCCTATCACGGTAGCCATGATCTCAGGACAGGACAGATATGGAGAAACACCCCCAAACGGAAGGCATATGCCTGGCTAGATTCATGGCGACTTAACACAAGTCAGAGCTGTGGGCAAGCCGGTGGGACACTTACTTTCTTCTTGACTGATGATAAGCAAGAGCCCAGCTCACGGTGGATGGTCCTTGTCCCTGGGTAGGCAGGTGGTCTTGAGTTATAAAAGAAAGAAAACTGACCAAGCCAGGAGGAACCACACTCCTCCCGGGACGCTGCCGCTTCAGCTCCTGCTTCCAGGTTCCTGACCTGGATTCCCTCAGTGATGCGTTTATAAGCTTTAAAGTACAATTAATCTCAAAGTTGCTTTTGGTTACAGTATTTTATCACAGCGATAGAAACCCTAATTGTTGTTTTCAAAGAGCACTCTGACTGTTCCATGGTGTGAATGTTGTGAATTAAGTGCAGAAGTAAGGGCCAGTTAGTGTCGAAAACTAGGGTAGGCCTGCTTGCAAAGGGAGCATGTAGAGTATTATAGAAAGGACCTTGGGTTCTAGAGCTACAAATGAACTTTTGTTAAAACCAGCCAAGTACGAACAAGATGACTCTCCTAGATGACCAACTGCCTTGGCCTCTTTGAATCTTCTTTTTGCAAAAATATATTTCCTTTGAGTTTTCCTTTTTCTTTAAGATTTTAAAACATTTTATGTTTCTCTCCCTCTCTCCCCTTCCCCTCTCCCCCCTCTCCTTCCCCCCCCTCTCTCTCTCTCTGTGTGTGTGTGTGTGTGTGTGTGTGATTTGTGTACAGGTGCCCAAAGAGGCAAGAAGGCAGCACTGGGTCCTCTGGAGATAAAGATGGCTATAAGCTGACCAAAATGGGTACCAGGAACTAAACCAGGTCCTTCCTGGACCAGGAAGATGATTCAGTGGGTAAATACACTTGAATCTGAGTTCAATCCCATCATCCCAGACAGTAAAAGGAAAAAAAATCAACTGTTACAATTTGTCCTCTGGCCTCCACAGGTGTTCTGTGGTACACACACACACACACACACACACACACACACACACACGTACATGCACATACAGACACAATCAAATAATTGCAAAAATAGGCAAATATACATAAAAAAAAACAAAATGAGAACTGGGTATGGTTCAGTGAGTAAAGTGTTTGCTGTTAAATCATGAGTTCAATCCCCACCAGCTATGTAAACATGTCAGAGATGCCTGTAATCTCAGCAGTGAAGAGCTGGAGACAGGAAGATCCCTAGGGATTCCAAGCCAGACAGTCTAGCCAAATCAGCAAGCTGCAAGTTCTGTGAAAAGACTGTCTCAAAACATAAGAGCGCAAGATCCAACATCAACGTTTCGCGTCCACACATATGTCTGCTTCTGTATAGATGAAGCAGATGATCCATATGAGCATGGATACATACAAAACAACAGACAAAAGACCCAATTAGAAAATAAAAAGGTTTATTATTTGTGCATATCTTCTTCTATATACGAGTCTCAGCCCCATATATAGCCCTGGAACTAAAAAAAAACTGGGTGAGGGGAGGAAATATCACACAAAATTTGGCAACAGTAAAGGTATCTGAATAAATGGTCAAAATTAAATTCAGACTGAAAACCAAACTGATAATGACGGTATGTTTTCCCTGGCAGAGCTCACCCACGTCTCATCAGATAGCATGTGCCCTTGGCATTGTATATGCCGCCGTACAACAGCAATAAATGCGGCCTGAATAGTGTGGCTTAGATTTTACTGTTATATGTTATGAACTAGGAGAAAAGTACAATTTCACTGCACAAAATTTTCTACTCTTAAAGAAGCATAAAGGTGAGCTGAGCTGAAGAGATGGCTCACAAGCTAAGAGTACTTGTTGCTCTTCCAGAAGACCCAGGTTTGATTCCCAGCACCCACACAGAAGTTTACAAATTATCTGTAACTCTAGTTCCAGGGGATCTAACAGTCTTCTGGTATCCCGAGACAACACATACACAACTGTGGTGCAAAAACACCCATACACATAAAATAAAAGAAATTGAATCAAAGGAGGAGGAGGAGGAGGATATCGAGATGGCGATGGAGAAGGAGAAGCAGCAGCAGCAGAATGGTTCTGTTAGAGAAAACAAAGCCATAATACTTTCCTATTACTCCTCATAAGGATCTAAATAATGTATCTTCTGTTAAATATATCTCGTGTTAATACACTATGTGTGAAATGTTTTATTTTTAAAATGCTGGTTGAGGTGCTGACTTGATCTTCATTAAAAGAAATAATTACATGAATTTTGGCTTGAGATTAGAACAGGGTTTGCTGAATTTCTGAAATAGCCAGGGGCATGCCACCGCTATTTCGTATGCGTCTATGTGAAGTGGCATTCTCAGCACTAAGAATTATAAAATCAAAATACTGATCACCTCAGATACTTAATTCACGTAAAGATAACAAGTACATCCATTTTCATTACATGTACAAATTTGCTTTTGTCTTTAATAAATAACTCCTATATATTATATATATCAATATATATCTATATCTATATATATATATAGATAGATACATATATCAAACACTTGTTCTAAAATAGATTTATCTCCACCTGTTTGCAATAGCACCAATATCAAAGGGATCTCATTTCCCCGCATTTTGGCAGTGTTTCTTTTCTTGACACTGGTGATTCTGCCTGGGGGAAAATGAAATCTGAAAGTACTATCACCTTGCATTTTTCCCAATAGCTAAAGATGATCAACACTGTTACAGCTATTTCTTGGTCATTTTACATTTTTCTTTTGAAAATCCTCTCATCCATTATCTATTATTAATTGGGTTGCTTGATTTTGAGTTTTTGGAGTCCTTTACATATTCTGGATTTTAATTACTTGTCAGCTGTGTAGTTGACAAATACTCTTTCTACACTGGGATTCTACTTCACTCAACTGACTGTTTCCTTTGCTGTACCAAAGCTTTTTAAGTTTTATAGGGTCCTATTTGTCAACTGTTGGCCTTAATTCCTGAACAAATGGAATCTTATTCAGAAAGTCTTTTCCTACATCTATATCTTAGAGGTCGATTGCCTATCTTTCAGGTTTCACGGTAAAGTCTTTGATCCACTTAGAGCTGATTTTTGTGCATGGTAATAGATATTAGCTTACTTTCAATCTTCTACATGTGGCCAACCTGTTTCCCAACACCATGTGTTGAAGATACCGTCTTTTCTGCAACATGTTCTGTTTGAATCTCTAAGATCTAAGGTTCAGGGATCATCCCAAATGATGGGGTGGATGGATGGATTGTGAGAGCCGGAGAAGCACAATATCGGCTGTGAGATAGTCTCTTCTATATTTGACAGCTATACCCATGAAATATCAACAATAGGGTAGCCTAAACAAGACCTACATGACAACACCTGCCAATGTACATGGGGAAAACATGACAGGACCCATCCCTAGATGAAGAACTCTATAGAGGCAGCTAATGGCGGCTGAGAGGGAGAATCCGTTTTTTTCCAGGGACAAGGCCACTGAGATAGACTGTCTAATCTTAAGTGATCACCACTAAACACATTTACATAGAAGCAACACTCAACAGTCAACAGGTTTTGCACACACATACAAATGCACACACATATGCATGCATGAACGTGCAATTAAAAAAGATAATTGAGAGTGAGGACACACTAGAGGAGTTGAGGGGGGAGGAGAATCGGAAATGATGTAAATATAGTTCTTGTGTATAAAATTCTGAAAAAAAAACCCTACCCAATATTTAAAAAAATAGCTTTATTAATGTTTTATTATCAGCAAATGTTAATTTATATACCTATATAGCCATGTGCCCTACCAGGTTATTACATTAAAAAGTCTCTTAGGTAAAAGAGGACTGAGTGGGCAAAGTTTAAGGCTTGATTTACTCTGCAAAGAAATTTCACACACACGACGATAGTCTAGAGGGGCTGGATGGTTGAGGGTTCTCTCCCTCCTTGGGTTAAAAGGAAGTGTCTAGGCTTCAAGTCACAAGTTTGGCAAGCTGAGGGAAAGAGAGCTAAGGCAGAGGAGAAACATCTTACCATTATATCTTCCCCCAAACCATCTGTAACAGGCAATCACCCACAGGAATATGAAATCCCTTTATAAATGCAAACTTAATACAAAAATATACATTCATACATTTTATGTGTAGTTGGAGAGAAAACACTGAGTTTTATCACTGTCCACGGACTTATAACAGGCTTATAGTCAATTCAAACACCACAAGAGCTATATTTTGGTCTGGTGCTTTCTGGCAGCCTCTAAATAGATTTAATAAATAGATCATACAAATAAGAGCTATTTTAATTGAAATACTAATGAAATATCAAAATGATAATTATTATCTATTAATTTGGGGTTTTTAAATTTTGGGTCAACGTTTTATACCTTGATAGCTAGAGCAATTGCAGAGTCCATGGAAGAAATGTCTGTCTTTGGCTTCCCATCCTAAATCTCTCTTCTAAGTAATCTCGCCTTCCTCACTACCCCACTCAAGCACTCTGCCAACTTACTAATCTGTTTTGGCAGCTTGCTTCTTCCAGTTAGATATTCTGACCAACTTACACCGTCTACTATTCTCAATCAATGAAATGTGTTGGCAGGCACTCAGAAGAGATAAAATAATGTCAAATGGGCTAGAGTTCACAGGCGAGACCTGGACACATGCAAAGAGCACTAAGTCCTGAAGCCAGAGTAAGGAGGACCATAATTTTGAGCTTAAGACACTCAAATTCTCCCAACTCCTTATCTGCTTGAAAGTATGGAGTACAAAAAGAAGTCTTTTCATTAATCCATTCTAGAGACTTAACACGGTGGTGGGGGTCAGCCCAGTATAAACACTGTCACAGAAATATCACACCATCCATCTGCTGTGTGTAAGAGTCAGTGTCTCCCTCCACCACGTGGGGCCTGAGGATTGGACTCAGGTTGTCAAGCATGGAGCAAGTGGCTTTATGTAACCAAGTCATCACGTAGGCACAAGACCTAGTTACATTAAAGTGGTTTGTTTCCTCACAACTGCCCCTCCCCACCTGCCCATCAAGGTGAAAATGGTGAATGAGACAGTGGACCATAGGTCTGCAATCCTTGCACTCAGCAGGCTTAGGCAGGAGGATCTCAGGAATTCAAGACCAGGTTAGGCAGGGTAAGACCCTGTTTCAAATAATAAGTAAATAAATAGGCCCTAATTCTATCTTTTCCCTTTGACTTACAGTTTTCTCTCAATGTGCAGTTAAAATTTCCCTTATTGGTCTGGTTCTTCTCAATTCAGTTCACATCTCCAAATATTCAACCTGAGAAGGAAGAAGGGCTTTTCCTCTACTACACCATAGGCAGTGAGTTTCAGGGACTGAATCCTGGTGCTAAGATCACAAAGCACCAGCTACAGGTACACACTGGCCAAAGTGCAAAAGGAGCAGCAGCGAGCCAACAAATTATATTAAAAGCGACTTAACAAAAACCTGGTTCCCGATGTGCAAAAAAGTCCACAAATAAGAATATTCAAATTGTTTTTGGTATTGCAGCTAAACACAACGGCATCAGTTTAAAATTTACCTGTGCCCTGGACTTCTCCCATTCCTAACCCAGCAGCTGTCTCCTATTAATAGGTGGTCACAAATGAAAAATTAGTTTTCTCCAACAGAGTCTCACTGGGGGTTATAAACCACTTTTAAGCCAGGCCCCATTCCCAGAAGTAGATGCCCCAAGACAAAATGAACTCAGTGGCATTTTTAGAGGTTCCCTGCCTCAGAATGGTTTGCCAGGACTTAAAAAAAAAAAACAAAAAACAAAAAACAAAAAACAAAAAACCTTACAGGTACTTTGCATATATACTATGGCTTCTGGTTTTATGTTTCTGAGGGACTTTTATGTATGCAAATGTGTGTCTATATGTGTTTATTGGCCTTTCTCTTTGACTCCTGTTCTTCTATTTGCTTTGTCCTATTCTGGTTTGTTTTCATATTACCTAATTTTTATTACTATTTAAATTAGTCTTTAGATTCCTATTTGCATCCTAATGAGAAAGATAATCAATGTTTATGGATTTGGGTAAGTGGGTATGTAGGAGTTGTGTGAGGGGAAACTCTACTCAGAATATACTGTATTTTTAAATATCTATTTTCAATAAAACAATTGCCTGTGCCACTGTTTGCTTTGGAAGCCATCGGAAGACAGGCTATCCGGGAACATCAAGCACTGTCCGCCAGACACACTGACCCGAACATATGCAGCATGTGAAACTGGCAATGTGACTGAGAAATTCAGACCTCCTTAATTTTAATTCAATTTCTACATATGATACTGAGCAAGGTAATATAAGTCTACATTACTTCTGGTTTTAGGATATATTTTTTATTATTGAATTATTTCTAAACAATTTTATAAAGCCCTAAGATTTTTCTATATCTTATACAAATTCATTCCTGAGTTTCTAAATAGTACAAAGCAGGGCTGGTAAAACAGCTCAATGGATACCTGCTGCCTGGTAAACTGAGTTTAATTCCTAGATCCCACATGTTTGAGGGGAAGAAGCAACTCCAAGTTGTCTTTGATTTCTCCATGCTCATTGTAACACATGCACAATTCACACCTGTACACACACAGATGCTTAGAAAGTTTTAAAATAAATAGTATTATGTTTTTTCAACATTATCCAGTGTAGCTGAAAATAACAAATCTGTAACATGAGCACAGCCTAAAGGAAACACTTCTGTTTTCACAACTGTCTTCCACGTGCTAAGTCAATCTTTTTCCTCACACAAAACAAATGAGATGAGTCGCAAAGAATTAGACCTGATCTCCAAAGAGAAATTACAAAACTTTATGACAAACCACATTGATTACTGAGGTAAGTTTCCTACTATTTTGTTTAGTATTCCAAATATAAATATGAGGAGGGAAAAGGTTAAGTTAGATAATTATAACATTTCAAGACAACCCCTAAAACACTCCTTACAGATCTGCAAGGTTGCTAATTATAAATACCGAGATTTGAGTTAGAGCATTAACAACCTAGGCCAGGTCACAGAGCATGAACATTCTAGCTAAGGTCTTGGCTTTCTGCTCTCTCTTGTTATGCAAGACTCCTACTCCCACTTGCATTTCATTTAGATTACATTGCAAGCCTACAACTCCTAGAAATCAGGCTCATCGGCTAAATACACTTACCACCAAGCCACATGCCTTGAGTTCATCCCCAAAGACAGGCATGCATGCACACATACATACAAACACACCAAATAAATAATAAATGTACTAAAGTTTCAATAAAAACCAATTCTGCAAGTTGTATTTGTAAGCTAGACGTAGTGGCCCATAGGAGTTCAAGGCCAGGCATTGGCTACATGAGAATCTGAAGTTACCATGGGCTACGTGGGACCTTATTTCATAAAAACAAAAACAAAATGGGCTGTGGCATACCTATAATACCAGCATTGGGAGGCAGAAGGAAGAGGATCAGGAGTTCAAGACCATTCTCTACTACTTGGTTCATAGCCAGCATGTGTTACAGGAGACATTGTCTCAAAATAACAAAAATTAATTAAAAATATAAGTCATAATTCATGAAAATTGAGTCTGCCAGCAGATTATAGCTATAAAAGAAGGGGGGGTCTAACGATGTCTATTGTTTTTGGATCCTTCAGACCTCCTCATACCCTAGTCTAGTGATCTCTACAAATAAAAGACAATGTGCCACAGGTATTAAAATCACTAGCCATCATGGTAAGGATGAAATTTTAAAACTTGACTAGAAATATTATAGTGGTTATTACTAAACTACAAATTAAATTTAGAAAGGGAATAAACACAAATGAAGAAACTTAGCTTCAAAAATTTGAAAGGTAGGACAAGTCCTAAACACTACAATCTAAGAACTCTAACCCTAACCCTGACTGGCATCATGGGGAAGTTGAGCTTCAGCGAATGGGGAGAGATCACAGAATTTTAGGTCCTGAAAGCCAAAGCAAAAACGAGAGTACCAGGAAAATATGAGGTTGAAATTCTCAATTAGAATTTTACAGGAAACTGCACAGCACAGGGTCTATAACCTAGTCCTTTCTCACAAGTCTCATATGTATATAATACATGTACACTACATTAAGGTCAATATTCCTGTTCACTTCCAGTTTATAACTAAATAAACATAATCACAATCAGATGTCAATAAGCATAAACAGAAAATCAGAAGTTAATAGAAGCACTGTTTCTCAGAATTACTGTGAGTCTTAGAGTGGTAAATATATTTTATGTCATGTGGGTGTTCCACAAAAATCATATAAGGACCCATAATTATAATAAAAGAAGCTTCTATTCCACGGACACATCATCTCAAATCCAATAATGCACTGTGTGTGGGGGTGGGCATGAGGGGAGAGTCCCTACAAGACTCCCAGCTGGCAGGGAATCAATCAGGATGAGGTTAATAAAACTCAGGTCAGCATGAATTTAGCAGGTCTTCTTCTTCTTCTTCTTCTTCTTCTTCTTCTTCTTCTTCTTCTTCTTCTTCTTCTTCTTCCTCCTCCTCCTCCTCCTCCTCCTCCTCCTCCTCCTCCTCCTCTTCTTCTTCTTCTTCTTCCAAAGATGTATTTATTGTTACACATAAGTACACTGTAGCTGTCTTCAGACACACCAGAAAGTGTCAGATCTCATTATGGATGGTTGTGAGACACCATGTAGTTGCTGGGGTTTGAACTGGGGACCTTCGGAAGAGCAGTCAGTGCTCTTAACCACGGAGCCATCTCACCAGCCCCGGGGCCAAAACTTCTTAAGACCTATAAGTTTATTTTCTTACAGACTTAAATACAGTAAGACTTTGGAGAAAAATTTCAACATAATCATCATAACAGAGATTTACGCATGGCTACATCAAAATTCCCTTGCAAAGTGCATCTCTTTAGCAAAGCACCTGTAATATTTACCATAAGAATGAGTTCTATTACCTGATTAACAGTGTTCAAGGTAAGGCTCTAAGGAGGAGGGATTCATAAAGATGGGTTCTATAGACTGAGAGCTTTGCTCAGGATATTGGGGGATCTGGATGGAGGCTGGCCTCCACAGAACAGCAAAAGCTGTTAGACAACATCCTATTAACATCCAAGAGAGACTCAGAGGATACCTGGTCCCCAAAATAAACTTATTTTTCAGTATCATTCTAAATAAACATAACCAGAGCATCAGGTTTGATTCATGACAATGAGCTTAAAAATGTTTGCAATACTAGAAGAAGGAAATGCTTCAGCAAATGATGGTAGTGGTAAAAACATAAAAATAGCATAGCATCCAACTCTCTGTCAAAAGCTGGGAAAATCTGAGCAGAAAATCGAATATGGATAACACTGGCTTAAGAACTAAATAATGAAATAAAATTGCATGAGTCGATACTGACACAAATAGTTAAATAAGTAAAGGAAAGGTATACCTAACTGCGCCTTAGAGAAAAAAAGGGATTAGAAATACAGGAGTGAGACTCCTTTGAAATAAGTCACTAAAACAATTATAAAGTGCAACATGTCCCCGAAATGAGGTCCAAAATCACCGAGGAGAAGTTTGAGGAGAAACAGGATATACAGAGTGCAAATGTGTCTCTTGAGACACACCTTATCGACAAAGGAAAAGATGAAATCCTTCAAGGTGATTATGATCCATGAGAACTTGTAATCAGCCTCTCACACCCTGGTATACTGACAGGATGCATTTAGACAGGCACTTCATCTTCCAGATACTGTTCCCCTAAAGCAGAGTTATCGATCTAGTCATGAGAAGGTATCAAACACAGAGAAGATGAACTGTACACATTAATGAACTGATGTTTTCTTTAATGTCAAGACCATAAATAAAACAAGGCTTCATATGTGTGTGTGTGTGTGTGTGTGTGTGTGTGGGTGTGTGTGTGTGTGTGTGTGTGTGAGAGAGAGAGAGAGAGAGAGAGAGAGAGAGAGAGAGAGAGAGAGCTGTATTAGTTACGGCAGGTACCACTGACTGCTCTGGACGAGACTGCCATGTTGTTTACCTACAACTATTTAACGGCCGGTACTCCAGTACCACGCTAACATTAGATGATCAGTTCTGTTAGCTGTGTTAGTTACGGCAGGTACCACCAACTGCTTACCGTGTTGTTTACCTGCAACTATTTAGTAACACTTCCAAATTAAGACAGGTAAGAAAATGAACAACATTTCTCAGCGTTTATATTGAAAGCATTGTTGATCATGAAGATATTTTAAATTCAAATCTGTATTAACTCAGTCAAGGCTACATTGTTGCAAAGTACTATTTTATAAAACAATAATATAAAACGTTTCATGAAACGCATACATTTATGATTAGCAGAAGCTGAGATGAAGTCAGTTGTGAGCCCCTCCTATAACCCAAGCTTCAGGGCATACCCTGGGACCTATGAGGGAGGTAAGTCCTGGCATCTGTTGCGTCTTTTCCTGTTTAAAGGGAAAGAATGAAGGAAGCAGTGGCAATTGTTTTTTGTTGAAAACTCAAGGGACTTCAGTGAACTCTTAGTAAAGTGGTAAGTATTTCTGACCTTTGGGGATCATTACTCAGCTTCCACAAGTGGAACTCTGAAGAAACTGAGCACAGATCTGTATCTATACTTGGAATCCAAGATGAAATGTATATTTACAGAAATGAAGAGCAAAGAAAGATCTCTACTGGAATGGACCCACTGCCTAAGGTGGCTACTTACTCACTGTGTGAATCAATGCCACACTGCCAAATGAATTCTATTTGTGGCTTAGATTTGAAGGTGGGGGTGAATCAGAACGGCACTACTAGATTTAGCCATGACAAGTTATACCGCTAGAGTTTAACTAGAAGTAGCCTGTTGCTCCCTAATGTTTCAAGTATGCATTTGACTTTAAGTATTTATCATAGGAGCTGTATTTGGATATATAAAACACAGTGTTTCTCTTCTACTGCACTCTCACAAAATGAACACCCCTGAAACAGGACTGGAGACGGGCCCATACACCAAGTAACTTTCCAGTGACCACCAGTTCTGGTATCCAATAATTCCACTGTATTCTAACTCTAACCTGTTGGCCATCGTGAAGGACTCAGTCCCATTACACAGCCCCTATTTCAGACGTCAATCCAAGTAGTAAGCTGTCACCTGTGCTTCCAAATGACTGGTTATAACTCATGTTTCCCTCAGCCTCTCTTATGTTGAATAAACACAGAAAGGTTCACTCTCTACTTATGTTTATCAGAACTAAAGGACATTGATAGCCAAGCGTGGTAGCGGGTAGCTATAATCCCAGCAGTTGGGAGGCAGAGCAAGGGGGAAGACTGCAAGTTCAAGGCCAGCCCTGGTCTACATAGCAAGTTCCAGGCAAACAACAGCTACAGTTAGACCCTATATAAAAAGCACAAGAGAGAACAAAAAGACAGTTGTTATAATGGCACAGATGAATGACAAGAAAAATACCTACTCACAGAGATGTCAAGTAGGGTCCTCAGGAAAACAGGCTTTAGCTTCTATTCCGCAGAGCTGAGAGATGGCCCCTTCTCTGAATGCCAGTGCATTTATCAGACAAGTGAATCTATCTGTTCAGGTAATACTGATTAACAAGTTTTATAGAGCTGAACCGCCAGTCTTCTTCCTAAGGTGGAGCTAAGCCTTAAATCTCTCATCTCTAGGCCATTCTGAGACCATGCCCATCCTAAGGCTACCTAGGAGCCCCACCCTAGGTCACCTCACTCACACAAACTGGGCTGGGAACAAACTAGGCACTCTGGTTGGGGCCAGAGGTATAATTCTGTGATGAATCTCTGAAAACTAACCCTATTAAGAATAACAAAAGACACAAAATCTCTGAAGATACTAAGGACTTGGGGGGGGTGAATCTCTGACTGGGATAAGGAAAAGATCAAATATATTTTGTATTGTGCCACAGTAACATCATATCCATGTTACTGGACAGGAGCAAAGACTTAGAGAGATTACAAATCTAAGTTAGATCACAGGGTGGAAAGGTAAGACCAGGGTCTCTTAGATTCCTCTACCACTGTAGGTACACATGGAAATAATGGAGAAATCTTATCTCCTCAATTTCTACTCTTCCTGCAATTGTATTCTTTCTGTGTTCATTAGTAATAATTTTAATAACAAAATTGTAGTTATTAAAAGATAAGAGGTTATAACTACAATAACTTTTACAATAAAAAAGTCACCCTAATTTAACTTCTATCCATGTACATGTAGAGCTGTGTTTTCTCGAGCAGGACCGGCCAGCTCTGTGTAACTTGAAATGTGGACAGTATGAACTTAGATATGCTGTATACAATATTAGTAAGATGTAGAGCAAATTTTAATTATAAAAATCTATCAATAGTTTCATATTGAATGCAATTTTAAATTATATTTAATATAGTATTTTATACACTGTTATTTGTAGAAAAATACAAATATGTTATAGTTTCCAAACAATATGTTGTCTTCTTTGCACCTCACAACTATGAACTTAACTGGTAAGAGAGGAGATGAGCTATTGACCTCCTAGAATCGTGTCCCTAGCACTTCAAATGTTTCTCAGGGCATGACTCCCATTTGTTTAATACTTACATAGTACAAAAGCTCAAACAATTAAATCACTTAGCATTTCCAGTGACAATACTAAATGTTCACAGCCCCATGTACTACTTTCCTAGAACTTCAAATGAACCATACAGGCAACCACTCAGGGTTCCTTTAGTAAAATATGGATCACGTTTACAAATTCCTTGTTCTCTGGTCTCAAGAAGAAATTGTCACATAGATGTGGAGTGACTTATTAAATGGTAGAAAAGGAACAGTATAGTTTATAGACCCTGCATTTTCCTATCAGTGCATATGTTCTTATCTCCTTCCTGCATGCCTTTACAGTGAGCTACTCTCAGGACTTGCAGGATATATAGAAAATATACACTCATGGACCGAGGAGATAGCCCAGTCTGTAGAGTCCTTGCAAACATTAAGGCTTGAGTTGTTATCTGAATGCTAGTGAGGCAGCAAAGGGCAGAGGTCGAGTCCCTAGGACTAGCAGATAAGCCATAAAGCCTACTAGGTGAGCTCTAGACAATAGTGTGAGATTCTCTGGACAAACAAGGCGATAACGCGGATGGGCTGAGAAAGGACGCCTGAGCTAGTCCTCGGCCCTCCCCCAGCACACACAGGTTAGGCAGAGGGAGAGAAGAGAGAGGATGGAGGATAAGAATGGGAGGAGAAAGAGGAAGTAAAGAGACAGAGAGACTCGGTGAACACCGATGCGAGTTCATAGTCCTTTCCTTCTAGACTCTAGATTCCGTTCCGTTCCCTACGAGCATGTGATTAAACTGCCTACCTTGAGGCAGCTTGCATGTGAGCGTGAGAGTGGCTATAAAACACGCTTGCACACTAAAGTCCACTCCTTGTAATTATTGCAGGGATAGGAAGAGTTTAAGTCAAACTAATGGAATGATTCATGAAAAGTGAAATGTTCTCTTCTTTTAGAATAACAGTAGTCCCTCACTTCCTACGCCTTCTTTTCTCCAGTACAATCATGATGGGTCAGGAACCAGGCCTGTCTCTGACACTAGGCAGGCAGTATGGACACATAGGGTCATAGGGTCCTTGGGAATCTTCCTCTTTCTCTGAAGGATGATCACCTGGAATGCCTTCAGAGGGAAGTCACAAAACTTAATGCTTTCTAGAAACCTACCCTTTACCCTGCAGGATAGCTTGAGGGACTTAGGACAGGTTAGTTACTGGATGCTCCCTGGCCTTAATTTCTAGCCATTTCCCCCCAGGCTCAATACAAATTCAGACCTCACCCCAGGTTCCATAGGTTCTCTGATCTCACCAAGACTGTATTCACCCTTCCTGAGAAACTGCACATACCAGTGAGGTTAATCATCACTGGAGCAGGAGAAATAATCTTGGTCAGCACATCTCCACTCACATCTAGTTTAAATAACTAGTATACGACCACCTTTGAATGATTCTCTAAACACTTCATGTGTCTTTATAAGTAAATGAATTATGAGCTCAAAATCTCTCAGGGACTTCCCAGCCAATGGGAAATGACTGTAAGGCAAAGACAAAAAGTAACGATAAAAGTTAAGACTCAACTATCCACAAGAAACCTTTCCCGTATTATTTTAGTAACTATTGTAATAAGCAGGTCAATTTTTAAAGTTAATTATTAAAACTCAACAGCTTGGTGTGACGGTGTCCTGCAGTAGCCCCCGTGCTGAAAAGACTGACACAAGAGAACTGTTTGAGCTCGAGTTCTTAGCCAACCTGGGAGTCATAGAAAGACCCCTCCAGCGGAAAATTAATAAGTAAGTGAACGGACAGCTAAATAAATGAAAGTAGAAAACGGACAAGAGTAATCAGAATGTATTTCATCCACGCATGCAATTGTCAAAGAACAAAACATAATACAAGTAAGAATCAACTCTCCACAGAAAGGTTCTAAAGGGAGTCCAGTAAGCAACAATACACCTAAAACTGACAAACTTTAGGCCCGGGGGTGGGGTGGGGTGTTAAGAACAGGCTGTTCAGTCCCCTTGAAAACGTCTCTGTGGTGCTGACTCTCCTTCAGACAGTTTAATCTGTCCATTCAAGATCTCTTATCCTTTCCAAACACTCGGAGCAAAAAAGGGTTGGACTTTATCCTCCCGCTATCACCGCCCCGCACAAGTTTCTGGAGAAAGAGAAATGTCAGTCCTTGTTTCCTCCTCACTTTCACAACCCACACCACTTTCTCGCCCCCACGCCGCGACCCACAGGGCGGCCCGCTCGCCCACGCGGCGCCTGGCACACTCCCGGGGCTTCCCCGCACTCCGCTCACCTCGCTGTCCCGGGCGGAGCAGCTGCCGCGCCGCCCAGACTAGCACGCCGACCTGCACACGCTCGCTCGCCCGCCCGCAAGGAGCGTCTGCCCGCCCCGCACGGGAGGCCGAGGCCCCGCCGCGGTGACGTCAGCTCGCGCCGCCCCGCAGCTGGCGCGCAGGAGAAGCCGGTCCCAGGAGCAGCTGGACACATGTGGGCGGGGGGCTTCCTGCGCTCCAGAGGCGCGCCGAGGGCGGGCGGAGAGCCCGGGTCAAGGCAGAGGCGAGGCGCTGCCCTGGAATCAGAGGCCTCAAAGGAAGATACACTCGGAGTACCTTCACCCTTGTGAACTTGGAGGAACCTCAAGATACCGAAGATGCGATTTAGGCAAATTACTATTATAATTGTAGCAGGCTGGACTTTGTGTGGACTCTCCCAGGATTTACAGAGATGGGATAGATGAAAGAAGAGGCGCTGCTCCTAAAATCATCTTAGGTGGATGGGCAGAACGCCATAAAACAAACAAACAAACAAACAAACAAACAAACGTATAAACTGGAAGACACCAGCAATGGCTGCAGTTTTAGGGTTTCTATTGCTTTGATGAAACACTATGACCAAAAGCAACTTGGGGAGAAAAGGGTTTGTTCTGCTTACACTTATATACCATGGTCAATCACTGAAAGCAGTCAGGGCAAGAACTCAAACAGGGCAAGAATCTGGAGGCAGGATCTGATGTACAGGCCATGGAGGAGTGCTGTTTACTGTCTGGATCACGGTTTGCAAAGTTTGGTTTTTGTTTTTGTTTTTTTTTTTTCTTTTCTTTTTAATAGAACCCAGGACCACCAGCCCAGGAGTGTCTCCTGCCTACAATGGGCTGGGCCCCACCCATCGACTGCTAATTAAGAAAATGCATTACAGGTTTGCCTACAGTCAGATATTAAGGACACTTTTTTTTCCAATTGAGAGCCCCTCTTCTCAGGATTCTAGCTTGTCGCAAGTTGATAACAAGATAGCTCAGACACTTGACCCATTGTGAGCCTGACACACCAATACAACACTATTTAACAATAACTTTTCAATTTTTTAACATTCCCAAGATCTTAATAATTATGACAATATAAAACATAAAAGTCGAGTAGTCTTTACAAATTCAAACAATTTAAAAGTTCATTCATTCTTTTTTTTTTTTTAATCTAAAGTCTCTTCAAGTGTGTGTGCTCCTTTAAAATCAAAACAATTTCAGTCCTTTCCCTTTTTGTTTGTTTGTTTGGTTGGTTGGTTGGTTGGTTGGGTTTCTTTGTTTTGTTTTGTTTGTTTTGCTTTTTGATGTTTTTTGAGACAGGGTTTCTCTGTATAGTCCCAGCTGGCCTCAAACTCAGAAATCCTCCTGCCTCTGCCTCCCAAGTGCTGGGATTAAAGGCATGCACCAGCAGTTCAATCCTTTCTTATTCCAAGAAGAAAATATCAGGCACAATCACAATCAGATCAGAGGAAAACCAAAGTCCAACGGTGTAAGGCTCAGTGCCAGGCTCCTGAGATGCATGTCACGGAAGGTCTTCTGGGCTAGTCCAAAGGGCTTGCCATCCTACACACAGCTTGTCTTGTAGGCTGTCCACTCTGGGGCTGCTGCTGTCCTTGGCAGTCATCCCATGGCACTGGTGCCTCAAAAACATTGGAGTCTTTTTTACAACTGGACTATATTTCACCCCTGACTTCTCCTGGGCTCTCTTCTAGGACTCCAGCCCGGCCACCAAGTACCAAGCCACAGCTTCCTTCCATGACCCTTCCGTGCCTTCAAAACCAGTACCACCTGGTGAGTACTAGGATCTGCTACCTGATCTGATACTGAGGCAAACCCCGACTATCTCTGGAGCATAGCTTCTGTATTCCAGTGTGCTGAAACACTTCCAAGTGGGTCTCACCTCAATGGTGCTGGGTGAAATTTCAGCTAATTTCTCACACCCAACTACCCGACATCAATTGTCTTTGTGAAGCAAAGGTTTCACTGAGTGTTTCTGGTACCCTGTTCTTCAACCCCACCCAGATGACCAGCACCACAGATTCTTAATTCAAAGTAGCAAATGGCCCCAACAGTCTTTAAACTCCCCCCTCCCCCCCAACTTCGCTAGCCATGACTCAGTCTAGCCAGGATAGCTACTAACAATGTTACCAAGAAAGTTGTGATTCCTTTTTTTGGGTTCTCAGTTTCTGTGGTTTAAATACAAAACAAAACAACAAACAAACAAAAACACCGCCAAAACAATGGGGTAAGCAAGCTGAGGCTCAGCGTCTGTTGATAGAAGGCGTATAGGAGGGGGATGGGGAACAGGAAGGAAAGGAAGAGGACAAGCTCTCCCCCTTTCGCATGAGTGGTAGGTAGGGTGTGGAGTGAGCCCCATGGGTCTGAAAAAACATGCTTGGACTTTGCCAGTATCTGGAAAAAAGAAAAAGAAAAATGAAGAAAGGGGAAAGGTCAACCGTGTTTCCAAGGGAGAGGCTCTGTGAGGAACCCTACTGAGTGGGAGGGGCCCTTCTGGAACAGACACATACACTGTTTCTTTTTTTGCTCAGTTTTTTTAAATTTTTACTTTTTAATTTTAATTTTTTATTAAACTAACAATTTATTTTAAAATATACAACTCAGCATTGACTTAAATTTAAGTCATCAAAATAATTTATAATAGTTAAATGCCTCTTAAATATACAAGATATCTTCTGAAACTAAAAGTAATATGCACTCAACCAGTTGGTTTTTTGTTGGTTTTGTTTGTTTGTTGGTTTTGGTATTTTTGAGACAGGGTTTTTCTGTATAGCCCTGGCTGTCCTAGAACTCACTCTGTAGACTAGGCTGTCCTTGAACTCAGAAATCTGCCTGTCTCTGCGTCCCAAGTGCTGGGATCAAAGGTGTGTGCCACCACTGCCTGGTACTCGATTAGTTTTTAAAATCTATTTGGAACATTAAACATGTTAGAAGTATAAAAAAAAAAACTCCTATGAAATACTCTATGAAAGGAAATTGTGAAAAGTTTCTGATTAAACAGAAACTGTTTCATCTCCAAGGAAGAATACTCAGTGTAACTGTGGCTTCATAGAATAAACTGGGCAGTGTTCCTTCCGTTTCTATTTTGTGGAACAGTTTGAAGAGTATTGGTATTAGGTCTTCTTTGAAGGTCTGATAGAATTCTGCACTAAACCCATCTGATCCTGGGCTTTTTTTCTTTCTTTCTTTCTTTCTTTCTTTTTTTTTTTTTTGATTGGAAGACTTTTAATGACTGCTTCTACTTCTTTAGGGGTTATGGGACTGTATAGATGGTCTATCTGATCCTGATTTAGCTTTGGTATTTGGTACCTGTCTAGGAAATTGTCCTTTTCATCCATATTTTCCAATTTTGTTGACTATAGGATTTAGTAGGATCTGATGATTTTTTTGAATTTCCTCAGTTTCTGTTGTTATATCTCCCTATTCATTTCTGATTTTGTTAATTTGCATACTGTCTCTGTGCCTCTGGTTAGTCCGGCTAAGGGTTTATCTATCTTGTTGATTTTCTCAAAGAACCAGCTCCTGGTTTAGTTGATTTTTTGAATAGTTCTTTTTATTTCTACTTAGTGTATTTCAGCCCAGTTTGATACAAGAACACTGTTTCTTTAAGGGATCAACTGTTGCTCCCATCTCCTTGGCAGCCCACCTGGATTAGCTGTTATGGGAAGAGATAATGGTAAGTAATGATCTAATCTTCGAAGCAGAACAGAATGTCACATCTCCGCCCAAGGCCAGAGCTACGTCATTCTTTGACCAAGACTATGTAGCTTGGCCTCAACACCCTAAAGCCTCCACCATTTCACATGCTATTTTAGATTCCTAGGAGTAACAAAGCTGGTGTCCACTTTTCTAGTTTGACCAAGGAAATGGGAGGTGGATTCTAAATTAACCATGACTTCAATGTCCCCACAAGCCTGGCAAATCCGGACTAGCTACCTAACAACAGTTTCATTTTGGGTCAAAAGCAAAGCAGGGGTCTTCCACACTGCATATCTAATCTTAGCCCAGAAAAGACACGGGTAAAATTTTCTTAATTTATTTTTGGTTTTCCTAGTTTTTAAATCACTGTGTAGTCTTGTGCTTAAATCGAACATCCCAAACTAAGGTTGGATATCTTAGAAATGTGTTTTAGTTTAATTTTTAATTATGTGTTTGCGTGTTGGGGGTGTGTGTATATCTGTTCCATACACTGAAGTTCCAGAAACCGGGCCCCTGGAGCTAGTTTTGTGTTTCCCATGGGTGCAGGGAACCCGTCTAGTCTTCTCCAAGAACAGTATGCACTCTCAAATACTGAGTCATCTCTCTGACTCCCCCTTCAATTATCCTCAGAAAGATTTTAAATTTTTATTTGAGAAAAATAAATGCATGATTAACTATCACAGGGTCATAGTACAAGAAAAAAGTTTGTACACACTTCATCATTGATCAAGTGCTGAGTTCATGAATTTCTATCCTTTGGACATCAACAGTTCGGTACACACATTGCATTTTTTTTGTCACTGGGGTAAAGGTCCCTTTTTCATGTCTTGGTCTTGTTAATAAAAGAATTAAAAAATGGACTCAGGAGGGAGCTCTAGGATGACGTCATTGGAGTTAGAGGAATAAACGGGCCAAGCAAGCTGGAGAGCTCTACACCATCAGGAGAAAGGGGAAAATGCTATGCTTTTTGGATGTAGAAGTAAAGAAAATGGCCAGGTCATCGGATGCGTGCCTATTTCTGCATGGGGGAATGGAAGAAATCAGAGAGAGTTAGTGTTTTTCCAGATCAGGGCAAGGATGTAACCATGCTAGTGGGAAAGAAGACACTCTAAAGAGACACTAGTGGCCATTCCTTTGTTTGTCAGACTCTTGAAACAATGGTTCCCCAAAATTGGACTTTCCCCAGAAATCTCATTTTGGGAATAAGCAACGGCTGAAGCCTGGTACTGGCCAGCGGAGGACGAGACTGCACACATTCTCCCTTGTCGGACCTTGCAAGTGTCTGCATCCCAGAAAATGGTGGGCCAGTGATTGACAGGACTAAATTTGACCAGGACTACTTAGTTTTGCTTACCCCTTTCCCTTCCATTTACACCTAAACTTCATGTCAGGACCCCAAAGATGGAACTGCTGGCGAGGGGTGTGTGTCACTGCACCTGCTTTTTACCTTCATCTTTCCTTTGTTTACATAGTGAATAGATTTCCTTTTTTTTTTCTGCTTCCCACTGTTGTTTCTTTCACTACTTATTGGCCAGCCCTGTAAGAGCTGCCAGGGCCCAGGCTCTGACCCTAATGACTCTCTTAACAGCAGACTGAAGGTTTCCTCTAGGTCCAGGGGATAAGAGACAGAGTGGGAAAGGGATGTCTTAGTGATTAAGAGCACTTGATGCTCTTACTGACAACCTAGGTTTGGTTCCTTGTATCAACATGGTGGCTAACAGCCATCCATAACTCCAGGGGACCTGCCACCCTCTTCTGAAGTCTTAGGGCACCAGGCATGCACCTGGCACAATATGTACCTGCAGGTAAAACATTCGAACACATAAAGTAAAAAGTAAGTCAAAAATGTAAGAGTGGGTTAAGGATAAAGTTAGTTTTCTGAGTTAGAACTCAGAAAGAGAGCCTAACTCAGAAAACAAAGGCTAGGTAAGGGAAACTCCTGTTATCTACACCAAAAGAATATTATCTGATGCTGACCAAGCTACTGACCTGACCAGTGAGTATGGAAATAATAACAGTGACTAGAGCCTCTGGAGTATATCAGTGCATCTTAGAAGCATAGCTATCCCACGTTTGATTTTTGTCCTCAGGTATATCGTACTTGTCATCTTTTGTCTGTATGCTGGTCTTTAGATCATAAACCAGGAGATTCTTATTGCAGGTGTTCTCATCCCTGTCAAAGCAAGGGAACATACTTGCCATCTAAACCACAAGGATGTCATCAAACGCTGGCCAAGCTCTCTGGAAAAGGGGCTACAGACCATCAAGTACTTCAGAGGACACCACCCGATTAGTAAGAATACAGATCATCAACCACACCCTTTGGTTTTTTGTTTTATTTGTTTTATATTTTTTTATTCGATATATTTTTTATTTACATTTCAGAGGATATTATCATGATAGCATTCACATGTTGATGATCCAAAGGGAGTGGAGATACCTGATGTCTACATCCAAAAGAACTTTATGGGCCATGGGCCTTGGGTCATTGTATTTGTAGCAGAGAAAGAAGACATGAATATTTACATGCCCCAGCTGCCTACAGATGGCCTTGTCTTCTTGTTCTATGTGTACAAAGCCACATTAAAGAGACTGGCAGTGTCTGGTGTCACAGACCTCCACTCTCTAACATATGGCCTCTCTTCTGTGTTACCTAGGAAGTCTCATGGTAACAAGGCCCACTATTAGGACTAATGCTGAATGTGGAAACATCAGTTGCAAAGAGCTGGGGGAAAAAACCATTCATTACTTTACTTGGTGCTCATGTCCTGCCTGACTTCTAAGGATTTGATTTTCCAGTAGGGCTTCTCCTAGTACTGAGAGCCTCTGCCTTGTCATTTGTACTGCCTACAAATATGTGTCTCTTCAGTATTACTGCAACTTAAAGAAAATACTAGAAGATCAGCTATATGCAAAATTTTGTTCCCCTCGTTTTATTTACAGCTATCACAACCTCTTTGGTACTTTTCTAAAAAAAAAAAAAAAGGAGGAAAGAAGAAAGAAAGGAAGGCAAGCAAGCAGGCAGGAAGGAAGGAAGGAAACAAATAAACAGAAAAGAGTGGTGTTTAGATAGCCCAGTGGTAAAAGCCGCCCCTAAGCCTGATTTGAATTTGATCTTAGGACCAGTGTAGAAGCAGAGAACTGATTTCTAAACATTGTCCTCTGGCTTCCTTGCAAGCACACCCTGCCCCATATTGTATAGTATAATAAAAAAATTAAAGTACATACCACTTAACTCTGTGAAGAGACAAACTCAGATCCCTCTGTAACTATAGCCAGCCAGGTGCTGTGACAGATGCTATCCTGTCCTTCCTTCCTTCCTTCCTTTATTCCCTCCCTCCCTCCCTCCTTACTTCCTCCCTTCCTTTCTTCTTTCCTTCCTCTCTCTCCCCCAACGCCCCCCCCAGGCTGGCCTCAAACTTGCTATGTAACCCAAGAATTATGTTGACGTTCTGACCATTCTTCCTCTACCTTCCACCAGTTGAGATTATAGGCATGCACCACACCCAGTTTTAAGTGGCACTGGCAGCAAAACTCCCCAACTGAGCTACATTCTCAGTTAGAGAACAGTGGAGTTCTTTTTTTTAATTAAATTAAATTAAATTAAATTAAATTAAATTTGTGTGTACATACACGTATGCCATGATGTACATACAGAAGGTCAGAGGACAGCTTACAGGAGTCATTTCTTTCCTTCCACCATGGAGACTCAGGGAATTGAATTTGGATTATTAAGCATGATAGGAAGAGCTGCTGAACCATCTTGCTGGTTCAAGGAAAGTGTTCTAATTAGGGAAAACAGAAAGATTAAATGAATGGACGGTAACTAATGCTCTTCCCTGAAGTTGAAGCATCTGCTGGAAGTGGCTTAGTTTGCTTTTTATTCATGGCGTCTGACTCATATTTAAATAACACAGTAAGGCTAGTGTGCTTTAGGTCTCAGAAGCAGGCCTTAGAAAATTATATCTTCTCTCTCTCTCTCTCTCTCTCTCTCTCTCTCCCTCCCTCTCTCTCTCTCTCTCTCTCTCTCTCTCTCTCTCTCTCTCTATCTCTATCTCTCTCTCTCTCTCTCACACACACACACACACACACACACACTAATATTAATTATTTGAAATTCTAATCTTATTTTTCTGATGTCTTGTCAGCAAGTATGCAAATGAAAAATCCTATTTGGTACATGTCTTCACCAGCCTCTATTTTAGGCTCTAGAAAGGAGCAAGGAATTAGAACTGTGGCTTCTCTTTGCGGTTTGATTTTGTTGTGCAGTGCTGGAGATAGAACCCAGGACATGCTAGACAAACATACTCCACCACTGATCTACACCCCCAGTCATAAAATATATTTCAAAAATAATCCCATGCCATACCAAGCTACAAAGGCACCCAGAAAGAGCTGGACACGGGCCTTGCTTCGTCTCCTCACCTTAGCTACCACTGAGCCATGCCATTTACCCAGTCACATTTCCACAGGGCTGTTCATGCTTCCGCTGTGCTTATGCAATTGAAGTCTCCACAGAAAGATAAAGGGCATGGTCCAGGGAGCTTCAGGACAACTGAACACACAGAAACCTCATCTGCATGCTGAATGGGTACTGCACCCCAGCTACACAGGGACGGAAATCCCATGCCTGAGATCCCTGCAGATATCACTTGATATGTATCTCTTCATCTGGATGTGTACGTATAACATTTACGATATCCGTTTCCTCAACTCAGCTTAGCCAATGGAACAAATGAAGGGAACCTGGGTATGGAGTCATGGGAACTTTTAGCCACTTAGTCTACAGCTTCGACACTACAGACTCTCAGCTGAATCTGAAATAGAAGACACCAGGAAAACTGAGCCCTCAACCTCTGGAAACAGAGTAACGGTGTCTCCAGGGTCAGAACTAAAACTGACTAGAAGAATCTAGCTTATATCTGCTGAGGAATTTGTGGCTACCTTACTGGTAGAGAGAACCCATACAGGTTTGAGGTCACTGAAATCTGTGCTGATTATTATTCAGTGGAAAGGGAGAACAAACACAGTTTGTTTCCCAGTGGATTGTAAAATAGTGGATTGAAGAAACTAGCTGGGCGCTGTGCCTCCCCCTTTAATCCCAGCCTATATTTACTTTCTACTATTGTGACCACAAACCCGGTGACTTAAAGTAACACAATATCATCTTACATATCTGTAAATCATAAGCCCAATATAGAGTAATCTTCCAGACTAGGATAAAGCTGTCAATCTAGGTTTTCCTTTCTAGAACCATTTCAATCTCATAGAGGTTGCTTGTACTCCTCGCTCATGGGCTCATGCCTCCATCTTTAAAGCTATAACACAGCATCCCTCTATGTGTTCCTGTTCCCCATCCCTCACCCTTATAGCTGTTGCTTTCTTACACTTAAAATGATAAATAGCCTTGAACTCACCTCACTATATAGGCTAACACACAGATCCTCTGGGGATTAAGTAGCAGACATTTTGGGAAGGCATAATTTTTGCCTATCACAAGGGCCTAAAAAAAATGGAAGGGTTGGGACTGAAGAGATGGCTTAGCAGTTAAGAGCACTGACTACTATTCTGGAGGTCCTGAGTTCAAATCCCAGTACCTACATAATGGCTTACAACCACCTGTAATGAGATCTGATGCCCTTTTCTCATGTATCTGAAGACAACTACAGTCTACTTACATATAATAAATACATAAATCTTTTAAAAATTTGGAAGGGTATACAAATATAGGAAGCATCTAGGACTCACTGAATTGGGAGGAAGATTAAGTGAAGATATTTATGATAAAAGTGAGATAGAAAGGCAATTTGGGAGCTTCTCCTATCTGGCAGAAAGCAAAGCTTTTTAGGAATAAAGCTCCCATTAATTTCTTAGGAGAAAATCCTCACCAGGAAGGGGGTTAACCACGCCTACTTGAATGACTGGCTACATGACCAAACATCATAGTCTGTGGTGCCTACCGCCGGTTTCTCTAAATGCTCATTTTTTCCTCCATAGAAGCTCTTTCTCCACATCCTTTCTCCACTTAAGTCTGCATACAAATTCCTCCCTCTAGCTGTTCAGAAATGGCTTTCATTTGCATGCCCCTGTAAGCATGTAGCCACATCTTCATTTCCTGCCTGTTATTTAAACTGTGTACTATAGGATCATCTGTAGGTTCCCAAACAAGAGACCAAAATTGGCCAAGAAAAAGTTTTTCTCTTACCACTAATAAATCACATAGGAAGACTACACAGCCTTCCAGAGGCCCTAATGCATAATGGTATGAAAACTACACAGAGCACAGATTTGTCTTTCACAGAGATGTGAAGGTAAATAGGATTGAAAAAACTCCAAGAGGCGCACAACTGAATGCCAAGACAGCGAAATAAAGAAAATAGCTGGGCTTTGTTATATTCGCTTGACAAACTAAAGTCATGTGGGAAGAGAGACTTTCAATTGAGAAAGCATTCCCACAAGATTGGCCTGTGGGAAAAAATATGGAGCATGTTCTTGATTGATGATTGAGGTTGGAGCTCAATGTGGCTGGTGTCACCCCTGGGCAAGTGATCCTGGTTGCTATCAGAAAACAGGATGAGCAAACCACAGAGAGCAAGCCAGTGAAGAGCACTCCTCCATGGCTTTTGCCTCCGTTCCTAATGGCAAGTTCCTTTTCCATCTTGAGCTCCTGCTCTGACTTGCTGTGAAAGTATACGAAAGTATAAGCTGAATTTATCCTTTCCTCCACAACTTCCTTTTGGTCTTGGTGTTTTAATCACAGCAACAGAAACCTGAGACAGTGTAGTTCTACTGATGGGTAAGGCAATAGAGCAGCAGAGAAGGAGATTGAATAAGGGAATGTGCTTTGTTGTCCTAGGGAAATGAAGTCAGGGTTAGCCAGATGGAAAGAGGCACACCGAGGGTCCCTGGAAAGCTGAAGCAGCTCAAGAAGTTTGAACCCAGCACATAGACTGTGGAAATGGAAGGCAGGTATATTTGTTTTCTCTCTACAGATAACAGATAAGTACCTTAAAACAACACCTAGCTCTCAAGTCTGACCATCAGGATTTCACAATACGTTAGACCTCAGGGTACCATAAGGCCAAAGCAAAATGTCAACTGGCCAGACTTTAAGTGAAGATTCTTATTGGACTCATCCCTCTGATTTTATGACTGAGCCTCATATGATTTCACTGACTGACAACTCGGGCTACCTCATATCCTCCTTTTTCTATGTGAGACCTCCCCCAAAAAGACCTTCTCACAGCAGAGTGAATCTTTTTTAAGAATAAGATAACATCTGTAAGGGTGAATGCTTGCTATAGTGCATCTGTAAAGGTCAGAAGACAACTTGCAGGAATTGATTTGCTCCTTCCACTATGTGGTTACCCTGCATTGAACTCAGGTTATCAGGCCTTGTGGCAGTCATCTTTGCCTACATAGCCATCTTGCTGGTCCATGCCGAATCTCTTAGAAACTTTGAAACAATCCCTTTCCTACCTTTTAAATGGCTCATATAAATGAATCAGGCCCCTCAAGCTCACTGTTTGGGAGTCAACTAGTTTGATTATAGGGAGTTATATATCTTCACTGTCTATTGAAGAACTCTGGGGGAAAGAGAGCCATTCCCTTCAGAAGTGTAGCCACTGGTGAATATTCTAGTCTCCATTTTGGGCTTTGGGATTGAAAGCCTCATGCCACTTCTAGTTCATTCTCTCCGCTTCATTCTTGTGCACTAACTGTGATCTTTCTCAGCTTCCTGCTGAGACCACTATGCCAAACTGACCTTACTTTATGTTTAGATCCCATTTTAAAGATAGGCTTAGGTTTTGACATCTCCTCAGCTACAGACCTTGGAGAAATCGGGTGGTCAATGGTCACTGCACTATGCCAGAGGAAGAAAACATCTTACAGCTGCCAGAGATTCACCTTGGCAGACTGCCCAGGTTACGTGAAAAATCCCATTTGCCTTACTTCTTCCCCTGCCTGTGTAAATTCCCTGAGAAAATACAGTTTTTGGGGCCTTGAACAAAGTTGGTCTTGACCTCATTCTTCGTGTCTTTTATCCTTTCCTCTGCCCTTCTCTCCTAGGGTCACCCATTGAAACCCCCCAAGGGCTGGGGCAATTGGTGCCTGGCATGGGGCCCCTTCCTGAGTAAGGATCACAGACAGTGTTGTCTTCGGGAGTGGCCACTCATTATTTGGAACCACCCACTCATCAGGTCGTGGATGACAACCACAGAAGCGCTCGTCTGTGGGAGATCCAGGGTAACTGATGACCACAGAAATGCCTGTCTGTGGGAGATCCGGGGTAATTCAGACAGCAAATTATGGGACAGGAATTAAGTAAAGCAGGAAGCTTTTCTTTATGGCCTCAAAGAGGCCCTCAAGGCATGAGAAATAAGGGTTAAAAAGTAAGATCTTTATAAATGTTTTATTTTTATATAAAATAAAATAAAAATACTAAAAAACAAAAAACAACAAAAATAAAAAAAACAGATGCTAGAAAAATTCTTAGCTCAAGTATATTTATACTGTGCATGGCTCTCAGAAGTAGAAATGGCAAACATATAAATGAAAAACTTATACATCTTGAAGAGGAATTGGATAGGTTGGAAAAGCAAGGTGCTGGGGAGCAACTAACAGTAGTTGCCACTGTGCCTCCTCTTCCTTCTCTGGCAAAATTCCCAGAAGAAGGAGGAGATAAAGAGTTAGATCTTGAACAAGGGAGAGAGAGAAAGAGAAAGAGAGAGAGAGAGAGAGAGAGAGAGAGAGAGAGAGAGGGTAGGTTTCAGAAAGGCAGTTGTTCCATGTCTGGGATGTTGTATCAAAAGAAGGAAAATGGTTAAAAGCTATTTCATAGCTCTCCTGGGGACGAGAGGAAAGCGGGAGACGTCCTGCTTCCTCTCTAGATCCCACTGGAGATATCCTTAGTTCTGGTTAGGATGTCTGGATTTCTTTGGGACATCAAGTTCTCTTTCCTCTCTATTGTCTGTCCTTGGTGCACCATATGTCTGTCCATATGTCTGTCAATTTATGTTTTGTTTTTGTTTGAATGATTGTTGTTTGAATGATTGTTGTTGAAAAAAATGGTTAAAACTTTATCTGCTGGCCATCCACCACTTGATTTAGTTTAACTTGTTTAAAAGGCAGTCTCAATTTGCACAAGACAAACTAATAAGTTGCCCTCCACTATGGCTGGGATTCAAGTGCAGCTGGAGAAGTCCTGCTGGGGGCTGATTATCTACGCAAGCCACTCTTAAAGGGGCCAATAGCTTTTCAACATCTTTGGTAAGAGAGCTGTTTTTTCCTAGAAAAACCTCTGTGATTGTGTTTATTGGGTTCAACAAGTGACAAGGTGTTTTTCTCTTGAAATTATAGTTAAAAAATGTAAGAAACTTTTGTCTGGTTTAAATAAGTACATGCTTATAGCAACTTCACTTTTGTTTCTGACTGTTTTTTAAGATATCAATATGTTCTATATGTCTTGGTTATAGAGTATTAACTTATAAGTTATTGGGTACAATTAAAAATTTATAACATTGGTAACAGAAAGTTAGCTTAAAATTAGTAACTCAGGCTTGGAATCATTCTAAAGAACATATGGCATGAGCCAACCCAGAAAAACAGGTCTCTAAAGATACTTCTAAATTGAGATAATATTTATGTAATTCATATCCTAGAAACTAGACTTTTAAAAGATAGAATTTGGAACAAAGTCTCTTTACTGATATGTTAAAAGCTACACTGTCATGCATTCATATGTAAGAACTGGCAGTCAAACTTTGTATGGAAAAGTAATGCTCTTGATATTGATTTTAAAGAAAATAGATTGTTTAAAACTGAGTTTTCATCAAAATTATGGGCATGCTCTAATATTACAAAAGAAATTAAAAAATATAGTTAAACTGCCAATGTTCCATTAGTTGCAGTTTACAATTTAATCACAAGCTCAGGATTTTAACTCATTCATATTTGTAATTAAAAAAAATCAGGCAAGTGGATTAGTTATATCCTAAACAAATTCTGGCACAGAAAATTCAAATAAGAAAAGATAGTTTATTTGATTTAAATGATTTTCAAAAGCTTTGAGAAAATGTTAATTTGTTAATACCTCACCTTAAACTTGCTACAGGAGAACTTTAACCTCTGTTTGGTAGCCTCAAGGGGAATGCAAATCCTAATCCCCTGGACAATTAACTGATGAGGGATAAATAACTTTACAAAAAAGTCAAGTCAATTGTTGGCTGTTTCACAGCAGTTCTTTAGCAAAAGGGACCATTAATGTAAATTCATATTTCTTCATATCCAAGTAAAGTTTGAACACCCTATTATGAATTTGTTGCTATGTTAAAACAAAATTATAAGATAGAATCATAAAAATATTTATGATGAACTTGATGAAATATTTATTCCTTAGTCCAAACAGCAATTACATTGGTATTGCAGAATACTAATATTTGGCCTATTGCATAGCAAACATTTTAGGCAAATTTGATAATCATTATTCCAAAGACAAGTTTTAGAATTTGCTTCTATGCATACTTTTATAAATGTATACATGCAGCCAATAAAATATACATTTAATATATTTACAAACAGCTCCTCTAATGGCAGAGAAACATATATAATTAGATCACATGTTTATTCTCTTAAATTTTCCTCGTGCTTCACAAATAATTAAATTACGTGCTATAGCTACTGTTTTTAAAACATTAAATAATCAAGCTTTTAATTTGTAGACTGATAATTAAAATAGATAGTTCATGGCTTACAATTGCTTAAAATTATATTTTTATAGATATTGCTAATTCTCAAATTTAATACAAATACAGCTTAATTTAAAAAAACATGTACTGTTTTTTAAAAAAATCTCATTCTTTACATCATAAAAATAATAGCTTAAGACAATAATTTGATATTTCTAGAAAATATACAAGCCAAATTATAAAGACTTGCCCTCAGTGTCCTCAATTTCTTCATGTACCACATAATAGTGTTAATCCTTGAGGATTTGTAACTAATCACGACAAATAGATGTAACTCATATTTCTCATTTAAAAAACATTAAAAATATTCATATGACTATTGACAGCTTTTCAAGCTTTCTAGTCACAACTGTTTTAACAGGGGAAGCAACTAAAACTAAAATTAGTCATTGCCTATGTTGTTTTTCTATACTAGATGTTTCAAATCAGATTAAGACAAATATTATAACTGACTTTTACAGCCAGTCATTTGAGAGGTTTTGTTAACAATTTTATATGTCATATTACTGAGATTCCTTATAATCCTCATGGACAAGATATTGTGGAACAGGCCCATGGAACTTTAAAACAATATTTTTATAAATAAAAGAGGGGAGAATCATATCTCGTACACCACAAAAATTTTTAAATTTCAATGACAAGGAACTCTGAGTGTGGGGAAGAGGGCGTGTTTGTGTTTTTTTCTGCAGGATGCCGAAGGAGCATGCTAGCTGACAGAGTATGTTAATGCTGGGACAAAGAATAATGCTGATCATAATCATTGAAAGTGGCCCAGTCCTCAACACTCTTGGATGCCTCCTACTAATGCTGACACCACAGACATCTTCAGACTCAACATCCCTCTTTGCATGGCGATTTTATTTAGCTGAAAATTGGACAAATTGTAAACAGATTAAAGGGGAGATATTGGCTACTGCTGATTGCCCCCCTTCAGGGTGTCAAAAGGCCATATATTTAAATTTTACAGATTTAAAGGTAGAACCTGGCCTACCCTTTGTTTTCTTTAAGACATCCACAGGATTTACTTGGTTGTTTGGGATCCTTGGGATAGCTGCTGGACTTCTGTAAAAGGAGCCATGTATATGAGCAGGAAAGAAAATCTGCCTAGTAACAAGATTTATATCTGGCGTTCTCTTGTTCAACTACAATCTGCTGTCTATTTTAACATTTTAAATACAGAACGAGAGCTTAATAGCCAGCTTTCTGTCTCTCCTGCTACTCATCCATTTTCTTGGATTTCCATCTTGAGAGAAGAGCTGATGTTGGCCAATATTTCAGGATTGGGAAACCTCTCCTCGTGTTTTTTGTGTGCTATGTTGGGCTGTCCGCCCTTAGTAGCTGTCCCCTCTTCTTTTGCATTAAACTCTACAACAGTAAAATCAATGAAGACCACTCCTATTCCTGAGGTTGAACTCTATTGGCCATTTCCCAAATTTCCTTTTTGTTATTCAGACTCTGGAAAAGGAAGATGCACTATCTCCATCTTCTGATGTTTTTGCCCCAAAAGGATATTTTATTTGGCGCAATGGCACCCTCACTAAAAACTTGTCAAAAAGTATAGATCCCTCCATGTTGTGCCTACCTGTTACCTTGATTCCTCACCTAACTTTTCATACCCCTGCAGAATATTTTATGTCTTCTAAACATTTCAGAAGAGAAACGTGCATTATTTTTTCCCTTTGCAGTTGGCCTTTCCCTGACTATCTTTGTGGTAGCCGCTGGATTGACAGATGGATTATTGGGACATTCCATTGTAGTTACCAATAAGTTAGCTAAACAATTTCAATTAGCTATAGAGGCTTCTGCTGAATCTCTGGCTTCTCTGCAAAGGCAAATAACCTCACTTGCCCAAGTTACCTTGCAGAATCCCCATGCCTTAGACCTGCTCACAGCTGAGAAGGGTGGAACCTGCCTTTTTCTTAAGGAGGAATGTTGTTATTATGTTAATCTGGCCTGATAGAATTACAGGTGCATAAACTCCATAAGCTGAGTGAGGATCTACAGAGACAGAAATTTTCTAGAGCTGCCACTGAAATCCTGACAGAGGCCTGGCTGAGCCATGCAATGATATCGTCCCCCACATGGGTGGGGGAAATGCATAGAAACTCAGAGCTATGCACACTGGTTCAGCACACTGGGCACCTGCAGAGGGTATAAGGCAAAGCACTGCAGGGGGAAGACCAAATTGTTCACTTCTGAGTCCCCGTGAAGCACACCTGATTTGCATAGGGGTTGGTGTTGGTCTTTGGATTATTCTACACTATGTGGGGGTCTCCCACCAAGTTAGGCTCTGCCCCTCCTCTCCAAAAGACACCAAGAGCTTCCTAAGATGCGGGAAGAACAATCCTCTGTTCTTCTAGACTAAACCTCTGAGAAAGTAAATGCCTGTCCTTTTTCACACAGTCTAAGCTATTTTGTTATGACTGTCCCAGAAAGTAGATTTATAATTCATTTAAGAATCTAGATTGCTGTTTTCTTTATGATTGAATCTCCATAATGCCACCACCAGATTCTTCTGTCTTCCATATTTGTCTGTGTTTAAAATAATAAATCTGGAATCTTGGAAGCTGAAGGATAGCTCAATGGTACAGCACTTGCCAGTTTGTAGACCCTAGATTTAGTAGTAGTATCACACAAAAAGTATAAACCATACCAAATTAAAGCAAATATTTTTGGTCATTCAAAAAAGGAATACTAGCCGCCCAAAAATTGCTTGATAGCAAACCCCAGCTAATTAGAAAAAGTTGTAATAAAAAACTCTAGAAATGAATAGTTAAACCCCATTCCATAGTTAAACCCCACCTTGTCACTGTGTATGGTCCTTTTAATATATTACCAAATTTGATTTTCTAGGGTGTTGTTAAGGACTCTTGTATTGTTTATAAAAGACACTGCTGTATGGTTCTCTTTCTTATAGTCCTGTTATCTAGCTTTGACATCAGGGTATTGTATGCTGATCTCATACAAAACAAAGAATTTCTTCACTTACCACATATGGAACAATTTTTAAAAAGATTAATTAGTGTTTTGATTTTTTAATTGTTATTTAATTTATTCTTTGATAATTGTTTTTACTGCTATGGCTCTGCAGTACAACAAGAAATCAAGTATGAACCTTCACATTGTTCATTTTATTTAGAATGGCTTTGGGTATTTGAGGTCTCTTGTGCTTCCACACGAATTTCAAGATTTCTTTTTCTGTTTATGTGAAGAATAGAAATGGGATAGCATTGAATCTGTAGGTTGTGTTTGATAAGATGACCATTTTCACAATATTCATTCTTCCAGTTCATAAGAGCTCTATACATCTTTAAATGTCTTCTTCAGTTTTTTCTGTTTGTTTTAAAGGTACATTCTTATTATTAGGTTTTTAGCTTGACAGGATTTTCTTTTTTTAATTTTTTTATTGGATATATTCTATATTTACATTTCATTTCCCTTTTTCTGGTTCTCCACCCCCCAAAGGTCCCACATGCCTTTTCCCTCCCTCTGTTCCCCGATCCACACCTTCCTACTTCCCTGTTCTGGTATTCTCCTACACTAATGCTTTGATCCTTTCCAGCACCAGTGTCCACTCCTTTCCTCTTGTTGAACATCACTTGGTATGTGGATTGTGTCTTTGGTGTCCCAAGATTCTAGGTTAATATCCACTTATCAGTGAGTGCATACCATGGGTATTCTTTTGACACTGGGTTACCTCACTTAGTATGATGTTCTCCAGTTCAATCCATTTCTCTAAGAATTTCATGAATTCATTGTTTCTAATGGTATATATAATGTTTATATATACCATTGTGTATATATACCACATTTTTTGTATCCATTCCTCCATTGAGGAACATCTGGGTTCTTTTTTTTTTCCAGCTTCTGGCTATTATAAATAAGGCTGCTATGAACATAGTGGAGCATGTATCCTTATTGCATGCTGGGGAATCTTCTGAGTATATGCCCCAGGAGTAGTATGGCTGGGTCCTCCGGAAGTATCATGTCCAGTTTTCTGAGGAACCGCCAGACTGATTTCCAGAGTGGTTGTACCAGCTTGCAGTCCCACCAGCAGTGGAGGAGTGTTCCTCTTTCTCCACATCCTCACCAACACCTGATGTCTCCTGAGTTTTTAATCTTAGCCATTCTGACTGGTGTGAGGTGAAATCTCAGGGTTGTTTTGATTTGCATTTCTCTAATGACTAATGATGTTGAACATTTTTTAAGGTGTTTCTCAGCCATCTGAATTTCTTCAGGTGAAAAGTCTTTGTTTAGCTCTGTACTCCATTTTTGGATGGGTTTATTTGGTTTTCTGGGGTCTAACTTCTTGAGTTCTTTGTATACATTGGATATTAGTCCTCTGTTGGATGTAGGGTTGGTGAAGATCTTTTCACAATTTGTTGGTTGCTGATTTGTCCTTTTGACAGTGTATTTTGCCTTATAGAAACTTTGCAATTTTATGAGGTCCCATTTGTCTATTCTTGATCTTAGAGCACTATCATCACAGTAAAAGAACTTCTGGGGGAATCAGTATCCCGGACCTCAAGCAATACTACAGAGCAATAGTGTTAAAAACTGCATGGTATTGGTACAGTGACAGGGAGGTGGATGAATGGAAAAGGATTGAAGACCCAGAAGTGAACCCACACATCTATGGACAATTGATCTTTGACAAAGGAGCTGAAAACATCCAGTGGAAAAAAGATAGCCTTTTCAACAAATGGTGCTGGCTAAACTAGAGGTCAAAATGCAGAAGAATGAGAATTGATCCACTCTTATCTCCTTGTACTAAGCTCAACTCCAAGTGGATCAAGGACCACCATATAAAACCAGACACACTAAAATTAATAGAAAAGAAACTGGGGAAGAACCTTGAGGACATTGGCTCAGGGGGAAAGTTCCTGAACAGAACACCAATAGCTTGATAGGATTTTCTATAGAGTAAATTTAATTCCACAAAAAGGCTGCTCTAGAAAACGATCACTTCTAAAGACACTCTAGGTTTATATGATCTGGCTGGAATGCAGATACACCCTTAGTACATACCTCTAATCCTTCTGTCTGAAATACAGACAATGTAGATAAGGATAGTTTGTAGAAGGAAGCAACCATGTTGGAAAATGACATCTAACTGAGGGACAGACAAAATGATGAATCAAAGAAATATATGACAAAATGAGTTAGTGATAGGACACACCGACCTCTTACAAGAACAGCACAGAAAGAAAGGACTGAAGAAAGGAAAGGGAGGGAGGGAGGGAGAAAAGGAGGGAGGGAGGGAGGGAGGGAGAGAGAGAGAGAGAGAGAGAGAGAGAGAGAGAGAGAGAGAGAGTTTTACTAGGACAGTTTTGTAGAGACAAGTTGCAGGTGAAGACAAAATGAGCCAGAGAATGAGAAGGAGCCAGAAGAGTAGAACAGATTGCCAGAGCTTTTATAAGGCCAAACAGAGCAATTCAGTGAGAAGCTGAGAGCACCCAGATTGAATCAGTCAGTTTAGAAGATTAGATTATAGAGAAGCTAGAAGTTTCAAGGCCTAGGCCTAGGGATATATTCACACAGCTTGAATACAGCTCTGATCTCATTCCTCCATCTGAGGAAATAAAAGTTACATTCATGATTTTCTTTATTGAGGCAATTTTGAATGGGATTTTCCCTAATTTCTTTCTCAACATGTTTATCATTGGAATATAGAAAATCTATAGGTTTCATCTTTTAATTTTGTATTCTGACAGTTTGCTGACAGTGTTTTTCAGCTCCAAGAGTTACCCGAAGGAATCTTTAGGATCTCTTAATTATAGAATCACATCATCCACAAATAAAAATACTATGAATTCTTTTTTTTGTTTGTTTGTTTGTTTTAGTTTCTGTTCCTGTTGTTGTGGCAAGATAACCTGACAAAAATAGCTTAAGGGAGAAACGTTTACCTTACAACTCAAGGTACTGTCTTTTATGGCAGGAAAGTCAAGGCAGCAGGAGCTTTGAAACAACTGCTCACATAACATCTACCTTTAAGAAACATCTATAATGCTTCTTAGTGCACCTTCCTTTTCCCGTTATTTTATATTGTACAAGATCCTCTACCAAAGTAATTGTCTGGTCCATATTCAACATGGGTCTTCCCACATCAGTTAATATAATCCAAGGTAACCCCCTTAACCATGCTCAGGGTCCCATATCTCAGGTGATTCTAGATTCTGTGATGCTAACTGACACCAACCACCACACATTCCTATTAGTGTTCTATACTGGCTGGTTTTGTATGTCAACTCTACACAAGCTAGAGTCATCAGAGAAAAGGAAACTCAGTTGAGGAAATGCCTCTTTGAGATCCAGCTCTAAGGCATTTCTCAATTAGTGTGGTCAATGAGGGAGGGTCAAAGTCATAGTGGGCGGTACCATCCCTCAGCTGGTAGTCCCGGGTTTTATAAGAAAGTAAGGTAAGCCATGTGAGCAAGCTAGTAATCACCACCCCTCCACGGCCTGCGTATGAGATCCTGCCTCTAAGTTCCTGCCTGGTTTGAGGTCCTGTCCTGAATAAACCCTTTCCCCATGCCAACTTGCGTTTTGGTTATAGTATTTCATTGCAGCAATAGAAATCCCAAGCCATGTCCCTGTGTGTGCTTTCTATGTCCTATTGCTCTAAAACTTCAAGCACTATATTGAAGAAGAGTAGAGAAAGAGGATAGCTTTGAGGTTTTTCTTCATATATCTATATATCTCTATATAGTATATAGTATATACTTACATATACTATAATGCATTTATTGTTTATACTCTTTATTATAGAGAAATGTTCCCTTCATAATTTTTTATCTCTTCAAACTTTTTTTAAAGATTTATTCATTTTTATTTATATGAGTACACTGTAGCTCTCTTCAGACGCACACCAGAAGAGGGCATCAGATACTATTACAGATGGTTGTGAGCCACCATGTGGTTACTGAGAATTGAACTCAGGACCTCTGGAAGAGCAGTCAGTGCTCTTAACTGCTGAGCCATCTCCTCCAGTCCCTCTTCAAACTTTTTTATGACTAAGGAACTTTTGTCAAGACCTTCTTTGCACCTTTTGAAATGATCAGGAAATTTCTGTTTCAAATGATTCCCGGGCATTTTGATATGTCCTTAAATTCCATTTCCAGGTATTTTGAGAATTATTATATTTGTGTAAACCAGAGAGATTGAGTTACAATGATCTTTGTTGTTGATAAGTGCTTTCTAGGTGGGTTACTTTGGTGTCATTACTCGTAGATCTGTTTAAATTGCTTGTCTAATATTTATTTAATATTGGTAAGCCATATGTATTTAGTTTCATTTAGTCCCTTTAGAGTTTTCCAGTGTATGAGAATATAGAATTTATATGTATGTCCTAATGGTCCTCAGGCTTGATTATAGGTGTCTTTACCTACTGATCTATTTCACCAACACCTTCTGGTTTAAAATTTTCTGTTAAGTAATCAGCTGTTATTTAGATGGACCTACCTCTATGTATTACTTGATGTTTCTCTCTTATACATTTCACTCTACTTTGTTGTTCCATATATTGTTAGCTATAATATGGGGAATATCTTTTTCTCATCTTGTCCATTGGGCATTCTAAATGTTTATGGTTTTTATTTTCTAAATAAAAATAAATATATAAATACAACAAGAAGTTTTATTTAAAATATTTTCTTTGTCCTCGTCAAGCGTTTTTCTATGTCCATGGCTCATAAATTTTGGTCTTTTCATGGTGTGCTATGCATCTCACATATTTCATACATTTTCATTATTATGTTTTCCTCACCGACTGAGTATTCCAATCCTTCTGCGTTGTCCTCAAGCCCAGATACTCAGTCCTCCCCATTGTTCATTCTCTCTATTCTACTAGTGAGGTTTTCCACTTGGCATTCTATTTAACTTATTGCACACACCTCTGGACGATCTCTCGGGAGGCAGGCAACCTAGTATAGTCCTTCCTGCTCTCTGATGCTCTGCTTGGAGCCTTGTGAAAGTTCCTTTCGAGACTCACTTTTATGCTTCCTGAGTACTGAGTAATTCTGAGTCAATACTGTGGATTGACTGAGAAATGTCCCCCAAAGGCTCATGTGTTTAGACAACTGCTCTCCAATCAGTGGTGCTGTTTGGGGGAGGTTATGTAACCTTTAAAAGGTGAAACCTTCCTAAAGGAAGTACATAAGTGGGGAAAGGCTTTAAAGTTTTATATCTTCATTGTGTGTTCCCCACCAAATGCTATGGACTCTAACCTTCTGGAATAGTTAAAAAAATTAAACCCCTTCTCCCCAAAGTTACCTCTGGTCATGATATTTTATCACAGCAACAGAAAAGAAACTAATACATTCACTCTAGCAGTATTCTGCTGGCCCTATTTTAGTATATAGTCCCAGAACACTTGTTGTGAACATCCAGAGTATGACTCACAAATGGTCTTAGGCTGCCAAGCTGCCAGTGCAGGAGGACTCTATTCACAGTGGCATCTCAAGGCTATCCGGCAAGTGTTGAGTGCCCAGTGCTGAAAAGAGTGGGCTTTCTGGGCATCTTCTTCTAACAAGGCTGCTGATGCCTTTGTACATCTATTTTCTCCCATCTCTTTAAACTGTCTACCACTGACCATATGGTTCAGATATTCAAAGCCCCTGGAGACTCTGGCAGGGCATAAACTAGGCGCCAACTACCATCGTCTTAGTTCCCTACTCTTTTTTCAATAAAATTTACAGCCATGTCCCAATTTTGCTTCTTCATTTTATTAATTTCAGTCTCTTTAACCTTTCTTAGTCAATCAAGGTAAATGGCTGTTTCATTCATCTCAAATAAAAATCATTTGATCTCCTGGTACTATTTTTATACTTATAGGTATACTAACATAAGATATTAAGGTGGTTGGTTCATAATTTGATGATTAACTACTTATTTGTCTCCCTTATAAGAGTATAAATTACTCTTTATCCTTACAGTAGGTGTTGAAATGAAACCAAGAAGTCAATTTAAAGAGACATCCAAAACTATACAAATTCCAAATGGAGAGAAGGCTCAGGACAGTGGTAAGAATACCATCATGCTTTATCTGGCATGCACACTACCATTCCCCAAACTGCATCGACTCTTGCTTGTTGTTGCTTTGTTTTTGTAAAACAAGTTGTTTCTACAGTGAATTTCCATTGTGGTTATTTTTAGAGTTCAAAGTTCTTCATTGTCTTTGACATCTAATTCTTTTTATCTCTAGCCAGCAACAAAAAATATAAACAAAAAAGAATAACTGATTGTTTTTATACTTCTTCCCTCAATGTATTAACTACATCTCTATGTTTTGCCTTGATTCTCAGTTGTACTCTGTATGCTCCATAAAACCACATGTACAGGAATTATGATTAAATCAATCAAACACACAAGAAATTACTTGAAATTTAGAAATGCATTTATGTCATTTAGGCCCTTTTGAACTGTATTAATACATGATTTTGCCAATGTGTTACTCATTGCTTAGTTTAAATGTCAGTGAATAAATAGATTTCACATTGTGGCATAATAATATAAATATATATAATATATAATATAAATCAGACTGGGAGAATATATCCAAATCAGATGTAGGAAAACAAGTTTTACCTATATCATAATATCCACACCCAAATAGAAATAATGTGTGTTTCTATATGTGTGCTTAAGCAAATATATTTATATACTGTGCTAGTGATACTTTGTCACCTGGATTCAACCAAAGTCACTTAGAGGAGAGAATCTCAGTTAGGAAAATGCCTCCATCAGATTGGCCTGTAGGCATGTCTTTGTGCCATCTTCTTGATTGTTTGTTATGGGAGGGCCCCTCCTCCTATGGGTAGTGCCAGCCCTGGGCAGGTCATCTTATAAGGCATAAGGAAAACAGTGAACTATGAGCCTGAAAGCAAGCCAGTCAGCAGCACGCCTCCTCTGTGCTCTCTGCTTCAGTTCTTTAGGTTCTTTAGGTTCACTCCTTGGCATCCCTTACTGATGATAGGAGACATGGAAGTGTAAGTCAAATAAACTCTTCCCTTCCCCAGGTTGCTTTTGGTTGTGTTTTATTGCAAAAACAAAAAGCAAATGAGGGAATATATCAAACGAATACACCATATATAATATATATACACACACATATATAGTATAATATATAGATATAATATATAATGTACTTTTGCTTCCTTGCATAAACTAAATTAAAATGCAAATGTTGTATTTTTCCCTTAGGACAAAAGATATGAGAACAACTTTTATACAGAATATATAAAGAATGGTGGCAATATAATATCAAGAAATAAAGTTGTTTCAAAGATATATGAATGGTCCATGGCTTGTATCATCAGTCCTTGGCAAATACAAATCAGAACTCCAATGAGCTATCATTTCATATTTCCTAAACTGGTTAAAATAAAATATACAGACAACATCAAGGTAGTGAAGAGGATACAAGAACTGCAATACTCACATATAGGTGATGGGTGTATAACATAGTTTGAGGTTTTCTTTTAAAGGTAGAATATAATTTTAACATGATTAACATGTTCATAGGAAATTTCTATAAGCAAAGGGTTCTGGTAGCATTATTCACAATAGAAGCAGAAAGTCCCTCAGATCAGAGGTACATAAATAAAATATGATACAGCTGCACAGTGGAAAAGCACTACATCATCATCATCATCATCATCATCATCATAATAATAATAATAATAACAAAATATAAACAACAATAATAATAGTGAGTCATGCTACAAAGTAGACAAACCCCAAAAAATACCAAGCAAGTGATGATCTGACAAGAACGCTCTGGTATTCCACTTACAAAATGCGTAGAAAGGCAAAACTTTACAGTTAAATTATCTGCAGCTTGATTAGAAATGGGACATCAAGTGGGGAGTCTTTGTGACCTGACATAAATGCCTTAAAATTGGTGTTCATCCTAAAGGATGATAATTATTATTAGAGTTCAACATACCTGAGAAGAGTCTGTGTTTTAGTAACATTAGATTGTACACCTTAAATGGATGAAATGATTGGAGTGCGAGGCTCAGTGGCAAAGCCTATGCAGTGCTTTAAAGGCCCTTGCAAAAGGCAAAAAAAATGTATGGGATCTAAAATTCAATCAAGTTTTTTAACCCAATAAGCAAAAACATGCCTTCTAAATATATACAATTATTTGATACTTTCAGGAAACTGTCAAAATCATATTTAACATATTTTATTGTATATTGTATACTATGGACATACACACATGTGTATGATATTAGATACCTGTATGGTAACTTGTACTGTTTTTAATTTGTCTCTGAATAAATAATATCTGGTCATCTCTATTCACCAGTGGATAATAAAATTATAAAACAGCAAAACAAAACAAAAAAATCTAAAACCATTTCTGACTGCTAGGCCAAGAATCAAACTTATCTCAGTATCAAAACAAAGGCAGTAGTGAGTTTAATTTAGAGGCTTACTATAAAATCTAATATGTAAATTCTTTCCATAACACTTTCATATTCATCAAAAAATACTCTATTATTCATTGACTAATTTTCTAGGAAGTCAATATTATTTTTAATTCTTAAAAGGTAAAGTATTTATGCCAATGATAGCTTTCATGTATTGGACTGTGTAATTAGTTTTAATTTAAAAGGGTGGTGGTGGGGTTCTAGTGCCAAACCCAAAATGTCTGAATTTCCTGACTGATAGATAGTACAAACATATCACACTCAACATTTTTACTAGTGAGCTGATACAAACAACTTAAGCTTAAAAAGAATGTCTTATTAGTATACCATAAGGCTGCAATGAAAGCAGTAGATAAATGCCATTTTGTGTCTTTTATCTGTTATTTCATAGTTTATTAGGGTATTAGTCATGGGTTTCCCTTAAAGGAACAGAATTGATAGAATCACTGTATATGATCTGATACGGGTAATCTAACAATGGCTGTCTCCCAATGGACAGGTCAAGAATCAAACTGCCATTCAGACTAGATGTTTCAGAAGTTCCTATCTGGTGCTGCAGTGTCAGAAAGGCTTGGAGAGCTACTGGTCTTCAGTCTATATTGGAGTCATGAAGCAATGGGTGTGGGTTGTACAGGCCAATTGATCTATGGAAGAAGAGAGAGACACTGCAGGGTTTTGAAACTACTCAAGAGGTAGGGGCAACAGCCTCTCATGGACTGACCTTGACAACTTCCTAAAACCTCTTTATTGTTACACTCAAAGGTCACCTTTAGTAAGTCAACTTCTGCATACCAAAACATCTTATCAGATCTCAGGGTTGTCTTGAGAGGTCCATCCGCTACGCAGTTCTCAGCCAAACTAACTTCCTGGTTGGCCAGGCCTCTCAGAGATTAAGTTATGCAAAGGCTCTGAGAATGCTTAAAAAAATACAATAATAATAACCTCATAAAATCTCAGATAACAATCACTCACAGAAGGCTACTTCAAAGCTTAGATACCAGCACTCCATGCCAGATACAAAAGGCACTGCTAAAATTCTGCTATAAATCACACTTAAAAAGCCTCAGCAACAGGTCAGAAAATTTTGCCAGCAAGAATAAGGGCAAGCAGGCAAAAAGAAAAAGCTTCCTTCTTCCACCTGAGGCTGTAGCCCAAATTTAGGGTGCCGACTTCTGACTATTTCTCCCCATTCCAAATAATCTAATCAAGAAAATACTTCACAGGCACGCCCAGTTGCTTGGGTTTTAGTTTATTACAGATGCAGTCAAGTTGACAACCAAGATTAGTCATCATCACACAAAGGAATGTGGAAAAGCCTTCGCCCTTCCTCTTCCCTCTTGTTTTAGAATCCAAACCTGAGAGTTTCTGTAGCTACGTTGGGTCATGAAATGGGTGAGGGTCACATATGGCAAAACAACAAGGGAGAAGTTAGAGTTCTAGAAACTATGGAATAGTACAATTACCCAACCCCACCCAGGATCCATAGCGTCTTGGTTCCTGGCAACCCATAGACACCTCCATCTCTATGCTCCCATGTCCCTATATTGAGTAGTATGGAATTTACACATAACTTATGTACATAACCTATGTACTTTAGATCGCCCCCAGATCACCTATAATCTTTAACTGCAATTCAAGACTTCTTAAATAGGTGTTGTACTGTTTAGAGAGTGTGACAAGGAAATATATCTGTCCATGTCCAATATATTTTTTCTGACTACTTCTGATTGAGAATTGGTTGAATGCAAGGATAAATATCCTGTGGACATGAAGGGACAACTGTTCTATATTTAGAAATGAGACTCCAAGACCGGAAACTACTTGGTATCTAGGAGATGGCAAGACAAATGAGGAAGAAGTATAGTCAAAGGTAGGTGGGGACTGATGGGGAGTCAGGTGATATAGGTGCTGGCAGTTCATAAGGACTTTAAGATAATTAATAATTTTATCGATTACAATATGGCTTGCTATCCTTCCCAGACTGGTCTCAAATTCTTAGGCAAAAATAACCTGGCCTTTTTATATTCTAATATAAATTCTAAAAGAATTTCTTTACAGAATAAGTCAATTTACAAATCCTCATATAAATCAGGCATAGTGGCATACATCTTTGATCCCAGCACTTAGGAGGCAGAGGGAGGCCAATCCCTGAGTTCAGGACCAGCCTGGACTACATAGTGAGTTCTACAGGATAACACTTTATTGAAAGTATCTCAGTTACCTTTATTAGCTGGTCTTAACTACAATTAAAAGATTTACAGTTATTTTTACAATAACCTGTCTGAATAAAAAGCATATTGGGGGCTCTTGCAAAGTAGCCTAGTTTGGTTTCCAGCACCACATTAGGCCGTTTGCAACCACCTCTAACTCCAGGTCCAGAGAGTCTGATGCCTCTGACCATTATGGACACACACATACAATAGTACATACCCATACAGACACACAATTTAAAAATAATTAAAAAATAACAATTTTTTTAAAAAAAATAATGCACTAGCACAAAGGGATGTTTTTCTCTATACAGATACTACAGAATTGAGATAGTGTGTGATCAGCTCAAAGACTTCTGAGTTTGAATACTCCTGTGGGTTTTACTAATGTGGAGGTGACTATAAATTATTCAAACTTTCTATCCTACCAAAATATTCATCTCCGAGTATCTTGTGAAAATGGTTTGTTGGCACTTCCTCTAGGCTCTGCCCAATAGCTCCCTAGCAGCAGCTTGCATAGCTGCCTCTAGGTGCAAGTCAAATATAAGAACTGAGCAGCTGGGCTCCTCCAGCTCTCATCTCCATCTCTCTTCTCCATGTGTCCCTGGCCAGCTTCTTCCTCTCTTCTCCTCTCACTTCTCTTTCTGTCCTACTCTGTCCCCTCCTTTCTCTGCCTCTACCCCTTTTCCAGGTTCCCTTCCCTTCACCCAATAAATGTCCTTTTATACTAGGCCTACCATTTGGTGGTGATTCCTCAGGGAAATACCTTGGCTAGGCCACTGTGGTACTTTCTCCTTACACCGCTGTTTTATGAAACACAACATAAGTACTAAGAAGTTCTATGCTAGCATAGAACTCCTAGCAAAGAATAACCACCTTCTGGATGGTTTCAGTTAATATTAATCCCAATCACTAATGTTTGAGATTCTTTATTTTTTTAAATTAATTTATTTTTATTTTATGTATCTTTCTGCATGTGTGTTTGTGTAAGGGCTTTTTATTTTATTTTTTTAATAGTTCATTTATTTTTATTTTATGTATCTTGCAGTGTTTGAGATTCTTAAGCAGAGTTTCAACATTGTACTGGGGAGCAAAGACATTTCCTGGAACTAACGACATTTTTCATAGGGAGAAGCAGATAATACAAATATAGTCATTACCTGGATGAAAGAGTTCCCAATCACGTGCACTCTTTTTACTGTTACCTGGAAGTGATTGTGTAGAGAACATGAGTATCTCTTAGGAGTGTACCATATTAAACCAATTAACTACCACTCTGATTCATACCTTAATTTCCTATAACCTTAGTTATTACCAGTTGGCAACCATGAACCTAATTAGCCCAAGTATCCTTAAATCATTTTCTGGACTTAGATTTGGGAGGCCCTGCCTTTTAGCTAGACTGATTTGTAAGTGTTGTGTCGAGGACAAAGTACTTCTGATTAATCAACAACTTATCAGGAATTTACTTAGACATCAAAATAAATGTTTTTCTGCTCTATTGAGGATAGAAATCAGCATCTAAAACTAGGGCAGTGTAGCTCACATGGTTTAGGGCTTGCCTAGTATGAGCTCAGCTGCCAGCACCGCATGAACTCAAGAGTGATAGCATACACCTTGGTGCACAAAGGCAGAAAAATCAAAAGTCCAAAGTTCCTTGAGTTAAATAACAAGTTTGAGGTCAGCCGGGGTACATGAGGCACTGGATCAAAAACATAACAGGCTGGTGAAACAGCTCAGTGGGTAAAGGTGCTTGCAGCTTTAGACTTGAGTTCAGCTGTAGACTTGAGTTCAGTCCCTGGTAACCTCATAATGAAAGGAGAACACCAACTACTATCAGTGTTCTGACTTCCATAGGCTTGCCATGTGTGTTCTGTGTGGCAGAAATGGGTCTAGGCCACAGGCTGGATGGCATAGAGGCTGGCACAGCACTTGCACATATGAATGTGAAGGACCATATTGAGGTATGCACGCCAAGGTGAAGGACCATATGCAGTCACTACCCACCCACTCAGTTTTCTTTCATACTTCCCATATTCAATATATGTAATATAATTTCACTTTTGTTCATCACCTTTGTCTTGTCCTGTTCTCTTTCTCCATTTTCTTTAAGTTTCTATAGATTTCCCTAAATAGCACAGATTGTCTTGGGATTGAAGGTCTCTCTGCCCCAGGGCACTTGCACATCCCTAGCCAAGGCACCTAGATACCCCTTACACTCAACTCCATGAACCCCACTCATCATCCCTTCTGTGGGAACCTGGTACCTTCTCTAGCTCTACACCACAATCATGCTACCAGCTACACCCATCCCCACCACCTGAGAACTGTTCCTCTCCAGGGAAGCTACTAGAATCACACCAGCAGCTCTTCCCATTCCTGCGACCTGCCCTAAGGAACACATGCCCTGACTACCTTCCTAAGCCACCTTGCTGCCTCCCTTTCACACAACGAATTTGAGCCACTGAGCCTATCTACTGCCACCTAGCACCCTTGTCCCATCCATAGCTGGGAATTTTAGATTCTCACCTCAACTCCATCCACCTCTCATCAGCTCTGCCCATTGCTGTGACTGGAGGACTACCCTAAGCAATGAACAGACACTGAGTACACACTAGCGACTCCATCCATCCCCTGTAAATCACTGAAGTACCACATGTCTTGCGACTGCCTTTTGCTTCCCTTACACCCATCTCCCCTTCAGGGAGGGAATCTCGGTCTCATAACACCAGCCCTATGTAAGGTAAAGTCCTAAACACCTCTCCCAGACTCCCAAAGACTGACTGAGAATCATATAACATTTTATGTACAAAAGTTGTGCAATATGAACAACTGGCAAGACTATAAAACAAGGAAGGAAATGAATGATGGAAGGCTTAATATTGGCTCACAGTGTCTGCTCTTTGGCCAGGAAGGAGGTAGTGTTTGTCACAGGTAATACCAAGAAGTATCAGCCATTTAGATTCTAGGAGGCGAGTTTCCATGCCCTTTGGTGCCACAAAATATAGAAAAAACTAGATGAAAGTTGCAAACAGAAACAGGTGGAGGATACATGTCTGTGCTTCAGGTCCCTCGTGGGGCTTTCTGGCCCCTAGATAAAATGATTGCTGGAGAAGAGGAAGCCTGAACAAATCAGCCATGCATTCTGCACATTTGCTCCCAGAGCTGTGGCTGAACCAGCTGGTGCAGGTGCCTGTTCAGAGGCCATGCCTGGAGTTAGACTGTGGTACCACCACGCATCTAGAACTCTGGCTGGAATCCTTACATTCATTGTAATGATGCACATAAGAAAATGGATGCAGAGGTGCCCAAGGCTCAGAATACCATTTCTCACCACTTCTCTGGATTTCCCTATGCACATGGTAACCAGAATCTTTATCAACCAGGTCTAGAAGTTCAGTTGACTGTTCAGAGAAACTCTAGAAAGTGACCGCTGCTCTCTTGCCCTTTGGAACTAGAGATTGTTCTTACAGTCTCTGAGCCTAGGACCCTCAGATGACCATAAATGTTAAAGCCAGTGTTAGAAGGGTTGAGGGTTTCAGAAAGAACCACCCAAAAGCGTTGATGTTTTCAGAATATAGCACATGGAAATTCTGAAAGGCTCTTGTTTCCAAAATAAATGATAAATCTGTTGGGGGTGGTCAACATTTACACAAAATGACAGCAGAATTTCTTTTGTCATGGGGGAAAAATGAGGCTTTAATAATAACTAATATAAAATAAATTGTAGTCATTAGTCAACGATCACACTTAAGTGGCATGCACATAAACACAGAACTATTGCACTGCTCATAAGCACAAGTCAAGGTTAGAGCAAGAAAAGCCATGCTAGCTCAGTCAGCCCCTAATCCAGTTGCCAAAAGTCTCAATGGTGACCTACAGTTTCTGAAATGGAAAAGCAATTTTCATTCTGGGAAGATTTAGAATTAATCATAGAAACCTCCATCTTAGAAGGAACCTCATTAAGACACAGATTCTCAAGGTAGGTAAAAACCTTCCATCCTGCAGGAAAGCTCATTAAGCCCAGGACATAAACAATAGGTTTCAGTAAGTCCCTGAAACCAACTAGACATGCAGGGCCCCACCCTCCTGAAGCACATAGAAGCACTAAAATCTGCTGAGAGACACCCACAGACCAGCCAGATCACCTGAGAGACAGAGATCAGCCAAGCTGCTTAAAAGACTCTCATATAAACTGAACCACCTGGAAGAGGCTCAGACTAACTGATATAACAGAAAAGGACACTCTCTGACATACTGACCTACCTTTAGGCTATACAGAGCACTACATTTTTCCAGATTCCCTAAGGGATGATAGTTTGGAGAAATAGCTGTCTTTGAGTAATTTCTGCCCTCTATGTAACCCCCCATCCATATTCCCGTAAGCAACCCCAGTAAAACTCAGTGGTTCACCAAGTTGAATTTTGATGGTATCTTCTCTTTGTTCTATCATTAGCTCTCTATCTGAAGTGAGTCACCATTCACTTCTACCCAGAAATAGTATCATATATGCTGTACTGTTGTAGGACATTGAGAACTAAGATTAACCATATTTACAATTTAGTTTAGTTTTCATTGATTAACTAATTTAATCATTTATTATGAAATGGTCTTTGGCCCAGGCTGCCTACGAATAGCCTGATATTCCTACCTCCACTTCCTAAATACGGAGATTAGAGGTGTGGGCCACTCCACTGGTGTGCCTTCGATTTACTTACCTTATATCAGTTATTTGAGTACTAGAAAATGCTTGATTTTATGTAAAAATGTTAGTGCCTTAGAGTACAGGAAAAATGTAGCAGAGTAGGTTTGTCTGAGATCATGTTACTGAGTAAGCACTGTTTCAAAGACCTTGGCATATATCTAGAACAGAAGTTCTCACCATTCCTAGTGTTACAACTCTTTAATATGGTTGTGGTGATCTCCAACCATAAAATTGTTTTTGTTGCTACTTCATAACTGTAATTTTGCTACTGCTATGACTAGTAATATCTTTGTTTTATAATGGCTTTAGGCAACCCCTGTGAAAGGATTGCCCCCAAAGAGGTTGTGACCCACAGATTGAGAGCCACTGCTATAACATGTAGAAAATACAATCTCACATCAGACATTCTGACTCTCTGGCTCTTACAAGCTTTCCACTTTTCATGATAGTCTTTTAGCCTTAGGTATATGGGCTGGGTTGTAGATGTGCTGACTTGGAATCCTATGGTCAGCTGTGAGGAAAGAATATTCTTAGCAGACACTGGGTTCCCATGAACATTGCAGGGGAGGAATGAGACTCTTGACCACAAGCAAAAGATAACATTATCTTTATGCAAGCAGAAGAGGTGTAGTTTTAAAAATGAGTGTGCATCTATGTGTTATTTATATTTTTAATTATTTTAAATGGCAACTGGATTGGAATCAGTGTACATATGTAGGAAGAGAGGTTGAAAGTTTGGTTTCTTCTGTTTGAAGAGGGAAAAGAAACTGTAGCTAAAAATGTAATTGGCATAAATATCATTTAATGTTTAAGATTAGAATCTTGACTTTACCACATAAACCTTTGGAGAGTCATGAATTCAGATAGCCAGTGGGATAATGTGCATGTTGATGAAGTCAAACATTGTTCCCTCTTGGCGTTTTTGGAAGACTTTTCAATTATTTTCAAAGAAATCAATTTGAAATATCTATGGTGATTATACTTCAGAGAAGCGAGAAGGTTCTCAGGTTTCCTGCTAGTGCAAGCTGAAGAAAAGAGAACTCCAGGGATTCTTTGGACATTTCCTTCTGTGTCCCCGCTAGTGGATGTGCTTCAGGAAAAAGCAAAGAGCTTCTGGCCAAGGAGGAAGCAGCTTTGAGAAAGCAAAGCCCACACTAAGAACTGGCAGTACCCTTGGTGACCCACCAGCATTGTTCAAGCCCAACCTATCTTCCTGTTTTCATGGAACTTGCAATCATATTTTGCATTTAACTGGTACATATTGCAACAACTTGGGACTTGCTTTCAAACTTATTTCCATACAAACTCCTCCACGCTACCAAATTTAAATATGATTGTTAAAACAAGCGTAGCTACAAATTTAACCTATCAAAGCTGCAGAAGAAAACAGGTATTGTTTTCTGTTATGTTCTTTGAGCTAAACCATAATTTAAAAAAAGTCTGTAGTCAATTTAAAAATTTCAAAGTAAAAATAGAGCATACTACTTGCTGTTAGGGACAAGATAAGAGGACTTAGAAATAAGCCCACATGTCCACAGCCAGGTAATTTTTTTTTGAGATAAGATCTCATAGATCCCATGATGGACTCCAACTAGCTATATCACTGAGGATAACCTTAAACTTTTGATCCTCCTACCGCTACTTCTCTAGTGCTGGGATTACAGACCTATGTCACCATTCCCAGTTTATGTGGTACTGGGGGTCAAACCTAGGGCTTTCTGTTAGATAAGGGCTCTCTCTATAAACCTGAGCCACATCCTCAGTCCCAACTTAGTGACATTTCTGTGGAGGCAGCTAGAACCTACACAGAGGAAAGCAATCACTCTTCAATAAATGATGCTGTGGAGACTAGATATCTATACAAAACAGGATTAAGCTACAACCACATAAACAGAGGTCAAAAATGGATCAAAATCTTAAACATTAGACCAGAAACTCTGAAACTTCTATAGAAAAACAGGGGAAGGTTTCAAGAAATTGGTCTGGGCAAAGATTTTGGAGAGGTCTATTAAGTTCAGGCAGAGCTGACAACTGAGGCTATATCCAACTGACACACTATGCACAGCAAAGGAAATAATTAACAGCATAAAGAGCTAACCTAAGAAATTGAAAATATTTATAAGGTATTCATCTAACAAGGGATTAACATATAAGAAACTTAGCCATAAAAAAATAAACTTAGCCATAACTATAAAAAAATAATTGGATATAAAACAGGGCAACTGTTCAAATACACATTTCTCAAAAGACAATAATAAATTAACCAAAAGCATATAAAAAATATTCAACGGGAAGCCATTGAGATAGCTCAGAGGATAAAGGCACTTGTGGCTAAGGATCATATCCTGAGTTCAATCCCACCACCTACATAATACAAAACAAAAAACAAAAAACTCACCCTCAAAATGTGTTCTCTGACTTTCACATGTGCCATGCCATGCACACATTCCCCCACTGATAAAATAAATAAACACTAAAGAAAAATAAAAATCCGTCCATCCTAAGGTCCAAGCCACAGAACTGTCAAATAAGTCAGCTCTTTACCCAGAAGACTGCAGTGAGCTCAGAGCTTGAGAGTCAGTGCATGCCAATGTTTACCGTGAACATGGGTCACTGTGGACCTGGATGAACGTGCAGATTTTGAGGATGGGTCTGAGTGAGCACAGATGCCAGCATTTCTCCTGCATTCCTGCAGGTCTCTCAGATCCATGAGTATCAAAGGAGGAATTTGTAGAGATCAAAGACCCATTCCTTTTCAAGCTCTAAGGAAATAACACAAGGCCAAGCCCTATCCTCCTCCACAAAACCTCAAATTCTTTCTCTCTTGAAACATCTCAAGACATAAGAATTACTGGTGTAGTAAGGACTACTGGCCCTCAGCCATGAATCCCCTAGCCCTACCCGTGATGACACCTGTCCCACTGCCTTCCCTTCCTTCTTTTTTCTTTCCTTCTTTGTTTTCTTTTTTTAAACTTCATAAAATTCTAGAATTTAAACACACACAATCAAAATCATGGGGTTTTATTGGAGGCTATTGTGCTGGATAGTTTTATGTCACCTTGGCACAAGCTAAGTCATCTGGAGGAGGAAGCCTCAATTACAAATGCCTCCAGGGTTGCTCTGTGCAAACTGGGGTGGGGCTGGGGGTGATCAGAACACATGGACAGGCAGGCAGATGATATGGAAATGACACACAGACATTGCTGAAGACAGCACCCATACAGCTCATCGAATATGGAGAGGTTGGTTTGGTGCCTGCATGGAGCCTTCACCCCTAAGCTCTAGTCTCTTTGGTGTGGGGAGATACTCTGCAGGCTACCAAAAAGAAACACAAACTCAGCCACAAAACCTTTAACCTACAATCTGCCCTGCCTACAAAATGTGCTGGGGCAATGCTCGTACAGAACATGGTGGTGTGGCCAATTTCTGACCTATTCCATAGCAGGGATCTGACACTTCTTGAATGGCCAGAAACTGGAGACAGGATAGCCCAGAGACCTAGGGTAGAATGAAACATGACTGGTCTAAAAAAAAAAAATCAATGGAATGAGTCCTAGTGATATTCTGCTATAGTCATAGATTGGCGCCTTATCCAATAGTCATCAGAGAGATGGGAGCAGATGCAGAAACCCACAGCCAGACATCATTAGGAGAGAAGGTGTAAATCAGAGGCCTCCATTAGGTACCTTCCTTGGAGCTTAAGGGCCCATGGAAGAGTGGGTAGAAAGATTGTAGGTGTCAGAGGTAATGGAGGACACCAGGAGAACACGAACCAAGGAATCAACTAGGCAGGGCTCATGGGGGCTCACAGCGACCAAAGCAGCAAGCAAAGGTCCTGCAAGGGTCTGCACCAGTCCCTCCCCCATATCTGCTGTAGGATGTTAGCTTGATGTCTCTGTGGGTCTCCTAACTGTGGGCAGGTGTGTCTTTCACTCTTGCCTGCTCTTGGAACGCTTTTTCTATTGTTGGGTTCCCTTTCTAACCTCTGTGTAAGGACTATTGCTTTGTCTTATTGAATAAGACTTACTGTGTCTTGTTTTCATGTGTATGGTTGTTGTCCTTTGGAGGCTTGCTCTTTTCTGGAGGAAAATGGATGGGGACCAAAGGAGAGGTGGAGGGGAAAGCTGGGAGGTGTGGAGGGAGGGGAAACTGATCAGGATGTACTATATGAGAGAAGAATCTATTTTCAGCTAAAAAGCAAAAACCTCTGTAAGATCAGGTTGTAGGGCATTGTCTTAATTAGAGATTAATGTGGGCTGCCCATTGTGGGTGGTGCCACCCTGGTCGGCTGGTCCTGGGTTCTATAGGAAAATGGGCTGAGCAAACCAGGAGGAGCAGGAGCAAGTCAGTAAGCAAAACCCCTCTACGGCCTCTGCATCATCTCTTGATCCAGGTTTCAGCCCTTTTTGAGTTCCTGTCCTGACTTTGATGATGAACAGTTCTGTGGAAGGAAATAAACCCTTTCCTCCCCAATTTGCTTTTTCATCATAATATGTCATTGTAGCAATAGAAACTCTAAGACGAGTTAGAATGAGAATTGTGGGGTATTATGGTGGCAAACCTGACCATGTTGTTTTGGGGAGCATTGTGGAAGGACTCCAGAACTTTAGGCAAGAAAAGGCTTCAACTGTTCAATGCCTGCGAGCTGTTCTGTCGGAGTTGGGAAGATAAGAATGTTGAGGGCAATGCAGATGATGGAGGCCTGGCTTGTCAAGTTTCAGAGGAAAGTTTAAAGACTATCAGGGCCACTTGTTACTTTGAATTAAAGATTCAGTGGTTCTTTTTAGCTGGGACTGAAGAATCAATTGCAAGTAAGAAAAACACCAGAACTACTAAAGTGAAATCTTTGCTTTGCTGGGATACTTGATGCTGGTGAACTAGAGCTAAAAAATAAGCTGTGATTCAGAAGAGACCAGAATTACTGAGGTGAAATCTTCTGTGAAGTAGTTCCCAAGAGCACTCTGAAGCTGTCTTCCAGAGGTGGCCGCACAAGAGCACACCGAGGCTGTATTCCAGAGGTAGCCTTGCACTGGCAGCCAAACTTGGTACTGTAAGAGTCACCCAGTTTGAAGTCACCACCAGTGGGTTTGAAGGCTTGAAGGCATGAAAACCAGCTGAGGTTTGGCACTGTGAGAAGCCAGGAGGCCATTGGGGAACATGCAATCTCAGTGGCTGTTGAAGGCCCAGGACTGAAGGCATTATGCACAAAAGTTGAAGCTTGGCACCATGAAAGAACCCAGGAAATGCTACTGATGGAAGTGCAGCTCAACTGCAGCAGAAAAACCCATTTTGGAGATGCCAGTACCATGGGAGGCTCACCAGTAAGAGCAGCCACTGAGGAATGCAGACAGCTAGAGCTTAGAGGAAAGGCTTCGTGTGTGGTAGAGAGCAGAGCCAGAGAAGTGACCTTGGAGGAGCCCAGAAGACTGTGAGACAATCCCAGAGATTGGAAGCAGAGTTACTTATATTCCTGGAGTTTGATTTTGCTTTTATTAGATTGTGACTGCACCTTCTTTCTTCCCTCTTGAAATAAGAAACTTCTTATTTTTTATTTTATAGGACCCCCTACAGTTAAAAGACTTTGAACTTTAAAAGACTTTGAATTTTAAAAGCCATTGGCTATATTTAAAGAGACTGAAGTTCAAATGTGTTTAAATTTGTAAAGATCAGTTACGCTGAACAGTCTTATGTCAGTTAGACACACGCTAACGTCATCTGAGAGGAGAGAACCTATATTAAGATGCTTTGGGATGGAGAGATGACTCAGCACTTAAGAGCACTGATTGCTCTCCCCCAGAGATCCTGAGTTCAGTTCCCAGCAACCACATGGTGCCTCACAACCATCAGTAACAGGATCCGATGTCCTCCTCTGGTATGTCTGAAGATAGCAGCAGTTTACTCAAACAAAATAAAATCTAAAAAATAAACAAAAGAAGAAAAAGAAAATGCCTTTAGAAGATCAGATGTTAGCAAGCCTGTGTAACACATTTTCTGGATTAGTGATTGATGGGGAGGGCCCAACCCATGGTGGGTGTTGCCAACCCTGGACTGGTGTCCTGGGTACTATAAGAAAGCAGACTGAGGCTGAGTGGTGGTGGCGCACACCTTTAATCCCAGCACAGGCAGTCAGATTTCTGAGTTCAAGGTCAGCCTGGACTACAGAGTAAGTTCCAGGACAGCCAGGGCTACACAGAGAAACCCTGCATGGAAAGAAACAAACAAAAAAGAAAAAAGGAAAGAAAGCAGACTGAGCAAGTCATTAGAAGCCAGGCAGTGAGAAAACCCTCTCTGTGGCCTCTGCATCAGCTCTTGCCTGTAGGTTCCTGATCTGTTTGAGTTCCTGTCTTGACTTCCTTCAATAATAAACAGTGGAGTGGAAGTAGGAGACAAATAAACCCTTTCCTCCCCACTTGCTTTTTGGTTATGGTGTTTCATCACAATAATAGAAATCCTAACTAATACGGTCCTATTAAATACACTGCTTAGTTTCAAATAGTTCCCACTGCAGGCATGTTTCTCAAGCTGTCCTGTCCACCTCCTTGCACAAGCACAGGAACATGTGACAGTAATTTATAGAATGTCATGTTGTACCTGTTGGGCACTAGCCTCTGCCTCCCTCAGGCTTTACACCTTATACTCAGGCTGAATCTCATGCACACATGGTATTGCTGGGTGTGCTGGGTGTGTTTGTGTGTGTGTGTGTGTGTGTGTGTAACGATTCCACTTAAACCTATAGCAGTGTCACTAAGAACCCTTACTTTGAATTTGTCAAAAGAATCATCTGGCTTATGGGATCATGTGTTGTCACAAAGTGGCATTTTCCACAAAATGGATTTTTTGTGCTCTTTTGAGAAAACCTGCCCACTTGTTTTCCCTCTATGAGCAAAGAGATTGGTGTCCTGGAATGACTTAGTTTTTGAGATGCATTTTTTTGATCTTTTATTATTAATAAAAATGTCTAATCCTTATCTTGCACTTAGAATGCCAAATACTTTCAAAACACTTGACACCATTCAACGTTCATCCTCCTAATACACTAGGATCGAAGGCATGAATGCCCTGTTTAACAGAAGAGATAACCAAGGTGCTGCCAAGCTAAAACACCTAGGAGGTAGGAAAAGGGGATCAGCAAGCTGAAACTTTTGCTACCTAATTTCTCTGTTCTGCTGGTCTCCATCTTGTTTATACCAATCCACATATGTCTCTTCATTAAATATTCTTAGTTTGTTTTTCTTTTAAATATCTTTTAAATAAAAATATTTTTACCTTCACTTATTTTATGTATAGAAGTGTTTTAACTGCGTATATTATGTATACAAGTACGTGCTTACTGCATAAGGAGATCAGAAGAGAGCGTTGGCTGAATTCCCTGGAAATGAAGTTACAGATGGTAGCAAGCCCACATCTGGGTGCTGGGACCTGAACCTGGGCCCTCCGTGAGAACACCAACTGCTGTTGGCCACTGAGCCGTCTCTCCAGTATCCCCCACACCACTTTCAAGTCTTTCTGTTGTGCCTAGCCTCCTTGTTAGCTGGGACTATAAGCACCATGTGTCCGGCTGCAGTTTCATGCTCGTGGTAAACTGGGGGAGTCAGAATTCTATTCATCTGATGTTCTTCACCTTATCCACAGCCTCCTCCTTCTCTCAACATGTCCCACCAAGTCGGCGCATTTGCTACCAGTGAAGAACGCACACTACCCTGAGTTCAGTCTGCACTGAGTTGATATTCATGGGAATAGAAAAAGGAATCAGTGGAGAAACAATACCAGCAAAGTTTCTTACTTCCAGTCAGTAGGAAAGCAAGCGCCATTGCTCCTGCTTTGCAGAAAGGAAAACAAGGTCAGAGACTTTTTCTCAGTGGTCCTGGGATAGAGCAGCCAGGGGTGGCAAAAGCTGAGCCTGTGTCCTGCGCTCTGGCCACCTAAGCAAAGGTGGGTGAGGGCTTCACAGCTGGTTTTGTGGACATTACAGAGTGTCATCATTTCTCTGGGTGTTCCCCTATCATCCCTTAACAAAAACCATCCACTATATTTGATTATTTTCAAAATGTAGATTTTAATGACAAATATAGTACTTTATGAAATTATCAAAAACTAAAAACATAAATTAAAATATTAAAAATAGAAAATACATATTTTATCCCATATTAATATATGTTGCAGGAAACATTAAAAAAAGTGAACCTGCCAAGTCGCCTGCCCCGCTGGGCCTCAGCACCATGTCCCGTCAGGGTCCCACTCTGTGCCGTTCTCGCCCTGCCAACCCACACTCCAGTAACCAACTAAAGCAAAGCTCTAAAAGCTTAATTAACCAGTCAGATTTATGTATCAGTCAGCATAAAGCTATTCTCTCCCAGTTAGTCCCCACAGCATCTCAGTTGTGTTCCCCCTCCGTCATCGAAGGACCCACACTCCAGTAAGCAAGTGAAGCGAAACTCAAAGCTTAGTTAACCAATAAGATCTATATAGAAAATATTATAATTTATGAGATGCTAATACAGTAATTTAAGAGCCAACTGATAATGATAAAACCTTTGTCCTAATATTTCTAACCTTATAAAAAACTGAGCTATTTTGACTAGTAGATGTCACATACGCCCATTTCTGAAGCCATCTCTGTTCCATTCCCTTCTCCTCCTGCTACCCCTGTCCTTCCCAACTCCTAGCTCCACCTCCCCTCTTCTGGCCAATCACAGGCCTTCCACTGCCCTTATACGATTGGCCATGGAAAATCCTGCAACAAATATCACTAAAATCTGGATGAGTTTTTCAATCAATAGTATTTTATAATATTGGCTAGGTGATGCTTATGACATAATATTGCTGTATACAGATATAAACATCAAAAGTATCAGCACCAAAAATTATAGCTTTTGTAGATGAAAAATGCTGAATTGTCACTCTTCACCGTTTGAAATCAAATAGATTTCAGAAGGAAGTAATGCAATCGCAGTTTTAGGTCCTTAAGTGAATTTACAATCAAATGAACATCACAGGGTAATTTACACAAATGAAAATTCCCTCTAGACAACATAATTTCATGGCACTACTGTCCTTGGCCAAAACAGCATTATGCAATTATATAACTCTAATTACTGTTCCTTGGTGTTTAGATATATAGGTCAATTCTGCAATGTCAGCTAAAACAAATGTATGGAGGTCAGAAGACAACCACCGGGAGTCAATTCTCTCCTTTTACAATGTGAAAGAAACCTGCTGATCAAACAAGCAGGTCTTCTGCTTGATTGTAAGTGCCCTTATCTACTGAACTATCTTTCTGATTCCGTTTATGGAGCATTTAAGTCTCTGTAATAGCAATACACTTAGAGGTAGAAGTTACTATTGTGAGTATGTCAAGGTCATCATAACTGACTCAAAGACAACTTAAAGGCATCAGTCTCTGAAGATGAACTTTTAGGAATAATTTAACCACTGAATAAACTAAACTTTTGTTTTCACCTTTAGTTATGCATACTTGTCATTTTCTTAAATAAAAAGTTTACATCTTATATAGTGAGACCTTATCTCAGATCAATCATTCAAGTGGACAAGAGGAAGGTAATTCAGAAGAATTCTCATGATTCAGAAATTTAAAAAAAAAATCTAAGTGAAACAAAAGGGTTTTGTGGTTTCTCTGCTCATTTGTTTCTTAGCAATAGTTGTTTTGTTGCTAGTGGTATATAAAATAATAATAAAATAATGATAAGCCAGTTATAGTGGCACAAGCCTGTAATCCCAGCACCCAGGAGACTTGAGGAAGGAGAAGAACACATTTGAAGCCAGTCTGGGATGTATACTAAATTCCAGTTCAGCTGGGGCTACTAAGGAGGTCTTGTCTTAAAACTTTTTTGTTACTGTTGTTTTTATGGGGGTTGGGTAAATTTTGCTGGTATATCATCTCAGAAAGCATGAGACCCATGGTAAGCTTCATCCAACCTGAACTGTTTGTTGTCATTTTGGGACTGAAGATGCCTTAATTAGCTCTGTGGATACACTATGACCAAAGCTACCTATGAAAAGAAGCATTTAACTGGGAGCTTGCTGAATATTTTGGAGTTATTCCATGATCATCATGGAAGGAAGCATGGTGGCAGAGAGACAGGCATGGTGCCAGAGCAGTACCTGGGAGCTCACATTTGATTTATGAGATAGAGGCAGGAAGGAGAGTAAGCCCCTAGTGTGGGCTTCGAAACTTCAAAGCTGAAGTCCAGTGATATGTCTCTTCCAACAAGGCCACACCTCCGAATTCTTTCTAAACAGTTCCAACAACTAGAATCTCAGCATTCAAATATATGAACCTATGGGAGCCATTCTCATTCAAACTACCACAATGCCAAAGAGGTACATTGGACAGGCTGCTAATACAGGACTCTGTCTTAGGGTTTCCAGTGCTGTGAAGAGACACCATGACCAAGGCAACTCTTATAAAAGACAACATTTAATTGGGGCTGGCTTACAGATTCAGAGGTTCAGTTCATTATTATCATGGTAGGAAGCATGGCAGCATCCAGACAGATATGGTACTGAAAAAGAAACTGAGATTTTTACATCTTGATCCAAAAGCAGCTAGGAGAGGACTCCTTTTTGAAGGCAGTTAGAAGGAAACTCTCTTTCATGCTAGGTAGAGTCTGAACATAGGAGGAGACCTCCAAAGCCCACCCTGAGAGTCACACATTTCCTCCAATGTGACCATGCTTTCTAACATGCCATTCATTATGGGCCAAGCATATTCAAACCGCCACAAACTCCAAGCTTAATTCCAGAATGACTGCTACTCACCAAACAGGATATAGAGGGGTTTATAACTAGGCCAAGTTCATTTCTCCCAGGTAAATGTAAGGCTTGGAAAAGAAATGGCACTTGTTCCATATGGTAATTTTAGTATTGAAAATACTGGTGAGACTCCTGGAAAAGTTACATAGCTGAGACCTTGTGTCAGATGAATCATTCAGATTGAAAAGAGGAAGGTAATTCAGAAGAATTCCCATGATCTAGTGGTTGGCCCCACACGCATGTACATATGACTAAGTAAGCTTAGTGGGTAGAAGAAGAGGAAGGAGGAGGAGGAAGAGGAGGAAGAGAAGTTGTTGAAGTTGTTGGGAGGGAAACATGGTGGAGATATGAGAGGTAAATTTGGGAGAGAGGTGAGATTTCATATTTCAATTTATACATACACAAAGTCTCAAAATGTTTTCATGAAAAAAGAAAGAAAAGAAAGAGCAAAATAAAGGGTGTGGAAAGAAACTAATGATGCACATACCTTCCAATTCTGTGGAAAGACTGCGGGCCACCGGCTATTTATGTTTCTAGTACCATAGTGTTCTCATATAATAAAACAAAGTAAAAATAAAAATAAAGAAAAAAGTTTAAGCAAAGCTAGATTATTCAAGCAAATGGCAAGTGCTCTCATGCAGAGGGGAACAGGAGAAGAGGGAGGTAGAGGGGGAAAGGGAGAGGGAGAGAAGAGAGAATCTAGCAATATAGCAATGCCACAAATAAAGGGCAAAACAGAAACTTCTGATATTTGCTATTTTCACTAATTATCCATGCCTTTTTGCACAAGTTTTAAGAGAACTGAAAGGGTTGCCTGTGTTTGTGCCTTAGTGATAAGTTTTATTTTACTTATTTCTTAAAGACATGTCTGTTTTGAAAACCTAAACACTGTGCTCATGAGCACAACCATGTGAAGGTCTCTTTTTAGTTTAAAATATTAATTCACATGTGAACTAAATATCCTCTGATTGAAATTTAAAAACAAAGTGTATTAGCTACTTTTCTTGCATTATGAGAAAATGGGAAACTTTAGGAAGAAAAGGGTTTATTTGTCTCAAAGCTTTAGGGCATATTGCATTACATAGAGGAAATTCTGGAAGCAGGGGCATTTGGCCACTAATCACACCGAATCGGCACCCAGGAAGCAGAAAGAGATGGATGCTGGTTCCCAGCTTGCTTTCTCCTTATTCAGCTGGGACCAACCTATAGAAGGATGTCATCTACATTTAGAGTGGGTCTTCTAGAAAGTCCTGTTGTCTCCAAAATTATACAAGATTTTGTCAAGTTAACAACCAATACTAAACACTACAATCTGACTTGGTGAAAATATATTAAAATTTCAATATTTTATTGAATAGGACCAAAACAAATCACGAAACACCATCTTTGTTTTCTTTTATTTGGGATGGTGGTTTTGTTTTATGTTGTTTAGGTTTATTTTTTAGTTAGTTATTATTTTAAAAGTTATATGTATGTGTATCTGAGTTTTTGAGTTTAAGGACAGGGAGTGCCTGCAGAGTCCAGAAAATCAGAAAAGGTTCAAGAGTCCCTGGAGTTGAATACAGTGTCTGCAGAAGCCAGAAGAGGGCATCCCATTCCCTGGAGTTGTGGTTATACAGTTAAACAGTATGCATCACTGATATTCTGGAAGAGGCGAGACATCTCAAAACACATACACACCCTTTTTTGCAGGGTGTACATTTGGGGGGGTTGTTGTTGTCTTTGTTTTGTTTTGTTTTGTTTTGTTTTGTTTTGTTTTGCAGCAAAGACTCATTTTAGCTTAGCTGGCCTGAAATTCAGTTGGTAGCCCAGAATGGTCTTCACTCGAGGTAATACTCATATGTTTCCTTTCCCATTACTGGGGTTATAAGTGTGTGTCATGGTGTTCAGCACTCTCTAGTTTATTTCAAATATTCTCCCCAGAAGCTCATTTATATTCTTCATGTACTCCTATTAGTATACCCCCATGATGGTGGGATGGTGGAGAATGGTATATAATAAAGAATATAGAAATAAAAATAGCCTGATGGCTACTCAGAGGATGCTAGTAAGTAGTCCATATGCATGCTGGAAATTTTAAAGGGACAATACAAGCAAGACTTGATTTCATTCGGATTTAAGAAATGAGAATACTGTCCTGGACGCTGTAGAGCAAACTTTTAATCCCAGCACTCAAGAGGCAGAGGCAGGTGGATCTCTATGAGTTTGAGGCCAACCTGGTCTAAAAAATGAGTCCAGGATAGCCAGGGTTCTGTTACACAGAGAAACTCTGTCTCAAAAAAAAAAGCAAACAAGGGAGAGAGAGAGAGAGAGAGAGAGAGAGAGAGAGAGAGAGAGAGAGAGAGAGAGAATGAAAATGCTTTGAGTAATTAAAAAATAACATTTTGATAGAAATATTTAAACAGAAAAATCATTTGGGAATCTTGAGATAACGCAACCAATGGAGGTACACAACCATAGAACTGGCAATCTAAGTATGATCTCTGGATCTCACAAAGTGGCAGGAAGAGAATCCACACCTGAGAGATGTCTCTGACCTACACAAGTGCCATGGCAGAAGCCAACACACACACACACACACACACACACACACACACACACTCCAAAGGGGTCTGAACGTATAGGTTATAGTGTACTTAACATGAAAGGCTTATCTAAAACCAAGACAAGTTCAGAAGAATTGTCATAGAAGACAAAAAGGAAAAAAGAAAAAAAGAGTAAAGAAAAAAGAATGTAACCAAAAGGCTATAAGAATAATATTTAAAGACTATGTCATGCCAGTTTTGAATGCCCTAACTACTTTTCTGAATGCAACAAGTCTCGTATTTGAAATATAGTGCAATTATATCAAAGGGGAACATAAAATGTATAGTAAAAATAGTTAATGAGGTGGATTAAAGAGAGTCCCTGTCTTCAAGATGAGAGCTAGTCTGTCCACTGTTTTCCTTTTAAGTATTGTAGAAATTAGAGCTTTGGAGCTGGAGAGACGCTGAGCCTTTAAAGACTAGGCTCCCAAACAGAAAAATAAGAAGTTGGAGATTTGTATGGAGAGAAGAACATGTGTCCTAGTTTGCATGGCAAAGTCTCACTTACACATTCCCCCCATTCCAACTTTAATAGTGCCTCTATTTGGATATTTGTTTCAGAAGTGTGTGTGTGTGTGTGTGTGTGTGTGTGTGTGTGTGTATGACATGAAGTTGAGGGGAAATGTGCTGGGGGGGGAGTTCTCAAGGGGCTGGAGGGAGCCAGTAGTGTATGTATATATTCAACATACATTGTATACATGTATGAGGAGAAGAATCATTTGCTTGACTCTGGCACCCTCTGGTGATTAAAGCACAAAACATCTTTATGCAAGCACGTCTTCCCAAAAGCATTAGGACATTCACATTCTGACACTGCTTATTCCTAGAGGTGAAACCAACACCAACTATTAACATTCCAAATTGGACCATCTAGCAATCCTTCTAAAGCTTTGAATTCCACATCCTTAAACTTTGATACTGTCGTCTGATTCTCATGACCACTGCCATCTTCGTGACTCTCCAGCATAGCTTTTGTCTCGGTTCTCAGTAACTCAGGCCACAGATGACCTTCCCAACACTCTTCCCTGCTTCTGCAATGCAGGGGGAGGGAAAAGGGCATGTGGGATCTTTGGGGGGCAGGGAACCAGGAAAAGGGAAATGAAATGTAATATAGAATATATCCAATAAAAAATTCACTACATAAAAAATTCACTGATGAGAGGCAGCAGGTGGCATAGAAGCTAAAGACACTTGCTGCCAAGCACAATTGCAAAAGATCAATCACTAGGACCCACACCACATGGTGGATGGAGAAAATCAACTTCTACAAGTTGTTCTCTGACCTCTATATAAGCTCTGTAGTATCATCGCACGGTCCCCTAAACAAATAAATATTTAAAGATGAATTGGTTGGAACTAGAGAATTGGCTCAGCTATTTAGAGTTCTTGCTGTATAATCATGAAAATCAGAGTTTGAATTGCAGCATCTATGTAACAAGTTGGATGTCTCATGTATGCCTGTAACCCCCACTCTGAGATGTGCCAGAGACAAGAGGATGACTGGGGATTGCTGACTTCTATCCTACCTAGAAAATGAGTTTCCCATTCAGGGAGAGACTCTGGTTCAAAGTAGGCATAGGGTAATAAAAGTGGGTATCTTGATGCCCTTTCCTGGCCTCTATGTACATAGATAAATATGTGTACCTACAATCAGTGTGCATGTACTTGCACAGACACATATACCGAATGCATACATAATACATACATACATACATACATACATGCAAACATACATGCATATATATTTTAAAACTGCTTGGTAGCTATGGCTCACACCTAATATTGGTGACTCGGACACAAAGAAGACCTAATAATAGATGACTTAAATCTGAAGAGCTCTGTAGGTCAGACAGAATGGTAGGTGTGATTGATTTGGAAATGGGTACCCTAACCTTAGGGAGACAGCAGTGATCTCAAGGCCAGCCTCACTGTTAGAGAATGTGGTACAACGTCCAGGGTAAGCTAGAGGGATGAGAGGTAACCAGACTTCTCTGATCTGTTATGCTCTATGGTAAGAGCTCATCGATCATGGGACTGAGATTCTCATGACAGGGAGAAAGAAATCTCTGCCTGGGAGGCAGAAACTTAGGGGACCAAAGCATGCCTTGTATCTAATACTCAGCCTTAAGTCAATGCAGAGACTGAGCCCTCTGAGGAGCACATATTGAAAGCTTTTCTTTTCTTTTTTTTCTTTTTCTATATTGATTCTTTTTATTTTTCAATTTTGAACACATGCATATAAAATAAATTTTTATTATCTTTCTCCTCATTATCCTCTTTTCCTCCTACCCTCCACCAAATTCCTTCTTCCGTCTCTTGGCTATTTTTGCCTGTGTGGATGTGTGTGTGTGTGTGTGTGTGTGTGTGTGTGTGTGGTGTCCCACTGTATTTAATTAGGATTGCTTGCATAAGCAAGGGGGAGGGGTGGATTATTAACAGATACAAGTGGAACCTGAGTCCTAGATTAAAATTATTATACAAGATACAAATTATTATACAAGAGATACTCATATTTAAAAGGTGTGTTTCATTTAACCATCTTACATAAGAAGCACAATTGGTCCTGGTTGAAAACTACTGATACAAACAAGTATTTCTCAATAGTTACACGTGGTGAGCCTCAGTAAATGTCAATTCTCAGGGTATATTAGCTCAACAGCAGGGTGTAGGTCAGTAGGAAGACATCCCGACAGCCCTGGTTCAAGTGCCAGCACTACCACCCCTCACTAAACCATAAAGAAAATACTGGTTAAGGAAACCACTCACCAGGATTCTGGTTTAATAGGATTAGGATAATATCTGTGGATTTGGATTTGCAATTAATACCCAGTAATAATCACCATAAGTTTGTCAATTAGTGTTGGTCTAGAAATACACTTTGGACAGTGCTGCTCCAAAGAGATCTATTCAGGGAGACTCTTGGGGAAGGAAATAGTCCACACTTACAGGGTTTACTAAATATGACCTCTGAAATTGTCCACCCGAACTAAAAATATTCAAAGACTGAACATTGCAGGTGAGCATGCAGGAGAGCATGCAGGTGAGCATGCAGGTGGCAGGCCTTGCAGAGTGGCAGGTACAAGGGCAGCAGGGATTACACGGCTTCCACTGAACTTGCCCTCCCACTGCGGAGAACACAGAAACAACACCGGGATGAATCCCTAATCCAAAAGTCCCAAAACTGAAGTAGTCCAGAGTCTGAAACTTTCGGAGTAACAAAATGTTGAAAATTGCACAAGTGGCCTTCTGTGACACGTCACAGTAAAAACACAGGTGCAGTTGCCTTCAGACTGTATTGCAAAGTGTATGTGGATAATGAAATGTAAACACATTTTGCACTTAGATTGGGGTCTGATCCCCAGAGTTTAAGGAATACACGCACATATTCTCAGGTCTGAATCACTGATGGCCTCAAGTATTTTGGATCAAGGGATACTTAGCTTGTACTGTGTCCCTAAGAGAAGTGCAAAGATTAATTCCAAAAATAGAGAGGATAAACAAAACCGTTCCCTAATTCCTACTTAAGTCATCTCCTTAGACGAAACAAAAACAAGGTAAGTTGCTAGATTATTATAGCATCAACCAAATTGAAATGCCAATCTTCAAAGCAGCACAAGACTAAGATTTTTGATATAGACAACATTAGCATCTAGTACCTAGCATGCAGCCATTAACCTAACAAAAGTTTCCTAACTGAAAATCTGACAACAACGGACACAGAATATAAGGATATTTGTATGTCCACTGAAGCACACCACGATTATGGAGGTTTTAAACGATCATCAGATGGCCAAGATAACTGGCTCTGTGAATGCCCATAACACTTTTCTCCAGGCTTTCTCAGAGTCGATCAATGATTCCGTGTCACAAATTGACTGTGGCAGCACACAAGGATAATACATTTGCACTTGAAGCTTGGTTTTCACTTTTCTCAGGGTGCTCTGGCTATCATTCCTGCAGTGTCCAGAGACTACTAACAGCCAAAGCCGATGCTAAGCAACTGCTGTGACACCATTCCCCAGGATGACCGGGTGTCGGCCTAGCTTCAGTACATGTGTACACTTTTCCAATCCAAGGAAAATCAACTCTTAATACTTCCAAGGATAATCACATACTCGTGGTAGAAGTTTAATGGTCTTGCCTGCAGACCCTCTGCCAGCATTATTTTTCATGAGGTTAAAGAATACCTTATCTATCATCACAGTGCACATTACTTCCTTGCCTTGTAACTAAGAATAAGGTTCTTGTCCTGGATTTGACATAACATTGCTTCTTAACCTGGGGCATGCATATATATATATATATATATATATATATATATATACACACACACACACACATATATATGTATATATATGTATATGTGTGCATGTATGTGTATGTGTATGTATATGTATATGTATGGTATATGAGGTTTGGAAATACCCACTTGAACCCAAAATTCACTATATGCCCCTATTACGATGAGAGAGCTGACTTCCTAGAATGGTGGACGGGCCTGTGACAGATGCCATTAAACTTTAGTGTGTGCTGTTGTCTTAAGCCAGCAGTAACTAGTGACTACAAATGCCCTGGTCTGGGAGCCATACAGTGATTACTCCATCCACACTGGTCTTCTGCTTCACCCATGCCTTTCTCCACTCTGTCTGCCTCTCTCTGTCTCTTCACACTGCCTTCAAATATCTGTCCTTAACACTTTGTTCTTAAACCTCCTTTTGCCTCCTCCCTGAATATCTTTTATACACTGTTTCATACATTTATTTTCCTCTTCTCTTTCTATCTGTCTATGAGGTAAGTTTCAAACAAGCAGGGATTTCTGGTTCTGTCTTCTATCACCAGTGCCAAAAGGAGTGCTAGGGTCCTAGCAGGACTGACCTGGAGAGTAAAGGGCACCTCTGCCTACGGCCGCTGTGGATGCTTGGCAAACTTCTGCTCAAAAAGAGACAAGATATTTCAGATTTCTGAGCATGTAGCTTCTTCTCACCACTCCTCTCTGGTGTTGTGGCACAAAAGCAGCACGGAGATGTGCTGGATGTGTGGAGAGGAAAGAAAGGGCTTTGCTCAAAGATGAGCATAAAGGGGACACGTGCATCCTAACCCGACGAACCTGGCTTACAACAGCTAGGAACGCCTTCGGAGAAACGTCTAAATTTAAAGACAACCAGAATGAAAGATAGCCAGGGCAGAGGTATTGTTTGATTTTTGTTTTCTTCAGCGCTTTGATCATGCGCTCAGCCAAATCTAGTCCTGTCTCTACCTTCCAGCCCATTCTTAAAAAACAAAATCTCTAGAGAGGTAAGTAAGCCCTTGTTACTTACTCAAGGCTGGAATACAAACACGGAGGCTGTTGAAAGGCAGAATCTGAGGGCTGGGGATCCAGCTTAGAGGTAGGGTACTGGCTGGCCTGTCACATATGAATTTGATTTCAATCCCTATATAAAATTTTTAAATTCTATGACTTTAATCCTAGCATCAAGAGGTGGGGACAGGCAGATCAAGTTTGAGGCCAGTGTGGTCTACAGAGCCAGTTGGAGACCAACCAGGGCTACATAGTGAGACCATGTCTTTAAAACAAAATAAACTAAAAAAAACAGAGTCTCAGGGTTACAGCAGGGCTGTTTTTAATTTCCAGTTCCCCGTGGCACTGTGAATGAATACGGGACCTTAAATACGCTAGGCAAGTGACCAATTACTGAGCTGCATCTCCAGTTCTTGTTTTTATTTCTTTAATTGGCTAAATTAGTTTTTCTGCACGCATGCAACACATTCAGACTACTCTTAAACCCCCATAATATCATCCTATACTTTAATAAGATCCTCAAGTGACTCCTACACATAGTAAAGTGTAAAAAGTACAGATCAAATTACACATTTGTCAACACACAAGTCAAAAAAAAAAAAAAAACCAAAAACTTGTATTTAGCATGAAGATATAAAAACAAGACAGGTCTGGGAGAACAGCTGAGAGGTAGGTTCCATGCACAATGCCCTAAGATTCATCTCTGACAGGAGAAAACAGGAATGCCAACTTACCTCAGCTGTGTGTGATGAGGGGTTAGATGGAGAACAGTTCAGGTCTCAGTGAGATCCAGCAATGTTATACACTGGAGAAAGACCTCAGCTAGGATCTATGCCTGCCACAAAAGCCACCCGAGGAGTAGTGTCCACTCCTGCTCGCAGGAGAGTTGGGAAAAATCCGGGAGTGGAGAAGGAAGAAAGAAAGATTTATCAATCCCCAAAGTTGGTAAGTTTTGCCTCAAGAGACAGGCAAAATCAAGACTTTCCAAAAATTTAGCTTCCAGGAAATTAATGAATATCCTCAATTAATTTCAGGACGAAAGTAACGAATATCTATTAGCTAGTTATCCTGAATCAAGAAAGAAATGTGGGTTCCAACTGAAGACAACCTAACCCCTCTTATCAGCTTTGAAGTTTTTCCTGGAGTTGCTGGCAAGGGGACTGGAAGAGAGGAAATCTTGTGCTCTGGGCAGCAGCATCTACAGCCTTAACAGCAACTCTATTTTAGAACCGAGAGAGTAAACCTATTTTAGCAGTGCTTCCCCCGCCCCCTCCCCCATCCCCGCGTAAACTTCCTGTCTTTTAGCCCTATGGAAAGGGGGTTCTCCTTTCTCAGGCTCTGCCTTTTAAAAAAAAAAAAAAAAAAAAAAAAGTAAGCAGGAAGAAGATACTTTTGAAAAGGAAGCGAACGAAACCAAGGCAAAACCAGAGTTAGGTTTCACTGCAAGGCCCACCGGAGATTTAAAAAGGAAAGGCAAGCTGTACGTGGAAAATGCGATGCCACACTGTCCTTTCCTAAACAAAAGCTGTGAACGGCTGGTCAAGACGGCAGTGACAGAATTCTGAAATGTCTGAAGTTACTTACATACCTCAGACGGTGGAGGGAGGGAGGAGATAACGGTTTCTTTTATTTTTCAGAGAATAAACAGAATGTTTTATTGCAGCGGCACAGAAAGCTAAAGGTCATTTAATACAGCACGAAGCTGCTTAATCCTGCCTCGCATAGTTATCACAGTTAGGGCCAAAGCCTGTGCTCTGACGGTCAGCCACACATTCTTAGGAAGTCTATTAAAAAAAAAAAAAACGTAAAAAAGCAAAGGAAAATCAATCATACCATGGAAAGAAGGGCAAACAGATCCACGGACGGACGAGGGAAACACACACTCAGACACACACACATAGACACACACACACAAACACCCCGCTACTTCCCTCCCCCTTCTCCAACCCCGCCCTGCGTCCTCGCAAGGTTCCTAATGGTCGCAAGGTTCCTAATGGTCTAGCCAATCACTGCTGTCTGAGATACAAGCTTTCAGACGAGTCATCTGAGAAGTTGTAAATATCTCTCACCAGGACAGTTCTTTGTCCAGCTCAAAAGGCTTCTGCAGGCAGCCTTTCAGCATTTTCTTTCTCCCAGCATGAGAGATCCTTGGGTAAATTGTAATTTCATTGGGTCCATTGCTTCAATTGACAGCCATAAGGACAGGCACAAGTGTTTGTCCTTTTATAACAGTAAATAAGTCTTTAAGCCTGAGTGAGCAGGTCGGTCAGAGTGAGCAGAGGTCCTGACTTCAAATTCCCAGCAACCACATGAGGGCTCACAATCATCTGTACAACTACAGTGTACTCATATACATAAATAAATAAATAAATAAATAAATGAATAAATAAACAAATCTTTAAAAAACATGTATTTTATGTATACAGGGTACTCATATACATAAAATAAATAAATAAATCTTAAAAAAACATGGTGTTTTAGATATCTAACATTTATAAGTACTGTTTAAAATACATTAGTAGTTTTATAACCAAATTTAAATTAAGAATGTGTTAAAATTTAAGCCATCAAATGCTTAAGAAGACATGGAGTTGTTGTTAGAAACATCATTTACTCCTTATTGTGCTTAAGAGGTAACAAAGTAGGATAAGACATCCAGATCAGGATAGAGTTTGCATTATGACTTAATTATTCATTTTTAAGCTAATTACAAGGATAACTACTTTTTAAACTACTTTTTAAAATATATCATTATGTTGTAATATATTAATGATCTGTAAACTCTTTAATATCTGTATAAGCCTAAAAGTAGGTTGGTTTTCTGTTTTGTTTTGTTTTAGATTTATTTATTATTTTATGTAAGTACACTGTAGCTGTCTTCAGACGCACCAGAAGAGGGTGTCAGATCTCATTATGGATAGTTGTGAGCCATCATGTGCTTGCTGGGATTTGAACTCAGGACCTTCAGGAGAGCAACGGCTCTTACCCACGGACCCATCTTTACCAGCCCTAAAGTAGGCTTTTAAATGATAATTTAAAAAAATATTTAGAGTTGTCTCTCACATAGCTATTGAAAAATCCATTTGTTTGATTTTAAAGAGACAGTAATAGTAAAAAGAAATCCATAAATATCTTTAAAACATTCATATCCATATGTATATTCACATATATGGGAAACATACACAAAAGCACATATATAAATTATCTTCCTAATTTTTGGAATTGAGCTTAGCATTTCAAGTGAGCGCAATTATTCATAGATCATATCCTGCAGCAAGAGCAACCATCTCTTAAAGTTGATGTATGTCCCCAGGCAACACGGGCGGGAACCAGGATAAGGGTCAAAGAGATAGCATCTAGATCTGGGATAAGGATCAAAGAGATAGCATCTAGATCAGTACTGTGTGAGTATGTATGTCTTACTCCTAAAGGAAGATTTGAAAATGTTTTAATTTAAAAACTCATGTTAATCATTCCCCTTTAAGATGTGTTCCCTTTAAGATGAGAACTCAGCAGTGGCTCATGCCTGTAATCCCAGCACTTGGGAGGCAGAGGAAGGCGGATTTCTGAGTTCAAGGCCAGCCTGGTCTACAGAGTGAGTTCCTGGACAGCCAGGACTACACAAAGAAACCCTGTCTCAAAAAACCAAAAAAAAAAAAAAAAAAAAAAAAAAAAGATGAGAACTCTGGTTTTTATGTTGACATGTATTATGAAAACAACAACAAAACACATAATCACACGTATTCTCTTTATATATACATTATCATACATAATAGACATTTAATAACTGGGTGGTCAGCAGCAGTGGGTGGCTTTAATTCCAGGACTCAGGAGGCAGAGGCAGGTGGATCTCTGTGAGTTTGGGGCCAGCTTGGTGCACACAGAGAAACTGTCTCAAAAAAATCAAAACCACAATAAATAAATAAATAAATAAATAAATAATTATTTGTTTGTATTGTATTTCCTATAATCCTCATTGTGAAAAAGAAACAAAATAGAGACCTCCAGTAAACATGTAAATCTATTAATTTATATATGGTTCAGGACAAAAAAAAAACCCAAAACCAATATATATATGTAACAGTTTTATACTAAGAATAATTTTTATACCAAGAATAATTATTCTTTCTTGCATTAAATGTAGAAAAGTGACCTAGAATGTTAAAGAAATAGTAAGACAAGCCATCACTGGGATAACCAACAAAATAATTTATGAATAATGCAAAACTGCCACAATGTCCTAAAGGAAAGAGAGCCGAGTATATGGTCAAAAGCACAGACAGATGGAAGGTAGAATCCTCTGCCTCAAAGTTGTAACAGTCATTAAATAAACTTAGACTTAAAGTAAACAAGAATATTTTGAAGAAATAATATGAGTTTTATGTTTATATATATATATATATCATATATATATATATATATATATAATGAGATGAACTCTATATAGTATGTATATTTAGGTTCTGTTTTGGAAGGAAATCCTGATCAGTTTAATGTATATGACATTAACTTTGATAGCCTAATGAAGTCTTGACTCCAACAAATGTTAGTTTTTAAAACAATAAGCATTTTGAGGTTTATGAAACATTTAACATTTCCAGATTTATTATGACTGTCTTAAAAAGTTATGTATTCTTTGTGAGTTTCACATCATGTACCCCCAGTCCCACTCATCTCCCTATCCTTTCATATCTGCCCTCTGCCCTTGCAACCATCCCCCCCCCCAAATAAAATAAATAACGAAATACAGCATAGGAAACATCTTGTGTAAGCCATAGCTTTGGATCTACAGGACCAGCCCTTTCACATGCTCCAGCAGTTCATAGATGGGGTAGATATGGGGGTGGCCCAACTCAAAGCCCTGGATCTGGACCTGAGTGACAGCCTGCCAGCTCTCCTGCACGCACACCACCAGGGGGAGCTCTCCAGTACTGCCCTGGCTAGCTCAGCCAGTGCTGTAGCCGGCAAGGGGCAGAATCAGCTCGCCTGCTTTCTGTTAAGGGTTGATCTGTTACTATGTATTTAATGCTAAATTCTGTACCTGAAGGTCTAGGCCTTGTGCAAACCTTGTTCCTTAATTTAAAAACTATTGGTTGAGTAAAAATGGCTATAGAAAATTCCTGGAGGGATTAGAAGTAAACAGGTTTTGAGTTAGCAGCTAGGAAGGAGGAAGCACGGTGGGAGGAGACTGACCGCAAGCACAGGACCAGGAGAAACAGCTAGTGTTAGGGGAACCCCGCTGGGGAGGGAGCCAGGCCAGCGGTTAGAAAAGTAGATTTGGGGTTATTCCCTAGTAATGGTCAAACCAAATAAAATAACCATAGTCTAAGTCACGTCTTTCGTAAGCTATTCAGGCATAAGTTTAAATTGGTTTAACTACAGCCATCATGCCCTCTGAGCAGGTTCACCGGATCCGCTGGCCCCAGGTCCAGATCAAACTGTGCTGCCCAGGTGAGGTCCAGGGTCTGCTCTCTCTCCGAGTGCTGCAGCCTGTGAGGGACAGGGACAGTTCTCCTGCTCTCATGACCCTGGGGCCACCTCTTTCCATTTCTTCAGATGGTGAAGGGCAAAGGTAAGCGAGGGCATCTCCCCAGCATCCATGCCTTCTTACAGCAAACGGGAGCTCTCCCACATTCAATGCTTCTCCGGGCTGGCTCGCCCACACCCTGCTGCAACCCAGCTCTACCGCGCTGCACAGATGAGATGCAGGGCTCGCTCTAGAGTGCTGCCACAGGTGGAAAGTGGGTCCAGTGAGAGGTGGGCTCTGAAAAACCCCGGGGCATCAGTGTGATCCCAGGCAGCAGCACAGAGATATCCATGAGGTCTTTAGTAGTAATATGAATCAAAGATATCGATACAAAATCCTGCTGCTCCAAGGCCAGGTGGCAGGCCAGACTGTTCCTCTCCACCCTCGCGTGGGTCTCCAGTTCCACCTCTCTCTTCACAATGCTCAAAACGTTCTGCTTCTTTTTCTCTTCCATCTCTCCAGCACATACTTGTACATCGTAGTAGCTTCTGTTGAAGGAGAGCCAAGAGGCTGGGAGGCGCCTGGGAATCTACAGCCTGCCAATGCCCTGTGGCAGCGGGTGGCCTCTGGGTGCCTCGGTTCATCTGTGCCACTGAGTGTCATGGAAGTGGACAGGACTCTGGTTGTCCTTGGCCCACAAAGCACGATGTGGTCTGGAAGCAGGCCGGTCCCCAAAGATGTTATTTTAATGGGTTTAAAAACATTTAGAGTAACAAAATATATAAAGTAGTGAATATTTATAAGTGCTTGATATATGATCCCAATATTTAAAATTGTGAATATGAGTGTGTATTTTAATTGGGCATACAAAAGTACTTTTTTCTGTTTTTTATTTTAATTTTTTATTATATTCAACACAATATATATTTTTATAAAAATCATAAAAATAATGGACACGTTATTAAGTAAACATAAAAAGATAGTCTTTTTGTTTGTTTGTTTGTTTTGTTTTGTTTTGTTTTGTTTTCCCTGAGCAAGATTCCTAGACAGGTCTCTGCCATTAAAAACCTGGGTTCTAGACACTCGGGCACACCTAGATCCCCGAAGACTTAGATATGGTCCCAGACAGCTGGAATAAAGTCAACTGGCTATGCACTGTGTCTGAGAGGTCATCTTTGGTGAACTGCTGGTGACACTCGGAGATTGCAACTTCTCATTCAAGTCAGAGGTAGGTCTAGCCATGTCTCAAAAAGCCAACAAAAAGAGCCAAAGTAAAAAAAAAAAATAAAAAAAAAAAGATAAAAAAAATAGAAAGGAAAGCAGAAAAGGGAGATTTACTCATGAAGCCCCAATGGGAAGAGGGACAAAGAAATCTAACAGATCCCTCATGTCCCCTCAAGTCCATTTTAGGGTCCTGAAGTAAGCATACAGTTTAAATAGAGGGCTAAGGATTTAGCAGCTAAGCATCCTGGTCACGCCCATTTTTGACTCTTCCTTATCTAGGTTTTAGTCTCATCCTGTAAAGTAGCCTGACAAGATATTAAAATTGTGTGAAGTCTCTTTCTGGGAGACAAGCTCACTCTCTGGATGTGGCCCTTTCCTTCCTGGAAGATGAGAGTCACAGGAGACTCCCCTAATCTTAGAGAGCTTCTATTCTGAATATCAGAGAATGTTCTGTGTCTGCCACACCAGGTGCATGGAAGAATCAGGTTTTATAAGAGAGAAAGAAAGAATGAATGAATGAAAGAAAGGAAGGAAGGAAGGAAGGAAGGAAGGGAGGAGGAAGGAAGGAAGGAAGAAAAAAAAGAAAGAAGAGAGAAGGAGGGGAGAGACAGAGACAGAGAGAGAGAGAGAGAGAGAGAGAGAGAGAGAGAGAGAGAGAGAGAGGCAGACAGAGAATGAGGATGTATTATAGAATTTGTTTTTAGTTTTGGTATAAACCAAACATTTTTAAATAATTTTTTATTTTAGCATATATCTTAATCCACATGTAGTATGAATTACCAATTTTATTAGTTTTTATAGTTCACTTTACATTTTTCACTAATTAATATTTACTTTACATCTCAATCATTGCTTTCTCTCCCTCTCCTCCCAGACCATCCATTTCCTCTCCCTTCCCCCTAATATCCCCTCCCTTTCTCTTCAGTGAAGGCAAGGCCTCTCATGGATATCAATGGCCTTGGCAGATTGAGTTGCAGGAGGACTAGGTGCATCTTTTCTTATTGAGGCTAGACAAAGCAGCCCACCCAGTTTCACATTTTTAATTAAAGGATGTTTCCTATTTTATTTTTTAAAAATTTTATTCCCTAGGGCAGGGGCTCCCAACCTTCCTAATACTGTGACCCCTTAATACAGTTTCACATGTTGTGGTGACCCCTAGCCATAAAATTATTTCATTGCTACCTCATAGCTGTAATTTTGCTTTTCTTATGCATCATAATGTAAATATTTGATATGCAGGATATGTGATATGGAATCCAAAGGGGTTGCAACCCCCAGGTTGAGAGCCAATGCTCTGGGGCGTTTTTAAGCACATAAGATAAACCAGTTTGGAGATAGCAAATGTTTACCTTGTCTTTAGATCTTTCCATTTGTCCAAATAATTGCAAGTTAGTTGATAATTATCATGCATAAGCCACTGGACTACCAGACAGCTCTTTCATCTCCAAACATATCACTATGCATTTGAAGATTTGAGTCAGGATACAAAGCCAAAAAAACAATAAATCAAAGCATGTCAAAGACAAAGAAAACCAAGAGAAACTTTTTAGAAACCAAAATGTCTTCAAAGTTCCAGAAACAAACGAAATCTGAAAAGTGAGATAAGCAGCCGGGATCTAAAATGTCTTTAGAGATTCAAAAGCAAGCAAGCAAGCAAACAAGCCAAACTGTCTCCACCATTTTTTTTCTAGAGCAAACATTTCAAAGCAAATGAACAAACTAGATACATTAAACCAAAGGCTTAGAAAGCCGATTTCTGTCCAAAAGGGGGTCCTAGTTAACCAGCTTAGAAAAACCAAATGAACAGTCAGCTAAACCCAGGGATGCCTGCAGCCCCAGGAAGTACTCACCAACATTCCAACGGAGAACGGAACATCAGGCTGTCTGGACTCCAAGAATGGGTCCTCGCTGGTACCTGGCTTCCATTCAGGTGATTCCTCCAATAGAAAGTGAATCATTCTCAGAACCCCAGGTTGGGCTCCCTAATGGTCAATGCAAAGACCACAGCTCTAATCTTAAAGGGAATAAGAGATAGTTTATTCTGGGCTGGTATGAGTGACCATTATTGGCTTACAGACCATTCCACTGGGTTCTTCCTGGGAGCCTAGCAACAGCCACCTAGCAACTGCTTACATCGTGACTTATTGCCAGGTACAAGCCAGGTGCCTCAGCTTGTTACCCCACACTCTCTGCCCTTCTTCACTCTCTCTCTGTCCCCACATGTTCTGGCTTGCCTGTTTCTCCTCTCTCTTCCTCTCTTTCTGTCTTTCTCCCCTCCTTTTCCTGTCTCTACCCCCTTCCAGCTTCCCTCCGCCCCAACAAATCTTCTTTATACTAGGCCTGTTGAATGGTATGATTCCTCAAGGGGATACCTTGTCTGGGCTCACCAGGTATCTCACCACCACCCCCAGCACAATAATGTGGTAGCATTATGAAATATAACAACTGTGGTGGTTTGAATATGCTTGGCCTAGGGAGTGGCACTTTTAGGAGGTATGGCCTTGTTGGAGGAAGTGTGTCACTGTGGGGTGGACAATGAGACCCTCCACCCAGCTACCTGGGAGATAGTCTCTCCTGGATGCAGTCAGATCAAGATGCAGAACTCTCAGCTCCTTCTCCAGCAGCATGTCTGTCTGGATGCTGCCACGTCACTGACCGTGATGATAATGGACTGAACCTCTGAAACTGTAAGCTACCCACAATTAAATGTTTGTTTTTATAAGAGTGGCCTTGGTCATGGTGTCTCTTTACAGGAATGGAAACCCCAACTAAGGCAGCATCCATAGCTCAGGAACACAGATTTAGGTTAATCAAGTCATGTTTAAAATACATTGTCTGTAAGTCTTTTGTGTGTGTTTTTTTTTTTTTGTTGTTGTTGTTTTGTTTTTGAGACAGGGTTTTTCTGTGTAGTCCTGCTGTCCTGGAACTCACTCTGTAGACCAGGCTGGCCTCGAACTCAGAAATCTGCCTGCCTCTGCCTCCCAAGTGCTGGGATTACAGGTGTGTGCCACCACGCCTGGCTAGAAAATTGGTGTAGCTTTTTTTTGTTTTGTTTTGTTTTGTTTTGTTTTGTTTTTTGAGACATGGTTTCTCTGTATAGCCTTAGCTGTCCTGGATCTCACTCTGTAGACCAGGCTGGCCTCGAACTCAGAAATCCACCTGCCTCTGCCTCCCAAGTGCTGGGATTAAAGGTGTGTGCCACATTCTTAGCTTTGAGGTTGTTAGAAGCTAGTAGTTTGCTAACTCTAAAATGTTATCTGTTACTCACAGGACATTAATTTGGACACAGAGGTGGACAAGGGGTGGCTGTTCTGAAAGCTAGAACTAACTCAACATAAGGAAATTAGCCTCTGGGTCTGTAACATTCCAACCTCTCCTTACTACTAAAATGCTAGTCAGACAGACTCTGGAGACAGAGCTGCTAAAGTTATCATTCACAGGATGAAATTTCTTGGCTCACCAGGGAAGACATATATGAGGAGTTGTTCACCCAGTTTCTTGAGCAGCCTTGTTTATGAGCAGACATGTAGAAGATAGTCTCAGGGTAAGAGCTTAGAAAGTTAATCCCAAAAGTAGCACAAGAAACTGATGCAAAACACATATTTCCTACCTAGCATATCCAGGCAAATTTTCAGGAGAAAAGAAAAAAATAGTGTGTGTGTCTGTGTGTGTGTGTGTGTGTGTGTGTGTGTGTGTGTGTGTGTCTATGTTTGGTGTGTGTGGTGTTTAAGAAGGTATAATGTATTAGTCAGGGTTCCCTAGAGTAACAGAATTTATAGAATGAGTCTCTCTGATACATATGCACACACACACACACACACACAGATCCTTCTTCCATGTCCTTTACATAGGCTAGCAACAGAAGGTGTGGTCTAAATTTGGTCTTCCTACCTCAAAGATCCAAATTAGAGGCCGATCTTCTCACTTTAAAGGATCCAAGTAAGTTAAAAAAAATCCCTCACAATTGTACCCAGACATTTTTGAGTTTTAGTTGTAGTCAGGTTAATAACCGAGACAAACCATCACAGAAGGTTTCCAAAAGGAAGTATTTAGAGATAAAGCACAATCTGGTGTTCTAGCCAGTTTTATGTGTAATAATTACTAACTTGCAAGTGTTTGAGAAAACCAGGGGAAACCTTTACTATCTTCAAACTGCCTTACTATACCTGCTTAACAAAGCCCTGTTTATTTTTTCATAATATATTTAGTAATGAAGTGGCTTATAAGTATGTGCTTATGTAAACTAGAGTTAATTGACCCAGATTTATTTGGCTCACCATAAAACTAAGATTTGAAGGAACAAAATAATGGTAAATAACAAAAAGTCTATTTAATCCATGAGACCACATAAGTAAAATAGAGACAGCTGATGGATCTAAATCTCTCTGGGGAATAATTAACTTGAGTTTTACTCTGGAAATCAGTCTCGCGGTTCCTCAGAAAACTGGACATGATACTTCCAGAGGACACAGACAGACCACTCCTGGGAATATACCCAGAAGATTCCTCAGCATGCAATAAGGATACATGCTCCACTATGTTCATAGCAGCCTTATTTATAATAGCCAGAAGCTGGAAAGAACCCAGATGTCCCTCAACGGAGAATGGATACAAAAAAATGTGGCATATATACACAATGGAGTACTACTCAGCCATTAGAAACAATTAATTCATGAAATTCTTAGAGAAATGGATGGAGTTGGAGAACATCACATAAGTGAGGTGAACCAGTCTCAAAAGAACACCCATGGTATGCACTCACTGATAAGTGGATATTAGCCTAGAATCCTGGGACACCAAAGACACACTACACATACCAAATGATGTTCAACAAGAAGGAAGGAGTGGACCGTGGTTCTGGAAAGGCTCAAAGCATCAGTGTAAGGGAATACCAGAACAGGGAAGTAGGAAAGGGTGAATGGGGGGAACACGGGGAGGGAAAAGGGCATGGAGGACCTTTGGGGGGCAGGGAACCAGAAAAAGGAAAATGAAATGTAAATAGAGAATTTATCCAATAAAAAAAAATTAAATCTGTTTTTAGGGACAAGTTCTCGCCCCGTGTTGCTTGAGGATGTAAATTAACTGTAAGAGGTGGTTGTTCCTTCTGCAGGACATGTTCTTCCTATGAACAATTGTACTTCCTTGAAATACTAAACTCCACTCCAAAGGTTAAGAAGATAACTTATGTCTGTGTCTTTGTATGTGTTTCATACGTGTGTGAATGTGCATGCGAATACAGACATTTTAATTATTTTAACAATATTTTTACCAAACAGTTTTTTAAGACCCTGACTTTAACAAGGCCAATGTAAGTGTCAACTCTAAAGTAAATTTTTAATTTCCATCTCAAAAACCTACTTGGAAGCTTAGTAATACATTTTTAGTATTTACAGACTAGCTTAATGTATAACACCACAATGATATATTTTAAATTTTTCACCTGTTTTTAGTTTAAAAATGAAAATGATAGTCATAAAAGACAAACTTTATCCTACTTTGGATGCTTTGTAAATACTAATAAAAGCAAATAAAAATCATTTCAAAGTACTAGTAATAATAATGTAAACATTTAACAAGTAATTAACTTAAATTTGTTTAAGAAAACAAAAACTACAAATATACTTTACATTTCTTTATAACTGTTACATATTTAAGGTACTCTGTGTGTGTGTGTTTGTGTTTTAGATACAGCCTCCTGAGCTTTCATTTTAAAATGACCTCATTAAAATTGCTATCTACATTTTACTGTTCTGGTATATGGATTTTTAAAACAAATGATTAAATTTTAGGTTATTTTTTCTCATTGGACAAATTCTTTGCCTTTTTGGATAGTCACTGCTTTAACAATAACAACAAAGATCTGTTTAGAAAATGATACCTACTGTGAATGAAAATTTCTAAAAAAGATCTGTGTCTGGCTATGAATGACAAATTCCTGATATATTCTGGGTTTGCAGAGAGATTGATGTTCCCATTGAAATTTCACTGCTGTGGAGAGACTGGAATATAGAGGCTTTTCATCTGAGATAGTTTTAGCCTTCCCCAAGAGCCCTTCTTTGCCCTGCTCAGTACCGTGACATCTTGTGAAAATAAACAAAACCTTTTAAAAGTATTGACTTAGCACATCATTAGCTTCCACCAGCCCCAAAGCTAAGCATGACATCAGGTAGCATCTTGGTCTGTAGAATAAGATCCCCCATCTCATTCATTGTACCTGCCTCTCCAATGACCCCACTAATGTATTGTAAACTTGCTTAGATTAATGACTTTCTTTGGGGCTGGAGAGATGGCTAAGTGGTTAAGAGCACTGACTGCTCTTCTGGTGGTACTGAGTTCAAATCCCAGCAACCACATGGTGGCTCACAAACATCCTTAAAGAGATCTGACGCCCTCTTGTAGGGTGTCTGAAGACAGCTACAGTGTACTTACATATAAAAAATAAATACATCTTTAAAAATGACTTTCTTTGTCCTGTAAAACTATAAAAACATCATGAAACTACTTCTACACTGGAACATGGAATTTGGGATAACTTAGATCTGTGTTCTGGAAGCATAGTCACTCAAAATGGCTCCGAAATAAACTTATTCCTTTTAAGATAAGGGCTGCAGGGTTCTGTTTGGTTTGGTTTGGTTTTAAAGATTTATTTATTTTCTGTATGTAAGTACACTGTCGATGTCTTCAGACACAACAGAAGAAGGCATTGGATCCCATTACAGATACTTGTGAGCCACCATGTGGTTGCTGGGAATTAAACTCAGAACCTCAGGTTAGTGCTCTTACCCGCTGAGCCATCTCTACTGCCAGCCAGTTGGAGCTGTACTTTTTATTCCAACACTACTTAGAATACTGCTGCTGAATTACATAGTGATTGTAAAACTTGATTTAATGGACAGATATTTAAATTTATTTATAAAATTTGGTCTACTAAACAAAATAATTATGTAAACAAATATTGTAAAAGACTTAAATTTGGTTATTAAAATTCAAAATTACTTAGTGTCTTTTTCAAAGGGAGGCAGGGAGGGGGAAGTGGGATGGGGAACAGGGTAGGGCGGGGTGGACAGGATTTCATCACTTAAAAGAAAAATAAAGTCAGACCAAAGATTTCATTCTTATTAAAAGAACTGGAGTGTATTCAGATATTTTGAACCCATTTCCTAGAAGACAGGGAAAGTTCTTCCATCATCTGAGAGCACACACATGCAGACTTAAAGTAGATGGATGTTCCTCCTCTCAACTGACAATTGAGTATCCCAAGAACTAAATATTTCTCTCACTGTTTATATTTCTTAAATTTAAATTTTTAGATTTAATTTTTATATTAGCCATTTCCCCAATATATCTTTAAGTGATACAATAATCTTGGTCTAAGAGAAGTTACAAATGAAGATATTATGTCCTTTCATTTGATCAATTCTTGTTGTTATACCTGCTTGCTTACCCTAAGCCCATACTTTATTCCAAAACTAATATTTAAGAGATCCATTTTTTTTGCCTCTGGATAATTTTTTAACAAGTAAAGGATTTTGAACATTTTTTATTGAATATATTCTTTATCTACATTTCAAATGTTATTTCCCTTCCCGGTTTCCCTGTCCCAGAAAACCCCTATCCCATCCTGCCTCCATGAGGATTCTCACCCACCCAACCCACTCCCACCTAACCTCCCTCGATTTCTCTAGGCTGGGGCATCTATCGAGCCTCCGTAGGGCCAAGGACCTCTCCTCCCATTGATGTCTCACAAAGCAGTCTTCTGATACATATGCAGCTGGAGCCATATGTACACCTTGGTTGACGGCTTAGTCCTTGGGAGCTCTGGGGTTGGGATCTAGTTGGTTGATATTGTTGTTCTTCCTATGGGGTTGCAAACCCCTTCACCTCTCCCAGTCCTTTCTCCAACTCCTCCATTGGGGACCCTCCCCACCCCCGCACTGAGTCCAATGGTTGGCTGCTAGCATCTACCCCCTGTAGCAGCTCTGGGACTCTGGAGGTGGAAGGGGGTTCTTACCAACTGCTTTGAGTGCAGGGGCTTCTCTAGGATGGATCAGGAGATGGAGTCTCCACTGGAGCAGACCAGCCAAGAGTCTGCCACAGCAGAAAAGACAGAGCAGCAGAACTAGATCCAAATTTTTAACTGTCCTATATATTCTCATTACACGGTGTAGTTTGGATAACATTTTAAAATCGAGTTTTTAAACATAACTTTAATTCTCTTTACTCTAGCTGTATATAACCAAAGTTTCAAAATTATACGAAAGGTACTAATCTTTAATAACAACACTCATGTTGTTTTATACATTAAGTATTGATGTTTCTGGTTCTACCTACTATCTAAAAAATTCTATAGTGCAATTAACCGGGACTTTTAAAAAGTCATCAAAGAATGTTTGTATTTTATAAATAAAAAGGGAGGACAATACTAAAGTGACCCTTACAGAGGTGTCATTTCCATCCATTTAAATATAAGTAAGATGACTCATACAGTACACATAATTATAAACACAGGGAAATATAGTCAATCTACTTAAAATATGTAACATTTTGGTCATTTTAAATACATCTTTCCTTCATTTGTTGGCTTCACTCCATTAGGTCAAATTTTGTCTTTGATTATTTGATTTTAGGTATAATCATGCCAGTTTACATGTTATATCAGATAGAGAACATAAAAATTAATTCCGATCTGTATCAAGAGCTAATGGTTTGATAAGATTCAGGATTTTGTTTTTTAATGGTCTTTAGCTGTTATAGGATATTTGGTTATTGTATATAGAAACACTAATTGTTAGCAAAATGTAAAGGCTTAGATAGATATTGCATTAGTCAGTTTAAGTTGTGTCTGAAAGAGATGCCTCCATAGATAAGAATGCTAATGCATGGAAAGTCCCTGCCTATGTTAAGGCAAGTTCCTTGGGAGAAGGCTTATGTTCTTTGCTGTACAACCCCACCAAGTCAGCCTGGTGCTCTCTAAGCTAACCCACCATAAACTTGAAACAGTTTAGCAACTACTGACTTGACTTGGAGCCCTCACCCCACCCCACCCCCACCCCTCCCACCCCACCCCAACCGTACCCTCCCACCCCACCCTGTGATAGTGATGTTGGGTTCATCCTGCCAAAGGTGTAGGGGAGGAGCTAAAGACTTCTTTGATAAGTAATTGGACCTTTCATAGTCCCGTTCCCCCGCCCCCTCCCCCCAAAGAGAAAGATAGGGATTTTCTCTTTGGCCTTGCAGGAACAACAGAGAAGCAGCTGACAGGACACAGGTAAAACACTATTGTAAGAAAGACAACTAAGTAGCCCTTTTGAGTTTGGAGGAGCTCAAGTAAAAGGTAGACTGGCTCTGTAGAATGACACAGAAAGGACTGCTAGAGTTTAGTTGTAAATAGATATTTTGTATGTAGTTAAGAAAAAAAAGGTACCTGGCTGAGCTAGCTTTATCCTCAGTTTATGTCTCCCCTGTCTTTATTGCTATGAATATTAGACAAGTTAAAAGGTTGCATTTACCTTTTATTAATTAAATTAAAATCCATTATAAGTTAAAAGGTTGTTATTCCTCTCCCCAGAAGATGCTGTCCTGCTCTATTCAGCCTCTAATCAGATTCTAGCAATGAGCTGTTTAGCTATGTGGGAACTTTATGATATTTAATAAATAAATATGTGGTCCCCACTCAAAAAAAAAGCTGTTTTCTTGATCAACAAAGAGGACTATGAAGGGGATTTCCCAAAAAGCAGCTGTGTTTGCAGAAACTGACTGATTAGAATTTCAGTACTGTGCAGACATTGGAATGTGGTAGGTCCAGAAGCTAATTACCTTATCTTGGGCAAGTTTTAGTCTCGCCTTGGTGCCAAAACTTACAACTTGTGACTAATAGATAAAAAACCTTTTGGAATTTATTAATTTACCAGATGATAAGTTCCTACCAACCTCAAAACTAAGCAGGTTATTAAATAGTACCTTGGGCCTACAAAAAAGATTCCTCAATTTCTATGTACCCACTTCTCTGTTATGTACCTCGAATGTATTTTAAATTTGCCTTACTTTATGACTTTTTGTTCTATAAAGCTATAATGCTTCATGAAATTGTTTCCACATTTGAACATGAATTGGAGGTAATATAAGTGTGTGTCCCTAGGCCATGGTCACTCAAAATGGTTTCAGAAAAACTATCTTTTATTCACATTAAGATTAGAGCTATGGTTTTGTGTCAACATTTTTGACCCAAGAAAGATGAACATTTCTTGAGTTTCTCTATGAGGTTATTGATCATCATGAGGTATTCACTCAGACACCTCTTATTAATGTTTGAATGTAACAAATGCCACCAATCTTCAGTGTCCTTCTGATCAGATGCTCATAAAATTCATATGCTAATGGCCCTGCACCTTGGTGGTTGCAGCATCTGGGAGAGCAGGCCCCTCACCTTGCTGGGACAGTGTCCTAGAGCTGACCCTGGTGTCAAGGGTAAGGGTTGATGAGGTGCTGCGGGAGAGGTAGCCCTAGTGAGGTGGGTGCAAGAGAGATGTCCCCTATGGCATGAGCACACACACAGAGAAGGACTCACCCCTTGCAGGCTGCTATAGGCAGAAGAGCTGGCTTCGCCCCTTACCTGGGCAAAGTGACATTGCTGGGGTATCAGGCACAGGAGAGCTGGCAGGCTGACAAATGAGCTACCACATAGTGGCTCACAATCAACTGTAATGGATCTGATAACAGTGACAGTGCACTCATATACATCAAATAAATAAATACATCTTAAAAAATAGCTATCATAAGTCTATCCCTTGTCAACCTGACACACAATCATATCTCATTAGGCCACGGTTAATTTCCAAATGAAAACAATATCCAGGCTATAAATACACCTAAACATGATACAACTATCCCATGTACCATCATAAATGCATTATATATTTAACCAGGTTATAATTATGCCCGATATGTTATAACTAGCCCTTGTAAAATTGCATTTATTAAATTTAGTATTTAGGATCTAAAATTTAGAATAGGCAGCAATGTCCCTTGATGGACATTCTTTTAGTATCTCAAAATTAAATATGATAACCATTAATAATCTCTTAACTGATGTGACATTACATGACCAGAAAATTGGAGAAAAAAACTCAGAAATTTCTACATATCTGCACATTCACTCTCTTAACAAAAATACAACAAGAAACAAACACTCCTGTCAGTTATAATCCTCACTTCTGAAACTGGTGACAAGAACTTAGCTGGTATTTGTAAGTACCTTTCTCTACTGCCCATTCTGTATTTCCTTCACCCTTAGCAAGCACTTGAGCAGGTCTTGGTTCCTTTCCTGAAGGAGTGGCCCATACTTTCATTTCTTTTCTTTTTTTTAATTTAAATTTTTATTTTCTATATTCTGTGTTTATAGTCCAAAGGCTTTCCCCTTTCCCAGTTCCCCCCCACCATACGTCCCATAATTCCTCTCCCCCCCAACTATTCCCCAATCATCCCCCCCCACCATGATTTCTCTGTTCTGGGTCTACAAAACTGGATCCAATCTTTTCAGGCCCAGGGTCCTCTCCTTTCTTCTTCTTGGGAATCATTTGACTTGCTAATTGTGCCTTGAGTATTTAGGGCTTCTGGGCTCATTAATATCCACTTATCAGTAATTGCATTTCATGTGTATTCTTCTGTGATTGGGTTAACTTGCTTAGGATGATATTTTCCAGATCTAACCATTTACCTACAAATTGCATGAATTCATTATTTTTAATTGCTGAGTAGTATTCCATTGTATAAATATACCACATTTTCTGTATCCATTCCTCCTTTGAGGAATATTTGGGCTCCTTCCAATTTCTGGCTATTATAAACAAGGCTGCTATAAACATAGTGGAGCATGTGTCTTTATTGTATGCAGGGGAATCCTCTGGGTATATGCCCAGGAGTGGTATGCCAGGATCCTCTGGAAGTGACATGCCCAATTTTCTGAGGAACCGCCAAACTGATTTCCAGAGTGGTTTTACCATTTTGCAATCCCACCAACAGTGGAGGAGTGTTCCTCTTTCTCCACATCCTCACCAGCACTTCTTGTCTCTTGAGTTTTTAATCTTAGCCATTCTGACTGGTGTGAGGTAGAATCTCAGGGTTGTTTTGATTTGCATTTCCCTGATGACTAATGATGTTGAACATCTCTTAAGGTGTTTCTTGGCCATCCGAATTTCTTCTGGTGAAAATTCTTTGTTTAGCTCTGTACCCCATTTTTGGATAGGGTTATTTGGTTCTTTGGGGTCTAACTTCTCGAGTTCTTTGTATATATTGGATATTAGCCCTCTGTCAGATGTGGGGTTGGTGAAGATCTTTTCCCACTTTGTTGGTTGTCGTTTTGTCCTTCTGACAGTGTCCTTTGCCTTGCAGAAACTTTGTAATTTTATGAGGTCCCATTTGTCAATTCTTGATCTTAGAGCATAAGCTATTGGTATTCTGTTCAGGAACTTTCCCCCTGTGCCCATGTCCTCCAGGGTCTTCCCCAGTTTCTTTTCTAATAGTTTCAGTGTGTCTGGTTTTATGTGGAGGTCCTTGATCCACTTGGAGTTGATCTTAGTACAAGGAGATAAGAGTGGGTCGATTCGCATTCTTCTGCATGTTGACCTCCAGTTGAACCAGCACCATTTGTTGAAAAGGCTATCTTTTTTCCACTGGATGGTTGAAACAAGTGAAAGATCTGTATGACAGGAACTTCAAGTCCTTGAAGAAAGAAATCGAAGAAGACCTCAGAAGATGGAAAAATATTTCTTGCTCCTGAATTGGCAAGATCAATATAGTAAAAATGGCCCTCTTGCCAAAAGCAATCTACAGATTCAATGCGATCCCCATCAAAATCCCAACCCAATTCTTCATAGATCTAGAAAGAGCAATTCTCAAATTCATCTGGAGCAACAAAAAACCCGGATAGCTAAAACTATTCTCAACAATAAAAGGACTTCTGAGGGAATCAATATCCCTGACCTCAAGCAGTACTACAGAGCAATTGTGTTAAAAACTGCATGGTATTGGTACAGCAACAGGCAAGTAGATCAATGGAATAGGATTGAAGACCCAGAAATAAACCCACAGACTTATGGTCACTTGATCTTTAATAAAGGAGCCACATACTTTCATTTCTGATCGGTCTGTGCCCTTTGGTTGTTGTAGTTTCCCACTGACTTTAATCACAGGGCACGGTAGCACCAAGATACACCCTAATGGATCTTCTGAATCCCAGAAATAATCATTTTTGCTTCCATCATGGAGAAACAATCAATTTCTCCTTGGTAATCTAGATCAATCACCCCTCCTAAAACTAACATACCTTTCTTGACAAGCGGTGGACTTATGATAGCTATTTTTTTAAAGGAATCAGAATCCCAAAGTAGACAGGATAAGTCTGAGCTTCCAGTGCTTTGGACTGTTGTGGCTTCTGTCAGGAGTACTCCCCATCATGGAACCAAAATTTCTAGGCCAGCAGAACTTAAGGTTGCAGGAATAGGAAGCAAAAATATTCCTAGTGGGTCATTAGGGGTGATAGTGGCTGGAATTATTCCCCTTTCCATTGGCTACAGACCATGAATCAATGAACAATCACATGTCTGGCTGTTTCTCCTTCCAAACAAAATGTATGATCATGTGTACTGCTGGAAGTTCTGCCCACTGTGAAGATTTCCCTTCATTAGTGTCTTTCAGAGTTGCTCTAGAAAGGAGATGTAATAATGATACTATTGTTCACTTCTAGGTGGTGGCTGCATAATGTTAAGAACCATGAGTAAACCAGGGCCTAGTCTTCTCTACCTCAGACAGCCGATGGAAGGACACACCCCATAAAGCTACAGGTGTAAGCTTTGGCAGGAGACAGCATTGTAACAGGAGTAGAAATCATAGGAATTTGGAGAACTTATTCATGTAATATGATTGTGTGCTAAAGTCCTGCTTGGGCCTGACTAGCTCCATTTGATAATAGATTGCTGCTGTGTAATCATACATAACGACTTGGTGGATCAGATAACATCCAGCTCATGATGAGCATCTCGGGTCAAATAGTAGTGGAAACATTCAGTTTCCACTAAGGCCCAATGCTAAGAGCTATCTCTCAAAGAGAGAATAGACTGCAAATGATGTAGAGTCTTGCTCCAACATCCCAAAGGTCTCTTCTGTGATTCTCCTATAATGGTCTGCCAAAAACTAAAAAGCATCTCTATCTGTCATCCCATGAACCATATAGTCTGCAGAATCATATGATCCAAGTGATAGAGCAGCCTTCATAGCAACCTGGATCTGTAGAAGAGCCTTCTGCTGTTCTAGGCCTCACACAAAACTAGAAGCTTTCCAAGTCATTTGTTATATGGGCCAGAGTAATATACCCAAGTACCTAATGTGCTATTGCCTATCTCCAGGCTTTCTGGGCATTTTGTCCTTCCAGTCAGGACTCCTGTTGACAGACTGACTCAACAAGTTTAAGTCTTGAAGCTAGGAGTCTGCTAAGTTAATAATTCTATATTTTTTTTATTAATCATAGGGTGATACAGTTCTGACAGAGTTGGGTAAGGATGAGTGGCTCAGTAAAACTAGCCCCAGGCAAGGTAGTTAGCCTCTAGCACTGCAGCATTCCAGTCTTCGGGAGTATCATAGTTCTGATCTGTCAACCAGTCCCTGTACACAATCTTCCATTTTTGGAGGGGGCTAGAAGTGTTGGTTTCTTGAGACAGGGTTTTTCGGTGTAACCCTGGCTTTCCTGGAACTTGTTCTGTAGACAGGGCTGGCATCGAACTCAGAGATCCTCTTGTCTCCACTTCCCAAATACTCAGTTTAAAGGAGCCTGACACCACATCCAGGTTCAATCAATCTTTTCAGGAGCTCTTGTTCACAGGAGGACGAGTTCACAGGAGGGAGTGTGTTGGTAATTTACAGGTGTGAGCTTTAGAGAAAGAAGGAGGACGTCCTGAGAAGCAGGGCACCAGCAAACTGCTGGCCTCGGGACTTTGTGTAAGACGCATGGCAGGAGCTGAAGTGAGGCAACGAAGAGCTTGGTCACTCCAGTTGTCCCAGTCACGACCCTTGCACCCTCTCCACCCTGTAGTCACATCCTCAGATATAGATTGCACACAGGGTGTTCATTTGAGGGAAGAGAACAAACAAGAAAGCAGAAATCCTTCCTCAAATTCCTGTCCTCTACCCCAGGCACTTCCTTCCAGCTGCGATGTTGAAAATGAGCCAAACATGGTATCTTACATATAGCAGCAGTTTCTTGTCAGGAAAAAAATCAGATGGAGAAATGATTGTTCCTATAATAGCTTATATGAAATTAGGCTTAATGTCTAAAGTACAGGATTCCTTGGATTGATGAGGGAGAGGAGTGGGGAGGAGAAGCTTTGATTGAGTTTCTTTTGCTGTGATTAAAAATTATAACCAAAAAGCACCTTGGAGAGGAAAAGGTTTATTTCATCTGAAAGATTCTAGTCTATCACTGAGGGAAATCAAGGCCGGACCTTAAGGTAGGAGTTTGAAGCAGAAGCCACAGAGGAAGGCTGCTTACTGGTTTGCTCCCAGGCCTGCTGAGCTACCCTTTTATAATACCAAGGCTACCTGCATAGGGATGGTACTTCAAATGGTAGGCTTGGGTTTTTTTGTGTCAATGAGCAATAAAGACAATGCCCCACATATGCCACAAGCCAATCTGTATAGGCAAACTCTCTTTCTTACTATATCCTCATTAGTTCCTCCTCCCTCTACTACTTCCAGTTTCTCTCAACCTCCCCTCCTCATTCTGATCACTTTCTGTCCCTTAATAGAGAATAAATAGTCTTCAAAAGGGTGATAACATTGTATTGTATTGCATTGCATTGCATTGTATTGTATTGTATTGTATTGTATTGTATTGTATTGTATTGTATTGTATTGTGTATGATAAAACAAGACTAATGGATCAGAATAGGACAAAATAAACCAAAGGAAAAGAGACCAAAAAAGTCACAAGAAATATATATATGTGTGTGTGTGTGTGTGTGTGTGTGTGTACACATAACATACTCAGGAATCCCATAAAAACACTAAACTGGAAGCCATAATACATACATAAAAGGACATAAAGAAGAAATATGAAAAGGCTCCAACACAACTCTGTGAGACAAAGAACCTCCAAAGATGCCATTGAATGTATTTCCTGTAGGCATCTACTGTTGGGCATGCAGACTACCCTTAAAGAGCAGTTTGTTTCCCCACTGAGATTCCCTTGGAAAAAATTAAAATTTCATTATGAAGTTGTTATCAGTTGGAGGCTGCTGCTGGGTTAGGGATGGTGTCATGCGCTCACTTCTTTTCTCAGCTCTGGGACGAAATCTGGTGCAGACCTCTGCAGGCCCCGTGCATGCTGCCTTAGTCTCTGCGAGTTCACATGTGTGCAGATATTATTGCTTTACAGGGCCTTATTCTCCTAGTGTCCTCTATCTCCCCACCCAAAGATTTATTTATTTTATTATTTTATTTATGGGAATATACTGTTGCTGTCTTCAGACACACCAGAAGAGGACACTGGATGACATTTCAGATGGTTGTGAAACACCATGTGGTTGCTGGGAATAGAACTCAGGACCTTTAGAAGAGCAGTCAGTGCTCTTAACTGCCATACCATCTCTCCAGAAGGCCCCTCTGTCTCAGATTCTTTTTGCCTCCTCTTTCATGGGATTTCCTAAGCCCCATGAGGGATCTATTTGATGGAGACATCTTGTTTAGGGATGAGTGTTCTAAGGTCTCTCAGTCTCTGCATGTTGTCTGGCTGTGGGTCTCTGTATGTATTCCCATTTGGTGCAGAAGGAAGCTTCTCTGACTGTGGCTGAGCATGCCATTGATCTATGACTATACACAGCCTATGAGTAGATGGAATGTCATTTGCAGTCATTTTTTTGCTATGCTTTATTTTTAGAACAGTAGTAGTTGATTTTTCCCATAGGTCCCTGAGTTCTTGGTCTCCAGTTCTTGGTCATCAAAGCAATGTCAGGTATGGGATTCATCTGGTAGAGTGGACCTTAAGTCAAAGAAGATATTTCTTGGTTATTCCCATAAGCTTTTTGTCACCATTCCATTAGCATATCCACACAGGACACCATTGTAGATCAAAGGGTCTGTGACTGGTTTGATGCTTACAAATCTCCTTTGGTGGATTATAGAGTATTTTTCTGTACCAAAGATGCTGGATTGGTTTGAATATGTTTGGCCCACGAGAAGCGGCACTATGAGGAGCTGTGACTTTCTTCGAGGAAGTATATCTCTGTGTAATTGGGCTTTGAGGTCTCTTTTACTCAACCTCTATTCAGTGTGAATGAGTCCTGGCTGCCTGCATAGGAGAGTCTCCTTCTGGCTGCTTTTGGATCAAAATGTACAACTCTCAGCTCCTTCTCCAGCACCATGTCTGCTTGCTGGCTGCCATGCTTCTTGCCACGGGGATAATGGACTGAACCTCTGAAACTGTAAGCCAGCCCCAATTAAATGAGTTCCTTTATAAGAGCTGCTTTGGTCATGGTGTCTCTTCATAGTAATAAAACCCTAGCTAAGAGAGATGCCAAAAATGTAGGTGGTCTTTAAGATCATGCAGTAGTCAAAATTATGGACCTGATACTCTGGGGTCAGTTGGTTTTTGATCCTTTGTTCATTTTGCGTGTGTTTGTTTACCAGTTTATCATCTGCTAAGATGAGTCAGGATCTTGCCGACCATGTCACTTTAGAAGCATTGAGGCCATTTCTCCATGCTGACTACCCTCTCTGCAGAATGAATGTTGGGTAGAGTCAAACATCAGGGTTTCCACAGCTTTTCTGACCACATAGACAGAGCTGCAGGACCTTACAAGAGTATGCCTCATGATCTCCTCGGACATGGTTGACCTTGGACGGTAAATATCAGAATACATTAGCTTGCATTGAGTTCCTTTGTCCACACTGGCACAGACTTAGTTATTTTTCAGTTGCTGTAATAAAACGCCATAACCACGACAACATACAGCAAAAGAGTTTATGGTTTTTGATTTATCCAGAAGGTTGATGCGATGGTTCAATGAGCATGGCCCACATAGGCTCTTCTATTTGAATGTTTGGTCTCCAGTTTGCAGAACTATTTGAGGGGACTAGGAAATATGGTCGCTGGAGGTGTGTCACTAGTGTTAGCCTTTCAAATTTTAAAAGCCCACATTATCACTAGTTCGTTCTCTCTCTCCCCCCTCCCTCCCTCCCCCTCCTACCCCCTCCTCCTATCCCCTCCCCCGTCTCTCTCTCTCCTTCATGCTTGTGGCTAAAGATAAAAGCTCTCAGCTACTGCTCCAGTGTCATGTTTTCCTGCTGCTGCAGTGCTCTGCTCCATGATGGTCATGATCTCACCCTCTGAAACTGTAAGCTTCCAATAAACCCTTTTATTAGTTTCCTTGGTCAGGGTGTGTTTTCACAGTAGTAGGAAAGTATCTAAGAAAGGTAAGTGTCCATAATGATGGTGACAGGCAAGGCAGCAGGAACAGGAAGCAGAGAGCTCATATCTTGAACAACTGCAAGCACAAAACAGTGAGCGAACCATAAGTAACACCAAGCATGACAAATACCAAATCCTGTAGCTTCATGTCTGCTGCCGAGAGGCCTAGATCACTCCACCCCTGCAGCTGTTTCTCCTGTGTCACATATCTCTCTTGTGCTGCTCCCATTCCCTGTACAGAGTTCTGCTTGGCAGATATATCATGGCTCTGACATCTCCCAACATCTTAGAGTCGCCAACAGACATGGGTTTCCAGCCAGGCTTCACTTTTATATTCCCACACACTGGTGTCTCGAGACATACTGCTCGTTCTCAGGGCCTTCACACAGAGACTCTGCTGACACGTGCCACCTGGCACCATCGGCCCTCTGAAACCAAGGAGGAAGAATCTAGTGCCTACTGCCCTTTTACTACTTCCCTCTAAAGCCAGGATCAAGTAGATGGCACTACCAAGTTCTATTGTCAGGTTGGGATGGACTTTCACCCACGGATCCACATTAGTAGCAGCTTTGATTTACTTTCTAAGAGCAGAACATTCCTCAGCGCTTTTTGTTTCAAGAGTTGGATGCTTAGCTGGGTGGGATCTTGCTCTGAGGGCAGTCTTCCCTTTGTTCCAGGGCAGAGCAGGGGCTTCTTTCATATTTGTTTATTCAGTTCTTATTTTATGTGCATGGGTGTTTTGCATATATATTATGAGCTGCCATGTGCATCCTGGGAATTGAACCCCAGTCCTTTGGAAGAGCAGCCAGTGCTCTTAACCGCTGAGCCATCTCTCCAGCCCCAGAAATGCTCTTTTTAATAGCCCTTATGCTCATCTCTTGGCTATAGTATTTAGTTCATTGGTGATCACAGTCTCTTCAAAACTACATCTGTATTTCCTTTTACTCCATTTGCTCTTTTTCATTGATTACTAAGAACAACCATGCTGCAGACTAAATATTACACTTTCTTGAAATTGTTTCCATCAAAAAAAAAATTAGTGTGTTACTTTTAAATTTATTCTCAGAGAATTTTTAGGAAAAAGACAAAAGGCAGCCAAATTCTTCACAAAATCTCACAAAAGTCTCTAGCTCTGCTACTGACATTGTTCCCTCTGAAACCTCTTGAATTGGGCCTCCATGGTCCATATTGCTTTCAGCATTACAGTCTTTCTGGTTCCTACAAGGGAATGGCCCATTAGGCACTGCTTACAGCATTCAACTGCTTTTTATGTCCTGAGTTGCAAAATTTCTACATTCCTCCAAAACCTAATATGGTCAGGTTCATTACAGCAACAGTCTACTCTCTGGGTTGAATTTCTATATTAATAACTTTTATACTTCTGTAACTATTTAAAAACTATTTGTTAACCAAATCAGAATTTACTTTAAATGTTTGGTTTTACTTAAGTTTTATCTAAATGGAACATTAAAGTTAGAAATAAAAGATTGATTTAGCCTCTAGGTGTTGAGTAAACAGACTTGGAGGCCGTAAGAATTTGAAAAAGGATTTCTGAAGATCAGAGGTTTGAACACTTGGTTCAAACACATGCCACATCATGACTGTGGAAACTTATACAAAAACAAAAACAAACCAACGTTTATTTTGGCTTATGGCCCTAAAGTTTGGAGTCCATATCAGTGAGGACAGCATGGCTGCAGCAGAAGGAGGAGTGTGTGTGTCTTGAACTGCAACCACAAAACCAGGTATAGCATAGAAACTTTAAAATCTCAAAGTCCTCTCCAGTCCATAGTAACACATTTCCTCCCACAAGCTTGCCACTCTGAACCTCCCCAAACAGCATCACCAACTGGAGCCCAAGTGTTCAAACATCTGATCTACAGAAGTCATCCTACTCAAACTATTAGTCCTCAAGCATGTTTATTCAACACCCAGGACATCAATTACATCAATCTTGTACTTTAAACTGTAGTGTAACATTTGAATAAAGCTTAAGTAAAACCAAACATTTAAAGTAAATCCTGATTTTGTTAAGAAATAGTTTTTAAATAGTTCTCTTGATTAGAAAGTTCTTTTTAAATTTTTTAAATCCTTGTAAATGTTACAAAGAATATATAATAAGAGATATATACTGATTTAAATAGAACTTTGATGTTGATAAGTTCAGCTTTGATCTTAGAAAATTTAGTATTGTACATATCATCTGTTTCATTATTTATAGACCTCATGTAAGTTACTAAGACCATCCATGACTTCTTTAGGCTTCCTAGCTTTTTGATTTTCGATGAACACTTACCATACGTAAATATTTTTTAACTAAAAATATTTTTGTAATTATATACTTTTGAACATTTTCTTCCCTTATTTACTGGTTATATAAGCCATAGTTCTCTAAATGAAAAGAGTTGATATAATATAGTAAATATATCATGTCATATCATATCATATCATATCATATCATATCATATCATATCATATCATATCATATCATATCATAAAATATATTTTCATGTCTGCAATGGAAAGGCCAAATATGCAATATCTATTCAGTCCCTGAAAGTAGATGTCTGTGTAGTCTCAATCTGGTGCTGGAATCCCAGGGCAGTTTTCAGTCTGCACTGGAATCCCAAAGATGTAGGTTCTAAAGTCAGAGACTGAATGGCTCAGGAACAGGATAGATAAACTTGCCAGTGAACCTGAAGGGCAGCAGGAAAAAGGCATCTTCCCTCTTACATATTTTTTAATATAAATTAACACCATAAGGTGTGGGTCAGAATTAGGGTAGGTCTTCAAATTCAGGTTGTCTGATTAAGGAAATCCCTCATTGAAATGTCGAGAATTAAAAAAAAATAGAAATGTGGAATAGTCAGGAAAATCAGTAGAACTGAGTACCACAATAGCATGCACTCCTCAATTGAAGAGTTACTTTGGTTTGTAAGAACCAACTGAAAGCTTCCCGGGAACTAGGGTAGCATCTGATTCCAGATATACCTTAATGGCAAGGACTCAACATCCTGACAAGCAAAAGTCACTACCCGCAAATCTGGAGAAATCAAGCTTTACTTTTTTTTTTTAATTTTCATTTTCTTTATTCAATGTTTACATTCCAAAGGCTTTTCCCTATCCCAGTTCCCCCTCACCATACTTCCCATAGTTCCTCTCCCCCCAACTATTCCCCAATCATTCCCCCTCCCCCCACAGTTTCTTTACAAAACTGGATCCAATCTTTACAGACCCAGGGTCCTCTCCTTTCTTCTTCTTGGGAATCATTTGACTTGCTAATTGTGTCTTGAGTATTTAGGGCTTCTGGGCTCATTAATATCCACTTATCAGTGATTGTATTTCATGTGTATTCTTTTGTGATTGGGTTAATTCACTCAGGATGATATTTTCCAGGTCTAACCATTTACCTACAAATTGCATGAATTCATTATTTTTAATTGCTGAGTAGTATTCCATTGTATAAATATACCACATTTTCTATATCCATTCCTCCTTTGAGGGATATTTGGGCTCCTTCCAATTTCTGGCTATTATAAACAAGGCTGCTATGAACATAGTGGAGCATGTGTCTTTATTGTATGCAGGGGAATCCTCTGGGTATATGCCCAGGAGTGGTATGCCAGGGTCCTCTGGAAGTGACATGCCCAATTTTCTGAGGAACTGCCAAACTGATTTCCGGAGCGGTTTTACCATTTTGCAATCCCACCAACAGTGGAGGAGTGTTCCTCTTTCTCCACATCCCCACCAGCACTTGTTGTCTCTTGAGTTTTTAATCTTAGCCATTCTGACTGGTGTGAGGTGGAATCTCAGGGTTGTTTTGATTTGCATTTCCCTGATGACTAATGATGTTGAACATCTCTTAAGGTGTTTCTCTTTTTTTTTATATATTTTATTTTCTAGATTCTATGTTTACATTCCAAAGGCTTTCCCCAGGTGTTTCTCGGCCATCTGAATTTCTTCTGGTGAAAATTCTTTGTTTAGCTCTGTACCCCATTTTTGGATAGGGTTATTTGGTTCTTTGGGGTCTAACTTCTTGAGTTCTTTGTATATATTGGATATTAGCCCTCTGTCGGATGTGGGGTTGGTGAAGATCTTTTCCCACTTTGTTGGTTGCAGCTTGGTCCTTCTGACAGTGTCCTTTGCCTTGCAGAAACTTTGTAATTTTATGAGGTCCCATCTGTCAATTCTTGATCTTAGTGCATAAGCTATTGGTGTTCTATTCAGGAACATTTCCCCTGTGCCCATGTCCTCCAGGGTCTTCCCAAGTTTCTTTTCTAATAGTTTCAGTGTGTCTGGTTTTATGTGGAGGTCCTTGATCCACTTGGAGTTGATCTTAGTGAAAAGAGATAAGAGTGGGTCAATTCGCATTCTTCTGCATGTTGACCTCCAGTTGAACCAGCACCATTTGTTGAAAAGGCTATCTTTATTCCACTGGATGGTTGTGGCTCCTTTATCAAAGATCAAGTGACCATAAGTCTGTGGGTTAATTTCTGGGTCTTCAATCCTATTCCATTGATCTACTTGCCTGTTGCTGTACCAATACCATGCAGTTTTTAACACATTTGCTCTGTAGTACTGCTTGAGGTCAGGGATATAGATTCCCCCATAAGTCCTTTTACTGTTGAGAATAGTTTTAGCTATCCTGGGTTTTTTGTTGCTCCAGATGAATTTGAGAATTGCTCTTTCTAGATCTATGAATAATTGAGTTGGGATTTTGATGGGGATCACATTGAATCTGTAGATTGCTTTTGGCAAGATGGCCATTTTTACTATATTGATCCTGCCAATCCAGGAGCAAGAAATATTTTTCCATCTTCTGAGGTCTTCTTCGATTTCTTTCTTCAAGGACTTGAAGTTCCTGTTGTACAGATCTTTAGCTTGTTTGGTTAGTGTTACGCCAAGGTACTTTATGTTGTTTGTGGCTATTGTGAAGGGTGTTATTTCCCTAACTTCTTTCTCAGCCTGCTTGTCCTTTGAGTACAAGAAGGCTACTGATTTGCTTGAGTTAATTTTATAACCAGCCACTTTGCTGAAGTTGTTTATCAGCTGTAGAAGTTCTCTGGTGGAGTTTTTTGGATCGCTTAAGTAGACTATCATATCATCTGCAAATAATGATACTTTGACTTCTTCCTTTCCAATTTGTATCCCTTTGACTTCCTTATGTTGTCTAATTGCTCTCGCTAGAACTTCAAGTACTATATTGAAAAGATATGGAGAGAGAGGGCAGCCTTGTCTAGTCCCTGATTTTAGTGGGAATGCTTCAAGTTTCTCTCCATTTATTTTGATGTTGGCTACTGGTTTGCTATAGATTGCTTTTACCATGTTTAGGTATGGGCCTTGAATTCCTGCTCTTTCCAAGACTTTTAACATGAAAGGATGCTGAATTTTGTAGAATGCTTTTTTAGCATCTAATGAGATGACCATGTGGTTTTTTTCTTTCAGTTTGTTTATGTAGTGGATTACATTGTTGAATTTCTGTATATTGAACCATCCCTGTATCCCTGGGATGAAGCCTACTTGATCATGGTGAATGATCATTTTGATGTGCTCTTGGATTTGGTTGGCAAGAATTTTATTTAGTATTTTTGCAACCATATTCATAAGAGAAATTGGCCTGTAGTTCTCTTTCTTTGTTGGATCTTTTTGTGGTTTAGGTATTAGCGTAATTGTGGCTTCAAAGAATGAGTTGGGCAGTGTCCCTTCTGTCTCTATTTTGTGGAATAGTTTGAAGAGTATTGGTGTTAAGTCTTCTTTGAAGGTCTGGTATAATTCTGCACTAAAACCATCTGGTCCCATACTTTTTTTGGTTGGGAGGCTTTCTATAACCCCTTCTATTTCTTTAGGGGTTATGGGATTATTTAGCTGATCTACTTGATGCTGATTCAATTTTGGTATTTGGTATCTGTCTAGGAAATTGTCCATTTCCTCCAGATTCTCCAGTTGTTTTGAGTATAGACCTTTGTAGTAGGATCTGATGATCTTTTGAATTTCTTCAGTTTCTGTTGTTATGTCTCCCTTTTCATTTCTAGTTTTGTTAATTTGTATACTGTCTCTGTGTCCTTTGGTTAGTCTGGCTAAGGGTTTATCTATCTTGTTGATTTTCTCAAAGAACCAGCTCCTGGTCTTGTTGATTCTTTGTATGGTTCTCTTTGTTTCTACTTGATTGATTTCAGCCCTTAGTTTGGTGATTTCTTGTCTTCTACTCCTCCTGGGTGAATTAACTTCTTTTTCTTCCAGGCATTTAAGGTGTGCTGTTAAGTTGCTAATGTATACTCTCTCCAGTTTCTTTTTGGATGCACTTAGAGCTATGAATTTTCCTCTTAGCACTGCTTTCATTGTGTCCCATAGATTTGGGTCGGTTGTACCTTCATTTTCATTGAATTCTAAAAAGTCTTTGATTTTTTTTTATTTCTTCCTTGACCAAGGTGTCATTGAGTAGAGTATTGTTCAGTTTCCATGTGTATGTGGGCTTTCTGTTGTTTTTGTTGCTATTGAAGACCACTCTTAATCCCTGGTGATCTGATAGGAGGCATGGGATTAGCTCGATCTTCTTGTATTTGTTGACATCTGTCTTGTGACCAATTATATGATCAATTTTTGAGAAGGTACCATGCGGTGCTGAGAAAAAGGCATATTCTTTAGCTTTAGGATGAAATGTTCTATATATATCTGTTAAATCCAATTGGTCCAAAGTTTCAATTAGTTTCACTGTGTCCCTGTTTAGTTTCTGCTTTCCTGATCGGTCCATTGAGGAGAGTGGAGTGTTGAAGTCACCCACAATTATTGTGTTAGGTGTAATGTGTGCTTTAAGCTTTAGTAAGGTTTCTTTTATGAAGGAGGGTGCCCTTGCATTTGGAGCATAAATGTTCAGTATTGAGAGCTCTTCTTGGTGGATTTTCCCTTTGGCCAGCAAGAAGTGACCTTCTGAGTCTCTTTTGATGACTTTAGGTTGGAAGTCTATTTTATCTGATATTAGAATGGCTACTCCAGCTTGTTTCCTGAGACCATTTGCTTGTAAAATTGTCTTCCAGCCTTTTACTCTAAGGCAGTGTTTGTCTTTAACACTGAGATGTGTTTCCTGTATACAGCAAAATATAGGGTCCTGTTTCCGTATCTACTCTGTTAATCTATGTCTTTTTATTGGGGAATTGAGTCCATTGATGTTGAGATATTAAGGAATAGTAATTATAATATCCAGACATTTTTGAAATTATTTTTATTTATTTTTTTATTTTTTTATTTTTTTAATTTTTGTATTCGAGAGGTTATCTTCTTTTGGGTTTGATGAGAAGAGGTTTCTATCTTGCTTCTTCCCGGGTGTAGTTTCCGTCCTTGTCTTGGTGTTTTCCCCCTATTATCCTTTGTAGGGCTGGATTTCTGGAAAGATATCGTGCAAATTTGGTTTTGTCATGGAATACCTTGATGTCTCCATCTATGGCGATTGAGAGTTTTGCTGGGTAAAGTAGTTTTGGCTGAAGTTTGTGTTCTCTTAGAGTTTGCATGATATCTGCCCAGGATCTTCTAGCTTTCATGGTCTCAGGTGAGAAGTCTGGTGTTATTCTGATAGGTCTTCCTTTATATGTTACTTGGTCTTTTTCTCTTGCTGCCTTTAATATTCTTTCTTTGTTTAGTACATTTGGAGTTTTGATTATTATGTGACGGGATGTATTTCTGTTCTGCTCCAGTCTGTTTGGGGTTCTATAGGCTTCTTGTATATTCATGGGCATCTCTCTCCTTAGGTTGGGGAAGTTTTCTTCCATAATTTTATAGAAGATATTTGCTGGCCCTTTAACTTGTAAATCTTCACTCTCGTCTATACCTATAATCCTTCGGTTTGGTCTTCTCCTTGTGTGCTGGATTTCCTGGATGTTTTGGGTTACAACATTTTGCATTTAGTATTTTCTTTGACTGTTGAATCAATGGTTCCTATGGTATCTTCGGCTTCTGAGATTCTGTCTTCTATCTCTTGTATTCTATTTTTGATATTTGCATCTATGGCCCCTGATTTCTTCCCAAGGTTTTCTATCTCCAATGTTGTCTTCCTCTGCGATTTCTTAGTTGTTTCTACTTCTGTTTTAGTATCTGGATGGATGTGCTCAGATCTTTCGCTTGCTTGATTGTGTTTTCATATATTTCTTTAATAGATTTTTGTGTTTCCTCTTTCATAGCTTCTACTTGTTGGCCCATGTTCTTCTGTATTTCTTTAAGTGATTTTTGCCTTTCTTCCTTATTGTCTTCTTCTTTTTGATCCATCTTCTCCTGAATTTCTTGAAGTGAAGCTTTACTTTTTTATAAATTTATTCTTCGACATAACAAAAATATGATTTTCTATTTCAGATATGGCATCAATTTATTTTCTGTAAGGATTTGGATTGACTAAGTGGAGTTTCAAGAAGAAAGAACTGTCTATTTTGGCCTATGGCTGTAAGAGAATCTCCAAGTTCCCCTTAGAACCCAAGAGATAAATTAAATGAAATAATCCCTCAAAATCAGAAGATCCTATGCTAAATGTGGTAGCTGAAAAAGAATGGTCCCATAGGCTCAAAGATTTGAATGTTTAATCACCAGGGAGTGGCGTTATTTGAAATGCTTAGAAGGGTGGCCTTGCTGGAGAAAGTGTACTATTGGAGATGGGCTTTGATGTTTTCAAAAACCTAAGGTTGGTCCCTTGGCTCTTTCTACCTGCTGCCTGCAGATCTGGATATGGAACTCTCAGCTACTTCAGCACCATGTTTGCCTGTATGCCATCATGATCCCACCATGATAATGTATAAAACCTCTGCAACTATAAGCAAGTCATGAAAATTAAATTCTTTCTCTCATAAGAGTTGCTATAGTTATATCTCTTTGCAGTAATAAAAGTTACCAAGACACTAGGGATCTAGAACTCTCTTTAGTCTGGTATAAAAAGTGCATTGGACTTTTAACCTACACTCATGGATCCACTCCCAAGCCCACAGCTCTGCTTGCCTTCCAGAGGTCTTCTTACACCTGGGACACTCAGGACACCCAGCTCCATCTTCTAATCCATGCCTTTACCTGCAACTGAAGATCTGCAACCCACTTCCCAGCACACAGCTATGCCTGCCTTTTGGGAAAGTGTACTGCCATCCATGGCAACCAGTACCAAAGGCTTGCTACTCCCAGGTACTAACATGCCAGCCAAGACCAGAGACAACCATATAGCTAAAGGTAAGTAAGTGCAAGAACACAACAGAAGTCAGTGCAGTATGGCACCATCAAAATCCAGCTCTCCTACTACAGCAATCTCTGGATTTACTAACCTACATGAAGAGCAAAATTATGACATTAAACCCATCTTATGAAGATATTATAGGCCTATAAGAAAAATATAATCTCCTTAAAGAAATACAGGAAAACACAACCAAATAGGTAGATGCCCTTAAGAAGTAAACATATAAGTCCCTTAAAGAAATACAGAAAAATACAATACAACAAGTGAAGGAAATGAATAAAACAGACCCAGACCTAAAAATAGACACACAAGCAAAAAAGAAAACACAGAAGGAGGCAACCCTGGATATATAAAACCTAGGAAAGAGAACACAAACTACAGACTCAAGAATTACAAACAAAATAGAAGATATGGAAGAGAGAAACTCGGGCATATAAGATAAAACAGAAGAAATTGATACATTGGTCAAAGAAAATGCCAAATGTAAGAAGTTTATAACTCAAAACATCCAGGAATATTGGAACACTGAAAAGACCAATTAAGAATAATAGGAATAGAAGAGGTAGAAAAATCCCAGTTCAAAGAACCAGAAAAGATCTTCAACAAAATCATAAAAAAAAAACTTGCCTAAAGAATCAGGTAGTTATAAATGTACAAGAAGCTTATAGAACACAAAATAGATTTAACCAGAAAAGAAACCCTCCACACCACATAATAATTAATACACTAAATGGCAGAACAAGGAATATTAAAAGCTGCAAGGGAAAAAAGGCAAAGTAACATATGAAGTCAGATATATCAGAATTAGACTGACTTCTCAAAAGAGAGTATGAAAGCCAGAAGATCCAAGATGTTTGACAGATACTATGGGACCAGTCCAGATTACTATACTCAGCAAAACTTTCAATCACCATAGTTGGAGAAACCAAGATAAAATCAAATTTAAAAAGTATCTTTATAATCATTTAGCCATACAAAGAATACTACAAGGAAAACTCTTAACACAAGGTCGGTATTGATACCAAAGAAAACACAAGATATTAATCATCTCACAGGGAAACTGAAAGAAGAGAATCACATACATACAGAAACACCACCAACATCAAATTAACAGGAACTAAGAATTGTTGGTCATTAATATTTCTCAACATCAATGGGTTCAATTCACCAATAAAAAAATGATACAGGCTAACAGAGTGGATTTGTAAACAGGATTCATCATTCTGCTGCATGCAAGAAACACACCTCAGCAACAAAGATGGACACCACCTTAGAGTAAAGGGCTGAAAAAAGGGTTTTCAAGCAAACAAACCCAAGAAGCTAGCTGGAGTAGCCATTCTAATATCTAATATAATAGACTTTTAACCAAAGGTAATCACAAGAGATGAGGAAGGACACTTAATGCTCATCAAAGGAAAAATCCACCTGATTAAGTTTCAGTTCTGAACATTTATGCCCTAAATGCAAGGGTACCCAAATTTGTAAAAGAAACATTATTAAAGCTTAAATCACACATCGAACCCCACACTATAATAGTGAGGAGACTTCAACACTCCACTCTTACCAATGGACAGGTCATCAAAACAGAAACTAAACAGAAATAATGAAACAAACAGATGCTATGAACCTAATGGATCTAATGTATCTACAGAACATTTTACCCCAAAACAAAAGAGCCTCAGTGAACCCTCTCCAAAATTGGCCATATAATTTGGCAAGTCCAACCAATACAGGAGTATTGAAATAACTCCTTGCATCTTTTAAAAATCACAATAGATTAAAGTCCAACTTCAACAACAACAGAAACAACAGAAAACCTACAAACTCATGGAAGGTGAACACCTCTGCTCAATGACCACAGGGTCAGGGAAGAAATAGAAGAAATACATAAAGACTTTCTAGAATTTAATGAAAATTAGGGCACAGCATACCCATTCCTTATGGGACAAAAGGAAAGCATTGCTAATAGGAAAGTTTATAGCACTAAGTGCTTTCATAAAAAAAATTGGAGAAAACTCAACTAACAACAGCACACCTGAAAGCTTTATAAGAAAAAGAAGCAAACACACTGAACAGGTGTGGAAAGCAAGAAATAATCAAACTCATGGCAGAAATCAACCAATTAAAAGCAAAGAGCAATACAAAGAATCAACATAACCAAGAGCCGATTTAAAAAAAAAAAAAAAGATAGTGAAACGCTTAGACAAACCAACTATAAGGCAGAGGAGAGACAGTATCCAAATTAACAAGATCAAAAATGAAAAGGAAGATATAACAACAGAAGCTGAGAAAATTCAAAAATCCACAAGGTTCAAAACCCTGTACACAAAACTGGAAAATCTAAATGAAATGGATGATTTTCTAACCAGATACCAGTCACCAAAGTTAAATCAAGATCAGGTAAACTTATAAGCCCTAAAGAAATATAAAGGCATAAAAAGTTCCCCAGCCAAAAAAGAATCCCAGGGTTACATAGTTTTAGCACAGAATTTTATTAATTTTGTGGGTGGGTTAGTGCCCTTATCTCTCCACTGGGGGTCCTGCCTGGGTACAGAGCGGGTGGCATCCTCAGGTTCCATATACCTATTGTTATGCTTCTAAACTAAAGTCATCTGCTTGACTCCTGAGAGCCTCCTCCTTCCCAGGCCTCTGGCACATCCTAGAAATTCTCCCCCACCTCTATCCCACACGCTGCCCCAGCAGCTGCAGGTTCTATTTCCATTCATTAAAAATTCATGATATCCTTATTTTCAATGCTGAATAGTATTCAGTTGTGGAAATAACCACATTTTCTTTATCCATTCTTTGGTTGAAGGATATCTGGGTTGTTTCCAGTTTCTGGATATTACAAATAAAGCTGCTCTGAACATGGTGGGGCATATGTCCTTGTGGTATGGTGGAGCATCTTTTGACTATATGCCTAGGAACAGTATAACTGGGTCTTGAGGTAGGACTATCTCCATTGCCAGATTGATTTCCAAAGTCACCAAGTTTGCAATCCCCACAACAATAAATGAATGTTCCCCTTTCTCCAAATCCTCACCAACATATGCGATCACTTGAGTTCTAGATTGCTGTAAAATAGAATCTTGGGGTGGTTTTGATTTGCATTTCACTGAGAACTAAGGACATTGAACATTTCTTTAGGTGCTTTTGGCCATCCAAGATTTCTCTGTTGAAAATTCTGTTTAGATCTGTATTCCATTTTTTAATTGGATTATTTGATTTGTTAGAGTCTAACTTCTTTAGTTCTTTATACATTTTAGATACTAGCTCTGTCAGATGTAGCGTTAGTGAAGATCTTTTCCAAATATTCACTGTAGGTTTGACCCACCAGCCAGTGCTTACCCACCTAAAGTTCTGGAACAAGATCACCTGCTATATCCCCAGAGAAACTTCCTAATGTACCTTTATGGTTGTACATGTGCCTGGAGAAATTGAGTTTCTTTTCTAAGTTCTTAGTCTTGTTAATAAGGTGAATTAAAAATGGACTTACTAGGAAAAGAAAGGGCCCTTTATTAGATCTTGAGAGAAAAATAACAGGGCAAGCAAGCTATAAATCTTAGTAGTTGCCAGGGGAGATTGCAAGAAAGTTACACCTTTTAAATTAAGATGTCTTCAAGCAGTTTCACGGCCAAAGATGGGGTAGGATTCAGAAGATTTAGAAAGTTCATTGTAGAAGAATGAAAATAGATCCATACTTACTACTTCTCACAAAACTCAACTCCAGATGAATAAAAGATTTCAACATAAAACTAGATACACTGAACCTGATAAAAGAGAAAATGGAGAATAACCTTGAACTCAATGACACAGAAGAAGACTATCTGACCAGAACACCATTAGTTTAGGCTTTGAGATCAAGAATTAATAAACAGGACCACAAGACATTGAAAACGTTCTGTAAGATAAAGGACACCATCAATCAGATCAAGTAACAGCCTACATAATGGGAAACATTATTTTTTGATTTTTTGGTTTTTTGCTTATTTTTTCTAACCAATTCCACATCCAACAGAGGGCTAATATCTAAAATATATAAAGAACTCAAAGAATCATATACTTAAAAAAACCCAAATAATCCAATTAAAAAAAAACAAGGAACAAATCTAAACAGAATTCTCAATTAAGAGATCTCAAATAGCCAAGAAACATCTAAAGAAATGTTAATCATCCTTAACCATCAAAGAAAAAAAGCACAAAACTAATTTATAATTCTGTTGTACACCTGTCAGAATGGTTAAGATTAATAAGACGAGTGAGAACTCATGATGGCAGAGATGTGGTGCAAGAGAAACTTGGAGGAGCCGCCATTGCTGATTTGGGAGTGCACACTTGCACAGCCACTATGGAACTCAACATGTGGGTTCCTCAGAAAGATGAGAATGAATCTAAAGACCCCGCTATACCACTCTTGACCACATATCCAAACAACACTTCATCCTACCACAAGGACACTTATGCATCTTTGTTCAGAATAGCGAGAAAATGGAGACAATTTAGATGTCTGTCAACAGATGAATGGATAAAGAAAATGTGGTACATTTACACAATGGATTATTATTCAGATGTTAAAAAATGACATCATGAAATTTGTAAGCAAATGGATAGAACTAGAAAGAAGTCATTATTCTGAGTGAGGTAACTCAGACTCAGACAGATAAGTATGGCATGTGTTTGCTTATGTGTGGATATTAGCCATCAAATAAATGATAATCATAGACCCAGAGAGGAATGGGAAGGTTAAGGAGGGGAGATGGGGTTGAAGAAAGGAATCCAGAGAGACAGGTAGAACTGGCAAGCATTTGAGGGACAGTGTGGGAACCCAGTTCAGTGGATACTTTCTAAAATATGTGAAGGTCATTCTAATAAAATTCCCGAATGATGAGGGAAAAGGAATCCAAACTAGCCATGTCTTGATACCAAGTGAAGCTTCCAGATATGGGACTGGGATACATCCTACTGAGTTGTTGGCCAAAAGAGTCCTACGGAAATTCCCAAATAACACTGGCTGTTGCCAAGACAGTAGGCTGCTCTCTGCAAACTAACAGCAAGCCCTGTTGCTGAAGACAACACCTGCACAACTCATTATACTTGGAGAGGGTGAGCTGGTGCCTACATAGAACCTTCGCTCTTACATTCTAGTGTCTTTGGTGAGGATATATGAGAAACATTTAATAAAATGGGTTTTGAGAGAGTGAGAGAGAGAAGGAGAGAACCCAGAATCTCTGGGAAAGTATACTTAAGCTTTTGGACAATATCTGAAAGAAAAGTTACTCAAAAGAAAAAAATGGAAATGTTGACCCAGATATTTTTTTTCTATATTCTATGTTTACATTCCAAAGGCTTTCCCCTTTCCCAGTTCCCACCCACCATAGTTCCCATAGTTCCTCTCCCCCACCAACTGTTCCCCAATCATTCCCCCTCCCCCCTCGGTTTCTTTACTAAACTGGATGCAATCTTTACAGACCCAGGGTCCTCTCCTTTCTTCTTCTTGGGAATCATTTGACTTGCTATTTGTGTCTTGAGTATTTAGGGCTTCTGGGCTCATTAATATCCACTTATCAGTGATTGCATTTCATGTGCATTCTTTTGTGATTGGGTTAACTCACTCAGGATGATATTTTCCAGGTCTAACCATTTACCTACAAATTGCATGAATTCATTATTTTTAATTGCTGAGTAGTATTCCATTGTATAAATATACCACATTTTCTGTATCCATTCCTACTTTGAGGGATATTTGGGCTCCTTCCAATTTCTGGCTATTATAAACAAGGCTGCTATAAACATAGTGGAGTATGTGTCCTTATTGCATGCAGGGGAATCCTCTGGGTATATGCCCAGGAGTGGTATGCCAGGGTCCTCTGGAAGTGACATGCCCAATTTTCTGAGGAACCGCCAAACTGATTTCCAGAGCGGTTTTACCATTTTGCAATCCCACCAACAGTGGAGGAGTGTTCCTCTTTCTCCACATCCTCGCCAGCACTTGTTGTCTCTTGAGTTTTTAATCTTAGCCATTCTGACTGGTGTGAGGTGGAATCTCAGGGTTGTTTTGATTTGCATTTCCCTGATGACTAATGATGTTGAACATCTTTTAAGGTGTTTCAAGGCCATCCGAATTTCTTCTGGTGAAAATTCTTTGTTTAGCTCTGTGGCCCAGTTTTTGATAGGGTTATTTGTTTCTTTGCGGTCTAACTTCTTGAGTTCTTTGTATATATTGGATATTAGCCCTCTGTCGGATGTGGAGTTGGTGAAGATCTTTTCCCACTTTGTTGGTTGCCGTTTTGTCCTTCTGACAGTGTCCTTTGCTTTGCAGAAACTTTGTAATTTTATGAGGTCTCATTTTTCGATTCTTGATCTTAGAGCATAAGCTATTGGTGTTCTGTTCAGGAACTTTTCCCCTGTGCCCAAGTCCTCCAGGGTCTTCCCAAGTTTCTTTTCTAATAGTTTCAGTGTGTCTGGTTTTATGTGGAGGTCCTTGATCCACTTGGAGTTGATCTAAGTGCAAAGAGATAAGAGTGGGTCAATTCGCATTCTTCTGCATGTTGACCTCCAGTTGAACCAGCACCATTTGTTGAAAAGGCTATCTTTATTCCACCGGATGGTTGTGGCTCCTTTATCAAGATCAAGTGACCATAAGTCTGTGGGTTAATTTCTGGGTCTTCAATCTTGTTCCATTGATCTGCTTGCCTGTTGCTATACCAATACCATGCAGTTTTTAACACATTTGCTCTGTAGTACTGCTTGAGGTCAGGGATATTGATTCCCCCAGAAGTCCTTTTATTGTTGAGAATAGTTTTAGCTATCCTGGGTTTTTTGTTGCTCCAGATGAATTTGAGAATTGCTCTTTCTAGATCTATGAATAATTGAGTTGGGATTTTGATGGGGATCACATTGAATCTGTAGATTGCTTTTGGCAAGATGGCCATTTTTACTATATTGATCCTGCCAATCCAGGAGCAAGAAATATTTTTCCATCTTCTGAGGTCTTCTTCGATTTCTTTCTTCAAGGACTTGAAGTTCCTGTTGTACAGATCTTTCTCTTGTTTGGTTAGAGTTATGCCAAGATACTTTATGTTGTTTGTGGCTATTGTGAAGGGTGTTATTTCCCTAATTTCTTTCTCTGCCTGCTTGTCCTTTGAGTACAAGAAGGCCACTGACTTGCTTGAGTTAATTTTATAACCTGCCACTTTGCTGAAGTTGTTTATCAGCTGTAGAAGTTCTCTGGTGGAGTTTTTTGGGTCGCTTAGGTAAACTATCATATCGTCTGCAAATAATGATAGTTTCACTTCTTCCTTTCCAATTTGTATCCCTTTGACTTCCTTATGTTGTCTAATTGCTCTTGCTAGAACTTCAAGTACTATATTGAAAAGATATGGGGGGAGAGGGCAGCCTTGTCTCGTCCCTGCTTTTAGTGGGAATGCTTCAAGTTTCTCTCCATTTATTTTGATGTTGGCTACTGGTTTGCTGTAGATTGCTTTTACTATGTTTAGGTATGGGCCTTGAATTCCTGCTCTTTCCAAGACTTTTAGCATGAAAGGATGCTGAATTTTGTAGAATGCTTTTTCAGCATCTAATGAGATGACCATGTGGTTTTTTTCTTTCAGTTTGTTTATGTGGTAGATTACATTGATGGATTTCCGTATATTGAACCATCCCTGCATCCCTGGGATGAAGCCTACTTGATCATGGTGGATGATCGTTTTGATGTGCTCTTGGATTCGGTTAGCAAGAATTTTATTTAGTATTTTTGCATCTATATTCATAAGAGAAATTGGCCTGTAGTTCTCTTTCTTTGTTGGATCTTTTTGTGGTTTAGGTATTAGCGTAATTGTGGCTTCGAAGAATGAGTTGGGCAGTGTCCCTTCTGTCTCTATTTTGTGGAATAGTTTGAAAAGTATTGGTGTTAAGTCTTCTTTGAAGGTCTGGTAGAATTCTGCACTAAAACCATCTGGTCCCGTACTTTTTTTGGTTGGGAGGCTTTCTATAACCCCTTCTATTTCTTTAGGGGTTATGGGACTATTCAGCTGGTCTACTTGATGCTGATTTAATTTTGGTATTTGATATCTGTCTAGGAAATCGTCCATTTCCTCCAGATTCTCCAGTTGTTTTGAGTATAGACCTTTGAAGTAGGATCTGATGATCTTTTGAATTTCCTCAGTTTCTGTTGTTATGTCTCCCTTTTCATTTCTAATTTTGTTAATTTGTATACTGTCTCTGTGTCCTTTGGTTAGTCTGGCTAAGGGTTTATCTATCTTGTTGATTTTCTCAAAGAACCAGCTCCTGGTCTTGTTGATTCTTTGTATGGTTCTCTTTGTTTCTATTTGATTGATTTCAGCCCTGAGTTTGATGATTTCTTGTCTTCTACTCCTCCTGGGTGAATTAACTTCTTTTTCTTCCGGGCTTTAAGGTGTGCCATTAAGCTGCTAGTGTATGTTCTCTCCAGTTTCTTTTTGGATGCACTTAGAGCTATGAGTTTTCCTCTTAGCACTGCTTTCATTGTGTCCCATAGATTTGGGTAGGTTGTACCTTCATTTTCATTGAATTCTAAAAAGTCTTTGATTTCTTTTTTTATTTCTTCCTTTACCAAGGTGTCATTGAGTAGAGTATTGTTCAGTTTCCATGTGTATGTGGGCTTTCTGTTGTTTTTGTTGCTATTGAAGACCACTCTTACTCCCTGGTGATCTGATAGGAGGCATGGGATTAGCTCGATCTTCTTGTATTTGTTGACATCTGTCTTGTGACCAATTATATGGTCTATTTTGGAGAAGGTACCATGTGGAGCTGAGAAAAATGTATATTCTTTAGCTTTAGGATGAAATGTTCTACATATATCTGTTAAATCCAATTGGTCCAGAGTTTCAATTAGTTTCACTGTGTCCCTGTTTAGTTTCTGCTTTCCTGATCGGTCCATTGAGGAGAGTGGAGTGTTGAAGTCACCCACAATTATTGTGTTAGGTGTAATGTGTGCTTTAAGCTTTAGTAAGGTTTCTTTTACGAATGAGGGTGCCCTTGCATTTGGAGTATAGATGTTCAGTATTGAGAGCTCTTCTCGGTGGATTTTCCCTTTGGCCAGCAAGAAGTGACCTTCTGAGTCTCTTTTGATGATTTTAGGTTGGAAGTCAATTTTATCTGATATTAGAATGGCTACTCCAGCTTGTTTCCTGAGACCATTTGCTTGTAAAATTGTCCTCCAGCCTTTTACTCTAAGGCAGTGTTTGTCTTTAACACTGAGATGTGTTTCCTGTATGCAGCAAAATATAGGGTCCTGTTTCCGTATCCAGTCTGTTAATCTATGTCTTTTTATTGGGGAATTGAGTCCATTGATGTTAAGAGATATTAAGGAATAGTAATTATTACCTCCAGACATTTTTGAAATTATATTTATTTATTTTATTTATTTTTTTATATTCGAGAGGTTACCTTCTTTTCGGTTTGATGAGAGGAGGTTTCTATCTTGCTTCTTCCCGGGTGTAGTTTCCGTCCTTGTCTTGGTGTTTTCCCCCTATTATCCTTTGTAGGGCTGGATTTCTGGAAAGATATCATGCAAATTTGGTTTTGTCATGGAATACCTTGATGTCTCCATCTATGACGATTGAGAGCTTTGCTGGGTAAAGTAGTTTTGGCTGAAGTTTGTGTTCTCTTAGAGTTTGCATTATATCTGCCCAGGATCTTCTAGCTTTCATGGTCTCAGGTGAGAAGTCTGGTGTTATTCTGATAGGTCTTCCTTTATAAGTTACTTGGCCTTTTTCTCTTGCTGCCTTTAATATTCTTTCTTTGTTTATTACATTTGGAGTTTTGATTATTATGTGATTGGATGTATTTCTGTTCTGATCCAGTCTGTTTGGGGTTCTGTATGCTTCTTGTATATTCATGGGCATCTCTCTCTAGGTTGGGGAAGTTTTCTTCCATAATTTTGTAGAAGATATTTGCTGGCCCTTTAACTTGTACATCTTCATTCTCGTCTATACCTATAATCCTTAGGTTTGGTCTTCTCATTGTGTCCTGGATTTCCTGGATGTTTTGGGTTACAGCCTTTTTGCATTTAGTATTTTCTTTGACTGTTGAATCAATGGTTCCTATGGTATCTTCGGCTTCTGATATTCTGTCTTCTATCTCTTCTATTCTATTGTTGATATTTGCATCTATGGCCCCTGATTTCTTCCCAAGGTTTTCTATCTCCAATGTTGTCTCTGCGATTTCTTAGTTGTTTCTACTTCTGTTTTTAGTACCTGGATGGATGTGCTCAGATCTTTCGCTTGCTTGATTGTGTTTTCATGTATTTCTTTAATAGATTTTTGTGTTTCCTCTTTCATAGCTTCTACTTGTTGGCCCACGTTCTTCTATATTTCTTTAAGTCATTTTTGTCTTTCTTCCTTATTGTCTTCTTCTTTTTGATCCATCTTCTCCTGCATTTCTTGAAGCGATTTTTGTATTTGCCTTGTAAAGGCTTCTAACTTTTGATCCATTTTCTCCTCTATTTCTTTACAAGATTTTTCTATGTGTTCAGCTACCAGCATCCTGACCAGTGATTTTATATCCAAGTCTTGTTTTTCTGGTGTTTTGGGGTATCCAGGGCTTCCTGTTGTTGGCGAACTGGGTTCAGATGCTTTCATGTTGCCTTGATTTCTGTTAGTGACATTCCTTCGTTTACCTTTTGCCATCTGGTTATTTCTGGTGTTAGTTGACCTTGTTGTCACTGGCTGGTGTTTGAATCTCCTGTGAGGCTGGGCTTACCTGTTGTTTCTCTACTGGTGGTTATGCGTGATTGCTGCTCAAGGGGATCACGACCTGGCTGCCACCCGCTATCTTTGTGCCTGCCCTGAGGTCTCCGGGAAGTGTGGGGGAGTGCAGCAGAGCCTCGGCAGGCGCTGCTGGGCCTGCCTAGTAGCGAGAGCCTAGCAGATGCCCCCACGTGGTAGCCCCTGATGGAGTCTGTTTACCTGTGCCTTTCCAGCTGTGTTCTGGTTGCAATATGGAGGCCTGCCGCTATCGCTGGTCCGGGGTCCTGGGGAGCTGGGTGGTTCCGGCTGCCTCGGTGCACGGCCTAAGCTTGCAGGGACGTGCTGCAGAGCCTAGGCGCCTGGGCCCACCTGTGGGCGAGAGCTTAGCAGCTCTCCCTGCTCTAGCCCCAGACGGAGTCTCTACCTGCACCTTTCCAGCTATGTCCTTGACCCAGATATTAAATAACCTTAACATTGATGCCCAGAGAGAAGCTGTGTAATGACTATAGGAAGGGAAGATAACTACTTATTTCATTAAGTGGATAATTATTCCTCCCTTTTCCTAAGCATATCTTCAGATGAATCAGATATTCTGTGGAGTAGACTCCATGCCAGATGCTTGAGAGTGGATTAACTCTTAAGGGAGGGAAGAATATTATGTAGTTTTAATCATGGATCAGTTGAGAATGTTACCTCTCCACTTAGAGCCATAGGTATTCCACATTTTTGACTAGGATGCCTAAGGAGGGCTGTTTATGTTTATCTTTCTAGTTTACCAGGGAAATAGGAGGAAAGGTTCAAGGCCTGTGGGGAGGGGTCTATCCTCACCAACCTCCCAGGCTATTAATCCCAGTCTAGCTACTTAATAATGCCAATCAGAAAGAGATTTTACATCGGTCACATAGGTCTGACAGCTTATCTCAGATGACCTTGCAGGAGACATGGGAGCTGGAATAATGATGTGTGGGATCACAGAACTGAATGTGTGTGTGTGTGTGTGTGTGTGTGTGTGTGTGTGTCTATGTGTGCAGTATGTATGTGTGCAGTATGTATGTATGTATGTATGTATGTATGTATTAAGACCTAGAAGGTGTATGTATGGTGTGTGTGGACTCCTGAATTTGTTCTCTTCCCAATGTGCCATGTTGAATAAATCTTTCTCTGATTTTCACAAGTGCATGCCCCTGCAGTTGGTATACTGAAGACTGGCATGCAAACCTTGCTTTTTAAGGCTGCTAGGGCCCAGGTTTGTACTTTGAACTCTGTTAACATCAGAAGCAGTGGCACTGTGGGACAATCAGGTTCGTAAACACAGTGCAAGCTTACTGAATTTCACAACACTTCATTGCTAGAGATCTTGAACTCTCCACTAAAGGGGAAAAAATCAACAAACAGGAAAGTAAAAAATAGTCAATATTAAAAAAAAATCCCTAATGTAATCAGGTGTTGTGGTGCAAGTTACTTAGGAATCTGAAGCAGGACTGTGAACTACAAGGTCTAGGCCAGCAGTGTCATTTTTTTTTTAAAGTAAGCAAAAAGAAGTACAATTAGTGGTTTATCTTAATGCACAGTTTCATGTTGACTCAATCAAAAAATAAACAAAACTGACTTTATTCTTTTTCTATATGTTGAATGAAGATCAACCATCAAGGGCACATCACATTCTGATTATGGAACCAGTTAAAGCAAATACAGCAAACCCTGTAGACATTAGGGGTGTGGTAGTGCCCAGTGATTAGAGCACTTGGCTAGCATGAATAAGCTTTGGAGTTGACCTCCACTACTGAATAATGAATAAATAAATAAATAAATAAATAAATAAATAATAAGCATAAATTACATACAGCAATTGACAGCGAAGGGTGTCTAAGATGTAGTAATAGGAAATCATGAGTCACATACAAGTGCATATCCTGAAATATGTACAAATCTCCACATATACATACCATGATAGAACATATTCAGGTATTTACATAATCACATTTTCTTTGCAGAAAAACTTCCATAAAGGCAGCTTCCTAGCTGGGTGATACAGTGCATGCCTTTAATCCCATCACTGGAGAGGTGGAAGTGGGTAACTGAATGGGAGGCCAACCTTTTCTACATAATGAGTTCCATGACATTCGAAGCTACATACTGAGACCCTGTCTCAACAATCCAAAAAAGACAGGCTTTGATATGGCAACAATTTCTGAAAAAAATATTGCTGGGAGGTCAATATACAACTCTATTGCTTAAAGAACTCCCAAATGTGCTTATCAATTCATCAATCTTAACGTGCTCATGTAGTTCTCCGATGATTAAAAAAGACTTGCCGGGCGTGGTGGTGCATGCCTGTAATCCCAGCACTTGGGAGGCAGAGGCAGGTGGATTTCTGAGTTCAAGGCCAGCCTGGACTACAGAGTGAGCTCCAGGACAGCCAGGGCTATACAGAGAAACCCTGTCTCAAAAAAAAAAAAAAGTCAGACTTTCTCAATCTGTCTACTCCACTGCCACTCTCTGATCTCTTTTGTCCTCAATGGTGTAACTCAGCTTTATCTCCTTGTGATTCCTCAGTTATGCACACAGACTTCCCTAAAGACTTTGTCCTGGCTAGTCCTCTTCTCTGGAATGTTCTCTATCAATCTGAATCTTGCATTTCTTCACATCCATTGGATTTTTCTTTTTGGTGAGGCCTATTGACCTACAAATTCAAACCTGTAGTTCTAGCAGGTTGCATTCATGATCTACTTCATATTTTGTTGTGAGTGTATTAATTACTATTAAGATTCTCTTTCTCTTGCCAAATGGGTGGGTCATTTTTTTATAGGCTTACATATGTATTTGCTGTGCTCTCAAAGGTATTCTTAGTTCTTTAAATTGTAAGTAGTATGCTAGTTGGTACTGAAAAAAATGTGCTTATCAATTCATCAATCTTAATAAGATTAAACTTGTATTATTTTAAAAATTCAGACAGAATTTTTAATAAATATACCAATTACACAAATGGAATATTAGAACAAAATATCTGAGGAACTTCAGGCTTCTACACAATACAGTTTGCAGACTCCTGGCTCAATGCTAAATCAGGTAGCGCTCACAGAACCCAACAGTGCACAGCCTGTTAACCTGGAATGCTCAAAGAACTCAGAGTAAACCAGGCATGGGAACTTGTATGAAATTCCAGCTATTACTTTCTTGTTGGGAGCAATTGGAAGACAAGAGCCAGCAGATTCCTCATGTGGCAATGGTTGAAAAGTCAAAGCAAAAGTTATGTTTATTATGCTGCAGGTTTCCTTTATTTTTTCCAAAAGAAAATGCCATGGCTTGAAAGTGTGGGTGGAAACTAATGCTGAAGCTTATTTAAGAAGAAAAAACATGTTAATTTAGGATAATCGATCCACATAGAAGCAGGGGATGGAAATAATTCTATTCATAGAATAGGATTTTAGTATAAACATTAATGCTTAGCAATAATTTACCAGGAGTAAAAGTGTTCTAATTACTAGCTGCAAGTTACAGCTCTTAAAGGGGGCTCTCTCAGTTTTATGTATATGTATTTGAAGTGTTTCAGTATTAAGAGCCAAATCTTATGTTTTTTTATATGATGGTATTTTCAGAGTAATTATTGGATGTGGATTTTATAACCAGTCTAATAAACTGGATGAGAGCATAAATAGATCTATAAACATTAAACAGACCTATACATTAAAAAAATGACTGTGGGAGCCCTGCCCACTTCTACCAAGGCCCAGATCCAAGGCTTTGAGTTGACCCACCCCAACATCTATCCCATCTATGAACTGCTGGAGTATATGAAGGGGCAATTTGCAGGAGAGCCTGCAAATCCAAAGCTGCAGGATCTCCATGACACAGGGCAGCAACAGGATAGCCAAGAGGAGTCCTGGTGAGGATCCAGTATTATAGTATGGCAGAAGCCAGAGGCCTGGAACCACACCAATGACTACTGCAAAGAAGTGTGGATAGAAAGCAGATCATGTGACAAACATGATGTACTACAGCTTCTACATACTACATTTTAAAAGTTATTTTTAATTTTAATTTTTTAATCTTTCTTTTTTGGGGGAGTTGCAGGGGTAGAGGGGTAGATGTGCAGGAATGGGGAGATGAGTTGGTTGGGGTGGATGACGTGAGATTCACAAGGAATGAATAGAAAGTTAAAAAGTGCGCTGTGGAAGAATGCTGACATGCTAAGTCAGCTTCAATAGCTTCTTGAAATTTTTATTATTAATTAAAAAATTAAATACCTACATTTTATTATCTTATTATGCTTTGTTTGTTTTTGTTATGTGACCCAGGCTGGCTTCAAATTCAGTAATTTCCTTTTTTTAGCTTCTTAAGTGCTTTACAGGCATGTACCACCACATTGGGTTTTCTTTGAAGTGTTTTTTGTTGTTGTTTTAAAGTTATAATTTTATTATAATATTTTCCTTTCTATTTCTACCTCCAAACTCTCCCATATACTACTTCCGACTTGCCTTCAAATTCATAGCCTCTTTGTTTTCCAATTTTTGTTGCATTCATGTACATACATATCTATGTTTATCTCTTTAACATCTCTCTATGTGTATATAGATACATACATGTATGCATATATGTATGTATATATTCCTAAATATAACTTGTTTAGTCATATACTGCTACATATATATATATATATATATATATATATATATATATATATTTTTTTTTTTTTTTTTTTTCAGTTTGAAACCAGACAAGAATTTGGTGTGCTCTTCCCTGGAAAAGCTAACCTTCCTAACTCCCAACTTACTCAGTTGCCTGTAGTACTTTGTAAAGGGTTGAAGCCTCATAGGCTTTTTTTTTCTCCATCCAGGTTGGCATGTTTGTTCATGTCATCCTGGTTTGGTTCCAATTTGGACAGTCATGTTGGTGACATTATAGGTTACATTCTGATGTTACTAGGAGACACAATCCATAGCAAACTTCCTGGCCTGTAAAATCTTCCTGTGCTTTCTTCTGTAGTGTTTCTTAAACCTTCAGATTGGGAACATTTTGTAGGTGTATCCAATGAGACAAGGCTCCACAACTCTGCATTTTGATAGGTTGTGTTTTAATGTCCATATGTTGCAAAGAGAAGTTTCTTTAATGAGGGCAAAAATGAATGTTCATAAATTGTTAGAGATTATGGTTATGTAGATTATCCTCTGGTAACCTGGACTTTACTAGCACTAAGTTGTTAGTTAAGTTCCCAGCACCAACACGGTCTCCTTGTTGAGCAAGTCCTAAATCAAATTAGAGAGCCATTGGTTACCCCCAAGCTGTGCATGCCTCCACTGCACCATCGCAGTTATGTTATGCTGGTTGTTTATGTGGTTCACAGGTGTCATGGCTGGAAAGGACAGCTGGTCACCTCCCTCCTTTGGAAGCTTGCATGGTGACTTCTGGTATTATGAAAGCTAGTCCTCGGGGAGGGGGGGGGAGACTTTCAGATCAGTTCCAACTCAGGGAACTCTGAACCCTGTTTCTGATGTGCATGGTATCTTAATCAAAATATTAAAATATAAAAACTTTTATTATTATTTTGGGTTCTTTGTAGTTGTGTTATTTTTGGATATAGGGTCTCAGTATGTGTTCTAGACTGGCTTCAAACTTAGTAGCTTTCTATGTCACTCTTGAGAGTACTAGCATTACCGGCATGTTCCACAAACATCGGGATTTCTTTGAAGTTTTCAAAGCCAAACATCAGAACAGATCAAGGAGGCACTGGGATGTTTTCCTCGTTAACTCTTAGACTAATTGTGTTTGAACTGGTGGACAAGCTGCTTGAGGGCAGAAAATGAGCGTAGGTGTTGCAAGTGGTTGGAGTTTGAACATCAAGGTCACAAATTCTGATTCATGCCCAGAATCAGCATGCTAGAAAATGGAGAATGAAAGGAGAGCAGAGACTGAAGGAAAGGCTGTCCAGAAACTGCCCCATATGGGGTTCCATCTCTTATACAGCCACCAAACCCAGACGTTATTGTGGATGCTGGGAAGTGCTTGCTGATAGAAGCCTGATATGGCTGTCTTCTGAGAAACTCTGCCAGAGACTGACAAATACAGGCAAGGAAGTTCTCAGCCAACCATTGGACTGAGCTCAGGGGTCCCCGATTCAGGAGGTGGAGAAGGGACTGAAGGACCTGAGGGGGTTTGCATCCCCATGGAGGGAGCAACAGTGTCAACAGACCAGGCCTGGAGCTCCCAGGGACTGAACCACCAACCTCAGAGTACACATGGAGAGACCCATGACGCTGGCCACATATGTGGCAGAGAATGGCCTTGTTGAACCTCAGTGGAAGGAGAGAGCCTGGGGTCTGAGAGTGTTCAATGCTCCAGTGCAGGGGAATGCCAGGGCAGGGGGACAGAAATGAGTGAGTGGGGAGCACCCTCATAGAGGCAAGGGGAGGAGGGATGAGGATAAAGAAAATATCCAAGAAAAAATTAGGACTGCAAGTACCACTTAGTGTTGTGTTTGTTTTGATTACTGTCTCATAGGGAAGATATAAATTAGAATACACCACCATTTTGTATATTTACTTAATAACACATTCAAATGTTTGTGTATACCCCTTGTGGCAGAGAAAGTGGGAGAAAGTGGTAAAAAGTAAGGAGAGATTTAAAAATAGTCAAGATGGGAGATGGGGTGTGGCCTAGTGCTGGGGCTCCTCTCTACCATGTCATATGCCTAGCACTGCCAACAAACCAACAAAATCAAATGTAAAAAATGGGAAATAATAAGTGTTACCTAACCGCTAGAATGCAACATAAATTGGCACACAGTACTGTTACAATGGTTAATCTTCATTGTCTACCTGGTCGGTTTTAGAATCACCATGGAGGCAGAGCTCTGGGTGTGTGTGTAGGGTTGTCTGAATACTTTAAATGAGGAGAGAAGACCTACCTTGAGTGTGGGCAGCCCCGGGCTGGGGCTCAGGCCGAACAAAAGGAGAAAGCGGGCAGAGCAGCAGCACTCACCTTCTGTCAGTGGATGGAATGTGACATAATGTGCCTTTCTGTCCCCCCTTCCCCGAAATGATGGACTGTATGTCTTAAGGTATAAGAACAACGGCAGCAATAATAATATGAGAAAAATACTTTTTCTTTAAAAGTTGTTTATCAGGTATTTGGTCAGAGAAATAAGAAAAGTAACTAATGCAATATCAATGATCAAAACTAACAAGTAGGCAGGCATGGTAGCACTCATTCTATAATACCAAAGGTTAGGAGGGCTGGGCAGGGGATTGATGGTTCGGACCTATTTGTTCTCAATAGCAAGTTCTGAGCAAACCAGGCTACATGGCAAGACTTTTTCTAACATAATAACAATAAAAATTAGACTTTTTCTGTATTAGTACATAGACTATGTATATATATATATGTTATATTTATTATGACTAACATAGTTATATAATAACTATAATATTAGTTATGTAATAATATATGATACATAATACATAATTAATATATATCATATAACATATACAACAGATACACATAGTATATAACATAATATATTATATATAATATATAATGTGAAATATGACATACTATAAGTAATAATTAATATATAATCGATAATATAGAATATAGAATAGAATATAAAATACAGTGATACTAGTAAGTTACTATAACTATTATAATTTAATTAGTTACATGTATATGTTATATTAGACAAAGGGAACTACAGTGAAAATAACCTGAATGTGTTTTTGTCTCTTTGAAATGCAAGAGAGGTAGATATGAACATAGAGAGATTGAAACCTCATCTGGGAACATAAACAGGGGTGTCATAGATATTACTAAGTTCCCTGTTCTGTATAAGTACTATAGTTCATGGCACGCTAAGCCAGTGAGAGAGAGGTGTGAGAAGAGGAAATTCAGACAATCATAGAAATGGACAAAAACAAAAGCAAAATTGGAATAAAGGACATGGGGGGAGAAGCCATGGAAACATTTACTGCCAAGAAAAAAAGACTCTCGGAGGAAAAGAGGAATTTTGTTTATTTATTTTGAGATAGAACCTTTCACTGACCCAGTAGGTTAGGAGACAGCTGATTAACAGGCTCCGAGGATCTGCCTGAGATTGTTAATGTGAACCAACAAACAAGACTTTTGCATGTGTTTTCTGGCATGAACCTCAGGCCCCCACATTTGTAAAGAAAATGTTTTACCATCTGCTCATCCCCAGTCAAAAGAAGGGTCAAGTAACACACTCAGTGATATGAGGTGGGGATGAGACAGTTAGGGAGATGTGACTGAGTAACCTGACTTTATACTTTAGAGCACTGTGTGTGCTACTCTTATGCAGACATGCCATCCCCTAAGATAAGTTTCCATCGCCCGTTAAGACAGTAACAAGCAATTCAGCAACTTAGCAGGCATTATTCTCACTAAAGTTTTCTTTAAACAAAATTAGGTATATATACATATTATATATCTCATATATGTCATACACATATATACATGATACATAGCACACACACACATATATCTCACATACAAATATGCCTCTCAACTCCATGTATGTATGTGCTTTTCCATGCATATGCATGTGGGTGAGTGTGTGCTACAAAGCATGTGGCAAATCTTGAGTGCTGGTTCCCTGCTTGCCTAGCTTGAGAGAGTCTCAACATTTGGAGAATTTGCCTGTCTCTGATCTCAACTCATTATAACGTTACTAAGACTGCAGACACAAACTGTTGCATCTGTCTTAACTTGGTCAATAGAGATCTGAGCTCAGCTCCTCTGGATTGTTGGGCAAGCTCTTTGTGCACTTTCCAACCCTCAACTCTGTCTGTCTGAATGTATCACATACATATATACAAATCCACAGTGCACTACTAGAGATCAGAGGGCAGCCTGAAGGGGTAGGTTCTCTTTTCCTACCACTGGGTCCCAGTGATCAAACCCAGATTCCATTCCCACCACCAGCATGGTAGTTCCCAACTATCTGTAGCTCCAGGAATCTGCCATCTTCTTGTGATCTCCATCGGTGCCAGGTTCACACATGGTGTACAGGCACACATGAAAGTGAAACATCATTACATGTAAAGTAAAATAATAATGCAAATCAAAAATTTAAAGAAAATTTTCTTGTGCTGCTGTAAAATAATATGCAGGAAAACATATGACCATCTGTGACACCAGTTCTAGATGGTCCAGTGTCCTACAAATCCCAGGCATGCTTATGATACACAGACATACATGCAGAAGGGTTCAGGAGATAAGAGGACATTCATACACATAAAATTTAAAGTACATACATATACATACACACATATACACATGCATGCACACATACAAGGAGACAAGCAGAGAGAGAGGGCTTGGGGCGGTGAGTTGAACTAGAAACTGTTCTGAGCAGGCAGAGGACAGAACCTGAAGAAGTCTCTTTTATATAATACTAGAATTTCAACTTTACTTAGAAGATGCAATTAAAGTAGACATAAGAACACCTTGATCATGTTGTGGGCAATGAATACGGGTGACCCCAGATACAGAGGGATCACTTTTGGAAAGCCATTGTCCCATAGTAAGGAGGGAGCAGAGGGGAAAAATCAGTCACAAGTAGAGAAGCTGTCTCCTGGGTTTTCCTTGAAAGTCTGAATGGGAGGCACAGCTATTTTGTATATAGACATTTGGAGCAACTTGGGTTCAAGTCCCATCTCAGAAACTGGAGCTGAGATGCCCTCAGGCGGCTAGAGGCATTTCCAGCATGCAGGGACTTTTTCACTTGGGGGCTCAGGAGGGGATCTCAGTCCTGTGTGAGGCTGAGAGATCTGAATTTGAGTCTCAGGTCAAGCAGCCGGGCAGTGGTGGCACATGCCTTTAATCCCAGCACTTGGGAGGCAGAGGCAGGCAGATTTCTGAGTTCGAGGCCAGCCTTGTCTACAGAGCGAGTTCCAGGACAGCCAGGGCTACACAGAGAAACCCTGTCTCAAAAAATCCAAGAAAAAAAAAGCTTATTGAAGATCTTGGGGCACTAACAGTCAAAAGGCTGAAGACTGACTAGTGGCTGCTCCCAGTTTAGGAAGAAAACAGGAAAACCATGAATACGACTTTCTCCTTCCCTCCCTCCCTTCCCACCACCATGAGTGTTGTATTTTGGGTACATGCAAATGAGTGTCACCTCCTTGCATGCACACATGCAGAGCCCAGACCAGGAAACCTGGGAGCTTACTTTATTGTTCTCTGTCTTATTCACAGGACCACTCACTGACCTGGATGCTCACTATTTTGGGTAGGCTGGTTGGCAGGGAGCTCCAGGGCTCTGCCGGACTCTGCCTCTCAATGTTAGGATTATGGATGAACAGTGGTCGTACCTGATTTTTTACATGGATGATGAGAATTTGAACTCAGGTCCTGGTGCTTGCACAGTAAACCCTCTTACCCACTGAACCTTCTCCATGGTCCTAGACTGTTATCAATGAGATAAATGGTATGAGTGTGGGCTGATGAAGAGAGAATAGAGTTCAAATAGAGAAGAACCACTGCATTTAGCCAGTAGGAAGACCTACAACTTTTGCGGATTTATGTTTCTTTGGTTCAGTGGGGTTATATGACAGGACCAATTGAGTAGGAGAATATTGAATTTAGGTACAAAAAAATGGAACTTGCATTTTTTGTTGTCTGCAGGTTTTTGTCTACTCAGAAATCACCAATGAGCCAGTGTGGGGCCTGAGAATCTGATGAATGGTACCAGTTCTTTACCCACTTTCCTGTCTCTGGGGAATGTCTGCTTTCTTCTGCTTCTGTCTGCATACTTCATTATATGTACACTTTCTAGCAGTGCCCAGGGCTGCTATGATATGATTTTTTTCTGTGTTTTTACCTTTACAGAGCTGGATCTCCTTACACATCTGAAGACTAGCCAATTATGGACTCTATTCAGGAATATGTAGACCCAAACAGGTCAACTAGTACAGACAGTGCCATCCAGGCCAAACATTTAAGCAAGAGCTATGAACAGATGCAGTTCCTGAGAATCATGGTTTAAGACAGAAACCAATATGGGATCTTGAGATAATCCCTCAATCTCATTGTTACCTGCAAAGGAGAATTGAAACTTAATCGATACTGGGTTGTGCTTCCTAGAATTTACCTTCAGGACTGAATGATCTCCTCCTTCAGCTGCTAGGAGCCTTTGTTTGCCTTTTTCTCCAGGTGTTTCTCTGGCCAGAGAAAGCCTTTCCACTCACACCCATTTTTTTCTGATTATAATCTCAAGTACAGTTTATGACCAGTGACTGGTCAGTTGAAGGATAATAAAGACCTGTTTTCCTGTGGGCAGACATGTAGGGGACATTCTCATTTTAGAGCCCCTTGTGGAGTTAGTTTAGTCTATTGTAATTCTTTTGCATCCAATTTCTTGTCTCCTCCGCCTCCCTGTGACTTTATTCCAAGAACATTCTCTAATAAACTTTCTGTGCAAATCTGTCTCAGAGTCAGCTTGCTGGTGAATGCAACTTGTGAAGATACATTACAATGTTAGAGATAACACTGTAAGATAATTATATCACAAGATGTACATTGTATCTCATATATTATATATACATTGTAAATACAATGTACATTATAATTATATTGTGAGAATAACATTATAAGATAATGTAAGTAAAGGTGACCAAGGCAATTCCTGGAACACCTGTGATGGTTTGCTTCCTTGACTGGAGGGGTTTTTTTTCCTCATCTCTCTTACTGAGATGACATCACATCCATGTTCTCCTAGCCTCTGCACACTGTGTTTTGTAGCATTCTTCTAGGTTTTAATGTGCATGTGTGTGTGTGTATCTCAGTATCTCATATCTCTGTGTGTATATGTATGTATATGTATGCATGTATGGTGTGTGTATATGTGTTTGTGTCTGCTGTATGTGTGGTGTATGTGTACATGTATTGCTACATTTGTTCCAAGAGCACTTGCATTATAGAAAGGGCAAACATAACATGTGTGAAATCCTGTGCAGCTTCAGAGGGAATAACCATGGAGGGTCAAGATTGGCTAAATACTCTGTATTTGGCTGTCTTGAAGTTCTTAAGTTTTTACATTAAGGCTCTGAATGTACACTTGGGGATCTGTAAAATATGCAGCCAGTCTTGTGTCTGCTTATCAGACTCTTAGTATATGGTATGGTATCTTGGTCCTTGAAGGAGCCTTACACTTGATGTGTGACCACGATCTTAGTGAATTTACTGGTTCGATCTTTCTTGGCACAGCAATGTAGGTGACCACTGCTGCTTCCCCTATGACTGACTTTTCTCACTTCTCTCTTCTAACCAGACCCATTAGGGAGGTAACTGCCATTTCCCCAGACCCTGCTAGGCTTACCATAAATGAACAGTTAACATGAAGTACTTATCATTCATCAGTCACTTGTTGGATTCCCCTATCTGGTCATCTCTGTAGTAAAGTGTTTAACTCACTGACATTTGTTCTTTGGTTATTTGTGTTCACAGAGCTTTTATTTCTCTACTCTAATTTGTGTGACACATTCAGGTTACTATTTATAACATGTTCATGCAATCAGTATGTTAGTCTCTGTATCCCCTCTTTGGACTGTACTTTTACAACATCACAGGGCTTTCAGCAGAGGGCACATCATTTGGTACTGATAGGAAATCACTGGTGTTTTTGCTGATAAAGAGGACATGGTGCAACAGAAGGAACTTAGCCTTTAAGCCAAAGGGATCTGGGTTTCATTTTAGGTCTTGCTATTAGTGGCTGCTGCAATGTTCTATCTCCTCATCTGTAAAGAAGAAAATTAGAAAGGCTTCACTTATCTCCCAGTCTACTGCACAGTTGTCACAGTCCCAGAGGTCTATATAGGCTGCTAGGGAAATGAAGCCTTCATCATTCTTACGCAGCTCCAAAACCCATGAGCTTCAGTGACTGTCAGGCAAGGTAGGCCGATGCGTGAAATAGCGGCAGAAATGTTACACCGGCAGCCAACTGCTCTTTGACTGGATCTTAAGGCTCGTTCCATAGGAGAAAGTGAATGTTTGTTACTGTAAATCTGGCCAAGAAATCATGGCTGTGGAGCTCATGGGCCAGGAGTGAGCTTACTACTCCTTGGCTATAGAGACAGTGTCCAACTGTTTTCTCACTTGCACTCCTATATTCATTGATGTTGTCAGAGCTCATCAGATAAGCTTCTCTGTGCCGTGGACAGTGGTTTAAAGAAAGCACCGACTGTCCAAAATGCAGAGAATACGTGTCTGTAATGTGTCCAATCATGGAATATCAATATCCCATCCCCTCCCAAGGCTCAAAGACTGAAGGACCTGGAGGACAGTGAGGACCAGAGCAGAACTGTTTTCAGGATGTGACAGATGTCTACACCCAGGAACTCACAGCAGCTGTGGCTACCTGTACAAAACCAATACAGGTAACATTCCATCATGGGGGTTGGGGTCTGGGTCTCTCGTGAAGCTGATGGCTTCTAGGAGAGCCTCTGTGGGCATCAGTTCCAAATGAGATGCCCAGACATGCATGCAAGCATAATCACCATATACTTAAAATAATGTTTTAAAGAGGAAGAAAAGCTTCTGTGTGTGGTGTTGTGAGAGAACACATGGAGAGAGCATGACACATGGAAACATCATGCCTGTAACACTGTTCCTCTCAATTTTGGTTGTATAGAGCTGGGAGTTCTGAATGCATTTATATTTCCAAATATATAACTAGAAGTTGTATAAATAAACATTAAAATAGGATATTTGGGTCCGGGATTTAAATACTTATTCCAGTCGTGTTGGTGCTTACCATAAATCTTAGTACTTGGGACGTGAGCAGGATGGTTGGTCAGAAGAATTCGAAGCCAGCCTCAGCTACACAAGTTTGAGGCTGCCTTGTGCTACAGAGTACAGCAGAAGAAAGTAAAATGAAACAAACAAACAAAAATCAGTGTTTTCCCTAGAATAAATTAAAGTAGAATTCAATGTAGTAGTTTACTCATTTAAGGGCTAAGAATGCAGCTCCATGCTTGGCTGGATTATATAAAGCCGTGGATTCTATTCCAAGCTCACATAAAAACTGGGTGTGGTGAGTCTCAGCACTGGGGAGGTAGAGGCAGAAAGATCAGAAATGAAAACAATCATTCTCAGCTGCATACCAAGTTCAAGGCTTGGACTCCAAAAACTTACAAACAACGGAAAAAAGAGTTCCTCTTTGATAAACACTAATTACCATGCTGCTAAGCATGCACAAAAGGCCACTGACAAGCTCTCCACAGCAGTGCCATGGAATCTATGCATCCTGGAAAGGTTCTTGTGTCTACAGAGTGTCAATGCCTACATCCCATTCAGTCAAAACACAAGGCTCTTAAAAAGTTCTGTGGAAACACACAATGCTGACTCCAGTGTAATGGACAAACATCTGTTTCTAATTTTTATATTATAAAAATGCTGCAATGGAATATGTCACAGTTTTTTTTTTTAAGATACAGGCAAATTAGTAATATGAAAACGATCTTGATGTTTTCTCTGAGCAACCACTAAACATTCTGACAGAAGGGATGGTGGAGCAGGCCAGAGAGCATTGCTGCTGAGTGAGGCAGGTCAGACCCGCCAACCCTGCCACGTGGGAGGAGCCAGCAGGGGGATCACTCTTTTAAGGCTGTTTTGGCAACTTAGTGAAACTGTCTCAAAATAAAAAAAAGTGAAAAAGGCCTGGAGACTTGGTTTAGCTGAGTACCCTTGCCTAGCCTTTGTGAGGCCCTAGCTTAAATCCTCATTACAAACATTGCAAGATTTTTTTTTTCCTATAGCATCTTGACATTAACTGGCAAAAAGAACCTGGCTACTGAAGAACACTCCCCCCTCCCCCACTTCAACCTTTATAATGTTCAGATCACAGACACAATAAACAAAAAGCAATCTGGATGCCAAAAAAAAAAAAAAAAAAAAAAAAACCAGAGCTGGGGGTTAGGAAAAGTTTATTATGTGCATTTTATTAAGATGTTTTCAACATTGAGACAGGTGATTTTAGTTTGTTCACAGTTACTCCAACACATTAACTTGCTACAAACGTACTGTACCAAGTAGGACACTGGCAAATTACAAAAGAAATAGTTACAAGAGAAATGCAGCAGAAATCCAGTTAATTTAGGTCATACCATAGTGCTGACTTTTGCACTGGAACCCAACCACAGGTCAGTCGCTGTTGGTGGTGGGACACATCTGAGTTCTCACAGTCCAGAATTCTGTCACACTATGGACCATTCCAACCATCAATCAATCAATGGGAGCTGCCACAGAAACTACTGGTCTTCTTCCAGCTGCCCAAAGCAGCAGGCGAGTCAACGTTTGCTTCCTTCATCCTGTGACACACAACTTGTCATTCCCGCTGAAGCCATTCTCATAATGAAAACTAAGAAATTCAATGTATGGTAACAGCCCAAATATTGTGGCCCCATGTTTTACATGCACAGGCATATGGAAAGCCCTCACAGTAAAGGAAAACACAAACACATGGCTACAATTGTTTAACTCCAAGTGTGAGCTCTCCAGGTCCCACCCGGAAACATTTCATAACATGAAAACGTTATGTTACCATGAGATTAATTCCATATCCATTCTTAGAAAATGAACTAACACTCAAATTTTAAATGATTTCTGTATTTCAGATTATATCAATGCCACTACTTCTTCTAAATGAAAATTATTTAATGCTGTAATATGGAAAAATTCATATCACATAACGGTACAGAAGCAAAACTGATCCCCCCCAAGGGATCCTTTGACCCGAGAGGGGGAAGAAGCCTGGATTCGAAGCAGCTGAGAGACACAGAGAATCCTAACAAATGAGCAGCTGACAGGAAGCAGGACGGCATTTACTCTTGAATTGATAAAATACTTAAGGATTATGATTATAAACTATCACAACACCTTTTAATAACATTTCACCAAATAACTGATGCCAACGCAAATTTTCTACATACTGTATGTAAATGAGAGGCACACACAAATACAATACACTTTCTGTATTATATCATTTATACCCACATGGCGATCCCCCAGCTAAATTGATACTAAATAAAAAGCATGTAAGAACAGTCCCTTATTTTCCACTCTTGTACCATTTCCAATAACAGAGGCACGCATATGTACTTATCAGTAAGGATTATAATATACTCTTTAAATTATATTTTAATACTAAGACTTAGAAAATAAAGACACATGTATTTTTTAAAATTAACACGTAGTTTTATTCGGGTTTGATCTTAACAAAAGTATGCTAAGAACGTCTATAGGAAAGGATGCAGCCCAGCCCCTGTGGAGACCAGTACTTTTTACGCTTAATCAAGGATGACTGAATTTTGGTTTTAAATTTCTTTCAGGCAAAATCAGGCATGAAAGCACAGGCCTATAATCTCAGCACTCAGGAGGCTGAGACAAGTCTGCACCCCCCCACCCACACCCACTGCTAACCTCACCACTACCATCAAAAACCTCTTCCTGATGAAACAGGCTCAGATGCACCCAAGGCCGTCATCTACAGATTCCTTCTTGTCAGGTCTGGAACTCACCTTCATCTGTGGATGACCCTCAACCCTCTGAACATCACAAGTCCACTCCCAATCCTAGTGTCAAAGAAAATGGTGGACAGGGAATGGCAACGTGAAAACACGAAACAGACATGGAGCGCACACACCACGTTGCCATTTTTATGCTTGAGAATTTTGCTGTGCACATTAGTTCTTCATACTCTTAAAAGTCATTTTCACCATTTTGTTCCGACACCAGAAAGCCCCGAGCTCTGCTAGTCTTCCCGTGCTTCCTCGGACAGCGAGCACATACTCTATTCTTTCCCGTGTATGCTGTCCCTTGACATGGATCTTGCTATTCAGGATTACTGTGCCTCAGCCTGCCCAGATGCTGGAACTGCACATGTAAGCTAACATGCCTGAAAAATGTTGCTTATTTCAACTAACATCCATGAAAAGACCTTAAATTCTTTATTGAGAATTTATTCCTTATTCCTACTAAATATTTTAAGCAACAGTTAAAGGAGGGAAACGTGCCAGACTTGAAGGTATATATATATTTCATTATTTTCCTTTTGTTTCTGCCAAAAAATTCCAAGTCACTTTCAACATTTTCTGTTTTTCTCATATTCCATAACTTTACATTTGAACTACCACATGACAATATGTCTGCCCCTGTTCTTTGGTTATCCACATAAATCACACATAATAACATGTCTCTCACATGTTGTTGATATTTTGTTTTGGGAGACAAGCTGGGGCTCAGGCTACCCAAGAACGTGCTCTGTAGCTGAGGCTAATCTCAAAGTTACCATCCTGACTCTCCTGTCTCCTCCGTAAGTCCTGAGATTATAGGTACAGGCCACCAAACCTGGCCCCCATGTTTATTTTTAATCCATAGTGGTTATCTACCAATGACCACTGATTCTCTACTACAGAGAATCTGACACTCAATGCGTTTCAGTGTCCTTAGTGATAAATAATATCAATAATTTACAGCTAGCTGATAAATGCTCCACAAGATTGTTCCCTTTAATTTTATATTACTTCAAAATATACATATATACACTCACTGCACATATACCAAATTTACATTACCCTGTGAAAATATAGATTAATTCCAAACACACATCCAGGGATTCACAGTTTGACAGAAATTTTACATGCATGTAAAAAGGAGTGTGGTTTTACACCCCTGATTTACATAGCAAGCTAACATGTCTGAACATCCTTTTTAAAAGATTTATTTTATTTCACATGAATCTTAGAAATGAGGAAATTGGAGACATAAAACCACAAGCTATGTCTATAGCAGTAAAAGTCATTGCAATATCTTTACTAACAAAGGACCCAACTTGCTTACTGTGTGCACAGAAAGTGATATAAACATACTATACACAAAACACACAGGAACAAACTGACACGAGACCGACACTGTCTGTGTCTCACTTTACATATTTTGACCAGACTCTCTACATTCGTCTCTGGAAATTAAGGAACAGTGACAACTATATAGCATATTTAACTCCATTAAAATAGAAACGGATGGAGAAGGGCTACAAATATTTAAAATACACAAGAGAGCTATTTATAAATATGTATACACGTTAGCCATGTCTTTAGCAGGGTTAAATTTACTAATAAGTGATCCAGAGTACACGACTCAGTAACAGAGAACCTAGGTTTTATTATCACTCCTTGGTACATTTATTCAAAAACAACCCTTGTATTCCTAGGAATTCCTCCATCCTCTGGGTATATGTTCTTATTCTTCTTGAAAAAAAAATCTATGCTTGTTCTGCTCTAAAAAATTAAAAGGTGCTCGGGACGGTGAGTAGAAAGACAGTTTGTACTCAGGAGTTTAAGGTCAGCCAGTGAGGATGTTCTTTCAACAGAGAAGGGGAAAAGAAACACTTGCAAATAACACATTGACTAGCTATCAAAATTCAGAAAAAAAAAACCTGTCCAACTGAATAAAAGACACCTTACTAAAAAAGAAACTAAATCTGTTTCTTAGTCTTAAATACTTAGAAAGCCCCAGATTCAATCTCTAGCCTTACAAAGGAAACATTTATCACTCATCAAATGGACCAACACCGCTGCTTCTCCCATTCAGCTCAGAGACACACAAGGGCTCCACAGCTGTGTTACGGTGTTTACAATGAGCATGTGCAGTTGTCCATAATGATGATGAGGATTTATGAAAATACTACTGGGTATGTGACTGGTAAGCTTATACTCTGTTGGGATCTATCAGGTCACAATGACACACGGGTACAGGTGGCCCTCTGCGTGTTACCAGTTTCTCGATCAGCCCTGACACACAGCTGCATGGGAACATGGAGCCAGAGCTGGCGATCAGGCCCATCGCCCGCTGGAGGCAAAGCTTCTGCTGAATGAGAAGGTAATTTCAGAGTTCTTGTATTTCCCCCAGGCACCAAAGGGCACCACTACCGCAGTGCTGTTGTCTTCCGTGCCGTACTGTATTGCCTGCAGGTGTGGGGAAGAAGAGACATGCACTGGAGTCAAGAGACCTTGTGCAAACACACAGCACTCTTTGTCTGGAAGACCAACTGGTTCTACACACACTTTGCAATACAAAAGTAATTACCTAACAAGAGTTGCGATGGTTTCACCCTGTATCCATGTGCCGTAGGGTTATTAAGTGCACAGGATTTAGAGATGGTTCAACTCTATCCTGTCCTCCACTGTAGCAATCTTGGCAATAGAAATTACCTGTGCTCCAAAGAGGACACACCCAAAGCCCTTAGTGTTGCACCAATCATGGTCAAGCCTTAATAAGTGCAATTCTTACCAACGAAACTGCTTGTAGGAGTGTAGCCCAGGAAATGAAAAAGATTGGGTGAGGGATATAAAGGAAGAAAATAAAACATCTTTGTATGAAAACGGGGCTAGAAGCCTACCACTTTATATGCCTCCTTAAAATTTAAAATCTCAGAAATGGATATGTACACGATTATAACAAAAATGTTTTTGATATTCCTTCTTGGATGGATAAGCAGGCATAAACTAAACTGCCTGCAGCAGGATGATCAATCATCTTTAGGGACCAGTTCAAACAGATGAGTGCCGGTCAGTACTGTCTGGAAGCACTTAGGGTCACAGCATCAAACAAACCAAAAGGTTTTACAGCCTGCGGTCAAAACTGCAAGGAAAGTGTGGGTGAAGATGTCTGGTACGAAAAGCTTCAAGGCTTACCAACCAACTGTAAGGGAAAAGACGTGTTTAAGATGTGTCAGGTATCACCTACATGCAATATACAGTTGTTAAAATAACTATTTAAAATGGCGAGAAAATAATAGGCAGGGAGGAAAAACAAGAAATACAAATTATGAAAAAACCCATGCTAAAAGTCAATTCCACTAACAATAAAGATGCAAAGCTAAACGGTAAAAATCTCTCTTTTTCTCAGGCCTTTAGGCCTTCATTACCAGTAGTGTGCTCACCCAGCACCCAAGAGGCCCTATGCACAGCTCCCAGTCACTGCAAAATAAATTTATCCTCACTCCTCAAATTAGCCAGAAACGTCTCCAAATTTGGAGAAACAGAACCACACACATAACAGCCCCCACCTCCCACAGTCCAAACTGTAGATTAGCAAGTATTTTAAAGGGGTTCTTTGAAGAGGCCGTTCATCGTTTATTCTTTTCTCTCTCTCTCTCTTTTTTTAAATGGGGGAGGAGAAAACATGAATTCTCACTGCTACTCAGACTAGTAGGAACTCTTGTGCTGAAAGAATCCTCCTGTCTCAGGCTCCAGAGTACCTGAGACTACAGCCAATGTGCCACCCATGCCAAGGCTTTTTCTCAGAATTTAAACTAAGGACTGGTGAGATGGCTCAGTGGGTAAAGGCACTTATCCCCTAGGCTGTCCATCAAGCTGGAATACCTGAGCTCAATGCCTTGGACCCACATGGTGGAAGGAGAGAACCAATTCCTACATGCTGCCCTCTGACCTCCATGACACACACCACCGTATCAGCGTGCACAAAGACAGGAGCGCGCGCGCGCGCACGCGCGCACGCGGGCATACACACACACACACACAGACACACACACACACACACATACACACACACACACACACACATACACACACATACACACACACACACACTCATGAATTCAATAATGAAGAAAAAATTTAACCTAACAAGATAATATCTGAAAAAAGAGACAATCACGAGAATAAATACAAAAAAAAAAAAAATGTTTGCTTTTTCTTTTATCTGAAAAATTATCTCTCATCACATCTATAAAAGAATAAACACAAATTTCCTTATCAGAAGAACTATTATGGGTCAGAAGTGAGACAGAACATTATTATATGTTCTTTTTTATTATCATAAATATTTTTTACTATCATAAATATTACCTGTAGAAACTAAAGTACATTCATTTATAAGATGGGCTGCTGAGTATAAAAAAAAAGTATTTATCCACAGACTTGGGCAATTGCATAGACAGCTTGTTAGTTACTGCTTAAGGCAGACAACCCAGATAACAAGTAAATAATTTATGTATTATAATAGTGCTTGTCCATTATCCTTAAGCATGTAACATTTTAAAAGTAAGGTCCACCAGTCATTGTGCATACTTGTAATCCCAGAAATTAAAAGGTGGAAGTAAAATAATCAGGAATTCAAGGATAGCTTTAGCTATAGTGTAAATATAAGGCCAGCCTGGGCTATGTGAGAATGTCTTAAAAAAAGGAAAAAGAAATAGAAAAGAAACTACACACTGCACACCACACACACACACACACACACACACACACGAATAAATAAAAGTTAAGGAAAGGTCTTATGTCTTAACCAAAAATATTAGTACTTAAAAGTCTGGGCCAAATTGAATCTCTCAATTCAAAATGTAAATAGTGGAAATGCAACATAGGTGTTGAGTTCAAACATAGTCAGTGACTTGAAGCCACAATCTATCAGGACAGACTAGAAGTAACTTTTACATGTTCTTTTCTCGCTATTACCCATTTTCAAGTTTTAGCTCTGATAGGAAATTCCATTCATTTACCTTTCCGCATTTTCATTAGTCCCGTTTATCACCCACATCAGGAGGCAAAGGTCGAGCACACTTTCAAGGCTCACACTGAATATCTCCTTGGAGCTGTGCAGGACCAGCTCAAATATTTGGTTCAGGATTCTTGGCTTGACTAGGTTTGAGGCTCAGCTTTATCATGTGGCCTGATCCATCTGTTTTCGCCTTTTATGAAAAGCTTGACCTCAGAGGATCACAGTGATGCTGCTTTATGTGAATATACACGAGTAAAACACTACTTGATTATTGCTATAATTATCACTATTGTTACTCTCTTTGAAGATGTGTTCAAACTTAGAAGGTGCCTTCCCCATTTCCTTAATGTACGAACTGTAAACATTTGCTCCTGAGAACTATTATGCAATCAAGAATCAGATTCACTCCAGCTAGAACACCATTTGCCGGTGTGCTCTCCCCTAATCCTCTCCTCTCTGCGAATTTCCCGCTAGAAGCTCTGCTACGTCACCTGCTCGGTCACTGCATGAGCTGCTTCTTTAGGATCATGGCACTGGTTGACAAAGTCACAGATCTCTTGACTGTTCACCATGAAGTTGATCCCATCTGTGGTGAGGACCAGGAAACTGTCCTCCGCATGGTAGAGCTGCAACCAGAGCAAACAAGTGTTATTACAGACCGGACCGTCCCTCCGAATGACTCAATAATTTGGAAATTGTATCTGTTCTGCAGAGCGCTCATCGGTGCCAGCGCTCATTGGCAAACTGAAAATGTAGCTAAGAATCAACACCACTCAGGATAAACCAAACATTTACCCAGCAAAATCAAGAAAGAGCCAGACAGCAAATGCTGGATCGAATGTCTGCCTCTAAAATTTATTTGACGTGTTGGGGGTCGGGAGGGACTTGATATGCTTTAAGTCTTGGTATTGTTTCAACTTATTTCCTTGTAAAATGAGGATCACTTTTGTATCTTTTTCCGAACAAAGGCTGCCACACAGTAAATCTTATATTTGTTCCATAAAATAAACGTGAGACATCTTCCTTATGCGGAAATCCTTCCTTAAACTATAAGCATTCATGCCCTGTCATTTGTAAAGTCCACATCCTACTGTGTGGACTCAGGAGCTCTGGAGCAGGAAGCAGTAGGACATGTATCACGCTGTGGCCAGTGTAGAGCAACAGGCGCAGGACTGTACATATAGAAGTGGTTGGCTATTGAGCTCAGTGGAGAAGGAAAGGCGAGGATGACTTCCAAGCAGGCATAATGAATTAGAATGGTGGGCTTTGGGAAAGGAAGGGCAACAGAGGCCCTCTACCAGAGGAAAACGGAAGCCAAGTTTCACCCTCATCAGGCCAGAAATAAGCCTCTTAAGTTTCTTCACAAATTAATACCCCTTTAAAAACATCTTTCCTTCAGGCAATTGTCCATGACAGCCAGCAGTGTGAGGCAGTCTCTGTGCATGACTCAATGTTCCTGATTCCTTCTTACCTTAATCCTTGTCGTCTCAGGCTCTGCTATTACACCACTGGCTTTAAGGTCCAAGTCTCCGATACTCCTTGTCATCGCAAGTCTGCCATTTACATGGGGCTGTCCCAGACTATTCCACGCTACAAACCCACCGCATTTCTTGATCCTGGTAAAGAAAAAGTAAAATTAATAGTAATAACGATAACAACATCTTGTGCAAGAAACCACGGCACTGGTTTAAATACCAATTTTACAAATGGAAATTCAGAGCCTTGTATTTCAAAACATACCCGTAATCTAGGAACTTGGGAAGTCAGAGAAGGAATTTGAGTTTAAGGCCAGCCCATGTTTCAATGCCAAAACTTAATTCCACGATAAGATATAAATGAAAATTTTAAGTCATGTATGGTGTACAACCTGATAATCCCAGCATGTGAGAGGCCATGGAAGCAGGGTACAGATGTAAAGTCAGACTGGGCTGCACAAGATCTAGACTCAACAAACCCAAAACAAGAGTGGCTGGGCACCTCCTTGCAAGAGGCCCTGGTGCTTTACATCAGCCGGAAGGGGAAACCAGAACACTGTTTCTATGGCAACTATAGCCATCACCCATAACAAGGCGTGGTGACAGTACCTTTCTTTCTCATCTTTTCTTTCTGGGGTATGGTCAGTGGTCAGCTTCATGGGTTTTCCTTTTCTACACAGAAGAGCCCGGCTGTCTCCAACACTGGCTACCACCAGTTCAACACCATCTCTCAGCAGGGCTACTGTTGCAGTAGTCCCAGAGGTCAGGAGGCTTGCTACAAATATTATAAAATAGAGTATCAGTTAGCGATAGAAATGTTCAGATATGGAGCTTTTATTACAAAATAAAACAGGAACATGATAATAACTTCACGCTGGGAGAAACCATTCTAATGTAACAAGAGCTAAAAGAAACACAAACTATGTAAGTAATGCCATGCACAGAACAGATTTAACTCTGTAACAAGGCTCCGTGCAAACAAAATGGTTGGAAAATAAACTAATTTGGTGAGCAAAGCACCAGTGTCTCCAAATGGTCTGTGCGTAAAAAGCAGAGCTGATAAAAACTAATAATTACAATGCCTTAGCATGTCTAACGGGCGTCAAAATAAAACATGAAAATGTTGCTAGTCTGGCTGCTATGATAGGATGACAGATCTGCCTTTCCTATTGTCATGAGATTTGGGTTCTTCTATTCCTTACTCCCATCCAGTCAAAGTACTACCAGTTAACAGGTGAAGAGGGAAATGCAAAGTACAACCCATTTGTTCTTCAAGTACTACTGTGTACGTTCTTCCCTCTAGAATCACGTCAATTCTTACACACACACACACACACACACACACACACACACACACCACCTCTCTCTCTCTGTCTCTCTCTCTCTGTCTCTGTCTCTCTCTCTCTTTCTCTCTCAGACAATGAAATTCATTCCAGTTCCTTATAAAAGTGATATAGTCAACACTATTAGCCCCCAAAGTATCCAATCAGAGAATCTGCAGACAAAAGTAGAGAAGCAGAACCAGCTGCAGCGTATGCAGCCTTGCCTGGACTAGAACACGTCAGCCATGTGCATGTTTCTGCCATCAAGCAAAGCCCAGTGTCCCTAGGCTTGAGGTGGCTACTCCCACTTCTAGCCAAGCCAACCGCATCTATGTGTTTTCCTTGACTTAGTCTAACATTATCTGTTCTATATCATTTACCGCTCCCTAAAAATATTTAAGGTGCATTGAGTTTTGTAGAAAGTGGAAATACCATGAAACTATAAACCAAAAACAATATAGTGAAGTGGAAGAAATTGAGAAATAACTTATAAAGCAGGAATTGGCTCTAATTACATTGTTAATTCTTTAAAACATTGTCAATTTTTTAATTTGATTAATTTTTAAATTTTGTATGCACAATTCCACATCCAATCACTTGACTGTAGCTCTATGTAATATCTGTAGAAAGTCTCCTGATCATCCAAAGGTGACTGTTACTCTACTAGGTGGTTTTAAAAAAAAAAAAAACTTTAATTGATTTAATAGACCATCAAGTCTTTACAAGATTTTTTTAAGACAACTTTTAAAAATCTACCAATAATGCATTTTAGGAAGAGATGGATACATTTTCCAGTCATTATATTAAAATGCCTGCTTTAATCAGAAAAATAAAAAGGAAAAGCATGGATAAAGTATACTCAGTCTTTTGCAGTCATGCTAAGTTTGCTCTTCTGAGACATAGCATCTACAGATGGACTATCTTCCCAATCATCTCTTGATTTTGGAAGCTTATGTCAGAGCAAGGTTATCACAGCACCACTAAGATAAGTCAGTGCATGACGTAAGTGTTTTAAGAAAACCATTAGTGATGCTTAATATTACAACTGTTAGAGCTTTGAACTTGAGATTAGTCAAAAGACTCCACGCAGAGTCTTAACAGGTCAATCAGCTATTTTATTTTCAAATTTTTTTCAAAGGCAGGGAAGAGAACACAGGCATTTATCAGATGCTGCCAGGCCAGGGGCTCCAGTATTCTTCATGTTAGCTACCAGCAGCAGTGGTCTTTAATTGAGGACAAAAAAGAACTAACACTTTATAGACGCAGTTTCAGTTTGGGTTATAGTTCCCAGCTCTCGCTCAATTCACCTGCACAGTGTCAAAACCTGAGGCTATGGGGAAAGTGTTAAAACCAAGACTGACTCTGGCTCGAGACGCATGGAAGACTCTAACTACATAGTGAGTCAGCGCTTATTTTCATTTAGCTTAGAGGTAAACATTCTCGCTTTCTGCCCTCCTAACAACAGACCTGTAAAACTAAGGCTTCTGTCAACTTAGCTTTGACACTCACTGGATAATGTCTTATGCAAGTCATCTCAACTAATGGGGCAAGGAGGATGCGGGGCCCTTCCAGCAGTTCAGACTAGGAACTGCTGGACTCCTTCAGCTGAGACAAAATTAAGCAGCTCTCTTTTCCACTGAAGCCCGGCATAGAGCGTCCACACCCCCAGGTCTAGAGCTGCTGAGCAGGCACAGTTCTCTGCCACAAACACCGCGCACTGAGGCAAGCGGGGATTTCACCCAGAAATTAGGCTCAAACACAACAAACCTGCAACACAAGGGGGGAGCAGAGAAAGAGCTGTAAAATAAGGGGAAGGGGTTCTACTGGTGAAAATTTCACTAGCAAGTCACACAACACTCCAGGAGCTGACAAACCAATAAGCCCAAAACTCAGCAGCTTAAAGTGAATAGCTATTGATCATTCCAAGACAGAAAAAAAAGTATGCACATATGCATCTGTACAAAGAGAGGCCAGTGGCGACACTGATGTACATCTGCATCTTTGCACACACCCCTCCCTCCCAAAAAAAACACTGAATCCTGAACACAGAAAAATCAGTATTTTCATTGAGACAGAAAGAAATGCATTATAAATTTAGTTTGTAGCAATATTAGAACTATCCCCCAAACAATATAATTTATATTTGATGAGTAGTACACAGAGAGTGTATGTGAGCTATCGTCTCTATGAGCAGACTGGGGTTTTAATAGACACGGAGAAGCCATCGAAGCAGCTCCGTGACAGCAACAGGACATAAGACATTTGTTCACAGGGTATTTGTTCATAGCAGGACAGGGATTTAGCACGGAGAACGTTTCCCTGTTGGATAACTTAAATTTGTTGTTGAGAGGAAGGCAGCGTGGATCTTGACTGATAGCGCATATTCATATGCTTATGTAGTCACAGACGACTATTTCTGCTGCTCTTTACCTTTCCTCCCCCAGCGCTGCAGGTCCATAGAACAGGAGAAAGATAAGCACAACTTGAACAGCAACAGAAAGAGAAAAAATCTAACATCACCCCCAGCGATTACTAAGCTGTGTAAATAATAATCCGTATCAACCAATATTGCTGAACTATTTATTAGAAATGGGTGTTCCTGACATGTACGATTCATGAACACCAGAAGGCAATTAAGGACCCGAAGCAGTTAACAACACAATTAAGGGCAACAGTCCAAAGCGCTTCACATCTGTTGACCTCCAGCCTAAGAGGGGTTTTCAAAAACACTGTGCAGAGCTACAGGTCTAGCTCGGTGGCAAAGCATTTGCCTAGCATGCCCACAGCCCTGGGTTCAATCTCAGCAAGGAAAGCAAGTCTGCCTTTATGGCTCTTGTTATTCTGGAGTTTAGTTCTCTGCCAAAAGCCACATGTAAAGAGCACAGAATCCGAAGCTCATGGTGGTGCCCATCCATAGCTCCCACTCTGGGTCTGCACAAATCACCTCCTGATCTGCTTCCTGAGGTGCGGTGCTGCCTTCTTCACAGAAGCACAGTACACTTCAGTAGTTACAGTGTAGATGGCATTATGATCTGTGTCTCCTACCATCCGCTTCGTTTTAAGTGGATATTTGCAAAAAGTAAATAAATAAAGTGATGGTGTATTTTAATTAATTGGTTGGCCTCGTCAAATGTCAAAAACACATGACATGGCTCAGTGGTTAAGAGCACTGACTGCTCTTCCAGAGGTACTGAGTTCAATTCCCACCAACCACATGGTGGCTCACAACCGTCTGTAAATGGGATCTGATGCCCTCTTCTGGTGTGTCTGAAGACAGCAACAGTGTGCCCACATACATTAAATAAACAAACAAATAAATAAATATTTTTTTTAAAAAAACCTTGAATGTGATGTCAAAAAAGTTGGAGATCTAGCTCAGTGCTAGAACACCTGTCTAGACAGTAGGCATGAGATCTGTTAAAAAATAATCCATACTTCCTGGTCTTACAGGAAGGGCTCAGCAGAAGTGAAAGTAAGGCAGATGTAAAGAAATGAGAAAAGATAGTAAGAAGAGAGGGTAACTGTAGTCCTATAAAATGCTGGTTAGCCTTGGCTCTAAACATTCCCGCCCACCACAAACACATACGCCTGTACCTAAGTGCACGCACACAACACATGCCACAAGAGTATTATCTACTTTTAAAATATTGAAAGTGCTTCAATATTTCAGTTAAAAATTTAAATTTCTTAAACTTGGATGACTTTGAAACCTTAAGAGATAGAGCTAATTTTCTTTTGATCCAATCCTGAAAGGCAAGCAAACGGTATTCTGTCTATAGTAACTTTAATATATTTGAGACATAGTTCTCTAATGCCAATAGCCAGATTTTGCCATCTGGAAGATCTGGACGAATACATCTTTAAAATAGCCCCAAAACTCTGATAATTTTAAAGGCATAATTATGCACACAGAGCATAACAGATCTGTTATAACTTTTTAAACACAGCACACCATAAACTACCCTATCTTGTTTTCTCTTATATTTTGAAGCAAATGATCCTTAAGAAGCAGAATATATTTTAAGACATTTTTATGAAGTTCTGAGATTATTCCAAAGAATGATAGAGAAAATAGATTAAGCAGTCTAACTTAATTTTATTATTAGAAATACATGATATTTTAGATCTTTATTTAACTATTTGATTATGTGAGTCATCTAGACACTTTAAGATATACATGTTAAATGTTTTGAATCGAAAGCCTCCAGAATTATAATGATTAAAATACATTTTTAATGTATTTATTTTTGAAATTTGACACCAAGGCTAGTATTGATAATTTTAATCACCAATATCGATTAGATCAATTTTTACAAAGCTAGTTTGCACAGATGTAGGGTTAATAAATCTTAGTATTGGCCATATGCCAATGTTCTTGAATACTGTGTTCTACAATACATGGGCAGCTGTCTGTAGAACAGGTGGGGCATAATACTGACATTATAGCCCATAAATATTGTAGTGAAGATGCAGCCCAATTCACAGTCAACCTAGTAGTGGATAAGAACACACCACACCACTGTTGTGATGAAAACGCTCGGTGTAACCGTGTGCACTTTTCTCTGTGAGTTTGAGGCCAGCCAGGTCTATACAGCCAGCTTCAAGCCAGCCTGGGGCTGCTTACTGAATCCTACCCAAACCTCCCAAAAGTAAAACTATGACAAAGTGTTTTACTTTTTCTTGTATTAGAACAAAAGCTAAGTTTTAAGCATAAACTTCACCCTTTGTTAACTCCTCTCTTAAAGAAGCAGAGGGGGACTTTTGGGCCAGTAGTGTCAAAGGAAGAGGAAACCAAAATAGTTTAAAATAATCTACCAAGTGAGAACTTTATTTCTAGACAAATGGAGAAAGCATGGGTTATAAGGTGTTTCTGAGGAATGCAATGGTCAGTAAGGTCTCCGTGAACAGGAAGGGGCTGGAGAAGGAGCTGAGAGGTAGAGAGTTCTCATTGTTAAATATGCAAATGAATGAGGCCCTAATCTGAAGGAATCATTTCTTTGAGTTGAAACAACTTGTGTGTGAAATGGAGAAACTTTCTGTCTGACTGAAATGGCGTTTCTGTGGTGCACTTTTCTTTTTCTTTAATATTTATTTATTTTATTACATGTAAGTACACTGTAGCTGTCTTCAGACGTCAGATCTCATTACGGATGGTTGTGAGCCACCATGTGGTTGATGGGGTTTGAACTCAGGACCTTCAGAAGAGCAGTCGGTGCTCTTAACCGCTGACCCATCTCTGCATTTGTTATTTTTTTTTTATTATTTTGCACTTTTCTTATAAAGGGAAAGACAAAGCTAAGATAAACATTCCCACACAACCCCATTTCCAGTCAGTTAGGAGGCACACATTGGATCAGGTTTCAAAGTTAACATTAGTAGAAATGCATTCTTAGTGCACTAACTAAAAAATACTGGATAAATTTTCCTGAAATTATTTTGATAAAATTAGCCAAAACTAGAACACTCATTTTCAAACCTTATACACAGGTTTAAAACTTTTTTAAATCCACCTGCCATGTCCTTCCTTATACCTAACAAAAACAAAGATATCCCTAGTTACCACAGGAAAGCTGCAAGATTGAAAAGCAGAAGATAAATATTTCCCTTCTGACTATACAAATGGATGCCAATTAGCCCTTTTCTATCATACTTAGGACCTATTGCTAATCTCTCTCCCCCCCCCTCAATTACTTATTTTGTGTGTGCATACATGTGTCTGCATTAAGTGTATGTGGACATGCCACAGCACAGGTATGAAGGTTAGAAGACAACATATGGCAATTGTTTCTCTCCATTAACCACGTGAGTCCTGGGAAGAGAACTCAGGTGGTGGGGCTTGGTGACGGCACCTTTATGCACTGACCCGTCTCATTGATCCCCTATTTCTTCTTATAGTAATGCTAAACCATTATCAACTTATCAGATGTGATTGTCTGGTAGAATCTGCATTGGCCGGAAGGTGATGGGGGGATGGGATTTTCTTAGTATGGACATCTTGTCCATAAAATTACAAATCAAATAGATTAAAACATTTAAAAATATTTTTAAAATTAAAATTCAGTAATCGAACCAGTTTGGAGCTTTCCCTCTTAGAAGGTTTTTATTTACCATAAAAGTGAGACACATTATATTATTATTATTATTATTATTATTATTATTATTATTAAGTTCAGATTCTAAACAGTATTTAAAATGATTCTACACATGAAATTATTTCTACAAAACTCCCCAACAAATAAACATGCATTAAAACTCCCGCCACTAAAGGCCCACATTGCTTTCTCTTCACTTGCCAATCCCTAAGGCTCTGAGGAATGCCAGGCTCACTTACCATCAGCAGACAGGTGGGCATAACTTGAAAAGGCTTTGTCTATTTCTAGAAAGGCCAAGGTCAGGACAGTTTCCAAGTCTTTCTCCTGAGGAAGCAAATCCCTTTGTGGAGAGGAAAGAAAGCTGCGATCATTTTGAGGTCGGCTTCTCTTTCCAACAGGCAACCTTGCAGCAGTCACACCACACAACAGACCTCATGGCTTTCCTCCCGGGTGCTTTTGCTGAAGATCCAAGGATTAAGGAACATGTATTGATCTTCAACAGTACCAAGTATGATGAACTGTGGCACTCTGAGGATCAGGCCACCATGCTCTGGATATATGGTGCCTGAGAAGCAGCTCAGGTCTTCCTGCACGCTAGGACTAACTGAGCAATATCAAACCCGAGGCTTTAAAGGCATGAAAATAGAAGTCTGGGGAAGTGGGGTGGGGGTCTGCCTGTAATACTAAGACTTAGGAGGAGAAGGTAGGAGGATCAGGAATTTAAGGTCATCTTTACTTGCTACAATCAGGTCTAGCCCGTGCTGGGATTATGTGACTGTATATTAAAAACAAACAAACAAACAAACAAGGCTTTCTGAAGACACAGGAAGTGGTAGGGGCTTTGCTTCATATGCAAAATAAGTAAAGAAAACAACAAACTCCAAGTCCCTCCTCTTTCTGTTAAGTTTTGATTACACTTTAATTTATTTTGTAAGCTCTCATGCTGTACAGTAGGTATGTGGAGGCCAGAGGACAGCTTTGGGCAGGTAGCTCTCTCCTTCCGTCAGGTGAGTCAGGTCAAGCTCAGATTCAGGCTTGGTGGTAGGCACCTTATCCTCTGAGCCATCTCACAACCCTAAAGTCCCTGCTCTTAAAGAATCCTCAGTGCTGCAAACCTGATGGGTTATGAGGTCCTTCATATGGAATTAAATCACTGAGTCTGTCCATCGAATGTGATAAAGAATGTGAAAAAAAAATCAACTGACAAACTGCTTTTAACTATACAAAGAAAGGTTAAAAAAAATAGTCCATGGTCATAACTGCCACCTTGTCTCCTGTCTCTAGACAAATGGAGAAAGAATTGATTATAAGGTGTTTCTGAGGGGTGCAATGGTCAGTAAGGTCTCAGTGAACAGGAAGGGGCTGGAGATGGAGCTGAGTGTTAGAGAGTTCTTGTTATTAAATATGCAAATGAATGAGACCCTAATCTGAAGGAATCAGAAACAGTATGATTCTCAAAAATATAGTAAATATGGTGGTTAGAGTAAGAATAGCTCTCATAGGCTCAGATATTTGAATGCTTTGTCCCAAGTTGCCAGAACTGTTTGGAAAGGATTAGGTGTGGCCTTGTTGGAGGAGGTGTGTCACTAGGTGGGCTCTGAGGTTTCAAAAACCCACACCATTCTCAGCAGGGGCTCTTGCTCTTCTCTCTCTCTCTCTCTCTCTCTCTCTCTCTCTCTTTCTCTCTCTCTCTCTCTCTTTTTCCTCTCTTTCCTCTCTGCTTCCTGTTTGTGGATAAGGATATAATGACATAATCTACTGCTCCAACACCATGCTCGCCTGCCCTTTACCATAGTCCCCACTACGGTCATTGACTCCCCTTTGAAACTGTAAACAAGCCTCCAATAAACTTTCTTGGATAGGTTGCCTTGGTCACCATGTCTCTTCACCAAAAAGAAACTAAGACAATAAGTAAACCTACCTGTGCTGATTAAACTCTTCTTCAGAACCAGGGGGTAAAGTGTTTGCTGTACAAACATGAAGACTTGTATTCATATCCCTATCTCCCATATAAAGACAATATGTGCCTTTACAGTTAACTGAGGGGGTGGGCTCATGGTCTAGCCAAAACACTGAGCTCTAGATTCAGTAAGAGACTCTATCTCAGCAGGTAAGGTGGAGAATGATATAGGAAGACACTGACGTTGATCCCTGGTCACACACTCACACACACACACACACACACACACACACACACCACACATATTAACTTTGTACTTTATAATTTACTGAAGGTGGATATAAATCTAGGGCTGTAGATTCTGAAACCCATTTCTGGAATGGAGAAAACCCCCAGTTCTCAATGCTGTGTTGACTACCATTCACTGATGAAGAGGCATATGGTCACTCTAGTAATTTGGTCCATAATGGATGTTTCAGCCAAATGGAGACCATTTCAACAGAAAGCCTAGAGGAACTTCACAGCCACGGGATTATACATACATAACACATTTCTCCATGTGTGTGTGACAGAAGTCAGCAGCTGCAGGGCCCCCGTGTCCATCATAGACTGCGAAGTATAGCACCTCTTCTGTCAGCTGTGCAAACCCAAATCGATCTTCGTTTTCTTTCCGCTTGCCGATGAGGGAGGCACAGCCCACGTTCTCCAGGCTAATTTTGGGAATTGGCTTGCCATACTTGATGCTGGGCGGCAGCAGAATGGGCTCATCGATGCGGTTATCCCAGATCCCAAAATTGTCCCAAGTGGCTGGCTGCCCGCTTCCATCCGGATCGAACCGAGAACACCTGGGCTCCGAAGTGGAGCAGTAGCAGGCAGGAGTCACCTGCCTGTGATCTTGCAGGAGGACGGAGCTTAACAGCACTCTCTTCTTCACCTGGTTCCCACCACTTCTCACCAAAGTAATAAAGGCTGCTGATAACATAATGCAACTCCAAAGGCCCCAGTCACAGGGAAAGCCAAATAGTGCAGTAACAGAATTCCGTGAAGAAATATGATGTGCCTAGAGGTGGGGGAAAGACAGAGTCAGTCAGTAATTCAGAAAACTGCCAGTACATCGCCAGCCATCAGAGACAAAAGCCATAAAGAGTCTGACATTGTGTGTGTGTGTGTGTGTGTGTGTGTGTGTGTGTGTGTGTTAGGTACCCTACATCCTATTAAGAACACTGAATCAAAAATGTACCTACCCCCTCACGATGTTTCAGTTCTATAAACATTTGATAGTATGCACATACAAACAGCACATGCTTCTCCGATTTAACCTGCTATAGCTTTGGGACGTGGTTCAAATAAACATTGTGATTCAGCTAGTATGAATTAAGGTCACCCTATATGCTCGTAATCAGCTGTGACCATACAAGTGCTGGTGATCAGGCCACGTTTTGTAAGTAAATATCCTTTCTTCACATACTCAGTTGTTCTGAAGAAAAGATAATGTGAATATTAACAATAACAACCCCTCCTAAGGCTAGAATTAAGAAAAAAGCTGGTTAATAGAGTACTTGTAATAATTCTGTACTCCAAGAACATCTAAGCTTTAACAAATAACAATTTTTTATCAGTTTCCTTTTTGTCTTAAATATTTTTATTTATTAAGAATTTCATACAGTGTGCTCTTGTCAGATTCACCCTAACTTTTCCTACCAACTTCCCCAAGAGACACTCCTACTTCCTATCCTATCCCTTAAAAAAAATGTAACTCATCAACTCTAGTTCGAGCTGCCCAAGCACCCCTGGGTGTGGGGTCATCATGGCTGGGGCACAGTTGACCTACGAGGAGCCACACACTTAAACTGACTCTCCCTTTCCTAGAGGCATCTACTGTCCTTAGCTCCTCTGTCTGGGGGTGGGCACTCGTGCCCCGCCTCCATCCCTCATCCCCACCAGTGGCTTCTGGCTCTTACAGTCTTTCCACATCTTCCTCAGAGGGTCCCTGAGCCTTGGAGAGGGAGTGTGATATAAATCTCAGATCTGACTTTTACGATCTGTTCACTACTAAACGTTGCTTTGTATGCTAGCACGGCCAGCGTCAATTGGTTCCATGTAAACATCGCCTAGCAAAATAAGCCAGTTCCAATGGTGCTTTGTGGGAGGTGCTCAGGAAGACGTAAGTGAGGAACTGGACACTGTTAATGACAAGCAGCCGAGATTGTGAGCGAGTGATCTATGCATTTACAAAACATGCAACCCTCCTTTCCTCTAATCACTGTTTCAAACAATCAAAATTATTATAATAAAAATGAATTTTTTAAAAAACTATTTCTTCAGGCCCTGGAGATACATATGACTCTATCAATCAACCTCTCCAAAATGCACACACACCACACACACACACACACACACAGAGAGAGAGAGAGAGAGAGAGAGAGAGAGAGAGAGAGAGAGAGAGAGAGAGCTAATTGGAGTCCATATATGCAGGAATGCGTTACAAATTTCAAACAATAACTTTCAGGTGAAATTTTGGAAATTCAGCTTAGCTAGAGATGGGAAGGGTCATCATCCTATTTAGCAGGTAAAATAGTCAAACAAAGAATACAATAGCAAAGAATTCCCTTAGAAATTGTGATGAGAATGAGGGTGGGTAGAGAGAGGAATAACTAACATTAAGAATGTTTGAAAAAGCCATCTTAACTTCCTACTAGATATACATACACATATAATATCCTCTGTGTAGCTCACGGAGAGGAAGAGAGAGAGAGAGGAGGAAGAGAGAGAAGGACAGAAACCCTTTGCAGAAGATAATGCTCCCTCCAGAAGCCATAGGTAGACATATCAAAAGCCCAGGGCTAGTATATCTTTCTTATCTTAGTTATTGGTCAGGGGTGTTCCAGAAACTCCTTAAACAATACAGGCTAACGTCATTGCTCTCAGTTGTCCACCAGAACTATATGGAAAGTCCTCACAGCTGAAACCACCGTGCAGCTTGTCCACAGAGACTGTTTTGTTTATCTCTACACCACAGCTTAGTGCAGCTCTCAAAGCTCACTCACTGGAGGTGTGCGTCTTTGTTTTTGGACTGTTACTCATACAGAAATTCATAACCCATTCAAGGGAAGAAAATAATTATTTGTAGAGTACTCAAGACAAAAGTGGAACATTCTACTACACCTCTCTTCTCAAGGGTCAGGAATAAGGTACGGTAGCTGTGGGTCATAACTCCTTTGGGGGGTTTCAGTGACCCTTTCAAAAGGGGTTGCCAAAGACTGTTGGAAAACACAGGTATTTACATTTATGATTCATAACAGCAAAATTATAGTTATCAAGTAACAACAAAAAACAATTTTATGTTTGGGGCCACCACAACATGAAGAACTGTATTAAAAGAATGCTGATTTCCAGAGCGGTCTTACCATTTTGCAATCCCACCAACAGTGGAGGAGTGTTCCTCTTTCTCCACATCCTCGCCAGCACCTGTTGTCTCTTGAGTTTTTAATCTTAGCCATTCTGACTGGTGTGAGGTGGAATCTCAGGGTTGTTTTGATTTGCATTTCCCTGATGACTAATGATGTGGCGGTTCCTCAGAAAATTGGGCATGTCACCTCCAGAGGACCCTGGCATACCACTCCTGGGCATATACCCAGAGGATTCCTCTGCATACAATAAAGACACATGCTCCACTATGTTTATAGCAGCCTTGTTTATAATAGCCAGAAATTGGAAGGAGCCCAGATATCCCTCAAAAGAGGAATGGATACAGAAAATGTGGTATATTTATACAATGGAGTACTACTCAGCAATTAAAAATAATGAACTCATGCAATTTGTAGGTAAATGGTTAGATCTGGAAAATATCATCCTAAGTGAGCTAACCCAATCACAAAAGAATACACACGAAATGCAATCACTGATAAGTGGATATTAATGAGCCCAGAAGCCCTAAATACTCAAGGCACAATTAGCAAGTCAAATGATTCCCAAGAAGAAGAAAGGAGAGGCCCCTGGGCCTGTAAAGATTGGATCCAGTATTGTAGACCCAGAACAGAGAAATCGGGGGGGGGGGGAGAATGAGTGGGGAATAGCAGGGGGGGAGAGGAATTATGGGACATATGGTGGGGGGTAACTGGGAAAGGGGAAAGCCTTTGGAATGTAAACATAGAATATAGAAAATAAAAATTAAAAAAAAAACGAGATAGAGATAAGAATCTCAGATTAAAAAAACAGAAAAAAAAACAAAAAACAAACAAACAAACAAAAAAAGAATGCTGCATTAGGAACGTTGAGAACTACTGATCTAAGAAAATGGAGCAGAAAGATGCCAAGACCCATCAACTGAGCAGGGGTGGTGGAAAACTGTCTTCTGAACATGACACCATTACTGCAGTAGGAAACTAAGAGCAGCTGTGGTTGCCTGAACAAGTCCAACCAAGTCAACATTCAAGGATGACGGGGCATGGACTCCTGGGCACTCTCCCTACTCAGCCCTGAGGTGCTATGTACAGCTGATGGAGAGGGAGAGTCACTTTTTCTTTATGGATGTAGCCCCCGGTAGGTTGACTATGCTCTCTGGATGGTTCCCCACTCACGACAAGATGTCCAGTATAAATTGGAAAGAGCGGTTAAGGGGGGAAAATAAAAAAGATACAAAGTTGAGGGGAGGTGGGATTGGAGAGTATATTTTAGAGGAGTTAAAAGGAAAAGTAGGGGGGTAAGTGTGATCAAAATATATTGTATGGAATTCCTAAAAAATGTTATAAAAATATTTTTGACCAAATTTTGAGAGATACAGAAAATGGGTAGTACACACTATGTTGTATCTCTGTGAGGGTGTTTTTAGAGTCCATGGGATATGAGTTAATGTTCAAAACAGAGGGCAAAAGACCCATACTAAATATGGATGACTCTATGGGACAACAAACAGAAAGGGGACGCTCCCACAAGACAAGCTAACTTGTCTCCTTGAGTGGGTATTTTTGGTGCTGATCCAGTGAACACCAGATTCCAGCCTCTTAAGCCTTTGGATGAAGATTCACATAAGTGGTTCTCCAGGATACTTACAGACCTTCAGATTCACACTTGGATCATAAAAAATTCAAGTAGCACTTCTGGGGCCCATTAGTTCTCACTAGAACAAAGTTTTTGGAAGCCTGGGTTCAGCTGGCCCCAGGATTTGCTCTCTGGTTCCCTGGCTAGGGGAGTCCGTACTGCCCGTCTTGTGTGTCTTCCTGTTTTTGGGGTGCTATCCAGAACACCTGCCAGCGCCACGCCCTTGAAGACCCAGAACAACATAAACGAAAGTCACTTAAACACCTTACTTTTATTTACTTTTCACACCTATTGATTTATCAATTTATATCATGGGGAGGTGGTGCCTTGGTGTACACGTGGAAGCCACAAAACTACTTAAAGGAGCTGGCTCTCTCCTTCTGCCATGTTGGTTGTCCAAGGATAAAACTCAAGGACAGAACACTAGTCTTGACAGCAAGCACCTTAATCCACTGAGCCATCTCTCACTGGTCGTAAAGAAAGTTTATGTGAGATATAGGTGACAGCAATGAGAAATTTCAAACTAATATAACATAGCACATAATAGTTACTGACGGGGGTAACTGATGTAACTGCTACAGCACTTAAAAGCAAGTCAAAAGAAAACAGAGATGACCAAAGCACCTTCTCTGGCTTCAGTCTGAAAGCATGCACACCCAATGTCTTGTTACTTAGCAGGCACACACCCATTTCAGAGATACAGGACAGCAGACAAATGGTTCAAGTTTTACAACAGGTCTTCCAGGGTACTCTTGCCCTCCTTTTATGTTTCTTTCTAATGCTCAAAAATAAATAACAATTAAATGATAAACACAACTGCAGTCTCAGCAGAGAGCAAATATATCCACAAGACATATTATTGGATGGTAAGATTAGGTAAAAGTGGAGAGCGAGCCCATAGCATTTATCCTCAACTTGACCTTCCTTATATCATCCACACTGTTACTTTGGAAAGTCAGCAGCAGGGCAGTTATGGAGAAACCCCTGCAGGAGAGCATGTTGCTGGCAGAGGCTCACTGTGAGCAGCTATACAGCTGGCTCCTCGGTGCTACAGAACTAGGTCAGCACCACCTACGCAAGGAGAGTTAAGTGGTTTCTTCTCCTTTGCAGCCACACCACAACTACACCACGCAGATCCCTTTCAGAGCCCCAAGAAAACTATTCAAGGTTCCCAAGCTACATGAGGACTTTCAATTAAGCCTGCTCACAACCCAGGGTTGTAGCTTAGTGGCAGAAAATCCTCAATTCAAAATCTAACCAGCACGCCCCCCAAAAAAGACCAAAACAGAGAGAGAGAGAGAGAGAGAGAGAGAGAGAGAGAGGGAGGGAGGGAGGGAGGGAGGGAGGGAGGGAGGGAGGGAGGGAGAGAGAGAGAGAGAGAGAGAGAGAGAGAGAGAGATGCATCCTTGCCCCAAACCACCTGTACACTGAGAACGATTTCCACTGCTTCAAGTTGGGGAAAAAACAAAACAAGAAAACAAAACAAAACAAAACAAAACACCATCAGCCTGAGAGGTCTTGGGATGTCAGCAAAAATAACCGTGAACTGAAGAACAGTTGAGGGGGCAGAGTGAAGTGGGAAAGAGCTCAGCAGAACTTTAAACAGAGCGGAGGACAACCTGACAGGAGCCTAAGCTGTCTCTGTGTTTATCAGCTCACTGAGCCTGAGCTAGGATAAGCTTATCAGTTTCTCCACTAAGAAGCAGCTACTTAACAAGGTACTTATAATCAGAAATGCCACTCTGTGGATTAGAAATCTAAGCTAACTGATCTTAGTAAACCATTTAAACATGCATAAGCTTTCAAAGTGACAGACAGCATCGATCATTCCTGATACTACACAAAACATCCCAGAAAATCTAAGGGAATACCAAGTATATACATAAACAATAGATAAACCTTAAACTATGTCAAGGAAGAAAATAAAGACAAATAATTTGCTTGGAATCCTAGATATAAAACATAACCATTCTAAAATATATTGGTAATATAAAAGGAAAAGAAGGTAATCTTGCCTGAACTAAGTATTGCAAATTCTTTCTACTTTTCTATCTCTCAACCAAAACAAAATGTATCACAACTTAACTACATCAGTCTTTAAAATTATGTGCATGCATATCCAAAATTAAAAATACATTCTAGGGGCTGGAGAGATGACTCAACAGTTAAGAGCACTGACTGTCTTCCAGAGATCCTGAGTTCAATTCCCAGCAACCACATGGTGGCTCACAGCCATCTGTAATGGGAACCGATGCCCTCTTCTGGTGTGTATGAAGACAGCAACAGTATACTCACATTTAAAACAAATAAATCTTTAAAAAATGCATTCTTACTTATGTTCTCTATTGTAAATATTTGAAAATATGCCTTTCCCACCATCTCCACATGATTGTGTGACTGTCTTTCTCCTCATCTTCCTTCTCAAACTGATACTTTAAAACTGACAGGAAAGAAATGAAGAAATAAATAAAATTGCAATGTTAGATCAACATTATCGCCATATAATTCCATTTAGCAGGAATTTCAGAACTGAAAGTTAAAGAAGCTGTGAGACTGTCATCACAGATTGTCTTCAAGACAGTCCTGTGAAACTCTTTTCCAGAGCAGCAATCTCAGGCCGAAGACATCCAGAAAGGAGCTTTGTGGGGTGATCCATCCCTACATTCTCAACACTTAGGAAATGGAAGCAGGAGGATCAGGAGTTAATGGCCAGTCTGGACTACTTAACATGCAGTCTCAACAATAACAAAAACATCAGTAAAATAAAAACGAACAAAGAAAAAGCATCTGCCTTGTAAAGTTTGCAAATCACCATTTCATTTCATAGCACAAGGACCCACAGGCACAGGTGCGAGACTAGTGGACCAACGTTACTTTTCATATTTCTTGGATGTTACATTTGCTCAGCAGTTTAACTCCGGAGCTTTTCAATTTCATTTTTGGAAGAAGGAGTCACTGTCTCCATAGCAGATTTTGGCACTGGAATTTGAATGTCAAAAACAATTCAAAGGGACAGTTTATTCTTACCGCTTTACACAAGAACCTGGCAGTATTAACTAACTGGGGACTCTGGCAATCAGCAGAGGGCTTAGTTTTTCCTCCCTGGAAAGCTGGTGAGGTAACTAGAAAGTGGCACTTTGGTCGCATAATGGAAACACAAGATAGTTTTTGGTGTGTGTGTGTGTGTGTGTGTGTGTGTGTGTGTGTATGTATGTATGTATGTATGTATGTGGGGGGAGGGGGTGCAGGTCAGTACAAGCAGACAGAGATGGAGCAGAGGCTTGGCAGCAGACAGACACCTTTTCTGGTCAAGCGGCATCAGCAGTCTGATTTTTAACATTCTTACACTCCAAATTTCTTTACCACCATCACCAACAAAAACCCAGTGCACCCCAATAAATAACTAAAATCATCTGAAAACCTCAGAAATGTATTTTAGGAAATTGGCACTCTTGACGCCTTTATCTTCTTTTACAAGGAAAGAAAATGTATTAGTTTATTGGAGAAAAGAAAACAACAAAATGATCAATGACTCCCTTCTGTTGTATGTGAGAGTCTGTTTTGATAGGCGAACAGTATTGAAAAGTAAATATTACTTAGGGGCAGGAGTGCTCAGCGGTTAAGAGCACTGATTGCTCTTCCAGAGGACCTGAGTTCAATTCCCAGCGACCACATGATGGCTCACAACCATCTGTAATAAGATCTGATGCTCTCTTCTGGTGTGTCTGAAGACAGCTATAGTGTACTCATATGAATAAAATACATCTTTAAAAAAAAGAAAGAAAGAAAAGTATTACTCAACTCTGTGAAGGGGGTGGGTTGATGTAGACAAGGAAAAAGAGACTTGGATTGCAAGAAAAACAAGAACCCATTATCCAAAGCTTCCTATTTAATGACATTCATCATGCAGTGCTGAGCGGGTTTCCAATTTCCACAGGCTCCAACACACACTAGAAGGACAACAGTCCCTTCAGCGAAGCCCTGCAGATCTTGAACTCAAGCTGTCCCCAGGTTTTCTCACCGGGGTACAGGTCCAGCAGAGGCCACATCTGATCTACCGGGTTGGCATGCACATGGGGGTTGGGAGCTTCGCAGTTTCTATTCCTGGTGGTTTCCTACAAAGAAAACACCAGTGCAGCTTTTGAGACTCGAAATTTCCTAGCTATTTCTACCCAGAGCCTCAATCTCTGTCTCCTCCGGGTAAGTCTCCCATCTACAGAAGGCGTCTGAGAAAACTTGCACCACGAGCCACATGCCCCTAAGATACAGTGCTCTCCTAGCAAAGCAAAACACAAGCTCTCAGACCCAAACCATCAGGGCTCCTCAATCCTTCTCTACACCAGTCTCTTTATAAGCCCCGCCTGGATAGGGTCTAGGGCTGGTTTGCTGGACTTGACCGAAGTTGGATCCGGCAGGACAACATTCTCCTGCCTGGGCTCTCCAGGAGATTCCCTCGCATCGGGGTGGGGGTGAAAGGGTCCTGAGAAGGCTACGCCTGCTCTCACAGACTGCAGCGCAGCAAAGGGTTTCGCTGCTGGGAATTCGGGCGGCTTCGGTCCTCTTCGCTCGCTTTCTCTTTCTGTCCCTGGGACCCCGCCCATCTTACTATCCCCCGCTTCCCTGGCGCTCACTTCCAGCCCGAGGTCAAGTTCAAGGCGGACCAGGGCTGCGTTGGGGGAGCCGGATGCTTGGGCGCAGCCACCGTGGGCCTAGGCGAGAGCAGCTGCTCTCCACCCCCAGAAAAAGGAAGCACATCGAACCCGGAGAGATGCGCGTGGGACTCAGCCTGAGAGAGAGTAAGCTGCAGGAACTCATTTCATCTTTCTCTTTCGCCTTCCCGGAGACCTCCGGGGAGCGCCAATGTCTCGTCAACAACCTAGGAGAATAAGCAAATTGGACTCTTCAGGCTCTTACCTCGTGATGGCTATGTGTCTGTAAATTTCTTAATTGGCTAGTGGAAGAAGGGAAGGTTTTCTTGGATGATAAATTAGACTGACTTCTCTGCTGATTCTGATCTCCAGAGCAAGCAATTAGGGAAGCCACAGTCTCCTCCACTCCTGGAAATTCTCGAGAAAGAAAAAAAAAATTCAACCGTAGCTGGCCAAATGGAGATCCGGAGGAGTCTGTTTTTGATGATTGACAGCAACATTAGCCATTTGGCGCTCTGCAGAACTCCTTGCCCGCCCTCAATCTGAGCCAATTACAGATCTAGATAGGACCGAGCCTCCTACACGGGCAATTTGACCTCTCAGATTGCTAATTTAGCTCAGCAGAGCGACGTCAAATTGCGCCAGTAGCTGTTCAATGTTGGCGTTCCGCCCTCCCGATGTGCCTGGCGGCTCGAATCAGGTGCCAGGGACCTTGCTTTTCGCCAGCCACAGGAGGCGGGAGTGTCACTTCTGCCAGAGTTGTCTTGGCTGTGACCCAAGAAATCAAGACCGGGACAGCTACACTTTTTGCTTGTGTATAGCACTTGTACTTCACCCACTGTTCTTGCTCGTTCTACGACAAATCATAAAGCAGTATTCTTCGGATTGCACTAACAGGCATCTTGGGATGGCTCGCAACTATCCCGCATGTCATAAAGATTTCCATCTTTTCAAAGAAGCATTGCCTAGTATTCGAGGGTCCAAACTGATACAAATAATCAGATAACTGCCTTTAGAACCTTCGGTCTAATAAGAAAAACGAGGAGGCAAACCAACATATAAACAGTGTAAGATAAATCACACCAAGAGAGGGAACGGCTGAGATGTGGATGGAGAACGGTGGGCAGCAGATTTTACCCAGGGCGCTGAGTCCCACTGGAACTAATCAAGGAAGGATGGATCTGTGCTGAATGCAAGATGCCTTTTAGGCTGTAAAAACACACTCCTGGTCAGGTCCATGCACAGGAGTATTGGTCCACACGAAATTGACTCCATGTTTTTTGTGAGTGCCTGTTTTGGTTGTTTTGATACCTTTTAGTCTTAGGTGGGTTGTTTTTGTTTTGATTTTGGGGTTTTTGTTTGAGACAGAGAGAGAAGGTAATGTTGAGTGAGTAAGGAAGTGGGGAGGGTCTGAAAGGAATTGTGGGGGGGGAAAGAATTGCTCAAAATGTACGTATGGAATAAGTTTTAATTAAAAATGTTCTTAAAATTAGTAACTAAGTTGTGTTGCCTAGTTGCACCTCCTCGTCCAAGAGCATCTCGAGATCCAGTGCATTTGATAGTAATATGATTTAGATGGTGATATTTGTGTTGATGACTCACAGACTCTAACAATGACTATGTAGGGTAGAGAGTCAATTTTCATAAAGCTCTAGAAATTGTTACTGTATCTAGGATACAGACAGAAAAGTGTGCATATTGAGTGTGGCTCAAGATCTTCACAACATGCCTGACTTTATATCTAGCACCCGATCAAGGAACAATGTTTTCACCCCAGGCACCCTTCACCCTGCCAGCCCATCACTGCTTCCTTCCAGGGGCAGCCTCTATGCCGACTTTCTTCTTTCTTTTGTTTAAGATGTATTTATTTTATGTCTATGAGTGCATTGTTTTATCTTCAGACACACCAGAAGAGGGCATCAGATCCCATTGTGAGCCACCATGTGGTGGCTGAGAATTGAACTCAGGACCTCTGGAAGAGCAGTCAGTTCTCTTAACCACTAAGCTATCTCTCCAGCCCTCCGCGCTGACTCTTAACACAGTAGATTAATTTTGTCTTTACACTTGATATGTATTAAACCATAACCTATGCATACTTTTTGTTTGGCTTCTCTGGTTCAACAATGTATCTGTAAATTTTTTTTTCATGTTGCTATACAGTTTTAGATCTTAATACTTTTCCATTTTGCAATTATATCCTAACTTATGCATTCATTTTTATGACAGATGCTGAAGTAGTTCCCAGTTTGAAGCTATTATAGTTGGTGAGTAGCATGCTCAGTGCCTTGAGTTTAATCCCTAGTACCAAAAAAACCAGAAAGAGGGCTGGAGATGGCCCAGCACTGAAGAGCACGTACTATGCTTCCAGAATGCTGTAGTTTGATTTCCACGTGTAGGGCAGCTGATAACCTATAACTTGAGGGGGGTGGGGTGTTCAATGCCTCTGGCCTCCAAAACACCAACCCTCAAAGGTACATGCTTTCACACAGACCACATGCGTAGACATAATTAAAAATAATTTTTTTAAAAAAGAAAAAAAATAATTGCTATCATTTGTATTTGTAGCTAAGGAAACTGGATGAAGGGGCCGAGGCAGTGAGCAGAGGCACTTAGTTTGCAACTGGGACATAATCAAGCTATGTCTGTCTTCATAGCCAGGCTCTCAGCTTCTTTCTCATAAGAAGTATCAAGACACAGAACACATATTCACTGTGCAGTGCTACCCAGTGCCTCTCTCTCTCTCTCTGGAGCATCTTTAATGTTTTTCTTACACGCACCGAAGAAACAGCACCAATTCTGAAGCGTTTACAACAACCGTGGCGTTTCTTTTATAGACTTTCTGGTGAGACTCTGTCTGTTCTGATTTTAGGACTGACGATTGTGTGCAGTGTGAATGTGATCTTTGTCAGTCTGTGATCTCAGCAGATCTCTTTCTCTCCTACAGATTGCTCTGGCATTTTTCAACAGGAAAAGGAGAGGGAGAGAGTTTCTTTGGACAAATGCGTACTCCGGCTGTGATTCTTCACTCATAGTAACATCTAGACAGAGACTTTACGCTTCTAACTTACAAATTTTATCAGAGAATTTAGGAGGAGGAAGTAAACGCTAGGTCACTATGACCCTTATCTACACTAACCTCACAGTATGCTCAGCCTGCTCCTGGGCTCCATTGGGAAACAGCCTTCTGGCAAAAGGCTTTCTGCATCAGTCACTTCAAACAGGCTAAAGGTAACTTTACCTAATTCAGCATTACAAGCAGAATTGCAAAGCCACCCATTTCTGGTTTGTATCTCCTTTTCTAAGGAACGAGTTTGCCAGAAGGCAAATCTGATCGAACTCATCTCACAGGCATGGTTATATTCTACTCTATCTGAACCAAATTGCTTCCTTTCCTGTTTCAGAGCTGCAGGAAGAGTAGGGCCCCGTCTCCTTCCTTTCACTAAATACAGCAGAGCCAAATATGCCAGTGATTCTCAACCTTCCTAATACTGTGACCCTTTAATACATTTCTTCATGTTGTGGTGACCCCTCCCCCCAAATTATTTTTGTTGCTACTTTATAACTCTATTTGTGCTACTGTTATGAATCACAATGTAAATATCTGTGTTTTACGATGATTTTAGGTGACGCCTGTGAAAGAGTCATCTGACTCCCAAAGGGGTCACAACCCAAAGGTTGAGAACTGCTGCAATGTGTAGTTCCCCCCTCGCCTCCACCCCTCCTCTTCTCCTGCTGAGTCCATTGTGGCTTTGGTAGGGGCATGATGACGTGGCTCCCAGGACAGGGCGACAGGGCCTGGGTCACCACAAGTGTCCCCGGCTGCGGTGTCTGTACAATAATGTACATAGTTTACATTCCTCCTTCAAGGAATGTCCTCCTTGTTAATGTTAATGACTCCGTGATTATCAGAGATAGAGGCCAGGAGGAGAAGGTGTGGCTCATGTCTCAGCAAAATGTTCAGGACAGCTTGTAAGGCTACAGAAAAGAACTCTAAAAACATGGGTTCGAAAACAGAATTTCTCAAAAAAGGTAAGGATGCAATATGAATTATCTGAGGGGCCTCGCAAATCCAAAGTAATAAAAGCAGCTGCACTGTAAGCCAACTTATCAGAAAGATCCTAAGGAAGGAGATGGAGAGTTGTAGAGAGTGATGATCACTGGAGATCCCACCCAGCTAGGAGTTTTTGCTTGCAAAGTCAGACAGATTCTTGAGTTCAAGATTAGCCCGGAACAGAGAGAGTTCAGGTCCAGGCCCAGGAGTGGTAGAAATGGTAAATTCAGGGTGGGGACCCATCCAGCGAGGTTATCATCAGTGTTTAACAGGGGCAGGCAGATCTCTAAATTTATTTGTAATGTTTAAAAAAAAATGTGCTTTCTATGGAGGGATGCTGATTCACAGGATAATCAAAGGGTAACCTGGTATAAATGACTGGATTGATATGTAAAATAAAAGACCGGGCTTCTGAGAGAGAGAGAGAGAGAGAGAGAGAGAGAGAGAGAGAGAGAGAGAGAGAGAGAGAGAGAGAGATGCTGTCTGGAGATCTCCAGAGAGAGCAAAACAGAGAGATCTGGCGATCTGTCTTAAGCAGCTAGAACCCATGCTTTGACCTTGGGCCATATGATTTTGCCATGCCCAGCCATCCCTTCTCTCAGAACCCCTCTCCAAGCCGAGGCTGGTCCTTTGCATTCTCCTTCATTCTTTACATTCTATATTTTTTCCCACAGGCATAAAGTGGCCATAAACTTATGCTCTATATGATGTGTCTTATGTAAGGGATACAACATAACAGAAAACCAACTTCGGACAAACTAATTCAAGATCTATAAGAAAAAATTATTAGCAGGAACATCTTTACAGTATTTAGCATCAACAACCATGAAGACAGAGGCAGAAGAAATGGGCTTTGGAAACTGGGCCAGGATTCAAATCCCCTGTTTCACAACAAGGCCTACAACAAATCATTTACTTCTTACTCTATCAAAAATCTCATCTGGAAAATCAGGAAAACACTGACTGTACCAAGAGCTATTGTGCAAAGTGCAAATAACAACAACAACAACAACAACAACAACAATGATATAGACATTATTATTGGAGCAAGGATGTTTACAAGAATAGTTAAAACACAAAGTGCTAATGAGTTCAGTTTTCATCTTTTTGAAAAGGGAATAGTACAATATTTAAGTTGGTCTGAAAGTTATGGTACTATCTATGAACAGTATGATCTCAAGCAAAGTACTTAACCTGTCTGTGCCCTGTCTGTTAAAATGAGGTTGACAGTAATGAGACTACCTCATAGACCTGTAAGGTAAATATCAAATAAGTGAGAATCTTTGCTCAGTGCACACTGGGAGTAAGGGCTTGCAACAGTTAGAATCATGGTTATTTATGTCACTTTTGCCAGGCTTGACTGCCCTAATATTTTGTAAAACATCATCTAGAGATCATTTAACTTATTTTATGTAATAAAGTGTTTCCCAATTCCAGAACAGCCAAGTCAATTAGAACATTAGAGAACAAGTAAACATGGGCAGTGGTTGTGCACGTCTTAATCCCAGCACTTTGGGGGCAGAGGCAGGTGGATTTCTGAGTTCGAGGCCAACCTGGTCTACACAGTGCGTTCTAGGACAGCCAGGCCTATACAGAGTAACCCTGTCTCAAAGCAAGCAAGCAAGCAAGCAAGCAAGCAAGCAAGCACACAAACAAACAAGAACAAGCAAACAAACATGCATCTAGCTGTTAGACTAAGATTGCATTAACATTTCAATTATACCTTTATGGATCTAAAACTCAGTTGTAGCAGGAGTGATGGCAGTTGTCATTCCCTGGCACAAACAAAGACTCGCAACAACTGGGAAAAACACAAGACCAAGCCTCAAAGAGAAGTAATTACTTCACAGATGCAGGGTGTGAGAAGGGGCATGCTGCAAGTCCAGGAAACTGCTGCTCGTTGGGTATGTTACAGATTTTCTATGGAACCTGGATCCTCCTCTTTCCTCTCCTGGTCCTGTTTAGAAAGATACCTTGCTGTGCTCATTTCTCGAGCCCCAAAGACCACCAAGGAGCGCATTCTGATGCAATCACACAAGGGTCTTTACTCAAGCTCAAGGTTGGGCTGCACTGGCATTGCTCACACAGCAGACCTGGGGGAGGAAAGCTCTGAGCCCAGTTTCAAGCAAGCATTTATAGAGGCAAGCAAGCAAGCAAGGGGGCATTCAGATTGACAGACAGACATCTGATTGAGGGGCTCTTTGTTACCCTTTAACATGATTGGCTGGTGCTGGAAACCAAATCACAAACTTTCATAAATAAGTATCTTTAGGTACAACTGTAACTTCTGCTTTCCTCCTGGTTGGGGGTTGCTAGAGAGTGACCTGAAGACCAGTGATAGGTGCAGGCATGGTGATTAACTTGAGTTCAACCCTAGGTCAGGTTCTCTAAGATGAAGCCTGAACCCAAGATGGAGTTAGACTGGTCTCTCAACCTGACATACAACCACCACCACCACCACCACCACCACCACCACCACCACAACTTCTGTCATTTCTCCTCTTAATGTTTTCTGGGAATAAGAAACAGCCATCTCATAAAGTCTACTTTCATTTTCCTTATTAACCTATGTCCTAACTGCTTTATGCCTGTCTCTCAGAGATTGACCAGTCTCTGCCAGAAGGGGAAGGAACACTCTAGCTGCTTAATTTGATCACGGGGAGTGGGGGTGGGGTGGGGAGGGTGGGGTAGGTGTGTGTGGGGGGTAGTCTGGGGACAGCTGGTCTGTGAGGGAGAAGATGCTTGTAAGGCAGTCTCCTGGGGCCAATATGGAGGGCTTTGGTAAGATTCTGGCAGACAGTATGTCCAAAGCTCCATCTTCAGGACCATTTGCACGAGCAAAGAAGCTAGAGGAATGTAGAGAGGAATTCTAGGAGACACTGCAGTAGACCCCAGAGTAGAATGAATATTTCCAGAAACGTCTCAACAAAGGGGCAGTCCATTTGAGATTGGCCTGGATAGCCATGGGCCCAGGGTGTTGCAGGATATTTGATCACATTGTGAACGCCGAGATTGTCTTATTTACTGGAAAAACCTGTTTTTAGTTGTGTTGTAGCTCAGTCCTATCACGCACCTTTAATCCAAGAACTTTCTGTTTATTGTAAATAGGATTAAATAAACTCAAGAGTTGGAGCTAGCCAGCAGTTGACAGGGAGTGAACGCAGGAAAAAAAAACCATAGAGAGTTAGACGAAGTCAGGAGGATGGATAGAGAGATGCAGAGGAAATAGAAGTTTGAAGCTTTTTGTTTCATTTCGTTTTTTGTTTTTGTCTTTCCACATAATGTGGGGAAGGAGAGCTTCCTTTAGGGATGTTGGCTGGTGAGGAGGGTCAGCTAGGCGCTTGCTGTGCCTCTCTGAGCTAGCAGGCTTTCACACTAGCATGTGGCTACAAAGTCTTCATTGATAAAACTGGACAATTAAGATTTTATTAAGAAAAAATTAACAACAAGGTCCACTTTCAAGCACATTGACAGCTGATGAAATGAATAGACTCCTAGATCCTTTCTAGATGGGGGATTGGGGGGAGAAGAAATTTACCCATCATTTGATTTTTTAGATTCAAACAACAGTGGGTCTATTGATTTCAGTGGAAGCTAAGCTCTATGATGTTCAATTGATCGAAGGTCATGATGTCTTATCATACCACACAGTCAGTACCTTTCTGACCAAGAAGAAAATCATTAATGAGAGATGGCTGAGTAAGATCTCCTATGGTTTTAGGTCTAATTTTCAGAGAGTGCAAACCATTAAAGAAAAATAGCAATTACTTTATTCTTTAGCAGTTACTTTCCTCTGAGGTGTTTAAGGCCATGGTGGTAGCTGAAATTAATCACTTTTATTTAATTCAACTTTTTTCTTTTTTGTTACTGTCATAACTTTTCAAGATTTTGTTCTCAGGAGTCATTGAGAGGAACCTCTGGCTCCTCCCACCTTCCCTTTGCCAGTCTTAAATCAAAGTGGCTTCACTTGGAATCATGGAAGTTCTCCTCTGTGTTGACCTTCCTCTTTTTTTTTTTTTTTTTTTTTTTTGGTTTTTCGAGACAGAGTTTCTCTGTATAGCCCTGGCTGTCCTGGAACTCACTCTGTGGACCAGGCTGGCCTAGAACTCAGAGATCTGCCTGTGTCTGCCTCCCAAGTGCTGGGATTAAAGGTGTGCGCCACCACTGCCCAGCGACCTTCCTCTTTATAGACTGGATACTGATCAGAGCTCCCCCAGGTGGCGTGTCCATAGATTCCCTGAACAAGAGAAAAGATGAGTCCCCACAGTAACCATGTTTTAAGTGATGCCTCACAGTCCCCCCCCCACCCAGGACGCTCTTGAATGTGGACAGTGAGGGGGAAATATTTTCTCTTTTAATCCCTCTGAGTATATTAACATAGCCTCCAAGTATGGATATCGAGTACACATAAGTAAGGTCAGTTTAACCATTCCAGTACTTTTACTTTTAACTACTGTATAATATTTAGACAAAATTTAGGCAAAAACAAAGCACTTAAGTTTTGATCAGACAAACATTTTTGTTCTTTTATCTTGGCCTTATAGCTATTCTCGAGAGTGGATCAAGAACTCTATTGATTTAAGCAGTGGTTTCACATCAGTGTACTGACCTTTTACTTTCTACATACCTTATATATAACTTTCTCAGATCCTTATTACTTGTTTATAGCTTTCCTGTTCATCTTGGAAAAATATCAGACAATCTTAGGAAACATAATAACATTAATGCCATCTTAATAAAAGAAAGTTGAATTCAACTGAATACAAGAAACTCATATTATCTGTGTATACACTGTTAAACTGTAACTCTATGAAACTGAATCTAGTGAAGTTAACTGAACAGGAGACTCACCATTGAGTCCACAACTGGCTGGACTCACAAAGCATCTATCCTTCTTATAAAGATATGCAGTTGCCCAGATGAATCTTATCTTTTGCTCCATGCACTGGAAACAAGACTTTACAAGCTTGCCTTTACACTCTAAACTTTATAAATTCATAGGTACCTTGTGGCAGTGAGGACTCATCATCAAGGGGGACCACAGTATCTGTTACCAAGTGATACATGCCAAAGCAGTGCTCTTAGGATAGAACTAAAATAGAACCAAGTTCCCTCCTGTGTAATCCTCATAAGCAGTATTCAAAAAAATGCTTTTTTGTCAGGGCAATGAAGTAAATGAATGAGTCATTATTTCTATGTAAACATAGCAATAAAAAAGTACAAAGAGTATTAAGAAAAACTTCTGTTGTTTTGAAATCTAGAGTGCTAGAAGCCTGTGGGTTTATAACTTACTGAAAATGACAACTAGTTTTTAAACTCACTATTCTATTCTGGGTCTCTGTTCTGGGTCTCGTGCAAATTACCCTTTGTAATCTGAAGGTAGCAGTATAAGAGATGATGAAAGGCATGTTTGTGGCTGGTTGTCAAGCAACCAAAGGCAGAAGTTACTGGCATGTACTCCTTTATTTTGTACATAGAGTGGGTGTAGGTGATTAACTGTGTTTCTATTGGTTACATTCTCTTCCAATAGCAGAAAAGGAAGTGTTATTTTTCCCAGCTAATTAGCATACTCTGGGAAAGAAACCAACTATGTTTCATTCTCTGCTAGTGTCAAATATAGACATAACAACCAACGTTTTTAAGGACTCTGGGTTCAAAAGGACACCAGGAAAAGAAGTTTTTAAAAGTCTAAAAAAAATGATTGAAGACAGCTACAGTGTACTTACATATAATAAATAAATAAATCTTTAAAAACAAAAGTTTAAATAAATGAATGGCACCAAATGTTGTATATGCTCTACTATGAGAAGTATGCAAGTTCCCTCCCTTCCTCCCTTCTCCCCTCCCCCACTCCCTCCCCCTATACCTTCCTCCCTTGCTCTGTGTTTATAGTAGCCTAGTCTGTTCTTAAAATTCAGACCTTGCCTCAAGCCCCTCTTTCTATCCACCTTCTGGAATTACAGGTGTGTGCCATAAAGGTGGCAAGAGAATCTATTTCCTGAAGATGCCGTAATGTAAAGAAAATTAGGATCCTCAGGCATACTTCTGTAGTGAGACTAGACAACACTTGGCTAAATCCAAAGGACAAGAGCATGGCCGCTCCCTGACTCTGCCTCCCTTGGAGTGGGCGATATAGGAAGATACAAGAAGCTGCAACCTGGTAGGAAAGCAGAGTTCTGTGACAGTAGAAGGAAGGAGGCAAACTGGTTATCAGCTTGCCATCATTGGGAACTTATCCTGAAATGTATTTCAGTGTAATGGCAAAGAAATGTCTTCCTTTTCTGGTAGTGAATGGCATGTTTCCTCTTTCTCTGTCATCTCTTTCCCCCTCTGCTACCAACAATTAATTCTGAACTCACTGACATATTTTTCATCTCACAACATTGCCTTACAAAACTTCCAAGTCTCCTTTGCCAAAAGGAAAAAAAAATAATTCTCAACTACTAAGGCTAGTATCGCTGCCAGGCCCAGGAGACTCCACTGTCCACTTCCCCTTAAACAAGAAGACAGAAATCCACAGGAGAAATGGGGCTTTTGTGTATACTGCTGTGGGTCAAACCTTGGGCCTTGTGCATGTGTCCACTGAGTCATGTATATCCTTAGTCGAAGAAGCAGATTTTTATTCAAATCCTGTCCTAAGGAAAGTCAGGAATTTTTGAAATGTCTACTCCATTTTTTTTCCAAAATTTTCCATGGACAGATCCTAGCCCTCATCAATCTTTGGTCCCACTACCTCTCTAAATGGATCCTTTCTCTATTCAAAACTCTTGATCCCCAAACCTGCCAGGAAGTTCATGCCTCTTTGTTACCTTTCTAGGAAACAATCCTCATTTTATGCTTAGGTTTTTTTCTCTCTATTATAGGGCTTGAGAGGATTAAAATGAAGGTTTAAAGGTTGCTTGTGCTTTTAAAATAAACCAGGATAAAGACTACTGTAGCATACTACAAATAACAGTTACTGTCTTACTTGAGTTTCTCAAGAGAAATAAAAAGAGATTAAAGGATTAATAGGAGACATATCTATAAACTTAGCACCTGGGAGGCCGAATTAAGAAAATCTCAAACTTGAGACCAGCCTTGGCTACATGACAAGACCTTATCTCAAATATGGGAGAGGGGTTAATGATTAACAGGATTGGTAATTGCAAACTCTATAGGGAAGATTAGTATCCACAAGGGCATGTTCAACCTCCTAGGGGCTCCATCCTTAGGAAACATCTGGAGTTTTCCTCCTACAGAAGCTCAACTGTCCATAGTTCCTGTTAGGGGTGGGGCTCATCTTCCTCCCCCCACCCCTACCTCCATTCTAGAATATTGACTGATCTTGTGCAGAGCTTTCCAGCCAAAGTTGCTGTGAGTCCATGTGTGCAGTGGTCTTGTCATGTCTAGAAAACTCTGTTTCCCTCTAGTCTTCCCTGGCCTCTGGATCTTGTAATATCTATACCCTCTCTTTTGAGATAGTCTCTGAGCCTGGGTTGGTGGGTTATATAGGTGTCCTATTTGGGCAGAGCATCTAAGAGATACCTATTCTCTCTACTTGGATCAGTTATGAGTTTCCTCATTAACCTGTCTACTGCGTAAGAAGATTCTCTAATAACAACAAAAAAAGTTGTACTGATCTATGAAGTTTGGAGATATGAGTTCAGAGGAACACTTTTATACTATGTTATTTTAGCAAATTAGGGATAGTAGCTTTCACCCCTGGGATCTTGGGAGATCCCGAGTCGTGGACTTTGGCCAGGTTTATAGTAATAGACATACATTTCCTCCTAAGAAGTGGGCCTTAAGTCCAATAAGAAAGTGATCGGTTACTTCCATAACATTTGTGCCACTATTGCACTCATGGGCATATATATCTAGCCATAGTAATCATTATGAAGGGCCAGATGACCTTAGTCAAAAAGGGGACCAGAAAATATCTCTTTAAAACATTGCCCTGTAAAACCCTTTAGTTTTGAGATGAGAGCCATTTTTCATCTTCCTTTTATTGTCTTTGTGGTGGTTTGAAAAGATATGGACCCAATAAACTCATGTGTTTGAATGCTTGGACAATAGGAAGTAGCCTCACTGGAATAGGTGTGGTCTTGTGGGAGGAAGTGTGTCACTGTGGAGGTGGGCTTTGAAGTCCCATATGCTCATGCTAGGCCTAGTGTGGCAGTAAATTCCTGCTGCCTGCTAATCTGGATGTAGAACTCTCAGGATCTCTCTAGCACCATGCCTGCCTGCATGCTGCCAGTGATGTTTCCAACCATAATGACAAAGACTACACCTCTGAACTGTAAGCTAGCCTCAATTAAATGTTTTTCTTTATAAGAGTTGTAGTGGTGCCGGGCAGTGGTGGTGCATGCCTTTAATCCCAGAACTTGGGAGGCAGAGACAGGTGAATTTCTGAGTTCAAGGCCAGCCTGGTCTACAGAGTGAGTTCCAGAACAGCCATGGCTACACAGAGAAACCCTGTCTCCAAAACAAAACAAAACAAAAAAAAACAAAAACAAACAAAAACAACAACAAAAAAGCAAGAGTTGTAGTGACCATTGTATCTCCTCCGAACAATAAAATCCTAACTAAAACAATCAGTATGGTTCTGGGATACCAGAGGAAATCCTCTGTCTCCTCTACAATGATAGTGAGACCCAAGATCAGAGTAACACCATTCACTGCCTATAGAGAGGGATGAGGTTTCTGATTTTACGCTGAGATGATGGTATATTTTGAGGCCACCAGAAACTTGAAGTCTTGTTAAAAGAATGATTACATGATTAAACTGTCAATGAGAATCCCAACTGATCTATATGTCGATCAACAACCAAGTTTCCCAGCATATGACATATGAATGACATGGCTGGAATTTGGAACATGAAGCTAGAGTACGGCTTTCAGACACCCTGCAAGGCCTGACAGCTTTCTGATACAAACTGAATTTTAAAGGATGCTGGGAAAAGCTTGATCCACCAGGTAGCACCACTGTGTACCGAAGAAGTACTTCTTCCTGCTTGAAATTCATAAATGCAAAAGGTTTCCATTTATCATTTTCATTGTTGAACATTTTCTGTGTTATTACAGCATGGCCCAGAGAAACAGCTGAAGGATGCTCTGCCAACACCTTCTTCTCCAGCTTGCCCAAAGTCTGCGGTGGCCTTAGCAGGTTCTGCAGCTGTCCAAGCAGGCCTCCTCTCAACTCTTCTGCCCTGCTTAGGCCCAAAACTCATGCCCCAGACCCTACAGTGAACTCTGATAATCCCCCAAATCCACAGTCCATACTTAAACTTCCAACACCTTAAAGATGGGTAGATGGGCAAGACATGATGGCACACACCCTTAAACCTCAGCCCTTAGAGGGGAGAAGCAGGAAACAAACTATAAAAGAAAGCATTTAATTAAGGACTTACAGTTTCAGAGGTCCAGAGTCCAAGATTCAGAACAAAGGCATGGTTGCAGAAATAGCTGAGGGCTTACATCTTAAACTGCAAAAGGAGGCCAAGAGGGAGTGAGTCCTGGGAAGGGTACCAATGTTGGGAAAACTCAAAGCTTGCTTCCCTCCCTCCACCTATTGCTCATTTCTTGTGATAAAATCATACCTCCCACCCAAGCAGTTTCAACAAATAGGGACCAACTATTCAAACATGCACATAGGGGACCATTTCATTCAAAACACCATAATATATAAGCATAAATATATGAATATAGCTTATGTGTATATGATTTCAAGAATGATCACTCTGCATTGAATAACAAATTAGATGATTATCCCTGGGAGAGGCTAATCTTCCTTTCTCAGTAGTCATTAGTTGCTGGTGGTTGTTCTTTGTCTAGGGGTAGGGTCCCAAGACATTTTCCCTTTCCTCATTAGCATGTCTATTGATATTATCATTGTTCAGGTCCTGTTTAGGGCAGCCTAAACAAAGAAGAGGTGTTATGGGCATTACTTCCTTGTCATGTTTAGGAGATATAATTTCACAGCAAGCCTCTTGGTTGTCGGCTCTTAGTAACATTCCACCCTCTCTGCTGTGATGTTCTCTGAGCCATAGATTCAGGAGTTGTGGCACTGATGTATCCATTGAGTCTGGGCTCCACATAATGTGGTGATGTTTGCCTCATGACCTATTGTTGTAGTGGTTTCAATGAGAATGGACCTCATAGGTTTATGTATTTAAATATTTTGTCCCTACTGGGTGGAACTGCTTTGGAGAGGATTAGAAGATATAGCTTTGTTAGAGGAGGTGTGTCGCTACAGGTGAGCTTTGGTCCCATGGCAGGCCCAGTGTCTCTCTCTGCCTCCAACTTGTGGAATGGTATGTTAGCTATTGTTCCAGAGTCATATCTGTCTTCCTGCTGCCATGTTCCCATTGTGGTCATGGCTTCACACTCTGAAACTACAAAAACAGCTCCCAGTTAATTACTTTCTTTTACAAGTTGCCTTGGTTGTGGTGTCTCTTCAAAGCCTTAAACAGTGTTTTTCATGGTCTTTGTTTGCTACAAATAGAAACCTCTTTGATGAAGGGTGAGAGCCACACTCACACTCATCGTTGGGTATGATAAAGTCCAGTCTTAGAATGCAGCCAGGAATTGTACTAGTCTAGTAAAGTGATGGTAGCAGGCTGTCTTCTAACTAGGACCTCACTAGCCTTAGGAAGTTGGCTAGGGTTTTTTCCTTTTTACTTTTTTCATTTATTCTTCTCTCATATATTACATCCAACCACAATTTCCCTTCCTCCTCCCCTCTCAGTGTCTTCCCTCTTCCTTTTCTCCCCCTCCCCCCATCTCCATTTTCTTTCAGAAAAGCACAGACCTCCCAGGGATATCAACCAAATGTGGTGTATCAAGTTTCAGGAAGACAAGGCACCTCTCTTCATATTAAAATTAGTCAAGGCAACCCAGTAGGAGTAAAAACGGACTAGAAAAGGTAGGCAAAAGAGTTAGAGATAGTTCTCATCTTCACTGTTAGGAGTTCCACAAGAAGACCAAGATATACAACCATAATGCAGAAGGCATTATGGGTCTAACCTAGGTTAGACCCATGTGGGATCTCTGACTGTTGGTTCAGTCTCTGTGAGCACTTAAGGGCCCAGGTTGATTTATTCTGTGGGTTTTCTTGTGGTATCCTTGACCCTACTGGCTCCTGCAATCTTTCTCTCTTCTGCAGAATTTTCCAAGCTCTGAGTTGGCTGGATTTTAATATTATAATCATGATTTCCCTCCTATGGAGTGGGCTTTAGTTTAGCACCACTATTTCATATTAGAAATATATTTCTATGCAGGTCATTATTACAATTCACTGGTATTACAGAAAGATGAGGCTGTTGATTGCCTCCCTCCTTGTCAGCCTACACAGTACTTTTTGAAATCTATAAGTGATAACCTTCAGTTGGGCATGGTAGCACATTTAATCCCAGCACTTGGGAGGATAAAGCAGGTTGATCTCTGTGAGTTCAAGCCTTGCCTGGTCTACAGAGCAAGTTCTAGGACAGCCAGGATTATTACATAAAGAATCTCTGTCTCAGAAGAGAAAAGAAAAGAAAAAAAAGACAAGCTAATCTTCACGAAACTTTCAGGTTAGATAAGATAAATTTTTATTGCTCCAGTGTCCAAAGTATATGCTGTCTTTAGCAATAGGACTTACCTTCAATTTTTGTGAAGTAACCAAGGGTAAAAGCAACTACATTTATTGTTCTGGGAGTCACTTAGACTAAACTCAAAGGGCTCAAAGAGAAGTTTCTCATGTCTGGTACTGAGTTTTTGTTAGATTATTTACAGCTCTTGTGAGGAGCATTGTCAGCTCAAGTGACATAACTTCACTTAAGATGCACACACACACACTCACACACACACACACACACACACATACACGTGTATGTACATGCACACCCTATATTAAGGTTTATTACCTTACTTTATATATTGGGTGACACAATGTATAATTGCTTCTGATCCACTGAAGCCTTCTGGTGGTGGAGGCAAGAACCTGGTCCTTTCTTCAGAAGTGTTTTAAAAACTAAATATCTTGGGGTCAGGGAGGTGATTCAGTGGGTAAAAATGTTTTCTGTATAAGCATGAAGACTTGATTTAAAATTCTAAGCACCCGGCGGTGGTGGTGGTGGTGCACGCCTTTAATCCCAGCACTTGGGAGGCAGAGGCAGACAGATTTCTGAGTTTGAGGCCAGCCTGGTCTACAAAGTGAGTTCCAGGACAGCCAGGGCTACACAGAGAAACCCTGTCTTGAAAAAACAAAACAAAACAAAAATTCGAAGCGTCCGCATAAAAAACTGAGTGTGATCACATTCCTGTAGAGCCAGCACAATGGAGGACAGAGACAGGAAGATTAATGGAGCTTGTTAGTTAACCAATCGAGCTCTAGAGTCTGTGAAAACAAGGCAGAGTACTCAAAAGAACAAGGCAAAGACTGGTGTGGCATCACCTGATGTCTTCCTCTGATCTACTCACATGTGCATACACTCAGATCTCCATGCACACACACACACACACACACACACACACACACACACACACACTCCTATACTGTCTGATCTCATACACATCCCCAGTTTTTCATCTCAACACTGCTCTTCTTAGTCTGCTTCAGTCTTGGCTTCTCTATTTTTTCTCACTTGCCCCATTATTCTGTTCCTATTTAAATACAAAGGCTGATTTTTAATGTAATATTGTATTTTTGTGTTCTTCTGCTTTCCTGTCACATGGTGAACTTCCTCACGCAGTTACCCTGAATGAATATTAGTAGAGTCACTACCGTGCTAGATATTGACAAAGCCTTGGAAACACTGACACTTTAGGGACAGTTTCTGCTTCTGATATTTCACCATGTTAGCAATCTCTATCCACACATTTGTGTCATGATTGCAAACTTCGTAAAGCTTCCCCGTGGGCTAAGTTTTCACATATTACATATATATTTCATATATCGTTCATTATATGAGTTTTACACAGGCCTGAAGAGTTTGTCTGGAGTCTTTGTTTTCTCTTCTGCCTTGTCTATAGCCTGGGTTGTGGTTACACATGCTTCATTTTTGACATTCAATCTCTCTAAGGACAACATTATAATTAAGATTTTAATTGGCATGAACTTCAATTTTTTAAATCAGGTAAAGCTTCATTTCATAAAATAGAATAAATATTGAGTGAACCAAACTGAAGAGGTTGTTTTGTCAACAGATAAAGGCTGGAAAAAAAAAGAAACAAAGAACAAAGAGCTAATTGATCAAAGTTACTTTCCTTGTGAAATGTGGAGACAGAAAAGAGGGACAGACAGAACAATGGACAAATAGCTAAGGTCACTTCAGGTTGTCATCTAAAGTCCAAGTTAGACCGGACTTCTTAATCATGCCAACTAAAACTGAGTCCCCTGGGAAAACTGTTCATCTCTCTCCCGATTCTGATGACAACTTCTTATCAATTTGACGGCATTCTTCAATAGCCTAGGTGACTCCATTTTTATTTTTTAACTATTAGACTCCAGAAAATGGCATAATAACAAACCCAAGTTAAGAGAGAGTTTGCTCAACAAAACAGAGTTGGATTTTTTTATTCTTTCTTCTCCATCTGTGGATAGAAAATATTAAGGAAAAAAATGTATTTGTACTGAAGATGTAAAGGTCTCTTTTAAAAAAAATCATCATTGCCAAATCAACATATTATAAAAATCAAATAATATTTACAAGGTATTTGACTATTTAACTGAGGTGGTTTAAGTACATGAATAATACATAAATTTATAGGTAAGCACTGTGCTATTGTATATAATAAGCACTGTGCTATTATATATAAGGGATGTGAACATTCACAGATTTTGGTATCCCTTGGGGGATACTGTCTTTGCAAATGGTGTTTCTGAAAACGGATTTATATTCATATTTATGTATATATATGCATATCTATCTATCTATCTATAAACATTTTCATCTCAACAATTATACTCCAAATATCCAATTCAGAAATGAGTAAAGATTCAAAATAAGTCTTCTGATTGAGATAAAGAAGTTTCCAACAAGCATATAAAAAGATACTCCACAGCATTACTCATTAGAGAAATTCAAATACACTTCATCTCCACTAATGCCTCCTAGAATGGCTACAATAATAAAAACACAGCAAAGTTGGCCTGGGGAGAGCAGTAGAAATACCAAGGGAAGTGGTACTCCTCATGTAGTTTAGATCCACAGGGCCAGAAGAGGATGGTATGGCGTGCAGAGGCCTTAGAAAATTACTGTAAAAAAAGACATAAAACTGACCCTTCCTCAACGGGCAGAACTGCACAGAACCTGGGGCTGCACTCGCCCCTCCTCCAACAGCAGTAAGTGGAGCCTGCTAGAGCCAAAGTCTAAGAGCATCTCATTTCTACTCAGCGCATCGGCAGGAGTAAATTACTCCATAAGTGTTCGTTTTATCTCTTATGTTGTATTATTTAGTCCCCAAACTTGCATGTTTGTCACAGGATGTTTTTGCTTTTGTTTGTACTTAGTTAGATTTTTAGGATTACTGTGTATGTTTCTACATTTAATCTATTGCAAAGCATTTTTTAAAAAAGTTACTATTATTGTTATATTATTATTATTATTATATTATTATTATTATTATTATTATCATCATCATTATTATTACTAGTGTGTACAGATTCCCAGTGAGCAAAAGAGAGCACCAGATTGCTGTTGCTGTTCTTAGAGGCAGATGTGAGTGGTCTGATATGGAAGTTGCGAACCAAACTCCAGACCTCTGAAGATCAGAAAATGCTCCTTATTGATGCTCTATCTCTCTAGTCCACAAGGACATTTTTAGTAGATGTTTTATCCTTAGTTTATGTATTCCTCCTCTTAGTCTTACATCTTCTCACATTTCTCTCATTCTTCTGCCTTCCTCTTTCCATCTTGAAGAAGATGGCAGAAGATAGAAAAATCTTCCACGGATTCATAGGATTAACCCAGTAAAAATGGCCATTCTACCAAAAAAATCTACATATTCAATGAAATCCCCTATCAAAATTCCAACACAATTCTTGCAGACGTTGAATGGATGATTCCCAGCTGGAGAGGCCCAGGTAGACAGACTCCATCCGGGGCTACCTTCGTAGGGGGGGGCGGGGGGGGGATCTGCTAGGCTCTTGCCGCCAGGCAGGCCCAGCTCCGCCCAAGATGGTACAACCGCTCTGGAAATCAGTCTGGCGGTTCCTCAGAAAATTGGGCATGACACTTCCAGAGGACCCTGGCATACCACTCCTGGGCATATACCCAGAGGATTCCCCTGCATACAATAAAGACACATGCTCCACTATGTTTATAGCAGCCTTGTTTATAATAGCCAGAAATTGGAAGGAGCCCAAATATCCCTCAAAGGAGGAATGGATACAGAAAATGTGGTATATTTATACAATGGAATACTACTCAGCAATTAAAAATAATGAATTCATGCAATTTGTAGGTAAATGATTAGACCTGGAAAATATCATCCTGAGCGAGTTAACCCAATCACAAAAGAATACACATGAAATGCAATCACTGATAAGTGGATATTAATGAGCCCAGAAGCCCTAAATACTCAAGGCACAATTAGCAAGTCAAGTGATTCCCAAGAAGAAGAAAGGACAGGACCCTGGGCCTGTAAAGATTGGATCCAGTTTTGTAGAGAAACCGTGGGGGAAGGGGGAATGATTGGGGAATAGTTGGGGGGGAGAGGAATTATGGGATGTATGGTAGGGGGGAACTGGGAAAGGGGAAAGCCTTTGGAATGTAAACATAGAATATAGAAAATAAAAATTAAAAAAAAGAAAAAAATTCAAATTTGTATGTTGAGAGACATGATAATTTGTAATTAATTACTAGATTTATGAAGTAAATTGTATGATTCATATGATAATTGATAGAGTAAATTGAAAGAAAATAAAATAGAAATAAAAAATTGCAAGAATACATTTGAAAAAAAAAAAAACTCAGGCGTGCTAAACAAGCCTGAACAATAAAAGAACTGCTAGAGGTATGACCACCCCTGATTTTAAGCTGTATTACAGAGTGATAGTAGTAAAAACCTCATGATACTGGCATTAAACCAAATTCATTGATCAATGAAATTGAACTGAAAACCCAGACATAAATTCATACACTTATGGACACCTGATTTTTGATAAAGAAGCCAAAAATACATATTGTAAAAAGACAGCATCTTCAAGAAATGATGTTGATCCAGCTGAATGTCTACAGGTGGGAGAATGCAAGGTAACCCATATTTATCACCCTGCACAAAACTCAAGCCTAAGTGGATCAAAGACATGAATAGAAAACCAAATATGCTGAACTTGATAGACAAGAAAGTGGGGAATAGCCTTGAGTGCATTGGCGTGGGAAGCAACTCTCTGAACAGAACACCAACAGCACAGGCCACTACGATCAACAGTTAATAAATGGAACCTTCTGAAACTGAATGGCTAAGATCAATAACATGAGTAATAGTGCATACTGGTAAAGATGTAGAACAAGAGAAATGTGGAGGAGGCTCCATTGCTGGTGGGAGTGCACACACTTGTACAGCCATTAGGACTGGAAGTCACTCTCTGAAATCCTACATCCGGGACCCACTGCTGAGGACAACATCCACACAGCTAATTTAATGTAGAAAGGTTGACCTGGTGTCTTCATGGTGTCTTCATCCCTATGGTCTAGTCTCTTTGATGCAAGAAGATACTCTGTAGGCTATAATAATTAAAACATTAAATACAAAGAAACAAACATTAAGAACAAAGAAAGCATGTTGAAAGTGACAAAGACAAAACACCAAGTCACATAGAAAGATAAGTCATCAGAATAGCAGCAGACTTGCCAGTAGAAAAGCCAGGAGGCTCTGAAACTGTTCCTAGTTCTAAAGATACAACTACCTATATTGACTACTATGTACAGCAGAACTATCAGTCATGATTGAATGAGAAACCAAAACTTTTCACAGTAAGAATAAACTAAAGAAATTTCTGACAACTAAGCAAGCCATCATTACAGATCCTCAAAGGAATTCTTCAGACTGAAAAGAAAAACAAATTCACCATGAAGGCTTAGGAAAGAAGAAACCACAGTAAAATAATAGTGTATCAAGAAAGGAAGGGGAGAAGGGAGCATGGCAAAACTAACACAACAACAGAAATCAATTCACATCTTCCAATAAAAACTATGAATATTAGTGTTCTTGGTTCTACCAAAGGACACAGATGAGGTGAACCAAAAAGCAGTAATCATCTAATTGTTGTCTCCAAGAAATGTATCTCACCATAAAAGACAGATAGTAACTTAGGGTAAAAAAAAAAGGAAATATGGGCCAGGCATGGTACCACATACCTTTAATACCAGTAGGAGGCAGAGGCAGGCAAATCTCTGTGAGTCTGAGGCCATCCTGGTCTACAAGGTGAGTTTCAAAGACAATCAGGAATATTATACAGAGAAACTCTGTCTCATGGGAAAAAAGGAAGGAAAGAAGGAAGGAAGACAGAATGAAAGAAAAGAGAGAGAGAGAGAGAGAGAGAGAGAGAGAGAGAGAGAGAAGAAGAAGAAGAAGAAGAAGAAGAAGAAGAAGAAGAAGAAAGATGGAATATTTATTCTAAGCAAATTGACCTAAGAAACAAGGAGGAATCACTCTTCTAATATCTTTTAAACAATCAAACTTCAAACCACATCTGGTCAGGAAGGATAGAGAAGGTTAACTTTCTACTGATCAATTCATTAAGAGAACATTAAGATTGTAAACACATATGCCAAGAACAGAGGTGCACTCAGTTTATAACACAAATATTACTAGATGTAAAATCACAGATTAATTCCAGAAAAATATTAGTGGGTGACATCAACATTCTGTGCTCACCAATTGGCTGTTCATCCCAACAAAAAAATAAACAAAAATATCATCACATTATGGACTAAATGGACTTAACAGACATCTATAGACCATCATATCCAAACACCATAGAAAATACATTCTTCTCAGGAGCCCATGTGACTTTCTATAAGGTAGATCATATATTAGAACACAAAGGAAGTCCCAATAAATATAGGAAAATTGGAATAACATAATGAATTGTGTGTGATCACAATGGAATAAGACTGAAATCAACAGAAAGAGAAACCTGGAGCATAGGCAAACTCAAACCAGCTCACTGCTACATGAGGAATGGGTCCTTGAAGAAATCAACCATGATTTTTTAAAGACTTCCTAGAATCAAATGAAGCCACCACAGACCAAAACCTTTGGAGCACAATGAAAGCGGTCCTATGAGGAAGGTTTATAATTGTGAGTGCCTATTTTAAGACCTCAGGGAAATCTCAGATAAATAGCTTGATAATTTACCTTGATGTTGTGGTGAAGGTGGGTATAAATCAAACCTAAAACCAGTAGATAGAAATCATTAAGATTAGAGTAGACTTCTGGGTAATGGTAAAAGGAGCAAAAGTTAGTGCAGTGGAAACCACAGCAGCAGAAACAAAACTGCAAAGATCAGTAAAACAGAGCTGGTTATCTGAAGAGAGAAGCAAAATGAACAAATCCTTAGCTGAAGCAACCAAAATAAGGAGAGTGAAGACTGAAATTAGTCTAATTAGGAATAAAAATGAAGCCATTACAACACTTAGCAATGAAGTTCAGAAAGCCATTAGGTTTTTGCCTTTAAAACCTATATCTACTAAATTAAAAAAGTCTAACAAAAATGGATATGAATTTCTAAATGCCTAGGACTTGCCAAAACTAAATCAAAATGAGATGCATACTTTAAACAGGTATGTAATGAGCAGTGAGCTTGAAGCAATATTAAGAAAATCTCTATACTACCATCAAAAACAGTTCAGGCCCAGAAGGATTCACTGATGGAGTTTACCAGATCTGCAAAAACTAACACCAATGTTTCTCAAAGTATTTTATAAAGTACTAAGGAACATTACCAAATTCAGTGAAGCTAGTATTATACTATACAAAATCTAATAAGGATGTAATATAATTTAAATACAAAATTAATCGCCTTCCTATATATCAATGAAAAAAATATATTGAGAAGAAAAATCAAGAAAACAATTTGCCCTTGACACAAGCTAGGGTGTCTGGGAAGAGAGAAGGTCAATTTAGGAGTTAATTGAGTGTAAGTCTGTGAGGGCATTTCCTTGATCAATGATTAATGAGGATGAATGTGAGGGAGCATAAAAGAACACTGCTGGAGATATCAGCATACTTGATTGATTTCAAGTTGCACTACAGAGCCACAGTAATGAATAAAAACAGGGTGTGCTTGCACAATGACAGACATATTGATCAATATTATGAAATGGAGAATCCAGACACAAAGATGTGCAATGTCAAACACTGGATTTGGTAAAGAGGTCACCAGCACATATCAGGGGAAAAGACAGTATTGTCAACAAATGGCGCTGGGAAAATTGGGAATCTGTGTGGGTAGCATTTGATCCTTATCTCTCACGCTGCACAAACATCAACTCTAAATGGGTCAAGAGGCTCAACATGAGGCCTGAAACTGTGACCATTACCGAAAAAAGTAGGAAGTAACTTTAAAATACAGGTAAGGCAAATCTGAATAGGACTCTATCACTTAGGAAATAAATCTAATAATGAAAAAACAGGACTTTAAAAAATTAAAAGACAGCGGGGGGGGGGGGGACCTGTCAATTCAGAGAAAATGAAGCTTCCAGAAAGTAAGAACATCTGCTAGCAAATGCTTTTCAACATGTTCCACATTGTTATCCATCTAAATCCATCTAAGAAATGCAAATTAAAATTGTTTTGAGATTCCATTCACTTTAACCAAAATGGTTAGAATCAAAAAAACAAGTGTCAATAAATGCTTGTAAGAATGTAAGAGTAAGCAAACCTTATTCATTGTTAGAATCATGAAAATTGCTCTGGCAGTATCTTAGAAAGCTAAAAATAGAAATACCATTTGACTTAGCTATATCACCCCAGGGCATATACTGAAAGCATACCATATTCTACTACAGAGGTACTCGTATATCCATGTTTACTGTGGCTCCATTCATAACAACTAGAAAATGGAATCAGTCTGGACACTCAATGGCAGATAATGAATAATGAACTATGCTATCCAGACACAATGGGATTTTATCAGTTTAAAGAAAAAATGTTATTATAAAATATGATGCAAGATCATCTTGCCTAGAAACAATAACTGTTTTTCTTGGTTGTCAGCCATAACTATATATTATATTTTTGAAAACAAAATGTGTTTCAGTGATAGGATACAGGGAAATCAAACTGGAATTGGCCTGGAAACTTCCTGCTAGCTACCTTTTGCAGTGTCAAAAAGTGCTCTGGGAGAGAATAGCTTTTAATGATATTAATAGTGGTGAATCCTGCATGCCATAGTTCTGACTTGCCAGGTTATATGCATTGGTGCAACTGTGACATGACTGTGGTGCGGCTAATCATTCACGTTTTGATTGTATTTCAGGTTTGCTCCACAGGAGGGAATTTTTGCCTGATAGTGTAATCCTGGCCAAAAGCCATAGTTTAAAAGTCATAGGTGGAGGAGGAGGTGGTGGTAGGGAATTTAACCACTGTTATTTTGCTAAATGGATATTTCAAACTGTCTTCTAAATCTTTCTGTTTATACCCATGGTGCTGATCTCACCCTTAGTTAGAAAAGTTTGTTGTTGTTGTTGTTGTTGTTGTTGTTGTTGTGAACAGCAACCAATGTGGAAATTCATAAAAGAAGGGCAATGGGCTGAGGATAGTGACTATCTGGTGCTCATCCTTAAACAGGTCAGCAATCTCAACCTCCCCCAGTGCCCAGGGAACATTGTCGAAGAGAAAACGGAAGGAAGGTATGACCTGGAGGATGAGAAGATGTGCTATGAAATGCTGTCTTCTGGGTATGACCTGACCACTGCACCCACTAACTCATAGCAACTTCGGTAATGTGTACAATATCAAAATGGTTAGCATTCCATCATGGACAGGGGAGAGGCTCATGAGGTCCTTCCCCTGGAAGAGGAGCTATTGACAGTTAATGGCTGTTGAGAGAAGGAAGTCACTTTTCTTCTGGGGTGTGTCTACTGGTTGCTCATACTGGGCAGATTGCCCCACACCCATGTGCATAGTGATTTCATTAGCTGGGTATTTTTTTAAAAAAAATGAAGGTAAGGATGGGACTGTGGATAGGCTGTGTTAGTGAGTCTTGGGGTGTTGGAGTGGGGAGTTGGTAGTGCATACAACCAACATACATTATTTAAAATGTTCTTCTATAAGATACATGTTTATGAGTTGTAGTATAATATGAAAATTTCATGTGAATGGGATTATATGAAACTAGATTCCTGAGCTCAGCATATTTCAAGGTTTACTAACATCAAATTATATATCAGAATATTTTCCCTCATTGTTCAATATTGTTTAATTGTATGACTGTATCAACTTTACTTTTCTCATTCATCAGTTGACAGGTCACATTTCTGTTTTAGTTTTTATTGAAACAGTGTCTCACTATGTAACCCTAGCTGGCCTGAAACTCACCAAATAGACCACTTGGCCTCAAACTCATGGGTAATCTTCCTGCTTCTGCTTACTAAATGCCTGCTAGGATTACAAATGTGTTCAACGCACTTGGCTCTGTCTGTCTGTCTGTCTGTCTGTCTGTCTGTCTGTCTGTCTTTCTGTCTGTCTGTCTGTCTATCTATTTATGACACAGGATCCCATGTAGTCTAGATTGCCATTAAATTTAATATATGGCACATGTTATCCTTGACTATCTTATCTTCTGCCTCTACTTCCCAAATGTTGTAGGCATCATAATATTGACACATGTGACAGGGTCAGAGCCCTGAAGATACCAAGAAAGGCTATAAATGAAGATGAGGTTTCAGTTTCAGTGGAGACCCCAGAAATTTCAAGATTCCGAGACTGTAGGTTGTGCTCCAAGAACAGGTATGGAATGGGGTTTGCCTGAGCTGTTAGACGATATAAGCATATTTCAGACGGTCAGGCTAGAGAGGTAGGAACACATTCCAAGCCCCTTGGAGCCCAAACACACTGAGCTATTTACACTATTGGATTTTGGATCTTGGTGGGTTTTTTGTTTTGTTTTTTGTTTTTGTTTGTTTTTTTAAATCTGATTGTAACTGTACCCTGGTGTTCTCCCTTTGAAATAAGTTTAAAAGTTGCTTTTGATTTTACAGGAGCCCATAGGTAAGAAACTTTAAATTCTTAAAGATAACTTGGACTTCAAGTTGTTGGTATTTTTGAAGCACTGGGATGCACCTTCTCTGAACAAACACAGACCTGGCAGTCCTCTACTGTATGTGTGTTGGGGGGGGGCTCATATCAGCTGGTGTATGCAGCCTGTTTGGTGGTCCAGTGTTTGAGAGATCCCAGGGGTCTAGATTAATTGAGACTGCTCGTCCTCCTACAGGGTCTCCCTTCTCAGCTTCTTTCAGCCTTCCCTAATTCAACAAAAGGGGTCAGCTGCTTCTGTCCATTGGTTGGGTGCAAATATCTGCATCTGATTCTTTCAGCTGCTTGTTGGGTCTTCCGGAGTGAGGTCATGCTTGGTCCCTTTTTCTGAGTGCTCCATAGCCTCAGTAATAGTGTCAGGCCTTGGGACCTCCCTTTGAGCTGGATCCCACTTTGGGCCTGTCACTGAACCTTCTTTTCCTCAGGTTCCTGTCCATTTCCATAAAGCAAAAATATAGGACTTATTTAAGACTTCTCTTTTCCTTCTGTTGTGACTTTTTCTGGGAGTAGGATATGAACAAATGCCTAGTCACCACAGATAACACACTGGGGAGAGAAAGAGAGAGAGAGAGAGAGAGAGAGAGAGAGAGAGAGAGAGAGAGAGAGAGAGAAGGGAAGGGAAGGGAAGGGAAGGGAAGGGAAGGGAAGGGAAGGGAAGGGAAGGGAAGGGAAGGGAAGGGACGGGAAGGGAAGGGAAGGGAAGGGAAGGGAAGGGAAGGGAAGGGAAGGGAAGGGAAGGGAAGGGAAGGGAAGGGAAGGGAAGGGAAGGGAAGGGAAGGGAAGGGAAGGGAAGGGAAGGGAAGGGAAGGGAAGGGAAGGGAAGGGAAGGGAAGGGAAGGGAAGGGAAATCCAAAACTTATCTTTGTGAATCAGTGAATTCATTGGTATTACTTACAGGAATATGGCTCTGAGGATAACCTATAAGGAGCGCGAGTAACTCAAAGGCAGAAAAGAATCTTGAGCGATACTCACAAAAGCTGCATCACTGACCTCCACACACCCCTTGCAGGCACCTCTTCCAACAAGTCTCATCTCCACAGAACTTGCCATTGACTTTACGACCCTGTGGAGGGCCTCGTGGCCCTCATAACTTTCTGAGAAGTAGATACTGTCAGCACAAAAGCACAGATCTTACCTCACAGAGGCTAAAAGCTAGTTTATTCTGAAGCCAAATAGGAATGTCCGTGGCTCAGACACACAAGTGTAGACTACTCCAAATTTCACGTTCCACCATAGAAGCAGTTTCATAAAGCTTTTATAGTTTTACAAAACAAAAAACAAAAGAGTCATAAATCAAGGTACTTTTCAAATATTTTGGTGGGAACAAAGCCCAACGAAGAGATCTCTGCTATAGGCCCCAGATGCTGAAAATGCTGTTAGTCCTTTGATTAGTTGAAAACTGGATTTTGTCAAATTAATACATTCAGAAGGTTTGTTATCTGTCTGTTAGTCACAGGGTGTTAGGTTTGACACAGCTGTGCAAAAGTAAGGCTATTTATTGGATAAAGACATCCCTACATAAATTGTAATTAGGTTCTGAAAAGGCAACATTCTAATCTCCACTGATGTTCACAGTTAAGAAGTCTCACAGACACCTTCTTTCCAGGAATTCTATTTCACAGCGCCCCCTGCTGACCATGCATCACATTGTGCATATAGGAAGGCACTTAATTATTACCCCAGGGCTAGGATTCTAATTTCTAGGATTCAATCTAGATGAGGTCAGGAAAGCAGTCTTCAGCAGAGAGAAATAGCTGGTAAAACCATTAAAAAAACAAAACATTTCCAGAATAAAATCAAATTATTAGCCAACATGGTCTGGATTAGACTTCTTTTGTGTCCTTTGCATTTGACATAACATTTACATTTCAAATATAAGATTATTACCTAAAATTAAAGTGAAAAAGTTAGGCTTGCTTCTACCTGTATTTACAGTTATTTTTATTCTATGAACCACCTTACTTACATCTGAGATATTTAAACAAATTCTTTTTTCTTCTCCTCCTCTTCTCTTTCCTTTTCTATTTCCTCCTCCTCTTTGACTTCTCTCTTCCTCCTCCTCCTCCTCCTCCTCCTCCTCCTCCTCCTCCTCCTCCTCCTCTCTTCCCTCCCTCCCCCACTCGGGGATTTTGTGTAGTTTGATATTATAATTTAACTTCATGTGGCATAGTTAGATGTATCTTTAGAAAAGACTGATCTTCAATATTTAAATTATCATCCATTCTATGTGAATACTGATTTGCTCTATTTTATTGCTCTATTAATATGGATAGAAACAAGAAGTCAGTCCATGCTAGAACCCAGAATTTTGTCATCCTTACAGGTATAATCAAACATTACTTTTTATTTTAACAGAAATGCAATGAAATATTGTTTGATTTTTTTCAAAATCCTAGTTTGTTACACTACAGGACATCTTAAACAACAATTTAATCAAGAAACCCAGTACTTATGGTATAAAATATCATAAATATTGTTGATTTTAAAGATTGATATCTTTTGTATAATTTGATAAAAAGAATTAACGTCTCTGTTCATAAACGGGCTTGCTCTGGTGCAGCCACCTCTCTTGGCAGGGAGCCCTATGGGTCCTGGGCCCCGAAGAAGTCTTTATTTCGCCACTGGGAAGGGCAGCATTACTCAAGTCAAAATTTAGTCACTTCAAGAAGAGAGAAAAACAGAGGCAGAGGAGCTTGGCCCACCTGGGGGCTCAACTCTTCCCGAGTTTTGGCCCCAAGATATTAGGTTTCTAGACTTAACAGACTTTATGAATGGGTATGTGTTGGAGGTGTGAGCCAGAGGCTCCAAACACTAAGGTCCTCCATCATGCAATCACAGAAATATGAGGATAAATTTGAGCAGAAAGTATAGATCAAATGACCTCTGTATCACTTAAAATGACAGAGACTTACTAACTACCTGAACATCAAGCCTGTTAGCCTGTATGGTGATCCCCATGGCCTTCTTGGGGGTCAGAGATTATCAGTCTGGCCTCCACACTGGACAGTGTTAAGTCTTCCAACCACCACACAGGGCGACATAAGCAGTCTTTGGCCACCAGACCCAGAAGATCTGAGATTTTTTTTTTTTTAACATGGAGGAGGAACTTGGTGAACTGGCCTACCCTGGCAAGGCAGAATAGGACAGTCAAGGTAACTGTCTCCAAAGATTTTTCAGAGCCCTGGTGGTGGGAGAGGCATGAAGTACTTCTTTGCCCTGGGGTCAGTGTTGCCACGCTTGAAGCAAATCCAAGGGGAGATTTGATAGAGATAGCCACAGTACTGCCAGAAGCTGCTATTTTTTGGCAATTAGGGTTAAACTTTTCTTTTAACACCTTAAATGCCACATGCAGTAGATCTCTTTGAGGGGTTTGAGGGCCATCATCTAATTTACTAAGTATACCTGGTTTTAAACACACTTTACTTGCTTTTAGTTACTCGCTTCACGCTTAACCTTGAAAGTATTCACAGAAGACTAAAGCTTGTCTCTTTGAGTGATTTGCATCTGTACTTAGCATGACCATACACACAGCTCTGAACACATTAAAGAATTTGATCATTTATAAACTGATCATATAACTTGTATGTCTTAAGTATATTTAACAGTTTGCAAGTTAGTACTTTTTATAAGATTATGATTTAACAATTTTATTCCTGTAAAGTTTGAGCCTTAAATATTTTGAGTTGAAGATCTGTCACTCCTGGCATTCAGGAAAAACAAAACAACAATACAAACAAACAAACAAAAACAAATCTATGATTGTCCAATACCCAAGAAAACTGTTTTAACTAACACCAGACCTCTCATCCTGCATGACATGCTTTCTGTTTTGGTCTTACTTCAACCTGTAAGGTATCTGTTCTGGCCTTGGTCTCTCAGATCTTATAGCAACAAAATAAAAGTTTAAACCATAAATGTAGTCCATAGAGAGACTGGGAACTATATTTTCCTGACCCTATGAATATCATAATTTCAATAGAAAAATTTTTGGTATCAAAACAAAACTTTAAAAGATAAGTGCAGTCCACAGAGAGACTGAGAACTTATTTTTCCTAATTTCTTCCATAGTGTTCCTATACAGAATACCACTGTTTCTTGTCTGACTCAGTTTATCCAAATCATTAAAGCTTAACAAAGTTAGTAAATACAAAGAGGATAGACATCCTCCTTCATGTCAGTTTTTGCTGGCTTGAGTGAACCTTAAGAATTCATGAACTGTATTTATCAAACACATGGTGTTCCTTATCTAACATTTTTAGAGCCTGGTGTTGAACGCACTTAGCAAAGGCATACATAGTTAGACATACAAGACTGTCATTTCTGAACATATGTTGCTGCCTTTTGGCATTTGATGAGCTGGAGTTTTCTTTGGACCTCACCATTTTTAACATCCAAATGATGCTGTGTAGTGAGAAAAAAATTAATAGATACACCAACAAAACTTTCATTTAGACATGAAAATTAGGCATATGTAAGATGGGAATTTGCGATAAGCAAACAATCATAACAGATAAGATGATTATGAAAAGACACAATATCTTAGTCAAGACCTCCACACTGTCATCCTAGCCCCTCTCACCTCCTCCCCTATCCTAAACTCCCAGGTTTATTCTAGCTCACAGGCTTCCTGCCTCTCAGTTATTCATTCATCCTTGGGATAACAGGATACTATCTCCTTGGGATACTATCTCCACTTGTAGGGGGCACTTCTGATGCTAAGGTCCTTATACCCAGTTGGTTCTTGATCTGTCAGTAAAGAAAGCCATGGGCCAGTTGCTGGGTAGAAGAGACAAGCAGGACTTCCGGATCCCTGAAGGCAGGCAGAAGGACACAAAGAAGGAGAACAGAGTTTGTAAACTCCTAAAATGGTAAATGTCTACTAAGGCTAACAAAAACATATTTAGAGTTGTATGTGTGGAGGTCTTGAAATGTAAAATAGATGCTTGTGATTAGGGACTGTAGGAGCCTGGTGCCATATGTCCCTTCTTCCAGAGTCAAGGAAGTTGTTTCCTTTGGCAGACAAAAAACATTTCACCAGTTAACAAGGAATGCTAGCTTTAACCAAACTGGCATTATTTAATATGTTAAGAATATATCAAGTGCTTTGATCCTCTACATTCAATCCTCCAGTCTCTACCCAGCTCTTCAGTAAAACACTCATGACAGCCTCCCCTCATTCTCTGCTTCCATACTCTGTGACTCCTATAGATCTTCCCCTTCTAACCTTCCTTACCTCACTCTTGTTTTGCCGAAGACCTCAGCCTCAGCAGGCACCCTCTGCTACCCAAAGGGCCACTTCTCCCAGGGCAACAAGTAGGCTGAGGCCAGACCCACATCTCTTCTATCATTCCTGATATCTTCTATCATATCCAGTCCTCCCTGTCTCATCCCCAGATCTGAGGCAGGAAACCTGCCAGTCTCCCTTTCCTTTCTGACTCCATCCCCAATAGATCACAAAGATCTTCTCCCTAACCTTTCTTCCTCCAACTCAGCCCATATCATAGATTATAATACTAGCAAGCCTTACCCGGGGACAAATCAGTTGAGCAGGCCAGAAAAAACAGGCAACACATCATCCTACTCTCCAAAAATCCAGGAAGGAAACAAAAAGCAAGGAACAAAACTCTCAGTGAACAGACAGACCCAGAAATCAGTACCTAGAATTATTGACATTCCAAACCCTGATGCCTAGGTGCCAGTGGGAGAACACAAACAGTAACAGCCAGAGCTATCATACTCAGAAGGGCCTGAATATTCCAAAACATTAGAAAAAGACCTTCAAACTAACAATATGAAGATGATAGAAATTCTTAAAAAGGAAATGAATAAATACCTTAAAGAAATCTAGGAAAATAAAGAAAAACAGTATAAGAAAATAAATAAAACTGCTTAAGACCTGAATTTTTGAAATAGAATCAGTAAAGAAATCCCAAACTGAGAAAGTTCTGGAAATAAAAAAGTTAGGAAATTAAACAAGAACTATAATAGAGGCAGGTTTCACCAACAAAAGACAAGAAGATAGGTAAGAAAGAATCTCAGGTGTGAAAGATATAATAGAAGAAATGGATACATTGGTCAACAAAAACCTTAAATCAGAAAACTTATGCTATAAAACATTCAGAAAATCTGGGATACTTTGAAAAGACCATACCTAAGAATAATAGGTATAGAAGAAGAAGAAACTCAGCTCAAAGGACCAGAAAAATGTTTTCAACAAAACTATAGAAAAAAAATTCCCAACCTTAAGGAGGAGATGCCTATAAAGGTAGAAGAAACATACTAAACATCAATTAGATTGAACCAGAAAAGAAAGTCCCCTTACCACTTAATAATCAAACACTAAACACACAGAACATAGAAATAATATTAAAAGCTATGATAAAAAGGATAGGTAACACATAAAATTGCATCCAACTTCTCAATGGAGACTCTAAAATCATAAAGGGCCTGGACAGATGTTAGATCTGCAGAATCTAAGAGACCACAGATGCCAGCCTAGACTTTCATACATAGAAAAACTTTAAATAACCATTGATAGAAAAAATAAGATATTTCGTGATAATACCACATTTAAATGGCATCTAGCTACAAATACAGCCATACATAAAGTTCTAGAAGGAAAACTCCAACTTAAAGTGGTTAAAGTAACCACTTTAACACAGACATTAACTCATGCTGAAGGGTTAGAAAAAGATATACGAAGCAAGTGTACCTAGGAAACAAGCTGGCGTAACCATTTTAATATCTAACAAAATAGACTTCCATCCAAAACTAATCAGAAGGGACAGTGAAGGGTGCTACATGCTCACCAAAGGAAACATGCACCAATAAGATATTGCAATCTTTAATATTTATGCCCCAAACACAAAGACTAATTATACTCTACTTTCACCCATAGACAGGTCATCTAGACAAAAACTAAACAGAGAAATTTTAGACCTAAGTGACAGTATAAAACCAATGGTCCTAGCAGTTATTTATAGAACATTTCATTGAAACACAAAAGAATATACCTTCTTTTCTGTACCTCATGAAACTTTCTTCAAAACTGGTCACATACTTGGACACAAAGAAAGTCTCAGTTGATACAAGAAAACTGAAAGACTCTCTGTATTCTATCAGAAGTTCAAGGTCATCCTCAGTTGCATAGGGAGTCAGAGACTAGACAGACCTATGTGAGACCCTTTCTCACTCTCTTCCCCTTAAAAACCTTAAGCCCTGCCCCTCCAAACCCAACCCACACCAAAGAAAGACAACAATGCAGAGAGTTATTGAATTTGGAGTAAAGCTGAATATTGGCCATAGAAATGACAAAAACCTATAAACTCATAGAAACCGAACAGCTCTTTACTTAATGACTACTGGGTCAACACAGAAATAAATTAAAGTTCTTTAAACTCTCTAAAGTTAAGTGAAAATAGACAAACAAACAGCATATCCAAGCTTATGCGATATAAGGAAAGTGGTTCTAAGAGGCAAGTTCAGAGGTCTAAGTGCCTACATTGAAAAAAGAAAAAAAGGCGGGGGAGGAGAGAGGCTCCATGCTATCAATTTAATTGCACACTTGAAGACTCTAGGGAAAAAAGTAGAAATCACACCTGAGAGGAATAGGTGGGAAAAAAATCCAACTGAGTGCTGAAATTAATAAAATGGAAACAAAGAGAACGATACAAAGAATCAATGAAACAAAGGATTAGTTTTTTGAGAATATCAATAGGACAGACAAATCCTTATCCAAATTAACTAAAAGGCAAAGAAAGAATATCCAAATTAACAAGATCAGAAGTAAAAGTGGGACATATCAAGAGACACCAAGGAATGCCAAAAAATCATTAGGACTTACTTCGAAAACCTGTACTCCACAAAATTGAAAAATCTAAAAGAATTGGATAATTTTCTCAGTTGATACTACCTACCAAAATTAAATCAAAATCAGAAAAAGAATTAAAATACACTTATAGCCCCTAGTGAAATAGAAGCACTCATTAACAGTCTTCCAACCAAAAAAAAAAAAAAAAAATCAAACCCAACAACCTCAAAACATCATCAACAACAAAACCACCCAGGGATATATATATGGTCTTAACACAGAAGTCTACCAGACTTTCAAAGAAGAGTTAACCCCAATATGCTTCAATTTGTTCCACAAACTAGAAACAGAAGAAACATTGTCTAATTCATTTTATGAGTCCACAGTTACCCTGACACCCTTAAACACATAGATACAAAAAGTACTCAGTAAAATACCTTCAAACTGAAACATGAACACAAAAAAGTAATCCACATGATCAAGCAGACTTCTTCCTAGAGATGTAGTGGTTGTTCAGTACATGAAAATCAATAAATGTAATCCACCATATAAAGAAAGAGAAAAGTTACATGATCATCTCATTAGATGAACAAAAGGCCTTTGACAAAACCCAACATGCTTTCAGGATAAAAGTGCTAGAGATATTAGGGCTACTAGGAACATACCTCAATATAATAAAAGCAGTTTGCAGCTAGCTTATACTGAATGTCATAGTAAATGGAGAAAAACTCAAAACAATTCTGCTAAAATCAGGAACAAGGCAAGGCTGTATACTTTCTTCATATCTATTCAATATAGCATTTGAAGTCTTAGCTAGAACAATAAGACAGCTAAAGAGATGAAAGGTATACAATTTGGAAAGAGGTCAAAATATTGCTATTTGCAGATGATACATAAGTGACCCTAAAAATTCTGCCAGAGAATTCCTACAACTGATGAGCAATTTCAACAAAGTAGATGGAAACAAAATTAACTCACAAAAACATCAGTGATCCCCTTATAAACAAATGACAAACAGACTGAGAAAGAAATCCAGGAAACAGTATCACAATAGTCTCAAATAATATGAAGTATCTTTGGGTAAGTCTAACCAAACAAATGAAAACTTGTATGACAGAACTTCAAGTCTCTGAAGAAAGAAAGGGAAGAAGGCATCAGACAATGGAAAGTTCTTTCATGTTCATGGATCAGTAGAATTGACATAGTAAAAATGGCCATCCTACCAAAGTCAATATAAGAGTCAATACATTCCCTATTAACATTCCAGCACAATTCTTCTAAGACCTTGAAAGGACAATTTTCTACTTGAGAACACACACAAAAAATGGTGCTACCTAAAATAATCCTACACAATTAAAGAACTGCTGGAGGTCTCAAGTTATACTACAAAGCAAGAAAAGTAGTATAATGTCATAAAAGCAGGCATGTTGATTAATGGAATAGAATTGAACACCCAGAAATAAATCCACACACCTATAGACATGTGATTTTTGAGAAAGAAGCTAGAAATACACACTAGAAAATAGAATCTTAAAAAAAATGGTGCTGGTCAAACTAGATGACTGCCTGTTAACGAATACTACGAGGAATTTCTTTTCTGCTCTTGTTGTCTATTAGGAATTCTGTGTAGTTTTGTATTTTTTTTAACCCGGAGAGGTCAGGCATAGAGGAAGGGACGAGGAGGACACATGGATTTTTTTCTGGGCTGGGGAAATGGAATGGATTTTATTGGTAGAGGAGTGGAAGGCATGAGAATGGGAGGCTCTGGTGGGAAGGAAGCGAGGAAATGGAATTTAGAGAGGAAACGAGGGGAGGGGCAGCTAGCACTGCAGCCCATTTGAAGGATATGGAAGCCTAATGTAGTGGAAACTTTCTAAAACATATGAAGGTGATCTTAATGAAGTCTCTAAAGGATGAGGGAGATGGAACCCCCTACTGGCCAGCTTTCAGTATGGGACTAAGTTTTATCCAATTGGGTTATTGGCTGAAAGTGTCCCTATGAAATCCCCAGATAATCCAGGCTGTTGCCAAGAAAATGGGTTGCCCTCAACAAACTGACAGCAAGTCTTCATTGCTGAAGTCGACACTCACACAGTGCATTAACTGTGGAGAGGTAGCGCTAGCGCCTACATAGAACCTTTACCCCCGGCTTCTAATGTCTACGACGTGCAAAGGGACTCTGCAGGCTGCTAAAAGAGTAAAGTAAACCACTCCAACCACAGAATCCTTGATCTACAATCTGTCCTGCCTGCAAAATATGCTAGGGCAATGGCGGCACAAACCACGCGGGAGTATGATTTGAATTAAGTCCGACGCCATGAGACGGAACCCATGCCTGAAACTGCTTAGGTGAACAAGAACCACAATTTGGATAGCCCAGAGGCCTAGGACAAAACCAAATACTACTGGGCTAAAAAAAAAAAAAACGTAATAAAATGACTCAATAATATTCTGCTAGACTCATATGTCCAATCCTTATTCAGCCACCATTAGCGAGGCTTCATCCTGCAGGAGATGGGAACAAATACAGCGACCCACAGCCATTTCAGAGGTGTATTTGCTTTCAGAGAGAGAGGGAGAGAGAGAGAGAGAGAGAGAGAGAGAGAGAGAGAGAGAGAGAGAGAGAGAGGGAGGGAGGGAGGGAGGGAGGGAGGGAGGGGGGGAGGGAGGGAGGAGAGAGAGAGAGAGAGAGAGAGAGAGAGAGAGAGAGAGAGATCTACCTTTGAACAAACAGCTCTAAAGTAGATGTCTCCATCAAATTCTTTCCTTCAGAGCTCGACAAGCCCTGCGAATGAGGGCTCTCCAGGGCTCGTCCATTTCTCTGTTGGCTTGTACAACTTTGATGTGAAGATTTTCATTTCTCTGCAGCTGGACCCTGCCCTCACTCTGCCTTGGCTTCGGCTGGACAACGGCTTCTCCCTTGCAGTATAGTTGGGGTTCGTTATTAATCACATCCTTCCGGGCTTTCCAGCTTTGGCTTTCTAGGCCTCTTTGAAACTTTTAAAAAAGTTCTTTAACCCCCTGTACACGCTCCATAATCTATTTATTATACATATAGATTTACTACGTGATGCTTAATGTGTGATCTGAAAATTAATTATCAAGACTGGAATAAAAGAACCTCAGTTAAATTGCCAAGGAAAGCAGACTCCCTGGGAACTGGCTGCCACTGAAATTGCTACAACTTGTGAATATTGTCACTTAATAAATAGTTCACAGACCTAGCAATTTGCCCAGAGCAGCAGGACTCACAAGTGACTTTCTTATGATGGAGATTCTTTCTTCTTCTCTGTCTTCTCAGATACTCAGTTGAAATTTAAGCCAGGTTTTAAAATGACCGGAGAGAAGGAAGCCCGTGGAAAAGCTGTTAAAGGCAAGGGACAAGCAGGCACTTACTCGAAAGAACTATGATGTAAGGGACTGGGCAGTGCCCTTGGGAGGAGTTAGAGAAGCTAGGTCACTTGCATTTGGGAATCCATCTGACACACCAGAGCGCGGGTGGCTGGGCACAGCAGGGATGTACTTCAGCTGGGCTCCAGGAAGCCCGCAGCCTCAGCGCCTGAAGGCAGGAACCCGCGATGTACTCTTGAAGGCTGCCAGCGGGGAACGCCACTCACTGCTCCTGTTCAGCAACCACAGGGTGTATTCCTGCGGGGACAACAACTGGGGCCAGCTGGGCCAGAGGAGAGAGCAGAGTACCGAACAGCCAGGTGACTATCAACCTCCTGAGCAGGTGCTCAGGACACGATGTGGGAGCCTCGGGTAGCGGGACCAGGGGACCAGGGAAGGGGCCCAGGGATACCGGGTAGCTGGACCAGGGATACCGGTTGGCTGGAGTGGGGATATCTAGAAGGCGGATCCGGTTTTAAGCACGTTAAGTCAGCTGGCCAACTGTTTCGATTCTCAGAGCTCTAGAGTTTGTATTTGTTTCAGTTTCCAATTCCTCTTCATTGAGAAACTGAAAGCAAAAAAAAAAAAAAAAAAAAAAAAAAGCAGATCCTCTGAATAGAAAAAAGTCCCTCCTCCTTACCAAGCTAAGCCTGAGAGAACTTTCTGGGGAAAGTCTGTCTTCCAAACCAAGTAGTTTCCAAGCCTCTAACTAGCTTTACAATATCTTGGGGCATCTTTGCTCCTAAGGTGGTTTTTTTTTTTTTTTTTTTTAAAGTATAATAACATTTTGGGGCATCAAGGCTCATGTAGGAACTTACTAAAGAAGCCACTTGTAGGGTCTGGAGAGATGGCTCAGTAGTTAAGGGTTCAGTTCCTGGCACTTATGGGGCAGTTTACAACCACCTGTAATTCCAGCTCCAGAGAGCCCGATACCTCTATGGGTACCAACACACACAATCTATGCTCACAGTGATGCGCGCACATGCACACACACACACACACACACACACACACACATAAAAATAAAATATTTTTCAAAAAAAGCCACTTGTAATCACACACAAAAGCAGCTTTAAGACCATTGCAGCTCCCCCTTGTTTTATTTTATGCTTATGTACTTAACCCTTATAGGAATCTGTCATTATAAATTATTATAATTGTATCTACACAACAAGTTGTGTTTTTAACCAAAACATTAATCCACTGGGGGATTTTATGTATGATATTGATTCACTTGTAAGTATGTATCTAACTAAAGTTCTAGTTTGTTTTTCTGGTTTTGTTGTTTGGGTTTTTTGCCACTTTATATGCGAATCAAGCACTCTACCACTGGACTATTCTATATTCCCATTGACTATATTTGATTATGTGCCTAGAATAATTTGAAGAACTGGGTAGAAAATGAAAGCTATTCCTCTGTCCCTTTTGATTCGGTTTCTGAAAGCTGTAAATTTAACTTGAAAAAATGAATAGGCAAAAACCAGCATTGGATTTTATTCGTCTATTACCTAGAGACTAACTTGTGTGTATATAGGAATGAACAGAAAGTAAATGAGAAGAAACGCTTAGATCCAGGCGCTTGTGTGCTGTATTTAACAAGAGAAAGGAGGTTGGATAATAAATTGCGGGAACCATCTAAGAAATAGTGATAAAGCCCTTGCCAGCCGTGAGTAGGCGCCTTTCAGTTTCATTTCCCTAGGCTGAGAACATCATTTGAGCTGGGTTCCAGTTTGCTCATATAGGAACTCAAGGTGCTCAAACCATGCCGGCCACATTGTGTCCAGGTAGTCCATACAACACAGCTGCCTTTTCACACATGTATAAAGATAATTGGGTTTGTCTCTTCATGATATAAAGTCTAAAGTAAAGAGGCAACGAATCGGGGTAACTCCTCCTCCCTTTTCTTCTAAGGCAATCACTGTCTTCTAGACGTTTATACTCTTATGTTTTGTTTTTTGTTTTTAAATTTGTTTCTGTTTCCAAAGAACCAATTAAGGCACTGGATTCTCTGCGGGTTGTCCTGGTGAGCTGTGGGAAGGAGCACTCAGTGGCTGTCTGCCACAGAGGAAGGGTCTTCACATGGGGAGCTGGTTCTGAAGGGCAGCTGGGCATTGGAGAATTTAAGGAAATAAGTTTTATGCCTACGTAAGTATTTCGATTCACTATTTTCTAATGTTTTTAAGTGTTAGGTATTCAAATGTCAGGGCGCAAAGATTACTAGTGTCAATGGTTAAAATGTGGTGAGAAAAGTGGTCAGGAAATGACGTGTAGAATTAGTTGATTAAGGAGAGGGCCACGAAGGAGAGAGTAAGGATGAAATGATATGCAAGATTCTTAAGTCCTGATATTACTTGTTGTCATAAAAGTTTGGGAACCCACTTGGACTTCTACAGTTAATAATGAATAAATAAATAAATAAATAAATGAATAAATAAATACATAAATAAATACACAAATATTTAAAATACAAACCATCAAGATACTAAGGATTGAGAAAGAAATCTTACTTGATTATCTTGTATCTGACTAAAGCAGAGCCTCTCACATTAACTTACTATATATTTCCCAAACACTCAACCTCCTATGTGGGAGACTATCCACTATCATCACGATGGAAAAGGCTAATGGAACATGCCGTACTCTTCCACCGAAGCTCTAAAATATGTAGATACCTTTGCTGAGACACAGACAGGAGAATCAGAAGTTCAAGGACATCCTCAGTTGCATAGAGTCAGAGACCAGACCTATGTGAGACCCTCTCATACCCTTCTCCCCTTAAAAACTCTAAGTCCTACAGTCACAAACAAACAAACAACACGATCCACACCAAAGAAAGACAACAGATGCTATGCTATTTGGGCTGTGTGCTGTGTGCAGAAGTGAAGATAATAGATTAAGGAGTGCACAGCAGGGAATTGTGGTCCTAGTCAGGCAGATGCCTTGTCATTTAGTGATGCAATGGTTAGATGAATGATGTTCCTGCTGTTTCCGAACACTACAGCCCCTGAGATTACAGCCATGGGAGTGGCATTAGCAGGGTCAGTGTGGGAAAGAAGACTCTGGCCCTTTGCAAAGATCTGGGAGGTGCAGAACAAGTGGGAAAACCCAATGCTACTGTCTTCACAGAGGAACAGAGGTGGTCCGCAGTTCTTGGAAGCTGGGAGTGAAACCCTTCCCCTAACCAGCAAAAATCATAAAAAAACAGGAAACAAACAACTTGACACTTTGGGATAGTGGCATTCCAGTAGCACAGAATAAATTGTTCCCTGAGATCTGATGTCTTATCTAAAATACCTTTAAATGTCTGTAATTTCTTGGATAACTCATCCTAATGAAGGTTCAGCAGATTTTTGTGACTTTTTTTTTATTATAGGAAAATAAAAGCTCTGGCTGGCATAAAAATAATTCAAGTTTCCTGTGGACATTACCACTCTTTGGCATTATCAGAAGGTAAAGAATACTTTGGGGACCTCTGTCATTAGGAAATATTTTAAAATAATGTTGTGAAGATTTTGATTAGGACTGCCCTGAGTCTGTTAATTGCTTTTGGTAGGATGGTCATTTTCACAATATTACTTCTGTTCATGAGTGTGGAAGGATTTTTCATTTTCTAATGTTTCCAACTCTCTTCATTCAGAGATTTCAAGTTTTCATTGTAGAGGTCTTTATCACCTCCTGTGTAGCTTTGTTCCTAGATATTTATTTGCTTAGAGGCTATTGTGAGTGGGTGTGGGCCCATCACTTCTTTTTCAGATTGTTTATTGATTGATGGCCTTTAGAAAGGCTACTGATTTTCACAAGTTGACTTTTGTATAATGTCATTTTGCTGAGATTATTGGTTCTTTCTAGTTTTCTGATAGAATATTTGGAGTCAGTTATGCCTAATATGTAATCTGGAAATAAGGTTGATTTTACTTTTTTTATTTTTTATTTTTGACTTTTAAATCTCGTCGGTTGCTTTCTGCTCCAGATAGTGCTTGGAGCACTATACTTACTGAAAAAGAAAGGACAATAGACAGTGTCTCCACCTTCCTGGTTTTAATGGGAGTGATTCAAGTTTTTCTCCATTTAGGATAATGTTTCTCATAAACTAATTTTTATTTTAAAAATTAATTTTATTAATTATTAATTTGAGTTATGTTCCCTCTAGTCCTACTTTCTCTAGGAATTTTATTCTGAAAGTACATTGGATTTTCTCAAAGGCATTTGCATTTATTGTGATATTCATCATATCTTTAAGTCTATTTATATTAGCTGGAGCCTTTTTATTGTTTTTTCAATCTCATTTGTTGTGAATCTGTTTAGGGTGTTAATTTCTTCTTGGCTCAACTTTGGTGGTTTGGATAAATCTAAAAATTTGTACAGTTCTTTTAGATTTTCCACCTTAATAGAGTACAAGTTTCCTTTTAATATTCTCAATATCTTTGGCATGTATTGTAATATTTCAATATTAATTTCTGATTCTGTTAATTTTGGCATGTCTTTCTTTCTTTTGATTAGTTGGGCTAAGGGTCTGTCAATTTTGTTTATTTCACAAAGAACCAGCACTTAAATTAGTTAATAGTACCGTTCCTTTTGCTCAGGATTGTTGTGGCTTTCGAAGCTCTTCTGCAGTTTCATAAGGAATTTTAGAATTTTTTTTTTGTTTCTGTGAAGAATGCTGTGGAGATTTTGTTTGGAATTTTGTTGAATCTGCAAGTGACTTTTGATAAAACATTTCTTTTCACAATATTAATTCTGTCCATCCATGTCCCCCATGAAAGGGCTATCTATTGTCTTGTGTCTTCCTCAGTCTTTTTCTTCAGGGATTTAAAGTTTTCATCATTGATGTCTTTCACTGCCTTCGTTAGGCTTATTCCTAGACCTTTCATTTTCATTGAGACAGTAGTGAGTGGGAGTGTGTTAATGATCTTTCTCAGCAAATGTGTTGTTGTTATATAGGAAGGCTGCTGAGTTTTCTAAGTTGATCATCTATCCCACCACTTTGCTGAAATTGTTGATCATTTCTAAAAGCTTTTTGGTACAAATTTTGTGATCTTGTATTTATAATATCCTATCATCTGCAAATAAAATAATTCAACTTCTTTTCCTATTTGTGTCTCTTTCAGTTTTGTTCTTGTCTCTAGCTAGTATGAGAGTACTAAGACCTATATTGAAAAAGAGTGGGGATTGTGGGCAGCCCTGTCTCCTTCCTGGTTTTAATATGATTGCTTTAAGCTTTTCTCTATTTAGGATAATGTTATCCATGGATTTGTCATATTCTGTCTTTATTATGTTGAGGTATGTACCCTCCTATTTCTAGAACTTTTAATGAGGGAGCATATTGGATTTTGTCAAAGGCTTTTTCTGTATCTATGACGTGATTTTTTCCCCATAAGCCTATTTTATTATTTATTGAGTTATATATTTTGATACATCCTGTATCTAGAATAGAGTCAGTTTTGATGATCTTTTGACTGCATAGTTTGAAAGCATTTTATTGAGCATTTTGAATTTATGTTCATAAGGGATATTTGTCTGTAGTTTAGGTTTATTTGTTGTGCCCCTTTTGTTGGTATAGTGTGGTATTAGCTTCATAAAAGAGTTTGAAAGTGTTTTTTCTGTTTCTTCCTTTTTGAATGATTTAAGAAGGATTGGTTGTACATTTTCTCTGAAAGCCTGGTAGAATTTTGCTATGCATTCTTCTGGATCTGGTATTGTTTTAGTTGGTAAGGTTTTTATTACAATTTCTATTTCCTTATCTCTTATAGGTTTATTTAGGTTGTTGATGACTTCATGAATTAACTTTGGTGGTTTGGATGAATCAAAAAATTTATCCACTTCTTTTAGGTTTTCTAACTTAGTAGAGTACATGTTTTTCAAGTGTTCCCTTATACTATTCTGAATTTCTATGGTATATGTTTGTAATGTTTCTATGTTCTTTTCTGATTCTGTTCATTTGGAATACGTCTTTCTTTTTTCTTTTGATTTGTTGGGTAAATGCTATGTCTAGCTTATTTATCTTCTCAGAGAACCAGTCTTAAGAACCCTGTATTGTTTTGTTTGTTTCTGTTCATTGATTTCTGTATTGATATTTATTATAGCTTGCCATCTACAAGATTTGAGATTGGTTTGTTCTTGTTTTTTCCAAATCCTTCAGTTACATTATGAAGTCATTTATTTGTAATCTTTCTAGATTTTAATGTAGGATCTTAGAGCTATACATTTTCCTCTAAGCCTAACATTTATTGTGTACCAGAGGGTTGTGTACTGTGGTTTTATTCTAATTTTTTAATTTTATTTTCAAAAATTAAAAAAATATTTTCTTAGTTTATTCTGACAATTCATCACCAACTAATGAATTATTTAATCTCAATGAGTTTGTATATTGATAGAGATTTGTTTGCTGACAATTTTGTTTTGTTTTATTATGATCAGGTAGGATTCTAAGATATTTGGATTTTTTAAAAATTTGTTCAGGATATTTTTGTGTCCCAGTGTGTAGTGTATTTTAGAGGAATTTGCATGGTCTGCTCAGTGGAATGTATATTCTTTGGTGTTTCAGTGAAAGTTCTGAAGATATCTGTTAGGTTCTCCAGATGACCAATCTGTTGGAGAAAGTATGGTATCAACATTGCCTGATATTGTTAAGTTGGTGTTAATATGTCTTTAATTCTACCCCTGTAGTTGCTATGAAGTTGTGCATACTAGAGTTTAATTTACAATCCTCTTTTTTCCCCTTCTATAGTCACTTTGCTATGCATATTCCTTGCATGTCTGATTTTGTAGACACAAACTCTTTTAGCATGTCTGTACATAAAATGTTTTACTTTCTGCTTCATATATGGCTGATATTTTCACTGGGTGTAGACATATAGCTTTAGACTTATGGTGTTTTAGGAGTTAGATGCATTGCTCCAAGCTCTTCTGGCTTTCAAAGTTTCTATTGAAAAACCAGTAGTTATTATGAAGGGTTGTCCAGTATGTCTTTTTTCTTCCTTTCACAACTTGCAATACGCCTTCTTTCTTTACATTTTAATGCTTTAACTATTGTATGCCTTAACTAATTTTTTTCTGATCTTGTTTATTTGGTATTCTGTGTATTTCTTATATCTTTCTGGGTATATCTTTCCTTAATCTAAGGTTGTTTTTTTCTGCGATCATGCTTTTTCACAATTCACACATGTCCTGTCCTAGACATGCCTGTTTCTTTCCTGTTTTTTTAAAAATGTTTTACATTCTTTCCTTATGTTGTTTAATTCTATTTTTAAACTTGATATTCCATCTTTTACTTGATCAATTTATTTGGAATCCATCTTCTGAGGATTTCAAATTGGATATTGAGAATTTTTAAATTCAATTTTCATTTCAGCTCGAGTTCTCTTCAATATTTTATCTTTATCTTCGTATTAAATTTGGATCTCAAATTTTGTATTTTCTTTGTCATTTCACTCATGTTTGGCTTTTATTGAGCATCGATAAGACATTTGTTCTCTAAGTCACTAAATAGTGTCCTTTTTTTTTAAACTCCTTGAATTCTTTGGTGATATTTATGGTTGTTCTTTATAATGTCTGTGCCTCAGTGTCCATCTAGGTAATTCTCACTGAAGAAAGTTTCTATAGCACTGGCTGATTTGGGTGTGTACATATTGTCTTGATCTTTGAAATTGTTTTTGCAAGATGTTAGGGGAATTGGGACTTTCTTTTGGCTGTTTCTGATGTAGGTGCAGCAGAAGGGGAGGCTGGGCTCTAGGAGAGGATGTGTGTGCTGGGTTTGGCTTGAAGAATGGATCTATCACAATCTTCATGAGGGTGATCAGAGTCAGGAAGGGTCATGCAGTTGGGTTACCTGTGTCTTCCCATAGCATTGTCCAGCTAGAAGGTCCTTGTTAGAAAGAAGTCTGTTTTCTGGCGACTCCTAAAGTGAAGAGGAACTGAGGGATGTAGTTGCAGGGTGACCTGAGATGGTGACTGGACTTAATTTTTTTTTAAAGATTAAGTTGGCCACCCTTGACAGAAAAGACTGTTGAAAGCAAGGGAGGCATGTAGGAAGCCAGTCTGGGACTACTATAAAGTGGTAACTATTAAGGAAGGAGGAAAGTTTAAACTCTGCATCATTTTGACAGTGGGGGAATGGGGATTTAGGATTTGCAAGCTTGAAGCATACAGAAAACACAAGTCAAGGACAACTCTAAGTATCTGATGGCAGAAAACTGTAAGAACACAGTTGCTTTTGCAAGGGAGAAGAGTGGACATTATTTTGAAGAAGATCTTGAACACGCCTTGACTTTTGATAAAAAATTTTAGCCCTATTTTCTCTTTTATTTTGGTTTTATTTTTGAAGGCTTGTAGAATCAAATCCAATACAAAAAATAGGACAATCATGCATTTACAGCTTTAGGATATTATAGTAGTAACTTATGCCAAACATAAAAAGACAAACACTACCTAATTCACCTACACATAAAATCAAAGAACACTGGACTCAGAAACAGAATAGAGTGGCTATTGCCAGGAACATGCAGGAAGGGGGAAGGGGGAAGTGTTCAAAGGCTACAGACTCTAGTAGAGGATGAAGGGGTCTAGGAGCCATTGTCCCATGATGTGAATATTGTTACTAATAATACATTGTGTACTTGATATTTACTAAGAGAGAAAGTTTTGCTTTGTTTCACTTTTCTGTTTGCTTATTTTCTTGGACCTGGCCATTGAGCCCAAGACCTTACTTAGTCTGAGCACACTCTAGAGCTACAGCCCCAGTCCTACAAGTAGAATTTGGCAAAATAAAACCAAACAACAAAACCACCTGTGTGAGGCAATTTATTTAGCTAATTTTGGCATCTATTTTACAGTGTCTATATATATATTAGAATATTACTTAAATATTTCAAATATATATGTTTCCTTTGTCAATGATACCTCTATAAAACCAGTGTGTGTGTGTATGTGTGTGTGTGTGTGTGTGTGTGTGTGTGTGTGTGTATAATTGAGGTGATAAATTTTACTGTTTTGGGAATCCAGTAGGCGTACAGTTCTTAAGTGTTCTTCATTTTTGTAGATGGCCATGTGTTTTCCTGGGGAAGTAACAGCCAAGGACAGCTGGGCCTGGGGAGGAATTCCTGTTCCCAAGCTGTCCCACAGAAGGTGAAGTCTCTGGAGGGGATCCCTCTGGCTCAGGTTGCTGCAGGTGGCACACACAGTTTTGCTCTGTCTCTCACGGGGACATCATTTGGCTGGGGGAGCAACAGATCTGGGCAGCTGGCTCTCAGTGGGAACCCAGTTAAAGGTAAGAAAATAGTTTTGTCCTTATAACAGGTGGTTATTCCTTTGTAGCGGGAAGAGTGGCCCGCCACAGCGTACCTCACAGTGGTTCCCAAACTCACTCTGGCATTACCTGAAAAGCTGTATCAGCTTTCTCTTGCTTCTAGAATAAAATTTAGCAGCACAGAATTTAGCAACTTAAAGCAATGCATTTTTTTTAAATTTAGAGTCAGAGGAGTCGTTTACTAGGTCTCAACTAGCATGGTTGCCTTGTTTTCTGAAGGTTCTGAATGAGAATCCCCATTTTCTTGTCTTTTCTAGCTTCTATATAGGACTCTAGCATTAATAGGCTATTTTCTGCTTCTCCAAACCCTGTGGTATCAGATTAAATCTTTTTTAAATCATACTATGATCACACTGACTCTGTTGCCTCTAGCTTCCTTAGTTAAAGGAAGAAAAAAAATGATCCCACCTGGATCATTTAGACTAATCTCTATTTTAATGTCAACTGGTTAGAGTTTTAAAATTCTACTGGCTTCTTTATTGGCTGTTTGCCAGGTAACCTATCATATTTACAGGCTCTGGCCTTGGGAGGTAAACCATTTGTCTACCATGAGATGCCTTTAAAGTTCTTGATACCCAGGTTAAGCTCCATTCAAATTAGATCAGACTGTCTGTGAGTGGAGGTCAGGTTTCAGCCATTGTTGTGGATTCCTATGGATTCTAATATGCAAGCTTTGGGAATCAATGATTAGACTGATCCTGTTAGAAAAAAAAATGACTAGCTTGTGTGTTTAAAAAAAAGTCTGGGCAACTGTACCTCTAACATACAATTCATTAAGAAGTCTTCTCCAAGAACTTCATTTTCTTCTGTTCATTCTTTGTATTTTAGCTGATGTATATCAGTACCTACTATGTGCCAGTACTGTGAAGAGTGCTTACATCCCATTTAATCCTCTTATGGTGGGTTCTCTAGTTCTCGGTGTCACTAATACATACATTCAAGTACTTACTATGTATCAGAAATGAATACAAACTACGAAAACATAATTGGTGCCGAAGCTGTTCTAGAAGGTTAAATGTTTCCAGAAATAAACAATAGAGTGCATATTTTCCCCATCAAATCATAATTTTTCTTTTTAATACTTCTGCATATTCACTTTTAAAATTATGTTGAGTCATAAGACATAAATGAAGAGAATAAAAGTTATAAAAATATGAAGATAAGAAATTCTAAGGCTGTCCTCTCCACATGCTCTAGAGCCTACTTTGTAGCCTAAGCTGCTCTCAAACCTAGAAACCCATCTCTTAGTCTTTTTCCTATATTCTAGAAAGTCTTCTTTCTTTCAACAGAGCAACTCTACAAGCCTCATTCAATTGGTGCCCTGAAGAATCTGAGTGTGGTTTATATTAGCTGTGGTTATGAGCACACGGCAGTACTTACCGAGGTAATTCCAAATGTGTTTCTCCTTTTTAGATATCGGAGAATTATTAAAAGCATATATGTGCTGTTTATTATTGAAAGCAAGTGATCTTACTCTGTCCAGGTTACTGTAACAAAACCCCCACCAACTGTGCAGCTTAGAGACACCAAAGGTATGGCCTCTTGTAGCTCTAGAGGCTGGGACATCTAAGAGGTGCCAGCAGGTTTACAGATAATGATGGGTGACTTTCTGATTCCCAGATGGCAGTTTTGCTCTGTTCTCCCACAGTAAAGGGGGTCAGGGTGTTCTGCTTGAGTTTTCTTTTATAAAGAAAATAAGTCCATTTATGAAGGCTTTGTCCTCATGACTTGATCATCTAACAAAGGCCTGATTCCATTTCCTAATAGCACTATATTGGAAATTGGATTTTGTTTTAAACATTTATTTTGTGGATAGAAATGTATTGTGTCCATGTGTTTCTGAACACCACAGAGACCAGAAGAGGGGCCAGATCTTCTGGTACTGGCATTACAGAGCTGCTAGGTTTCTTATGGGTGTCAGGAACAGAACTTAGATCATCTGTCAGAGCAACAAGTGTTCTTAACTGCTGATCCATCTCTCTAGACGCCAGAAGTAAGGATTTTCATAAACAAATTTTAAAAGAACATAAGTGGTCAGCTATGACACAAAATGAATTTCAATATCTAAAGTGGAAGACATATCTAAATATAAACCAGTAGATGTTTCAAGATACTGTAATACAAGCTAATGTAGGAGCTAATCTTTTGGGCAGTTATTCATTGGCAATGTAGATCTACAGAAAATTTTGTTTTACCACTTTCAACAACCCATTCCACAGACCAGAACACACTCTGTTACACTCCTTAATAGTTATAATAACAGCCAGTTTTGTTAGTTTTTCTTCTGCCTCTTACCCTGGATGTCCAATGTATTTGAATGGGATGGAGTCTTCCCATCATCATTAGAAACAGACTTGGGAACGGTTTCTATAAATCAGATGTTTGTTGAAAAACTGAAATCTGCAGGGCCAGGTAGTGTATCTAGGGTAGAACACTTACCTGAGTATTAGGGTTTACTCCTAGCACTAGAAAAAAAACTGCATCAAATGATTTTTAAAATTTATTATTAATTAAAATTGTTTTCAATAAATAAAATGCTAGATAAGTGTTCCACCACTGAGAGACATCCCTAGTCCACCGAACTATGTCAATTTTTAATTTTATTACTTTTATTACTTGTTTTAAGACCATGACTTAAGTTAGGGAATCTTAATTGTTTGAATTATATTAGTCAGTTGTTCAAATTATATTAATCTTATTTGTCAAGAGAAAGGTAGACCTGTGTCTGTGTCTCTTCTGTGTCTGTGCATGTATGCATGTGCTTGTGGAGACCAGGGGATAACATGCTGGTATTATGGTTTTGCACCTCAGGAGCTATCCACTTTGTTTTTTGAGGCAGGGTCTCTCTCATTTGCCTGCGGCTCATTGTTAACCCAACAGACCAGGGAGGCAAAGGGATCCTTTATTTCTATTGCTGGCATTGAGATTAAAAATGCACATTGCAATGCCTTGCTTTTGATGTGAATTCAGGGCATTGAATTCAACTCCCCATGCTTATATGACCAACATTTTACCAACTAAGTTTTACCCCCCAAGCTCCTAGATTTATTTTAAATAATCACCTGTAACTTTTTTTATATTTTTAAATCATTTTTTTTGAAAAAAGATTTATTTTATGTGCATTGGTGTTTTGCCTGCCTGTATGTCTGTGTAAGGGTGTACAGACAGTTATGAGCTGCCACGTGGGTGCCTGGAATGCAACCCGGATATCTGAAAGAACAACCAGTGCTCTTAGCTTTTGCACCATCTTTCCAGCCCCTAAGAATCATCTTTTGAGGAAACAGTATTTTCAGGAATACTCCCATGTGTGTGTGTGTGTGTGTGTGTGTGTGTGTGTGTGTACATGAGCGCAAGATGATTCAGTTTCTCTGGAGCTGGAGTTATAGGTTGTGGTAAGCTGCCTGATATAGCTGATAAAGCAGCCAACCCAGTACTTAAATGTTGGTGGTAGAGTTTAAGCAGTTAAGTTGTCATTGATTCCATCCGTGAACACCCATTAAGTATCTAGTTGTTATGCCCTGGTGGGGGCGGGGGGGGGCAGACACCTGCTCAAGGTGAGTGGGTAAGGGTTAGAAGAAAAAACTCTATGAGGGGGGCCTATTTGGGATGAAAATAAATAAAACAATTAATTAATAAAAAAGTATCTGGTTGTTTTCCTAGCCTTATTGGAACACAATTCACAAAATTATAAATATGCCGTGTGTGTGTGTGTGTGTGTGTGTGTGTGTGTATGTGTGTGTGTAATATGTGTGGAAATGGTATCTTTCTTTTCCTTATATAATAGAGAGGGAGAGGGAGAGGAAAAAGAAGAAGGAGAAAAAGGAGGAGAAAGAGAAGAGAGAATTATGAGAATATTTAAGATATACTCAACATTTATTATTTTTAACTGTCTCTATCCACCACCCCCCCCCGTGTGTTTGTGTGCGCATGCGTGCGTGCGTGCATGCATGTGTATGTGTATGTGTGTGTGTGTGTGTGTGTGTGTGTGTACATGAGTGCAAGAGGATTCAGTTTCCCTGGAGCTGGAGTTATAGGTTGTGGTAAGCTGCCTGATAAAGCTGATGAAATCAAACTCTGGTTCTCTGCAAAGCAGCACATGCTCTTAAATGCTGAACCTTATTTCCAGCCCCTTTCTTAACAAATTTAAGTATGTAATATATTCTTAGCATATTCAAAGTGCATACTTTTAAAGGAAATTCCATAAATAAATTTGCAAATAATTTTTGAAATAATATAAATGTTTTTCAACAAGTCATGAAAATTTATAAATATATAATAGATACAATTTTAATGTAAACAGATACATATTCAAAATGCCCTCATAAATTGGTTGTCTAAAACCCTGAATATGTGCTAATAGTCATCATGCTCTACATGCATGGGGTTGATTAGTCTCATCAACTTATATTAGAAAATAATATGTAAATATGTAAATAAATAATATACACACAAATAATTTGGGAATAAATTTATGAAAATCTATACATCAAATCATAAAAGATACAAAAAAATTTCATGTAACACTTTCATACCAATATCTTGTGATTAGTTAACCTTTTAAAACATGAAATTAATCTAGTTCCTTATTTCTTAAACAGGATGGACACGTGTTTACATTTGGAGGCAATAGCTCTGGGCAGCTACAGCACAGCCCCAGGAGTGGGAGAAGAGGCCCACAACGTATAGAAGGGATTGGTGGCCCTGTTTCCCAGATAGAGTGTGGAAGGTATCAGGCCTTTTTAAAATGTTTCAATAGAATGAAATATGCTTATTACTTAGACACCCCAAAACATATGGTTCTGCTTTTAATAAAGACTTTTTTTGTTGAAAATGTACTTCTTTAAGATACATTTTAATTTAAAATTTTCATTTCTATTAATAATTATGTAGCAAATAATTATTAGAAGCTTACTCCACATAGACTGCCTTGCTGTGAGGTAGAAGAGAATTAAACAGCAAAGGTGGGGTTCTTTGCCTGTTTAAGTTGATGAAACTAATTAATCTCATGCATTCAGGACATGATGATTAGCATATATTCAGGGTTTTAGATAACCTAAATATGAGGGCAATTAGAGTATGTATGTATCTAACACATTGCATTAAAAAATGAAAGTCATCCATTTAGAATAGATAAAAGAGAATAATGGAACCCAGAAATAATTTTACACAGCATTTACATAGTATTTGATTGGGAAAAAAACAAAACAAAACAAATCCCTCCCTAGTCAACAAATGGTGCTAGCAAAACTGAATATCCACCTGAATAAAAATGAAACTAGATTCACATCTCTCATTCTGCAAAAGCTGACTCGAAGTTAGCCTGGAAGATGCCCTGTGATTCAAGAGCTCTCAGCGCAAACATGAGGACCAGAGATCGCATCCCCAGGACCCAAGTCAATGGCAGTGGGTGTGGCAGTCCACCTGTAATTCCAGCCTTGGAAGGAGAAGAGCAGGGGCATCCCCAAGAGACTCGCCCTGTCTGCAGTCTTTGACTGGGTTTATCAATAGCCCTTACCTTAGTGAAAAAGGAATAAAAAGCACTGGAAGAAGGTTCTTGACATGAGCCCAGGGACGCAGCAGGCTCACGGATACATTTGCCCAAATTCATGTGTATGCATACCTATATGTACAGACACCATACATGCACAGATACCACACACACGTGGGCACCATACATACACAGATACTTGAAAAATATCAACTCAAGTGGATGAAAACCTTAATTTGAAAGCCAAAGCCCTGAAAATGCTAGAGGCAGACAGGAGGAAAATCCTTCAAGGTGCAGGCAGGGATAGTAGAACTTTCTGAAAGACTCCAAGGGAATAGGAATAGCTCTAAGAACTAACCGTTGACTTGAATGGAATTTAGAGGCTTAAACAAAGCCAGGAAATCTATCAGCAGAGATAATAGACAGACTTAAATGGGAGAAAATCCTTGCCAGCTACTTCAAACCGAAGGCTAAAATCTAGAACATATAAACAAATCCAAACTGCTAAGAGATGGGCCATGAATTGAGCAGAGGGTCTCACAATAAGCAGTACACATAAACATGAACATTTTAAGGCATACTTAACATCCCTAGCCTTCAGGGAAATGCATATGGAAACTAATTTGAGATTCCACCTCACTCAGCCAACCCTCACCCATGTCAGACCAGCTGTCACCAAGGAAAAAAAAGCAAAAGGAATCCTGGTGAGGGAGAGAAAAAGCCAGTGCTGGTGGGGGTGTAAACTGGTACAGTCACCATGGAAACCAGGAGAGAGATTCCTTAAGCTATTAAAAGTAGAGTTAGCATTTGACTCAGCTGTACCAGTCCTGGGCATCCACCCAAAGGACTCCAATATCTTACCACTGAGACACTTGCATTCTGATCACAAAAGCCAGCAAATAGAATCAGCCTAGGTGTTTCTTAGATGGATAGGTCATGAAAACGTGACATACATATACAATGGAATTTTCTTCAGCTATCAAGAAAAAAATGGAATATACAGTTTACAGAAAAAAGAGAATAAATCTAGAAATTACTATTTAAGAGAGATGACTCAGACGCAGAAAGGCGGATGCATGTACTGTCTCATGCAGATCTTAGCTTTTACTGTTTGTCTGTATGTACATGTGTGGGTGAGAGCGTGATAGTTCATAACACTATAAAGGGGACCAAAGAGGGAGAAAAGAAATGTTGAGGAAGGTGGGCAATGGAACATGTGTGATTTGAAAGCAGAAAGGATGCCACAGGGATGGAAGGAACAGGAACACAGAGAGGTATGAACAGATATGGCAGAGGGGACCGATAAAAACAAGTGTTTGACAGCATTGTGATGGAACCTGATATTTTGTATGCCGTCTTTAAAATTAAGAATAAATAAATAAAATACATGATATGTAGTATAACTGGTGGAGTGACTCCTGGTATAGATCCCTAGAACCACACATATACTGGGTCCCAACTGTAGTGATGGTGGTGGTGGTGGTGGTGGTGGTGGTGGTAAGCTATTCCTCTAATTCCAGCACTAAGGAGGTCAAGGCAGAAGGATAAAAATGTCAAGGTTATCCTTGGCTACATGGATAGATGGTGGCAAGCCTGGTCTATATAAGATTCTGTCTTAACACAAAACCCAAAGAGCCACATGATAGGAACCATAGTAAATCCCCTTCACAAATAGTATCTTAAATATTATTGGTAAGTTAGTACCACGTTGTCAGGGATTGAGGGAGGCTTAGTACTCTGCAACACTAATACTGTATTGAGACAGCTGGCTGCATGGTGAAGGTAAATCTGTCATTTCAGTTTCTTGTTAAACTCAGGGATGTCTGGTTCTTTGAACTATGATATTGACACTGTATTATATTTTAAATTGTAGTTATCACACCATTGCATATGTCTACACCACTGGTCAGGTGGTATCTTTAGACCATGGACCAAGTCACACAAGCAACCCAACTCATCAGGAGGCCCCCGCAGAGAACTCTGATATTACCTGCGTGCTATCTGCAGAGGGTATGAATACTTCCACTAGCTCATGACTCATTGACTGAAGGAGACATTCCATTCAGTCTTTGTTCACAGGATTCCATTGAACTATGATTATGATTCTTAGTACTTTTATTTTAAACTGCTGAATTTTTTCCTGGAGTAATAGGTAATCATTTCTAAAGATTTAAATGATTCAAAAGATATCAAATTAGTTAATTATATTAACAACATGGTTTGATATATTCACGCAAGTACCTAAGCAAGTCAACCCTGATTCATTATGCAAGGGCCTAGACAACTATAAATGTTTATTGAGTGAATAACTAACATTTGATCTGGTCAAAATTAATTCGTATGCTGTTTGTAGTCAAAATTTAGGAGAGTATAAATTTCTAAGAAATGAGCAAATTTGATTTAGGTTTTTGATTTATAGGTTTATTTTTGCCAAGTAAAACTTTGAACATTGTTCTCTTGATTTTTTTAGATCTTGTGGATATTGAAGTCAAAGGCATTTTTGCTGGAGCACACGCCAACTTTGTGACAACTCGTCGGGTATCAGTACGTGTTATTCCTTTTAAGACTTATTTTCCTCTCTAGAATTCAGGACTTCTTTCTCTGGTGCCGGGGAACCAAATGCAGAGCCTCGTATATGCTAGGCAAGCATTTTCTTTTTCCTTTTTTTTTTTAATTTTTATTTTCTATATTCTATGTTTACATTCCAAAGGCTTTCCCCTTTCCCAGTTCCCACCCACCATACTTCCCATAGTTCCTCTCCCCCCCCCAACTATTCCCCAATCATTCCCCCTCCCCCCTCGGTTTCTTTACTAAACTGGATGCAATCTTTACAGGCCCAGGGTCCTCTCCTTTCTTCTTCTTGGGAATCATTTGACTTGCTATTGGTGTCTTGAGTATTTAGGGCTTCTGGGCTCATTAATATCCACTTATCAGTGATTGCATTTCATGTGTATTCTTTTGTGATTGGGTTAACTCACTCAGGATGATATTTTCCAGGTCTAACCATTTACCTACAAATTGCATGAATTCATTATTTTTAATTGCTGAGTAGTATTCCATTGTATAAATATACCACATTTTCTGTATCCATTCCTCCTTTGAGGGATATCTGGGCTCCTTCCAATTTCTGGCTATTATAAACAAGGCTGCTATAAACATAGTGGATCATGTGTCTTTATTGTATGCAGGGGAATCCTCTGGGTATATGCCCAGGAGTGGTATGACAGGGTCCTCTGAGCTGTACCCACCTTTCCCTAAGTTTCAGACTATTGTTTCAGACAGTACATTATTCGTTTTCAGATCTCTTCCTAATGTGTTCCTCTGTTAAAATGGTGGACATGTTAACAAAAAGGCTAATATTTATTAATGAGTGCACACCATGTGTGTCCTTTTGTGATTGAGTCACCTCACTCAGGATAACATTCTCCAGTTCTATCCACTTGCCTAAAAATTTCATGAATTCATTGTTTTTAATAGCTGAGTAGTACTCCATTGTGTATATATACCACATTTTTTTTTGTATCCATTCCTCCGTTGAGGGACATCTGGGTTCTTTCCAGCTTCTGGCTATTATAAATAGGACTGCTGTGAACATAGTGGGGCATGTATCCTTATTATATGCTGGGGAATCCTCTGGGTATATGCCTAGGAGTGGTATAGCAGGGTCCTCCAGAAGTGTCATGCCCAGTTTTCTGAGGAACCACCAGACTGATTTCCAGAATGGTTGTACCAGCTTGCAACGACCAGCAGTAGAGGAATGTTCTTTTTTCTCCACATCTTCACCAGCACCTGCTGTCTCCTGAGTCTTTCATTTTAGCCATTCTGACTGGTATGAGGTGAAATCTCAGAGTTGTTTTGACTTGAATTTCTGTGATGACTAAGGATGTTGAACATTTCTTTAGGTGCTTTTCAGCCATTCGATATTCCTCAGGTGAAAATTCTTTGTTTAGCTCTGTGCCCATTTTTAATAGGGTTATTTGGCTCTCGGGAGTCTACCTACTTGAGTTCTTTGTATATATTGATTTTAGGCCTCTCTCAGATGTAGGGTTAAAAAGAGCAATTCTCAAATTCACCTGGAATAACAAAAAACCCAGGATAGCTAAAACTATTTTCAACAGTAAAAGAACTTCTGGGGGAAACAGTATCCAGACCTCAAGCAGTACTACAGAGCAATAGTGTTAAAAACTGCATGGTATTGGTACAGTGACAGGCAGGTAGAACATTGGAATAGAAGACTCAGAAATGAACCCACACATCCATGGTCACTTGATCTTTGACAACCATCCAGTGGAAAAAAAAAAGATAGCCTTTTAAACAAATGGTGCTGGTTCAACTGGAGTTCAGCATGTAGAAGAATGCAAAATGATCCATTCTTATCTCCTGGTACTAAGCTCAACTCCAAGTGGATCAAGGACCTCCACATAAAACCAGACACACTGAAACTAATAGAAAAAAAACTGGGGAAGAGCATTGAGCACATGGGCACAGGGGGAAAGTTCCTGAACAGAACACCAATAGCTTATGCTCTAAGATCAAGAATTGACGCTGGGAGTGGTGGCATATGCCTGTAATCCCAGCACTTAGGAGGCAGAGGCAGGTGGATTTCTGAGTTCGAGGCCAGCCTGGTCTACAGAGTGAGTTCCAGGACAGCAGGAGCTATACAGAAAAACCCTGTCTCGAAAACAAACAAACAAAAAAAGAATTGACAAATGGGACCTCATAAAATTACAAAGTTTCTGAAAGGCAAAGGACACTGTTAAAAGAATTTTGATTTATAAGTACCTATTTTCCTCTATATTTTTAATCTTTTCTTGCATTATTACACTTTTAAAAATGTAGACCAAACAAAATGGCCCAAGTTAGGGAACAGAATGTTCAGGCCAGCCCTGATACAAACACTCAATCCACTAAACACCTGTACGAGACGTGGGCCTTGTGTGGGCCTGGCACGTTACTGATTGTTACTCAACATGTGTGTGCATTTCCCTGATCATTTTGCCTTTATTTTCTTCCTTAAAGCATACGAGGTCCACAAGTGTTTCCAAGAAAATCCTTCCAGAAATGATCCGAATCAACAAGTCTCTGGTAAATAAATGGAAAGCAACAAACAAAGGAAAAGATCGGGAAGATGCCAAAAGGTGACTTAGAGCCCCTTCTGTGTTTCTGAAATCCAAATCACTTTGCTCTAGCTATGTGAAAGAAAGTTTAGCTCTGTTCTAACAGAATTTACATTTTGGATATGAGTCTCTTACTACCTTTTGGTTGGATAGATCATTTACGTGCACGGTAATTATTTATTTAATGTAAGAGCTACAGGGAGAATGTATATGGTGCGTACCTTTCTAAGTAAGGGAGATATGAGTGAGTCTTAGCAGTAAGTTGTACAGCTTTCAGGTCTTCATGGTTGATTCACTAGCACTTCAGAATTTAGGCCTTCAGAGTGACTGGTTGCAAATGCTCAGAAAATCAACTATAAACAGTTTTGGTGAGACACAGTGGTAACATCTACAAGTTGTATGCTTATAATGTGGATATTAATAATGAGTCTAGAGCTCTAGGGACCTATAGGTATTTTTAACCTGCGGCCCATGGTTACATGAATCCTTGGCTACCTATAAGTATTGCTCAACACATTTATATATGACAGTGGTTCTCAGCCTTCCTAATGCTGTGGCCCTTAATACAGTCCATCATGTGTGATGATCTCTAACCAGAGATTATTTTTTCTTTTGGTACTTCATAATTAATTTTGCTACTATTACAAATCATAATGTAAGTATATGGTATTTCCAGTGGTCTTAGGCAACCATTATGAAATGGTTATTTGGCCCTACAAACAGGTTACAATTCGCAGGTTGAGAAGCACTGGCATATGACAATGTCACCTCACAATGTCAAAAGGCTGGACACTGCCCAAATGTGACTTTGCCCATGTTATTATGTTTACAGAAAAATCAGCTTGATATTTTCATCTTCTGCTTGTTTGACTGCAAGCTTTTTGAAGAAAAGGTAATGCTTCATTGGAAATTACCTTTATTTAAAAGACTGGGGGCTATGTAGAAGGAACCTGGTTCATGTTCAAATTCAATTAGAAAGTGGTTGGTAGCTACTAGAGGATTTGCATTTTTTTATGAGTGAGCATATCATGCCTGGCCAGTCAGTACTGTGGAATGTGAGGTACACAGCTGATAGGACCCTTAAGGACAATTCTCTCCAAGCAGCTTTAAAAGTGCTTTCTGGCAGTTGGAGGACCAGTGAGAGTAAAGAACCAGAGAAGCTCAGAAAATGTAAGTGCCATGGCTTCTGACCGATAGTTCACTAGGCATTATCTTTTCCGAGTCTGCAAAACATCCGGGCATCTATAAAGGCCCCAGCCTAAGGCAAACCTGAAGTCTGAACACTGTGTGCCTTGCCCTCTGCCATCTCGCCCCCATTTTCTCTTTCTAGTTTGGAAGGAAAAAAATTATCCAGGACACAATATCCCCCCTTTTTTTTTCTTCAGACTCATGCTTATTGCATGTAGGGGAATTTTCTATACTAAATTTTAGGAGTTAATGCCATATAAGCTCAAAATATGTTCAAACTTGTGTATTGCTTATTTCCAGCTGAAATCACCCAAGGCATGATAACTACAGAACAGATTAACCAGATTATCTGGCCTGTTTTGTTTTGTTTGTTTTTCTTTTTTTTCTTTTTAATCCAACATGTGTTTATTGGAAGGTTCCTACTCATCTTGAATTAGGGTTTTCAGTGCTCCTTCTCCCTGAAGGAGCATCCTTATTTCAGCCTTGATTTTCCTCCTGTAGGCTGACAGAGGACAGTGGAGCAGGCAACACACAAGTTTGTGCATGGCTAAAGACAGTGGTGATTTTATAGCATCTTGGGCATTTCACATCCTACAAGTAGGAATTTGAGCTCTGCACCAGGCACTTTTTCTTCTGTTTCTTCTTCTCTTCTGGAGAGGGATGAAGGAGATCCTTTGCAAGGCATCTTCTCATAGGGAGTTGGTCACCACCAGCAACATTTGTTTGTTTTTCTACATGTAGCAAGCAATAAATAGTTAAGGGCTGTGCCAAAGGTGTGTGAGGGAAAGGAAAGTGGTAAGTGGAGTTGTGAGGAACCTAAATGGATACTTACCGGAGTAGCCTTTTAGCTACACACACACACACACACACACACACACACACACACACTCGCACCTCTCCTACTTACTCCTTAAGAGTTATTATCTTAGCCTACTCACCCGTTTATCTTATCCTTCTTTCATGAACATATTGTTCTTTGTTTAGAAAGTATAAAACATCATGTTTTGTCATTTCTTTGGATTTATCTTATTCCTGTGTACATATAGTTTTAATAAAACCTTTATCTCTTTTTCATGAGAATCTTTTCTTATGTTTTTTGCATGTAGGAGGATCCTTTATACTTACTGAGTTGATAGGCCCACCTAAGGATTCCACAGGGCTAGGAGCAAAGCAGATGTGATTTTTTCCTCTTTTACAATACTGTCTTTTTAAAGAAGAAAAATATCCATGACCACTTTTTGGGAGTTATAAACTTCCAGGTGACAGCTGCATAGGAGAAAAAATTTTGGAGAAATACTTACAGTTTTAACTTATATAAGTTCTAATTCTAATATCAATATTGATACTTAATTCAGCAAGCCTAAAATATGTGTTGATTTTTTTTTAAAGCTGTTAGACTTGCTGGATGCTGGTCATGAAATATGACTGATTCAACCTGCTAACTAGACACTATCTGGGCAGTATTTTAATGTAAAAGGGAGTCAGAGTTGAGAAGAATTGGGTAAATATGCAAGGATTTTGGACTGGTGGAAATATTAGAGACAGGATTTTGAGGTAAAAGATTCAAAGACTCTCATTGTACAAACTGTGTGTTAATGTTTTCCATTAATGAGTTAATATGTGTTTCAAAAAATTTCTAAAATGAACTATCAAACTTCTGTCCTGACAAGGTCTCTGGCAGTAGTGAAACCACTATTATTTCATCACCCCACTTCTAATGTAGCTTTGCCAATGTAAAGCTTCAGCAGAAATGGTGGCTAGACACAGTGGTACACTCCTGTAATCCTATTACTTAGAAGCTGAGGCAGGAAGATCACAAGTTCAAGACCAGCCTGAACATACTAAGACTTCATTTCAAAAAATAATCAATGATAAATAAATGAGTTTACAAATAAATAATTAAACAGACATGGCACCATATGTGGAGACTCTTTGGAATAGACTGTCAGGATTGATAGCTCTTAGACTTACTTTATAGAATCTTTCTAGGAATCAGCTTGTAACTTTGTGGTAGAGTATCAGAGGCCCTGGCCTCAATCCTAGTAAGGATTAAATTAAATTTAAAAAGTAAAATCCTGCTAAAATTGCAGCCCATTCTTGACATTACTGATTCAGAAATAAGAAGTTGTGGTTTATTTCTTTTAAACAAGAATGCATCTATACACTTCTGTGTTGCTCTAGTCTATTATTTTGAAAAGTGGTGATCTTCAAATAAAGTTAATATTTTCTGTGTGCTGACCAAAAATAACATCATATGGAGTTTTAAAATGCTCTATTCTCATCTGTTTGTGTGCTTTTAATGCTTATTATGTTCACAGAGATGCTGGAGAGAATAATTTCATTGATGTGGACTTAAAACTGGCAAGGGACATCTTCAAGATGTTAACAGCAGAGAAATGGATTTCTTCCTTGGTAACAGACACTGTTTATTTCACTTACCTGAGATACCATGATCACAGTCCTTTATAGAAATAAGTATAGCAACAGCTTAGTTTTGGTGGGAGGAGGGTGAAGAGAACCTGGCATGGGACTGAACACAAGGCTAGTCACTTTATAAAGGTACTTCAGCCTAGACATTGCGATAGGTGGTGGCAGTTACTTTTTTATTAAGCCATTAAATGAACAATAGATAGAATCTTTTGTTTTTTCGATATGAAGAGAGTAATACTGAGACATGGAGCTTCTTTCTGGCAAGGCACATGGAAAGAACAGGGGTTTGGGAAGTAGAATACCTCTCTAGTGAATGCTCAAACAGCTCAATGTCTGTTTTGAGGTGAGTCTTGGGTGCAGCCTTCTGAGTAACAGCCTCCTCATGGGCTCCACCGCAACTAGCTTACAGAATTGTTTCTGGAGAACTTTGTATTAGTTTCAACCTGATTACTCATTGTGACTGTCCATCTACATGGGATTTCACTTTATTTCCTTCATGTCCTATAATATAAGATGGGCAGATATCAGCCAGGCAGTGGTGGCGCATGCCTTTAAACCCAGAACTTGGGAGGCAGATGCAGGCAGATTTCTGAGTTCGAGGCCAGCCTGGTCTACAAAGTGAGTTCCAGGACAGCCAGGGCTACACAGAGAAAACCTTTTTTGGAAAAAAACAAAAAACAAAAAAAGGGCAGATATCTCACTCAAGGACTTCCTCCAGGGTATGTGAATAAAAAGACTGACCATGGTTTATCAATAGGCTCCAGAAGGACTAAGTCAACCTTCTAATTGGAAGATGGCGGAACAAAACCTGCAGTTTCAATTTACAATACTGAACCTTCTGTAACTCAGTCTCGCTCTTTGTCCCCTTTTGACCACAGATAACCGAGTGTCTTGAGGAGGATCTGCTCAGTGGTCTTCCATACAGTTCTTCACATCAAGAAGCTCTATGGGTTTTTCTTTTGCTCCCAGAATGTTCCATTATGCAGGACCCTAAGAATGGGAAGACCCTGGCACTTGAATTTGCAAAAGCTATTCATAAAATGAAACGAGAGTCATTAGCATTCCTGAGTAAGGTTTATAACATTTTACAAATATATCCTGTAAAATCACTTTTGAAGTAGAAATCATAGCAAACATTGGAGAGATTTCATAAAAGTTATTTTAGTAAATGATATGTAAAGTTTTGTATAGATGAACCCAAAACTATTATATCTGCCACATTTCTCACTGCACAAAGCAAGTGTTGTTCTTAGACTTGGATAGAACTTTGACATTAGACTTTGTTAAACACACAGTGCCAGTCAAGATAAATCATACTTTATAATTTTTGATTACTATTTGGAAACCTCAAACATTTGACCAAGAGTGATAAAAAGCAATGTTTAATTTCTTATCACTGTTATTTTATGCAAATTATGGAATTTTCATAATTTTAAGCGAATGTTGAAGGTTTAATACTTAAAAGATACAATATATATGTATATGTATGCATATATATATATACACACACACTGATTGATTGTGTGGGTGCTGGGAATGGAACTTGGTTCTCTGCAAGAGCAGCAAGTGCTCTTAACCATGAGGCCATCACTCCAGCCCTGTATTTGCATTTTTAAAAAGAGATGTTTTCTCTGTGTGGGGGAAAACATCTGTAATTCCAGCCCCTGGGATATAGAGGAAGTAGCCCAGGAGCACAATGCCAGCCTTGGCTACATAGTGAGTCAAAAGAAGCCTGGACTACATCGGACATTGTCTCAAAAAAGAAAGCACTTTTCTTTTCTTGATATATAAGTCACATTTCAAAAGTCCTGGCTCACTTGTAAAATAAATAAATAAATAAATAAATAAATAAATAATCAATCAATCAATCAATCAATCAATTAAAAATCCCATGTTCTAACCATCTCCTCTTTAAAAGTACCAAAATCCAATGTAATCTTAATAATATTAAGAGTGAGGTATAAGCTATTTGAAATAAGTATATCCATCTGTGACAGCTGTTCATATAATCTGAAAATAGTCAATACTTAATTTTTAGGTAGAAGTGTCAGTAATATTGCATGGTATTCATCTGCATATTTTTAGATTTTTGTAGCTGTTTGACAAAATTGCTAGCTTGAAAGTAATGAAATCAATACATGATCTTAACCTCAGCACCCAGATGATAAGCCAGGAAGATTCATAGAAGTTCAGGGCCAGCCTGGGCTACATATTAAGGGATACATAAAAATATTTTATCTGGGGATGGAGAGATGGCTCAGTGGTTAAGAGCACTGACTGCTCTTCCAGAGGTCCTGAGTTTAATTTCCAGCACCCACATGGCGGCTTACAACCATCTGTGAAGATATATGATGCCCCCTTCTTCTGTGTCTGGAAACAGCTACAGTGTACTAACATAAATAAAATAAATCTTTAAAAGATGTTTTATCTCAGAAACATCAAATCCAATGTAAACAACAGAAGCAAAGAAAATGACGGCCAGATAATCATAATCATTAACAATTTTCTTCAAATTATGAATTTAAGTTTCTTTAATTTTAATAGATTAAAGCTTTGCCCTACATCTGTTAAATAGTGTGTTGTTTGTGATAATAATCATAGAAGAATTGTTTTATGGTTATGATGGTAGATATGAGAAACATTGTCTATTTCTTGTCTTAAACCTCCTAGAAGAAACTGGGGTACTTAAGGGCTGAGAAGAGGAATACATTTATCATGTTTTATTTTCACACCCTCAGGAAACTGTTGGGCATCTTTGGAAGCTTCTTCTCTGAACATACTGGTCCAAATGCTAAAGAACGCCATTGTCTCTCAACTGCATGATGAAGTTCCAACAAGGCAGCATAGGTCAAATATTAAAGTTCTTTTAGAAGTGATAAAAGAAGTTCATAAGGTAAAAATCTCCTCTTAAGGAATGTATATACCAATTTATTAAATAATAATTCCTTAGTTCTCAGCCAGTTAAATTTTTAAAAATACTTTAAATTAAAGTATAATTATATAATTTCCCCTTCTCTTTCTTCCCTGAAACCCCTTCCATGTCTCCCTAACTTTCTTTCAAATCCAGACTCATTTTTCATATATATATGTATATATGTGTGTGTGTGTGTGTGTGTGTGTGTGTGTGTGTGTATAAACACATATATGTATGACTACAACCTATTGAGTTCAATTAGTGTTGCTTCTATGTATATGATTTCAGAGCTGGCCACTTAGTATTAAATAATCAATTGGGGGATTATCCATGGAGATAACTAATTTCCCTCTCAGCAGTCCTTGGGTTGACTTCTTTGTAGGGCGGGGCCCTGTGATTGTTCCTCCTTCCACAGCAGCATGTCTGTAGGTATTGTCATTGCTCCATCTTCATTTTGGCAACCTCAGAGTTAAGGTATTACGAGTGCAGCTTCCCTTTCATTGCTAGGAAATGCTATCATACACCAGACTTTCTGGTCCTCTACCTTTTATAATCTTTTCACCTCTTCCTTCTCAGTGTTCTCTGGAACTTGAATGTTGTAGATGGACTTGAATATTGAAGTTGTAGATGTATCCATTGGGTCTGGGCAACACATGATCAGTTTTTCTCTGCATTTTGACCAGTTGTCGCTTTCAGTAATGGTCTACATTTGTTACAAAGAGAACCGTCTTTGATGAGGGCTAAGAGCTACGATTATCTGTGGATACAAGGATATTTGTTTAGAATGCAGTTAGGAATTATGTTGATCTAGTGAGGTGGGCAGTAGTAGGCTCTTCTCTAAGACTATGTCCTCACGAGCTCTGGGTAATTGGCTAGATTTGCAGTTCCAGGCATGATTTCCCTCCTGTTAAATAAGCCTTACATCCAATTTGAGAGCTGTTGTTACTGGCAGGATTTGAGTACCTCCTATACAGATACCTTGCCTACTGCTCGTGCTGTGGAACATAGGCATCATGGCTGCTGAGGGAAGCAAACATAGCCTTACCTGGTTGCTTCCGTCGTATGTTCTGAGACTTCTGAGACTATAAAAACTAGACCCCAGGGAGGGGGCTTTCAGGTCAGACCCATAATAATGCTGTCAGTCCCGTGTCTGAAGTATATGGTGTCTTCACCCTCTGGGAAGCAAAGCCTGTATTTTTGGGGGCAGTCTCTTGAGCTACCCTAATGGAAACTCTAAAGGAAGTTTCTTATGCATAGCACTGGAGCTTTTGTTAGATAGTCTATAGCCCTTGTGGGAAGCATTCTGAGTCCAAGTGACATAACTTCATCTCTCTCTCTCTCTCTCTCTCTCTCTCTCTCTCTCTCTCTCTCTCTCTCTCTCTCTCTCTCACACACACACACACACACACACACACACACACACACACCCTCATGCACGCACACAAGTGAGTACGTGTGTGTGTCTGTGTGTGTCTCTGTGTGTGTCTGTGTGTTTAATTGTAGTTTAATATAAAATAAAATGATTCCTTATGGCTTTTTCCAAACATCCTTAATATCCTGTTCTCTGCCCTGGCCCATCCTTTTCTCTATTGATCCCCTGTCCCCTCCCTAATTAAAGTCTCTCAGGATTTTGCATTTCCCCTTTCATATCACTTGTATCCCTTTTCAGGCATTTCTTCTCTTTCACTCTATCCACATAGTCCCTTTTTACTATCCTGGCTTCTGTAGTTTCTCTATGTTCTATGCTCACACCCAAAGATTTGGGCCAGGATATGATAAGATAAAACGTGTGACATTGCCTTTCTGGGTCTGGATTACCTCACTCAGCATAATCATTTATAGCTCTATCTACATGAAAGTGTCATTTATTTAGAGTTGAATGCTATTCAGTAGAGTATATGCACCACATTGCATTTTCCATTCATAAATTGAAAGACATTTAGGTTTTTTTTCCATTTTCTAGCTATTATAGACAATATGGCAATGAAAATTGCTAAGGAAATATCTGTTGAGTAGGGTATTGTGATATTTGAATGAGAATGGCCCCTCAGGCTTATATGTCTAAATACTTTTCCTCCAGTTGGTGGCTGCTTAGGGAAGATTATAAGATACGGTCTTGCTGGAGAAGTATGTTACTTGGAGAAGTATGCCTCTGGGGGCAGGCTTTGAGGTTTCAAAGATTCATGCTATTTTAGATTGCCTTTCTCTACTTCCTATATGTGATCAAGATGTATGAATAAATAAATAAATAAACACATACATACATACATACATACATACAGATATGTGCTCTTACCTATTCCTCTTGCCATGCCTTTACAGACTCCAACCTTCTGAAGCAATAATCATAGTTAAATGCTTTCTTCTGTTTTTGTGATCATGATGTTTTGTCCTTTGGGCATTTACCCGCAGTTCTCAACCTGTCAGTCACAACCTATCTGGGGGTTCCAATAACCATTTCACAGGGTTCACCGAACAGCATTAGAAAACAGATATTTATGTTATGATTCCTAACAGTAGCAAAACTATAGTTATGATGCAGCAACAAAAATAATTTTATGGAATTTGGTGAATTAATGTGTAATTTAATTGTTCTGTTAAGTCCACTTGCATTCACAGTTCTAACTGAGAATAGTTGGCCTTTTGTGAATGATTTTGTTTTTCATCCCGGATGGTTTCTTGTAAATTCCTTTCCTTCCATATTGGTAGTGTTGGATATTCCTGGAGAAAAGTAAAAAATACATGGAGGTTAATAAAGAAGTTAATAAGAATTGTTCCAGTGCTGACGTAAAAAGTAATTTTATGGTTGTGGGTCACCACACCATGAGGAACTATATATATACAGCACTAGGTAGGTTGAGAACCACTGGCATATATCACGGAATGGTATAGCTGGGTTATATGGTGGAGTTATTTTTGGCTTTTTGAGGATTCTCCACACTGATTTCCAGAGTGGTTACACCAATATGCAATTCCACTAACAAGTGAACGAGGGTTCCCCTCTCTGCACATCTCTCTGGTATCTGTTGTCACCTGATTTAATGATTTTAGCCATGTGATTAGGGTAAGATAAAACCTCAAAATTATTTTGATTGCATTTCTCTAATTCTTAAGGATGATGAACATTTTTTGAGATGTTTCTTAGCCACTTTTATTTAGTCTCCTGGGAGCTCTTCTTTCAGACCCATAGCTCATTTTAGAAAATTATTTATATATGTATATTCTAGCCATTGCCCCTGCTTCCGGTCCCTCCTCTCACAGCTTCTTATCCTCCTCCTCCTTGCCTCCAAGAGGGTGCTTCCTTCCCCCTCAGACATCCCCCCTTCCTTAGTACCTCAAGTATCTCAAGGATTAGGTGCACCTTCCCCCACTGAGGCCAGACCAGGCAGTCCTCTGCTATATATGTGCCAGGGTCCTCACACCAGCCTGTGTATGCTGCCTGGTTGGTGGCTCAGTGTCAGGGAGCTCCCAGAAGTCTGGGTTAGTTGAGACTGCACGTCTTCCTGTGGCATTGCCTTCCCCTTCAGCTTTATCAATCTTTCCCTAATTCAACCATAGGAGTCCCAGATTTCAGTGGAATGGTTGGGTGTAAGTATCTGTGTCTGTCTCAGTCAGCTACTGGTTGGACCTCTCAGAGGACAGCCATGCTAGGCTCCAATCTGTAAGCACATCAAGCATCAGTAATAGTGTCAGACATTAGTGTCCTCCCAGGAGATGGATCATAAGTTGGGCTGATCACTGGACCACCTCTCCTTCAGCCTCTTCTCCATTTTTGTTCCTGCAGTTCTGTTAGACAGGAACAATTCTGGGTCAGAAATTTTGACTGTGAGTTGGTAACTCCATCAATGGGATTACTACAAGTCATTTTTAAATTAGAATATTTGCTTTCTTAACATTGATTTTTGAAGATCTTTATTTATTCTAGATAGTAATCCTCTGTCAGATGTATTGGTAGCAAAGACTCTCTGCCACTCTATGGGATTCCTCTTCACTCTACTGATTTCCTTAAATGAAAAAGTTTTTAAATTTCTTCTTCTTCTTCTTCTTCTTCTTCTTCTTCTTCTTCTTCTTCTTCTTCTTCTTCTTCTTCTTCTTCTTCCTCCTCCTCCTCCTCCTCCTCCTCCTCCTCCTCCCCCTCCTCTTCCTCCTCCTCCTCCTTTTCTTCTTCCTCTTCCTCTTCTTCCTCTTCTTTCTCTTTCTCTTCCTCTTCTTCTTCCTCTTCTTCCTCCTCCTCTTCTTTTTGGTATCTTTGTCAAATATCACATGGGTGTAATTATGTGCCTTTATGTTTGGGTCTTTTATTATGTTTCATTGGTCAACATGTTTTACATGTTTGTTATTGTGCCTATGCTAGACTTTTCTTTTGTCCTTTTTCTTCTTTTTTCCTCTATGGCTTTGCAATATATTTTGAGATCTGAAATAGCAATCCCTCCAGCATTTTGTGTAGGATTTCTTTGGCTATATGGAGTCCTTTCTGGAACCATATGTATTTTAGAACTTTTTTTTTGTTAAGAATATTGTGGATATCTTGATTGGGATTGCATTTACAACAGTACTGATTTTATATTGATTATAACATTAACTAATCACAGTATTAATTTTCCCACTCAACAAGCATTGGCCATCTTTCAATTTCCTACTATCTTTATCTTTTTTTTTCCTTTTTTTGAGATTTAAAGTTTTCGTTGTAGAGGTTCTTTACTTCCTTGGTTAGGTTTATTACTAGATGATTTATTTTTCAAGTTTTATTAATGTGAGTATGTATATAATCTTGTAATCAGCATGTTTGCTGTTGCTGTATAGAAAGAATGAGTGTTCCATCTCTGAGGGGAAAGGGATCCTGGCAGTTGGGAGCTGAGGAGTACTGTACAACAAACTTCACACAAGAGATTTTTTGGGAGAGAAAATCCCAGAAGAATGGCTGCCTCTGTTCAGGATGAAAAGCATCAGAGACTTCTACAGAGTTTCTTGGGGAGTGAAACTTTCCATGGTGAGGAAGTTGGTGGCCTGGGATTATTGGAGGAATTATGTGGCCTAGTCTTGGGGCAAGCTCAGGGATTGGTGAGATTTTTTTTTTCCCTGTAGAGTAGGGCCTAGCAAGTCTTCTACCTCAATGGCCTCTGAAGCTTCTCAGGAGCTCGGCCCAGCAATTGGAGCTCCTCAAGACTCAGGGATGGGGTGTCCTCTCTTGCATGCAGGTAGGAGTCAGGTCTTTTAGCCAGAGGTCTCCAAGGTGGGACCTATAAGGGAAGTCTCTGTGTTTTGCCTGGAAAGCCACCCTGCTGCCTGAGTCACTGCACAAGAAACCTCATACAAAAGATTCATTGTGGGAAAACACAGGAGGGTGGTTGGGTGCCCTCTGCATGACAGACTTAATATAGGGTTTCCTGGGGGTGGAGCTGTCTAGGGTGGCCTGGGATTGGTGGCATTTTATGGCCTGATCTTGGCCCGTTTAACTATGTAGGTCAGAGTGTGGCCACTTCTGATTTGAGGGGCTGGATCCAGTCATTATAGGTGTTACTGTTCTCTTGGTGGTGCCTGGTGGGTTCAGAGTCCTGGGTGTGGAACGCTGCTACTCCTGTGCCTCCAAGGCTCATAGAAAGGATAATGAGTTTTGTAATTTTACTTTATACATTTCCACTTTTCTGAAGTTTTAGAAGTTTTCTGATAGAATTTTTGATATCTTTTATACATATTGTATCATCTGCAAATAGGATTAATTTTACTTATTCTTGTTTTTATCCCTCATTAATAGAAGAAAATCCTTCTTGACTTATTGCTCTAGTTAGTGATTCAACTTAGGAATTTATGTATTTCTTTTATTTTTTTCAGTTTAATGATGGACAGGTTTTTTCCATGTATTTCCTTATAATGTTCTGAATTTCTTTTGCATCAGTTGTAATGTCTCTATTGATTTCGATTGTGTTACTTTAGGTCATTTCTTTGTTTTATATTTTGTTTATTTTTCTCAAAGAACCTGGTCTTAGATAAGTTGATACTTTGTGTTGTTCAGTTGTTTCTATTTATTTTATTTCCCTCTGAGGACTCCTTTTAATCTGTTCAGATGTCAGGTTTTGTGTTTTTGTCTTTGTTTATCTCCAGAATTTTAAAAATGTCTTAATTTCTTTTTGATTAATTTAGCATCTATTTAATTTCCATGAATTTGTGTACTTACTAGAGAGTAACTTATTTATGAGACTATAACAATCTAGTCTTCAACTCAATCAGAGCCTTGAGAAGGAATAAATATTACCTGAGTAAGCAGGTAGTACAGGCAGGCAACTTCCAAAACTCTGGAAATGACAGAGAAAGCTGGCTGCCTGGATAGTCTCACACATTTCTCTATAATGTTGGAGCATCCCGTTTTAGCCTTTTGGCCCAGAATATCTGATAAATTCTTCTGTAAAGCAGAAATTATGAAAGACTGCTTACCTTGTCTTGACAGAGCTTAGCCGTTGACTTCCCTGCTTCCCATTTGTCCATCTTGGACAGCATGTTGTCTGCAGTTGAAGCAGTTTCTTGCCAATTGGCTATCTTGCTGTATATGAAGCAAGCTCCATATGGAATTCTTCAATGCTCATTATTGTCGTGAAGTAGAATGGGGGTATTGCTAAGATCAGACCTGTCCCACCATCATAAAAGGCCTTTTATGAATAAGATGTCTTTAAATTCTGTAGTCTCTGAGGTTTTTGAAGAACATCTATTTGTCTGCATAGGTAAATGTTTATTTCTAGCTATTTACTATCTGTTCAATGTTAGAAACATATTTTTGTAATAAACTAGACATCTTTCTAGCATGACCACGAGTTTGACTGTCTGACTATTAACTGGCATTATCTTACTTATCCTAAACTGTTTGTAATAGTAACTTTCAAAAAGACTAGAAGTTAACATTGTGTTTTTAATATTTACATAGGTACAATTGCTTAAAAGGATACATAGTATGTTGTAACCAAATATAACCTTAATTTTATATCAATATGTAAATATCTGTATGTAAGAGTTTTGGCTAATAGTAGCTTTATACTTTAAGAGTAGATCCAATAATCCACCCTTTATTCCTATTATTCCTATATCCTACCTCTTTATTTTCATCCCTTCTCCCTCCTCCCCCTAACATTAGATAGGAAAGAAAGAAGGACAGAGGAAAGAAAAAGAAAGAGAAAAATCTCTGTCCCCAGGTAGAAGGGTCAGTGAAACAAGTTACCTGCTCAGTTGGTTTTCATGTTTTTGTTTGTTTGTTGTTTGTTTGTTTGGGGGGTCTTTTTCCCCATACTTGTTTTTTTTTTTTTTTTTTTTTGCCATAATCTTCAGGGGTCTGAAGTCAAATCTACGAGATCTGATTTTTATCAATTTGGAAGGAATGCATAACTTTTCTTTTCCTGTGGAAACAAACACAAAATCTCTCCCCCAAAGAATCACATTTTCTTCCTTCCATTCTGAGGTTAGAACATCTTTAATATAAGCAGGCTCATTTAGTTCAGCATTTTTTTCCATAATTCAATGTATTTTAGCATTTATGTTATCTGTCTCATTGAGAAAACAGCATTGAGGCATTCTGAGGTAGGATCAGGCAGGATGCTGGATAAATATATCATAATGTCTCAGCATCCTTTAAAATTACACACACACACACACACACACACACACACACACAGACACATACACACCAAATTTAAGACTTAAAATATTAATGTCGATAAAGCATTATTTAAACTCTCTTTGGGAGATTCAGTATCCCCATTTTGTTCTATGAGCATTATCTTTATAAAGTCCGGCTAGATCTCTGCACAATTACTAGTGTTGAAGGATTGTAAGGTATGCCTGTAACAGGTTTAATGCCATTAAAAATAAAAAATTGTTGTATTCTAATGGATATGATACCTGAGCATAAATAGCGTCAATCTTCAAATGCTTCTCTAAGGTCGCCACCATCTATAATAAATGTGCAATCTCAGAATCAGCCTTTCTAGAACTTAAGACAGAAGCCCATTGGGATTTGAAATATGCATCAACTGTGTGATGTATTATCACATATGTATATTTTCAGTTATCAAACTCTGCAAAATTAAATACATAAGCTTTTGCTTGTTGCTGCTCTCAGGCGGCTTCACTCAGCACTGTGTCTCGATGGGTTGCCATTCTAACTCTCCAAGCATTTGGGAGTTTCTTTTTCATCTGGAACTACATTTTTTTTTGTTGTTATTGTAGGCTCCATATTAAATTCTTTTGAAGGCTCTTTACTCTGATTTAAAGACTCCTCTACCCTCTGTTCTATGGCCTCAAACCTAGCATTCTTTCAGTTCTTTACTTACCGAAATTTGTTTATTCTGATCTTTCTTAAAGAGGATATATAAAATTTTAATTGTTATAGAAAAAAATTTGTATGCTGACAAGCAAGACGAAGTCATATGAGATCCAGATGCCTTGTGTCATTATGCTTCTCTGCATTTTTCACACAGACAATATTTTTCCTTTTAACCTCCAATTCTTTACTTTCTTCAGAAAATTTCTCGCTATATTCTTTCTATATTCATTTTCTTTTTTTTTTTCCCGTTAGCACTTAAACACATTTTCAAGCATATTGTACCTAGTTTAGAGATTCGCATCTGGACTTGGGTTTTTTCCCTGCCTGCTGCCTCTGTAGCAAGGACCTTGTGTTGTCCTTCAGCTCCGCATCTGCCAGTTGGAGTGACTCTGACCCCTGGTCTGGTGCCTGTAGCAGGCTCCCTTTGTGGGTTTGGACTGGAGCAGACGTTTGCCCTCTGACCTCGGCTGCAGCATACCAACCATCTCTCTTTGGCTCGGGGCCATTACAGGGGTATGGACCCGAATTGTGTCGCAGTTTTTCTATGGGACCTCTCAAAGAAATTTAGTTTCCTAAATTTCCTCCAGCTAGGAAATTGTGTCTGGGTCGGGACCTGCTTTCCTACGAGGCTGTGCCCCGAGTCTCTAGTTGCTCTACTTGCAGCTCAAAGGCTTCCAGCCTTCGGCTAGAAAACTGCCTTACCCCAGTGTTCCCACCATGACCTATATTACCTCCATTCTTACTCTGACATGAAATGATATCTTCCCCCAAGATAGTATTGAAATAATTTAAATTAAATTTATTGAGAAGATCTTTGTAAAATGACCATGAGTGCCTTACATGGATTGTACTTTGGGATACGCACAGTGCTTCCTCAAGTATCAAAAATACTTACGTGTGAAATTAAAAAAGCAAGACAACACATAACACACATACAAACTGATATAGGACTAGCATTTATATTTGTAAGTAAAGAGGAAAAAAACCCAACTGTCCTGTAAATGCACAGAGATTGGCACTAGAAAAGATACCATGGAGAAGCCAGAACTTTTTTTTGTTGTTTTTTTGTTTTTTTTCGAGACAGGGTTTCTCTGTGTAGCCCTGGCTGTCCTAGAACTCTCTCTGTAGTCCAGGTTGACCTCTCAGAAATCCATCTGTCTCTGCCTACTGAGTGCTTGGATTAAAGATGTACACCACCACCACCTGGCAGATGGAAAATTCATGAGCAACAGAATTTGATTTTTCAGTGAAATATGTGTAGTGAAGTTTACCCCATCCAATTCAATTACTCTAAAACACACTTACTCAGTCACTGACAAATGTATATATGCATATGAATCTAGGATTTACATGTTACATAATTTATTAATAGAAAGTGAAATTTGAGGTCATGTTCTCTTTAAGGTTAACTGTCAACTTCCAGAAAATGCCTTCATCATAAATGAGCTTTCTGGCATCTTTAACTTCCATGCTGAGGGAGCAAGAATCTTCCTACGGCATAACAATCTGGTAAGTACAATCCATCACCTTTTAAAAATGTCCATGACTGGGGCTGGAGAGATGGCTCAGTGGTTAAAAGCCATGACTGCTCTTCCAAAGGTCTTGAGTTCAAATCCCAGCAACCACATGGTGGCTCACAACCATCCATTAACTAGATCTGATGCCCTCTTCTGGAGTGTCTGAAGACAGCTACGGTGTACTTACATATAATAAAATAAATAAAACTTAAAAAAAAAGAATGTCCATGACTTAAAGCAGGACATGTTAGCAACTGTGTCATCCCTACATCAGAAAATGTATTTATTGCAATACTAAATTTGCTAAGTAGCATGTCATTGAAAACTTAAACCCTTTATTCATAAAACAAATGTATTTTCTTATAAAATTATCTCTAAGGGCTATATATGTAACTCATTTGTAGAGTATTGGCTTAGAACAAATGGAAGCTTGAGTTCTTGATAAACTGCATAACCAGGTATGGCAATGCGTGTAATCTTTATACTTTGGTGGAGGATAGAGGATCAGAAGTGCAAGGTCAGGGGTGGAGAGATGGCTGTATGGTTACAAGACCTGAATGTTCTTCCAGGGAGCCTGCCCATCCCCAGAACCCATATGGTAGTTCACAACTGTCTGCAACTCTAGTTCAAGGAGATATCAGCTCTAGTTCTCAGTTATCATCTTCTAGCATCTTCGGACACCGCAGACATTGCATGCATGTCGAAGACAGGCACACATGCAACAATAAAAACCCTACACTTAAAATGATAAAATAATTTAAAATTTTAAAAATAATTAAAAAGAGAGGTACAAGGTCATTCTCTGGGACATAGTTTGAGGTTAACCTAGGATATATGACATTTTGTCCCAAAAAAGAAGGAAGACAGACACAGAAAGAAGAAGAGGTGCTTTATTATAATAGATTCAAAAGATCCTAGCAATAAATATAGTGGTGATATTAGGAAAGGAATGAATGTTATTTTTTTCATAGTCAAAACTGTTGTTTGCTTCTTTTTTCTTTTTTTCAGTTACCTAAAGAATACTCTGATGTCGTTGTTTTCAGTGATTATTTATTTATCTTTGATTTGCCATCCAAAATTTTATTAATGAACTGTGACTCATCTGTAAAACTGTGGGTATGTATGTTTTCTTTTACTATGCCAAAATAACTGAGAGAACATTTAACTCAAATGTTCACTGACATGATGTAGGAATCCTGCCTGATGGGCCTGTTCCTTTTCTTCACTACCCTGCCTCCCACCACCAGCATTAAAACACAAGGAGAAACACAAAAGGACTTTGACATGTGTCATCCAGTCCAGCTGCATTGGATGGCCTCACTTTATAACAACCTGTTCTCACAGGAAATAACCCAATCTATGAGACTCATAGTGATCCCCTCCAAGGCTAGTGCCCCATGATCTAAATATCTTCTAGGAGGTCCAATTTAAAAGTTAATTATGACCACACTAAAGACAAACTTTCACATGAATCTTTGGAAACACAGTGAAACGATTTTCAAGCCAATATGGGTAACCATTTTTTTTTGTTATGAAAAATTTAAAACATTTAAAGTAAATTAATGGTACCCTTTACCAAGACTCTTAGGTATAAACATTTTATCACATGTGTTGGACTACCACTTTTGTTAATTTTGCAGTTGTTACTAGTTCTTTCTTCTGAAGTAACTTAAGACAAATGCCAGCTCAAATTTCTTTTCAGGATTCAATCCTTTAATCTTCTAATTCTGGTCACCTCATTCCTCTGTGTGTTGATCATCTCATGCTGCTTCTAGTTTAACATTTTCTCACTTATATTTTATTAAATACTTTAATTTAATTTTTCATAAATAATTTATTTACATTCCAAAAGTTGCCCCTTCCCAGTCCCCGTCCCCAAGTTCTTCACCCTATCCCCCTACTTCATGCCTCTGAGAGGGTGCTCCCCCACCTGCCCAGATTCTCAAAGCTTGACTTGTAAGCATAAACATATATGAATTCTATTTTGTTAATTCTTTGAGAATTTCATACAATGGATTTTGATCATATTAACTTCTCATCAAGCTCCTTCCACATCCACCCTCACCCCTCTACCTTCCTAATTTAATCTTCTTTTTCTCTCCATTCCACCTGTTTTTAATCCCCAGTCCAATTAGTGTTGCCCACCCACCACTCCTGAATTTTACAGTCTTACCACCCCTTCTTCTAATGTAGGTCCCTGAGCCTGCAGGGACAGGGTCTGATATAGGCCCTACCACCGAAGACACTAAAAACTTGACTCATAGAACATATAGGAAATCAAGTAGGTACTGACTTGGAAGCTTCATTCCCAGTGGCTAACTTTTATGCTCCTAGAAGGTGCTATGCACACTACCACAGGAGAAAAGAATAATCATCAATCCGACCGAGAGATGAATCCTTCAAGATAATGACTGTCCTGGCAAGATATGCCAACTGCTGCAATAGTGGCACAGGTGTATGGAAATAACCAACTATTTCCTGGCTCAATTTAAAGCTTATTCTTTGAGATTAAACCAATACATGGCACCAGTATAAGGGCTAAAGAACTTGTGCCTAGGTAGGTTAGAGGCCCTAGAGGAGACGCTACTATTATTATTCTGGTAAATGGACATGGTATTAAAATAACTACTAATGACTTATTGCTATCAACATAGATTATTAGTGAATTTCTCAAACTCTATGAAAGAAACTGCTTCTGATAATACATAGCAATTAACACAGAGACTCATAACTGTTTAACATGCAAATAATGAGACTGCATAATGCACAGTCCGAATATGACATCCATATCCTATATCTAATACATACTTTCTAATTTTTAGAACTTATTTTCTACTTTGATTATTTTGTTTCTCTCTCACAATTTTATTATTAGCATTCAACATTTATATGACATTTACATATTATATTATATCATGTCTAAGAAAAAACTGTCTATTATATATAATATAGTTGTATGTTAATATAATTATTAATATAATGATATATTAATATTTAATTATACATATAGTATTGCCCTAGACATTATATTAAAGATATTCCAGACTTATCTTGATTGCTACGGCTTGTTTTCTAGGTCATTTACTGGGAAAGATTCATGTTGACTTAGGGTATTTAGATGTTAATAATTTATTGGAATCCAACATCATATACATTATTGCATTTGTTATATATGCAAACAACACTGGCCATCTGTATAAAACAAAGAATTCTAGGGCACCATGTCCACAAAAAGAAGCCGTTTGACAACAAAGTATTTCTTTTTTATATTCTATTTTTTTTAATGTTTTTTTTTTATTTTCTATATTCTATGTTTACATTCCAAAGGCTTTCCCCTTTCCCAGTTTCCACCCACCATAGTTCCCATAGTTCCTCTCCCCCCCAACTATTCCCCAATCATTCCCCCTCCCCCCTCGGTTTCTTTACTAAACTGGATGCAATCTTTACATGCCCAGGGTCCTAGCCTTTCTTCTTCTTGGGAATCATTTGACTTGCTATTTGTGTCTTGAGTATTTAGTGCTTCTGGGCTCATTAATATCCACTTATCAGTGATTGCATTTCATGTGCATTCTTTTGTGATTGGGTTAGCTCACTCAGGATGATATTTTCCAGGTCTAACCATTTACCTACAAATTGCATGAATTCATTATTTTTAATTGCTGAGTAGTATTCCATTGTATAAATATACCACATTTTCTGTATCCATTCCTCCTTTGAGGGATATTTGGGCTCCTTCCAATTTCTGGCTATTATAAACAAGGCTGCTATAAACATAGTCGATCATGTGTCTTTATTGCATGCAGGGGAATCCTGTGGGTATATGCCCAGGAGTGGTATGCCAGGGTCCTCTGGAAGTGACATGCCCAATTTTCTGAGGATCCGCCAAACTGATTTCCAGAGCGGTTTTACCATTTTGCAATCCCACCAACAGTGGAGGAGTGTTCCTCTTTCTACACATCCTCGCCAGCACTTGTTGTCTCTTGAGTTTTTAATCTTAGCCATTCTGACTGGTGTGAGGTGGAATCTCAGGGTTGTTTTGATTTGCATTTCCCTGATGACTAATGATTAGATATAACTTCGCCAGGGCATCATGTCATAGATTCCAGGGTTTTTTTCTATATTCTTTGTTTACATTCCAAAAGCTTTCCACTTTCCCAGTTCCCCCCTCACCATATGTCCCATAAGTCCTCTTCCCCCATGCCCATTCCCCAATCACCCCCCCCAACCCTTTCTCTGTTCTGGTTCTCTCCTGCAACACTGGAACCAGACTTTTTGAGGCCAGTGTCCTCTCCTTCCTTCTTTGTGGGAATCTTTTGATTTGATAATTGTGCCTTAAGTATACAGAGCTTCTGGGCTTATCAGTGATTGGACTTCATGTGTATTCTTTTGTGATTGGGTTAACTCACTTAGGATGATATTTTCCAGATCCAACCAATGCCTACAAATTGCATGAATTCATTATTTTTAATTACTGAGTAGTATTCCATTGTATATATATACCACATTTTCTGTATCCATTCCTCCTTTGAGGGACACTTGGGCTCCTTCCAGCTTCTGGCTATTACAAATAAGGCTGCTATGAACTTAGTGAAGCATGTACCTTTATTGCATGCAGGGGAATCCTCTGGGTATATGCCCAGGAGTGGTATAACAGGGTCCTCTGGAAATGTCATGCCCAATTTTCTGAGGAACTGCCAGACTGACTTCCAGAGCTGTTGTACCGTCTTGCAATCCCACCAACAGTGGAGGAGTGTTCCTCTTTCTCCACATCCTTGCCAGCACCTGTTGTCTCTGGAGTTTTTAATCTTAGCCATTCAGACTGGTGTGAGGTGAAATCTCAGGGTTGTTTTGATTTGCATTTCCCTAATGACTAATGATGTTGAACATCTCTTAAGGTGCTTCTCAGTCATCTGAAATTCTTCTGGTGAAAATTCTTTGTTTAGCTCTGTACCCCATTTTTAATAGGGTTATTTGGTTCTTTGGGGTCTAACTTCTTGAGCTCTTTGTATATATTGGCTATTAGCTCTCTGTCAGATGTGGGGTTGGTGAAGAACTTTGCCAATTTGTTGGTTGCTGTTTTGTCCTTCTGACAGTGTCCTTTGCCTTACAGAAACTTTGTAATTTTATGAAGTCCCATTTGTCAATTCTTGATCTTAGAGCATAAGCTATTGGTGGTCTGTTCAGGAACTTTCCCCCTGTGCCCATGTCCTCCAGCGTCTTCCCCAGTTTCTTTTCTATTAGTTTCAGTGTGTCCGGCTTTATGTGGAGGTCCTTGATCCACTTGGAGTTGATCTTGATACAAGGTGATAAGAGTGGGTCAATTTGCATTCTTCTGCATGTTGACCTCCAGTTGAACCACTACCATTTGTTGAAAAGGCTATTTTTTTCCACTGGATGGTTGTAGCTCCTTTATCAAACATCAAATGACCATAACTTTGTGGGTTCATTTATTGGTCTTCAATTCTATTTCATTGATCTACTTGCCTGTCACTGTACCAATACCATGCAGTTTTTAACACAGTTTCTCTGTAGTACTGCTTGAGGTCAGGGATATTGATTCCCCCAGAAGTCCTTTTATTGTTGAGAATAGTTTTAGCTAACCTGGGTTTTTTGTTACTCCAGATGAATTTAAGAATTGCTCTTTGTAGATCTATGAAGAATTGATTTGGGATCTTGATGGGGATTACATTGAATCTGTAGATTGCTTTTGGCAAGATGGCCATTTTTACTATATTGATCCTGCTGATTCAAGAGCAAGAAATATTTTTTCCATCTTCTGAGGTCTTCGATATTTTCCTTTAAAGACTTGAAGTTTTTGTCATACAGATCTTTCACTTGTTTGGTTAGAGTCACGCCAAGATACTTTATATTTTTTGTGGCTATTCTGAACAGTGTTATTTCACTAATGTCTTTCTCAGCCTGCTTGTCCTTTGAGTATAGGAAGGCTACTGATTTGCTTGAGTTGATTTTATTACCAGCCACTATTCTGAAGTTGTTTATCAGCTGTAGGAGTTCTCTGGTGGAGTTTTTTAGGTTGCTTAAGTATACTATCATATCATCTGCAAATAATGATAGATTGACTTCTTCCTTTCCAATTTGTATCCCTTTGACTTCCTTATGTTGTCTAATTGCTCTCTCTAGAACTTCAAGTACTATATTGAAAAGATATGGAGAGAGAGGGCAGCCTTGTCTAGTCTCTGATTTTAGTGGGATTGCTTCAAGTTTCTCTCCATTTATTTTGATGTTGGCTACTGTTTTGCTGTAAATCGCTTTTATTATGTTTAGGTATGGGCCTTAAATTCCTGCTCTTTCCAGGACTTTTAGCATGAAAGGATGCTGAATTTTGTCAAATGCTTTTTCAGCATCTAATGAGATGACCATGTGGTTTTTTCTTTAATTTGTTTATGTAGTGGATTACATTGATGGATTTCCATATATTGAACCATCCCTGCATCCCTGGGATAAAGCCTACTTGATCATGGCGAAAGATTGTTTTGATGTGCTCTTGGATTCGGTTGGCAAGAATTTTATTTAGTATTTTTGCATCGATATTTATAAGGGAAATTGGCCTACAGTTCACTTTCTTTGTTGGATCTTTGTGTGGTTTTGGTATCAACGGAATTGTGACTTCATAGAACGAGGTGGGCAGTGTTCCTTCTGTTTCTATTTTGTGGAATAGTTTGAAGAGCATTGGTGTTATGTCTTCTTTGAAGGTCTGATAAAATTCTACACTAAAACCATCTGGTCCTGTACTGTTTTTTGGTTGGGAAACTTTCTATAACCCCTTCTATTTCTCTAGGGGTTATGGGACTGTTTAGCTGATCTAGTTGATCTTGATTTAATTTTGGTATTTGGTATCTGTCTAGGAAATTGTCCATTTCCTCCAGATTCTCCAGTTGTGTTGAGTATAGGCTTTTGAAGTAGGATCTGATGATTTTTTGAATTTACTCAGTTTCTGTTGTCATATCCCCCTTTTCATTTCTAATTTTGTTAATTTGGATACTGCTTCTATGCCCATTGGTTAGTCTGGCTAAGGGTTTTTCTATCTTGTTGATTTTCTCAAAGAACCAGCTCCTGGTTTTCTTGATTCTTTGTATGGTTCTCTTTGTTTCTACTTGATTGATTTCAGCACTTAGTTTGATGATTTCCTCTCTTCTACTCCTCCTGGGTGAATTAGCTTCTTTTTGTTCCAGGGCTTTCAGGTGTGCCATTAAGCTGCTAGTGTATTCTCTCCAGTTTCTTTTTGGAGGCACTCAGGGCTATGAGTTTTCCTCTTAGCACTGCTTTCATTGTGTCCCATAGATTTGGATAGGTTGTACCTTCATTTTCATTGAATTCTAAAATGTTTTTTATTTCTTTCTTTATTTCTTTCTTGACCAAGGTGTCATTGAGTAGAGTATTGTTCAGTTTCCATGTGTATGTGGGCTTTCTGTTGTTTTTCTTGCTACTGAAGACCAATTTTACTCCACAGTGATCTGATAGGAGGCATGGGATTAGTTCCATCTTCTTGTATTTGTTGACATCTGTCATGTGACCAATTATATGATTGATTTTGGAGAAGGTACCATGCGGTGCTGAGAAAAAGATATATTCTTTTGCTTTGGGATGAAATGTTCTGGTTTCCTGATTGGTCCATTGAGGATAGTGGAGTGTTGAAGTCACCCACAATTATTGTGTTGGGTCTAATGTGTGCTTTAAGCTCTAGTAGAGCTTCTTTTACAAATGAGGTTGCTCTTGCATTTGTAGCATAGATGTTCAGTATTGAGAGTTCTTCTTGGTGGATTTTTTCCTTTGACCAGCAAGAAGTGACCTTCTGTGTCTCTTTTGATGACTTTAGGTTGAAAGTCAATTTTATCTGATATTAGAATGGCTACTCCGGCTTGTTTCCTGAGAGCATTTGCTTGTAAAATTGTCTTACAGCCTTTTACTCTAAGGTAGTGTTTGTCTTTGACACTGAGATATGTTTCCTGTATGCAACAAAATGTAGGGTTCTATTTACATATCCAGTCTGTTAGTCTGTGTCTTTTTATTGGGGAATTGAGTCCATTGATGTTAAGAGATATTAAGGAATAGTAATTATTAATTCCTGACATTTTTGACATTATTTTTTATATTTCAGTGGTTATCTTCTTTTGGGTTTGATGAGAGGGGGTTTCTATCTTGCTTCTTCTGGGGTGTGGTTTCCCTCCTTGTCTTGGTGTTTTCCCCCTATTATCCTTTGTAGGGCTGAGTTTGTGGAAAGATAATGCGCAAATTTGGTTTTGTCATGGAATACCTTGATGTCTCCATCTATGACGATTGAGAGTTTTGCTGGGTAAAGTAGTTTTGGCTGAAATTTGTGTTCTCTTAGAGTCTGCATGATATCTGCCCAGGATCTTCTAGCTTTCATGGTCTTAGGTGAGAAGTCTGGTGTAATCCTGATAGGTCTTCCTTTATATATTACTTGGCCTTTTTCTCTTACTGCCTTTAATATTCTTTCTTTGTTTAGTACATTTAGGGTTTTGATTATTATGTGACAGGAGGTATTTCTGTTCTGGTCCAGTATGTTTGGAGTTTTGTAGGCTTCTTGTATATTCATGCGCATCTCTCTCTTTAGGTTGGGGAAGTTTTCTTCCATAATTTTGTAGAAGATGTTTGCTGGCCCTTTAAGTTGTGTATCTTCCCTCTCCTCTATGCCTATAAGCCTTAGGTTTGGTCTTCTCATTGTGTCCTGGATTTCTTGGATGTTTTGGATTACAATTTTGCATTTTGCATTTTTTAGACTGTTGAATCAATGGTTTCTATGGTATCTTCGGCATTTGAGATTATTTCTTCTATCTCTTGTATTCTATTGTTGATATTTGCATCTATGTCCCCTGATTTCTTCCCAAAGGTTTCTATCTCCAAAGTTGTCTCCCTTTGCTATTTTTTAGTTGTTTCTACTTCTGTTTTTAGATACTGGATGGTTTTGCTCAGATCTTCTGCTTGCTTGTTGTATTTTCATGTATTTCTTTAAGAGATTTTTGTGTTTTCTCTCATGACTTCTACTTGTTGACCCACGTTCTCCGGTATTTCTTTAAGTGATTTTTTTGTAATTCCTCCTTATTAGCTTCTATTTTTTGATCCATATTCTCCTGAATTTCTTTAAGTTAATTTGTGTTTGCATTGTAAGGGCTTCTAATTTTTGATCTATTTTCTCCTGTATTTCTTTAACAGATTAATCTATGTGTTCTGCTATCAGCATCCTGACCAGTGATTTTAGATCCAAATCTTTTTTTTCTGGTGTGTTTTGGTATCTGAGACTTACTGCTTCTGGGGAACTGGTTTCGGATGCTGCCATAGTGCCTTTATTTTTGTTAGTAACTTTCCTATGTTTGCTTTTTGCCATCTGGTTATCTTTGGCCTTAGTTGGTCCTGTAGTCACTAGCTGGTGCTTGAACCTCCTGTGGGCTAGTAAGGCTATTTCCCCACCACTGGATGACTGGGTTTCCCCTGGCACAGATTGCTGATGTTTTGTTCTCCTCTTGGGTGCTGTTGGACCTCTGGTGTATTTTGCTCCAAGCAATGTTATATTCGGTTATCTCTGTGGACCTGATGCTGCTTGTCTTCTCTGGTTCTGCTTGCTTAGTCCAGTCAGCAGCAAGGATGCAGGCAGCGGCTGCAGGGAGTAGGGAGTGCGGAGTTCAGGGTCTCCCTCAGGGCAGAGAACCCACACCCTGCTGGAACACAGGAACCGCTGCTCTGCCAAGCTCCCGTTCTTAGATGACTGGCTGGTGGCCCTAGTCCCCAGAGATCTTAAGCTTGGGATATCTCAGGTATCTGGATCTGCCCACTCAATCCAAGCAGCCGCCACCAAGTTGGCCATGGTTTCGCGGAGTGCCAAATTCCATGTTTTTACAGTAAGAAATCAAGACACAAGAAGCATGCTAATAATATCATTCCAAGGATCAAGACTTATCCCTCCACTGTTACTAGTGTTGTATTCTATAGAAAAGAGTGAGGATATGTTTGTTAGAGGCGTGGGATGGTGAGATGGAAGGGGTGCCTCTGAGGGCCCATGCTGAAGCATCCCTTCCCTCTGAGGTGCCAGCCATAAGACAGAATAGGGGATAGATTTTATTTAGGGTATTTATTTAGGGTATGCATTGAGGAGGGGATAGAGACAGAGAAAGGCAGAGAGAGAATGAGAGAGAGAGAGAGAGAGAGAGAGAGAGAGAGAGAGAGAGCAACAAGAAAACAAGAACACAGGGTGAGAGGGGCAGGGGAATGGGGAGAGAAGGGACAGAGAGAATAAGACAGTAAGAGAGAGAGGAGGGGGCAAACAGCCCCTTTTATAGTGAGTCAGGCATACCTGGCTATTCCCAGGTAACTGTGGGGTGGAGGTCCTGGAAGGATTGCTGTTAACTAGCTCCTTTTAATCACCATGTCATCAGTCAGTTTAATCAAGTCCTACCTATTTTCATCTGCCTGACATTCTGGCAAATGGAAAAAGTAAAGCCTTTTCCTTCCAAATATAACCTCCCCATAAAGTTCCTTCCATACGTAGCATTTTCCTCTATAGAAATGTCTAATCTATCATGTTAATGAGAAGATACGTGAACTTTTACAAGTTGCATATAAGAAGGACTAGGAGAGATCATTTTTAGTAGTAATTCTCGTGGGTATACTTGAGAAGCAGGCTTCACAGCTCTGTTCTCCAGAGTATTTGATGTATAAAGTCAATACTATAAGGTCCCAATTAACCTAACTAATTCAAACTAACTAACCAATTCAAATACAATGATGTAGAAAGGGAAGACTCATACACAGACAACAGGTGGAGATTATGTGGACAATAGAATAAAGTGGAGATTCTTAAACTATGTCTTCACTAGGCAAGAAAAATTTCTGCCTGTTATGGGCAGTGCCCACTGTGTGTCACTCAGAGCTATGGACAACATTGTCTCAGTAGTGTTGCTGAAGCATCCAGAATGACAGGACACAGGAGTCAATAAAGAATCAGGAAAAGAGAAAAGCTCAAGGAATAGAAGAACAATTTATGTGGGACCTTTGGGGGTGGGGAACCAGAAAAAGGGAAATGAATTGTAAATATAGAATATATCCAATAAAAAAACTCAAAAAAAGAAGAACAATTTAGTAGAATTGTATAAATGTCTAAGTATGTGGTGGGGTCGCAGAAGTCTAGAGTAGGGGTTACCCAGTCCAGAGTCGACTGCCTTACCTAAGATGGTAGAAAGCTTGTACAAACAAACACACCTGCCCTAGAAACCCATTATCCATTAATCAAACTCTTGCTGTTACAAAGCAGACCCCAAGGGAACTGTCTTGAATCATGATTCCTAAACATTGCTTTAGTGTTTGTGTGATAGACCTGAAGGCTCAGAGGTATGTTGAGTTTAAATGAAGGGTAGTCAAGTCCAGTGCTAGATTTCTAATCTAAAGAAGTTTAGCAGAAACAAAACCAAGGTCTATAGTAGTGAAGGAATATTGACAATTTAAGAAAGATCAAGACCCTCCTATTTTTAAGGGTCAGAGCAATGCTCCAGAACAGTGTGGTTCCCTGAGACACACTTTTGGAGACTTTGAAAGTGGATGCTTATTTTTCATGGAGAATCCTCTCAGAGAATGTCTTCCATTTATCTTCTTCCTATTGGCATCAGTTTTCCTCATCTGCCTCTTGGCCCCTAAACTCATTTCCGGGGGTTTACATGCAACACAGGACTTCTGAAGGTTGATGGTAGATAGTTCTCTTAGCAGGTTTGATGTCAGCATTATGATTACTGTACTAAGAGGTCGTAGACATTTGTAACTACTTAACTCTTTGTGGCCAGTTACTCAGTTTTGCACATGAATGCTACGTGCTACAACTGGTTTGATCCTGTAATTGTATTATCTTACAATTTAATAGCACCTTTCTTAAATTATAGGTACATAGAGTGGTGGCAGCAAGATACAAAAGATATTTTTATTAGAACTATTCAATATAAATCAAGCCTGAAGCTTTGTGCCTGTAATTCCAGCACTCAGAAGGTTTGGAGGGGGGAGCCTGGGGGAAGGCATGGTGGCTGTACCTTTTGCAAAAGCAAAACCAAAAGAACAAACAATAAAGAAATACTTAAAAACATTTAGGATTTTTTTTTTTTTGTAAAAAGATAGGGAGCCATGTATCCTGGGCCAGCCTTGAATTTGAGCCTTGTCTGTATACCCAAGAAGGCCTTGAATTTCTTTCTAAAAATATTTTTTACGTTTATGTCCTGTACATGTATGTGCTGCGATCTACATATAGAGTTCAGGGCACAGCTTGCTTGAGCCAGTTCTTTCCCTCCAGCATGTTGGCTCCAGAGAGGTAACTGAGGTTGGGAGGCCGGGCGGGAAGCTCCATTGTCCACTAAGCCTTCTCACCAGCCCCAGATCTTGAATTTTTGATCCTCCTGCCTCCACCCCAGGGATTGTAGGCCTGCTCCACCATTCACAGTTTTATCCCTGATAGTATTAAAGGCCCCAAAGAGAATTAACTAAAAAAAATTCTTTTTCTAAAAGTCTGTGGCATCTTCAGAAGAGATGAGATCCTTTATGCTGAGAGTCAGACGAAGTCACCTGGTGGAAGACACCTTGAGTCAATTAACACAAGCTGAGGCTGAAGACTTTGACCTTAGGAAGCCACTATCGGTAAAAAAAAAAAAGTCCCATTGGGTGTTCCTGGTTTCATTCGTTCTCTCTCTCTCTCTCTCTCTCTCTCTCTCTCTCTCTCTCTCTCTCTCTCTCTCTTTGTGGGAAGGAACCTTACTCTGGTTTCCAGAAATTCCCACTTTCCCTTGAGACAATAGAATGTTTCATTACATATTTAGTTGCAGGCCAACTCACTTATTGATGATTATAATGAATCATTCCAACACTTAATGTCACAAAAATAACAATTTGTTTTAAAATCTTCTAGTCCAGAAGAATTTCCGGGTGTCTTTGTGTTATGAATATGTGTTTGTGTGTATGAGGCTAGGAATAGAACCAGTCTCCACACACGCTAAGCAAGCACTTTACCTTAAGCTACATTCCCAGCCATACAAATTTTTGCTTGAGTTTGTTCACATGTCCAAAAGTTAGGTGGGGATTGGCTATGCTATGCTATTACTGGCTGAGGACATTGGGTTATACTTTAATGTCCTTCTTCCTCTCGTGACCAGCAAGCATGTTCTCAGAGCAGTGCTGGAAATGCAGCTAACAATCATTAATTATTGTTTGAGCCAAAAAAGACTCATGAATAAACCCGAACCAAAGGCTGGGAAAATATACTTACCTCTTAATGGGAGATGTTGCAAAATCATATTGAAAAGAATTCAATCAAGAAATAGTGAAGAACTGGGACTGTCCATGCCCCCCCCCTGACCGATAGCAAGTGTAACAGGTACATTTCCCTCATGTTGTAGGTCTAGGCTCTACAATATAGGTTTTGATTCCAGCCACTCTTCATTTTAATCCTTTGTGGATGCCTGGTAGAGTGTTTACTGTGTAAACAGAATACTGACAAATGCTGTGGGTAAGAGCTAGAGCCTGGAGCTCCAAAGGGAGTGGATTTTCCTGATACCACCTGAGAGTGTAAGTGAACAATTCCCAAAGAAGACAGATCCTGGAAGAGAGTACTCTAAGCAGGAAGGGCTATTGCCCAGCATGTGATTCAAACAGAAATTAAAGAAGCAAGTTTGTTTTAGAAACCAGACTCCCTTGGTATTTAGTTTTCTTATACTTTGTCTATGAGGAAGATATCAGTGGAAAATTCTTTCCTCTGTAGGAAATGACTCTTCTTTAAGGGAGATGTTAACTTCAAGACTTATACATAGACTGAGCATGACAAGACTATTTTACCCAACCCTTGGCATCACTGTGAGTCCTGAGCAGGCCAAAGCATTTGATCAAACAGTAGCAGGTGTGCTCTCTCAGACAGACAAGAAGAGCAAAAACTGAGAAAATGAAGCTTGAGGATACTCGTATTCAAAATACAAGGCCTGGGAGTGGTATAGTGCTTGTCTAGCATGCCTGAAGGCCCAATTTAATCCCTAGCACCAAAAATCAGATATATAAATTAATGAAAGTAACTAAGTTAGCCAGAAAAGGAATTCTCAGAATTAGCAGGGTAAAATCACCTCAACACATGGCCATCAAATCCAGAGACATGGAAAACTGTTAAAAAGAGAATCTTGTGTGTGTGTGTTCTCTTTTTAGAAAGATGTATACATATTATATATACATAATTTATATATACATATTTTATATATACATATTTTATGTATATACATATGTATATACATTTATGTATGTATATACATATGTATATAAAATATACATATTTTACATATACATGTTTTATACATATATACATATGTACCTATATACATATGTACCTATAGACATAGACATAGACATATATGTGAATGAAAAGATACTTAGCCCACACTCACTAGAAATACTTTGAGTGGGGGCTGGAGAACACAAGTAGCTGTTCATTAGAGCCAAGACTGCTCAGTCTGAAAACTACTATGAACACAGACAAGGTGGAATAACCTGAGAATTTCATGACTCATGGGTTTAAGGTATATCACATTTTATATCAAGATAGTGTTCCTTCTTCCAGTGATAAGTGTGTCAATCTAAAGGATCCACTCACCGACTTACCAACCTGAGAATAAATAGGCTCCTGGTTTTCACTGCTTGGCAGCAAACTGAGGGAAGACAGGGTGTGAGAAGGAAATGAGCTGTGTGGATCCAGCCATTCTAGTGAGCTCCAGAAGGTCAGAACAGGCTGAAGACTTTCCCATAAAGAGAAAAGAGCTATATTTTAAATAAGAATCTTGAAATAAATTTTCTTTCTTTAGGTTGAATTTGTTAGAGAAATTCGTCCTGAAGGTTTCGGAGTGAGTTCAGAGTTTTTCCACTGTATATTTGAAGAGATGACAGACCCCAAATATGAAATGTTCATGTATCCTGAAGAGGGTCCCAGCATGTGGTTTCCGGCCAATGTAAGTTCTGTCTTTCTCCTAAAATGCATTACATGCTGCAATATGCAAAGGGTAGTGTAAACTGTGGACTGTCCAACCCGGCTTCTCCATTTTGAGTAGTAGCACATCACCCACAGGGCAGCAGCCGTGCTACAGTATGATCAGGCTGTTTATAGAAAGCCATGTCCTGGCATGTGTCCTCAATTTTAAAGTTATAATACAGAATGTTTCAAATTAGTAGAGAGAAACTCTTGGTGAACTAGTAGAGATAGGTGTTAATTCCAAAATGTTGGTAGATTCCTTTGACTATAATGCTTTTTTTTCTTCATTTTTATTTTTTTATAAGTTGTCTTAGTCAGAGGCTTACTCTATATTTCCAAGCTAGCCTTGAACTTACCATTCTCCTGCCTCCACCTTCTAAATGCTTGAGTTGCAGGAGTGCAGTACGCTCAGCCAAGCCCTTGCTTTTAAGCACATTCATACAGTTCGGTTCAGTAAAAAACAGACCACACACACACACACACACACACACACACACACACACATTTTATTTTAATTTATATATGGCTTGATAAAACAGCAAAATCAAGTTGAACCAGGGTACACATTACAAATTATGGGGTGGAACACTGGCTGGGGGAGGCCTTAGCAGATTGTGCTGCCCTTTAACTCACTTGAGAATCCCAGCAGGGGAGTAAGCAGGGTAAGGAGAGCTGGGAGAACGCATATCCTGTGGATCACTGAACGTCCGAACCTGCTAACAGGCAGAAAGGCACCGGAGCAGGGATCCTGTCACCTCGGAAAGCTTCCTCCCTGGGCTGCTTGTTGTTTGGCCTGGAAAGTTTTTGTCATTTTGTTTCGGTTTCTCTCACGAGGATGAGGACGACAGGATGCAGAGAAGAAGTGAGGGCAACCGCGTTGATCTGTTTTTGTTGGTGCTGCTTTCGTACCCGAGTCCCTTGTTAAGGGGCTCAGAGGTCGAAGTCCAAGGGCATGGTGGTGACATAAATCAGCTCTCAAGAGGTCTCCTGGCACAAGACATCTTGACAGGATCATCTGCAGGCAAAGAGTCTACATTGTAAGACAGTTTGCCATGAGCTCCACTCCAGTGGAAAGGGCCCGTTTGGGGCTGCATTGGCAAATGGAGCCACCATTCCCGGAACACTCCTCTGCTGTTCACTCTGCTAAACTGAAATCTCGCTGCAGAACAGCCGCCCTTCCTCATTGTCCCCTGTCTCCATGAATTGGACGGTCCCGACCTCAAAATTCCAAAGGGAAACTTTGTAATTCCACCCGAGCATGGTCTGAAATACATTTCAGAAATTCTATCAGTAACCAGAATTTCATTTACTTAATGTTCTCTATTGTTAATTTATATTGAAAATTATGCAAGAAGCTGGGCATGGCAGCACAAGGATCTGATTCCTCAGTTAGGAGATACAGGCAGAGGAGCCCAAGGTCACCCTCAGCTATACAGTTAGTTTTGAGAACTATCAAAAGAAAGTTTGCTCAGAATGTCTCAAGCAAACGAACAAAGAGTAGAAAGAACATTATGGAAGAAATTTAAGTTGTATTATAACATAAAAAAAGTCTGAATTTTCTTTTATTCTTTTGAAACCCAGCTTTTGTCTAACTTGTGATGTTAATTAGAAAAGGGAGCTAAAATTTATTCGTTTTTGCTCTAATTGTGCCTTTGTATAACTGATTATTTATAACGGCTTAGGAACTTTTTTCAAACATATTTTCCAGCCCAAGTTTGAGAAGAACAGCTATTTCCTATTTGGGATCTTATGTGGACTCTCCCTACATAATTTAAAGGTTGTCAACCTTCCTTTCCCGCTTGCTTTATATAAAAAACTTTTGGACCAAGAGCCATCATTGGAAGACTTAAAAGAACTTAGTCCTCTCTTGGGGAGGTAAGTACATACATTCACTTTATAAAAGCAGCATTAAGTCTCATCTTTTTAAGTATAAATAATGTCACACATGACAAAGGTAAGGTCTTCAATTTTAATATTGTGTGCCCTGTAGATGAGCTTCCATTAGCATGACTTGCAGTACATAGAGTAAGCCCTCAGAAATGAAGAAAAGTCAGATGTTCCCCTGATCAAAAGACCAGTATAATAGAGTTTGGACCTGGGCTCTTTAGCAAGGTGAAAAGTACTTAGGGAAATCTCAGGATGAACATGGGTCATCCTTCTTATCCTATAAATATATATGATGCTAAACGTGCATATACATATATAGATAGGGCTTACAAATGTATGCAATGTATAAGTGCATATATATGTTGCTTATAAACAGATGCAGTGCTATACTGATAAATATGTGTAATGTGGTTTATAAGTAAATTAGTGCTATAAGTGCATATATGTATAGATAGATATGATTTATAAATGCAGTGTTATAAGTTCATATATACATATGGTTTATAATAAATATAGCATGATAAGTACATATTCATAGATGTGGTTTATAAATGGATATAGTGATATAAGTATGTATATATATAGAGAGAGATGGCTTATAAATATAGTGTGATAAGATGGTATAGGTAGGTGTGATTTGTAAAAATATAGTACTATGACTGTTTATACAGAGATATAATTTATAGATAGATAGTGTTATAAGTGCATGTATATAGATATGCTTTATTAATATAGTGCTTTAGTGCATTTATATGCTTTATAAATTGATTTAGTACCATAAGTGAATATGTATATGGTTTATCCAAAAATAAAAGTATGTTCATGTTCCCTAGGAACTAAGTGGTTAAAATGTTCTTTTTCTGACACAAATTTTTCTTAAAGTGTTGATAGCAAATTGAATGAAATGAATTTTTTTCACCCCAGTGGTCCATTAGTGGTATTTTTTTATTAAAGAAGATTTTCTTTAATAAAAGTCAAGAGTGACAGTCTTGACATTTTGACCTTTTCTGTTTTGAATGCTTTGATTGGGAATCCAACCCCGGGACTCCTCCCTCTTAAACAAGATAATCTGCTGAGCTGTAACCATAGGCAGATGGTGGTTTTAATTCTCTTTGTGGCAGGTTGTTCAGGGCGTGTGATGTATTTAATAGTGTCTGGGGTCACTATCCACTAGATGACAACCTTTAACTGTGACAACCAAAGACACCCCAAACTTTGCAAAATAAACCCTCTCTGCTTTAGAATCTTGTCTGCATAATCATTTTCACAATGCACAGCACTATCAATGAGTAGACTAACCAAATTCTAAATCAAGATTATTCTAAAATGAGTGGGAAGGAGTAGGAGACAAAATTTATACTGAATTTTGTGCAAGTCTATATTACTTAATTTTCCCCATTGAATGATTACTTTGAAATTTTATGGTATCAAATATATCATTTTAAATCAATTTTTCAATAGGAATTTGCAAGAAGTTCTAAATTGCGAGGCTGGTGATATTGAAGAACTTCACATGTATTTTTCTGTGAGTAGCAAGAAACCTAGATTATAGGTTGGCTTTAATTAGTTTTGTTGTATGTATGTATGTATGTATGTTTTAGTGTCACAAGGAGTTGCTAGAGATTGCATCTATGCCAATAAAGTATTGTACAATTAAGATATATCCCTAGTCATTATTTATTACTATAAAAATATATTATAGAACCTTTAATATGAAATATCAGTATTTTTAAAGATTTTACTTTCTGTAAAATTTTAGGGAAGTATATGACTAATAATAACAAATTCATGCCGGGCAGTGGTGGCGCACGACTGTAATCCCAGCACTAGGGAGGCAGAGGCAGGTGGATTTCTGAGTTCGAGGCTAGCCTGGTCTACAGAGTGAGTTCCAGGACAGCCAGGGCTATACAGAGAAACCCTGTCTCGAAAAAAAAAAAAAAATTCATATTCATGCTTATCAATTGATTATATTTTGGTTACAGATATACTGGGATAAAAAAGATGTTAATTTAATTCGTCATGGGATCCCTGTGCCTGTGAATGAAAACAACAAGTAAGTTTAGAGACCTAAAATATCTACTTTGAGTAGGTTCACCAATGTTTGTATTGATACAATATAAAGTATATTTGAGCTTCTTGGATGTTTGTTTTGGATTTTTTTTTGTTTTTTAGAATGCTAAACAGGTAGGAGAAGAGAAGAAATGATTCAAGAATAAATATTTCTGTCCTCTAAGCATATCATATCCCTCTTCTATGTCACACTGTATTCTAGTTATTGGTGATAGAAGCATAAAATATGTAACATATCCTAACCATCAGAAAGCTGATACCCAAATAGACCATCATGTAATGTATCAAATAAACAAGTTGGCACCAGTTTATGGGATCTGACTGCAATATTTTCATCCTGTTTGTATTACTCAGGGTTCTCTAGAGTCACAGAATATATGGGTAGTCTCTATATAGTTAGGGAATTTGTTGATGACTTACAGCCTATAGTCCAACTCCCCAACAAAGGCCAGCAGCAGCTGTAGATGGAAGTCCAAGGATCTAGCAGTTGCTCAGTTCCATGAGGCAAGCAGGCAAGGAAGGGTGAGTGAGTCTTCCTTCTTCCAATGCCCTTATATAGATCTCCATCAGAGGGTGTGGCCCAGATTAAAAGCTGTAGGTCTCCATCAGAGGGTGTGGCCCAGATCAAAGGTGTGTGCTACCACGCCTTTAATCCTAGATGACCTTGAACTCCGAGATCTCCTTGCCTTAATCTTCTGGAATTCATAGCCACTATGCTTCAAGATCTCCATGGTCAGAAACTTGTATCTCTGAACCTTCAGATTAGGATCATAGGTGAGCCTTCCAATTCTTGAGTGTAGTTCATTCTAGATAAAGTCAAGTTGACAATCAGAAATAGTCACTACACTGTTTAAAGGTTATTATTTAAAGTATTAGCAATTTGAAGTCAGCCATGGCAGGAATATTTAGACAATAAACATTGGCAAATGATACAAATGAGGTTTTCCTTTCTGTCTTTTCTCTTTCCCCTCCTGCCCTCTCTATATATTTCTCTTCCTTTCTGCCTCCTCATATTCCACCCTCTCCCTCCTTCTTTTTGGGAAACTGGTTGTTACACTGGCAGCACATGATTGGTTATAGGGAGGACAGAGAGAAGTGGTTCAAATAGGCTAGTTACCAAAAGCTGTTTAAAGAGGTTGTGGGGAGTCGGGGTGGACATGTTTCTAATGGCTACCCCACTTAGTTCACTTTCTATTACTATAATGAAATAGCAAATACTGGGTAGCTTTATAAGGAAAAGAGTTTTATTTATGTCACAGTTCTGGAAATTCAAGGACCATGGGTAGCCTTCTTGCTAGCCTCATCTTGAGTTTGAGAGGGCAGCACCTGACAGACATAAAGAGTGTGAATGTGTGTGTCTCTTTTCATCTCCCTCCCTCACCTGGTAAGGCTACCAGAGTTCAGTCATGGAGCTCTGCTGTGACGATTTCATGTAACTGTAATCACTCTCCAAAGGTCCCACCATGAACACTATAGTTAGATCAAGTTTCTACTTTCTTATTACCCAACAATGGGAGAAATAAATTTCACCACATATATGCTTGCTGACAGAGTCAAACCACACCTACACAGTATCACTTGCCACTGAGAAATCTATCATACTGTGGAAAGTGCATCCTATAATGCAAGGCTAGCCTTGCAGAACTTATTTTCACAAAGTGATCCAATGGAAGAGAGATGGGGGATGGTGGGAGAACAGACGAGTCAGACATGAGAATTTCATTTTCATAGGAAAAATCTGATGATTGCATAGAAATTGCCAGGAAAGAGGAAGCATCCCATGCTAGAGAGAATGCTTACTATGTGGTTTCCTACAAGTAAGAGGTAGCCAGACAAGGATCTCAGAAAGGAATGTGTAGAGGCAAAGAAACAAGGGTCAAATTGTTGGACTTATCCCCATAGTTTCCTGTGATGTGCAAGCATACGCCATTCCATAGACACCATACTCCATACATTTTGGATTTTTGCCAAAAAATTTCTTTTTGCTAAACGATATACAATACAATACAATACAATACTTTCTTCTGATGCTGGAGAACAGCTAGTGAGGGAAAATGGCTAAGTTACAATATTTAGTAGGTCAGATGTGTTATAGTACATTTTCCATGTATAATGTGCTCACTGAGACATGTCCGTTCAAAGTCAAATATTCAGATTGGACATACAATTGCTCCTTAGAATAAGGGAAATGGGAATACCCTAAAGTCTGAGTCCTTCTCTTATATTCTCTAAGGATCTTTTTTCTAGTTAGCCAGGTTTTCATTTCCCTGTTTTGTATAGATTTGTGGGTTACACAAAAGATATAATTTTCTTTCTCAATAGAGTAAAAAGAGAAAAACAGATAGTATTGTAGTCCCGGATAAGGCATGTCATTGTTTTTTTATTTTCCTTCCCTCAAGGAGAGAGTATGTGTCTAAGTGTGTTGATTACATTTTTAACATCTCTATAAAGAGGATTTATGAAGAATTTCGAAGAGGATTTTACAAGGTGTGTAACTGGGATATAATTAGGCATTTCCAGCCTGAAGAACTAATGACAGCAATAATTGGAAATGCTAGTTGTGACTGGAAACAATTTGAAAATGTAAGTAGTAAACCAAGTACCCTCTAACTTTTCCAAATAACTGATGCATATCCCTCCTAAAACTTTCTCTTTTTTACTCTTGTTCTCAAGAATTCAAAGTATGAAAATGGATATGACAAATCACACCCAACTGTTCTGCTGTTTTGGAAGGCTTTCCATGAATTAACTTTGGATGAAAAGAAAAAATTCCTCTGTAAGTACTATAATAGATATCCAGTCTTCATGTAATAGATCCCTTTAATGGCAACGCACATATATTTGTAGAGAACAAACCCCCAAAGCCATGACTTTTCTAGGCTTTCCCTGCCCATGCCCCTGTGCAGTTTTTCTGCACAAAAAGTGTACTCAATATTTATTAAAACGTAATCATTAATTCTTATGTATCTTGAAAATTTCTAGATAAAAATTCTTAACAAAATTGTATTCCTTTTTAGTGTTTCTGACAGGAAGTGACAGGCTACATGTGAAAGGCCTACAGTATGAAGGGATAGTATTCCGGTGTCCTGAAGCCTTCAGTGAAAATGATAACCCAAGATCATTGACATGTCACAGTATTCTAGACCTGCCTAAGTATTCGACAATGAGAAGGATGAAGGAAGCACTTCGGGTTGCAATCAACAACAACAAGGGATTTATTGGGCAGGAATGATGCAGACACATTCACCTCCCAGCAGTTCACAGCCTCAAGAGTGAGGTTTTTCACTTTGGGATTCTTCAGTCTTTCCTTAATCTAAGTAGGGACAAGAGGTTAAAAGATTTTACTTTAGTTGCACAGTTTTGGAGATAAATAAGTTATAAATTAATATTTTTAGTGAAAGAAATTCTGTAAAATATTAGCTGCATTCTTAAGCTTGCTGTTTTAGAATGTTTGTCTTGGCTGAAATATTTTCTGAACAGCAATGTTCATTTCATAATATGCTAAATATTTAAAATGTTCAGTATTGGGAGCTAAAGAGAGAGCTCAGTGATTAAGATCACTGACTACTCTTCCAGAGGACCAGAGCTCAATTCCCAGCACTGACATGGCTCACATCCTGTCTGTAACTCCGGTCCTAGGGGATCCAACACTCTCCTCTGACCTCCAAGACACTCCATGGATATGCCACACAGACTACATGCTGACAAAACAATCATATGCCTAACTTAAAATAAAAAATAAAATGAAATAGTATTCAAAGTGTTATTGTACTAATAATAAACTATTTGTTTGAAAGTATTAAGAAACCAAGTTTGGAAAGCTTTTAACATGTTTTTGAAGCATATAGATGTATATTTTGTATTAGGGAATATATTTAGAGTTGTGATTTTAGAAAATGCTAAATAATTTATTTTCAATTTCTAAGTATTGACATTTATTACTCTTCAAAGACACTTATACTTAGTACAGTGTTCCAAATACATTCTAAATATAGATAGGAATTTTAGTAAAATACTGAACACAGTTAAGAACTCATGCCTACTTGTGGTTGACAAAATGTGAATAAGTTGAAATATGTCTTATTACGATGCTATAGAGTAAATCAATGAAGCAACATAACTGCTACCAGAAATGACCATACATCTTGTACACTAGTTCTACCTAATATTAAAACTTAAATTGCATTATACAGCTTTGAGATGATTTTATGAACTCGTCTAATTTGTCTAAAGAATGACATATATGTTTCCCCATTGGTGACCCTGTGTGGGTAGGTTTGAAAGATGTGGCCTTGCTGGAGGAAGTATGTCATTGGGGGTGGACTTCGGGTGTGCAGCACTGCAGGTGTGCATGGCGTGCTCCAAGCTTCCCGCTGCAGCCTCCATGCTTGCCTGCTCTTTAGCAACACGTCCCCATTGTGACTGTGATGGACTCTTATCCCTCTGGAACCATATCCCCAAATCACCTGCCCTCCTATAAGATTCCCTGTTTATCATGCTTTATTATAGCAATAGAAAAGTAGCTAATGCAGGGGCTTACATATATTGATTTTATGACTCATTTTCAGTATAAAGTGGAAAAGATGATATGAATTGTGAGTGGGTGTGTACAGGTCACTAGATCACATAGAACAGAACTGAAAAATCAGAAATATGTCCAAGAACATACGGCCAACCAAGACTTCCTTTCCTTGTATCTGGGAGTAGAACTTAGACCTTTGTACCTGCTAGCCAATTATTCTGAATTATATAGCCTAACACTTGGTACGAGCACAGGCCTGAATTAGACCTTGCTTTCCCACAGTTATCTCTGGGATACAGAGTTAACTTTTAGTCTGTACTGTGGCCCAACAGAAACTCCTCATGTATGGTCTTAACCAGTATCTGGCTTCTCCATGCTTTTTTATTACATACAACTATACTAAAATAAATTTCATGGTGTCAAATTCCTGCTACCCCCTAAAAGATTACAAAAAAAAGTCAGATATTTTTTTCTTCTGTTGATTGAACTAAGATGCTCCAGGAAGATTTTTCTGGGAAAGGTACCCCCAAAGATGCTCTCTGAAGGCTTTCCTTTGGCCTCTCACATTATCCCCCTCATGCCCCTTCCCCAACCCTATCCCATTTGTTAATGACATTCCTCTCCAGCATTTCCCATCCTTTGACTTTATTTCCTTTTTGACCAGGCTGACTGTGGACTTTTGGGTTCAAAAGATCCTCTTACCACAGTGCTGGGTAGCTGGTACTACAGGTGTGGGCTACCACACATAGCTTCTTTTGAAATAACAATTCTTTATTCCGGGATACTTTGGAAGTTTTCACCTTAAATTTTAATTTTCTGGTAGTTTTACTATAATGTACTTTGGTTTTCTTTGCTTTTAATTCTAGCTTGATTATTTTCAGTTGTGAGAACAATTTGGCTCTTGCTAGTTTTCAAATGTAAGTAAGTGCCTATTTTCACAGCTGACTGAGTCCGCCATCTAGGACCCTTGGTACATGTGTTCTCTACAGCTGACAGTTGTGTGTGCTCTTCTCATGTCCTAGCTTTGCTCCATTGAATTTTCTGACACCTCACAGTTCTCTAGCCTCTTTACATACATGAGGTTTTTTTTTAATGTTTTTAAGGTCAGTTGTTACACTTTTTAAGGTGCAAAATTTGTTTTCTCATGAAATTTTTCATATTGTCATTTTTGTCTGAGCTATTGGTCACACTTACCTTTCTCTTTTATTTTTTTAAAATGGCGTACATTACCTGTATCATGGAACAGGTTTTGATTGGACATTTTCATAAATAGAAAATGGATTTTGTGCATATCCAACAGCCGTATTGAGTGGTGATTGAGCAGTTAAGAGAACCTCCTCTTTCCGAGGACCTAGGCTTGATTCTCTGTACCCAAATGGCAGCTGGCAACCCTGTGTAGCTCCAGTCCCAGGGGACCTGATGCACTCTTCTGATGTCATGGGACACCAACCATGAATTTGGTGCACATATGTACATGTAGACAAGACACTTAGACACATCAAATAATAAATCATTTTTTTAAATTAGATTTTGTTCTTACATCCCCCTTCCTTGCCCTAAATTGGCTATTTCACTTCCATGTCCTCCTTCATACTCTCCTAAATCGCATATATTAGCAGGAGCATGCTGCTTGCCTTCATGCCTTCAGCTCATTTCACTTAGCACCACTGCATGATTTGGTCATCATTTGGCATTTCTCTGCCATTTTCTGTGACCCTTTTCATGGCATACTGAGTCATTAAAACAGATCTATTAGGAAATCTTGATGTTTTGTGCAAGGAGGACACCAGGTCATAGACGTCAAGAGGGTTAGTTGCCTCCTTCTATGAAGGAGAGTTGCAGTCTTTAAGGTTCAGACAAGTGTGCCTCCATACCTCACCAGTGACTGACTCAATGGCTTTCTCAGCCTACTCTTTGATTTTCTGAGTCCTTACCTTTGAGAAACAGTTATCCTCTTTTTCTTATCTTTACAAATCACATGTATGTTGCAACACACTCAGAATTATAGAGAGCCTGCAGCGAGGGTTCAGAGTATTTCTGAACATTTAGTTCAGAGTAGGACATTTGGCCACTCTTCCCTGAATGTTGTATTCTCACAGTGATGTAGGGTGATGTAGGTCATGTATACTCCAGGGAATGTTTTTCCTCCTTGCCTGCCTTATACCTTACTCTTTTTTTTCCTGCATGTCTTTTTCTACACAAGAACCAAACATAGTAGTGTGGTTTCACTTTTTGTAGTTAAACTTACTATGCAGCCTACCTACTAAAAATATTGAACAGAAACAGCATCTCATACAATTTAATTTATTGAACAGTCTAAGTAGTTTGGTGAAATCACATGCCATCTTATTCTGTTTCACCCAAGATATAAACCATCTTTTAGTTTTTCCACACTGAGGTATCAGAATGCCTGTGTTCAAGTGCCCCTGATTTAGTTATATTTCCATGGTATATTAGTAGTGATATGGGAAATTTTAATACACTTAAGTCAAGTACTTTCCTAAAGTAAAAATTTGAATGTTTATAAAAAAGTGTGTACTCATAGGAAAATGTAACCTACATACAATTCCAGACTATTGACATTTCTGGTCTCCACTGACACCTGTGAACAGAGTGCCTTATAGATGGAGGGTACAATATCCCCAACCTGAATTCAAGATGATTGAGGCATGGAGGCAATAGAAATAACCGATTTTTATCTTAATGCAGTCCCAGTGTAACGTTTATTGTAGGATTTTGTATGTGTGCCATCGAGAAAGTATGTTTCGTGAAAGATATTCATTCTTTAGAAAGGAAATACTAGTGTTCATGGGAATAGATGATCCAGTTTTCTGTTTCTTTATAGTGTTTCAAACAAGAAGTTACAGATACCAGTGAAAGATTTTAAGAATATGAGAATAACATTTTGCTATTTTGATTCTGAACATCTGAATCAAAAGTAGGGAAAAAGCACAACCACAACAACAGTAACAAAATAACAGAAATCAATAAACACTTATTGTTAACTCCTAATATTAATAGTCTCAATTCTCCCAATAAAAAGTCACATATTGACCAATTGGATTAGAAAACAGTATCTATCTTTTTTTTCCCACCCAGGAAACACCCTATTACCAAGGATTGACATCACTTCAATATAAAAGGACAGAAAAGAAATTCCAAGCAAATGGATCCAAGAATAAAGCTGTTATTGCTATCTTAACTTTTGACCAAAAAAAGACTTTAAACTAAAACTAATCAAGAGGTTACACTACACACTCACTAAAGGAAGAAACCAACAAGAGCACATTCATGAAAGAAACACTACTATAGCTAAAATCACATATTGACCCTCACACAGGGATAGTGAGTGGCTTTTACCCCAGCAACAATGACATGTCATACAGACATAAGCTAAACAGAAATGCTCGAATTAAGTTACATCACAAAATAAATGGACTTATCAGACAGCTATAGTACATTGACGCTAAAGAAGATACTCTCATCACATATAAACGGAGTCACCAAATAACAGGGAGATGTTGCTACAACTAGGCATCTTATGGCACAGAATAAAACCTCCAGTGCTAGGAATAGTTTACATCTTGTTGAGTCATTGGCTAAAGTGACCCATTAGAACCCTCCTGAGGTGTTTTGAATGAGAATGGCTCTCATAGATTCATATATGAATGTTTAGGTCCCATATAGTGGAACTTCCCATTTGGGAAGGATTAGGAAGTATGGCCTTTTTTGGATATGGTGTGGCCTTATTAGAGGAGGTGAGTTGGAAGCAAACTATGAGATTTCAGAACTCATGCCAGGCCCAGTGTTATGGAACAGATATGAACTTTCAGCTCCTGCCACAGTGCTATATCTTCTTGCCTACTGCCACATTCCCTACCATGATGATCATGAAGTAACTCTGAAACTGTAAGCAAGGGTCCAATTAAATGCTGCCTTTTATAAGTTGCTTTGGTCATGGTCTCTTCTTACAGCACTAGAGCAATAAAGAGACCCCCAAACAACATAGGCTATTGGTTGCACTCTACAACATGATGTTAATTTTCTATTTCTAAAAACATCTACATTATTGAATACAAAGAAATTGAGCTGATACCTAACTAGACACTTCAACCCTGGTGATTATTGTTCATGATACTGGAAGGCACTGTCCATACCTGGAAGGTAATCTGCAATCATAAATAACTCTCCACTATAAACCCTGCAAGTTGCAACCACCTGCCTGCAAGATGTACTGGTGCAATGGTGGCACAAATGTTACAGGAGAAACAAACCACTGATAGGTTGGTTTCTGATTTAAGGCCCACTGCATGAGATGGAATCCATATCTGACTACCTGATACTACTGTTAAAGTGGCCAAGAATATGAGACTAAATAGGTCATGGGCTTGTGGAGAAACCTAATACTATTATTCTACTAAAGCAGCATAGCTATAAAATGACTTCTAATAATATTCAGTTATATATCAGTGCTTCTCTCAGGCCAGATCAGAGAAGCTTCTTCTTTCAGTAGAAGATGGGAACTAAAACAGAAACTCAAAACTGAACACCAAGAAGAGAATGAGATTCTCTGGAGCACTCACTCCTAAATGGGGATACCTTCATCAAAGTCTTCCCTCTAGGCACAGGGATCTATGCAGAAGATAAGTGGATTGATTATATGAACCAGAGGGGATGGGTGACTCTAAGGAAACAGTGTTTTCCAGACACAGAAAATGTCTAATGATCATGTAAACTCACAAAAGTGGGGCAGTACACATAAAACCTATAGAAGATACACAGGGTCCTAGTGTTGACAGAGGAAAGTAGGCACAGGTTACATCCACAACCCATAAGCTATCTGTAATTCATATCCAGTGGCAAAGGAAAAATCAGGTTTTATCCAAGGAGTCTCATTATAGTAACCAAACTTAAGAGCAAGCCCATGCCCAACTCTAATTCATTGTTATTTTTGTAGACTTTTTATCCTTTTGCTTTGTTTGGGCATTTTTGGAGGGGGTCTTATTGGTCCTTTGCTTGCTGGTTTATATTTCTCTTTTGGTATTTTTGAAGGTTTTTTAAAAAAGCAAGTATGTTTACAGCATTGATTACATTACCCTTATGGTTTCTGATTCTCTTCTGTGTCTCTGTGAATTTAAGTTACCATCTGTTATCATTTGCTTGCTCTAATTACAGCTTTGTTCACATCTATTCCTCCCACACAGTTAATAGCAAGAGTGCTATGCTATAGCCTCCAAACAGAGTTATATATAGTTTTCTACAGTTGCTCCACAAATTAGTTAGAGAAATACATGCATATATTGTCTTTAATAATTACACAATTCTGGTGACACTCCAAGAAGTTACTTTAACCCTTACCTGATAACTCTTAGGGAAGGAGTCCTAGGATCTTGGCTACATCTTCTGTAGTGGCCATTGCTCTGAATTGAGATGGGAAAAGAAAATTGTTGGTGGTCTAGGTAGTAACAACTCACTCTTCTTTTCTTAAATGTTTCAAATGCAGTGTGTTTTATAATTTTAACTGTAGACTTGTTTGCCTGGAGAATTGGTCTGTGGAGTTTCATATACTATCATTACCCAAGTCAACATTATTTGTTTGTTTGTTTGTTTGTTTATTTATTCATTCATTTATTTAATGAGACAGAGAGTCTCTACAAAACCCTGGCAATCCTGGAACTCACTGTGGAGATTTGGCTGCCCTCCAACTCACTAGCCTCTGCCTGCTGCATGGCAGAATTAAAGGTGTGTCCTATTATGATTAGCCCACTTATTTATTCATTTTTTAGATATTTTCTTTATTTACATTTCAAATGTTATCCCTTTTCCTTGTTTCCCCTCCCAAAAAACCTATCCCATTCCCCCTCCCTCTGCTTACCAACCAGCCAACTCCCACTTCCCTGCTTTGGCATTCCCCCACACTGGGGCATCAGGCCTACAGAGGACCAAGGACATCACCTCCCACTGATGTCCAGCAAGGTCATCCTCTGCTACATATGAACCTGGAGCCATGGGTCCCTTCAGGTGTACTCCTTATTGGTGGCTTAGTCCCTGGGAGATTGGTGGAAGGCCTAGTTGGTTGATATTGTTGTTCTTCCTATGGGGTTGCCAAATCCTTAAGCTCCATCCTTTCTCTAACTCCTCCATTGGGGACCTCATGCTCAGTCCAATGGTTGGCTGCCAGCATCTGCCTCTGTATTTGTCAGGTACTGGAAGAGCCTCTCAGGAGACAGCTATATAAGGCTCCTGTCAGCAAGCACTTGTAGGCATCCACAATAGATTCTGGGTCTGGTAACTGTATATGGGATGGATCCCCAGGTGGGGCAGTCTCGAGACTGCCTTTCCTTCAGTCTCTGCTCCACACTTTGTATCTGTATCTCCTCCTGTGGGTATTTTGTTCCCCCTTCTAAAAAGGACCGAAGTATCCACACTTTGGTCTTCCTTCTTCTTGAGCTTCATGTGGTCTGTGAATTGTATCTTGTGTATTCCAAGCTTCTGGATAATATCCACTTATCAGTGAGTACATACCATGTGTGTTCTTTTCTGATTGTGTTACCTCACTCAGGATGATATTTTCCAGTTTCATCCATTTGCCTAAGAATTTCATGAATCATTGTTTTTAATAGCTGAGTAGTACTCCATTGTGTAAATGTATCACATTTTCTGTATCCATTACTCTGTTGAGGGACATCTGGGTTCTTTCAAGCTTCTGACTATTATAAATAATGCTGCTATGACCATAGGTGAGCATGTGTCCCTCTTTCATGTTGGAGCATCTTCTGGGTATATGCCCAGGAGTGGTATAGCTAGGTCCTCAGGTAGTACTATGTCCAATTTTCTCAGGAACCACCAAGCTGATTTCCAGAGTGGTTTACCCATCTTGCAATCCCACCAGCAATGGAAGACTGTTTGTCTTTCTCCACATCCTTGTTAGCATCTGCTATCACCTGAGTTTTTGATCTTAGCCATTCTGACTGGTGTGAAGTGGAATCTTAGGATTGTTTTGATTTGCATTCCTCTGCTGATTAAGGAAATTGAACATTTTTAGGTGCTTCTCAGCCACTAGGAATTCCTCAGTTTAAAATTCTTTGCTTAACTCTGTACCCCATTTTTAATATGGTTATTTGGTTCTCTGGAGTCTAGCTTTTTAAAAAATTTTATTAGATATTTACTTTATATTTCAAATGGTATTCCCTCTTCCATTTTTTTATTTTTATTTTTTTATTATTGGATATATTCTATATTTACAATTCATTTCCCTTTTTCTGGTTCCCCACCCCCAAAGGTCTTACATGCCTTTTTCCCTCCCCCTGCTCCCTTATCTACCCCTTCCCACTTCCCTGTTCTTGTATTCCCCTACACTGATGCTTTGGTCCATTCTAGCACCAGTATCCACTCCTTTCTTCTTGTCAGACATCATTTGGTATGTGATTGATGTCTTTGGTGTTCCAATATTCTAGGCTAATATCCACTTATCAGTGACTGCTTACCACGGGTATTCTTTTGAGACTGGGTCACCTCACTTAGTATGATGTTCTCCAGCTCCATCCATTTCTCTAAGAATTTCATGAATTCATTGTTTCTAATGACTGAATAGTACTCCATTGTTTATATATACCACATTTTTTTGTATCCATTCCTCTGTTGAGGGACATCTGGGTTCTTTCCACCTTCTGGCTATTATATATAAGGCTGCTATGAACATAGTGGAGCATGTATCCTTATTGCATGTTGGGAAATCTTCTGGGTATATTCCCAGGAGTGGTATGGCTGGGTCCTCCGGAAGTATGAGGGGGTGGCACACGCCTTTAATCCCAGCACTTGGGAGGCAGAGGCAGGCAGATTTCTGAGTTCACGGCCAGCCTGGTCTACAGAGTGAGTTCCAGGACAGCCAGGGCCAAACAGAGAAACCCTGTCTCGAAAACAAACAAACAAACAAACAAAAAACAAAACAAAACAAAACAAAATGCCCTCTTTCATTTTTTAAACTTTTATAAAATTTTCTATATTCTTTGTTCACATTCCAAAGGCTTTCCCCTCACCATATGTCCCATAAGTCCTCTTCCCTCCGCTCATTCCCCAATCACCCCCTACCCCCCCACACACACCATTTCTCTCTTCTGATATTCTCCTACAAAACTGGATCCAGTCTTTTCAGGACCAGGGTCCTCTTCTTCTTTCTTCTTGGGAATCTTTTGATTTGCTAATTGTTCCTTGAGTATTCAGAACTTTTGGGCTCATTAATATCCACTTATCAGTGATTGCATTTCATGTGTATTCTTTTGTGATTGGGTTAACTCACTTAGGATGATATTTTCCAGGTCCAACCATTTGCCTACAAATTGCATGAATTCATTATTTTTAATTGCTGAGTAGTATTCCATTGTATAAATATACCACATTTTCTGTATCCATTCCTCCTTTGAGGGGCATCTGGGCTCCTTCCAACTTCTAGTTATTATAAATAAGGCTGCTATGAACATTGTGGAGCATGTGTCTTTATTGTATGCAGGGGAATCCTGGGGGTATATGCCCAGGAGTGGTATGAAAGGGTCCTCTGGAAGTGACATGCCCAATTTTCTGAGGAACCACCAGTCTGATTTCCAGAGTGGTTGTACCATCTTGCAATTCTACCAACAGTGTAGGAGTGTTCCTTTTTCTCCACATCCTTGCCAGCACCTGTTGTCCCTTGAACTTTTAATCTTAGCCATTCTGACTGCTGTGAGGTGGAATCTCAGGGTTGTTTTGATTTTCATTTCCCTGATTACTAATGATGTTGAACATCTCTTAAGGTGCTTCTCAGCCATCCAAATTTCTTCTGGTGAAAATTCTTTGTTTAGCTCTGTACCCCATTTTTTGATAGGGTTATTTGGTTCTTTGTGGTCTAACTTCTTGAGTTCTTTGTATATATTGGATATTAGCCCTCTGTCAGATGTGGGGTTGGTGAAGATCTTTTTCCAATTTGTTGGTTGCTGTTTTGTCCTTCTGACAGTGTCCTTTGCCTTACAGAAACTTTGTAATTTTATGAGGTCCCATTTGTCAATTCTTGATCTTAGAGCATAAGCTATTGGTGTTCTATTCAGAAACATTTCCCCTGTGCCCATGTCCTCCAGGGTCTTCCCCAGCTTCTTTTCTATTAGTTTCAATGTGTCTGGCTTTATGTGGAGGTCCTTGATCCACTTGGAGTTGATCTTGGTATAAGGAGATAAGAGTGGGTCAATTTGCATTCTTTTGCATGTTGACCTCCAGTTGAACCAGCACCATTTGTTGAAAAGGCTATCTTTTTTCCACTGGATGGTTGTAGCTTCTTTATCAAAGATCAAGTGACCATAAGTCTGTTGGTTCATTTCTGGGTCTTCAATTCTATTCCATTGATCTACTTGCCTGTCGCTGTACCAATACCATACAGTTTTTAGCACAATTGCTCTGTAGTACTGCTTGAGGTCAGGGATATTGATTCCCCCAGAAGTCATTTTATTGTTGAAAATAGTTTTAGCTATCCTGGGTTTTTTGTTACTCCAAATGAATTTAAGAATTACTCATTCTAGATCTATGAAGAATTGATTTGGGATTTTGATGGGTATTGCATTGAATCTGTAGATTGCTTTTGGCAAGATGGCCATTTTTACTATATTCATCCTGTCAATCCAAGAGCATGGACAAAAAGAAGCTAATTCACCCAGGAGGAGTAGAAGACAGGAAATCATCAAACTAAGGGCTGAAATCAATCAAGTAGAAACAAAAAGAACCATACAAAGAATCAACAAAACCAAGTGCTGGTTCTTTGAGAAAATCAACAAGATAGAAAAACCCTTAGCCAGACTAACCAAAGGGCACAGAGACAGTATCCAAATTAACAAAATTAGAAATGAAAAGGGAGATATAACAACAGAAACTGAGGAAACTAAAAAAATCATCAGCTCCTACTACAAAAGCCTATACTCAACACAACTGGAGAATCTGGAGGGAATGGACAATTTCCTAGACAGATACCAAATACCAAAATTAAATCAGGATCAATTAGATCAGCTAAACAGTCCCATAACCCCTAGAGAAATAGAAGGGGTTATAGAAAGTCTCCCAACCAAAAAAAGTACGGGACCAGATGGTTTTAGTGCAGAATTCTATGAGCCCTTCAAAGAAGACCTAACACCAATACTCTTCAAACTATTCCACAAAATAGAAACAGAAAGAACACTGCCCAACTCGTTCTATGAAGCCACAATCGCGCTGATAACAAAACCACACAAAGATCCTACAAAAAAAAAGAGAACTATAGGCCAATTTCCCTTATGAATATCGATGCAAAAATACCAAATGAAATTCTTGCCAACCGAATCCAAGAGCACATCAAAACGATCATTCTCCATGATCAAGTAGGCTTCATCCCAGGGATGCAGGGATGGTTCAATATATGAAAATTCATCAATGTAATCCACTACATAAATAAATTAATAGAAAAAACCACATGGTCATCTCATTAGATGCTGAAAAAGCATTTGACAAAATTCAGCATCCTTTCATGCTAAAAGTCCTGGAAAGAACAGGAATTCAAGGCCCATACCTAAATATAGTAAAAGCAATCTACAGAAAACCAGTAGCCAACATCAAAATAAATGGAGAGAAACTTGAATCCCACTAAAATCAGAGACTAGACAAGGCTGCCCTCTCTCTCCATATCTTTTCAATATAGTACTTGAGTTTCTAGCGAGAGCAATTAGACCACATAAGGAAGTCAAAAGGATACAAATTGGAAAGGAAAAAGTTAAACTATCACTATTTGCAGATGATAGTATATTTAAGTGGCCCAAAAAAACTCCACCAGAGAACTTCTACAGCTGATAAACAACTTTAGCAAAGTGGCTGGTTTAAAAATCACCTCAAGCAAATCAGTAGCCTTCCTATACTCAAAGGACAAGCAGGCAGAGAAAGAAATTAGGGAAATAACACCCTTCACAATAGCCACAAACAATATAAAGTATCTTGGCGTGACTTTAACCAAACAAGTGAAAGATCTGTATGACAGGAACTTCAAGCCCTCTTCCTCATTACCCCTCCAAAACCCCTAGTCCACCTCCCCTCCCCCTGCTTACCAACCCTCTCCTCCTTTCCTGACTTCACATCTCTCTACACCAAGGTATTGAGCCTTCACGGGATCAATGGCTTCTCCTCTCATTGATGACTGAAATGGTCATCCTCTGCTACATATGTAGCTGGAGCCTTGGATCCCTCCATGTGCACTCATTGGTTGGTGGTTTACTCCCTGGGAGCTCCGAGGGAACCAGTTGGTACACATTATTGTTCCTCCCACGGGGCTGCAAACCTCCTCAGCTCCTTGGGTCCTTTCTCTACCTGCTCCATTGAGGACCCTATGCTCAGTCCACTGGCTGACTGTGAGCCATGGGTATTTTGATCCACCTTCTAAGAAGGATCAGAGTATCCACCCTTTGGTCTTCCTTCTTCTTGAGTTTCATGTAGTCTGTGAGTTATATCTTGTGTATTCCGAGCTTTTGGGCTAATATCCACTTATCAGTGAGTGCACACCATGTGTGTTCTTTTATGATTGGGCTAGCTCACTCAAGATGATATTTTCTAGCTCCATCTATTTGCCTAAGAATTTCATGAATTCATTGTTTTTAATAGCTGAGTAGTACTCCATTGTGTAAATGTATCACATTTTCTGTATCCATTCCTCTGTTGAAGGACATCTGGTTTTTTTCCAGCTTCTGGCTATTATAAATAAGGCTGTTATGAACATAATGGAGCAAGTCTCCCTATTACATGTTGCAGCATCTTCCCAGGGTATAATTCCAGGAGTGGTATTGCTGGATTCTCAAGTAATACTATGTCCAATTTTCTGAGGAACTGCCAAACTGATTTCCAGAGTGGTTTTCCCAGCTTACAATGGAGGGATATTCCTATTTCTCTACATCCTCGCCAGCATCTGCTGTCCTCTGAGATTTTCATCTTAGCCATTCCGATTGTTATGAGGTAGAATCTTAGGGTTGTTTTGATTTGAATTTCACTCATGATTAAAGATATTGAACATTTCTTTAGGTGTTTCTCAGCCATCCAGTATTCCTCAGTTGAGAATTCTTTGTTTGGCTTTGTACCCCATTTTTAATAGGATTATTTGTTTCTCTGGAGTCTAACTTCTTGAGTTCTTTGTATATATTAGATATTAGTCTTCTATCAGATGTAGGATTGGTAAAGACCTTTTCCCAACCTGTTGGTTGCTGTTTCGTCCTATTGATGATGTCTTTTACCTTACAGAAGTTTTGCAATTTTATGAGGTCCCATTTGTCAATTCTTGATCTTAGAGCATAAGCTATTGATGTTCTGTTCAGAAACTTTTACCCTGTGCCCACGTGTTCCAGGTTCTTCCCCACTTTCTCTTCAGTTAGATTCAGTATATCTGGTTTTCTGTGGATGTTCTTGATCCACTTGGATGTGAGGTTTGTACAGGGAGGGAAGTATTGATGAATTTGCATTCTTCTACAATGTTGACTGCCAGTTGAGCCAGCACCATTTGTTGAAAATACTGTATTTTTTCCATTGGGTGGTTTTTGCTCCTGTGTCAAGTGATCATAGGTGTGTGGGTTCATTTCTGAGTCTTCAATTCTATTCCATTGATCTACCTGCCTGTCATTTTACCAATACCATATAGTTTTTTAGCACTTTTCCTCTGTAAAACAAGTTGAGGTGAGGAATGATGATTCCCCAAGAAGTTCCATTATTATTGAAAATAGTTTTTGTTATACTGGTTTTCTCTTCCAGATAAATTTGGAAATTGCTCTTTCTAACTCCATGAAGAATTAAATTGGAATTTTGATGGGGATTGCATTGAATCTGTAGGTTGCTTTAGGCATGATGGCCATTTGTACAATATTAACCCTGCCAATACATGAGCATGGGAGGTCTATCTTCTGAGATATTCTTCAATTTCTTTCTTCAGAGACTTTAAGTTCTTGTCATGCAGATGTTTCACTTCCTTGGGTAAAGTCACACCAAGGTATTTTATATTATTTGTGACTATTGAGAAGGGTGTCATTACTCTAGTTTATTTCTTCATCTCTCCATCCTTTGAGTATAAGAAGTCTACTGATTTGAGTTAATTTTATATTCAGCCACTTTACTGAAGTTGTTTATCATTTTTAGGAGTTCTCTGGTGGAATTTTTGGCACCACTTAAATATGCTATCATATCATCTGCAAATAGTGATAGTTTGACTTCTTCTTTGCAAGTTTGTATCCTTTGATCTCCTTTGGTTATCTAATTGCTCTGGCTAGGACTTTGAGTATCATATTGAACAGGTAGGTAGAGAGTGGACTACCTTGTCTGGTCCCTAATTTTAATGGGATTACTTCAAGTTTCTCTCCATGTAGTTTATGTTGGCTACGGTTTGCTGTATATTGCTTTTAATATGTTTATCTCTGGGCCTTGAATTCCTAATCTTTCCAAGACTTTTATCATGAAGAGGTGTTGGATTTTGTCGAATGCTTTCTCAACATCTAATGAAAAGATCATGAGGGTTTTTTTCCTCCTGTGCATTTTGTTTTTGTTTTTGTTTTGTTTTGTTTTTCCTTTTTAAAATTTTCTATATTCTTTGTTTACATTCCAAATGATTTTCCCTTTCCTGGATCCCCCTCCTCATAAGTCCCATAAGCCCTCTTCCCTCTGCCCATTCTCCAATCAACCCCCTCCCACTTCTCTGTCCTGGTAATCCCCTACAATGGTGCTTCAAGACTCTCCAGGACCAGGGCCCTCTCCTTCCTTCTTCTTGGGAATGATTTGATATGTGAATTGTGTCTTGGGTATTTAGAGCTTTTAGGCTAATATCCACTTATGAGTGACTGCATTCCATGTATGTTCTTTTATGATTGGGTTACCTCACTTAGGATAATATTTTCCAGATCCAACCATTTACCTAAGAATTTCATGAATTCAATGTTTTTAATTGCTGAGTAGTACTCCATTATGTAAATATACTACATTTTCTGTATCCATTCCTCTATTGAGGGACATCTGGGTTCTTTCCAGCTTCTGGCTATTATAAATAAGGCTGCTATGAACACAGTGGAGGATGTGTCCTTATTGCATACAGAGGAATCCTCTGGGTATATGCCCAGGAGTGATAAAGCAGGGTTCTCTGGAAGCATCATGCCCAATTTTCTGAGGAACCGCCAGACTGATTTCCAGAGTGGTTGTACCAACTTGCATCCCCACCAGCAGTGTAGGAGTGTTCCTCTTTCTCCACATCCTCGCCAACACCTGCTGTCTCCTGAGCTTTTAACCTTAGCTATTCTGACTTGTGTGAGGTGATATCTCAGGGTTGATTTGCATTTCCCTAATGACTAATGATACTTAACATTTCTTAAGGTGCTTCTCGGCCGTTCGAAGTTCTTCAGGTGAATATTCTTTGTTTAGCTCTGTACTCCATTTTTAATAGGGTTATTTGGCTCTCTGGAGTCTAACTTCTTGAGTTCTTTGTATATGTTGGATATTAGCCCTCTGTCGGATTTAGGGATGGTGAAGATCTTTTCCCAATTTGTTGGTTGCCGTTTTGTCCAATTGACAGTGTCCTTTTCCTTGTTAATTCTTGATCTTAGAGCATAAGCTATTGATGTTCTGTTCAGGAACTTTTCCCCTATACCCATATCCTCAAGGGTCTTCCCCAGTTTCTTTTCTATTAATTTCAGTGTGTCTTGTTTTATGTGGAGGTCCTTGATCCACTTGGAATTGAGCTTAGTACAAGAAGATAAGACTGGGTCAATTTGCATTCTTCTGCCTGCTGACCTCCAGTTGAGGCAGCACCATTTGTTGAAAAGGCTATCTTTTTCCACTGGATGGTTTCAGCTCCTTTGTCAAAGATCAAGTGACCATAGGTGTTTGGGTTCACTTCTCTATCTTCTATCATACTCCATTCATCTACCTGCCTGTCACTGTACCAATACCATGCAGTTTTTACCACAATTGTTCTGTAGTACTGCCCGAGGTCTGGGATACTGATTCTCCCAGAAGTTCTTTTATTGTTGAGAATAGTTTTAGCTATCCTGGGTTTTTTGTTATTCCAGATGAATTTGAGAATTTCTCTTTCTAACTCTATAAAGAACTGAGCTAGGATTTTGATGGGGATTGCATTGAATCTATATATTGCTTTTGGCAAGATGGCCATTTTTACTATATTAATCCTGCCAATCCACGAGCATGGGTGATTTTTCCATTTTCTGAGGTCTTCTTCAATTTCCTTCTTCAGAGACCTGAAGTTCTTGTCATAAAGATCTTTCACTTGTTTGGTTAGAGTCACACCAATATACTTTATATTGTTTGTGGCTATTGTGAATGGTGTCATTTCCCTAATTTTTTTTCTCAGCCTCCTTATCCTTTGAGTATAGGATGGCTATTGATTTGCTTGACTTAATTTTATAACCAGCCACTTTGCTGAAGTTTTTTATAAGCTGTAGGAGTTCTCTGGTGGAGGTTTTTTGGGTCACTTAAGTATACTATCATAGGACCAGATGGTTTTAGTGCAGAATTATATTAAACCTTGAAAGAAGACCTAATACCAATACTCTTCAAATTGTTCCACAAAATAGAAACAGAAGGAACACTACCCAACTCGTCTATGAAGCCACAATTATGCTGATACCAAAACCACACAAAGATCCATCAAGAAGGAGAACTACAGGCCAATATCTCTTATGAATATTGATGCAAAAATACTCAACAAAATTTTTGCCAATAGAATCCAAGAATACATCAAAATGATCTTCCACCACAATCAAGTAGGCTTCATCCCAGTGATGCGGGATGGTTCAATATATGGAAATCTATCAATGCAATCCACTACATAAACAACCTTAAATAAAAAAACCACATGGTCATTTCACTAGATGCTGAAAAAGCATTTGACAAAATTCAGCATTCTTTCATGCTAAAAGTTGGAAAGAACAGGAATTCAGGCCCCATACCTAAACATAGTAAAAGCAATATAGAGCAAATCGGTAGCCAACATCAAACTAAATGGCACGAAACTTGAAACAATCCCACTATAATCAATGACTAGACAAGGCTGCCCCCATCTCCATATCTTTTCAATATAGTCCTTGAGCTAGAGCAATTCGACAACATTAGGAGGTCAAAGGGATACAAATTGGAAAGGAAAAAGTCAAACTATCGCTATTTGCAGATCATGAGGGTTTTTTTTTTTTTTGAGTTTGTTTATATAGTGTAATACGTTGATGGATGTCCTTATATTGAACCATTCCTGCATCCCTGGGATAAAGTCTACTTGATCATGATGGATGATTGTTTTGATTTTTTTCTTGGATCCAGTTTGTGAGAATTTTATTGAGTATGTTTGCATCGATATTCATAAGGGAAATTGGTCTGAAGTTCTATTTCTTTGTTGGGTCTTTGTGTGGTTTTGTTATCAGAGTAATTGTAGCTTCATAGAGCAAATAAAGTAGTGTTCCTTCTGTTTCTATTTTGTGGAATATTTTAAAGAGTATAGTAGTATAGGTATTAGGTCTTCTTTGAAGGTCCGATAGAATTCTGCACTAAACCTATCTGGTCGTGGGATTTTTTTTTTTTTTTTTTTGGTTGGGAGACTATATTAATATATGCTTTTATTTAGGTGTTATGGGACTGTTTATATGGTTTATCTGATCCCGATTTAACTTTGGTACATGTTATCTGTCTAGAAAATAGTCCATTTTATGAAGATTTTCCAGTTTTGTTGAGTATAGGCTTCTGTTGTAACATCTGATGCTTTTTTTAGATTTCCTTGGTTTCTGTTGTTTTGTCTCCCTTATTTCTGATTTTGTTGATTTGGATACTGTCTCTGTGCCTTCTAGTTAGTATGGCTAAGGGTTTATCTATCTTGTTGATTTTTCTCAAAGAACCAGCTCCTGGTTTAGTAGATTCTTTGTATATTTTTTTTCCTACTTGGTTGATTTTTGCCCTGAGTTTGATTACTTCTGCTGTCTACCCCTCTTGGGTATATTTGTTTTAGAGCTTTCAAATGTGCTGTCAAGCGGCTAGTGTATGCTCTTTCCAGTTTTGTTTTGGAGGCACTCAGAGCTATGAATTTTCATCCTAGCACTGCTTTCATTGTGTCTCATAAGTTGAATATGTTTTGTCTTCATTTTCATTAAATTCTAAAAAGTCTTTAATTTCTTTATTTTGTACTTGACCAAGTTATTCTTGAGTAGGCCATTATTCAGGTTCCATATATATGTGGGCTTTCTGTTATTTTTCTTGCTATTGAAGACCAACCTTAGTCCATGGTGGTCTGATAGAATACATGGGATTTTTTTTAATCTTCTTGTATCTGTTGAGGCCTATTTAGTGACAGATTATATGGTCAGTTTTGGAGATGGTACTATGAGGTGCTAAGAGGAAAGTATACTCTTTTGTTTTAAGATAAAATGTTCTATAGATATCTGTTAAATCCATTTGCTTCATAACTTTTGCTAGTTTTCTCTGTTTAGTTTCTGTTTCCTTGATCTGTCCATTGATGGGAGTGGGGTGTTGAAGTCTCCCACTATTATTGTGTGAGGTGCAATGTGTTTTGAGCTTTAGTAAAGTTTCTTTTATGGGTATGAGTGCCCTTCCATTTGGAGCATAGATATTCAGAATTGAGAGTTATTCTTGGTAGATTTTCTGTTTGATGTGTTTGAAGTGTCCTTTTTTATCTTTTTTAATACCTTTAAGTTGAAATTCGATTTTATTCAATATTAGAATGGATACTCCAGCTTGTTTCTTGGGACCATTTACTTCAAAAATAGTTTTCCAGCCTTTGACTCTGAGGTAGTGTCTGTCTTTGTCACTAAGGTGGGTTTCCTGTATGCAGCAAAATGTTGGGTTTCAAAAGCTCAAAATAAATGTTAAAATTCACAGACCACAGGAAGCTCAAGAAGAAGGAAGACTGAAGTGGGGGTGCTTTGATTCCTCTGAGAAAGGGAGCAAAGTACACACAGGAACAATTATGGAGACAAAGTGTGGAGCAGAGACTGAAGGAAAGGCCACCCAGAGACTACCCTACCTGGGGATTCATCCTATAAACAGTCACCAAACCCTGACACTATTATGGATGACAAGAAGTGCATATCAAAAAGAGCCTGTTATGGTTGTCTCCTGAGGGGCCCTGCTAGAGCCTTACACATACAAAGGAAGATGCTAGCAGCCAACCATTGGACTGAGCATGGGGTCCCCAATGGAGGAGTTGGAGGGTGGACTGGAGGAGCTGAAGGGGTTTACAGCCCCATGGGAAGAACAATGATGTCGGCCACCCACATGCCCCAGGTCTCCCTGGGACTAAACCATCACCTAAGGGGTATACATGGTTCCAGCCAAAAGTGTGGCAGAAGAATGCCTTGTTGGGCATCAGTAGTAAGAGAAGTCATTGGTCCTGTGAAGGCTCAATAGATGCCCCAGCAAAGGGAAATAGAGGTGGGGGGAGGTGGGAGTGGGTCAGGTGGAGGGTCATATACTTGGAGGCAGGTGGTGGGAGGAGGGGTTGGGGGTTTTCAGGGTGGAGGGAACATTTGAAATGTAAATGAAGAATATATTCAATAAAAATATTGGGAAAAAATTGGGTCCTGTTTATGTATCAGTCTGTTAGTCTATGTTTTTTTAATTGATTGAGTCCATTGATATTAAGAGATATTGGGGAAAAGTGATTGTTGCTTCCTGTCATTTTTATTGTTAGAGGTAGAATTATGTTTATATAGCTATCTCCTTTTGGTTTGTTAAGGAAGATTATTTTCTTGCTTTTTCTAGGGTGTAGTTTCCCTCCTCGTTTTCCATTTATTATCCTTTGAAGGGCTGGATTTGTGGAAAGATATTGTGTAAATTTTCTTTTTTCATGAAATATCTTGGTTTCTTCATCAATGGTAATTGTGAGTTTTGCGGGGTAGAGTAGCCTGGGCTGGCACTTGTGTTCTCTCTTCTGGCTTTTAGAGTCTCTGGTGAAAAGTCTGGCAGTTCTGCCTTTATATGTTACTTGACCTTTCCCCTTCCTTTTAATTATCTTTCTTTGTCTTGTGCATTTGGTGTTTTGATAGTTATGTGATGGGAGGAACTTTTCTGGTCCAATCTATTTGGAATTCTGTAGGCTTCGTTTATGTTCATGGGCATCTCTATTTTTAGGATAGGGAAGTTTTCTTCTATCATGTTGCTGAAGCTATTTATTGGCCCTTTAAGTTAAGAATCTTCACTCTAATATATACCTATTATCTTTAGGTTTGGTTTTCTAATCGTGTACTGGATTTCCTGGATGTTTTGAGTTAGGAACTTTTTGCATTTTGCATTTTCTTTGACTGTTGTGTCAATGTTTTCTATGGTATCTTCTGCATCTGAGATTCTCTCCTCTATCTCTTGTATTCTGTTGCTGATGCTTGCATCTCTGACTCCTGATCTCTTTCCTACATTTCCTATCTCCAGGGTTTTCTCCCTTTGTGATTTCTTTATTTTTTCTATTCCCATTTTTAGACCCTGGATGGTTTTGTTGAATTCCTTCACCTGTTTGATTGTGTTTCTGTACATCTTTAAGTGATTTTTGTGTTTCCTCTTTAAGGGCTTCTACCTGCTTACCTGTATTCTCCTGTATTTCTTTAAGGGAATTATTTATATCCTTAAAGTCCTCTATCAGCATCATGAGATATGATTTTTAAATCCAAATCTTACATTTCCAATGTGTTGGGGTATCCGGCACATGCTGTGGTAGGACAACTGGGTTCTGATGATGCCAAGTAGCTTTGGTCTTTGCTGGTAAAGTCCTTGCAATTGTCTTTCACCATGTGGTTATCTCTGGTATTAGTGGGTCTTGCTGTGTCTGGCTGGAGCTTGTCCTTCCTGTATATCTGTAAGCCTGTGTCAGCACTCCTGGGAGACCAGCTCTCTTCTAGTACGGCCTGTGTACAGACAGCTGTGGAATAGTCCCAGTTCCTGGGAGCAGATGGAAACTGAAAGGATCCTTTCCTAGCAATGTTCCTGTGCCCTGTGTGCTCCTGGCTGGTCCCACTTTGGACAGCTATTGGAGAGAAAGTGGAGACCTCACCTCTGAGCCCTAGAGTGAGCACTCCTGGGAGACCAGTCTCTCCTGTTGGGACCTGTGTACCCATTTAATTCTTTAAACTTATCTTTTGTTTTGTTTTGTTTTGTTTTTGTTTTTCAAGACAGGGTTTCTCTGTGTAGTCCTGGCTGTCCTGGAACTCACTGTGTAGACCAGGTTAGCCTTGAACTCAGAAATCCGCCTGCCTCTGCCTCCCAAGTGCTGGGATTACAGGCGTGCACCACCATGCCCAGTTTCTTTTCTTTCTTTTCTTTTTTTTGTTTTTTTGTTTTTGTTTTTGTTTTTTTCGAGACAGGGTTTCTCTGTGTAGCCCTGGCTGACCTGGAACTCACTTTGTAGACCAGGCTGGCCTCGAACTCAGGAATCCACCTGCCTCTGCCTCCCAAGTGCTGGGATGAAAGGTGTGCGCCACCAACGCCCAGCATTTAATTCTTTATAAAGAACTTTCACATGTAAATTTCATCATGATGTTCAGAGTTGGATTTTTTTTTGTATGTCATGTATTTATTTATGTGTAGATACACACATACCTGGGTGCATGTACATGGAGGCTGAGGTCATGACATAGTCTATTTTACTACTTTATTATACACTGCATAACTGTGTTATTCCACTGAGGCATTTCCACTTAATCTGAAACTAGGCTACCAGCCAGTAAGGCCTATCTTACCTCTCTGCACTCTGCGATGCTATGACTACAGAGGTTTTGTAACTACACCCATTTTTTAAAATATGGGTTTTAGGCATTTGAAATGATGTCCTCATGCTTGATAAAGTACTTTTACCTGCTGGGCCATCTCCTCATCTCTGATCCTCACAATTCTATATAAACAAAAGCTTTTCTTATTCTCAAGATGAACCTGAGATGGTAATTGGGCTGAAATTATAAGACTTGCTGATAAGCTCCCTGTGCATATACAGACAGTCCGAATTGAATTCACTGGGTTATTTTACAAGGGGGGAGGGAGGATATGAAGGTGGGAGGGCCATGTGTTAGGGGTGAAATTGGGTGTCTATATTATCAAGGTACACTGTATGTATAAGACTGTCTAAGAATAAATAAAACCACTAAAAATAAGTAAGACTTGTCTGAGTCATGTCTTCCCTGCTTTGTAATAAGCCTTATTTTAGAAATGTCGTGACAGCCAAGTGTGATGGCTCATGACTGCAAAACCAGCACCCAGGAGGCAGGAGGATTTGTATGAACCTCAGCCTGAGCTTAAAGATCCTGCCTCAATCAAAAAAGGAGCAGGAAACATGCTTCAGGAGTTAAGAGCACTCTACAGCTCTATCAGAGAATCAGAGTTTCGTTTCTAGGACCCACATATACCCGAAACTCCAGATCCAAGGGATCTGCTGTGTCTTTTCAGCCTCCATATTACCTGCACACACATGTGAGTGTATTTACACATACATACATAAATAAAGTAAATCTTTAAAAAATAAACAAATAAAAATGTTGTGATGGTAATCTACCATAGAGAAGATTCTGGGGTTCAATCAAGCATCTACAGGAAAGCATAATTTTTGGAACTAGAGTTTACTGTCTAGACAAAAGACAAAAACCAGGCAATTATAATACAGAGTAATGTACTAAAATGTAAGTTGTCTTTTAAGTTGATACAAAATTACACGTACTCAAGGGGCATGATACATGTACACATTTTACTATGATTAAATAAGGAAACTAATGGCTCTCTCCATAAACATTGTTAAGGATATTTGTTGTACTTTATAAAATGTCATGAAGTTTAGTCACCCTATTGTGCTATAAAAATTTTAATGCTCCTAACTGAAGCATATGGTACTTTAGACAGTAAAACCTCCCAGCCTAAGGAATTAGAATCTATACATTTTTGGTTCTTATTTTCTTTGTAAACAGAAATTTTCTCAAAATAAAGAAGAACGTTATACAGTAGTGAAGAAAACTGACTTAGGCCAACTTTCTGAATTCTTGTAATTTGATCTAACATGTAAATGCTATTTTAAGACAGGTTTTTGTTTGCTTGTGGATTTTTGTTTTGTTTTTGCTAATAAGCAAAATTTTAATAGCGCACACATACACTCACAAAAAATCCTTTTAGAAGGAAGAAGGTAAGCAACATTTTTGGACCTCCAGTTTTAGTCATGTAGCCATTCTACCCAAAATCATGTATATTTCTTCCCCAGAGATGAAGCTGCAATAACACCTAGAAACCTGAATTAAGCATCCTTCATGTGTCCAGTGTGGTAAAATGTAAGAGAAATTGTGAACTCTTTCTCAACCAGATGTGAAGGTAGAAAAGACAAGAGTTTCATGTTAGTGCAGATACCAAACATCTGGGCCAGTGTCTGTAGCTAAAACCAGTGCTTCTCAACCATCTTAATGCTGTGACCCTTTAACATAGTTCCTCATGTTGGTGACCCCAAACCATAAATCTATTTCATTGCTACTTCATAATTATAATTTTGCTACTGCTATGAATCACAATGTAGATTACGATCCAGAAGTTGAGAACTGCTGGATGAGAATAAACAAATAACTAGCTTCCATGTGGCAACCCAGACACTAAGCACACAGAAACCTGTGCTGTTCTGATAACTGTCATTGTGCAACACTTCTTTTCTAGCACTGAATCCCCTTCAGACATGTTCATAATCTCTACGAGAATTTAAATGTATCTCTTACACGAGAATTATGAAGCAATAAGACCCTCACTAAACACACAAACAAGGATTACCATTAATGAGACACCAGCCACACTTCCTGGAGTTAACTTAGAGAACATTCTCACTGGTGAACACGTGTAGAAGACCAAGTGTTTTTGTATGCTGTGTGGGCAAAGCTCATCTGCCTTGATTACCACTTCATCATGTTATCAGTTCTATAGCGGGTATGCAATATTTGATGGGAAAAAGAACCCTTGAGAATTCTCACAGCTCGATCAATGCAATGACAAGAAATAACCTTCTCCCTTTGCAGAGGGTATGTGTACTTGCATCAGGTGTTAATTCTAGTGGCAATTATGTTTCAGTAAATATTTCTAAAGGGCTAATGGTGAAAATTAAAAACCTAACTTTGATAGCCATCATGGAGTACACTCACATGTCCTTACATATCCTCACATATCCTCACATATCCTCACATATCCTCACATATTTGATGTATTCTTCAGCCTATCACTGATACTCCTTTTTACCTCCTACAACAGGGGTCACAGAGGTCATGCCAATGAACAGTACCTTAAATTCCCGACAGTCTCAGAGGTCTTCCTATCAAAAAGATTGAATACCAAAGATGAAAGGAGCTAGTTTGGGCTTGGAGAATAATTGGTAAGGATGCCCCATATTATCTCCTTGTAAATTCAAAGAATGAAAATACAGAATATTCAGGGATTTTAATTCATGGGATATATTGTGTATCACTGACCTTTTCTCAGTTAACATTTATAATTATGAATAAAGTACTAAAAATAATCTTAAATCTCTTACTACTGGAGCAATAAATCCATCATTTGAAAAAAAAAAACCTTAGTATTATTTAGGAAATTTAATGAATAGAAAGAATCCTTGACGTAGATAGTGTAAATTATTTTTATTACTTAAACATGAAGGCAATGTGCTATTTTGTGCCTACTAACACAACCATTATCTTAATTAGGTTAGCTTATATCTTTATTCTTGGGAAAGGGTCATGTTTCCTTGAGAGTTTATTCAGACTCAGAAAACAGTAAAGGTGGGTAGCTAGATGTGTCTGGTGTTACCTTGTACTGGATAGTTTAAGGTCAACTTTAAACATGCTAAAGTCATCTGAGTGGAAGGAACCTCAATTGAGAAAATTCCTCCATAAGATTGGGCTCTAGGCAAGCCTGTAGGGCATTTTCTTAATTAGTGATTGATAGGGGAGGGCTCAACATATTATGAGTGGTTCCATCCATAGGCTGGTAGACCTGGGTTCTATAAGAAAGCAGACTAGCAAAGCCCTGAGAGCAAGCCAGTGAGCAGCATCCCTCCATGGCCTCAGTATCAGCTCCTGCCTCCAGGTTCCTGCCCTTTCTTTTCTTGACTTTCTTTGATGATTAACTGATTATGGAAATGTGGCCAAATAAACCCTTTACTCCCCAACTTGCTTTTGATCATGGTATTTCATGGCAGCAATGGAAACCCAAACTAAGACATACCTATTATTATTTTCTGAGTAAACTACTTACTAACATATTAATTATGCAAAATAGGCTTAATATTTTTTTCATGTATACAGTGTATTCAGATCATGTTTATCCCAGTACCCTGTTAATGCCCCTACCATTGGAACACCTTCCTTTTCTTGCTTGTCTTCTTTGGTGACCCAATAAGCTTAGTCAGGGTTTTGATCTAACTCAAGATGCCATTGACTGACTTCCTGATCCTGCTGCACCTCTCAAGTGCTGGGATTCAGAGGAACTGCCTGGCTCAAGTCGATATTGAAATGCTTGTTTGTCCATCTGTAAAATTGTGCTATTACCTCCTCTTCAGGTTCTGAGACTATAGACTGTGTGCTATGCTAATAACTGAACCCAGGGTTCTTTGTACAAGTAAATTCTTTGATGAAAGAGTTAAATATTGAGCTCCCTTAGAGGCAACTTGGTAACTTCCTGAAAACTTGTCAGATGATTAAGTTAAGAAAGCTGCAACTGACTTATGAGATTAACACTATCTTTATAGGCAAAACCGTTCATTTACATTGCCCACAGTTTTCAGTTGGTTAAATGTGAAATTCAGGGCTAAAACTCCACTTCAGGAACAGAGACACTCCATAAACTAGTTCAGCTCTGTGTGGCCACTGGATAAGAATGTGACTTATACTTAATGATATCGACAATATAATAGCAAACATGTTTGACAGGTTTTAATTTTCTCTTTCCCAGAGAGAATTACGTACATCTTTTATTAAACTAGTTTAGGAGGCTAGTCCATTACGAATCAATTAAGGGCCAGTGAGATAATTAGGGTGATAAAGGTCTCACCAGCAAGCCCGACCTCCAAGGAGAGAGTCAACTCCACAAATCTGTCCTGCATCTTCCCCAGGCTATGCCTCTTCCCCACAGAGAGGATATTAATAAACCAGGCGTGGAGGATTCCAGTGGCTACACACTTGCCTAACATGCACAAGGCATTGGGGTGGGTGTGTGCAACCAAGTCTTACATTTCTTTAGGGTAAGGATTGAAACACTCAGGCTGTTTCTAAAGTAGATACTATACCAGCCTCAATCAGTTCTGTTACAGTTCTAGAAAACTAAGGCTAAAGGCCTGAGGACTTATCACATTTTCAAGGGCAAGAAAAAGTAGAGTGTACTTTGAAACACTAAACTTAAAAAGACATAACCAGTTTCCCATTCCTGACTTTACCTACTGAATGTACCTCACTGGGAAATTATTCTATTTTGAATACGAAATGCCTCAGTAAACAAAATGTAGTTACATAAACTATTTTCACATTTTTTCTTCCTATCAGACTCTTGAGACAAAAACATCCATTCAAGCAGACACCCTTCCACCCCTGCAAACGGTTTGGTGGTAAACCGTGAGCATCTTGTTTTATCATCGATGTAACCCATGTGATACCAAAGTAAAGAAGGCAAGTTTACAGTGTCAGAATTTTCTTAGTATTTAAGCTTACCACTGACCTTGAAGCTAAACAAAACTTCAAATCGCTAACTTTCAAATGAGGCAGGCCTCAGCTCATGACCGGTGGTGTTAATCTGCATTGAGGCATTTCACTGAAATGCTTCCTCCTCTGACACAATGGTTGTAAATAAAATCTTCAAAAACACAAGGATATAACATGTATGAAAAAGCTTCCATAGCCTGATCTCATGATCCTAAGACTGAGAGAAATAAGACAAACAGATCTTGTTATAAATCAAATGGGTTTATATGTAGTTTACACAGATGTCACTACAGATCCCTTAGTAATGCATGCGCTGTCCTGGCTATAGCTGTACAGTTTTAAACCTATCTAATTCCAAAGGAGGAAGGACACACACACACACACACACTGTGGTAGTTGGCAAGAGCAGACTGTAAAAGCAAAGTGTGTCTGTGCTGGTGCAGCCCTGTGGGAAATCCTCCTCCAGGAAAGCAGATCAGAAGAGTCCTGCTACAGAGAGCAGGGGACAACCGCTGAGCAGGCCGAGGCCGAGTCACTGTCCCACTCCAGCTCCGCTTCTCCCTTGTAAAGGTATATGGTATTAAGAGAACTCAGTAATTATGCTTTTAACCACCAAGGTCTAGTGCTGCTCAGCCTCTTCTTGCTTCTTATTTTGACGTGTTGTCCTTGCTGCCTGTGGTATCATATTCGGGATCCCATCGATGATTGGATATGCTATTCCCAACTCTTCATTAATCAATTCATTTGTCGATGCTTCATATCTAAGGGAGAAGAAGAACAAAATCAACCGTGGAAACCAAAAGCTTAGAAAGGCTTGAAGCTCAATAAACAGCACCGTGTATCCAATATTTATCGTTACTCTTCCAATAACTAGTCTTCAAAGCATAGGTTTTTCTATTAGAAAAACCATCTTACAATCTGTAATTATTCCTATTAGAATCAGTATTTCTCATTATTATTATTTTTTAACTTTATTCCCAATTTATGACTTAACTTTTTCATAGCAGTGAATTGCTTTGGATCTGTCTTGATTCTTTATGGTTCATACACATGGCACTACACTGGGAATAATTGACATTTTAAAAGGATTGTGGCAGTTAACTCCTGTAATCTCCTGCTCTCGGGAGGCTGATGTAGGGAAAGTATCACAACTTTGACGCTAGCCTGGGCTATATAATGAGTTCCAGGAGAGACCAAATAGAGAAACTTATCTCCCCAATCCCCATCCCACTCCAAAAAAGAATGGAGATGCTGGGAAGATCAGTAAGTCAATAGTGTTTGCCCTGAGTTCTGATCCAGAGTTCTGATCAGAACCAGAGTTCTCATCGTGTTAAGTATGTGAGTTCCTGAGCCCAGCTCGATTTGCTCCTGATTTTGTAATTCCTTCCTAAAATAAATTGGGGAGCGACTTAAGGAGACAGTGTACAGTGACCTCCTTTTGATATGATGTATTCGTCTCTGTCTGAATGTCTGTCTCTCTCTCCTCACACACAAACACACTCTGGTACACACGCGCAACAAGAAAGAAAGAGAGGAAGGAAAGAAGAAAGAAATGAACGAAAGGAAGGAAAGAAGAAAAAAAGAAATGAAAGGCCCATACGTTGGTCCTGATAGTGTGTTTCAACAGGCTCTGGAGTCCAGCCAGTCTGAGAAATCAAGTCTTTCTTTAAAGCCTCCAGGATAGACCTTAAAGAGCAGCCAATGGCGAGTCAGAGAAAAGCTCAGCGCCGGTCCTGGGCGGGACTGACCCCAGCATGGGGGTCGGCCGGGCAGGTCGCGTGCAGGGAGTGGGCTTCTGATCCGCTGGCGGGCCCACAGGCCACCACCATCCCCCGGACAAAGGCGACAGGTGAGTCTCACCTAAGCGGCTTCTTGGAGAGCGGACACACCAGGAACTGCAGCAGCGCGGGGTGGAAGGTCCCGGGCTGCCCAGCCCTCTCGCTCTGGTCAGCACAGGACCTGGCCCCGGGCACCTGCAGACACCTCCGGACGACCGCAGACGGTGCGCGGGGCCTCCGCAGCGCCGGGGCGAGCCTGCCGCACGTGGCGCTCAGCATGGCGGCTCTGACAGCGTTCCGAACTGCACAGCTTTCCCCGGCACCAAGCCGCCGGGTCACCCTGGCCCGGCTCCACCCCCTGTACCAGGCCCCGCCCCCTGTGCTCCGCTGTTTGCGGCTCCAGCACAGCTAGGGTTGAAGTTGTGGTTCCGAGGGCAGACTGACATTCCTGGGTCAGTGGCTGCTCCACCGCATTTACAAAACTGTAAGCTAAAGCAGCACTCCTTCCGGTGTGGTGTCCAACTTTTCCGCAGGGCTAATCACAAAGGTGCCGAGAAGCCAGCGACCGGACTCCATTCACACGGAGCTAGGCTTCCACTTAGATGGTTATCTTCAAGAAAATCTTCAACACAAGCATATTGTGTTAGAAGCAACAGCCTGTTTAATATTAATCGTACAGTATCGCAAGCAAAAATTTAAGAGCCTGAAGAAAATGGCCCTTTTCTCTTATTCCGTTAACTGTGAAGGCTTTTACAACTTGAGGGTTGTTAGTTGTGAATACTATTAAAAAGAACAACTAATGAGTGCTGGGACCCCTTTGGGGGACAGGAGGAGCCTTTCTCAGGGGCCACTGAGGGCCATCAGAAAACAGACATTTACATATTTACAATTCATAACTAGCAAAATTACAGTTATGAAGTAGCAATGAAAATAATCTTATGGTTGGGAGTCAATAAGACATCCTGTATTAAATTAGGGTCACAGCATTAAGAAAGTTTGCTCTGAGTTGGAGGTGGGAAGTGTCTGAAAGTCAAATGGAGGCAGCTGAGATTGAGTGAATGTGTAGGAAAGTCCTCCTGAGTGCTGGCACCCCTGATGGGCTTTAGCTGTCTGCTGGGAACCCATGTGGCTACTGAAATCTTGTCCTGGCTTTGAGCTCTTGAGAAGTACAGATGGTCTGCCTCAAAGCTTTGCCACTATATATGACCTCTGAAGGAAGGGACAAGAAAGGCAGGAACAAGAAAGGAAGTCCCCTAGCAGGACTTCTGGCAGAAGGTAACTCTGACCTTACAGATGCCTCCTCTGCACACCTGCTTCTCCAGCCCAGGCTCTGCCTTGTCCCAGAATGTATTCAAAGCTCTCTGATGTCCTTGCAGAAGACACTGGGCTCTGGAGGTCCCCCAGCTGATGAGGGCCTGTGGAAGGAAATGGCAAGAATGCAAACATTAAGACCATGAGTGGGACTCAGCAGACGGCTTGCCTGCCATGCACTAAGTCCTGAGTTGTAAAACATCTTTTTAAAACCATAAAACAAATTCCAGCTAATGTCTCCACGGCTGTGAGCTGGGTGTAGGCTGAGAGCTAGCTGGACTGGTTTCTTACTGGGTGAAGTATAAATGGATCCTGCAGGTCTCTGTGTTTTCTAACTTGTCAATAAAAAAACCAAAATTCAGAGCAGTCCCCAGAAGCAATGAAAGGTAGGGTATATTAGTTGTAGCATAAACCACCCACTCCTGAGAGTTAAACACAGGTTAAACACTCTGAAGTTGGACTGATGTATTTAGAGCACCTGGGATGATTCTCCTTTCATGCTTTCACTTCCCATGGCTAAGAGGTGGTGGTGCTGGTGCTGGTGGTGCTGGTGCTGGTGGTGCTGGTGGTGCTGGTGCTGGTGGTGGTGGTGGTGCTGGTGGTGGTGGTGCTGGTGGTGGTGGTATCTAGTTCCACTCCCTAAATAATTTTATCTCTGTTCCTGATGCCACCTTTCCATCTTAACTCTCTCCTTAGCTTTCCCAGTCTTGCTACTATAGCCAGGGGAAGTTGGAGGCTACTGTTACCCTAGTGGCCAAGAGTGTCTTGCAATTGTCCATGGGCTACACTGTGGATTTTCTATCCTGATGATCCCTACCAATAGGTATCCTGAATTCCTGCCTTGGCTTCCTTCGGTGATGGACTGTGATTGGGATATTTAAGCCAAAGAAACCCTTTACTCCCCAAATTATTTTGCTCAATGTTCATATGAACATGTGTTTGTAGTGGGTGGGTGGGTGGTGTATGTGTATGTGTATGTGTATGTAGTGTTTGTGGAGTCCAGAAGAGATCATCAGATTACTTGCAACTGTAGTTACTGGGTTAAAATGGCAGCCTGTGTTCATTTGGCCAGGGCTGAGGTCCCTATGGAACTGCCGGGCTCTGGGTCCCAGGTCACATGGAGGAGGCCGGGGACAGCAGGTTCTAGCTCTTGGACACCACAGATGCTGCTGGATGTCGAGGAAGAGCTGAGAACAGAGTGGGGAGCCCATGGGTGGGCTCTGGCTTGGGGCCGAAGGGAAAAGGGCAGGAGGAGAGCTCCAGCTGGGTCCCACAGGGACGAGAGTCCTTGGTTTGCTCTGTCAGCTGCTTGGCTTGGCGGAAACCATGTCTGGAAGCTCAGAGAGGTTTCCTGCAGTAGACTAGATTCCAGGCTCTTTAGAGGAAGACCTGCTCCATTGCTCCAGCACGGAGGGTCCCTATGAGAAGAGGCAGTCCATGGTTTTAAAGCATTTATTGTTGATGGAGAGTTGTGATGAGTGTAAAGTAGAGGCCAGCCAAGGCCATGGGGTAGGGAGGAGTAAGGGAGGAGAGGGGCTGGGGGAGGGGAGAAAGGAATACCGAGAGAGGGGAAGCAAGAGAGAAGCAAGTGGGAAGCAGGAGTAAGCGAGGGAAGAGGGGGCAAATAGCCCCTTTTATAGTGCGCCAGGCCTACCTGGCTGTTGCCAGGTAACTGTGAAGTTGGAGTCCAGACAGACTACCAGAAGCTTGGGGCATTGCCCTGTGTGACTGATAGCCATATGGAGAGCTGAAGCCTTGTGTCAGGAGGCTAGTGTGTGGAAGCATGGCAGACAGGCCTTCTGTCCTTTGCAGGAACACCTACCAGGTCTCCAGGGTTTAAACCTAGCTCAACCAGAACACAGACTGCCTTTCAGGGTCCCACAGTTTTAGGCCCTGTGAACCGATATGGGTGCTGGGAACCAAACTCAGGCACTCTGGAAGAACAGTAAGTGCTTTTAACTGCTAATCCATCTCTCTAGCCTCATAGATGGTAACTTTTATAATGCTATTTGTCCTGAGATTGGTCTTTGGTGGTAAGACACCAGGGACTAATTTGTTAGTCTCTAATTGTATGTGTAAAACATCATGCTTCATGGCTCACTGTATTATTGATGGAAGCAGTTAGAGACTGACAATGAGAGTAAGTGATTTTACTTATCTTTGGATTTTTTTCTCTCTCTAGGGTATAAGGTAAATCAGAACAAGGTGATTTACCTGTTCTCATGGGGAAAGGGGGCGGGGTGGAATCCTTTCAAATAGGCTGGCATTGGGTCTGCATAGATGCGGCTTTTTCCTACGCTGTGTGTTGTGATCAGGTTATGGCCAGTTCTAAGTCACTTCACATTGTGGGGAAAAAAAACTGAGTTTTACAGTTTTTAAGGCTTGTTCTGGGGGACTCCATTACAAGGGCAGCTTTCACTCCATTTCGAGGGTGGGGGAATCATGGTGTTCTTGAGAGGACAAGAAAACAGCCCAGTCTGTCCAGCACCACCCACGCGGCACAAATGATGTATTCCTGTGAGTAGAAAGGGTGCCACCCTGTTCATTTATTGGGGCAAATTGAGACTGTAGGGAAATATGGGTGTATTAAAATCATATCATGGAAACCAGCCCAGGAATTTGTAAGGCCAAAGAGAAGTTCCTCCTGGACCCTATAAAGTGGTGAACACCGTCATTGAATGGCACTGGCTCCACACTGCCTGTCACGGAATACTTGGTGTCTGCCCCAGGCACCGAGGGGGGGAAAACTTCTGTCCCTGGGACTTCAGACGCCACAGGTCCCTCCACCTGTTAACCTGGCTTGACCTGAAACTGCTAGTTGCGGTTCCACCCTGGGACTTCGCTCTTACCCCTGCAGCTGGCTGCATCCTCACTCCTAATCCTGACTCTGGTAGCCTGACCTCCAGCTGCATCTTCCTCATGATGGCTGTTTCTAAGCCTGTTACCCGTCAATACAGACTCCATTTGCAGTAAACGAACAAGCATTTGCTTTGGTCCTATTACCAAAGTAGGTAGAATTATCTGGCAAGTTACTGTTATTGAGTCCACTAAGACTTGCAAATTTATTGTTTTCCAATAAACTGTGACATTGTGGAGAGGCATAAATGTTTTCATTTACATTTCTGAAATAGCATGCTCATGACAACTAGTATAGTTGTCAGGATTCCAGGAAGGAATCCAATGAATAAACAGCAGACCACTGGCCGAATAACTGGAGATACACAATTTTTCAAACTAATTAAACCATCTGGTGATAATAATAAAATATAACACTCCCAGCAAGGTTTCGTGAGCAGAGACTAAGCTTGGTATACTGCAGTACACAAGGCCTGGTGTGTAATACAGCTCATCCTCAAACTCTTTGTAGTACTGTGGCTCGGTGCTGAAGGAGGGAAACCTTCTCTGCTCGATGCAAAGAGCCGGAGGTAGGAGAGCTTGAACTCATGAAAAATGGTTATCAAAACTGTGATGGTTTGTATATGTTTGGCCCAGGGAGTGGCACTATTAGAAGGAGTGGCCCGGTTGTAGTAGGTAGGTGTGGGCTTTAAGATCCTCATCCTAGTTGCTGGACGTCAGTATTCTGCTAGCAGCCTTCAAATGAAGATGTAGAACCCTGAGCTCCTCCTGCACCATGCCTGATTGGATGCTGCCATGCTCCCACCTTGATGATAATGAACTGAACCTCTGAACCTGTAATGCAGCACCAATTAAATGTTGTTCTTTATAAGACTTGTCTTGGTCATGGTGTCTGTTCACAGCAGTAAAACTCTAATTAAGACACAAAACAAAAACAAAAAACAAATAGGAGGAAGAAGAAAAGAGGGGAAAAAGAGCAAGACAAACCTCAGACAACACTCCTTTGACTATTGATGTATCAGGTGGACTATAAAATTGACTGCATTAAAAACTTTTATTTGAGCAAATCATGAAAAATCATCTAAAAACGTTACTTCTGGGGAAGAGGTAAGGGACAAACTAAGAAAGAATACATATCCCAAGATGGTGCTTGATTCTGTGGATCCACATCCTACGGAGTTGGAGGTTAAAACCCAAAAGGTAAGTTATAGTCCTAGAAGATATGGGGTCATCTTTAAAGGATTCTAATAACACAAATACATAATAAATAATGCACCACAGAAGAATCATCCACAATATTGTTTTAAAGCCTTTTACAAATTAATCAAGACAGAAGCGTTAGCAGCTGAACCTTGAAGTACTTAAAAATTTGTAAATCTACAAATACTATTATGATCTATGGCCATACCACAGGTAACATTCCAAGTCTCATTAGATAATACTGTGACTGATAGCACAAACAACATAGTAAATGATCACTGGGGACCATAGGACTTCCATCATGAGGATCCAGAAAGTTTTAATGGTCTCTGGAGATCTTGGTTCTATGTGACAAGACCAATTATAACTAGAAAGAATGTGATAAATTACAACCATAAACAACTAAGTCCTCAAAACAGCAAAATATTGGGAACACACTGGGGCAAAATTCCAGACCTTTAAATTTCATCAGAACTGCCTGGATCACATCAAATAACACTAGTAACAAAACTATTCTCAACTCATGGCTCCCATGAAATGAAGCATTTCCAACTTTTAACATTAGAACACACAGTAGACCTAACATGCCTAACATACTATACACCTAAACACAATTATATTTGAACTCAAACAGAACATATATAATAAGCCTAAATAGCGAGGCACAAATTCCAGGAATGTGACTTAAAAACTTGAAATAATTTCCTTCAAAACAAAGAAAAAATATATAAAATGACCAAATTTAAAATAATTAAAAGCAAACAAACAAAAAATCCAAAACCAGTAAGAACTCAGGTCAAATATACATTTATAAGATCTGGGGATAATAAGCATATATCCAATTAGCAATTAAAATTCATAGGGACATGAAATGTAAATAGACAAAGGTTCTAAGAAAATGTTATTAAATGAATGAAAATAACAACCCCAGAACTAATAGGTAACTAGTCCAGTCAAAGTGAAGATTTATACTGTAATAGTAACCCAATAAAGTAATATTATTCTCCTATAGTAGAACATATTTTGAACATGGATATGATCTCTATAATGTATAAAAATTGATGGCCCATAAAATATAAAAAAACTACAAAATATAATAACAAAAGTACAGAAAACCCCACCTTCCTAATCAGGCCCATGTCAGATTAACATACACCAAAAAAATTACAAAAAGTTACAGAAGGCTACAAAAAAATGATGCTAGCCGGGCGTAGTGGCGCATGCCTGTAATCCCAGCACTCTGGGAGGCAGAGACAGGTGGATTTCTGAGTTCGAGGCCAGCCTGGTCTACAGAGTGAGTTCCAGGACAGCCAGGGCTATACAGAGAAACCCCGTCTCCAAAAAACAAAACAAACAAACAACAAAAACAAAAATATGATGCTAAAGCCTGATTTAAAATACCTACTTTAATGGCCCAGTATGTCCAGTTTTAAAACCTAATGGCTTACTATGGATTAACTACATATTATAAAAATGTAAAGTACACAAAAATTCAAGTTGCTAAATGTAAAAAGCTATTCCCCCAGGTGCTATGAAGGGGAAAGGAAGCAATGGATCAGAGAGCACTGAATGAGGTGGGGCTTGAGAGGGCAGGGTAGAGGAGGGCACAGGAGGGAGAAAACTAATACTAAAGACCTTTTACATGGAAACATGCTACTTTAGATGCTTTCTAAAATATATATTTATGAACAAGAAGTTTGCATGGAGTTACTCTATGATTATGGGGTCAATGCCTCCCTTAGTAAACCATAAAATATCCCCCACACCCCCAAAAGAGCCCAGAGCCAGAACTGGGTATGGGTTACCTCTTTTGGAACTATTGGTCAGTATAGTTCTATAGACACCCCTTTCCCAAAGGTTATAGCCTATTGATTACCCCCAGAACTCGATGGCAAGACCCCATTGTTGAAAACACCACCAATGTATAGGACGTGTGAAACAAAGCTCGTCTATAGCTGGCAGCTTCATTTGGACTGGTTGGCTTCCATGATGCTATGTGTGCTGTTGGGGAGCAAACAAACACAGAATTCATTCTACTGCCCAGTTGTGAATTCTGGGAGCTACAGTGACTGGGACGGCAAGATATGTGCACTTGTGCAATAGTATTGATAAATTATTTCTCAGCCAGTCAAACGAGCTGGTTCACGGCAGATTAAAGAATACCTAAGTGCAGCTTTATTGGCAAACTGGTCACAGGCAGTGAGTTCACTGGCACCAAGGAAGGAGGCCAGGAAAGTCACCATGGGGAAGGAGACAGAGAGGAGGGAAAAGAGAAAGAGAAAAAAGAAAGAATGAGTGGGGAGAGTGGGAAAGAGAAGGAGGAAAGGTAGGTTGGAAGGAAAAGGAAGGGAGGGAGGGAGGAGGGAGGGAGGGAGGAAGGGAAGGGAGGGAGGGAGGAAGGAAGGAAATAAGGAAGGAAGGAAGGAAGGAAGGAAATAAGGAAGGAAGGAAGGAAGAACCCCAAATGTCTGAATTACATGGTAAAGAGCCTGAGGGTCAGGGCAGTCCAGCCAGGTAGGGACTTAGGGATGCTGGGAGAACTTGGAGGCCAGATCTGCTTTCATATGCAAAATATTCACCTCAGCTGTTTGTTCTAGGTCTGAAACCCGATAAGTATTACAAATGTTATGGGAGTAGCTTTTCTTATTGGATTTAAAGCCCATTTCACAAGATGGAACTCCTGCTCCATACTGTTTCATACTGTTAACTGGGCCCAAACCCAAGACCAGCTAGATCATAGGCCGTAGGGAAGAACCTAGTACTATTATTCTGCTAAGTGGACACAATAGTGAACTGTTTGTATCCTTATACTCATAGATTGGTGCATCCCTCAAGCCTCATCAGAGAAGCTTCTGTACTTGTAGTAGTTGTCGATACTTGGGAGTCTTCTCTATGCCCTGAAGATTGCTATCTGCCCCTAAGCAAACTCAAGAACAAAATGATTAGAATAGTATGAACTCAGAAGAAATGACAGCAAATCAGAGCACAGAACTTTTACAGAATATTTAGATTTTTCTTAGAAATATAATGTATGGATAAAGGGCCATACATATTAAGCCCCTAATAAGAGCTCAGCAATAATTAACAAGTTAGAATGACTAGGATAATATAACAACATGTACAGGTGGTATAAGAATGATAATAAAAGAATGGAAGAAGAGTAAGGTATTAGGATTCATCATTCTTAGAAAGATCGGTTTATACCTGATTGCTGTAATGCTAATTAAGTTAAAAACATAAGAATTGCTTTATTAAAAAGTTCTTATAAGATTACAGATACAAATATTACAAAATTAATTAACAGCTACAATGATTCCTAAGCCTGACTTCTCAGACTTAGGCTAATTTGCAAGTAATAGGACTGACCATTAAAAGTTAAGAGTATTGTGCTTAAAGCAGGGTGATTCATCTGGACTCACTCAGATTCTATTTTCCATCTAAGCATCTTGAAACTGCAAAATGCTGCCAGCCAAAGAATGGGTTGCTACATCATGCTTGCTTAAGCTGAAATGATTTGCAGAATTTTAGGAATAGGGCTATGGGGTTGACAATAGAAATCTATTCTACCTGTGCTTAACCTGGAACCCTGGACATACTAGAAACGTATGGCCAAGACAAAATGGTTATGATCGACATCCGTGAAATCGGGAATGTTTTTGAAATCTGTATATAAATACTTTTCTGATTGCAAGTCAGAGTTGCAGAGTATCCCTGACATGGTGATTTGCAAAGTATCCTCTCTGGAACCTGTTCATTGCTAGGCTGGGCTCCCATACCCCAGCCGTAGTAACAGCATAAAACTACATGCAGTCTGAGGACTTTCCAGGTGAGTAACATAATAAAAGGCTGAAACTTAGGCCAACCAGAGGAAGAACTGCCTCCTAGATTTCACAGTGGGAGGGCTTGCCAGGCCACCTTGCAGAAGAGAGAGAAGCAGATACTGTGGTGTGCCAATGCTAAGCCAGACCATATCTGGACCTGGGCTTTCTGCAAGGCGTATAAATCTCTGGTCTACCATTTAATCCTCAGCAAAAGGGTCAGGATTTAAAAACAAGTTGGGTAGGCGCGTGTGTATATGTGTGTGTGTGTGAGACTGTCGTTGAGAATGCCTGTTTGTCTCTGGTTCTTTGTCACACACACACACGTAGGCACATTCAACAAATCTTTTTCTGCTTTTCACTGTTGTCTCTTAATTGGATCTGATGGATGGCTGGTGGCAGAGCTTAGCTAGTTAGGGTTTCCAGGAGATAGAGTCTGACTCTTGTAACTCTGATCTACACTTTCATGACCATGCACTGGAGGTTGGGGATTGCGCATATGATAAGGGATGGAATGAAAACCTAAACCTTTTCCATTTTACTCCATTCTGGGGCCAAAGGCAGGAATGCCTGAAATCCTGGCCGTTTGATAGTGTTCCATTATGTCACCTATGGCATTAGATTAACATGTACCTTGCTTGGGCTCCAGAAATCACATACATCAGGCTTTTCTCTGATTCCTGATTTTCTTGCCTACTAACCTGGTATCCCCAGAGGGCAGAAACATTTTGTCACCAAGTACTAATATTTATTAAATGAAAGAACTGCAATTCAATATTTCCTTTTAAATCATTACACAGATTTGGTTCTAGGTAAACAATGCATAAACCACAGAACCAACTAAGGCTATGAATTTATATACTGTGATTATAGAAATGCAAAGATCTATTTGCTTGTGTCCTCTTTGCCATCCATGTTATTCTGCTGGCCAATTATGTTAATCTCGTGACCATAGGGTTCTTTGGTCTAATAAAATATTTAGATGATTTAATAATCATTCTTCTATATTGTTTCTCATTATTAAAGATGTGCACTTACTCAAAATAATAAGAATAAAAACAAAACGTGAAGAAAACAAAACAAAGGCCTGTGGCTCCTCCTCCAAGCAACCCCCCTCCCAGTGGTGATGAATGGGAGGGACTGTATCCCCCCTCCCTCGGGAGGCTATCTTTTCACTGTTTTAGGCCGTTTTCAAATTCTTTTCTTTAGAAAGGGTATTTTTAATCAAACAAAGCAGCTACTGTTCCTGTGATTGGCGTACGACCAGGGACCGAGGACACGGACGGGCGACAAGGCTGGGCTGGTGAAATGCAGTAGTCGGTTTGGTGATGGAGCGTCTGAAGATGCGCTTTTCCCTGGTCTGCCAACCGCTCACACTTTGAATGAACCCATCTTTACAGGCTTTCCCTACCGGAACGTGAGCTTTCTGGGCGTGCGGTTTTCTCTAGAATCTCTCGGAAGTACCCGGCCACGGGAGAGGCGAGGGTAACTGGGAGGCTTTGCAGCTCGGCGAGCCGGGACGGTGAGCTGCGAGCCGCTGCTGGGAGGGCGTGACTGGCGAAGGCTGGAGGAGGTTCGGCTTTTTCGTGCTAGCTGCATCCAGATGTGCAAGCCACCGATCGCTAGGAAGGCTTCGCCGCGTCGCCCCGGCCTAAACGCCTTCCAGGAGGTTTGTCCCTGCCTGCGCGCCGTGCCCTGAGCTCTCAGGCAAGGAAAGCGCGCGGACATGGGCGAGACCATGTCAAAGAGACTCAAGTTCCACCTAGGAGAGGCGGAGATGGAGGAGCGGTCGTTCCCCAATCCCTTCCCAGACTATGATGCCGCCGCCTCCGCCGCGGGGTTCGCCGCTGGGAGTGTGGAGGAAACCGGTCGTGGTTGCCCTCTCCCTACCACAGAGGACCCGGGCCTCCCTTTCCACCCCAACGGGAAGGTGAGTGGTTTGCCAGGGCCGGGACCAGCGGTTGGGAGGGCGAGGCCACCTCCGCCAATGGTAGCGTCCGGCGGTCACGCCCTGGGGTGCGCTGACGTCATCGGCGTGCGTCCCGCCTGGCGTAGGTTCTGCCCGAGCGGCCCGGAAAAGGAGGCAGGGCTGTGCATTCCCTCTGATGAGACGCTCGAACGGTCCGACGGAGCGCTTTGATGGTTCTTAGGAGTAAAATGTGAATTTGCTGTTAGGTAGATTTTTTATCACACCTGCCTGTGGGCTCACCCTTGCTCGGAGAAACGCTAAAGTCACGGCCTCTTAATTTTTTCCGTTTTGTTTTTTAACAAATTTCATACATGTATTGAATGCATTCTGGTTGCTCCCACCCCACTGTCTTTCATCTCCTTCCCTCTTCTGTACAGCTACCTCCCCTATGGATTGCTCCCATCCCCCCATTTATGTCTTTGTTTGTTTTGATCCCCCTGTGTGAACTATCCATTGGAATCTGGTGGGTTCAGTGGGGTACACAACTGAAAACAATGGCTAGTACAAATGACTTGTTTATGGCCAACCCCTCACGTGTCACTTGTAGTCATATGGAATCTTTGGGTATGTGCCCAAGAGTGCAATAGCTGGGTCTTAAAGCATTATTTTTGAAACAACAGTTTCACTATGTATGCATCCCCTAGCTGGCCCTGAACTTAAAGATAGCTTGCCTTTGCCTCCTGAGTGCTGGGATGTACTCCATCATGCTCAGCACGTAAGGTGCTTTTATTTCTAACTTTTGAGGACCCTTTAGATTGATTTCCAAATCGGCCGCACCAGATTACACCCTCACCAATATCGTAAAAGGACACCCCTTTCCCCACGCCCATGCTAGCATTTCTTTTGACGATGGCCATTCTGGCTGGGGCAGAATGGAATTTTAGGGCAATTTCCATCTGCATGTCACTCATTGCTTAGGATGTTGAACACATTTGAAAATGTTTACTCTTTGTAGTTCCCTTTTGAGAACTTTTTTTTCCCAGTTGCGTAGTATAAGTTCCAACTTGAAAAAATGATTTTATTGAAGTGCTTTTCCTGCATGTGTGTATGTGTGCCATTATGCATACCTAGTACTTGAGGATGTTAGAAGAGTGTGCTGGATTCTCTGCCAGTGTAGTTGTGGACAGTTATGAGCAACTGTGTGGGGCTAGGAGCCAAGCCTAGATCCTCTGAAAGAACAGTAAATGTTCTTAATTGCTAAACTTTTGCTCCAGTCCTTCATAGCTCATTCTTAAACATTTTGTTGTTTGTTAATTTGATGCCCATAGTGGGTTATTTTTTTTATTTGATTTGATTTTTTTGGTCTTTGTATATTTTAGTAGCAGACGCTACTCTTTTGTTGAACATGTTGTTGGAAAAGATTTTCTCCTATTTTGAGATCCATCTCATTTGTTGATTGACACTGGTATTGCCTAGGCTACTGGAGTCCTGTTTGAAAAGTGCTTACCTATGCCTGCACATTAAAGTATACTCTCTACTTTTTTTCTCTAGTAGTTTTAGGGTATCAAGGCTTACATTGAGGTCTTTCATCATTTTGGTCTTGGGTTTTGTGCAGGATAACAGATGAAGATATAGTTGGTTCTCTTGTATGTTGGTATCTGATATTCCCAGCACTGCTACGACCTTCACTGCTTTGGGATTGACCTGATGGAGCAATGGAGGGGAATGGAGAAACAACAGAAAAACAGAAAAGCTGGTGCCTGGTGTGCTGTTCTCAGCAGCCAGTGCATTTATTATTTAGATCTGAGTGAGGTGGGTTTACTGTATACAGCTGGATGAGGAGGTGGGTTGGCTAGTCTCTGTAGGGAGTCTCTGCAAGGGAGCAATCTCAGGCTGGAGCTATTCACGTAGGAAGGTGCTTGATGCTTTGCAAACACTATCAACGTTCATACTTGGAAAAAGTAAGGCTTTGCTGTTTCTCTGATCCATACTCAGGGAAGGCTGTGCAATCCACACGGTCTGAGTCACTGAGGTTATGACATGACCACGTTAATGTCAATAATGCATATCCACTTAAGTCTTCATCTGCTCCTTACACAGCACTATTTGGAGAGGAAGCCCTGTTTTTTCCACTGAGGATTTTGGAATTTTTGTCAAAACATCATGGAGCTGTACTCCATGGACTCATACTCGAGTTTGCTTTTGTATTCCATTGATCTACATGTCTGTCTGTGTTCCAGCAGTATGACGTTTTGAAATAAGCTGTGCTGTTTCCTACAGCAGTACTCTTTTTGTTCAGGATTAGTTTCACTGTCTGTGTCAAGTTTCAGTATAAATTTTAGCATTATATGTTCTATTTCTGTAGTGTGTTGCTTGAAATTTGATGAGAATTTGTAGCAAATCTGTAGATTACTTTTGATAGGATGGTTATTTTCACAATATTTATGTTTCTAATCCATATGCATGGCTGCTGTTCCCATTTTCTAGTATCTTCAGTTTCCTTGGGGTCTTAAAGTTTTAATGTAGAAGTCGTTAATGTCCTTAGATTCATTCCTGGGTATTTTGTGTGTGCATACCTGTGTGTGTGTGTGTGTGTGTGTGTGTGTGCGTGTGCGCGCTGTGTATTGTGAATTGTTTTAACTCCCTGCTTTTCTTTTTTCAGTATGTTTGCCATCGGTATATAGAAAAGCTACTGGATTTTGTGTGTTAAATTTATATACTGTCATATTGTCAGAAGCACTTATCAGTTCTCAAGAGATTTTGTTTGTTTTTTTGTGGAGTCTCTAGGATCACTTATGCGTAGGATTGATCATCTGCTAATAGAGATATTTTTGACTTTTTTATTGCTATTGCTTTGTTTTCTTCTCTGTCTTATTAACATAGCTAAGAATTCACACACTCTGAAGTGAAATGTAGGACATGAAAATATGTCTTATTCATGATTTTTGTGGAATTGTCTTAAGTTTTTGTCATTTAGTTTGATATTGGATATAGGTTTATCATATATAACTTTCCCACGATTTCTAAGGCTTTCCATGGTTTTTATCACAAGATGGGGTTGGGGGTTGATACCTTGATTTCCATCTTAATATGATGAATTACATTTACTTATGTATGACAAGCCAACTGTTTATCTGTGGAACGTAACCAACTTGACCATAGTGAATATCCTGTTTGTCTGAACTTAAGTTTAGTTTCCAAATATTTTATTGAGAATTTTCACATCTATGTTCACTAGAGAGTTGAGTCTGTGATTTTCTTGTGTGTTTTTATCCCTGACTTAGTGTTGAAAATTATTTTCAACTAAAACTTATGGCAAAGTTTTACAAATGCATTATTCACATTTAATATTCATTGCTTTTAAAATATATATCTCTGGGGAAAGATGCCCACTACAAAGTGAAGAATGCTGACAGCTGGCTGGTGGAGTAACTGTATCCATGAGAATAGCAAATACTGTGTTGATATGGAGAGCAGGTGACTTTTACTTTCAGTATCATACAAAGAAGATTTAGTCCAATTTAAAATACTGAGATTGAGTAGTTTTCTTTTTATCTTTTATCTCTGGGTAAATGTGATTTTGATATAAAAAACATCAAATTTACTAAAAAAGAAAACACAAATAAACAACAAGGCTTGTGATATCTCTAAAGAGTTAAATGGTAAATTGGTTGGTGTTTGTGGTGGTTTGAATAAAAATGACCCCTACAGGCTCATATATTTGAATGTTTGCTTCCCAGGTAGTGGACTGTTTAGGAAGGCTTAGAAGGTGTGGCCTTGTTGGAGGAGGTATATCACTGGGATGGGCTTTGAAGTTTCAAAAGTTCAGGCCATGCCCAGTCTCACTCTTTCTCTGCCTCCTGCCTACCGATTAGGTTATAAGCTCTCAGGTCCTGCTCTAGCACCATGCCTGCCTGCCATGCTATCTGCCTTAAAGGAAAAGGGACTGACCATCTGAAGCTGTAAGCACCACCCCCAGTTAAAAGCTTTTTATAAGTAGCCTCAGTCATGATGTCTCTTCACAGCAATTGAACAAGAATGAAGACAGTATCATATCAATGTAGTGATTATGACCTAAAGAAAAGGTGAAATGGAAATTGTGTTGTCCTTGAAAATGAAAATGAGTCAGTAAAAGGAGAAGGGATAGGGCCAAATATTATGAAAGCAGTTATCCAGTGTAGCAGTAGGTTCTCTCTGTAACAAATACTTTCCTAACAGCTCTATATCTGGAATTGCTTGTGTTCATTTAGTTCAGAGTTGAAAGGTATATGTTTTTTGTTTGTTTTTTATTTTTTTAACTAGCAGCATTAGTTTTACATGGTATTTTATGAGGTTCCAATCAGAGGAAGAAAACTGTACCAAATTTGATAGCGGAAAATTAATGTAAGGAATTGTTATTAACTATAATGAGATCGGCGTAATGAAGAATGTCTCATAAGTAGCTAAGAGAACTCTAGAGAATATAGGACTAGCAGATACAAGAACAACCTGTACTGTGAGGACTGAGAGAGCACATAAGGACAAGGCTCTGGGAAGAAGCTATCTGATGCTGGATAATAAATTACCCTGAATTTAGCAACTTTTAAACACTTATCTCACACAGTGTCTGAGGGTGAGGAATCCAGATCCTCACAATATTGCAGTTAGCTGTGTGGTTCTGACTCATAGTTTGTCATGAAGATGCAGTTATTTTAAAGCTTACTAAGGTAAAGACAGTCTTCTCACCTCCTTCTCATAGTGGTTGGCAGGCTATTGGCTGATGGCTTCACTTAATTCTTTTATTTTCCTGTGTGTGTGTGTGTGTGTGTGTGTGTGTGTGTGTGTGCATGTCTATGCATTTCTTATGCTTTTTCTTTGGTTCTTTTTCTTATTTGGTCATTTTGCCCTTCTCTGATATGTTTGATGTTTGTTTTTGTTTTATCTTACTGTATTTCATTATTATTCCTTAGATCTTTGTTTTCTAGTAAGAAACAGAAAGGATTTGGATCCAAGTAGGAGGGGAAATGGAAAGGAACTGAGAGGAGTGTGGGGGGGGCACCAACCAGAATCTATTATGAAATATATGTATGAAAAAAATCTATTTTCAATAAACTGAAAAAAAAGAAACAATAACCCCATTAAAAATGGGTACAGATCCAAACACAAACAGTATTCTTAAAAGAGGAAACAAATGGTTGAGAAATACTCAAATAAATGTTTGATATTTTCAGTCATCAGGGAAATGCAAATTAAAAGAAATTTGAGATTCCATCTTACACCAGTCAGAATTTCCAACCTCATTAAAATAAATGACAGCTCATGCTGGCGAGGGAGTAGAGTCAGGAGAACACTTATTCACTGTTATGAATGAGCTGTGAAGCCGGCACCCAGCACTGGAATCACTTTGTCAGTTCCTCAAGAAGTTGAGAATAGATCTACCTGAAGATCGGCGTATACCACTCCTGGGCACATACCCAATGGACTCTGTATTCTACCACAGAGACATTTTCTCAACCATGTTCATTGCTGCTCTACTCATAATAGCCAGAAATTGGAAACAACCTAGATGTCTGTAAGTAGATAAGTGGATGAAGAAAAGATGGTCCACTTACACCATGGTCTATCACTCAGCTCTTAAAAAAAAAATGGAATCATGAAATTTGAGGATAAATGGATAGAACTACAAAAAAATACTCCAAGTTAAGTAATTCATACCATAAACAACAAATCTGGTATATATTCACTTATATGTGGATAATAGCTGTTAAGTCTTTGATAAGCAGGCTATAATCTCTGTAACCACAGAGGTTATTCGTAGAATGAGGATATGGATGATTTGATCACTGTAGGCAGGGGAAATAGAACACATAGTTAGGGATGAATGGGGTCAAGGGGAAGTAGACCAGGGAAATTAGCAGGGAGGAGGAGAGGAGGAGGGACGAGAGTTGTGAGGGAGGAAATATGGGGATAGAGAGCTGAAATGAAGGGCCACTTGAGTGGATATATGGAAATCTAATATAGTTGAGGCTTCCTAAAATATATACAGAGGTAATCTAAATAATATATAATGGGCAGGGGGAGAGGTGGAACCCCAACTGGATATCTATCACCAAATGAAGGTCTCCCATTCTAAGAATTGGTTATATTTAATTGAGTTGTTACCTGAAGGGCCCCATAAAAAAACCCCAAATGATCCAGGCTATTGCTAAGGTGATTGTTTGCTCTCCACCTGTTGCTTCAGATACTACCTACATAACGTATTGAATTCAAGCGTATCTTAAATGCCTATCTAGAGCCTTCCCCCTATGGACTAGTGTTCATGGTACTAGAAGGGACTTTGCACAGTACCAAAAGAGAAAAGTAAACACCAACCTGGCTCCAAACCCTTTGATCTCCAATAGTGATCTATATGCAAGTGGCTTTAGTGCAATAGTGGCACAAACTTTGTGGGAGTAACCAACCACTCTGATTAGATTTAAGGCCCACTCCATAAGAAGGAACCCTTATGTTGCATGAAATATTAAAAAAGAGCGGCAAGTTCCCCTGCTAGACCCAGATGCTCTGTGCTGCTGTGGCGGCAGCTTTCACTGCCTCGACTGATCGCAGGCTTCCCAGCTTCAGTTTGCTTGTCTCAGTGCTCCCTGTACCTTCTCAGCCATAAATCTGCTCTGGTCAGCGGTACCACATTCCAGTCAGCCAGTAAATCAAAACTCTACATGCTTTTAATCAATCAGTCAGATTTATATATCAATAAATTCTCAGTACACAAGATGCCCACGCAATAAATTCAGGGCCAGTTGATAATGGTACAAGCTGCCTACTTAAATTAGACAAGTTATCCTAATTATTCTACCTCTATTTGATATTATATCTACCTGTGGTTCTCTAAAACCACTCAGAAACTGAATCATCCTGTTCATCCTCCATCTTGCTTCCTTCTCCCCTACCTGTCTCCTCTGTCTCCATCTCCTTTTTTCCTGTCCAATCACAGGCCTCCTACTACACTAGTATTTAAATTAATTAGACAGGGAAAATCCTGCCACAGCCATACCCAAATCTGCTGTGGTGGCCAAGAATCTAAGACTAGATAGGGCATGGACCTGGGAAAACTTAATACTATAATTCTGCTAAAGGAATCTAGCAAAAATGATCCTTTAATAACGTTGTGCCACATTCATAGATCAGTGTCATCAAAGCCATCACCAGAGAAGCTTCCTCCTACAGAGGATGGGAATAACTACAAAGACTCACACCTAAGGAGTGTGTAGAGAATGAGAGACCTTAGAGTACTTGGTCCTCAATGGGATGTCACCATCCATTTCCTCTCCTTAGAGCTCAGGAAACTGCAGAAGAAGAGGCAGAGAGGATGTAAGAGCCAAGAGTGGATGGAGAACACTAAGGAAGCAAGGCTTTCGGTACAGCAGGCCTGATACATGTGACGTCACAGACAGTGGCAGCATGCACGGGCCCTATGCAGATGAGATGGAGAAATGTTGACAAGAATGTAAGGATAAGTTTATACTTTGGACAAAAAAGATTAAAAAGAAACAATAGATAATGATGGGATTTCATACAATAAAATATTTTACTTTAAAAATGAAAGGTAGAAAATTAAGGCAAATTAAAAAATTAAAACCAATGTGAACACACAGAGTTAAAGCAAGTTCTTCCAGGTTTGACGGGGAAAGACTTAGGATGATATATGTTTGATGATTAAAAGCTTATAAAATTGCTAATGCCAAATTTCAATACTCAAGTTAAAACCAATTCATGATTTTCTGTTCACAAAAATGAAGTTTTCTGTTCAGTTCTTAGTATGTGTGCTGTTGTTTGTCAACTTGACACAAGCTAAGGTCATCTGGGAAGACAGAACATCTCATTGAGAAAACATTTCTATCCGAGTGCCTGTAGGCAAATCTGTGGACACATCATTTTGATTAATGATTAATGTTGGAAGGTCCAGTCTTTGTAGCCCTGACTTATATTATGAAGCAAAGAGAATCTAGGAAGGTAAGCCAGTAAGCATCATGTACCTGTGCCTTCTTCAGTTCCTGCTTTCAGATTCTTGCCTTGATTCCCTGCCCTGACTTCACTTCATGATGGAGTGTTTTCAACTTTGTTGGTCACAGTGTTTACCACAGCAAGGGAAACTAACCTAGAGCAGAAATTGGTACCTGGTTCATGAGGTGTTGCTGTGACAGACCTGGACCTGTTGTTTTGGGAGGATTGTAGAAGCCTTTTAAACTTTGGGCCGAGAGCATTCAGAGCTTGGTGAGCTGCTGTTTTGGCAATCAGGAAGATAATAGTGGTGTGAGAAATGCAGATGATAGAGGCCTGGCTTGTGAGGTTTCAGAGAAAAGTTTCACAGTTTCTCCAAGGTTATTAAGTCTCTACATGTGCTATTTTTTGTACAAAGAACTTCTGCTCATCTGGGACTGAAGAATCAATTGTGATTAACAAGAGATTAGCACCACTGAAGTAAACCCTTTACTTTACTGGGCTGTTTTGTTGATGCTGTTTATCTGGGTATAAAAAGAATCAGCTGTGATTAAGAGGCCAGCATCATTGCAATGAAATCTGGAATTATTCTCTCAGGGTTAGCACATAGAAGCAATGATCCATAGGGGCCCAAGGTGGCATCTCTTGCCAGTAACTGAACTTGGTAATGTGTGTAACAGTCTCCCAGCTGGTACTGGGTTAAGTGGCATGAGGGCATTAGGATTATGGGGTCATGGAGAAATGTGGGCTTGGCACCATTAAGCAGCATCAGAGTCCTGAAGAGAGTTTAGGAGAGGCTATTGGTAAAGCCTCGGTTGCAGTGGAAACCTGAGCATGTTGGAGATGCTAGTATGATCTGATGGCCACTGAAGATAGCAGCAGCTGTGGTGTGGAGTCTAGCTGAACCTGTAAGAGAAGCTGTGTGTGCTGTAGAAGGTAGGGTCGGAGAAACTGAGCCGCCCAGCTTCCCGCTGGAAGCCCAAGTGACATACCTTCATTAAAAGTACATATGTATATGTATATACATATACATGCACTTATATGTATTATATGTAATTATTGGTAAATAAAAATAACTTGATTCCTTGTGGCTTTTTCAAACATTTATAGTGTTGTTTCCTTCACATCCTCTTCTTTTGTATTGTCCTCCTCCTCAATTAACTGCTCCCCTCTCATTTCCCTTTCATAGCACCGTGTCCTATGATTCTCCTCTATACTGCTCCGTCCATGCCACTCCATGGTACTGTAAGACCTGAAAGAAAAACGGGGATGCCGCCAGCACCCCACGCCTCGGAAGGCGATACCCCAGGTCACTCGCGAGAAATGTTCTTGATGCAACAGTAAGAGGATTTTTATTCCAGAGCCTCTGGGAATTACAGCCATACACCACCACACAGGGTAGAAGACTGTGAACCCTGAGTGCAGAATTGGGACAGCTTTTATAGGCTTACAACAGAACCCGCCTAACACAAACTAATCATCCCTTAGCATCAAGAGCCTGTGAAGTGCGAGCCAATGGATTTGTACCACTCCATAGCTTCTAAGCCAATCAGTTTAAATTATCTAAGCCTGCGCTCTCTGAGAACAAATCAGTTTCCTATAGAAGCCAGATAGAAACTAGTTAGGTCATTTCCGCTTACGTGGCGCGCTACGTATACATTTCCTATTATGGGGCCAGGGTCACTGCACAGGGTCACATATGTATTTCTTGTTATGCATTTCCTGTTATGGAGCCAGGATTACGTATTCAAAGGTCCTCCAACTAGTAGTAGGTGCTTGGGGACCTGAGCGCCCGCCAGGCACAAGCCCCGCAGCCCACGCGGTGATCCTGACAGCCCAGCTGTGCCCTCGCCCCAGCTGAGGCAAGACTGGAAAGGACACCAGGGACTTTCCCAGGCTTGCGACTCGCAGCTGGATCCTGGAGGCAGGTGTGACGTGTGCATTCCTGGGCTAACAAAGAGCGGGCTAAACTGCTTTTTTGGAGTCATTTAGTGACGCTAACCAAACATGTGAAAGATTTATATGACAAAAACTTGAGGTCTCTGAAGAGGGAAATTGAAGAAGACATCAGAAAATGGGAAAATCTTTCATGCTCGTGGGTTGGCAGGACTAATATAGTCAAAATAGCAATCTTGCCCAAAGCAATATACAGATTCAATGCAATCCCCATCTGTGATGGTTTGTATATGCTTTTTCCCAGGGAGTGGCACTATTAGGTGTGGCCTTGTTGGAGTAGGTGTATCATTGTGGGTGTGGGGTTAAGACATTCACCCTAGTCGCCTGGAAGTCAGTATTCTACTAGCTGCCTTCAGATGAAGAGATAGAACTCTCAGCTCCTCCTGTACCATACCTGCCTGGATGCTGCCATGTTTCTGCCTTGATGACAATGGACTGAACCTCTGAGCCTATAAGCCGACCCCAATTAAATGTTGTCTTTTATAAAACTTGCATTGGTCATGGTGTCTGTTCACAGCAGTAAAACCCTAACTAAGACACCATCAAAATCCCAACTCAGTTCTTCATAGAGTTAGAAAGAGCAATTCTCAAATTCATCTGGAATAACAAAAAACCCAGGATAGCTAAAACTATCATCAACAGCAAAAGAACTTCTGGGGGAATCAATATCCCGGACCTCAAGCAATATTACAGAGCAGTAGTATTAAAAACTGTATGGTATTGGTTCAGTGACAGGGAGGCGGATCAATGGAATAGGATCGAAGACCCAGAATTGAACCCACACATCTATGGCCAATTGATCTTCGACAAAGGAGCTGAAAACATCCAGTGGAAAAAAAGATAGCCTTTTCAACAGATGGTGCTGGCTCAACTGGAGGTCAACATGCAGAAGAATGAGAATTGATCCACTCTTATCTCCTTGCACTAGGCTCAACTCCAAGTGGATCAAGGACCTCCACATAAAACCAGACACACTAAAACTAATAGAAAAGAAACTGGGGAAGACCCTTGAGGACATTGGCTCAGGGGAAAAATTCCTGAACAGAACACCAATTGCTTATGCTCTAAGAGCAAGAATAGACAAATGGGACCTCATAAAACTACAAAATTTCTGTAAGGCAAAAGACACTGTCAAAAGGATAAATCGGCAACCAACAAATTGGGAAAAAATCTTCACCAACCCCACAACCGACAGAGGGCTAATTTCCAATGTATACAAAGAACTCAAGAGGTTAGACCCCAGAAAACCAAATAACCCTATCCAAAAATGGGGTACAGAGCTAAACAGAGACTTTTCACCTGAAGAAATTCGGATGTCTGAGAAACATCTTAAAAAATGTTCAACATCACTAGTCATTAGGGAAATGAAAATTCAAACAACCCTGAGATTTCACCTCACACCAGTCAGAATGGCTAAGATTAAAAACTCAGAAGACATCAGGTGTTGGCGAGGATGTGGAGAAAGAGGAACACTCCTCCACTGCTGGTGGGAATGCAAGCTGGTACAACCACTCTGGAAATCAGTATGGCGGTTCCTCAGAAAACTGGACGTGATACTTCTGGAGGACCCAGCCATACCACTCCTGGGAATATACCCAGAAGATTCCCCAACATGCAATAAGGATACATGCTCCACTATGTTCATAGCAGCCTTATATATAATAGCCAGAAGCTGGAAAGAACCCAGATGTCCCTCAACAGAGGAATGGATACAAAAAATGTGGTATATATACACAATGGAGTACTATTCAGCCATTAGAAACAATGAATTCATGAAATTCTTAGAGAAATGGATGGAGCTGGAGAACGTCATACTAAGTGAGGTGACCCAGTCTCAAAAGAATACCCATGGTATACAGTCACTGATAAGTGGATATTAGCCTAGAAGCTTGGAACACCAAAAACATAAATCACATATCAAGTGATGTCTCACAAGAAGAAAGGAGTGGACACTGGTGCTAGAATGGACCAAAACATCATTGTGGGGAAGTACAAGAACAGTAAGGTGGGAGGGGGTGGATGAGGGAGCAGGGGGAGGGAAAAGGGCATGTGGGACCTTTGGGGGTGGGGAACCAGAAAAAGGAAAATGAATTGTAAATATAGCATATATCCAATAAAAAAAATCTAAAAAATAAATAAATAAATAAATAAAATTAGTTAAAAAAAAAAAAAAAGACTTAGGCACCGGGAATTCTTAGCCTGTAATTCTCATCCTTTCAGTACTTAAACAAAAAATCTGGTTTCTCATTTTACTCCAGACTATAAACTTGTGTTGCCTAAGGGAAAACAAACAAAGGCCATAGGCATTGCCTTATAAGATACAGGTATAGGAAAGAACTTTCTGAATGGGATTGTTTGCCCAGGAATTAAGACCAGCAATTGACAAAGTGGAACCACATATAACTAAGCAGCTTCTAGGCAGTGAACAGGAAAACTTGCAGTGGGCAAGGTCTCTGCCAGCGATACATCTGATGGAGGATTAATATCCAAAACATACAAAGAACTCCAAAAACAGAGTAAAAAACTCACATGAAAAATGGACTATAGATCCAAACAGAGAGTTCTACATGTAGCTGTTCAGTTTGACCAGCACAAATTCTTAAAGATGCTCTCTTTCTCTCTCTTCTTCTTTCCGATGTGTATTTCTGGCTTTATTATCAAAAGTCAGTTGTCCATAGCTGTGGGGATTTATATCTGGGTCTTAGGTTCTATTCAATTAATCATCATGTTTGTTCTTAGGCCAGTACTATGTTATTTTTACTAATATATATCTCCACAGTACACTTTGAGGTTGGGGATGGTGACACCTTCAAGTTCTTTTTATTAGTCAGGATTAGTTAGTTTAGCTATCCTGGATTTTGTGTTTCTATATGAAGTTGAAAATTAACTTTTTCAGTTTCTATAAGGAATTATTTTGGAATTTTTATGGAGAGTGCATCGAGCTTTAGATTGCCTTTGGTAGGATGGCCATTTTTATTGTATTACTTCTACCTCTCTATGAGCACAGAGGATCTTTCCACCCTCTGGTATCTTCTTTGGGACTGTGCCTTTATACTGGGACTTGAACTCAGGAATTTGTTAGTTGATTGTTATTTGTTTTATCTCATTTCTTCTTTGAGGTGGGTATAATTATGATGAAGATCAGGTTGCAGCGTATTTGAGGTGTCATTTTCCATGTTTAGACTGTTCAGGGCAGTATGCTCTGTCACTAGTCCTTCTCTTAGGGTAGGTTTCCTGACTTCCTCAGTTGGGTCCCTGATTCCTTGGTTCTACCTGACACCCTGCACATCTTTTTTTCTACCTCTTAGAAGCTTTGACTCCCTGCCAGGAGTTGCTCTGTAATGGATGGTCTCATATCTGTGTTCTCTCTAAGGACTTTTCTGGACCAGTATTGAGCTTGCTATACTTCTGGTCCCTACGCCTCATTTGTTTTTGACTCCTGCTATGTCCTAATGTGGTTCAGACTATTTTTCTGGCTGATGCTTCTATTTGGAACTTACTTTTTGAATAAGTTCCTCTGTGTTGAGTGTATGCTTAAGCTTTGTGTTCCTTGTAGACTAGCCTCTTTGGGCTTGGCTAAATACTGTGTGCTATTTGAAATTAAATTGTAGAGAAAATGGCTGTTTGCTTGTAGGTTGGTAGCTGTAGTTGGTTTCTGCTAAGGAACCTTGGTTAGTTGGTTGTAGTATAGTCTCAAACCTCAAGGGAATTTGTAGATGCTGCACAGATCAGTGGAAGCCAGGGGACAGGTTTTACTTTTCATGGAGGGTGTTTGAAGGGTGTGTGGATTGGGAGGAGTCAGGCTGCAGGTGGGCTTTTCTGGCTTCATGAGCATAGACTGATGATATGTGGTGGCAGTGGAAGTTAATAGATGAGTTGGCACACAATTCCTGGTCTCAATGGAATGGCCCAAGTGCATGTGTGAGTTGCTGGGCATGTAGTCTCTGGCCTCTCTGAGGTTGTACAGTGAGATATGGGCTAACAGGATCTTGACGGTATGTGGGTGTTTAGTCTTTGACCAAAAAGGGATAGTGTGAGGGCAGATGGGACAGTAGGAACCCTTTGTTTTTTGCTTTTCATTTGAGACAGGGCCTGGCAGAGCCCAGATTAACCTTGAACTTACTATGTAGCTAAAGGTGGCATTGAACTCTCCTGTCATTTTTCTCTACCTCCCATGTGCCAGACTTACAGGCAAGTGCTGCTAGGTCTGCCTTTGTTTGCTATTTTTATTTAAGAACTATGGAAAGAAGGAATGTTCTCGGGAGAGTAAGAGTTTGAGATGGTTTGTCACATTGCATCCTTAGTCACACACACACAGAGAAGAATGCTGGCATTCAGTTGACTCTTCCTGTCTCTGCCACCCAAATGTATGGTAGATTTCCCTTCAATTAAACCTACTCACAATTGTCTTCACAGACACTCACTGGCAACTTTCCTAGATGATTCTAAATCCAGTCAAGTTGACATTCTAAATTAACTATCACCCAATTTTTCAGAGGTTCCTTATATGAACTAAAAAAATGTTTTACAGTCAAATCATTTGCTTTTCTTTTGTTCCCTACCCTTGATTTCTGCAAATTATTCTTTGTGATAATATTTAAGAGTTATAATCCACATAAGGCACTGTTTCATTAAAACATTAATTCCAAAGAACCAGAATAGGCTCTAGTCACCTAAGATATGCCAAATAAGGTCATTTCTCTCCTGTCCAGTGCAGCTTTCTCCTGGTTTCATGATGTTCTCTTTTTGTGCGATTTAATTCATTTTTTTCCTTTGATTTTTAGATTGTTCCCAACTTCATAAAGCGTATCCAGACCAAAATCAAAGATCTTCTGCAGCAGATGGAAGAAGGACTGAAGACAGCTGATCCTCATGATTGCTCTGCATATACTGGCTGGACAGGTAGGGTAGTAAGCTCTGTGTTCCATTCCTGAACTATGGTGTATAAGCTGAGACGTTGACATTCTCTCCTGTTTTAAGAAGGTGACCTTTATACCTTTGAAACATTAGACAGTTTTATTATAAGATGTTTTATAATTTTGTTGCTGAAGAAATACTATCTGATGGTTTGATATTTAATATGTAGTATTTTTATAACATTATTTATGTAATCCAATGTACAGCAGTGCAAATGGCAAGAAAAGGCCTACTTTATGGTTAATTTTGTTGGTTTTAGTCTTTTTTTATTTTTCTTTGTGACAAAATTATGATTAAATGGTTTCCCTGGTCTATTTCATAAACAATTACTTTGTTGGCTATACTTAATTTGATTCAAATAATTTTAATTAAATTATTTATACACATGAATATTTTTTATTTTAGTGATGGATTTTGTAACATCATTTAAACAAAAAGTCATATAATTCAGGATAAAAAAGTATGACCTCAAAATTAAAAAGTCGTAACTAATTTTACATTTTTACTATTCTACTGCTAGAATCTTTTTTTCTGATTCTCACAATATATAATGAAGGAATTCAGATGAGATACACAGAGTATAGTTTAGGAAATAGCAAGTATTTATTGCAGATTAAAGTTGAGCACATTCTCAATGGAATATAAGTAGATGGTGGCTAAAGGGATTGTTTAATACTTTAACCTATTGTGAAAGGGTCAGCGTGAGCAATGGACAGCGTGGACACTGTGTAACCTATGTCTTAGCCAGATTTATACTATTTCCAAAACAGATAGATTTTTCTGAGGGGCCTTTCCTGTTTAGGCTATTGACCAATCTGTTTGGATTGACTTGGAGAAAGGCACTTGGAGCTGTTCTTACCCCTTTTCTGTGTACCAGCCAGATAGTAATCCTGCTATACCTAGGGCTCCTGGAGCAAGGTTTAGATAATTTTCTATTAATGGCATTCTGGGAAAGTCATTATGCCACATCTCCCTCTAGGGCCGGAAATATGACTAAAGTATTATTCTTTTGACTAATAAATTAGTTCTAGACTTGGTTTTACAAGATGTCAATCAGGAAGGAGTCCAGCTCTAATGTCCTCCAGGCCTACTAACATCTAACTAGTTACTTAACAGTACCAGATAGTCAGAACATTTTCATAGCTAAGTGAGGTATCGAAGATGATAGATCTTATTCTCAAGACGTACAGTAAGGGAAATGAATTGTAAATATAGAATATATACAATAAAAAAAATGAATGAAAAAAAAAACAAAAAAAACAAAACAAAAAACAAACAAAAAAAAGAAGTACAGTAAAGCCTAATTAAAGTGCTGATGATTCACCTACAAATTTAGAGACTTTTCCTGTTAGCTTTAAAGTGGTATTTTTATTTCTTCTTTGATATAATATTTACATTGGATAGTAATGCTGGGGTGTTTTCTGTTCTTGTTTAATTGGAGCACATTTGGCCTTCCTTTTCCTCTTAACATGCCTTAGAGTGTTTCTTGTAGATAACTTACATTGATTTTGTTTCTTCATTTAGTCAGCCTATGTCTTTTGATTGCAGAATTAAGGATATTAATATTTAAAGTTAGTATTGAAATGTTTGTGTTGGTTTCTGCTATTGTGGTATTGATTTTGGGGGTTTGTTTGTGTTCTCAGTGATACTTTTTGTTTTAGAAATTACAGTATTCCCTCCTTCTATGGTCTCTCTGGGCATCCCATCTTTCTACAGTCTCTCTGGGCATCCCATCTTTCTACAGTCTCTCTGAGAATGCCATCTTTCTCTAGTCTCTCTGGGCATCCCATCTTTCTACAGTCTCTCTGGGCATCCCATCTTTCTACAGTCTCTCTGGGCATCCCATCTTTCTACAGTCTCTCTGGGCATTCCATCTTTCTACAGTCTCTCTGGGCATCCCATCTTTCTACAGTCTCTCTGGGCATCCCATCTTTCTACAGTCTCTCTGGGCATCCCATCTTTCTCTAGTCTCTCTGGGTGTCCCATCTTTCTACAGTCTCTCTGGGCATCCCATCTTTCTACAGTCTCCCTGGGCATCCCATCTTTCTATAGTCTCCCTGGGCATCCTATATTTCTACAGTCTCTCTGGGCATCCCATCTTTCTACAGTCTCTCTGGGCATCCCATCTTTCTTCAGTCTCTCTGCTTTGCTCATTCTGTTCTTCAGCCTGAAATTCTGCTTCTTATAATTCCTTTAAGTTTGGTTTGTTGGACATAGATTTGTTTAGGCTGTTTATGTTATGGAAAATTTGTTATTTCTTCAATTATGACAGGTAGCTTCCTGGATATTATTCTAGGTTGTCTGTCATAGACTTTATAATTTGAAATGAATTGCTTCAGGCTCCTCTGGCTTTCATAGTTTTCATTGAGAAATCATCTGTTATGCTTATGGGATTTCCTTTATGTGTAGATTATAGTTTTTCTTATGAAACATTTAGTATACTTTCTTTGTTTTGTATAGTTAGTGTTTTAACTATGATATGCTGGGAGGTGTGTTTTTCCTGGTTTTGTCTATTTGGTGTTCTGTGTCCTTCAGGCATGAGTCTTTACTTAGTTTGGGTGAAGTTTTCTTCTATGATCTTATTGAACATCTTGCCTATACCATTGATCTGGGATTCTACTCCCTTATTTTTTCTTATTATTTGTAGGTTTGCTCTCTTCATGGTGCCACACACACACACACACACACACACACACACACACACACATTTTCTGTATGTTCCGTTCCTATGTGTTTTTCAATTTTTTTCATATTCTTTACTTTTTTGAACTAGATTCTTTATTGTTGAATCCTGATTCTGACTCCTGTTTGGTTCATTCTTCTTGAAAGGCTTTCCTTTGATTTTCTAATGAGTTATGGGTTTTTCTATTTCATCTTCATTTCAACTTAAGGGTTTTTTGTTTGTTAGTTTGTTTTTTGGCTATGTTTCTATTTATTGGATTCTGTTTTAAAATCCTGGGTAGGTTTTGTAATCTGTCAGCCTTATGTATGTGTTTTCTTGTGCATTACTACAGCATTTATTTTCTGTTTCTTCTCTTTAATTTCATTGATCTGTTTTGTTGTGTCTTCTAATGCTCAACACAGTCTCAACTATAACACTTTGTAACAGGAAAACTCAGATCACATACTTCCAACATACAATGGTGCAGAATATATATTACCATCCCAAAAGGGAAGAAAGGGCCATAGTGAAGAAACAATGGACCAAAGCAATACTGAAACCCTGCCAAGTAAGCTACAAATTCTGCATCTCTGTCTGATGTTCATCCAATGGCTTATGTAGCTTTTCAGATATCCCAATCACTCCAGCTTCACTGACTACAAGACACTTCTCCCTCTAGAGTTGTATCCACTTCCTGTATTCAGCTCTCCATGGTAGATATCCCACTGCTCTTGTATCTCCTGTTTCTTGGGGTTCCCCAGTGCAGATTCACAGATTGTACAATAGCCTCTCTGGACCTCCATAGTCTCCTCTGCTACATACCAGACATTAACTGTGGAGGAAGATTCCACAACTTTTCTAAATTACATTTGCGTCAGCTTTGACTTGTTACTATTTGTTCGGCTAGGGAAATCCCTTGGCCATTTCCTTTTATAGATTAAAGGATTGGCTGGGAGGGATTTCATCCTGTGGGTACCACTCCATTTAGCTTCTGGCATTTCTTCAAACTTCTCATGTCCTGATCACAGAATTTGCTTCCAATGTTACATTCCTTGGTACTCTTTTTCTCCTCAAACTATACATTTTGTTATTTTTTTCTTGCCTGCTTACTCATTTTCATTATAGATCTGTATAAGAATAGTCACTGCTCATCATGTAACAGTCAATGCTAGGCCATTTTGAAATCTTTGCCAATGATATTACTCCAAAACTTTTCAATTTAGACTTTGGTTAATTTTTAGGACAAGGATGAAAAGCAGCCACATTTTTCCAAAATACCTTAAGAATGTTCTCTAGTCTAGTTGCTATTCCTCTCTGAAACCTCTTGAGCTGGGCCTCCATAGTCCACAGTGTTTTCAGTGATGTTGCTTTCTAGCTCTTGCTAGGATAGCCCATTAAGCTCTACTTACAGAGTTCAACTGCCTTCCTAATTTAAAGCAACAAAGTCTTCCATACTTCTCTCAAACAGTGGTTCTCAACCTTCCTAATGGTATGACCCTTTAATACAGTTCTTCATGTTGTGGTGGCCCCAATGATAAAATTACTTTTGCTGCTACATCATAACTGTTATTTTGCTACCATTATGAATCACAATGTAAATATCTGATATGTAAGATATTTGATATGGCCCCCGTGAAAAGGTTATTTGACACCCCCCTCCAAGGGATCATGATCCACAGGTTGAGAACCAGTGTTCTAAATAATAGAATAATAGCATGGTTAGTATTGTCATAGCAATATTCCAGTTCCTGGTATCAACTTCCGTCTTAGTTGCTCTTCTATTGTCAAGAGATACCATGACCAACCCAACTTATAGTGAAATGCATTAGACTGGGGGATTGCTTATAATTTCAGAGGGTTAGTTCATGATCATTATGTCAGGTAACATGGTGGCAGGCAAGCAGCCATGGCATTAGAGCAGAAATTAAAAGTTTATATCCTGATCCATATGTAGGTGGCAGAGAGACAGTGAGACTGGGCCTGGCATAGACTTTTAAAACCTCAAAGCATATCCCAAGTGACAACCCCCCAACCCTCGACAAGTCCTAATTCTTCCTAAATTGTTCTACCAGCTGGGGCCCAAAGGGGTTCAAACACATTAGCCTATGGAAGTCATTCTTATGAAACTAACTACACAAAAGTTCTGTCGGCTTCGAGATTTTCTCTGGTGATCTTTAGAAACTTACAGAGGACTCACTGGATTCTATACACTAAAGGGGTCAGTCACAAATCGAGGTGAGTGTGGTAGAGTCCAGATTTGGTGACTTAGTAGGATCAAGGACTCAGAATGCTAATTGGTCATGGGGATTCTTGGTAGGTTGGGTTACCTCACTCAGGATGATCTTTTTTAGTTCTACTCATTTGCCTGTAAATTTTATAATGTCATTGTTTTTAATAGCTGACTAATACTCCATTGTATAAATGTACCACAGTTTCTTTAAAAATTCTTCAGTTGAGGGACATCTAGGTTTTGCAATTTCTGGATATTATGAATAAAGCTTCTATGAACATAGTAGAGCACATGTCCATGTGGTATGGGTACTCCTTTGGGTATATGCCCAAGGGTGGTGTTGCTGGGTCTTGAGGTAGATCTGTTCCCAATTTTCTGAGAAATGGCCAAATTGATTCCCATGTTTGCACTTCCACCAGCTGTGGAGGAGTATTCTCCTGACTCTACATCTATGCCATTATGATCTGTACCTTGAATTTTTGATCTTAGCTATTCTGATGGATGTAATATGTAATCTCAGAGTCATTTTGATTTCTACTTCTATAGTGGCTAAGGATGTTGAACATTTCTTTAAGTGCTTCTTGGCCATTGTGATTCCTCTGTTGAGGTTTAGATTTGTATTGTCATTTTAAAAGGTGTCATTAGGTTTGTTGAATTCTTCAGATATTTTAGATATCAATACTATGGGATGTGGGGTTGGTGAAGATCTTTTCCCATTCTGTAGGCTGCCATTTTGTTCTTTTGATGGTGTCCTTTTCCTTACAGAAGCTTTTCAGTTTCCTGAGGTCCCATTTATTACTTGTTAATCTTAGTGCTTGAGCTATTGATGTTCTGTTCAGTAAGTATTCTACTGTGCCAATACATTTAAGGCTATTCTCCATTTTCTCTTCTACTAGTTTTAGTGTATCTGGTTTTATGTTGGAGTCTTTGATCCATTTGGACTTGAGTTTGTTCAAGGTGATAAAAATAGATCTCTTTGCATTCTTCCACATGCAGAATCCATTTAGACCATTTGTTGAAGGTGCTTTTATTGTTTTCATTGTATAATTTTGGCTTGCCAAAATCAAGTGTTGTATCTTCAGTTAGATTCTGTTGATCAACCTGTTTTTATGCCAGTATCATGTGGTTTATATTGTTGTTGCTGTTTAGTACCACTGGAAATCAGGAATGGTGATATCTCTAGAAGTTCTTTTATTGTACAGGATTTTTAAAAAAAAGATAGCGTAGGGTTTTGTTGTTGCTGTTTTTTCATATGAAGCTCAGAATTGTTCTTTCAAGATCTGTAAAGAATTGAGTTGGAATTTTGATGGGAATTGTGTTGAATCTGTAGATTGCTTTTGGTAAGATGGCCATTTTTACTATGTTAATCCTACTGATCCATGAGTATGTGAGATCTTTCTATTTTCTGATATCTTCTTCAATTTCTTTCTTCAAAGATTTGAAGTTCTTGATATACAGGACTTTTACTTGCTTGACTATGATAACTTGATCAAGGAAGAAATAAAGAAAGAACTTAAAGGCTTTTTAGAATTTAATGAAAATGAAGACACATCATACCAAAACTTATGGGGCACAATGAAAGCAGTGGTAAAAGAAGAACTCATAGCTCTAAGTGTCTCCAAAAGAGAAAATGAAGAGAGTTTGCACTAACAGTTTGACAGCACATGTGAAAGCTCTAGAACAAAAAGAAGCAAATACACTCAAGAGGAGTAGACAGCAGGAAATAATCAAACTCAGGGCTGAAATCAACGAAATAGAAACAAAAAGAACTATACAAAGAATCAATGAAACCAGGAACTGGTTCTTTGAAAAAAATCAACAAGATAGATAAACCCTTAGCCAGTCTAACTACAGGGCACAGAGACAGTACCCAAATTAATAAAATCAGAAATTAAAGGGGAGACATAACAACGAAAACTGTGGAAATTCAAAAAAATCATTAGATTCTATTATAAAAGCTTATACTCAACAAAATTGAAATGGATAATTTTCTAGACACATACCAGGTACCAAAGGTAAAACAGTATCAGATAAACCATCTAAACAGTCCCACAACCCCTGAAAAAATAGAAGCAGTCATTAATAGTCTCCCAACTAAAAAAGCTCAGGACCAGATAGGTTTAGTGGGGAATTCTATCAGACCTTCAAAGAAGACCTAATACCAATACTCTTTAAACTATTCCACAGAATAGAAATAGAAGGAATACTACTCAATTCATTCTATGAAGCCACAATTACACTTATACCTAAACTTAACAAAGACCAAAGAAAGAGAACTTAAGACCAATTTCCCTTATGAACATTGATGCAAAAATACTCAATAAAATTCTTGCCAACCGAATCCAAGAATATATCAAAATGATCATTTACCATGACTAAGTAGGCTTCATCCCAGGGTGGAAGGGATGGTTCAATATACAGAAATCCAGCAACACAATCCACTACATAATCAAACTCAAAGAAAAAAAGTACATGATTATCTCATTAGATGCTGAAAAAGCATTTGACAATATTCAGTATCCCTTCTTGTTAAACATCTTGGAAAGATTGGGAATTCAAGGCCCATACCTAAACATAGCAAAGCAATAAACATCAAACTAAATGGAGAGAAACTTGAAGTAATCCCCCTAAAGAAATGTTCAGCATCCTTAATTATCAGGGAAATGTAAATCAAAACAACCCTGAGATTACACCTCACACCAGTCAGAATGGCTAAAATCAAAAACTCAGGTGACAGCAGATGCTGGCAAGAATGTGGAGAAAGAGCAACACTCCTCCACTGCTGGTGGGATTGCAAGCTGGCACAACCACTCTGGAAATCTGTTTGGTGATTCCTCAGAAAATTGGACATAGTACTACCTAAGGACTCAGCTATACCACTCCTGGGCATATACCCAGAAGATGTTCCAACATGTAATAAGGACACATACCCCACCTTGTTCATAGCAGCCTTATTTATAATAGTTAGGAACTATAAAGAATCCAAATATCCTTGAACAGAGGAATGGATACAGAAAATGTGGTATGTTTATACAATGGAATGTTACTAAGCTATTAAAAATGATGAATTCATGAAATTCTTAAGCAAATGAATATAACTAGAAAATATCATCCTTAGTGAAGTAACCCAATCACAAAAGAACACACATGGTATGCATTCACTGATAAGTGGATATTAACCCAAAAGCTCAGAATACCTAAGATATTATTCACAGACCACATGAAGTTCAAGAAGGAAGACCAAAGTGTGGATTCTTCAGCTCTTCTAAGAAGGGGAATAAAATACTCACAGGAGTAAATATGGAAATAAAGTATAGAGCAGAGACTGAAGGAAAGGTCATCCAGTGACTGTCCATCTGGGGATTTATCCCATATACAGTTACCAAACCCCAACACTAGTGTGGATGCCAAGAAATGCTTGCTGAAAGGGGCCTGATATGACTGTCTCCTGAGAGACCCTGCCAGAGCCTTGCAAATACAGAGGTGTATTCTCGCAGCCAACCCTTGGACTGAGTGTAGGGTCCCCAATGGAGGAGTTAGAAAAAGGACTAAAGGAGCTGAAGCATTTGCAACCTCATAGGAAGAACAGCAATATTAAACAACCAGATCCCCCCCCCACTTCCCCCACCCCCAGAGCTCCCAGGGACTAAGCCATCAACCAAGGGGTACAACACATGGCTCTAGCTGCATATGTAGTAAAGAATTGCCTTGTCAGACATAAATGGGAGGAGAGGTTCTTGGTCCTATGAAGGCTTGATAGATGCTTCAGCATAGGGGTATCAAGGAAGGTGAGGTGGGAGTTGGGTGGGTGGAGGAACACCCTCATAGAAGCATGGGGAGGGAGGATAGGATAGGGACTATCTGGGAGGGGGGAAATCTTGGAAAGGGGATAACATTTGAAATGTAAATAAAGAATATATCCAATTCAAAAGAAGAAGAATGAAAGGGGGAACATAACAATAGACACTATTGTAATGTGGGAAATCCAAGAAATCATTAAGTCTTACTTCAAAAGCCTGTACTCCACAAAATTGGAAAATCTAAATGAAATGGACACTTTTCCTGATAAATACCACTTACCAAAGTGAAATCAGGATCAGATACACAATTTAAACAGTCCTATAACTGGTAAGCAAATAGAAGCAGTTATTAGAAGTCTCTCAAAAAAAAAAAAAATCCTATGGTAGTTTTAGTGCAAGATTCTACCAGACTATTAAAGAAGAGCTAAAATACCAGTACTCTTCAATTATTCCACAAAATAGAAACAGAAGGAACATTGTCAAATTCATTTTATGAGGCCACAGTCACCTTGATACCTAAACCATACAACAAACTCAACAAAGAAAGAAAATTTCATACCAATTTTCCATGAACATTGATGTAATACTATTGAATAAAATACTTGCAAACTGAATCCAAATTCAAAATTACCATCTACCTTAATCAAGTAGGCTTCATCCAGAAATGCAGGGATGGTTCAACATATGAAAATCTATCAATATAATCCACCATATAAACAAACTGACAGAGGAAAAAAAAACACATGTTTATCTCATTAGAAAAAGCTTTTGACAAAATACAACACTCCTTTCATGGACTGTTCAGTCTTGGAGAGGTAAGGGATAGAAGAGGCCCATATGTAAACACAATAAAGGCAATATACATCAAGACAATAGGCAACATCAAATTAAATGAAAAGAAGCTTAAAGCAATTCCACTGGGACAAGATAAAGATGTCTTTTCTCTTTGCGTTATTCAATTTAGTCCCTGAAGTCCTAGATAGAGCAAAGAGACAACTAAGCGAGATCAAGGGGATTCAAATTAAAAAGGAAGAAGTTTAAGTATTACTATTGGTCATCGTACACATAAGTGACTCCCAAATTTCTACCAGGGAATTCCTACAGCTGATAAAAAAAAAACTTCAGTAAAGTGGCTGTATACAAAATTAACTTAAAAAAAAAGTAGTAGTCCTTTATACAAATGATAAACAGGCTGAAAACAAAATCAGGAAAGCAATATCCTTCACAGTAATCACAAATAATATTTATTATCTTGTCTGTTCATGGGCATCTCTTTCTTTAGGTTAGAGAAGTTTTCTTCTATAATTTTGTTGAAGATTTTTACTGGCCATTTAAGTTAGGAATCTTCACTCTTGTCTATACCTGTTATCCTTAAGTTTGGTCTTTTCATTTTGTCCTGGATTTCCTGGATGTTTGGGGTTAGGAGCTTTTTGCTTTTTGCGTTTTCTTTGACTGTTGTGTTCTGCCACATGCTGAGCCACCACACCTGGCTTCAAATTTCTATTTCTGTATTTAAAAAGAGGTTGGTGACAGGCTGCTTTGGCTGTCCTCTGCCACATCATGAGGTACTCTCTCAGTGGGCATCTGACTCACTGGTTATATATGGTCAACTGCTTAATGAGGTTAGGAAAACAAAATGAAAAATTGTAGAAAATTAGAAAGGAGTCATAAACTCCAGATAAGTAATCTCTACTGTGGGATCACATAGAAGGAAATAATTTGAGAAGAAGCATTAAAAAAGATACATTAGCTTGAGATAAAGAACAGGCTGAGGCTAGACTGGGGGTGAATGGGAACAGGGTGTGAGTGACTGGAGCAGCAGTGTGTCTTGTGTCTTCTCTAAGAGTAAAATGTGGACACACTGTGTCAGGCTGGTTAACTCAGGATAGATTTCAACCTGTTTCTTGTTTTTTTCCACCCTAATTTTTGTGTCTTTTTCTTTTCCGCATTTTCAGCTATCTGACATAAATTATACTTTTTCTTGTTATTGTTTATGTTATCCATTTCAAAATACAGAGTGTTAGTAGAAAAAGATGTTTGTGTAATTATAAAATAACTCCCCGTGGTAAAAAGGAAGACAGTAATGCTTTTCTTTGGGCTGTGGGGGTCTTCCAGGCATAGCACTTTTGTACCTGCAGCTGTACCGGGTCACTGGTGACCAGACCTACCTGCTCCGATCCCTGGATTACGTAAAGAGAACACTCCGAAATTTGAGTGGACGCAGAGTCACTTTCCTTTGTGGAGATGCTGGGCCCCTTGCTGTGGGAGCTGTGATATATCATAAACTCAAAAGTGAGTGTGAGTCCCAGGAATGCATCACAAAGTAAGTTTTAAAAGTTGGAAATGCCTCTAAATGTTTTGTTGAAGAATTGCTGTGCAAAGATGTTCAATAATTAAAGTATTTTCTAATCTGTAATTGCAAACAGGTCTGTCTGAAAAGTGAAGTGTTAGTTGAGTAATGAGACCATGTGTAGTTTTCTGTACATACATGACTATGTCTTAATTTCAGTGGAGCTTTAATATTCATTTCTAGACAATTTTTGATTGTCTTTAGTGCATGAAAGTAAGTACATGTCCATGAAAATAGTTTGAGAATAACTAATCCTGAATCCCGAGTTCAATCTTTAGTTCTTAGTTATGGTGATGAGGGAATGATTGATCTTGAAGGCTTTTGCAGTGGGCAGTTAACAGTCTTCTCAAATAAGCAGAAAACAATGTTTCGTCTTTGGATCTAGTTGAGTATCTGACATGTGAGGACATTTGCTGTTGTTGAGATGGAGTGACAGTCTTACCTGGGTAGTAACCAGATCTCAGCTCTATCTTTGCATACATTTTTACATCACTGTCTTCTACCACTCTATTTTAAAGTATGAACTGTGTTTTCACTATATGATTTAGTGTAATAGAAAGGTGGAAACTTTGGGCTGAATAAATGTTTTCAAAGCTGGAGATTGAATTCAGAACCTCATATACTTTTTACACTGACCTATATATCCATCTCATATATTTGTGTTCTTAAGTTATTATTTGAAACAGGAATCAGTAGAGAGGTTTTGATTATTTTATGGACTTGAGGTTCATAATTGAGAGATTTTTTTAGGATGTTTCTGGGATAATATTGTGTCATGTTGGTTAGACTTCTACAGATGCATAGAACCATTATCTGTCAAGAGTCAGAGCTTCCTGATGAGCTGCTGTATGGACGGGCAGGATACCTGTATGCCTTACTGTACCTGAACACAGAGATCGGCCCCGGCACTGTTGGTGAGACAACTATTAAAGAGGTATTGTGGGCCTACTGGACCTACTGGAACTCAAAACTATCTGTTAGCATTTAGTTATGTTAACACCCAGCCTCTGCTTCTAGGTGGGAGTAATTTTTTAAAGGTATCTCATGAGATATTTTTTAGCAACAGATTTATATCTTCTTAAAGATCTTTTTTACATTTTTTATTTTCTATATTCTTTGTTTACATTCCAAAGACTTTCCCCTTTCCCAGTTCCCCCCTCACCATATGTCCCATAAGTCCTCTTCCCCCTGCCCATTCCCCAATCACCCCCCAACCCTTTCTCTGTTCTGGTACTCTCCTGAAAAACTGGAACCAGTCTTTTCAGGACCAGTGTCCTCTCCTTCCTTCTTCTTGGGAATCTTTTGATTTGCTAATTGTGCCTTGAGTATTCAGAGCTTCTGGGCTCTTTAATATTCACTTATCAGTGATTGCATTTCATATGTATTCTTTTGTGATTGGGTTAATTCACTTAGGATGATTTTTCCAGATCCAACCATTTGCCTACAAATTGCATGAATTCATTATTTTTAATTGCTGAGTAGTATTCCATTGTATAAATATACCACATTTTCTGTATCCATTCCTCCTTTGAGGGACATCTGGGCCCCTTCCAACTTCTGGCTATTATAAATAAGGCTGCTATAAACATAGTGGAGCATGTGTCTTTATTGTATGCAAGGGAATCCTCTGGGTATATGCCCAGGAGTGGTATGCCAGGGTCCTTTGGAAGTGTCATGCCCAATTTTCTGAGGAACCGCCAAACTGATTTCCAGAGTGGTTGTACCATCTTGCAATCCCACTAACGGTGAAGAAGTGTTCCTCTTTCTCCACATCCTCTCCAGCACTTGTTGTCTCTTGAGTTTTTAATCTTACCCATTCTGACTGGTGTGAGGTGGAATCTCAGGGTTGTTTTGATTTGCAGTTCCCTGATGACTAATGATGTTGAACATCTCTTAAGGTGCTTCTCAGCCATTCAAATTTCTTCAGGTGAAAATCTTTGTTTAGCTCTGTACCCCATCTTTTAATAGGGTTATTTGGTTCTTTGGGGTCTAACTTCTTGAGTTCTTTGTATATATTGGATATTAGCCCTCTGTCGGATGTGGGGTTGGTGAAGATCTTTTCCCAATCTGTTGGTTTCCGTTTTGTCCTTCTGACAGTGTCCTTCTTTCCTCTTACTGTGTTTGCACCATTAAGCCTTGATAGGAGTGGAGGTGCTTAGTCTTTACTGAAACTTGATAGGCCATGGCTGGTTGGTATCCATGGGAGGCCTGACATTTTATGAACAGAAATGGGGGAGAAAGAGGGAACAACTAAGGAGGAGGGACTGGGAAGAGATGAGGGAGAGGAAACTGTTTGTATGTGAATAAAAATAAAAATAAAATAAAGAATAAAAAAGGATCTTTTTAAAAAAAATCTATGAACTTCATTGGTTAAGTTATATTTCATTGGAACTATACAGTTCATCTTCAAAAACTCAGAATGAGATGACCGTGGTTTGGTGTGCATGCTCTTTCTGTTTGTTTTTCTGATCTCTGCATGTGCCCTTACCCACATAACCAAATATAGCATGGCACCCTTAGCCAGCTTGGAAAAGGAAAAGAAACAGCTTCCTTTGTCAGGGATCTGTTAACAAGATGCCCACCTCATGTTTGCTCTTTTCTCATTCTAAAAACTTAGATGACTAGCTAGAAGGCCAGATGCCCATGGAAAATAAAGTGAGTCCTTGCCACATAGTTGTTGTATACATTATTCTATGATACAGAAGGCCGCATAGCTCCTCCCTCATCAACAAAGCTAGTGTGTGCACTCTGTCTTGGGGATGTAATTGCTGTTTTTTAGGGGAAATGTTATAGTTCTGAAGCAAGTAAGAAGTTTACAATAGTTTTTAATAGAAAGACTATAGAATTTAGTCAGCTTTTTATACTAAGAACTTCAATTCCATAGGTAGAGTTCTTACATGTTTTTCTCCTCAGGCTTTATTTCCTGAGATATTTCCTATTTAGACAGATTTCTCTGTGTCTAAATGTATTAAATAAAAGTAATTCTTAGATAATGGCTGCTTTTTTTTTAATATAATAACCTGTATTCTTCCACACACTGTTAATTAGAGTAGATGAAGGTGCTTGTAACTTGTTTTGATTTCTGATGTCTCCCTGTCTCTGTAGGTAGTCACTGCTATTATTGAGTCAGGAAAGAGTCTATCAAGGGAAGAAAGGAAAACTGAGCGCTGCCCCCTGTTATATCAGTGGCACAGGAAACAATATGTTGGAGCAGCCCATGGTATGGCTGGCATCTACTACATGTTAATGCAGGTACGTGATAATTGTCTGGGATAACAAATATAATGACCATATTACAATATATTAGACCAGTATGAATGGGGGATTAAATTCTTCAGAGAGATCAAGTAGGCTGAATTAAAGGTTCCTAGTTTTGACTCACAGATAATTAACTTGACTTTACAGCAGTGAATTCCTATAAGTACATTCTGTATATAGTTTGTACCAGAATAGTTGCTTATTACCCACAGCTTCCTTCTGTTCTTGTCCTGCTGATTGAAGTAGGAATCACACATTCCTTAATGGAAGTTGGGTGATTTACATGCTTAGTTTGGTTTTGTTCTTTAAGAGACACACTAATCATGTGAAGTTTACTTCTTTGTTTTTAAAGTGAAATATATAGAAACATTGTTTAGCAACTGCTGTTTTTAGAAACACGGCAGATTTTACAGACATAGCTAAGTAGTGTGATGGAGCTGGCTGGCTCCCTTTAGACGTGGATTAACCGTGTGACAAAGCTGGGGTGGGAGCTGTGTGTCCACATCCACATGTCCTGTAGCCTCTGTACCCTACCACATGTCCTGGGTGCCATCTCTTGGTGGTCAGTTAGAAGGCTGTCAGTATAGTATATATGAAAATATTTCTAATTATATTTAGAAAATGAAAGTCCATTTTTGCAGTGGCCCTATAAAGACTAAGATTTCTTACAAAATTTTTCAAAAATAACAAGAACTATAATTCTAGTTCTTTGGAACAAGCTTGGAGACATAAATGAGCTTAAAATTAAAAAGTTTGAACTGAAAATAAGTTTAAAAAACTGCAAATGGCCTAACAGGAGAGGAAACCACACAGAAATGCCCGAGGAGTGAGAGACCAGGCTGTTTCTCCTGCACAGTCATAGAACTGGGGAATGTAAGTGACGTGAACCACAGTCCTTGTGCACCAGGCGTGTCTCTGAGTTGAGATGAAGCCAGTGTAGTAGAGGAAGGGGCTTCTTCAAACATCTCTAAGGAGCCTTTGGTTCCATTAGATTCTTTCTTCCAGTAACTCCTATTAGCTGCAAAAGGAACTGGGACTTGAAAAACAGAAACCATCTGTTTTGAGCAGAGAAGCCTGGTTTAGAAGAGAGCAAAGGGAGGAAATTCTACAGGGCACATGGACCACTGTGCTGTGCTGTTGGCTTCAGACACTTACACGCTCTCTCACAATGGGCAATACAGCCTTACCCCAGAGATGAGGCCAGAATCTTCTTTTGGAAACCTTGATTTAATAATTTGTTGTTGTTTTTCTTGTGTCACTGGGCTGTCACTCTGGCCTCCCCTCAGTTCCCAAAGTCTTTGTGATCTACTGAAAACCTTCAGATCAAACACATGCAGAATGTACTATACGTACATTCTTTCAAGCGCAAAGGGATAACAGGAAGAGCCTTCATACCATTTATAAAGTCTCTGGGACCAGCAGCTTTGCTGAAGGCCATGCTATAATAGTTTAAAAAAAATCAGAAAAATAAATTGTTTTCTTTTTTGTGTCTTAAAAGCCAGAAGCAAAAGTGGACCAAGAAACCTTAACTGAAATGGTGAAACCCAGCATCGATTATGTGCGCCACAAAAAATTCCGATCTGGAAATTATCCATCTTCATTAAGTAATGAAACAGATCGATTGGTCCACTGGTGCCATGGTGCCCCAGGAGTCATCCACATGCTCTTACAGGCATACCAGGTTAGTGCTCCTCTATATTACCGGCATACCAGGTTAGTGCTCCTCTATATTACCGGCATACCAGGTTAGTGCTCCTCTATATTACTGGTATACCAGGTTAGTGCTGCTGTATATTACCGGCATACCAGGTTAGTGCTCCTAACTTACAGGTGTTCCAGGTTAGTACTCCTCTCTTATCCTGATTTTTCACTGACTTCTAAGTGAAAACTTATATCTGAAGAAAGAGATTGAGGAAGATATCAGAAGATGGAGAGACTTCTTATACTTACAGATTGTTAGAATAAATACTGTGAAAATGACCGTCCTACAAAACACCAATGTACTCAGAAATGCATGTGTGGGAGGACAGACAGACAGAGACAGACAGACAGACAGAGTGCTATACTAGTGTATAGATAGATAGTCTGGTATGTATCTCAGGGGCTCATGTCTCCTCAAGACCTTCACAGGGGACTCCCTGCCACAGGTTGTCTGCTGTGGTGGCTTTCTAAAACTGTAGGAAGGTTCAGCAGGTGCTTAACAAGCCTTGGCTGCAGCATTGCTTCCCAGTGTTCTTTTCATTGGTTAACAGCATTTGTGTTTCTTTTTGTCTCACTTACTCTTATTTATTGTAGAGCCACATAATAGTCTTTAATAATAATCATACCACAGATTCAACATTATGCTGGCTTCAAATTACCTCTGTCAAAGAAATTGTCCATTATAGAGTCAGCCTAAGCTAAATTGTTAAGATAAAGGCAGAATGTAGCCAGCTTCTTTATCAAAATAACATATGAATGACCAGTTAAGTAGGAAAAAAATAAGTGTATACATATTTCCTAGTGCATACATATAGATGCATAGGTAGATAGAGAAAATAGAGATATGACAGATAGATGGATATTAGATGATAGGTAGATGGATATTAGATGATATGTAGATGAGTGTTAGATGGTATGTAATTAAATACACGGTAGACAGGCAGACAGTGCCAGGTCCAGCATGGCTATATAAGGGAGGTGGAACACAGTTCCTGGCCCCAGAGCATTGCCAGGCCAGGGCTCCTGGGTGTGCTGAGGGCTGCTGCTGCCACGAGGCTGATCTGATGTTTCTTCTATTTTTACTTTCAATCTCTCTTTCTGGGCTCTATATTTCCCCCAATACTCAGAGCTTATCACTCTATAATAAATGAAACATGAAGTTCTCAAGAATAAGGAATGGAGCTGCTCCTGAGGCCATGGAGGATGGGGAATAGGCCTTCTTGCCCTTTAGGGCCATGGGAAAGGATCTAGACAACATAACCACAGAAGCCAAAAAAGCTAAATGGTCCTTTGTAGAAATCGCTCATTGCTAGACTTGGCCTCAAACTTGGAATTATATGAGGAGATACATATACTCTCTGGTCCAATGACTGCTGAGTCAAATTAGCTAGGGTGAACTTGGAGACATCAATGACAGAGAGTTAAAGTGGTCTAAGAAGAAAAGGCATGTATAGGAAAAAAGAAAGGATCTATGCAAAACAATCAATTGATAGATGGGTTTATCTTATAGGAGGAAGGCTTGTATATGATCTGGAATATACTATTGGAAGGAGAGTATGGTTTAATGGAAAAGGACAGTGGGCTAGTGAATTAGCATTCACAGAGAGGTCATCTTGTCAATTTTGGACAAGATGCCATGGAATTGATAGGATAGGAAACAAAGATTAGAGTATTAAAAGATGAAGTACAAAGCATGTGAAAAGTTCTTACCTCATTCTCCTAGCTATTTGAAGGGCTGGAGATGGTCATGACTGGAGAGAGATTGGAGAGAGCCAGCTGCTTTACTTGCATAAAATTTAAAACTTTGTAAGAAATCATTTCAACCTAAGTAGTCTGTTACCTTTCTGCTCTTACATGAAAGTAGTTACTATGTGTTGTACCAGGAAACCCAAGAGCTGTGCCCAGCTACTCATGAAGAACAGGCTGTGTAAAAACTATAAGGAAATGTGCTACTGCTTTGTATTTAGTTTCCGGTTTTAAGAAAACTCACAGACCACATGAAGCTTAAGAAGAAGAAAGACAACGTGTGGATAATTTGGTCCTTCTTAGAAAACGGGACAAAATACTCACAGGAGCAAATATGGAGACAAAGTGTAGAGCAGAGACTAAAGGAAAGGCCATCCAGAGACTGTCCCACCTGGGGATCTATCAGTTACCAAATGCAGACACTATTATGATTGCTAAGAAGTGCCTGCTGACAGGAGCCTGAATATAGTTGTCTCTTGAAAGGTTCTGCTAGAACCTGGCAAATACAGAGTCAGATGCTCGCAGCCAACCATTGCACTGAGTGCAGGGTCCCCAATGCAGGAGTTAGAGAAAGGACTGAAGGAGCTGAAGGGGTTTGCAACCATAGGAAGAACAGCAATATCAACTGATCAGACACCCCGCTCCCATAGCTCCCAGGGACTAAACCACCAACCAAGGAGTACACATGGCTCCAGCTGCATATATAGCAGAGGATTGACTGGTCAGGCATCAATGGGAGGAGAGGTCCTTGTTTCTATGAAGACTCGATAGATGCCCCAGAATAGGGAATTGAGGACGGGGAGATAGGGGTGGGTAGGTGGGTGGAGGAGCATCCTTATAGAAGCAGGTGGAGGGGGGACAGGATAGGGGTTTTCCAGGAGGGGGGAAACCAGGAAAGGGGATAACATTTGAAATGTAAATAAAGAAAATATCCAATAAAAATATTAAAAAAAAAAAGAAAGGTTGAGACTAATGATCTGGGATTCATACAATTTATATAAATGTAAAGTTTTCTAAAAACATTAACAATGGTCAAAGCCTTGATATGGCTTCAGTAAATACAAGTCTGGGTTCAGGCTCTCTGGTTTAAAGAAGGAAAAAGAAAGAAGGAAGAAAGATGAGAATCCCTGGGCAAAGAAAGAGCACTTGAACTGACAGCTTGCAACCACTACTGAGTCTGAGTCATAAGTGAATGCGTGCTACTCCATCCCCGCCTTCTCAGGACCCTCTTCACGCTGAGGCTGGGCCTCTGCAAGACAGGTGCCACCAGATGCACCAGGATGTGTGGAGCCTAGTTGCTCTTGCCGTTCTCGCTTCCTTCCTGAGCTTCTTGGGCCCTTCTTCTACAGTCTTTCTTTCTCTTCACAGTATTAGTCTCCTGGTAGGGCAACCTGACAAGCCCTTCTTACAGAATTCAACTACTTTTCTAGTTCAAAGTCCCCAAAATTTCACCATTCCCCAAAAACAAACAAACAAATAAGCCAAAACAACAACAAAACCGAACCAAACCAGGATTGTCAGGATTTTGACAGCAATATCCCACAAACCTAGAACCAGCTTCTATGTCAGTTTACTTTTTCTTTTCCTTTATTCTTTTGAGAGGTAATAAATTTGATTACTGGACAAACCACAACCACAATTTAAACATGACCAAATCATCAGGTTAAGAATGTTGAACTCCATTTGGTAGAATTAATAACCGTGATTCAGTTTAAACCTCAGTCTTGCCATCGTGTGAATCCTTGCTTCCTTCTCCAATGGAGTTATACCTGATTTTGTACAAATTTTCATCTGAATCCCTTGAGGAATAAGACAATTTTGCTTTTCTTTCTCAGCCAGGAATCCATTAGTTCTGAAAGTGTTGTGAAAAGATATGATGAGAAGCCAAGTCAGGAATATGGTGCACAGTGGTGGAGGCAAGGAAAAATGGAGGCCCCACGTTAGTTTACTCTGCTATTGCTGCATAAAACTCCATGACCGCAGGGCGGTGGTGGCGCACACCTTTAATCCCAGCACTTGGGAGGCAGAGGCAGGTGGATTTCTGAGCTCGAGGCTAGCCTGGTCTACAGAGTGAGTTCCAGGGCAGCCAGGGCTATACAGAGAAACCCTATCTCGAAAAACCAAAAAACAAAACAAAACAAAACAAAACAAAACAAAACAAAAACTCCATGACCACGGCAGCTTATACTTACAGAAGTGACTGTCCATTTGGTTCCCAGCTCCAGAGTGTTAGTAGACTATCCTGACAAGGGAGTGTGGCACCGAGCAGCACTCACACAGCTTGGAGCAGAACCGCAGGCTCACATCTGGAACTGCAAGAAGGAAGCAGAGTGCACTAGAAAAGCCATCTGGCTTTGGGAACCTAAAAGCGTACCCCAGTGATGTGTTTCCTACAGCAGGGGATATCTCCCAAGTCTCACTGAACCGTACCACTAACTGGAATGCAAATGTTCAGACTCCAGAGCCTATAGGAAATGTTCTTATTCAAATTACCACAGGAAGGCACTCATGCCTGACATGGTAAAACTAGCCTGCTACCCAGAACTGGTAAAGCCAGGACCCTAGAGGGTCCATCTCTCTAAACTAGTATAGTCTTCAACCACATTCTAAATACTTATCCTTCTACTCGTGGGTAAGTGTAGCTCTCATCTCATTAAGAAAAAAAGATAAAGAAAAAAATCGTTTTGTAGTATTGACTGTTACACAGAGATGCAACTGGTCCAAATTCAGAGAACAATTCTCTATGGGGTTCCCCCCAGCGACTGATACATATCTTCAGTACAACCCCTGCATGCAACACTCAGAAGACCATGAGTGGTGGTAGAATAACTACTACATGATAATTCTTGTATATGTGATAGAGAATCTGGACCCATGAAATCTCAACAATATGGGCTCCTAAACAAGACATGAAAAATGACAATACAAGTTGACAGACCATCACAAATGGGTAAATCTCACAAGGCCCCACAGTAAACGAAGGAGTTTCAGTTTTCTCCAGGGAGGAGTCCCCAGATAGGTGATCCAATTCAAAGTGGTCAGCCTTAAGCACATACATATGAGCAACACTAAATGACCTGAACAGATTATACTAAAATTTTTATGTGTTGTGTTTTGTGTGTGTGTGTATGTGTGTGTGTGTGTGTGTGTAAAACAATGATAATTATTTGGAGGCCATGAGTTTGAGGGGAGGGGAGGGATTGGATTGGATCTGTTGTGTAACTTGATCTTTCTTGCAGCTCTCAATATCCATTCTTCTGTAAATTTAGTGTTTTGACTATTAGATGACATGAGGGGTTTCTTTAATTTCTTTTATCCTATTTGGTGTTTCATATGTTTCTTTGCTCCTCTCTATTATATTTTCATGTCTTATATTGTTTTGCTACTCACGGATTTCAGTCTTCATTCTGGTATTCATATCTTCTTTGAGTTCCTTGTTCATATGGATTATTGCTGTTTTTAAATCATTATTTTGTATATCACCTGAGTTGCTTTTTTGCAGGTTATATCACTATGGGGGTACTGCTTTTATGGTGATAATCTATTATTTTGGTTCTTTATGTAGCTTGTGCTATTGAGATTCGACCTAGACATCTGTAGTTAGGTTGTTGGTAGCATTTCTTGGGATGGAAATTCTTCTGTATTCCTCTGTTGATTGGATGTTTGGATCTCTGTTTCCAATGACCCAAACTTGCCAGATTGTTTTCAGCTGAATGGAGTTTAGGGTTCAGTCTGGTAGCAATGTAGTGTTGATGTTCAAATCAGGTATCAGAAGTTTCTAAACCCTGTAGCAGGCCTTTTAGTTCAAAATCTCTTAACTCCAGGTAAAAATGTTTAGTAGTCTGGGGGAGTTGCTCTCAAGTCTCAGAGAGCAGTGGGGCATGAAGTCAGCAGTGAGAGCCTTGGGTCCAAATGTGGAAACAGAGTCCTGAGAAGGGGCAGGGAAGCTGAAGGACAAGTGGTTCTTGGGGGTCAGTATGGGGTTCTAGGGCAATTACCTGGAGAATGGAGGCCCACAGCAGGACACGAGACCTTTCAGGGTGTTGCAGGGAGCAGGCAGATTTGATGGTGAGTGTCTAGGGTCTTTACCTAAAGAAGTGTGGCCAGATGATAAACTGTGGGCATAGGAGTTAGCAGGTCCCCTTCCTGCCAGGAGGAGTTGAGTTAGTGGTCCTCTTGAACTTTGTTGAGTTCACAAATTTACCTTCTTCACTACACTTTGTAAATGTTTGGCCATAATTTCCCTATAAGGCTTTTATATTTGATTTTCTTTTGCTTTTCTGTAATTCAGATTGGTGAATTGCTGATTTTTTTTTAATTTCTAGAAAGACTTTTGGAATCTCTAATGTATATATCCTGTCAAGTAGGGACAGTTTGACTTGTTTTTGTGTTTGTAACTATTTAATTTCACTCTCATGTGTTCCAGCAAGTGCATGGAGCACAATACTGAAAGTCAGCAGGGGTAGTGGGTGTCCCTGTCTCATGCCTGACTTATGGGAGATTGCTTCAAGCTTTTCTCCAGGATGATGCTGACTTGAGTTTCTCATATATAGCTTTTATTGTATTCAAGTTTGTTTCCTCAGTCCTATGTTATCTCGGACTTTTATCATGGAGTCATTTTGAATTGTATAAAAGACCTTTTCTACATTGAGATGATCATGTGATTTTTTTTGTTGTTGTTTAAGTCAATTTATGTTTATAACATTTATTGGCTTGTATATTTTGAACCATTTGGATTTCAAGGATAAAGTCAACTTGATCATGGTGGATAGATACTCTTTTTTGATGTATTTTGTATTGCAAGTGTTTTGTGTTTATTTTGGTGTCTTCTTTAAACTTTTATTTTTTGAAAGAAAATCTATAATTGTTGTTTTAAATCTGTATCCTATGGCTTATCTAAGTATTTCTCTTTGGCAAACATTTCTACAGCACTAGTGGGTTTTGGAGAGAAGATACTAGAATGGCCTCTTGTATTATTTGTAATTTTTCCAACGTGAGCTAGGCATGAGGACCTCACTTGTTAGTTCTGTGTCTGATATGGATAGAGCAGGTTGGAGCAGAAGAGAGAATGTGGGGGTGGGATTGTGCGTGAAGGTTGAAAATGAGTTACAGTCAGGTGAACAGTGTAGACTGGTCTGGAGTGCAGGATGTGAGTCCTGGTTCAAGCCTTGAGTATAAGGTAGATCTGCCTGGATAGAGAGGTTGCATGTGTGGTGCCACGGGCTTGTGGGTTCAGGAGCAGGAAGGGCAGGTCCTGGTGGAAGCCTAAAGGTTGATTGCCACACAGGCACAGGTGGTTAGACTAAATAGGCCTGGGCACTGGATGAGGCACCAGAGCTAGGCCTGGCAGATTAAGGAGGATCTGTGCAGGGGAGACTCACTGAGTTAGGCTGTAAGAAGGACCTGACTAGATGAGAGTTCTTGTGTGCATTTAACCCTAATGCTGTATCTGTTTCATAATGTATTGTTTTTTAATCAGTGGGGAAGTAATTTTCTGACTCTTATGCAAAACATTTTGCTAATGTTTTCGGTTCCTTTCTCTCCAGGTTTTTAAGGAGGAAAAGTACTTGAAAGAGGCCATGGAATGTAGTGATGTGATTTGGCAGCGGGGTCTGCTCCGGAAAGGTTATGGGATCTGCCATGGAACCTCTGGAAATGGTTACTCCTTTTTGTCTCTTTATCACCTGACGCAGGATAAGAAGTATCTCTATCGAGCTTGTAAGGTGAGACTCCCTCTCACCCACATTGCTTCCGGGCTTCCCAGAACAGATTCCAAAGCACCGCTCCCTGTCCTTCTGGGAGCCTGCTCCTCCCAGTCTCTGGGTTAATGTGTTTCTTCCAGCACAGCCTTGCCCTTGGGCCCTCTGTGTCTCTCTGAGGTGAAGGTAGCAAACATGAAGGTTGTGTTAAAGAGTACAAGTTCTGGAATCGTCCTGCCTGGTCAGAATACAGCACTGTGTAGAAACATTTATATGTTCAGTTGGTTTTTGAGAAACAGTCTGAGCTAGCACAGATGGACCTTGGTTTGCTGTTGCCAAGAATGATCATGAATGGGAACTGATCTTCGTGCTCCACCTCCCAATTCTAGGGTCACAGATCTTTGACATCATACCTGCCTTATATGAAAGCTTTATTGTCTTAACGTACATTTATTCTTCAAGCCTCAATTTCCTTATTTTAAAAGAAAGGGAGAAAACTGGTTATTTACCAAAGATGTTTTAAGAAATAATTGATATAACATTCAAACTTTCTACAGTTGTTACTAGTTAAATAAATCCTTCATTGGTTTCCCATTAAACTGCATGTCAAAGCTACCCTCCTGTCTGCGGGTTTCTGTACTCCTGCATGCCTTGACCCTTGCCTATTACCCTACCTCCTTGTCTTATCCTACACCACTGTCAGGCACACTTCACCAGATAGCACTGCTCTTTCCTCTCTGTAGAATGGAGGCTAAACTGTTATTACCCATTTCCTCCACCAAAAAAATCTATTTTCCCCTGCAATTTGCATAGGAAATCTTTGCCATTCCAATGTTACTTTAACTATGACATTCCTCAGGGTCTTTAATATTACCAGTCATTTATGGAATCTTTTGCTTATTACTTGGCTCAAACTGATGAAATATAAGCTCCATGGTCATACTTGTTGAAGGTTATTCCCCTGTAGTATGTCCATCAGTAGCACATGGGCTCAAATTGGAACAATTAAATATATGCTCAGAGTGTATTTTGATAAATGGCATGAAGCCTGCTTTGGTAAATGTTTACCTGTATTTTTATTACTATGTATGTTTTACATGATGTAATTATGTGCATACACTGAAATGATGGAGGAATACACCAAAATGCAGTGGCTTGTGACACATGAGACATTATGGATAACATTTTTTAATACCATTTGGACAATGAACCCTGCTACCATTATGAGGTGTTTTTATCATTGTTGTTTTGTTTTGTCCAGCCCAAATAGAACAGACCTTCCCATTTTGGAATACCAGCAAATGCATTTACTTGTAAGGTTCTGACACTCACAGAACGATCACAGGATGCTGTAGAAGCACTTAAGAAGGCAGAGCCTCATGTCTTGGGAGGTCAGAAAATGAGGTTTAGGCCAAAACCGGAAGAATGCCTGGAAGTTATTCAAAGGAGGGTGAGGAATATTGTAGACAGGAACCTTCCTGCCCAGTGGCCCAGAGGTTCACCTAAGGGAATGATATAAAATTCATGGTTGCTAGGTCATGGGGTCCGGGCAGAACAGGAACTAGAGGTACAGGTAAGTACAATGTTAGATGGTCAAATAAATAGCGAGATCTGCTTCTTAAAAAAATAATATTTTGCAAGTCAGTTAGAAAGAGAGTCAGCTGGGAAAGTGGCATACATTACTTTTATAATAGTAAGACAAGGCCACAGAGTCACAAACATCTTAGTGCGTCTTAGAGAGGGAACATTTCAGTGCCATGTTAAGACTTTAAGTCATACATGCGCAGAGCAGTTCTCAACCTTGACTACACCTGAGCACCATTGTGACCCCCTTGAGATCATTTAAGTAAAATTCCCTCTTATCAGTGATTTTCAGGACTTAAAAGTGAATTTTAGTAACCAGCCAGACTGAAAACCAATTTGGAAAATGGAGGGTCCATGTTAAGGCTCTTCTTTAGAAAAATCACTGTCGATCTGGTGGGGAAGAATCAGGAAGAGCTTGGGTTTCCACATCAGTGTTTGTGGAATCATTAGTGGAGAAGCAATGAGTCACACACCAGGGCCATGTCTGTGGTGTAAGGACAGCATTAACTTAGCATTAACTTATTTAGGATGTAAAACCCATACAGTAGAGGGCTAAGGGCTGAGATCTTTCCACACGGGAGGACTGTTCCAGCAACAGTGTATAAGGCAGTAGATGTGAGGACGCTGAGGAAAGGGAGACTGCTGAACATGTTCTCCATAAGCAACCCAGGCCAGGGGGAGCCAGCGGCCAAGGCTGAGGGCAGTTTCAGAGCCAGGGATTTTCATCCAGATGGGACGGGCGTGGGAGGAACAGGGTGCTGTTGTTATCGTGCATTTCTTCTTCCGGTGTGCCTACAGTGTTTTAAGGTGGATGTGACCTACAGAGGAAGGAAGCAGCAAGGACAGGTCTCTAGCCCTCATCCTTCCAGTGGGTTTTGGCCATACAGTACAGTTCAGAGCCCTGGAATCACTGCTGCCCAAACTGCCTTCTTTAGTTATTTTTTCCAAGTTATTTTTAATGTTCTTAATTATGTGTGTCTGTCTGTAGGACTGTGCATATAAGTGTAAGTGCTCAAAGAGGCCAGAGGAGACGGTTCCCATCAAGGATGGCGGCTCAGGTGTTTGCGAGCCACCTGGTGTGGGTGCTTAGAACCAAACGTGGCTCTGGCAGAGCACAGGTGCTCTTAACCACTGAGCCATGTCTTGAGCCCTCTCTTCAATTCTTATAAACTCATTAAAGTGTCCTATTCATTGCCTCTTAGAAATTCTATTCTTAAAAGAAACGTCTTTCCTCTTAGTTTGCAGAGTGGTGCCTAGATTACGGAGCACATGGATGCCGCATTCCTGACAGACCTTATTCCCTCTTTGAAGGTAAGAGTGTAAAAACTGAAATAAAAACTGTACATTTAAATACTCAGTCCCTGTGTTTTGAGGAGTAGCATTAGGACATTTGGTGTTGCTTGAGTAAAACTTCAGAACTAAAACACAATGATAGCAAGCCTATTGATCTTGCTATATTTTGGTCCTGCAAGTATCTTCAAAAATTTATTTCAAATCAAGTAGATAGGAAATAGATGTTTTAAAGATTTATTTATTTTATGTGAGTACACTGTTGCTGTCTTCAGACACACCAGAATGGGCATTAGATCCCATTTCAGATGGTTGTGAGGTACCATGTGGTTGCTGGGAATTGTACTCAGGACCTCTGGACGAGCAGTCAGTGCTCTTAACTGCTGAGCGTCTCTCCAGCCCCAGGAAACAGATTTTATCAATGCTTTTTCTGTATAAGCTGAAGTCATAAGGAGAAATATTTCTCAGAATAAAAACTTTAGTTTTTACATCATAAAATTATATGACAGACATGGTGGTCCTTGCCTGTAATCTCATCACACTGGTAGCAAAGCATTAGATCATGAGTTCGAGTCTGGCCTTGGTTCTGTACTGAGGCCCTCTCTCAGGAAAAAATAAACATGAGATGTATTTATATCAGACAACAGAAGTTAATATCTGAACTCTAAGTGGAGGCCACTGATGCTTATATATTCAACTTTAACATAGACACTTTAATTTCCCATTGGGTCAAAATTCCACATTTGAACTTCGATGGCTGGGAAGTCAACTGTTCATGGCTGCCCTGTGCCTCACCCATGCATGGCAGATGGGCCTGGCAGTAACTACTAACCAAGCTCTTACATAGGACTCTGACAGCTTTAGAGCACTGAGCGGGATCTGATGTCCTCCTGGAGCACTCACTCTGTCAAAGGCAACATTCCGTGGGACTGGCACCTGCCTGTGAAATTCAGAAACGAGCTTTCCTGAGGCTTCTCTAGGGTCCTCTCAAAGGCATTAAGGGCTACTTTCTGATTCTAAAGGGTTCTAATAGGTCTGGGAATCATTTATTCATTAAGCCTTTTTTTCAAGTAAAAAGTTGTAGGGAAAGATGGGACCAACCCAAATTTTCTTTAGCAACAAAATAAACAGTCTCTGACTGTCCTCTAACAAAGAAGCAGTACTCTGACACAGACACAGTAGGACAGCCTGCTGGCAGCCATAAAACAGATGCCGGCTGCAGGAGTCTGACTAAAGAAGCCGGGCCCCAGAGACTGCATACGGATTCCATCCTGGTCAAGTTCTGAAGCAGACAAAGCTTATCTGTGGCAGTTAGTTCCCTCTAATGACAGAATGGAGACAGAATGCAGGGACACAGGGACCCAAGTGTTGGGAGACCCGGATTGTAATAGGCGTTTGTTTGATACAGGTTGTACAGTTGTCAAGTTTCAGAGAACACTTAAGATTTATGTATTTGTTTGTATGTAAATTTTGTGGCAAAAGAAAAACTAAGCAAACTGAAGCTGAGAGGGAATTACTCTGACTGAGGTGGGCACACAGGCTTGCAGGCACAGGAGGATAAGAAGCCCACACCCCAGACCCCCACTCTTTCTGTCAGTCAATTTTAAAAGCTGTTGTTTAATCAGTGCCCTACTTTGGGGGTAGGGATGATATAAGCAAATTGCACTCAATTAAAAATTACTTTCTTAGAAGCTAAAGGAGATATAAAATTGGGTGGAGATTATAAAAGCTCTGAGAGGAACATTTTACTTTTGGACATATCGTTGGCAACAGTCGTACATTCCTCAGGGCATTTGTTTGCTCATGGTTTTAAATCATGTATGCTGATTATGGTCCTCAAGCCCTCACACCAGTTAGATAAGCAGTGCAATACTGAGCCACATCCAAGATGTATATCCTTCGATGCTTGGGTAGCATTTTAACATGTCATATGCAAGATATAAATCAAAGCCATTTCTTAAAACATAGTGTAGTGCAGTAGAGGAGGTAGCTCAAAAGCTTCAAATCTGAGTTAAAACCTCCAGACTCCAGATGTGTAGATGTGGAGCTCAGGTGTAGAATCGCAGTTTTAAAGAGGAATTGGGAAGTGAGACAGGAGGAAGCTCAGACACTTGCCAATTAGCTACACTGGTATGCACACAGTGGAAAACAATGGCGACACTGTCTCAAACAAAGTGGAAGGCAAGGACTGACTCCTGACATTGTCTGCTGAGGTCTATACTCACACTATGGCATGCATATGCCCGAATACACACACACACACACACACACACACAGAGGAAAAGGTGGTATGACTGCCTGTTGGGTGCTGTTTTTAACATCATTTTTAAATAGATAATGGTGCTTTTCCTTATGTCCTTGCCTCCCCCAGTATTGGATTAAATATCACTTTGTCCTATTCACTAACGTGTGTGGTTCCTAAGAGATTCACATTTTGCTTTACAGGAATGGCTGGTGCTGTTCACTTTCTCTCTGACATCCTGGTACCAGAGACAGCACGGTTTCCAGCATTTGAACTTGGCTTTTTGCAGAAGGATTAAAAAGGTGCAAAAAGACAACTAACATATCCGTTGGACCAAAAGCCACCTGACTGATTAGTGCCTGACACAGAACCTACTGTAAACCCTAAAAGAAGAAGACAGGACAGAAACCTTCACAAGACCCCTTTGTTGCAAAGCCCTCCAATTAGAGCATGAGTGATAGAAACCATGTCATCAGCATTCTGTGACAGTGTGTCCCTTAAAGGTGTGAAATCTGAATCCTTCATCTCTAGGCTCCTTGTAGTGTGCATGTTTCTTGGTGCTTGTCTATAGGTGTAAATTGAATAACTAGAAAAGTCACACTCATTACATGAGCTCTTAGCTGAGCACGTGTGAGTGTTAAAGCGACAGGCACACATTTTTGTATATAGCATCTAAACCAGGATGTCGTTTCTATCAACAAAGAAACAGTTGTGTGATGTCCATCTTGACCATCACCTAGCAGATCTAGATATTCTGTGAGAATACCGTGTTTGCATTTTCCATGGGCATGCGTGAGAGGTGGCTTCCCAAACCAGAATGAAAGTGGGCAAATCAGTGTGCACTGCAGAGCTCAGGAAGGCACAGCTGACACCTCTTCCCTCTATTGTCTTGTGGTTAATGTAATTAATGAGTAAGCATTAGGAATTCTGAGACATTTACTCAGATACATATTATTAAAAGCAGATACCTCCTTACTGTTTTCAGAATAGCTTATTACTATAAAAAACAAAGTAGTTGTAATGCCAGAAAGATCTATCCATATCCCTTCAAAAATTTATTTCACATTTTGCTAAATTATTATAAATTTGAAACTAATACATTCCTTATTTTTTCATCCAGTTTGGGGTGATAAAATAAATTCCAAGCTGAATTTATACATGTAAGGAACAAAATATTTTAAACAAGACAGTTATTATCTGGGTGATTTTTAAAATTATTTTAAGGGTATTAATTTTGATTCACATATGGTTAGAAATCCTGTCACATAAATTTCAGAGTTTGGTTGTTGGTCGTGGTATGAGTGGGCTAGATTTCCTAAGCATGTTTTATTGTATAAGAGAAAAGAATATATGTTTCTTGAAAGAAGCCCCTGGGGCTGTTTTATAAGCCCTTCTCAGCATTGATGTGCAGCTTGTAGGGCTCTGATTTTGGTCAAGGGCCCTCAGGGCAGCAGCAGTAGTAGTGACTCTCTCCCCAGGACGTTTACTAATACTTGTTTGGTAGATACTACTATCTTTCAGACCAACATGCTGAGGAAAAAAATAAAATGCCCATAGAATAAATGGAGATCGTTTGTTTACAGATTTCCTTTTTAAGACAGGTGGATTCACACCTTCCTGGTTACCACTAGGTATCAACACATGTGCATTTCAGTGATGACATTGACTTCCTTGCTAGTATCCACTACATGTGCTGCTGGGCATCCCATGAGGCTGTAGCCCCAATCCCATGAGGCAAAGGAGAAATGGCATGTGAACCAGGACTTAGGGGTCACATATGGCCATTTCAGAGTTATATATGTTTAAAATAAAATTTAAGATCATCTAGTTTTTGTTTCTTAGGCTTGTATTATGTCAACAACTGTATTCTAAATGTGTTGGAAAGCTTAAAATATGTACACACAATATACCATTTTGAAATCTTAAGGGAAAAATTTAATGTTCACAAAAAGTGTTTAGGGTTATTTGGTTTTGTTAATAAAAGACAGTTTTGTGGTGATGACTTATGGAGTCTGTATTTTCTCACTTCTTTCTCAGTTCAACAGTGTTAAAGTGGGTAGTTCTGTGATTATCTTGGTTGTTATCTCTTGGTCACCATCTAGCTTCTGTTGTTATGATTAAAACAATGCAAGCAGGCATGTGGCAATACCAGCAAGTTCTGTCCTACTTATGAGAAAGAGATGTTTCTGAAAGCCCTTAGAGTAGTGTTCCATGAATGTTTAGCTAGTCAGAATTTTTCATATCACCTCCTCTGAGCTCTCCAGCAGTGCTTTGGCTAGGCCATACAAAGCTACCATTGGCAGAATCCAGTGTGTCAGCTCTCCTGGTCTCATGCACTTGTGGCAGCTCGCCTGCACCCAGCTTTCCAGAGCCAGCTTTACTGTGCTGTCCAGTCAAGGTTCAGGGCTTCCTCTCCCAAGTACTGCAGCCTGTGAGGGGCTGGACCAGTTCTCCTGCTCTCGAACCCTCAAAAATGGCTCACCTGTGCCTTCACTATCAGGATCACCGAGGTACAGGGCCCACTCTCCCAAGACCTACGGCTAGCAAGGGGACTGGGTTAGCTCTCCAGCTCTTATGACTCCAGGGGTAGCTCTTCCTACCACTGCAGGTGGTGAGTGGAGGCGGAGGAGGAGGGCATCAGCCTTGCACTCACACCACCTCGGCCAGGTGAGTGGTGGGGCCAGCCCTCCCATGCTCTGGCCTCTCGGGATTGGATTACCTGTGCCACACCCAAGGCCAGCTCTGTTGTGCTGCCCAGGGAAGGGGCAGTGTCAGCTCACCTGACTGCAGAAGGCAGTAAAGGGCAGGACCAGCCATTTTGTTCTCATGACTCCACGGCCAGCTCTTCCTGACTGTTGTAGGTGTGGTGAGGGTCTGGGGCAAGGCATCATCCCTGCACTCCTGCTTCATCACGGCAGACAAATGACAGGGCCAAGTCTCCCAAGCTTTCATCCTCAGGGCTAGTTCACCTGTGCCCCCTGCCTCCACCACCAGAGTCAGCTCTGCTGTTCTTTCCACGCGAGGTGCAAGGTCTGCTCTCCTGAATGTTGCAGCTGGTGAGGTACATGGATAGCTCTCCCAGGCTCACGATCCTGTGGGCAGAATTCCCAATTGCCAAAGGTGGCAAGAGCTGGAGGGATAACCTCGGTGCCCATGCCACCCCATGGCAGATGAGTAGCAGGGTCAGCTCTCCCACACATCCCCAGGGCTGGCTCACCCGCACCCCAGATGCCAGGACCAGCTCCACTGTGCTGTCTAGGCAAGGTACAGGCACAGTTTTCTCTAGTGCTGCCAGAGGTGAGAGATGAAGCCAGCTCTCCCAAATCCTGCATCCAGTGAGGGGCAGGGCCAGTTATACACAGCTCCTGGACGTCAGGGACATCTCCTGTTCTCTAGTGGTTATATGAACCACGGACATTTACATTGACCCCACCACTGCTGACCCAGGGACTCAGACATGGCACTCAGTGGCTGCTTGGGATGGGACCTCAGTGTGACCCCAGGTGGTGGGGCTGGCAACTCCTAACAGGCGACTCCTCTCCACCATCAAGTCTCCCATTCCATCTTTCCTTATAATGCTTAAGCTGCCACCTCTTTCTCTCCCATCTGACCACTACACACTCACATATTGTGGTGGCTTCACATGTGGGCTGGGTGACATCCTCCATCGGTGCTGCCCTGCAGAGCAGTAACTGGTGGGTATCTACGGTCTTTCTGTGCCATGTGCTAGGGGGCAGGTCTGCGTGCTCCATAGAAGTATGCAGGTCCCTACCTTCCCTCTCCTGCACTGTGCTGCCTGGATCTGATTTGATTTTTATGAGTCCTAGGCATAGATTTGGCCATTGTGGTTGTTTGAATCGATTTGGCTCCCATAGACTCATGTATTTGAACGCTTGACCAGTGAAGAAGCGGTACTTAGGAGGTATGACCTTGTTGGAGTAGGTGTGGCCTTGTTGGAGGAGGCGTGGCCTCCTTGGAGGAAGGGTGTCACTGTTGGGGTTGGCTCTGAATTTGCCAAATGTATCCTTGTAATACCCCTAACCAAATAAAACTAGGCGGTCATCACAATGTCTTAGTCAGTGTTCTATTGCTGTGAAGAGACACCATGACCATGGCAACTCAGAAAGAAAAATATTGAATTGATGCTTGCTTACAGCTTCAGAAGTTTAGTCCATTACCGTCATGTTGAGAAACATGCTGCACGTAGGCAGGCAGACATGGTGTTGGAGAGTTAGCCGAGTCTTCTACATCCAGATGACCAGGTAGCAGGAAGAGAGTGAGTCTCTAGTCCTGGTTTGAGCTTCTGAAACCTTAAAGCCCACCCCCAGTGACACAGTTTCTCCAACATAGCCATATCTCCTAATCCTTGTCAAGTCCCACTCCCTAATAACCAAGCACTGTGCTATGAAGGTGGAGCCTGGGTTGCTTTGGAGACACCAGACATGGAGATGCAGTTTGGAGTTTACCCAGCTGGATTTCAGTCTTCCTTTGGCCCTGTATTTCCTCACTATGCTTCCTTTTAGAATAGTATTGCATATCCTGTTGGAAGTATGTGATCTGGGTTTTTGTTTTGTTTTGTTTTCATTTTGATTTTATAGGGGTTGCAGTTAAGTGACTGCAATGATTCTCAGGAGAAACTTTGGAGACTTTTGAAGTTGTACTAAATGCATTTTGCCCTGTGATACTGTTAAAAGCCTATGGGAGCTAGGGAATGGAATGTGATGGTTTGAATAAAAATGGCCCCATTTGGCCCATTGGGAGTGGCAGTATTACAGAGTATGTCCTTGTTGGAGGAGGTATGGCTTTGTTGGAGGAGGTGTGTCACTGGGGGTGGGCTTTGAGGGCTCCGGTTAAGCTTGGCCAGTGTTACTTTCACTTCTGCTGCCTGCAGATCCAGGTGTAGAACTCTCAGCTTCCTCTCCAGCCTCTCCTCCCCATTTTCCCAGTAGGACAATGTAATTTGTAAAATTGTAAAGTAGAAGCACAGAGCCACATTACTACTCAAATACTACTATCCCCTGTGAGGTAAGTAATTCTGCTTCTCTACTTGCTTCGGACAACTTTTTTCTACCTTGGTTTCAAAACATGTCATTTGATCAAGAGGAACAGATATTCCTGGGTAACATTTAACCTCCAGCTCTGTAGGAGGGGAGCACCATCTACCCTCCCATGCCTCCCATGTGAAACATGATCAATTGTGCATAATTTCTCATCAGCAACTTCATTTCCATTCTCTTTCCACTCCCCAGCCCTGCTCCCCCACCAAAAAAAAAAAAAAGATCGCAGCATATGACTAAATTCACTTTTATTTTTTTAAATACATAGGAAACAGGACTCTATCAAAAGAGAACAAGAAATATGAGCCAAGTGTTGCCAAGAAAGAGCGTGCACAAGTCTGCTTCAGGTCGGCCCCAAACACCGGCTCCACAGGACCTCAGCACACATGAGTGGAGCTGCGGGAAGGGGTGAGTCCTACTCCCCAAACACAAGACAAGAATGCTGGGAAACATCCCCAGAAGTGCAATTTCCATAGGCATTGTCAATGTTGATGTCTGAAGGAATTCCAGTGTGGGCTCAATGGCAAACAAAATTTATCTTACGCAGACACTGGAGTAGAAAATTGCTGAGCCCTATCAGCCATTCAGTTTCTCAAAAGGATTTGCTATCAAAAAGGTAAGATTTAGTCACAGACACTGAGTGCCTTGATCAGCCAATCCCTGATACAATTCCAGGGGCAGCTCTGACTGTGCTTCTTGATTTTTCCAAAAGGGACAGAGGAAATTGAAGTTAAAGCCACAAGTGATAGAGGAGAGAGGAAATGTTTGGACCATGTGGTCGTCTTGATTGTAAACAGCAGACATTGTGCTTTGTTGTCTTATGTAAAACAAGGACCCAAGCACAGAAGGGTACTGGGTCCAGACAGGAAGCCAGAGACACAGGGGTGCTCAGTGATGGGCAGCAGCATATGCGTCCACAGACTGTCTTTAAAGGTATCCATTCCTTCCCTGCAGTTTCCTATGAAACTGTCCCCCAGGCCCCATGCTTCCAGTCCTTCAACTAAGCCCACACAGCTACTGTCGGTTCCTCTGTAAATATCCCAATGGAGACACCATGCCTCCTGGTCTTGTAGGTTGTAAAGAATACTCAACGCCCACTCAAGAGGCACGTCTGGATGCCCGATTCAACGAGTAACAGTTTAACAAATGGCTCTGATTAGTTCACTTACAGTCAGTCCCCTTCCTTGCAGCCCCCACTCCCCACCACACTACACATAAATAATCTAGACAGCTTAGCTATACTTCCTTGCTCTTAGGACACAAGGTCTCAGCCTGGGTTTAACTACACACCAACGTGACTGACTAACTACGCAAGGGAACAGAACTCCACACTGTTACCAACTCCCGCCACTACGTGTAAATCTATGGATGAGCTCTGATTCTCACCCGGGAAACAGCATCTCTAACTACACTTCTTTCTCTACTTTTGATTATGTGGTCTGTGCAACTAAGTAGGTTTCCACTGTTTATCCACAGACGTCCCCTCTTCTGAGGCCAGCACATCTCTGCTGGGATCGCACACAACCCTAGCTCTTACTCAGCAATGCTGGTCTTGCTTTGCTGGGTTTCTTTGGCTGTTCTCTCCTTCTCCAAGGGTCAGTGTAACTACCCAGTCTAATGTGTCCCTCAGCACTGTAGTGCCCATAAACCCATCACCAGAACTACCTAAGGAAAGGATGTTGGAGCCCTCTGAGCAGAGAACCCCCGCCAGAGTTCACGTTCTCCATCTGATCTCAAAGGACACACCCTCATTTCAATACATGCATTAAAAGAAAAGCCAGACCATGATTCATAAAATGCAATGTCTCCATTTAGAGAATTTTCCTTAACTTAGAGACTTCCCCTCTCTAATGGTCTTTATTGAACTACTGATGTCCAACTGAGGCCTGATTCTGACCCTCATTTTTCAGTGGAAGCAATGTCACTTGGGTCTTTCCTATTCCTGCAGAGGAAAACCTATTTTCAAAATGTGAGTGGAGACCAAAGAGCATCAACAGCACATCCCCACGGCTTCTCTTAGGAGGATGGGCTGGGACCGTGGACAGGGTCTCTTCGAGCTTCACTGCCAGCTACTGCATCGTGTGAGTCCTATCTCAGCCTGACCGATTTACCTGCCCCCTGACACATAGGCTAGGCCTTCCTTTCCTCTTAGCCTCTCTCCCGAGGATCTACCCTGGTCACCCTAGGAATATCAACCCTCAGGGACTGCTGCCACACTCTCTCAGAGAGCACAGACTACATCAGAAAGAGAAGCAACAGAGGAGACAGTGTGGATTCAAATGTCCTCCACAAAAAAACTTGAAAGAGAACTGGGCTTGCTTTGAGAATATCCAAGTTTTCCCTTGGACCACCCTATCAGCAAGTATCAGCGAGGATGGGGAGGAACACAAAAGGGCCTGGCCATCCTCCTTGCCTTCGAAGTGGCATCTTGCTACTTGTCCTTCACCACCTGTTCATAGGGGGGAGGGGGCGTGTTGCAGTAGGAAGGAGGGGGTGGGTATGCTGTGCCTCCGTGGGGTGAATTGGGCGGGACCTGGAAAGCCATAGCCATGGTATTGCCAACAGGATTCATCCCGGGTCCTCCAGGGTCGGTGTAATATGGTGGCCCCATTTGCTGTGCTCCTGAAAGACAGATATCCAAACGTTGAATACAAAAAAGAAAAAACCTACCGTCTGGCACATCTCAATACTACCGGCCCTTCTCTCCCCCCCATCATTCACTGCACTGTGTCTATTAGACACAGAACATTTCTCGAGACAGTAAATACCTAAATTTGGTAACAAGCAAGAGAAACCTACGTGGCTGTGCCCTCAGGAGGTGCAATTCCTCTGGAGAGAGATATTACTAAAATCTCCTATCAGTCTTCAGAGTGCAATAAAATACAGGAGAATGAGAGAATGGTGGATTATTCTATGGAGAAACAGACATCCATCACAAATTCTGAGAGAGAAAGCAAGGTAGCTAAATTTGATAGAGTTCACTCTTGGCCCAGATTCATCATCATCATCACGGTCCCATTACACTTTGAACACAATTTGCTAGAAATTCACCGTATCTTAAGTTAAGGTCTCCATTGCACCATTTTATGAAGGCAAAGAGTATTAGTCATCCAGGGTGGCCACAGGTCTCATGCAGGTAGGTAACTCCCACAGGCCCATGAGGGGTATGCTTGGCAGTTTCATGAGATATGTCTGCTAATTTTGTGGCAGAAGGAAGTGGCTATTGTATACACTTAGCCTTCCACTCTTGAGGACCAGAGGAGGAGGAAGGGGGGGCTCAATTGCCTATGACAGGGGAGCATAGGGAAGGAGGTTGTCTCTGTACTGACGATATAGCTTGGGCTGTGTTTGTAATGGCCCCACAGTGGGGACTACTCAAGTTAACGCTGGGGTACCAGCTCATAGATTTTGTAGAAATTGGCAAGCTGAATATATCTTAAAATTTTACATGTTCGAACATGTAGAGATGCATTTACAATATTTAAAAAGCACAATAGACGACAGTTGGGCCAGTTATATCCATTAAGAACATTTTTCTTTAGTGGAGAAACTTGACAACTATCAGACTTGAACATGCTCCTGTGGTAGAGGTTATAGAGAAAGCAGTGTCTACTAGTGGTTAGCAGCTGAAGGCTCCCACCAGACAGACAAGGTAGAGACAGAGACAGCTTAGCCAGGGACAGCGATTCTCTGCACAGTCTATATCTCTCCGCAGTTCTGTTGATTTAGCTGGAAGATGTAGTGCCAAGACTCTGACCAAGTCAGCCGCTCAGATGCCCAGGAAGGACAACTGAAAGCGGACGGATCCAGTTTTAATCGAGGAAGAGATGCACACTCAGGGAAGTCGAAGCAGAAGGTGCCACTGCAGGTGTGAAACCCTTGAAGACAAGGCTGGCAAGAGAGGCAGGTGTCTCCAAAGAAAGAACATTTCAAAGACCCGTTCCCAAACGTAACCACGACTCCACAGAAATAGAAAGCACCTCAGAGCTACGGTCAACGGCATTACAAGTGACATGGCTAAGAACAAAAGCTCCTAAGGAAACCCATACATCCCCTGTACAGGACAGATCTGCAAAGTGGGATTACAAGCACAGATTGAAACTGGGAAATATAAAGGGTCAGGGAGGTAAGCACAGATGAAAACTGGGCAGAGATTTCCAAGGTCCACGGAGGTGTTGATGCAAAAAAAAAAACTCAGCTCTCATCTCAAAGGGAGTAAGAGACAGTTTATCTTGGAGCTTAACCTGAGTGACTGTGGCCTGGGAACATGCACTGTGGCGCATCCTAAATCTCACAGATTCAGGCTTTTCATATCCCAGGCAGCATCTTGTTTTTTTTTTTAATTCTAAGAACTTTTACCAAACTCTTTTTACTTGTCATCTGTTGTATATTCCCAACAAACCCCAGGCTTTCCACTGAAAACATGTGGTGGGACAATTCCACAAGGAGCTTTGCCCAGGAACCTCAGTCTGCACAGCTGCTTCACCTGTACCTTCCCATTAGCTCAAAGCCCAGCTCAGCCTGTGGGATGGTCCCAGAACTACGATGCTAGATCCTTCTTCCCAGGGCCGTCAGCCGCACCGCACCGTTTCAGCATTGCCTCACCGGTGACACCAGGCATGGATGCTGGTCCGGACAGCACTGAAAGCTCCTCACACCAGATTATAAACTGCTGCCATCTCTTGCCAAGGGAATGAATATTCATTCCCTAAAATCTTCTGCCTTTCCATCTTCATTAGTAAGTATGGTTGCAAGATGTATTGGTGTATCCCTGAAACCGCTGGTGGAGGAAGATCTAAAGTCTCAGGACGGCCTGGACCACACACTGAGTTGAAAGGTCAGCCTGGGCTGTCTCTAAAGTCAAGGGCTGCGACTACTCAGAGAGAGAGTAGTGTGTCTCAAGCACGCTGAATGTAAGTATAGTTCACTAAAATACCCTTTCTGTTCTTTAGATTACCAATGGAGTCCCAGAACAAAATCTGTGCATATATGCCTCAGCATTGACCAGGAATGCAGCCGGTGTGTCACCGTGCTCAACTAAGTTTACATTCTTAGAAAAGGAATTTGAAAGAAATGGCACTAGGGACCTAAATCCTTGTCTCCTGCAACGTTGATCCTTTAACTCCAACGGGGTCTGCAACACGGATGGCTGTGGAATACAATAAGGGCGCTGTGTTTGTGAACGCCTCCAGGTGCCACCAGAGCCTGGATGGGATGGGTGTGAAACCTCCCCTTCCTCAGCCTCTCAGCCACATCAAGACAGTGCGGATCTAAGAGGCGGGACACTCAGTGGTCCTCAGCCCTTGGCACCCTCCCACTGGCAGACTGACCAATGATGGCCTTTGATGCTTTCACAGGCACTTTTTCATTGTTGTTGTTAACTTGGTGTCCCTCCTGATGTAGAGTCTTACATCCACTGGGGTTAAAGTAGCTACTTAAAACTGTGAAGCTCCTGAGCTCTCTATGGACATTAAAGAGTCTGAGGAGATGTCACCACCACACAGTCTCACCTGTCTTGCCTGCTACCCCTTTCCCAGCTGAGCTTCAGTACATGCGCCTATTTAACCATCTTTATTCTGAACAACAGATAATGTTTTCAATCCACTTGGCTTACAAGCACCTCAGTTTTGCCTCTCTTGTGGTTAGCAACTGTTTTAATTAGGGTTACTACTGCTGTGATGGCACACCATGACCAAAGCAAGTTGGGGAGGAAGGGGTTTGTTCAGCGAATGCTTCCGTATCACAGTTCATCCCCAAAGGCAGTCAGGATAGGAACTTATGCAGAAGGCAGAATAGAATAACTGAGAAATTATAAGGCAATTAAAAAATTAAGAGAGCAATATATAGTATAGAGAGGGAAAGAGGAAAGAAGAAGAAGCTTCAGAGAGAAGAAAGACAAGACAGGCTTTTCCTTACCATGGGAAAGAACAGGTCTTTTCTTAATAGCAAGGCAGACATAGTCTTACTACAGAGGACAAAGCTTTCTTTTTATAGACTTAGGTTTAAGTCATTTAGCAATGAAAGTGTAGAAGCTTTTCCTTTCTCTATGAAATAAGGATTGGAACTCATTTTTCACCCAGAATGAGTGAGTTCTTTCTGCACTGGTGCTTGGTCTTTTGCTCCATAAACATATGTAAGTATGGAAGTGTGTGTCCGTTATCTAATTATGAGATAAGTATGTAAGGTGAGCCCAGTTGGTTTGAATGGAGATGTATGAATGTGTATATGAATTTATGTGAGTTTATTCATATTTGGTTGTGTAAAAGTTTTTCCTCTGTGAGTGTGATTCTCTTCTCCTGGTTCAATAGAAGTTAATTCCTCCAAACCTCCCTCAAATCTGACAAGTGAGAGCCTCCAGAAAAGAGGGAAAAGGCTCTGGCAATTAAGCCTTTACTTAATGCCTTGCTGGTATTTTATGATGAAGTACTGAACCTCTGAGGCCAAGATTGCAGTTTCTGGCCTCAGGAACTCAGGCAGATCAGCTACAGCAGCAAAGTGACTTAGACTTTTAGATAGTATACATTTTATTATTAAACAGCAAACCTAAAACAAGAAATATTCTATGGTAACAAATGTTTAACAGCTTTCCTATTTGTCTTCCCTAATTATAGAACAGCTTGGGCCATTCTCTTTCTACCTGCAATTTGACAATGTATTGATGACTTAGAATTGGTTCTGAGTAGAGTAATAATCAGATGTGGTAAGGAAAATGCATCACCGCCCACACAGAGAAAGTCCTAAATACCAAAATAATTTGGAAGAAATACAAAGAATAAAGTGAGCCTGCTTAAAAAGTCTCTAAGGACCAAGTTTTGCCCCCACCGACGCTCTTTCCCCTCTGCAACCTTAAGAGAAAACCAAGAAGAAAGAAGAACAGCTGGGGCTGATCACCAGCAAGTACATCAGTAACAAAATAAGGACACAAGATGACACACATGTGATGTATTGCATTGCTACCAGCTGACACAATCAAGTGGCTCATCAGAACTTAAATGATCAAACAGCCCGACTTATCTCTTCTAGCACACTTTGGGGCATAATAGATGTCTGAAGAGGTCACACGAATTATAAGGAGGACAGACAAGGATGATGCTGGCTCACCGGGAGCAGGATTTGGCGGTTGCCTGGTATAGGACACATTGAACGTGGGCTCCTCAATGAGCGGTGGTGGATACATGCGCCGGCGAATGAAGAAACCAGCTCCGCAGCAGAACAGCACACCCATCATCAGCAGGAACCTGCCAAGAACACAGATGTGCGTCAGAGTTCAAGTCACAGGCTGAGGTCAGGCTAGAGAACTGGCACCAAAATGCCTGAGGATTATCCAGGGGCCCCGGTACACCACTCCCCAATGGCAAAGCACAGAGTTCCAGCAATCTGTGAGAAGCCTCCAACCAGGAGGACATGCAACCAGCCTTGGGTGTCTCTGGATTGTTTGACTTCTCTTGTGGATGACACCAGTTAGATTCTATCCCTGCAGACCTCTGTAGTATCCCCAGAGTAGAAGCTACTAACACTGAGAGGCTTGAAAAAATAAAAGTAAAAAATCAGTATCACAGCGGCTACAGGCGATTGGTTTCAAACACAACATTTCAGCCTAAACAGAAGACACTGCCAAATCTAGTCTCTGTTACCGTTTCAACATTTCCAGGTCCTCACTTCAAAACCACATAAAAGCATTGGGGAATGGGCAGGGGGGGGGAAGAGGACTTATGGGACATATGGTGAGGGGGGAACTGGGAAAGGGGAAAGCCTTTGGAATGTAAAGAATATAGAAAATAAAAAAGTAGAAAAAAACCACATAAATGTACACTTACCCTTCCTAACACTTTCCTACATTATGGAGTGAACATTCAATAATTAAAAATGCATCTAGTGCACTTGCTCAATCACTAGGAAGACAGAGGGACACAGACAGCAAAACAGAATACTAAGAAAACCCCAGGCTGTAGCACTGCTGTTCAGTCTCCACATCTTGATCCTGGTGTCTAACAGGCAAAGGAAGTGTGTACTTTACAGATAAGACATTGGTCTAAACCATCTAAGATTCTCATTGACTAATAAATTGTCACCAAAGGCAATTCCAGGCAAAGCTGATAAATTTTTCTTTATCTCTGGCCCATGTAATTTTCTAGAACTCCACACAAAATGCCCATACTCTGGGTCTCGTACATAGCAGGGTTGGTCGTGGCTAATGAGACCAGAGAATGTATTTAAAAAAGTTGAAGTCAAGAGTATGTGATGGATCTTCGAGAATAGTTTTCTTATTTTAGTTTGCCTTTTCAAGTCCTCTTTTAATGGGGCAGCTCTCCATTCTGCAGTGTCCTGGTGACTGGCAGCAATGACACAAGACCCTGTGGCCTGGATCCAGGAGAGGTATGGGAACCTCCTCCTTCCCGTTTGGCAACACGGGAAGTGCTTTACAATGCTAACAAAGGGTACAAAATGTGACAAATTTAATCCAAACCTTCCCCAACAGGGCTGCTCCCTCTGGCCCCAGTGGGAGAGGATTCTCCTAACCCTGCAGAGGCTTAATGCCCTACTGTGGGGGGATACCTGGCAGGGGGCACCCTCTCAGAAGAGAAGGGGAGGAGGGATGGGGAAATTCTGTGAATGGAGTCAAGGAGAGGTGGCAGCTTTTGGACTGTAAACAAAAACAAAAACAAACAGAAACCTCAGCTTAGGATTTTACAGGTGGTAGGGCCTCTTAAACACACTCTCCTCCAATCCACAGTACTAGAGCCTAGCATGACCAGACAGACTTCATCCAGCAACTAATGGGAGCAGATACAGAGACTCACTGCCAAAGATTAGACAGCACCAGAGGAACCCCACAGAAGAGGGAGAGTCAGAGGGGTCAAGGACACTACAAGAACAAGGCCCACCCAATCAGCTAAGCAGGGCTCACAGGGACTCACAGAGCCTGAACCAACTAACAGGGTGGGCCTTGTCTTTATGGGACTCCCAACAGTGGGAGCAGAGCCTGTCTCTGACACTTGCCAGCTTTGGGGACCCTTTTCCTCCTACTGGGTTGCCTTGTTCAGTCTTAAACAGGGGGTAGTGCCTAGTCTTACTGTAACTTGTTATGCCATGTTTGCTTGATATCTCTGGGTGGCCTGTTCTTATCTGAAGGGAAACAGAGGAGGTGTGGGCCCCAGGGAGAGGGGCAGGGACTGGGTGGAGAGGAGGGAGGGGAAACTGCAGTTGGGATGTAATATATGAGAGAGAATAAAGACATTAATTAATTAGAAGAGGAAGTGGAGGAGGAAGGGGAGGAGGAGGAAAGGAGAAGGAGGAAGAGGAGGAAGAGGAGGAAGAGGAAGAAGGAGAAGGAGAAGGAGAAGGAGAAGGAGAAGGAGAAGGAGAAACATAGCATCAACTTTTCTCTCACTCAGCCCCAGACTTCTTCATGAAATGCTTATTACTTCATTATGCTGAGAACAACCTCACTTGAAAGACCTACTCAAAAACTTGGAAGCTTTTCCCCAAATTAAGGGTATCAGCAGTTTTGTGCAGGGCGGGAGAGATAGCTCAGCAGTTCAGAGCACCGACTGCTCTCCCAGAGGACCCAGGTTCAACTTCCAGCACCCATATGGCTGCTCACAATAGTCTGTAACTCCAGGATCTGACACACACACACACACACACACAGACAGGTAAAACATCAGTGCATATAAAATAAAAATAAATAACTAAAAAAAAAAATGTTTTGTGCAGTCTTGCTACTGAAGAGTTAATGACCTAAAAGCCTCAGAGGGACTGAGAAACTCCAGAGTTCAAGTTAACTTGACTGATAACACCTGTGGCTTGCTGGGATCCAGGAAGTTCCTATACGGAGATCAGCATAGAAGCACCTGCTGTATCTGCCACTGTGAGGCTGCAGGGAAACTGACCTGGTCACATAATCTATATCCCCAAAGTTCCCCTTTCTCGCCCTAACACTCATAGCGCCCTGTGCCGTGTGCCGTCTGCACTCCTGAAGAATGGCTGGCACCCTTCAGTTGTTCTGCTCTTTCTGCATCCACGCCGTGTCCGCCAATCCCAATCTAATGGCTACTGTTTACTGAAAGCTGTCCCTTTCAGGAATGTGGTTGCCACAGAAGCCTTTCTACAGAAGCCCAGAATCTAAACCACTGACTGTTTACTGAGAGAAGTAATGCATGGATCAGCCTCCAAGAGCCCTTGTATTCTGACCAGGGCACTTCAGAGTCCATTTCTAGGCATTCTGGCTATGCCTTCAGTTGTAACTCGTGTCATAACTGAAACTCTAATAACCTTATCAACTGTCTTGGCAGCTGGCGCTCTGGCCTTGTCAGAGCAAGGTTGTGGGACTCACAAATGCTTCAGTCTGTGTGAGATACTGCCAAAGACCTCACTGTTACCCCACCACCAGCAGGTGCCCTGGCCCAGAAATCAAAAGCACATAGATCTACCTGTAAGATCTCCCTCTCTCTCTCTCTCTCTCTCTCTCTCTCTCTCTCTCTCTCTCTCTCTCTCTCTCATTTCTCAACACCCAATTTTGACAAGTTTAACCATTTTCAGAGACATTCCTCATCACCCTAACATACTGCATATAATGCTGAAGACCAACCCAGCCTACCCATGACTCCCAGGTTTAGGGCTTTATGCGTTGTAGCCCTTCTGGTGGGCCTCAGAAAGACGATTCCCAAATGAGGGCATGCCTCGCATCCAGGCTATATTTTGAAGTGTCCTTTGCTGTGTTGCCCTTTTGTTTTGAGATGAACAAATTCTTACATTTGTAAGTTTGGGCATAAGAGTTCATCTCTCTTCCAGAGTTTTACTTATTTAACTTTAAGTTGACAGTGCTGGGTTCTGTAAAGACAATCTCTCTCAATGATGTCCTGTGTGTGAGCATACCCCACTGCTCCTGGTCCTGTCCTCCCCTCCCTACCACACTAATCTCTTACCTGTAGTCTCCTTTCACACTGCATACAGAAATGGTTTTATGTGTCTATAAGTAAATGTAGGAAACAACTCAAAGAACACATGTAATCCTCGTCTCAGTCTGGCTTATTCTGCTGAATGTCTTGGTCTTGCGAGAGAGAGTTCCAGGAGGGAAGCTGTGTCTGAGTTCAACAGAACTGCGATGATGTGGAAAGGCTGGGATGTTGTAGGCCCAGAAGCTAATGACTTTATCTTGGGCTAGCCTGAGTGTCTCAATAGCAGCTGTTCCTTTCCAACCTCTGTGTCAGGACTAACACCCTGTGACTGATAGAGGGCCACCCTATCAGTCTAGCTGCAAGAGAAATGGAGCAGAACAAAGCAGCCTCCCCCAATTCTTTACCTCAGCCAAGACCAGAGGGATCCTGGTAGCCTCACCGGCCTGTAAATCCAAGACCCCCCTCAGAGTGACCTCAAGACACAAGGTCCTTTGTTATGGTGGCAATGCCCAGTCCTTAGCTGCGTGGCTCAGGAGAGAGACCGGAGGTAGGATCTATACTGGATCTTCAAGCCTGCTTCCCCTAGCTGAGAGGGGACATTCTACCTGTTTTGGGGACTCTTTTGCCTTATGCCTGTGGTCTGCCTTTGTTTCTGTCCTACAGAACCTGGCTACTCTTGCTTTTACTTTCTAGTTTTACAGACATAGACAACTGGGGGTGGGGAACCCAACACGATGCCAACATTTTCTGAGTACCGTTGTCTGGTTTTCATAGTGTTCTGTTTAATGATCTCTAGTTTCTTTAGTTTTACCATACTAACATCATTCTGCAACTTGGTATCTTTATAAAAAAAAGCCTTATTAAGCTTTTTTTTTTAATTTACAGAACACACATTTTATTCTATAGCAGAAGAAATCTTTTCTAAATTAGAGCATATTCTGGGATACAAAACAATCATTTACAACCTACCACACTTTTTCAATATTGTGCTTACAATACTAACTGGAACAATAATATAAGAAAAAGAAATTAGAGGGATACAAATGGTGAAAAAAGAAGTCTCTATCCCTATTTGCAAATAATGTGATGCTATAAACAACCAAAAACTCTACCAGAAAACTTCCTCTTTTTAATATTTCCTCTTTTTTATATTTCTTTTATTTATTAGATATTTTATTTATTTACATTTCAAATATTACCCCCTTTCCTCGTTTCCCCTCTGAAAATCCCCTATGCCATCTGCCCTCCCCTTGCTCACCAACCTACCTACTCCCGCTTCCCTGACCTGGCATTCCCCTACACTGGGGCATCAAGCCTTCACAGGGCCAAGTGCCTCTCCTCTCATCAATGTCCAACCAGGCCATCCTCAGCTACATATGTGGCTGGAGCCATGGGTCCCTCCATGTACTCTTTGGTTGGTGGTTTAGCCCTATATTCTTACAACAGACACCAGAAAAATCCAGAATAACAATGGAATACTTTATAATTCTGTATTACATTAAACTGTAAAATATAAACGAAATGGATGGATTTCTAGATTTAAACAAACCACAAAAAAACCATTAAGGAACCTAAACAGACCCATAGAAAATAAGGAGATAGAAATAGTAATAAAAAGCTTTTCATCAAAAAAAAAAAAAAAAAAAAAAAAGTCCAGGGCTACTTGAATTCACAGTGGAATTCTACCTGATAATTAACTAAGATCTTAAGCTATTCAAAGAACCAGCTCATAGTTTCCTTGATTCTTTGTGTTGTTTCCGTTGTCTCTATTTCATTGGTTTCTACTCTGATTTTATTTTTAATTTATTGCCATTATCTGGATTTGGGTTTGGTTTATTCTTGGTTTTCTATCTTTTTGAGCTGCTTTATTAAATGTATATGATTTTTCTGATTTTCAAATGTAGGCATTTAGAGCTGCGAAATTTCCTTAGAGGACTAAAATCAATTTGTCTTAGAATTTTTGTTGTGTTATGTTCTCTTTTCCATTTAGTTCCAGAAAATTTACTTCTTTCTTGATTTCTACTTTGACACATTCATCACTTAACATTAGGTTGTTTAATTTGCACACACACACACACACACACACACACACACACACACACACATTGGTTAAGGATTTGGGTTAATCCATGATTATCACAGAAAGCAGATGTGCGTGACAAGTAGCTGAGAGGTTTATATTCTGATCCAAAGACAGAAATACTACACCTGGCCTGGGCTTTTAAAGTCTCACAGCCCACTCCCACTTCCTCCAACAGGGCCACACCTCCTAATCCTTCTGAACAGTTTCCACCAGTTGGGAACCAACCATTTAAGTATATTAACCTATGCGGGCCATTCTCATTCAAACTATCACAAAACCCCTTCCTAAACCTGTCAGTAATACTGTGCCTGCTTAGCCACAGATGAGCTAGTTAAACGTTAGCACTACTTTAAGAAAGGAGGGGTAGGCAGTCATTCAGTTCTCATCTGAGGATTTGGCCGCTCCTCCCAGCTGGTTGTATGTAATTAGGATGTAACTGCATGAGACCTCAAGGCTTTCTGGAGAAAAAACTAATAATAGTAAAGGTGCCCACCTATGGAGCAATGAAAACGCTGCCCTCTATACACATATAGATGTGCATTCTATTTATATATAGAATATATATATTCTATAAAGATCTCAATAAAAATAGATATTCTCTAACATCCCCCTCAGAAAAATTTCCTACAACAAATAGTCAGTTTGTTAGTATTTAATTTTTTCATCAGAAATCGTTATATATCAAAATTAAGGCAGCTAAATGTAATTTCGGATGTTTAGTGTTTTGAATGTTTGCTCCTTTCTTAGATCTTATTTACGATTTTATTCCCCCCACTCAAAGTCAGGTGTATCTTTAAAGCTCTTGCACAAATGTAAATTTTCTTCCTCTCAGGAACTATAGAGCATTGGAGGGAAGAGGAGGGCAGCAGTTAAAAAAAACTGTGAAATTCTAATTGGAACAATTATTCAAAAGTTACACCAAAAATGGTTGAAAGTTAATAGTCTGAGTACAGGTTATCTTAATTTGCTACAGTGTGTCAAGTATCTGTCTTGAATTCAACTCTTGTTTAGAGAAATAAAATTAAAAAAAAAAGGAATGAAATGTCTTATAAAATAGGAGGCTATGTTTTGGGTTTAAAAAAAGGTTAAAATATGTTTTGGATAAAGAATCAATTTTTTTATGATAAAATAAAATTTTGTCTAAGAAAAGAATGACAAGACTTAAGGATAATATATGTTATCGATGATTAAGATTCCTGTGCATTTAATGGTTTATTCACGCTAACAAAAAATTAAAGATGTATATGTAACCATTTAATAACTCCGCTAAGCTGCAGCTATTTGGAGAAATGGAGCATATAGGATTCCCGGGCAAGCAAGGAAGGAAGGAGACCCGCCATGCCGGGAGGAGCACGGGAAAGATGCCGTGGCTGAGGAGCGGGACAGGGAGATAACTGCCCTGACCTGGGGAAGAGCGGCCCCAGGAGGTCTGCCCGGCTGGGAGCAGGGCGGCTAAGATGGAATATAGATTTTAATAAGTAATAACTTGGAAATATCAGAGAGAGGTAGATTAGCTATGTGGAAGTTAGGAAGGGGTCCAGCCATTAAGCTGTTTACAGCACATAAAAATCTAAAGGCTGTGTGTGTGTGTGTGTGTGTGTGTGTGTGTGTGTGTGTGTTTCAAGGTGGGTAGTGAGGAACATGCTGCCACTGCCACCGGGACCAATTTGATTAGATTTAACTGCTACACAGAGGCAAAGAGCAATTATTCTGTACACAGTATCTCTGGAGCTGGCATACCTTGGCTTTCAGTTCTCCTCTCAGCAAAAACTAAAATCCTCAGGGCTAAGAAATAATTACCCAATTGTATAAGAAGTCCCCAAGAAAGTGTTAGATAATCTAAGACAGAGTCCCTGCCACAGGGTGGGCCAGCAGGGCAGCTGAGCTATGGTGACCTATTTAAACACTAAGTTGCAGGTGCCATGGGTGGGTGATGAGGAGAAGACCTGGACCATGAAAGTCCCTCCAGACAGCCTCTCTGGGTCACCTCCTAGAAGTGACAGATACAGCTTCTTCAGTACTGCGGCCACTGGAAGCCAACAGGTCTCCACATGGCAGAAGCTTCAAGACTTCGACAAGGGACCCTTGGAGATAAGGGACACTATGGCCTTTTTGTACTTTAGATTCATGGAACTATTAATCTTAATGCTTCCTATAGGACTACCCACAATGGCTCCTTAGGACTGGAGTCTGACATACAATTTTACTACCTGCTATATGTGGTCTAATAGACTCTGTTTAAACTGGTCGCTAAACTTTGTTAAACAACAAATACCTTGAGTTAAATTAATGTTTCTGAGGGTTAAGAAGTGGGGAACGAAACGGCTTAAGAAAAGTCAGGTTGTTCTGGCCCCTCCCCATGCCCTACTCCCTCCACACACACCCAGCACCTCATTCCCTTGGGAGCCACATTTGTCTTCGCTCTCCTCTTGGTACAGAAGGGCCATCCTTCCAGCTTGGTTCCTCTGGAGGAAAGGCCTTGGTTATGTTTCACAAGATCAAAGGTCACACTGTAAAGACCCTCTAGCCTACACCAGAAAGGATGTGATTGCAGCCTTCTGACTTTGAAAACCCTGAGCTCACGCTTGGTCAGCTGGCTGCAGGTCTCACTAAGCTCTCAACTGCCTTAATAAAGTGTGGGGCTGTGTAGCTTTTTCCCATGGATTGTATCAGGTTCTATGTCATCTTCTGCCAGGTACAGGCTTTGACTCTAGCAGCTATGAGGAAAGGAGAGAGAAAGGCAGGACACTGACACTCTTGGCTTGGGGGAAGTCCAGCCACCCAGGTATGGCTATCTGTGCCCAAGGGAGGCCCAGCCATGGCCCAAGATAGCAGATAATGCCCAGATGCTAAAAGCCCAAGCCCGATCAAGGGGCTGCTGGTGGTACCAGGATCCATGCTATAAAGAAGAAAAGACTGTTGTGAAACACTTGCTATCCCTGCTGACTTCCTTAGTCACAGCTGTCAAGAGAAAGAGGCAAGCCTCAGAACAATTCACGTGGCTGCTGGTACCATTATGTGTTAAAACATCAATAAAGTCAGAATCGTAGTCATAAAGAGTCGTGAGCAGTGTGTGATGATTTAATCCTTAGGGGCATGTACTGGAGGACATGATCACTGCAAGCGAGTCAAGGTTTAAGAAATGCTCAGTGCATTTCACAGAAATCCCCTCTCCAGCACTGTGCTAGCCCCAGCATGTGACATGCCTCTTAGCTGTAGAGCACAGCTTCTTCCCAGAGACTTTCTGGGGCGTCTCTGTGACATGAGACTTGCACAAGGCTATTCCCTAAGTGAGAGTCTGCTTCCCACCCTCCTCTCCAGGTGTGATCTGGTAGAGTTGTATGTTCTCTAGAGCTCTGTGAGGAGCTTGGGGAGGTAGGTGTGACTGTCTTGAAAGCTAAGATGTGGTAGACACGGATGTGGGAAGATTTTTTAGGCAGCAGAAACTTTGTCATAAATCTCAGTCTGCCGACTCTGATTCCTCAAGCCAATCAGCTCCAACACCATCTTAAAAAATGGCTAAGAAATTGCTCAATGCCGATGCAAGAACTCTCTGAGATCAAGCAACCTACCAAAAATACCACAGCCTCTGTATGGAGAGGGCCCGCACACAGCACCTGGAGCCACAGCAGTCTTCATAGGAGCGGCATCTGCAGGAGATAGAGAGAGAAAGAGAGCGCACAATTTTGGGTTAAAAAGGGATGATTTTTTTTCTCACCACAGTGTTCCATACAGAATCACTGTAAGCATCAACATTCTTAGAAAGAAAGAAAAATCAAAATGGATTCCTTTTGGAGAGGCTCCAGGACTGGAAAAAGCATCAGATCTACTGGATTCACGCTCCACGGAAGCTATGCAACAGATGAGTGATATCGAGCATGCGCTCTACGCTGACTTGAACCTGGGACCATGGGAAAGGTCCATAGGCCTCCTTATGCCTCACAAGTCAAAAGCACAGGTTACAGAGTGGAGTTAAGTGAGGAGGTTTGGGAGCTTAACAGCTATGTGATTTCTTCTATTAAACCCTATCAGCCTTAGCTTCTTTGATAGCAAAATAGAACAATGGGGACCCTTCAAGTGATTCTAGGGTCTCATCTTTACCCAGACTATGTCTGCGCAGGCTCCTCATCCCACAGAGCTCTACATACCCCAGGCCTCTGGCAGCACCCAGACTCAAGAGACATCTCAGGGGCTGCCCTAACCCAGAAGAGCCACTTAAGAAAGTCCCTCACTGGAGATGAGACCTATTGTAGGCCTGAGATGACTCACTAAGTATTTCATCTCCTTCTCGACCATGTCAGCACTCCTGGGTAATTAATGCGACAGAGAACATCTTTCTTTATAAACTTATATGTATGGGAGGAGAGAGGAACACTTAAGGGAGATATTAGACTCTTACAGTTAGGGTGGGTGGAAATCAGACAACTATAAACTAAAGAGAAAGTTCTGATTCATACTCTGGTTTGCAAAACTGAACATCCTTAGCGACTATGTTAAGTTCATAATATGAGTGCTAAGTGTCTGCATGCCTCTCCCTCCAGTGCGGAGGGTCCTAGAAACCAAATGAGATGATGCCCACTCACAAGACTATACAATTAGGATTGTATGTGATATAACTGAGTCTGAAGCATGGGAAGTGCGGTGAGGCGATTATAACTAATACTATGAAGGTGAACATTGATTTGAAAAGGTCAGATTGACTCTTATATGAAAAATGTTTTCTGGAATAGATTTTTGTCATATATAAGTGTTTATATAATAGGCTGTACCATAAAGCATATTTTTCAGCACTACTGCTGGGAGAGTCCCAGACAAATAAACAAAACGTGGGTAGGCTAAAACTGTTACTGTGTCCAAAATTGGCTTCTGTCATTCCTCTGGGTAGTTCTAGGTGGCTCCAGGTCCAATCCGTTTGGGCTCCGGGGTTACTTTCTATTGTTAGTATTTCCGAGTAGGACCAACCTTCTGGTCTCCCACGTCTGAGGTAAAACAAGGTTTGGCCAAATAGCCACTATCATTTTGTGCTTCCAATTCTACTATTTGATATTCGGCAATGGTCAACTCTACAAGGCATACTTCTCAGGAAGATACAGGGGAGCACTCTTCACCTGCTACGGAGGAGCACTGTCTTCTCCAAGCGGGGGCTGCGGAGGAGCCTGGTGGAGCTCTTCTGAGCAGGATACTGCTCTCCTGCTCTTAGGCCACATTTGCAAAATGGATTCCTTTGAGTCTCCCTCTCAACTATAGCAAGAACTACTCTTCTCTCCCGTCAATCAGAAAATCCGTGTATGTGGCAAACAATGAACTAGAAGGAAAAGCTCATTCTGTTGCCACCATACTGATGGTAGTCCATTTAATCTGTAACTTCACATAACAGATGTGAGGGGTTACAGTGGTACATCTAATGATCAGATTGTCTTTCTCGAACCACATTTGCTGAAATGTTTCACTTTTACCATTGCCCTGATAAGAAACGGCCTAAGCCCTGACATCCTACAAAGGAAGCAAGAAGACAATCTTATATACGTATTTAGAGCTCCTTGCTAGAATTTTAACTGTGTATGTGTTTAATATTTAAGTATATGGGAAATTATTACCTGTGTTTGCTAATATATCACATGTATCACTCAATATATCCCAGAATATCATGAGCAGGGTGGGTTATGAGTTCGTAACTCAGATTCTTCCTTTTAGAAAGATTCAACAACATCTAAGCCCAAGTTCAGTTTTCAGGAACTGGTTGGGAAATATCTGCTGCAAATATACATTGTCAAACGGCTGTCTATTTTCTGCTTTAAGACACGAAGCATTCCTTCTGGCCCCTTTAGCTAGACATCCATTCACTCCTCAGCATCCCTATGGCTCCTCTGCCCTCTGGCCTGACTCTTAGCTTCTGATGCTGGCAGATGCTAGCCACTCAAAAGAACCCAGTCACCGGGGGGTTAATACTCGCGTCCCTTTGCCTTCAACACTTTCTGTCAATAAAGCCGATGGAGTGCACTGCAGACCACCCTGCTGCCATTTCTAATAGAGGCAATTATGAACAAAATGTTAATTACAACTTTGTGCTCAACAAAAAAGTAGAAAACGTTACCAGGTAGTATACAGCATACTAAATAAGCCCATTATCTAACATACTCAAAGTATCCAATGCCTGGAAAAAGCATTTGTGTTCCAAAGGAAGTCATCAATGCTAAACGGGTTATAAAACAGATGGTGACACAGTAGAACCAGACAGAATGGGTTTTCTGTCTGGTTCTACTGTGCACCAAATATATAAATTCTCAGGCTGACAGGCGGAAAGAACATCTTTCTTACCCAAACTCACCTGTCAGCACCTATAATCATACAGGCCAGGAACTTTTGCTTGGCAGAAATGGACAAATGAAATTGTTTTCTGTTATACAAGGGCTTCTCATTGCACTCTAGGATCGAAATGTAGAATTGTACTAAGGCCACAGAATCGGACACATCACCCTGAGCACGTGTTAATTTGTAATTCAGTATATTACAAGGATGACATCAGAGTGTCTATCTCACTCTCTTTGGATGCAATGATAAGTGATGTAGTCTTTAAGGTCCAAAATGTGAAAGGAAGAGGAAGTCTGGGTGCTTTGGGGCCACGTGTTTGCAGTGTGTGCCAGCAGCAGTTTAATAATGCAAAAAGTGAGATGGTCTCTCTACCAGGTTATAAAGATGAGAACTAAGCATGTGTCATTATTAGCACTGTCCAGGAATGAAGAGAGTCTGGCCTTTAGACACATCTATTGTACAAATCCCAAGAGTAGGCTATGAGGGCATATTATGTCAGGGAATGTTCAATGTCAATAAAATAAAAATATTTCTATTTTGAAAATAGTCAAATATTGACAAAAAAGTTTCCCTTATAGGCTTGGTGTGTTGGCTCAGCCTTTATTGCCAGCACTCAGGAGGTAGAAGCAGGGAGATCTCTGTGGTTTCTTACACAGCCTGGTCTATGTAGTGAGTTCTAGACCAGCTAGCACTATAGAAGGAGACCATCTCAAAACAATACAAAACAAAACAAAACAAATCACTCCCTTTCCTTTCAGTTACTATGATTGACTGGATATTTTTGTTCCCTCCCCTGCATCTTCCACAAAAATCCATATTAAAAATGTTAATCCTGAATGGGATGATATTTGAAGGCAAGCCTTGACAAGTTATCTTGTCATAAAGGTGAAGCCCCTGGGGTGGGGTTGGAGTGAGGGATTAGTGTCTTTATAAGGCCAGGAAGGTCACAGCCTGTTTTTTCCCCCCTGTGTTCTCTGCAGGGGGAAGGGAAGGTGGCTGTCTAGAAACTACACTGGGTCACCTGGCACCATCATGGGCTTCTAGCCTCAGGAATAATGAGATATAAATGTTTGCTGTTTTAAACAAAATCTTGAAGTTGTCCTAGTAACCCAACATCATGCAGATGTTAAATAGATATCAGTTAAAATGGTAAGCAAGAAATTATTAACTCTGAATGTGGTAAAGCCACTGTAATATGAGTTCAGGATGCAAGTTATAGAGTTAAGAGATCTTGACAGCTATAAACTGCTATCATCATAGGGTGGTGTGAGATGACAGGGTATTGTTAATAATTAAACTTTATAATTTTATCCTTTAAGTACTATTTGAATTAATACCTACTTTTCAGCTAAGGATGGTGGCTTGTCTATGGTGCCGACTACTTAAGAGCCCAAGGCAGAAGAATCGTTTGGGTCCAGGAGTTCCAGTTCAGTCTTGGCAACACAGTGAGATGCCAACTTACTGAAAAAGAAACTGCCATCCTTTCCCTGTGTACAGCACTAAGACTCTACATTTCTATGTTTGCCAAAATATGAGGGTTGGGGTTTTGTGCTGTTTCTCTTCATTTGGTTTTCATTTTCTTTTCTTTTTGTTTTTCTGTTTTTCTTATTTCTATGCAATACCAAATATTTAAACTTGATGTCTGGACCCATTTGGACAAAGCTACCAACTATAATTTTTCCTATTCCTGGGAGATTATGCCCACATTTGGCACAATCTTGATTTCCCATTGCCCAAAGAATTCCAATTCTTGCCCATTTTCACACTTCTTGTTACTATTTTTTTTTTTTTACCAACTGCAACAGAATAAAATAGTGGAAAAACCTTTCCTCAACTTCTCAGTGCAAATACCACATCTCTCATAGTAAAGGAAATATGAGATAGTTTATTCTGAGCCATTCTGACTGACCATGGCCTGGGAAGACAGATTTAAACTACCCTACATTCAGTATTCCAACATGGAAGCAGTTTCATGAAATTTTATACTTTTACAGAAGAAAGTTTTAAATCCTGACAATTTAAGAATACATTGGTAAGCACATCAGAGAAGTGATTATGGCAAGACTGGGGGAAGCTTTCTGTGGGCCTGAGAGGCTATTTGATGGCATTCTTAGCTTTGGGGTTTATGGAATCAAGCAGTCTGTTAAATGATTGGAAAAGGAGCTCATCCATTAGTCACAGGATGTTCTGATACAGAGGTTGGTAAGAGGGTCGAATGGCTCTGGGCCTGCCACATTCCAATCTCTCCACAGTGCTGTAGTTTTAATTAGTGAACACTGCAGACACAGCTTCTCCTCAGGAGTGATCATTCACAAACACAAACATTCATCTCAGTAAGGTGTGCCTTCCCATCCTGTACTGGCCCAGAGAAGCTTGAGGATGTCAATACAGGAATTTATATCTACCTCAAAAAATGTCAATTTACAAAATCTGGCATTTATTTTATCCTATTTTTGGATCCATATTCTGTCACTCAAGGAGCTTATTACTTATTATTTATTATTCAGATTTTGATATTTAACTGATGGCTATGAGATATGTTCATTGGGACCCCAAAATTCAAGTTATTGTGTCACTGATTTTCTTCCTCCTTCCTACTGTGACTCAGTGGTGGCTTCCTTAGCAGTGTGGCAACGTCCAGTGATTCCATAATCAGACCTGGGTCTGAAAACAAAGCAAAATCTTGCTGAAATCTCAAGCTGGAATCCAAAAGCTGAGCCTTCTGAAAGTCGAGAAGAGTGTCTGGCAAAGCAATAGAAACAAGTAGAGGGTACGGAGTGACTCTGGTGTCAGGTTAGCTGATACAGCATCACCAAGGGGAAGAGCCAAGAGCTCTGCCAGCAGACCGCCAGGCAAGCAGCCGGGAGGAAAGGCACTGTGCACAGCTCACAACCAGACGTAGCTCAGGTCTCACACTTTGACAAAATAAACAGGAAAACAAACTTCATTATCATATGAATGCATTTTTAAATCTGGAAATCAGGGAAGGGAGAAAGAGAAAACTGGAGAAAGTTCCTCTACCCACAACTTGTCGATGATTGCCATAGTATGACTTTCCTATTTTCATTCAAATCAATAAAATGATGATGGAGTCAAAGGGGAAGTCTACTATAGACCGAGATTTTACTAACCATACTTTTACAGGTAGGGTTGCTTGCACACCAGTTAGAAACCCACTACAAATGGCCTATCAGTAATATCAACTAAGACACTACCAAATATCATCATGTCATGTTATGGACATCCTGGTCTCAGTCCCACTGATGAAAACAAGAGCAATATAGCAGGACAAATATCACAAGCATTTGTCTAATAATCTATTGAAGGATCACAGAGGTCCTGGCATTCTGGTGACTGTGGCAATGTCTTGCATGTCCCCTTTCACAATTCTCAGCTTTGTGAGCTGCTTGCTTCCTGAGCATGCAGGTGTCTAGGCTGCCTCTTCCCTCCAAAGCAAGGTCATCTGTGACCAGTGTGACATCTCTCCACCCCATCTCTTAAACACTGTTCCTTTGGAGAGGCACACCAATGTGTTAGACACACAGACCCTTTCTGAAGTCTGCCATTCATCTCCAAATTGGTCTTTCTGGCAACCTCTTTCATGTATGATGCAACTTATATACAATCTCTTTGTAGCACAACCTGAAGGATTGCATCTCCAGCTGGGTCACAAGTAATAATATTTTAGCATGTATTTATTTTTCTTCATTTTCTGTTTTTTTTGTTTTGTTTTTTGTTTGTTTGGATTTGGTTTTCTTGAGACAGGGTTTCTCTGTATAGCCCTGGCTGTCCTGGAACTCACTCCAGACTTTCTTTTAGGGTGATTTCAAATCCTAGAAAATTTCTTCTTTTTGTATGAGGTGGCAGTAAGTCCCACCCATGCAGGACCCTTTACTTGTGGGTATAACTTACTCAGGGAGGAGGTGGTCAGGTGGGTCACCTGCTGCTTCCAGTGGTATAGATTTGTGGGAGGAGTCGAGGTAGCAATGGTTCTCAGCACCAGCAGCTTTTGTTTAGGAGTCATTCCTCAGACAACCCTAGTATGGTCAGGACTGAGAATGGATGGCTTAAACTGAGAGCTTTTTACCTGTTTTTATTTTCTACACCTAGCAGGTATGTGTGTGTTGGGGTGGGGATTGGGGGGAGGGGAGGAGTCAAGGTAGATGGGAAAAGCTATTTTGCTTTCCTAATCAGTTTAGAAAATTATTAGGGTATAACTGACATACAAAGAGCTGCATATTTGATTTACATAACTTGATAAGCTTGGAGATGAGTAGGGATGCATGACATTCTGGTCATCTTAATACTATATATCTGTGCATACTTAACGTCATATATTGTAAATATCATTTTTATCTCCTCAAACATAAGACATCAGAGCTTTTATCTGACTTGTTATCAAGTCAGAAGCATCACAGTTTGAGGGTAAATTTCTGATTCTTTTTCTATCAACATTACTTGACTGTAGTTCAGAACCTTCCTTTCTGATCTGTTTTTGGTTTCCCTAAACAGAGTGTGTTTGTCTGTGGAGACATATAGTCATACTATAATGGCCATTTAACCTCCATCTAATCAACAAATCCAAGGTCAAAGCCAAACAGTGGCTTCAAGAAGGAACAGCTGCTTGGTAGCCTTTTCCTTAGAGATCGGTTTATCATCAGAAGACACCTTCTCAAACTTGCATAAGCCAACACTGCATGTATTTTAGGTGGTTTGTGGCATTTACTTGAAGAAATTATACTTTTACCTATACCTAGGGGGAAAGTATCATAAGTATTATAAATCCTATAGTTAGCAATCCAGATGGATTAGAAAGGACTCATTTTCTCATAATTGGTAACTCTTGAGTAACTTGGCTACCATAGGCTAGAGGTGAGCTGACTTCATGGGTCTTCACACTCCCCTGAGTTTCATTAACTCCACAGAGTCTTTGAAAGTCTACACTGTGTTCCCCGCATCCGGCTTTTTCTTCTTTTCTCATTTTAGTAAACTACTGCTCATTTAAAATCACTTTGATTCAGGCCTGTCTTGGGAAACAATCTTTCTTGTTTGATTCAATAAGATTCAGATTAAGATATGGTAAGATTAAGAAATACCAGATCATGTTCCCCTCTCCCCCTACTGCTTCCCCCTATGTCCACTTTCCCTCCCTGGTCCCATCCTCCCTCCCCATTTATGATTGCTTTGTTTTCACTCCCAAGTGGGGCTGAGGCATCCTCACTTGGGCACTTCATCTTGTTGACCTTTGTGAGTTCGGTGGACTGTATCTTGGGTACTCTGTACTTTTTAACATCCACTTATTAGTGAGAACATATCGTGTTTGTCCTTTGGGTCTGAGTTACCTCACTCAGGAGATTTTCTAGTTCCATTCTTTTGGCTGCAAAATTCAGGATGTCCTTGTTCTTAATAGCTGAGTAGTATTCCATTGTGTAAACAACCACATTTTCTGTATCCATTCTTCTGTCATGGACATCTGCGTTGTTTCCAGCTTCTTGCTATCACAAATAAGGCCACTATGAAGATGGTGGAACACATTCCCCTTTGGCATGGTGGGGAATCTTTAGGGTATATTCCCAAGAGTGGTATACCTGGGTCTTCAGGTAGATCTATTTCCAATTTTCTGAGGAATCTCCAGATTGACTTCTACCGTGGTTGTACCAGTTTGCAATACCACCAGCCATGGTGGAATGTTTCTCTTTCTCCACTTTCTCACCAATGTGTGTTGTTATCTGAGGTTTTGTTCTTAGCCATTCTGACTGGTATGAGGACTCAAAGGGAGGAACTTTAGATGAAATGACTGACCGTAGGGAGAGGGGACTAATAGAGCCCACCTCCAGCAGGAAGACAGAGCATCAAATGAGGGAGAGGTGGGCATCCCACAGTCACAACTTTGACCCATAATTGTGCCACTTTGAAAGAATTACAGGGATGGAAATGAAGAGGAGTCTGAGGAAAAGAAGCTCCAGCAACAGACCCAAAGTGGGATCCAGCTCAACGGGAGGTCCCAAGGCCTGACACTATTACTGAGGCTATGGAGCGCTCATAAAAAGGAGCCAGCATGACCGTACTTCAGAAGACCCAACAAGCAGCTGAAAGTATCAGATGCAGATATCTGCACCCAGCCTGACCCCAGTTGTTGGATTAGGGAAGGCTGAAAGAACCTGAGGAGAAGATCAATCCTGTAGGAGGACCAGCAGTTTCATTTAATCAGGACCCCTGAGATCTCTGAAACACTGGACCACCAAACAGGCAACAGACAAGCTAGTGCTGATATGAGGGCCCCTGGACAAAACTGATAGACAAGAGCAGTACAGGGAAGAATGGGTTTTGTCAGGTGTTAGACAAGCCAGAGACAAGACTATCTGTCCATCCCATATTCCCTTCCATGCTCCTACTTCTGGGTATGGCTTCCCTTCCAGTATTAAGGATGTGTTTTCAAAGAGGCATCCTCACACTCCTTCCTTTAAGTATATTTACATATGAACCTTTCTGTTACTCTGCCAGTATGGCAGCCAGAGATGTGACTCAAATGCTCCAAAGCCTATGAAGATGCTTCCGGTCCAAGGCAATGGCTAAGCACCCAGTGCTCTGTTACTGCATTGATCTTAAGGTTGACTCAGCATTCCAAGAGAAGAGAGAAAAGTCAAGCACCAAGAGGAGTCACTGGGGGTAAAACCTTTTCCACCCCCCAGCACTTACAGGACAATGGGGTAACTTACTATTTTAAATCATTTGTGTTCAGTCAACAGGACTCAATCACGAACTAGGCAGGGGACAATCTTGTAAGAGAAACACCTAAAAGTCTTCTTGAGTGAGCAGTACATAAACATGATAATTCCCTTGCCTGGGCCAGGGAGACTGGCATAAATCATGTGGGTGATCCATTAGCGTAGCTTAGGAGACCCCAGAGAATTCATCAATTTCAAGAGAGATTACATCAGCCTTTCTACACTTTCTCCCATGGCCATACAAAACGTCCTTAGACAATGGAATACTTTGAACCCTCTCTCATCCTCAGAAATTTCTCTCACTTTTTAAAAATTATCACTTTTCTTCAGTTGCAGAGATGCGACATTATAAAAACGCCGCTTACATTCTGAGAGACAAGAACTTTTGCTGGAGCTCATAGCAAAATTACTAATATATTCTGAAATCTCTTACAATTTAAGACCAATCTACTATGTATACAAACTACAACAACAAATAAGAACAAGGCACTTATTTGCCTTGGATTGCCCATGAAATCAACTCTAACAACCTAAGCTAAGACACAGATACAATCTTAAATTATGAATTCTTCCATGACCTTAACCCATAGAAGACATTTAGATCACTTGCTGAAAGCACCCAATACAGAGAAGTTGAATGCAACTTCCTCAAATCAACCAGAAAGGTTGAAAGCATTCGTTTAAGTTTATTGATAAAACAATCACTTTTGTCCTTTGGATGAGTTGGGATCTTTTGGAACCAGTGATTTAATGCATTTTAAAAACTCTATTAAAGATTTCTGCAAATTAACCCATTCCTTCCCACTGTGATGCTTTCTGAGCTGTTTAGTAAACACAGAGTAAAGCCTTTTGCTAGAGACAAACACATACCGACAGAAGACACATGGGCAGGCACAGATTTAGATACATACAACAAAGGATGGAAGACACAGAGAACATGAAGAAGATAACGCAAATCAGAACTTGTTCTTGTTAAATGACTCTAAGCAAGATGTTTTGATTTCATTCCTTAACATGACACTGATACATTACTGGTGATTCAGGTAATCATTAACATATATTATTCAGGCACCCAGTTTCTCATTTTGAAATAATTCTTTTCTACAAATTTTAAGTTTTATTTATGTGAACTGTAGTTATATCATTTCCCCCACTCCTACCTTCAACTCCTTCAATGCTCCCCCACATTTCCTACTAAATTCATGGCCTCTTTTCCTTTAACAAGTGTTAAATACACACACACACACACACACACACACACACGTTTTTGGAGATAACCACACACACACACACACACACACACACACACACACACACACGTTTTTGGAGATAACATTTTTAGAGATAACAAATTGGAGGACTATTGGCATTGGGAAAGACTAATTCTCCCTCTCTTGGGAGTCATTAATTGCCTGTAGGTCTTCATCTGAAGTGGAGCCTTGTGAGGTTTCCCCCATCCATGTCAGTATGTCAACTAGTGCTGTCATTATGCAGGTCTTCTTTAGACAACCATATTGCTGAGATTGTTTTAGATACAGCCAGCCTGTCATACACAAAAGACAATCTCCCAAGAGATTCTCTAGTACTCTGGCACTTACAATCTGTCTGCTCCTTCTTCCTCCTCATTCCTTGAACTTTAAGAGTAGGGGCTGTGTTGTAGATATAACAACTGTGGTTGAGGATGCCAACTACCTGATTTCTACATTTTGACTAATTGCAGATTTCTGTAATGATCTCTGACGGGGGGTGGGGGGAGCATTCTTTGATGAGGGCTAAGACTGATACTATCTTTAGGTATAAGGATAAAATATTTAGAAAGTAGAGAACTTATACTAGTTTACCAGCCTACTTTCGTGGCTCCACTAGCCATAGGTGGCTGACTAGTGTTACAGAATGAAGGCATGGGCTCTCTTGTATGGAGTAGACACAAGTACAACTAGATAGCTACTGGTTACTACTAGTATATGCATGCCACTATGCACCTTTAGGGAAATGATGCCATGATGCTCACTAATGTGGTTCTGGGCTTCACGGCTGGGTAGGACTATTACTTTCTTCCTTTGGCCGGTTGTATATTACCATCCAGTACTATGAAAGGTAGTTAAGTATTAAGGCAGGAAGCTTCTAAATACCATTCAGCTTGAAACCTCCAAGTCTTGTGTCTGAATTGTCACCAGCAACACAGTTTTACCTCTAAATTCTGGGAGGAAATCAAAGCCAATAACCTATGTTGTTTTCAGAGTCTCTTGGACTCCCTTGGACAACAAGTGGAAAGGGGGTTTCTCATGTCACTTACTGGGGATTTTGTTAAGATAGCCTGTGACTCTTGGTGGTAAACATCACCCTATGTGGCATAATTTCACTTAAATAATGCATGTATGTATACAAATACACTTTATGCAAAGATGAAACAGTATAATTCCTGAATTAAAAAGTACTTAGTTGCTCTGTCTTTGCCTCTGTCTCTCTCTCTCATTATTGCCCTCCCTCAAACCCTCAGGGAAAGCCTCCCCTGATCTTCCAGTTTCTCACTCGACGGCACCTATATCCTACTACTTACTTCCCTAAAGCTCTCACAAATAGTTCCTTTTCACTTTCCTAGATTCTAAAGCTACTCGGATTTTATACTCATGTGAAAATTGTGAGCTAGTTATCACAAATAACAGAGAACATTTGTCTTTCTGGGGCTGAGTCATTACACTTAGTATATACTTCTATCTATTTCATGATTTCACATTCTCTGAAGCAGAATAATATTCCATAGTGTGGGTGTACCATATTGTCATTAGCCATCCATCACTGAAGGACATTTATATTGTTCCCATTTCCTAGCTATTGTGGATAGAACAGCAATAAATATGGCTGAGCGAGCATCTCAGGAATAAGACGTTAAGTCCTTTGGGCATATGCTAAGCAGTGGTATAGCTGGGTCACAAGTAATAATATTTTAGCACTTATTTCTTTTTCTTCCTTTTCTGTGTTTTTATTGGTTTGTTTTTGTTTTGTTGGCTCAGAGTTGCTTTGGTCACCCATGGACTTTTGTAGTTCCATGTGAATTTTAGGATGATTTGTCTGTCTCTGTGAAATATATTGTGGGATAATAGTTTTGATTGGGATTGTATTGCTTTTGGTAGTATGTATGTATGTATGTATGTATGTATGCATGCATGCATGCATGCATGCATGTATCTATCTATCTATCTATCTATCTATCTATCTATCTATCTATCAATCATCTACCCACTATCTTTCTATTTTAAAAATCATAGGAAGTCTGCCTATTTTCTCCTGTCTCCCTCAGTTTCTTCAGGGACATACATTTTTAATTGTAGTTCTTTCACCTCCTTGGTTAAATTTACTAGATATTTTTTAAGACTATTGGGAATGGGAATACTTCCATTATCTTTTTCTCAGATGTTTTTTGTTTATATATATATATGGTACTTTGTAAGCTGATTTTGAATTCTGTCACTTTGCTAAAACTATTGATCATTTCCAGAAGTTTCTGTTGTAGTTTTTGGGATCACTTATGTATTCATAACACCCTCTGTAAACAGGAATAATTAACTTTCTCCTCCTGTGACTAGCAGGAGAGCAATTTTACTAAAAAGGGCTGGGGATAGAGAACAGCCCTGTCTTGCTCCCAATTTTAATAAGGTTGCTTGGAAGTTTTTTTTTTCCATTTTGTATAAATATCGACTATGTGTTTGTCATGGACTGCCTTGATTATGCTGAGGGATATTCCCTCCAGTCTTACTCTCTCTAGGACTTTAATCTTAAAGGCATGCTGAATTTTGTCTAAAGTTTTTTTTATTGCACTACTGAAATGATCATGTAGGTTCTGTCTCCAAATTCATTTATATGATTATTGCACTTATTGACCTACATATAGCAAATCATCCTTGCATCTCCAGAATAAAGTCAACTTGATCACAGTGGATGATCTTTTTGATACATGCCCGCCTTTGTTTGCAAATATTTTGTTAAGAATTTTTTTGCATCTGTGTTCATCAGGAATTCTGGCCTGTGAATTTAGGGTTTTGTTGTGTTTTACTTGGTCTTAATATTAGAGTAATATTGGATTTGTAAATGGAGTGTGGCATATCCCTTTCATGTCTGTTTCTTTGAATGACTGAAGAAGTATTGTCTGCAGATTTAGGAAAGTCTGAAAGAATTCTGTTATGAATTTGTTTGGATCTGGGCTTTTTTTTTAAGTTGGAAGTCGATCATTATTTCTGTAAAAGAAACTTATTTGCCTTATGTAATTGTCATCTTAGAGACTTACTGGTGAATAAGTGTGCCCTTTCTAGTTCTTTCTGAACTCTGGCTGGCTGGTTCAACTTAGTTGCTTTGGCACGAACTCCCCTCCAAGCTGACTGATTCAATGTGGCTTCTCTCAGATTCTCACTGAATTGCTCTTCTCGGTCTCAGACTAACTAGCAATCTGTTCTAATCTTCTGGCTCTTTCTTATTCTCTGACTCATTCTGTCTTCATCTGTGTCTAGCGTGTTCTCTTTGCAACTTGTCTCTGTAAAGTGTCCCTGTAAAAACTGCCTCTGGACTTCACACACTTAATTACCAAAAACTCCACTCTACTGAGCTTTCTCTATCCAGCAATCCAATAAATTCTATACCTATAAAAGGAACTACTCCGGGAGAAAACAACTGACCACAGTCAAATCAGCAGGAAGGCACTATACTTACATATAGTATGTGGGATAGAGTCCTTCAAAATACCAGCAATGTTTTTTGGCCTCTGTGCACTAGAAATAAAAGCAAAAACAAAACAAAAAAACGTTGTCAGTGGTTTGTACACTACTGAAAAGGTCTCAGGAAGTTAACAAGGAAAGCGTGGCAATGGAGGAACTCACAGAAAGCTAGCAGAGATGCAAGCAGTAAGTAAGTAATGGGGGATTCCATCACTTCCCTTTCACATGGATGTTTTATTTCTTCAAAACATTTTTAAAGGGAGGGAAGCTGAAGCAACTATTTCCCTATGCCTTTAAATATATGACACACAAATATTTCCTTAAGAGGGTAAACAAGAGACAATCCTCGGGGGAGGGGAGTTGCTAAGGATCAAACAAAGGGCCCCGTGTACACTAGGCAAGTGGTTCTAGCCACTCAGCAACACTTAGCCCCCATTTAAAAGCATATGATACTTCAAAAATAGCAAACAACTAATAATACAAAGCACTGGGAAGTCTTTTTCCCCCCAATCCTTTTGTTTTTGACTGACATCCCCGCATACTGTCACTATTTCCAGATCTTTATGTTTCACAATGTCATGAAAGCCACACCCAATCTATTCACTTGACAGCGGTGGGACCTAGCATTTGGGACAGTTTAAGTGAGGCTTCCTCAGCAGCATGTAAGCGCTCCAGATCAAGTGTTCTCTTAGATGCAAGAAAAGAGAGGGTTGCCACCACTGTCGGCCTCAGTTTCTCATCCTACCCAACTCCATCCCCTTGGGGCTGGCCTACCAAGTGGCAAAGGAATGCAGATGGTCTGAGAGAAATGGCTAAGAACAGCATCAGTGAAGAACTCAGGGAACTCCATCTGAACTCCTTTGTGACTCCCCAACAACCTTCCAGGGACTCCACATTTGGCTGGAACCCAGGTCGGCTGCTCACACCTTCCTCCACCTCCCTCCCTCCAGTTTAGTCTTTCCGGGTACACCTAACTGGGCCACCCAGAGCTCCAGGGACTAAACCACCAACCAAAGAGTACACATGGAGGGACCCATGGCTCCACATACATATGTAGCAGAGGACGGCCTTATCTGGCATCAATGGGAGGGGAGGCCCTTGGTTCTGTAGAGGCTTGTTGCTCTAGCATAGAGAGATGCTAAGGGGTTAGACAGGAGTTGGTGAGTGGGTAGAAGAGCACCCTTATAGAGGCAAAGGGGAGGGATGGGGCTTGGTGGAGGGGAAACCAGGAAGGAGGATATCATTTGTAGTGTAAATAAATAAAATAATAAAAAAATAAATAAAAAATACTGCTTGTAAGAAGCTTTATCCTCAGCTGGGCGGTGGTGGCGCACTTGGGAGGCAGAGGCAGGCGGATTTCTGAGTTCGAGGCCAGCCTGGTCTACAGAGTGAGTTCCAGGACAGCCAGGACTACACAGAGAAACCCTGTCTCGAAAAACCAAAATAAAAAAAAAAGAAGCTTTATCCTCTAATCTCTAAAGATCCTGAAGAACTGCTGAAAAAGAGAGTGCCCTTCAAACCAAGACTGCGAAATAATAGTCACTTAGGGAATTGATGGAAGCGGTTTCCCATCCCTAATTGCACTTCAGAGACCTTGATAACTTCTTACAAGCAATATTTCTAAAATCAGCCACTCTCTTAAAGACTTTGGGAAGATGCATACCGTAAGACACAGCTACATAGTACATATCCTGAGGGTGTGTGTGTGTGTGGGGGGGTGTCTGTGAGCACCCATATTGTTATGGACACAGTTTCTCTGCCTGGTTTTAACTAAAGGGATGCTTGACAGCAGAGGTGGCAAAGGACCTGAACTCAATTACATACAAAATCTTTATCTCCTGCAGATAAAATTATTCCATACCAAGTTAAATGTCAAACAAGAGTAAGCCTCTATACAATACAGAAAGAGTAATATCATTAAATAGTTGAAAAGTTGGCGAAGAAAAGACACAAGGCAACGAGCAACTTCTACAATAAAACAGGTTCATAAAAAACCTAGGGGAGGAAGGGCTCCAGATCTAGAAACGGAAGCAAACACCACCCTCTTGCAGATTATAAATAGTTGTTGGGAGAAGGGAGAAGGGCTACAAACCAAAAGGCTTCCTTTTCTGGCCCAAGAATGGCCCCTGCCAGGAATGACCAAAGGCTGGTGTAGAGATGAGAAGGAACCCATATACGTCCCTTAGAGCCAGTCATTACCAGGGGTCTGCAGGGGCACTGAAGAAACCCAGGAAAACAAATGATTTTAGTCTTGCAATGTGGATTACTACAGTGTGGGGAAAGTATCAACACATAGGAAATGTTCAAAACGACTTGGCCATAATTAACAATAATAAAGAATTGATATAATTACCTAAGAAAAGATAAGCTTTTTAATTAAAAAAGATAGAAAAGAAAGTCCTGATGTGTCCCATTGATAAGAATATAAAGAAAAAGACAAGACTCATAACACTGCTAGGGGAATAATGTGTCTGAGGACTGTACTAGTTTAACACACCTCAATAATTTTGATTTTTTAAGATGTTAGGCACTTAATATGCCTTTATTTGCTTTGTAGTAGGAATGAACCTGTGCTAGGCATGTGCTTCAGTTGCTCACCCTCACCCCAATCTCCCCCATGTTTTATTTTGTTCTCATTCTCGAACAGGAGATCATTAAGTTGCCGATACAGGCACTGAACAAACTCTGTGCCCCAGTTAGGCATTCAAATTTCTGTCCTTCTGTCTCAGCTTCTCAAGTATTTCAGATTAAAAGCCTAAGACTTATTAAAAAAATGAGGGAAAGGGGAAAGCCTTTGAAATGTAAACATAGAATATAGAAAATAAAAATAACTAAAAAAAAAAAATGAGCTTAAATGGAATTGCCCTATAATGGGCAGCAGTGTCCTTACTAAACATCACTCATAGACTATCAAGTATAAAGCTCACTGACAGGAATGGTGACCATTGTTGGAGTCGTTGGCCATTGAGGTGCCATATTCCCCTAAACATTACAGGCTATTGCCACTAACTCTTAGTTATCCTCCAGAATGTGATGGTAAGACCCGATTGTCGAAAAGTTGATATACTTGAGTCCCAGAAGATGAAGAAATCAAGGTATAGACCTGGAAGCTTGCTTTATTTCTACTGGCTAGCATCCCTAGTACTGGAAGATGTTATCCTTGCTACCCTCAATAAAGGTCCAATAATGATCAGTATGGGAAGACATGACCATTGGTACAACAATGGCATGTCGTGGGAATAACCAAGTACTTTGTGGTTGGATTTAAAGCCCACTCCAAATGTTAAAATTCTGATCTGGCTTTATTATCAGGTTAGAGAACCTGTGGCTAGACAGGTCATAGGAGAACCTATTGTCATTACTCTGCTAAATAGGCATAGTAGCAAATAACTCCTAATGATTTACTGCTATGCCCATAGAGTTTCTCTCAACCCTCATCTGAAAAGTTTTATTTTGGTGACTACCTTAGAGATTTACAATTGGCCAATGTACAGATAGTAAGAGACTGAAGAGTGCCCAGTGCTAAATGAGACCTCTTTATTCAGTGCCTCCTTCCAAGGCTCAGGGATCACTGCAGGAAAGGGAGGTAGAAAGACTATAAGATCCAGAGGCAAGATGAGAGAGAGAGAGAGAGAGAGAGAGAGAGAGAGAGAGAGAGAGAGAGAGAGAGAGAGAGAGAAAGAAAGAAAGAAAGAAAGAAAGAAAGAAAGGAGCAGGCAGATCTCTGAGTTCAAGGTTAGCCTGGTCTACAGAACAAGTTCCAGGACAGCGAAGGCTACACAGAGAAACTGTCTCAAAAAATCAAAACAAAGAGCCAGACACAATGAATTTCAAGAAAACAGTATTTTACAGACCCAGCTGAATAACTGTACAAATGAACTCACAATAGAGAAGGCAAAAGTATCAACTGCAGCTAAGGATCTACTGGCGACTAATAGCTTTTGAGAGGGAGAATTATTCTTCTTAAAGGTGAAGCCCCAGGTAGGTCGCTCTGCTCAGGTGAAAGGCCACACAAACTGTACTTGATGGGCTTAAAAACTAGGTTCTCAAACTTAGGAAAGGGTAGGATGAATCTGAAGATTTGGGGAAGGAGTAAATATGATAAAACCTCTTTAAATAAAATCATGAAAGAGCTAATAACAATTTAAAAAACATAATTTCCAAAATAAAATTCAGAAATTTATGATTTACGACACAAAATTTCATATTATACTTGCAATATAATTTAGCTAACAAAATTATCATATACTCAAAGGAAACAGTAGTAGGCATTATCTTTCTTCATATTGTGGAGCAGATTAACACAGGATTACTCAGCTTCTCCAACAAAATAGTAAGCTCAAAATTACATACTTTTCTTACACATTAAAAAAGAAAATAATATGGAAAATGTCAAGAGGAAAATCCAATTCTTACATCAAGTGAAATAAATAGCTTATTCTGGAGTCAAATATGAGTTACCATGCCCTAAGAACACAGATTCACATTATCACAAGTTCCAAGATTCAATAGAGTAAAAGGTTTGTTCATGAAGTTTTCATATAGAAACAAAAAATCATAAATCAAGACATGTTTTTAAAAATGCTTGTAGAAATGTTAGATAAAGCAAAGTAGGAAATATGAACTCGGACGCTCTGCCACTGTATTTTTTTCACCTGTTGGTTGCTGGAAGCTGGTGATCTATTAATTCATTTCAAGGGTTTTACCTGTCATGAGAATGATAGGTCAGACACAGATGTGACTAACAGATGGCTACAAGGGGCTAAAGATAACCTAAGATAAACTGTGATTAGAGCATGGACCTGCCACAGGCCAATCACTCAAGTTCTAACTAGTTCACTACCTTTGCAGAAGGTTCGGTGAAGGGTATGCCTTCTTTCCAGAAACACCTGTTCATAAAGATATGCGCTGTAGAGAGCCAGACAAATGTAAGGTTTTCTCAGAGGTTCTGCAAAAGGGACAAAAGAAAAATAGCTTTGTGTCCTTGCCCAGGGGCAGACTTGGGCTGGGACCTGGGCCTCAAAGGAGTTTAGGCTTTTGGCTTTTCTTCCTGAAGAGACTGGACTTATCATTCCCAGGACCACTGTGTGCTCAGTCTGCATTTCCCTGAATACTCTGTTCCACTTGTGCAACATTGCTTGCACAATTGCCGGCATCAGCAGGATGCTAAAGTCCTACCTATTTCATGCCAACATATGACAGTTTCTGCTAAACCTGACTCAATTTTCTCCGGGAAACATCGTATGCAATATTTCTTAATAAGATTGCTTGGCATAAGACACAGCTAGTACAAGACCTGATCCCAAACTTTTCTGTCTCCTTATCTTCTGACCTGGTCCTCTCTCAGGTCCTTGTCACCGAAGAACCCTGCTTGCCTGGGTCAATGTACCATAATACTCAGGAGAAGCCATCTTTCACATGCTAGCAAAGGTTTGTTTTTGCTATTGTATATTTTAATTGTTTCCACGTTCTTTTATGAATCCCCTAACATTTTGTTTTCAAGCACATCTTAGAATCTAATAAGGAACTAAAAAGTGTGAACAAAGAGATATTTATGATATAGAAGTCGCAGCATTTAATAAAGAAAATCGTCCAATGAAGAATTAAATAAAAACTAACATGGGCAAAGATCATAAATCATATATAAGGGTAGAAGGCTGGCCTGAAACAGTGATCACAGAGTGAGCAATGGGAATTGTGCTGAGAATAAGGTTAACATGGAGTGTGTCCATTAGCCAACTGAAAATACTGCACACGTTTTCTTTCAACTAATAAAATTAACCACACACAAGGAGAGTCATTTTTGAATGGCATGATCTCTCTAGGATTACTATAAAAGTATCTCTTCAGGGCTGTAGTTCAGGGGCGGGGTATGTTAAGGATTCTACAAGGGTGCCTGACTGTTCAGCATCCAGACTCTCTTCCCTTACGTTCCATTCTTTTTAACACTACCCAGAAGCTGCTGTGCCAAAAGACATGAGGAACAAAAAATGGAAGCCAGTGTAAAGAGCAGGGCCCACTGAAAAACCCAAATGACATATTGATACTTGGGCGGATGACTCATGTCCTTGTGCAGAGTTCTGAAAATCTTTTACCTACTTTAAAAACACAATTTGAAAACAAAATTCAGGAGAGAGTTGGGTGAACCAAGCTCCAGCTCCATTTACTGAGGTTTAGTTTATATACCATACCATCCTTTATGGGTTATATACCATTCCAACTTTCAAAGTAGTTCAGTGAATGTCAGGAAACAGCTGGGCTATTTCACTTGAGTTTCACTCACAACAAAGCTTTTCTGTCCTCAGAGTTCTACAATCAACTCCATCTCTTATCTCACTTCTAAGTGATACTTTGATACTTTCTGGGTTTCTATTCTATAGGCTTGCCTTTTCTGCAAGAACTGATAAAGTAAAAATCTCTCTCTCTCTCTCTCTCTCTCTCTCTCTCTCTCTCTCTCTCTCTCTCTCTCTCTCTCTCTCTCTCTCTCTCTCTCTGACAGGGACTGCCTGTTGTCTGCATAGCCTCACCTGTCCCGGAACATACTATGTACACCAGGCTGGTCTCTAACGTCTGCTAATGCCCATCCTTCCTTCCCTTTTTAAAGTTACATTTTCTGTGTGGATACTGTCCATGTTATTACACTCTGTTTGTAGAGCTTGGGCCTCACTGAGTGGAAACACCTATGTTTAAGCTAATATTTATGCTGCTGGTACTGATAACAAGCGTTAGAAATAGGGCAGGCAGTTGAGGGACATTGATTTTTGTCCTTGGACAGAAACAGGAAGTGTCTTAGGTCGACATTGGCTGGAGGTCAGAAATGCCAGAAGTGCTTGGGGACTCTCCTCTATGCTCTGATTCCTAAAGGGTTTTAAGGTTACTTCTTCAGAAGGGAGACTGTTACAGTAGCTTGGTCCCTAAATCTCATTTCTTTGGTAGCACTACAAAAGTAAACACCAGATTTGCTAATTCTTGGGATTTAAATTACCATGAAAAAAGGTAACCTTTTCAGTCAGGCAAAGTCAAAACAATAGAATCTAAATTCAGCCTCCTGCCCTGGCTGTAGAACAAAACTCATTGCGGGCTTCTGAGCTCCCAGGGTCTAAACCACCAACCAAGGAGTACACATGGAGGGACCCATGACTCCAGCCATATATGTAGCAGAGGATGGCCTTGTTGGACCTCAGTGGGAGAAGAGGTCTTTGGTCCTGTGAAGGCTCGAAGCCCCAGTGTAGGAGAATTCAAGAGTGAGGAAGCAGGAGTGAGTGGGAGGGTTAGGATACACCCTCATAAAAGCAGGAGGAAGAGGAGGGCTGGGATAGGGGGTTTTTGGGGGGAGGAATTGGGAAAGGGGATAACATTTGAAATGTAAATAAATAAAATATCTATTATTTTTTTTAAAGAGTCAATTCAATAGCCAGAGAGATGGTTCAGTGGCTAAGGACACCAGCTGCCTTTTCAGAGGACAGGGTTCAGTTCCCAGCACCCGCATGGCGGCTCACAAATGCTAACTCTAGTTCTGGCCTCCTTGGGCACTTCTTACACATGGTGCAGACACACAATGCAGCCGCATGCGTGAGTGTGGTGGCACATGCCTTTAATCTCAGGGGCAGGCAGATCTCTCTGAGTTCAAGATAAGCCTGGTCGACGTAGTGAATTCCAGGACAGGAAGAAATATGTAGAGTTCCCATGTCAATGGGGGGAAAGAAAAGTCCAACTTGGCCTGTCAATCACCTGGCTAAGAATGCACCCACCTAGCACTCTATCTATCCTGTGGGATTTCTGAGTCATCTGAAGACATGCTTGGGAGAAGAAAGGATCAACTACCCTCCCATGTGAGTCTGTGCTTGCCCATTCCAGAAGAGCCTTCCTGATGCAGCTGTCTGCAGTTCCCACCACACAACACATGGAGCCTCTGCCATGGGGCCACCCACTTTCCTGAATCCTACGTGCAACTTTTTCTTTTCCTTTCTTTTTTGGCTCTTTTTGGATACTGACTGAAGGCTGACTATGATTTCTGTGACATCTCCTGGGCTTGCTCATTCACTCTCTAAAGCTCTCAGACCTCCACCATGATTTGCCAACCTCCACTGGAGAAGTCATGGCCTTCTCTCCTTCTCTGTTCCATCTGCCTATTCTAAGGAGCCACCAAGGGTTGCAGCTTGCCTTCCCTGTTGTTTGCGGTCAGATTCAAATAAAATTATCCTTGAGCCTCCTTTTGAGTCCATTTTTAAATTATTTTCTTATTAAGACTAAGAACCCAAAAAGGAAACCTCAGTTTCCCTGGTAACTTGAAAAACATTTGCATACATGTCCTTATATCTTGGGTAGATGCCTAGAAATAGAATTCCTAGGCAACAAAACACACCATATATAACTTTTCAACTTTATTTTATTTTTTAAAGAGACAGGGTCTAGAGCTTTCTGGGCTGAGGTAACCCTACCTCACAGCCTCCTGAATATCCAAGAAAACAGGTACTCACCGCTATACATAGCTTCCTTGTATAACTCTCTGAGAAACTGTCAGTGTTTTACCCAGCAGTTACACTGTTTTATATGCATACTAAAAAAATGCAACAGAGCTCCAGTTTCTTCAAGTTCAACTCTTATCATCTGTCCTTTTGATATCAACCATCTTGCACTATACTAATATCACACAGTGGCTTACCTGCCATTCTCATATGCATAATAATATATGTTTATTACAGCTAAATTAAATGGGCAAAAACAATCACAGATAGTGTGTGTGTGTGTGTGTGTGTGTGTGTGTGTATTACCCACGGATAATTTTCATAAAAAATCTCACTTTAACAACATGGCCATCCTGAAAGTTGGGTAGAATATCCATTTATAAATAAGCAAAGGCCACAGACAGGTAAATTGAAAATGTAATACAGGAAGCAAATACAAAAGGGGAACACAGTTATGTTAGTTTCAAATGTCTGTGTGTTCTCTCTAAACACTGTATAGTGTTATAATAGATGTTATAATTTCTTGTGCCACCAACAATTGATCATCCTAACTTTTAGAATATGTGCCGTATGCCCATAAGAACTAGCGTGAGATTTATTGTAGACATCATTTCACTAATGGAAAATGGAACAGGTATCCGAATCTAAATGAAAGAGCCTCAACTCCAGTGATCTTTGTGACTTGTTAGGGATGATCTTTCAATACTCCGGTGGAGGCTTAAATGAAAATGGCCCCCACAGGCTTGTCTACTTGAATGCTTGGTCCAAAGCTTGTAGAACTGTTTGGGAAGGACTAGGGCGTGTAGCTTTGTTGGAGGAGGTATGTCACAGGGGGTAGTCTTTGAGGCTTCACAATCCAGATCATTCCTAGTTAGTTTTCTCTGCTTCACACTTATAGATTAAGATATAAGTTCTGAATGGTTAAGATTAAAAACTCAGGAGACAGCAGGTACTGGCGAGGATGCAGAGAAAGAGGAATACTCCTCCACTGCTGGTGGGATTGCAAGATGGTACAACCACTCTGGAAATCAGTCTGGTGGTTCCTCAGAAAACTGGGCACGACACTTCCGGAGGACCCTGTTATACCACTCCTGGGCATATACCCAGAGGATTCCCCAGCGTGTAATAAGGATACACGCTCCACTATGTTCATAGCAGCCCTATTTATAATCGCCAGAAGCTGGAAAGATCCCAGATGTCCCTCAAAGGAGGAATGGATACAGATAAATGTGGTATATTTATACAATAGAATACTACTCAGCAGTTAAAAACAATGAATTCATGAAATGTTTAGGCAAGTGGTTGGAACTGGAAAATATCATCCTAAGTGAGGTAACTCATTCACAAAAGAACACACATGGAATGCAGTCACTGATAAGTGGATATTAGCCCAGAAGCTCTGAATACCCAAGACACAACTCACATATCAAGTCATTCCCAAGAAGAAGGAAGGAGAGGGCCCTGGTCCTGGAAGGGCTTGATGCAGCATTGTAGGGGATTACTAGGACAGAGAAGTGAGAGGGGGTTGACTGGGGAATGGGCAGAGGGAAAGGACTTATGGGACTTATGGGGAGGGAAAATCATATGGAATGTAAACAAAGAATATAGAAAATAAAAAAAGAAAGAAAAAGTAAAAAAACAAAACAAAACAAAAAAACCCAAAAAAAACAAAACAAACAAACAAACAAAAGATATAAGTTCTTAGCTATTGCTCCAGAACCATGTCTGCCTGACTGCTGCTGTCTTCATTGCCCGGACTGCCATAGATTCTAATCCTCTAGAACCATAAGCCTTAAATTAAACTCTTTCTTTTAGAAGTTGCCTTGGTCATGGGGTTTTATCACAGCAATTGAAAATAACTAGACAGAAATTGTACTAGGAGGTGGGTGTTACTGTGCCGGGCCTGATAATGCTGATTTGGGGACAAATGTGGACGACTCTGGACTAAGAACACGGCTGAACGCTGTACTCAGTGCTTAATAAGCACCCCAGTAGGAGCTTGGAAAACTAAAGTTCTGAAAAGAATGTGGAGACTCAGCTCAAGAGGCTTCAGAAGAAAACAATAGTAGTAGCTGGGCTAGAGACCATTCTTGTGGTATTTTGGCCAAGAACATGGCTGTCTTCTGCCCTGGTTAGAAAATTTTGACTGAGGCAAAACTGAAAAGCTTTGGACTAATTTCATTGGCAGAGGAGATTTCAAGAAAGCATAATATTGTCTCTGTAGTACAGTTATTAGTAATCATTCTTATGTAGGTCTACAACAATAAAATTTTGTGTTTCTTGGAAAAAAGAAACACAAAAATATACAAATTGAAGGGGAAAAAAGAGCACCATGCAATTTAACATTTGAACCAAGATTTATGCTGGAAAAGGTAAGGAGAGGCCTCATTCTAAATGGAATAAAGGGTGTGATGCCCTCAGGGCAAGCTCACCCCCTGAAAAGCTTCCAATTTGTTAAAAGGAAATAATTTTCTGATCCCACAATAAAGGAAATCTTATGCAACAAAGGAAAGTTTATGCAAATGTAATTCAAGGGAACCAGGCTCTATCCCAAGCAGGCAGCTGAGCCTGGCAACATCAGCCATGTGCTCTGACTTGGGAATTATAAAGGTTATAGGAGAGACGGGGTTCTAGAATCTTCCTGTCATGAAAGGGATCTGCGGCAACCAGGTGCAGACATGGAGGAGGCCCTGAAAGACCACTGCATAAAGCTGTGAAGGTCAAGCCTGGACTGAAGTAGAAACACCAGGATGTTCCAGGCATCAGAGAAGGACATCTGCCAAAGAAAACTGCTTACAAGGGGTGGAACCAGGCCCAGAGGGAAGTGTGCTGCTGCCAACAAAGCAAAAAGGATGCAGCCATCTAAGCTCTTTGACATAAGGCGTGGAGCCCCAGGACTGAGTTTGCCCTGCTGGTTTCAGTCATGCTTTGGTTCACTATCTTCCTCCCAACTGGGATAAAAACATATATTCTCTACCACTGTTTGTCCAAAACATCTGGTTTCCTTTTTGCTTTTGCTTTTTCAGGGGAGATTACAACTAAGATACTGCCTTGAGTTTCAAAATCTTTTAAACCACGTTGACACTGTGAAAGATTCTGAGGACTTTTCAAATTAGTATAAATACATTTTTCATTGCAATATAGCCGCAAGCCTATGGGAATAAGAGAGTGGAATATTTTAGATTGACTGAGAGAAAACCATATAGGCTCTTATGTTTGAATTCTGCTACAAAGTAGAACTGCTTGGGAAGGACTGGAAGGTGTGGTCTTGGTAAAAGGGAGGTGTCACCAGTATTCTCTCTGCCTTAACACTTGTGAATCAAGATGTAAGCTCTCAGGGACTGCTCCAGTGCCATGTCTGCCTGGCTGCTTCCACGCTAACCGCCACAATGGTCATAGGTTCTAACACTGTAGAAACAGCCCTGTATTTAATTCCTTCTTTTATAAGTTGTATAGTCATGATATTTTGTCACAGCAATTGAAAGCAACTATGACATCCTTTACCACATCCCCAGGAACAAAAACAAAGCACCAGATAGATATATAACATCTTCACAAAAAAGACATCCTTTCTGTGCTTAGAAAGGCCAACACTCCACAAACATCCACAGAAAAAAGGAACCCAAAGCCTGGGCAGTGGGCGACTCAAAAAAAATGTCCTTCTTTACTTTGCCATCATCTGATTTCTATTTTAGAAAGAAAAGTGTGTCACAGCTTCTGATGACACATATAATACTGAAAACCCAGGAATCTCACATGAAAAATTACAAAAGCAAAACAAACAGGTAAAACCGAAAGCTTCAGAAGTGAGATTAAATAAAGTCATGCCTTGAGCTGAATAAACAATGACATCACTCATATCTAAAACCAGCATGACCTACTAGAACAAACATGTCACAATACACAGCACAACTCCTGTTTCTGTGCTTCAACAGCGCGGGAAGACTTGGGCCTGGTAAGCAATTGCTTTTGCGCTTTGACTTCTCTATCTACAAAGTAGTAAGAAGTGGTCTGGTATAGTATCTCAGTGGCATATCATATCAGGTGCTATTAAAGTAGTCTGCCACCAAGCCTGACATCCTGAGTTCAATTGCCAGGACCAATTAAGTGAAAGGAGAGAACAGACTCCTACAATTTGGAGAATAATAAATTTCTCCAGATTTCCAGATTAAAAAAAAAGTTCAGGGCCAGATGGATTCACAGCAGAATTCTATCAGACTTTCAAAGATCTACAACCAATACTTTTTAAATTATTCGAAAAAATAGAAACAGAAAGAACACCCCCAAAGTCCTTCAAAGCCATTAATACTCTAATACCAAAACTAGACAAAAACACAACAAAGATAAAACAAACAAACAAAAAAACCTATAGGCCAATATTGTTGATGAATAGTTGCAAATATTCTCAATAAAATACTTGCAAGCCAAATTTAGGCATATATCAAAAGATCATCTACAATAATCAAGTGGGCTTTGTCCCAAAAATTATGGGGTGATCATATATATATATAATATATATTTTATATATATAAAATAATCACATGATCAGTTCAACAGATTCATGAAAAGTCTTAAAAAAAAACCCAACATGCCTTCACTATAAAAGTCCTGAAGAGAATAGGACTGGAGGGAACAAACCTCACTTAATAAAGGCTATAAGTGACAAACATGCAGCTAACATTACTGTACATGGAATGATACTCCAAGAAATCCTGTTTAAATCATGGACAAGACAGGGCTGTCCCCAGTTGTATCAATACAATACTGGAAGACTAGCTGGGACAATAAGGTAAGAGGAGGAAACTAACAGATATAAATAGGAATTATCTATGTTTGGAAATAATAGGATATAATATACAACAGATATCAAAGACTCAACCAGAAGACATGTATAAGTGATCAATAACTTCACCAAAGAGGCAAGATACAAAATCAACTACAAAAACCAATAGCATCCCTACATAACAACAGTTTTCATATATACCACCAAAACACACACTCCAATTTACAAAGCCTCAAATGGGGGAAAACTATCTGTGAAGAAATCTAAATTAGGAGGTGAAAGACCTCTACAATGAAAACATTAAATTTCTGATAAAAAGACAATGAAGAAGGCACTTGAGTGTGGAAAAGACTCCCATACTCATGGATTTGCAGAATCAGTGCTACAAAATGACCATGGTACCTAAAGCAGTTTACAGATTCAATACAATCCCAATCAAAATCCCCACAATATTCTTCACAGAAATAGATGAGACCATTCTAAAATTCATATAGAACTACAACAGACCCCAGATGGAAAAAGAGCAACACTGAAGCAATTACCAGTCCTATAGCACTATGTAATAAAACAGTACTGGCAAAGAAGCACATGTATTTATCAATATAGCAAAACAGAAGATCCAAACATGAGCACACATAACTACACCTATCTGAGATTTGACAAAGATGCCAAAAACATGTTGAGGAAGGGGAAGAAAACATCTTGCGCAAGGCATTTCATGGGCAGAAGTAGGACAGTAGGAAAGTCTATTATAGGCAGGCTACAAATATGAACATGGTGCACACAGTAGGAAAGTACAGGAAGTCTATTATAGGCAGGCTACTGGAGAAAAAAATGGCAGCGTCAACAAATGAGGCTGGAAAAACTGGGTGCCTATACATAAAAGAGTGAAATTACATCTACCTAGCACAACAAAAATTAACTACAAATGGATCAAAGATGTCAATTTGAAACCCGAAATGTTGAAACTTCTAGAAAAAAAAAAACATAGGTAGAAACATACAAAATAACTACTGGAATGGAATGCTATCTACCCAGGAATTATGGCCATCAACTATGGCCATCAAGTGGATCCTCATAAAAACAAAGGAAACTATCTAGAGAATCTAAAGAGGAAGATGAAAACAAATAATATACAAAATATATAAACAACTCAAAAATGGTCAAAAAAAGATAAGGTTTTAAAATGGGCTATGAATCTGAACAGAGTTCTGAAGAGAATAAAAGAAAGACGACTTGGAAATATTTCAAAAAGTAATCAGCATCCTTGACAATTAGGAAGATGAATAATAAAAGTTGGAAATTTCATCTCACCCCAGTCAGAATGGCTAAGAACAAGATTGTAAGAGTCAGATGTTGGGGGACATTGAAGCCAAATAGTGTCTTCTGTACATGACAGGGTACACTCATGACATCACAGCAGCTGTGGCATCTACACAACATCTGCACAAGGTCAAGTCAATTGGTACTCCAAACAGAGCGTAGGAAGCAATTCATGAATGCCACCTCTAAGTCCTCTAAGTTAGGAGCTATGGACAATGGCTTCTGGGGCAGGGAGAGTCAGTTTTCTTTAGAGGAGAGATCCTGGTACCCAGGATCCAGTGGATGATTGCACACACCAAGGAGTTTATAGGCAGCACAGACTGGATTTCATGGTTTTGTTTTGTTTTGTTTTGTTTTGAGAGAAAGAGAGAGAAGAACAATGACTGTGGGAGAAAAGGTAGAAAGGTAGATGTGGACTTTGAATAGGGGAGGATTGAGAAGTAAATGTGACTAAAATAAACTGTGTGAAATTCCCAAAGATTAAAAGAATGCCTTGTCTGGCATCAGTAGGAGGAGAGGTCCTTGGTCCTGTGAAGGCTCAATAGATGCCCCAACAAAGGGAAATTGAGGTGGGGGGAGGTGGGAGTGGGTTGGATGGAGGGGCACATACTAGGAGGTGGGAGGAGGGGTTGGGGGTTTTCGGAGAGGTGGGAACCAGGGAAGGTCTTAGCATATGAAATGTAAATGAAGAATATATTCAATAAAAAATACAACAACAACAAAAACATAATTTAAGTGGATGAGGTGTGGTAGTACATGCTTTTGATCCTAGTACTCAGGAGGCAGGAGGTAGAGGCAGTCAGATCTCCGAGTTGGAGGCCAATTGATCTACAGAGAGAGTTTCAGGACAGCTGGGGCACAGAGAAACCTTGTCTCAAAAACCCTAAATACATAAATAAATAAATAAATAAATAAATAAATAAATAAATGAAGTAAGTAAGTAAGTAAGTAAGTAAGTAAGTAAGTGAAATTCTGGTATTCTACATAGTTTAAGAGTCAACAAAATTTAATTAGGATTAATATGGACTTACTAACCATTGATGTGTAAAACATTCATATAAAGTATACTTAAATAGACGTAAAAATGTAATATGTATTAGAGTGTATACAGTATATTATTGTATTTGTACTGACCTACATAACAAAATATACTGAGGATACACAAAGACAGACCAAATAATGCAAACACTGTTGAATTAAGACTTGAAAGTACATGTACACTATTTTAAAGCATAGATGTTAAGTATCACCAGAATCAATTAAAAGAATTGAAAGTATTTTCCTCTAAAAATTAGCAAGGCACAAATATTCCTAGCACCCCCATGATGGCTCACAGCCATCTGTAACATCAGGATATCCAACGCCCTTCCTGGGGTACACATGGCTCACAGATCTACATGCAAGCCAATGCCCAAGCTAGCTCCTCAGTGCTGCTGAATCTATAGTGACTGGAGGAGAATCCACAATTACTAATTTACTAAGATGGCACCATCCCTTATAATCTACTACATTTGCCCTTATACCCACAGGTAAGCGGATACTCCTCATCAAAGAAAACTTCTTTTTGCCACACTTGAAGACCAATACAGAAAACCACAACCAATCAAACTGCAGAGTCCCAGTGGATACATCTACAAAACATTCCCATTCTAAGGCTCAGGAAGCACTGTAGAAGTGGGGGTGAAAAGATTCTAAGAACCAGAGGATCGGGGAATTTACCTTGAGATTGTGTCTCCTGGTTCAATTAGAAGCTACACACATGAAATCTCACCAACATGACTGTCCAAACATTAGCTGATCAATGATGGGACATGTGACAGGGACAGGGAAAAGCCCACAAAGTATCAACCCTAAGAACTACAGGCAAACTGAGCAGAGGTGAGAGCCGGAGTCATGGTCTTCCCCAGGGAACAGTATGGTAGTGGTTTCCCAGGGCCAAACAGTCTGCACTGAAACTTTCCATACAAGTAATATTATATGGACTGAACAGTTTATATTCGGCATATACACTTACATAGATATGTGTGTGTGTATTTGTGTATATGTATGTGTATATATATATATACACACACAAATACCCATTTGCATGCAATAATAATTATTGGAAAAGGAAGCCACGAATTTGAAGGAGAGAGGGGTGGGTTTGGACTCATGATGAGTTTTATTGTTGTTCAGGCAAATATACTATAGAAATGTCAAATATTTTTAGACAAGAAATTAGATAATAGCTACACAGGAACTCTGCAAAAGTTTTACAACTTTTCTAAACCTAAAAATTACTCTAAAATTAAAAGTTAACGTGAAACCATACAAACACATTGTGTATTTCTCTGTATAGTCAAAACCCAAAAGGTAAGAAAAACCTGAATTAGGGCTTCTAGCTTGGAAATGGAATGGCAGGGCCAAGAGTAAAGAGGCTGAAGTAGGAGGGCTGGGATCACACAGAGCCATGCTGTGCCAAGAGCTGAGCTGTGACTTTTACTGCCACAGTCAGCTCCTCCAGGAATATAGGATTCCATACTCTGCCCTGAGTGCCTGTGAGAAACAGGAGAAGGGCAGTCTGTGACTAGCAAATGAATGAAGCAGAATCGAATTTGACCCATATCACACTAACTGTTCTACCTGGCAGAAGGCCAGATATATCATAATCCCACTGACCTGGATTTTAGCCGCCCCAGGTGAGCTGTAAGGCCTAAGACTAGTCAAAAGCTTTGGGAAGTGGTACAGAATCTGGTTTGGATTTACTGTCCTCACCCATCAACCTGCTCACTACCAGTCTTCACCCTGCCTTGCCTCCATGGAGTCTGAGGAATTAAGACAGAAATGCCAGAGATACCACACACAGGATCTGTGTCTGACAAGACTCAGGCTGCCTCTCCCCACAAAACTAGATAACTGTGAAACGCAGCTTTGGGCTGGTTCCAGTGACCTTGGATGCTTTCTACCAGCAGATAACAAGGCTAGGAAGCACCCAGCCATCTTAGGCTCATTTTATCACATTTTATATGAAACCTCATACTTCTTTAACATTAAAGTATAGCAGTCTTTAAATTTAATCTTCTGTGAACCAATACATCTTCCCAACTTTCTGCAAATTACAGAATCTCAAATTGTCTTAGTTAGGGTCTCTATTGCTGTAACAAAACACAATATCCAAGAAGCAAGTTAGGAAGAAAAGGATTTATTTGACTTATACTTCCATATTGCTGTTCATTACTGAAGGAAATCAGGACAAACTCAAACAGGGCAGGATACCGGAGGCAGGAGCTGATTCAGAAGTCATGGAGGGGTGCTGCTTATTGGCTTGTTCCTTGTGACTTACTCAGCCTGCTTTCTTACAGAACCACCAGCCCAAGATGGTACTATCCCCAATGGGCTGAGCCCTCTCCCACCAACCAACCATTAATTAAGAAAATGCTTTATAGCTGGATCTGATGGAGGCATTTCGTCAGTTGAGGCTCCTTCCTCTCTAATGACACAAAACCAGCCAGTACATGAGATAAACTTAAGAAACAACAGGAAAATACCTTTAGAGAGAACTCTACACACACAGAACTAAGCATATGCATTATTCAATCCATACTGAACTCACAGACTTACTGAAAATTGACTTGGAATGATGATTTCCAACTGTCCATCCTTTATGAGTGTTTAATTTATCCCATAGTAGTTTTAAGATATAGAAACTTAACATAAAAATTTTACATATTCAATTCTTTGTGAAAAACCAAAAGGCTTACTGAAAATTGGACAACCAAACTGGCGGTGAGTACCCCATATCTCCTACTCTGAGAAGACAAAATAAGCTTGGCGTTCTCCACGACGAATCCATGTGTATGCCCTCACAGTACAGAAGGTCTCTGTCATGTGTCCTCTACCTAAGACTCTGCCATCCTTATTTTCACCAGCCTGTTCTTAGGTTTACAACATTCTTCTTGGCCCAAGATTACAACTAGAATTTGAGAAATACAGTCCATAATTTCCAGCATCTTTGCCATAATACATTAGGAGTAAGATAAAGGCAAGGCAGCATATATGTACACTGCAACTATGAGTTCTGTAATTGTACATCAGGATAATGAGCGTTCCCTACAGCCAACAAAGCCCACAGCCCTGGCAGTGTTGGTGCTTCCTGGCCATCTAGAAAGAACCTGGGGTAGCTATAGAGGGATGAGGAACATGGAGACACAGGTTCCAAGGAGCTGGTCCCCTGTGGGGCTCCGAAGTTGAAAAGTTTTGACTCTGGGTAAGGTACTTTCCTAAGCTGTCTAGCAAAGATGATCATTTGCAGGAGGTCAGTTACCAACAAGGAACAGTCCTGGCACACAGAGGTCAGATACTCCAAGTCAACCCCAAATAATCTGGAGTTCGGCTGAAAGACAAAGGGCTAAATAGTCATGGATGATTCTTAATCCGTAAAGATATCCAAGCTCATGAATAAAAGATCCACTTAATATACACAGACATGGGACAAAAACAAACAAACAAAAAAAGGTAGCAATGCTTGTCATCATTCACCCCTCTCTCGGGGCAGGTGATTTAGAACATCATTTACCTCAAGGTGATAGATAGGAGCAGGGGTACACCAGCTAACAGTTCACAGCAGGGCAACCATGCACCTGGTGTACTGAACATCAACCACAAACACAAAAGCAAAGGGGGAAGTGTCTGCAAATGAGATTTTATTTTAATCTATAGTCTCCATCCTGAGCAGCCCATTCTAAATAGACATACATACATCCACATTATGAATTACGCTGTTCCTTCTTTATAGGTGGTATAGAATGGGAATATTCAATAAGAAATCTGTTTTAAGAAAAGTCCCACAAACTAGCCTGCAGTTATAGCAGTTCCCAATCGGGTCATGTTCACTGCAGAGAGAGATGGCATGACCAGGAAAACAATCTGTAGACCATCTACATCCAGAGCATAGTCACTCCCCTGATGACAGGGCAAGGTTACCATATGACCCACCCAGGTGAGGGGGACCGGGAAGCCATGCCCAAGGCCCTACTTCCCAGAAAGAGAAAGCACACAGAAAATGCCTATGCTTATGGAAGAATACAGACATTCCTTACTATATAATACAAGAACTTTTGGAAGAAATCACTTCCTGACATAACACAATTCAATCAGAGAACCAAAGATACAAGACCAGCTCAAGAGAACCTGTCTCTAATCTGCAGTTTCTTAATCTGTGGATAGGGTCAAATCACTGAATATGGAGTGAAAATTTCACTGTTGTGAAATTTTTCAGAACGTGCAATGACCAAACATCAGTTCAAAATTTGTTACATGAACTAGCCTAGGTATTTCTAGTAGCATTCCTTCATATCATATCATGTGACTTCATAGTAGACTTAGCTCTGAACATAGAACACACCCAGTTTACACAGTGCATACCTTCAAACTGCCAAGAAATGAAACCTTAAATATCTTATGCAGATGCAAACATATGTTATAAATGGCAACAGATATACTGTATATTCAAACATTTCTGTTGTTATGGAAACAATCGCATAAAAAGATATTTAATTATTTTCTTATTGTCTTTCCTCAGCATAAAAATATAGCTTTGCATCATAGTGTGTTAGCATGCTCAATTTTTACAAGTACTGTTTGAGTTGCTATCTTAGTTACGGTTCGATTGCTAAGACACCATGACCAAGGCAACTTAGAGAAGAGAGAGTTTATTTGGGGCTTACAGCTGCAGAGGCTTAGAGTCCATGACCATCATGGCCGGGAGCAGGCAGCAGGCAGGCAGGCATGGTGCTGAGCAGTCTTTCATAGTCTCAACACAGTTTAAAAGTCCAGAGCTGAAGTCTTTCCTGAGACTCAAGGCAATCTCTTAGTTGTAACCCCCTGTAAAATCAGAATCAAAAGCAAATTACATACTTCCAACATACGTAGAACATGGCACAGAACATTACCATTCCAAAATGAAGAATGGGACATCCTGAGGAGGAAATTCTGGACCATAGCAAGACTGAAACTCAGCAAGGCAAACTCTAAATCTTATAGATCCATGTCCCACACCTAAGGGCTTGGATGACTCCGCCCTTCCAGTTTTGCTGAAGCTGCATCATAATTCTATCCATTGAGCTGGTTTCACTCCAAGAACATAGCTCTCCTTGGCAGATGTCTCAAAGCTCTAGGGTTTCCAATGCCATCCAGGCTTCAATGGCATCTCAGGGCCTCTATATAGACACTCCCCTGCTAAATTCCTGGCTTCAATGGCTCTCCTTAATCACAGAGAAAGATTCCACAACCCACTTACTCATACACCTTTCATGACTGTAAAGCCAGAATCAGTTGGCCAATGTTGCCAAGTTTAGTTGCCTGCGTGGGATAGAGTCAGGCCCCCTCCTTGGATTTTATGTGCATAAGCTTTCTTTTATTTCATAAACTTTCCTTTGTTTTAGTGAAGAAAATTCCTCAGGCCTTTCCTCTTTTATAAATTGCTGGAGGGGGTCTGGGCCTGAGGGCACTGTTCCCTTTGATCCGCTTCACATCAGGCTTGTCTTCTCTTTCAGCACAAGCTTTAGCTCGACTTTTCTAGTCCTGTTTTTCACTTCAAACTGTATATTTCACACTTTGCTTTTGCCCTGCTTGCTCCCTGTCATTGTACAGCAGCGTACGAGTAACTGCTAGCAACTGCACAACAGAATCAACATTAGGCTCTCTTGAAATCTCCTCTGCTAACGAAATTAGTCCAAACTTTTTCAGTTCAATCCAGGCCGATGTGTAGGACAAGGGTAAAAAGCAGCCACATTATTTGCCAAGATAGCACAAGTATGATCTCCAGCCTGCTTGCTAATATTGTTTCCCTTTATGCCTCTTGAGCTGTGCCTCCATTGTCCACATGGCTCTCAGCAGACCTGTCTTCCAAGCTCCAATTAAGATGGCCTGTTAAGTATCCCATATTCTAAACAAAAGCAAAAGCAAAACAAAACAAAAAATACCAGAATGGTCAAGGCCATCACAACACTACCTGACTCCTGGTACCAACTAATATCTTAGTTACTTTTCATTTCACTAATAAAATACCATAACCAAGGTAACTTATAAAGGAAAGCATTTATTTGGGGGCCATATTTAGGGTTTGAGTCCATGATTATTACAGTAGGGAGCACTGGAGTAGGCAGACAGGGATGGCACAGAAGCTGAGAGGTTATATCTTAACACACAAGAATGAGGTAGAGAGTTAACTGAGAATGGTTCAAAGGTATTTCCAATATAACCACACCTCCTAATCCTTTTTAAACAGTTCTACCTACTGAAGTATACAAACATATGAATCTTTGTGGGTCATCTGCATTCAAATTACTAGAGAAGGCAAATAGAAAGTTTGGGGAGAAATAGGCTTATGATATACATAGTAGAGTGCAGCATTGTTATATTCAAACTTATGAAGTTGCATACATTCATTACATGTAGCTTTTCACATACCAAAAACATTTCTATGTTAAATTTACAAATTAAAAAAAAATTCTTACATTTTTTGCATAATGTATGTTTTACTTTTTATTAGATATTTTCTTTATTTACATTTCAAATGTTATCCCCTTTCCTTGTTCGCCCTCTGAAAATACCCTATCCCATTCCCTCTCCCCCTGCTCACCAAACCAAATACTCCCACTTCCCTGCCCTGGCATTCCCCTATATTGGGGCATAGAGCCTTCTCAGGACCAAGGGCCTCTCCTCCCATTGATGTCCAAAAGGCCATCCTCTACTACATATGCAGCTAGAGCCATGGGTCCCTCCACATGTACTCTTTGAGTTGGTGATTTAGTTCCTGGGAGCTCTGCCAGTACTGGTTGGTTCATATTGTTGTTTCCCCTATGGGGCTGCAAGTTCCTTCAGCTCATCATGCTCAGTCCAATGGTTGGCTGAGAGCATCCACCTCTGTATTTGTCAGTTTCTGGTAGAGCCTCTCAGGAGACAGCTATATCAGGCTCCTGTCAGCAAGCCCTTGTTGGCATCCACAATAGTGTCTGGGTTTGATGATTGTATATGAGATGGATCCCTAGGTGGGGACAGTCTCTGGATGGCCTTTCCTTCAGTCTCTGCTCCACACTTTGCCTCTGTCTCTCCTCCCATAGGTATTTTGTTCCCCCTTCTAAGAAGGACCAAAATATTCATACTTTCTTTGGTCTTCCTTTTTCTTGAGCTTCGTTTGGTCTGTGAATTATAATCTTGGATATTCCAAGCTTCTGGACTAATATCCATTTATCAGTGAGTGTCATACCATGTGTGTTCTTTTGTGATTGGGTTACATTACTCAGGATGATATTTTCTAGTTCCATTCATTTGCCTAAGAATTTCATGAATTTATTGGAAAACTCTTACATTTTTTTAATGCTTACTTTACATTTTAGCCAATGTCCCAATTGGTTAGAGTTATTTGGAATCTCAATTGAAAAATACGCCTCCACAGATTGCCTGAGGGTATATATGAGGGACATTTTATTGGTTAATGATTGATGTGGGGACAATGCCACTCATAGGTAGGTGGTTTTTAGGTTTTGATATGATGGTTTGAGTGAGACTGGCCTCCACGAGCTTATATATTTGAATGCTTAGTCACTAGAGAGTGGAATTATTGGAGAAGGATTAGAAGGACTAAGAAGTGTGTCTTTACTGGAGGAAGTATGTTTCAAAACCCCATGCCAGGTCCAAGGGCTCTTGGCCTGATGCTTGCAGGTCAGGAGATAGCTCTTAGATAGTACTCAAGTACCATCCCTGCCTGCTGACACTCTCCCCACCATGATGGTCATGGACTAATCCTCTGAAATGCAAGCAAGCCCACAATAAAAGGGCTTTCTTCAAAAAGCTGCCTTGGTCATAGCCTCTCTTCACAACAAAAGAATAATAAGTAAGATAATAAGAAAGAAAACTACTCAGGCCATGGGGTACAAGACAGAACACAGTATCTGTCCACGGCTTTTGCCTCTAGAATTCTGCCTTGAGTACCAGTCTTGACTAGGTCAATAGATGAGTAGATGACTAAATATCTAGGTGAAGGAAGTACAATGAAATAAATCCTTCTCTCTTCAAGTTGCTTTTGATTGTGGTCTTTATCACAACAATAGAAATCCTAACTAACACATCCAGAGAGCTAAATGAATGCTCATAAAAATAATGTGCATGCTTAGTTAATAATTCTAAGCTGTTCAAGCATAAGTAAATATCTGTTACAATAAGAATCTTTAGGAAAAGAAGTTCAAGGATTTAAGGGGATGTGATTACATTTCCAACTGGTATAAAAGATATTTATGTATTTTCAAAGGAATAATAATCAGTATCAAATTACTAAGGGTAGTTAGACTCCACTGAATACCTTAGAAGATTAATGCTATAATTTTACTTCGTATTTTATAGGACATGAGAAACCAAATCCACTATAATTCTTTAAAACCAACAATAAAAGGTTGCATATTCATGCTAAAATGATGTTAAAATAGTACAAATTTTGGAAAATTCTAAAGTGAATATAAAAAATATAGATAGCCTCCATATCAAAGAGAGGGAACAGAGGAAAAGGAAAGATAGGGAAACAATAGAGAGAAAATTAGTGATGCTTGCATCAGCACGGATATGGAATTATGTTTTGGAGCAGGGACAACTTACTAGAAACACAACTTTTAAATAAAGAATTAACTGAAGCTCTCTCTTGTAGGTAGACAGGAGTGATCTTGCTGATCTTGGCAGGGACCTGGGCATTGCAATCTTGCTTGAGAATTGATGAAATATTAATTATTTCATCTCTTACATTTTATTTTCACTTTAATTATGTGTATATAAGGGAATCACATGAAGACAGTACGTCCCATGGAGCTGGAGTTAAAAGCAATCATAATCCACCTAACTGGGTGCTGGGAACCAAATTCTGGTACTCTAGAAGATCTGAGCTATCTCTCTGGCGCCTGTTCAGAATCTCCTAATCCAACCTGTGGAACCAGTTGTACTCCAGGTGGGGATCTGCAAAGAGCTCTGTCAATGCCAGCCATTTCCCTTTTTACAAATGAGTCAGCTGAGTCAGTGAGAGAGTGAGAGCTTACATCCATAACTTGTTAAAAGATTCCCAGCTATCCCAGGGCCAGCCAAGAGACTCTATAATCTAGTCTCAATGCCATCCAGACATGAGACTTTAAAGATCACCCAGATATCTCCTGTGCACCAAGAAAGTAATCTCATTTATAAAACAACAGCCCACTTCTCACCAACACTTAGCTCTATAGCCAAACCAACCACAGGGTCTTAGAAGAGCGTAAAAGTAATGAACAGAAAGTAAGCTTATGGATCTCCTAAGATGCAATTCTACATTGTTGTTAACGAAGAGACAACAAAGAACATCGCAGCTAAATTGTGCAAGCGTCTACGAGGTACACAAGGAGAATGATATGTAAATAAGGACTGAAGAAGCTGAAAGGGGGATGGGACTGACGACGAACAAGTAACTAAGATGGGGATGGGGACTCTCTATGAACTGATATATCTTACAAGTTCAACAAATGTTTCAGGAAGCCTTATCACTCACCTTCCTCCTACCATTGCCCCGCCCAGCTCCTGCCACCACGTGATTACTTATCCATTCATCTATTTACTCAAATATCAACTAAGTCTCTATTATGTGCCAAGCACCAAATATACTTCTGATGGCACTGACAATAGACCTCCAGGTTATGCACATCTAAGGCTAACCCTCTACCACTGAATTTGTCTCTAAACTGCTTATATGGTAGAAGATAGATTTATCCTATTTTGAAGCTGATAGGTACCAGGAAAGAATGGGACTAACTGGAGTGACAAAGGTAGGGAGGGCAACTGGGATGGAAGTTATCTGGGTGGAAAATATGGGCACACTGAGGAGGAGACATTTGAGAGGCTTCCCAGAGACTACAAAAAAAGGTGCTAGGAATTACACGGGGCCACGGACCTAAGTGGTCAGCCACAACTGTGACTCTATCCTTGCTAGGTATGTCATCCTCACCCCCACCCTCAGCTAGCCTCTATCATCTGCACAAGCTAAAGGACAGCAAAGGCCAAGTAGAGCCCAGCTGTGAGCAATGTTCCTGACTCCCTGGACATCTGGTCACAGTCACTCACTACTTCTGAGCAATGCCATTGCTACATGTGTCAGCGGCTCCTCTGTCTTTGCCATTTTTTCTCTTACCTGTAGCCACCCAGCCTTCTCTGGAGTTCCCAGGGATAAACCTGACACCTTTTCCATTGGAACTGAATGATTGCTCAGATTTTAAATATTCGTTAAAATAGGACACTTGAAAAGCTTATCTTAGAAGACTCACAGGCTGGAAGTCCAGGGCAAGAAACATTTGAGAAACAACAACAAAAATCCTTTACCCTGAAACAGCTAAGTTCTAATTTTGACATTTCCGGGCAACAAAATACATAGAACTATAGAAAAACACACACTAATCCTCTTATTTCCCTAACTTCAAAAGGTAATAATCACTTCCTCACCCCTTTTCTCCCAGGGATGACCAACCTTTCTTCCTGGCCAAGAACAGCTGTTCTTTGGAAGAAGAGCCTTACATACTCAGGTTTTGGTTCCAAGACGGGATCAAAAAGATACTGAGGCTACTCCTACCTATAAAATGAGTACATGCCCCAGTGAACAAACATAGAAGAACTTACACACTTGCCAGGTGACTCATATGCAACAATATTTCATGGGAGTGGGAGTATATAGCTTGGAGCTACAGCCTTTGCCTGGCACGCAGGTATAGCCAAAATAAACATACACATAAATAAGTAATTTTTTTTGTTTGTTTATGTGGTTGGTTGGTTGGTTGGTTGGTTGGTTGGTTTAGTGTTATTGTTTGGTTGGTTTTGGTTTTTCAAGACAAGGTTTCTCTGTGTAGTCTTGACTGTCCTGAAACTTCTCTATAGATCAGGCTGGCCTTGAACTCTGCCTGCCACTGCCTCCTATATACTGGAATTAAAAGTGTGCACCACCACCACCTAGCCTCACATTAAAAAAAAAAAAAGCTTTATAGCATAAACGTCAGGAAACATGTAGCCCTTCTAACAACTAAATCCATTTCAAACGTGGTGGTAAAGTCTCAGGGATACCCTGGCACTTAGGGTCTAATTACTCCGGTTTCAAGCAAGGAATAATCAGCTTTTTAGTCTGTTTTTGCAGTTTACTGGGGCTCAGTGAACGTTGACTGGGAATTATCCCATCAGCCCTAATAGGAGCGAAAGTTCTGTTCTCTTCTCCTACATGTTCCTCTTGGGAGCCAGCCAGCATAACTAAAGCTTCTAACCTTAGAATGTGGGGACCACTCAAAGGGGGCTTATCAGCTTCTCCCACTCATGGAAACAAGTCTGTGAGCATCCTATAGCGTACGCTACATTTCTGACATGCATTTAACCTTGTCTTTAACCAGGTGGGAGACAGCAGTTGCGGGGTGTGCAGAGTATAAGAGTATAAGTTGATCACACAATTCTCAGGAAACTAAGCTGGGAGAAGGGTGGCTCCGAGACACAGGCTTCAGCATGCATCCCTGAAACATGCATCCATGCAGTAGACTGGTGCTGCCAGCTGCCTCTCCTGCTCTCAGTCCTCACCTAGGGATCCAACCGAACAACCGGGTTTCCTGGGATATCCTTGCTGGTGTCTGATATCCAATACACAAGCGACTCTGCTCTCTGAAATGTCACCTTTAAATGAGATTATCCCCCTAAGGAGGGCTGGCAAGTTTCCGGAGGAGCTCTGGCAGTTTGCCTGCATGTTGGAATGCACACCTCTACAAATCTCTCTGGGCTAGTGCAAGGTGTCTATTCCCCCCATGTTCCCATGTAAACAGACCTGGGGGAAGAAGTGGAACAATGGCAGGGAAACAAGAACCAAGTGTCACAACCCCCTAATTTAGCAACAGTAAGTCCTGGGACAAATTATACAATATCTCCCACTTGAGATAACCATGGGCTACGGTGAATCATGAATTAGCATTAATAACGTGCTCAGAACAGGGCTTGGTAATAGAATAAATCAGCCTATGAATGTTCACTCAATAAAAATACAAATTTCTACACCCAAGCAACCTTCTATAAAAGGATACAGAGTGGGACAGGAAAGCCCTCTTCAACCTGTTAAGATTCTGTCTGTATTCAAAGATATAAAACTCCTAAGCCCGATCTTCAAGAGCATTTGGTGATAAGCGGTTGCCAGAGGGCAGAAATGGGATATCCACTGCCACAAAACTTCATGACAGATGTTCAAGCTCAACTATAAACAAATTTGCACATAGCAACCATCTCAAGCCACACACACACACACACACACACACACACACACACACACACCAAAGAATGTCCTGAGTATCAGTTAACAGAAGCTGGAGCCATGAAAGGGCTTTCCCCAACTGTTTTAATGTTCTCAGAAGGGACCTTCTGCCTCCTCGTGTGCTCTGTAACTGTAACTGCACATTTAATTTTGCGACATGGGCCACCAAAAGTATGCAGATAAAATATTCAAAGCAGACAGTTTAAAATACAAAAGCTCAGACTAAAAACCTCACATTAAACGTGCATGTGATACATTGTTAAGAAATCTGTTTGTTGTTGTTGTTGTTTGAGACAGAGCTTCTCTTTATAGCCCTGGCTGTGCTGGCACTGGATAGAGGACGCTCCCACCAGGAATCATCATGTATAAGTGAGCTACCTAGAGAACAAATGTAGGGCTGGAGAGATGGCTCAGCGGTTAAGAGCACTGACTGCTCTTCCAACGGTCCTGAGTTCAAATCCCAGCAACCACATGGTGGCTCACAACCATCCCTAATGAGATCTGACTCCCTCTTCTGGAGTGTCTGAAGACAGATACAGTGTACTCACATATAATAAATAAATATTAAAAAAAAAAAAAAGAATGGGCAAGAACAAATGTTACCAGCATGCAGTTAGTGGACTTCATGAGAGCGTAAGAGATCAGCCTTTGGGGGAGGTTCAACCTTTCAAAGAAGTTTAAATTCCCTACTAAGATAGAACGTTCCAATCGGACATGGTGACCTAGCCCTGTAATCACAGCATGTGGGAGACTGAGGCCTGGGCTACACAGGAAGATCCTGTCTTAACATGGACTATAGCCTGACAGAGTACGGGCCCAGCATGTGTAAGAAGCCCTGGGTTCAACCTTCCTCTGGTAGCTAAGAAAACAATAAAGTTAAAGTAAATGAACAACTCCAAGAACGCAGCTCATGGTAGAGTGCCTTGTTTGACTACTTTGTTCAAAGCCCTGAACTCAAGTCCAGTCTCTGGCACTTGAAAAAAGTTCCAGCTTACAGGATAGAACAAAACCTTCTGCACTAAAGGATGAGGCTTTAGACTTATGCTCAGCAGGCAGACAGACAAGGAAAGGAGGTTCTAAGGGCATTAATATACTTTTCACTTGATCATTGGAGACGACCAACTTCCTAACTTCCTGCTCCTTCTCCCTCAACAAGACTAGTGGGCTTTTTTTTTTTTTCCTGCCTGAAAGTATTCAGTGGTCTTTCAAATCTCCCACAAGAAGTAGGCAGGGTCCTACAGTAGGAACCAATCAGCTTGCCTTTCTTTGTCTGGATTACCCAATCTCCTGTAGTAGCCCAGAACAGCCAATTCATTTCTCAATTCCCTCAATTTCTTAGGGAAAGGGAGAACTCACCCCATCCCCAAACATAAAACTTTTAGCATTGCCAGGCAAACTCTGATTTCCACGTCTTCTGGTTCTCCTCCCAACTGGGAGTCTGGGAGTCTGAGTCTCTCTGTCTCTCTGCCTGTCTCTCTGTCTCTCTCTCTCTGTCTCTCTGTCTCTCTCTGTCTCTCTCTTTCTCTCTCTCTCTCTCTCTCTCTCTCTCTCTCTCTCTCTCTCTCTCTCTCTCTCTCCCCACCCCACTTTCTTTCTCTGTGTGCTTTTCTTGCAATAAAACATGCTGCATGCTGAGGCCTTGTTTTGACTGCCTTCTTATTTTTTAAATTAGCAGGGAAAGAGTCCATTCCAACAACCCTAGACAATGTCACTATGATGGCATCAAACCAACAAAGCAATAGATAAAAAGTTGGAGATAAAAAGTGATGACAAGCAACAATCATAGGTCATTATATTTGCGGTTTCTTTTGGTTTCCCCCCTCCCCCGAAAGGCTAACTCAATTGACTCAGTTTGAAGGTTTTTCCACTGAAGGCCCTTGCATGTAAAGCCTTAGAGTGTTGGTATGTCTTCCAGTTCTCTCATGATCATTTCCTCAATAAACATCGTTGGAATACAAAAATATGGAAAGGAAAATGAAACAATAAACAAACAGAAAGAACACCCACCCCAATAAAAATAAAAACAGCGCTTCTGAAGCAGTCTTTTAGGATACACACGAAGCTAAGTTGGACACAGAAGTGGCACAAATATAGAAACAGGAGAACTCTAGATAATCTTATGTTACACACACACACACACACACACACACACACAAATGAGATTACCAGATTACAAAAACTACCTCAACGGAGATGTTCGAGGTAAGCACACGTTTATTTCTGTAAACAGTGCTCTCTGGTTTGCTTTTCTACAGCAGTCAATGTTGAATCATCACCCAGAGGGTTTGGTTCCTAAGCTTTTTAAAAATATGAACAAGTGCTGAAAAAGAAAGCCAGAGGTGGCACTTCTCAAAAACGTTAAATGTTCAAAAACAGGAGAGGTATTTCGAAGAGAAACGAGCCATCTTTGCTCCACTTCGAACTTAGAGCATGGAGAAACTGTTCCCTTAACCTTGGAGGGAAAGAAAGACTTACACTCCAGCATAAAAGAGAATCTTTCCAAGCACTGCTGACTCCCCAGCCAAGGAAGTTCACAGGTCTCTGAGGAAAAGACCTTGGTAAGTCAGCGGGGCATCCTTACCCACTTAAACTGACTTTATTAATACAAAAAAATCTTTCAGAATACTGAAGCTGTGGGGGTATGAACAATCCTCCAAACCCCAATCCATATTTTACACATCCACTGTTTTGTCTTTGAATGAACCCGCTGGAGCAGGAAGGGTGGCTCGCGTCACAGGATGTCGCAGTTCAGTTGACCACACTCCCGGTCTAACCCTGGCTGTACCTCGGCGGCGGCGCTTCCACCCCACCATCAAGTTCCCGCGGCTTCACCTCAGCACACCCACCACCCAAGCTCCCCGTGGAATTTTTCCCCTCGTCTCTGAAAGCCTGCATTCATTTCCAAAGGCAGCAATGTCCCTGTCCCCCCTACCGGCTGCGGGAGGCGCCGCCCCAGGCCCCGAGAGACGGGGAGGGAGCGCGTGTGGACACGCACAAAGGTCCCTCCCCGGGGCCGCAAACCCGAACAAGCAGCGAGGGGGAAACCGGGCGCAGACAGGAGGAGGGGCGCAGGGAGGCCTGGGGGTCCCGACATCAGGCCCCTCCCCGCCCCACACCGCAGACTCGCGAGCTCCGCAGTGCCCTTCCCGCGTCCCTGCTCCCGGAGGCGCGGGGAGCCGGCGGCCCTACCTCCACCAGCAGCCCGAGCAGCAGCGCCGCCACCCTTCCGAGCCGGCGGCCCATGGCTCCCGCGAGGACCGTCCGAATCCCGGCTGCGCGGCGAGCTCAGGGCCAGTCCGCACCCCGGGACCGGCGGGCGGACTCCGGGGGTGCGAGCCGACGCCGGCAGAAGGACGCGCGGCAAGCCCGCGGAGCTGGAGGACGTGCCAGGCCGCCCTCGCCGCGCGCCCCCGATCCACCTCACGGGCGCGCGCTCGTGGGCTCGGAGCCCGCAAAGTAGTGTGGAGCGCGCTGCGGGACGCGGAGACAGCAGGGCTAGGTGAGAAGACTGCCTGGGGTCTCCTCTCCTCCGGTAGGGAAGACCAGCTTGTCTCACCTTGATAGTTCTGGGAAGGTTTTTAAAGGACACCGGGTTTGGGAGCTGGGGGGATGGATACAGATGGACCCATCGCTGGGTCTTCCTGAAGTTTCTACCCCCAGAGACATTCTAGATGAGGTTCCTGTAGGTGAGGTGGGCGGTCCACTCCGTTCCAGGACAGTTAAACCACAAGGAAAGGACAGCTGATTGCAGAAGGTTGGTGTAGGTTTAATGCCAATATCTTTCTGCCTGACTATGTTAGGACCCCAACTTTGGACTCCACAGTGCGCCTCACCTTTGAAGTAGGCTCTTTAACCACAGAGAATTACTGTTGACTATTCTTCCTTTCTCTCAGACATTATCTCCCCTCCCACCACACACACCTAATAAGACTCAGATGCCATCTGAATTTACTGAGCTTACTGAAGCATTGGTTGAACTTGTATCAGACCTGAGCTGGTGGCCAAATATGTAGAGGTGAATAAGAAAACTGCTAGTTTAAACAATAATATGTTATGACGAGTGCAGAGATCAGAAAATAGAATCAATCCTGTAGGTCTAGAGAGATCCCTAAACAAGCAGCAAGGCTTGTCAGGAAAGCCTGAAGATTTGAACTTCTCCCTGGAAATGTTAAGATGGAAACAGAATTGTCTCATTGTATCACATGGCCACATGGCATATACATGCATGCCTTCAGACAAACACATCACACACATGCACGCACACACACACACAAACACTCACAGTAATGAATTAATATTTTAATAACTAGAGTTGGTTAAATTACAGAACCACCTCTATCAAGATATGGAGAGAAGACATTTAGAAAAACGGATCTCACACAAGGCAAGTCTTAAATACTTTGTCAACTTTCAGTACACACACTTGTTAAGATAGAGTAACTATACCTGTTACAATTGGCAAGCAAAGCAGGAGTAAAATGGCCTCATGGTTACCCCCAAGTTCCGTGTTCCAACACGATAATAGTTAAATGAAGTTTTATAGTAACAGAATAAAAATAGAAAATCAAGTCCTTAGGTTAGGTTAGAGTGGATCAGGGAAATCTCTGCTTTGGCCCTGAAGATATTCTTAGCTTCTGGTCACTAGAAGCAGTTTCTCTGGGGACACAGAAACTGCTCAACACACAGAAGTGACTCAAAGCCTGTAAAGGAGCCTCAGGCTGTGGTAACTTCCGCCTTCCTTACAAATCTTTTTTTTTTTTTTGCAATAATTTTTAAAATTGTTTCAAAGAAGTTCGCATGTGAGTGCCGTACACCATTTCCACTCTTCCGTCCCCCTCTCCAAGTCCACCTGTGCCCCTTCCACTCCCTCTCAAATATATGACCTCTTCTTCAATTGTTAATGTCACATTCACACACACACCTATATCCAGTGCATTATATTGTATAACATACTGAGTCCATTTAATGTTGCTCATGTAAACACATTTAGGGCCCACCACTTGGGACTAGATAACCTAAAAGGGGCTCATTCCTGGAGAAAACTGGACTGTTATAGATATTGAAGCTCAGGTCGCTCATCTTCTTGATTCTGACTAGTTGTGGGTCTCCTCTATAGTGGCCTCCGTCTACTGCATGATGAGAAGCTTCCTTTGTCAAGCAGCGTGAATGACAGTCATCTGTGTGTGTGGGTGTAAGTTTTCAAGATTCCAGTTAAAAACATACATTGATTTAGGAAAATGGCAGTGGTGGGTTCTTCTTTAAAGTTTATGACCTCTGCAATCCCAGGTAATTGGCTAGGTTTACAGTAAAAAGAATTCTCACCTATCGATTGAGCAGGCTGCAAGTTCAATCAGAGAGCTGATGGATACCCCAAAGTTTTAAGAACAGCCGTTAGCCATTTGGTATATCTTGCTGGGCCAGTCATTGTTGTGCTTTGTTGTGATTTATCCCTGGCTAAAAGTTTCCATTGTTTTTCTCCCTTGTCGATTTTCATAACACCTTCTGGTGATATAGCAGCTAATCTTTAGGCTAGAGGCTTCTAGGTCAGTTAGAGTTAAAGTCTTCCAAAGTCTGTGTCTACCGCAATGCAGTTTTACCTCCAAGTTCTGGGAGGCAACCAAGGGCAGTGGCGTAGCCATTTATTTATTATTTGGGGAGTCCTTGGACTCTCTTGACCAACAACAGGAAGGGAGGCTTCCCATAGCTGGTTGTCTCCATTAGGGTTTCTATTGCTGTGAAGAGACAGCATGACCACAGCAACTCTTATAAACATTTAACTGAGGCTAGCTTATGGGTTCAGAGGTGTAGTCTATTGTTGTGCCAGGAAGCGTGGTGGTGCCCAGGAAGACGTGGTGCTGGAGAAGGAGCCACGAGTTCTATATCTGGATTAGCAGGCAGTAGGAAGAGAGACACTGAGGCCTGGCTTGAGCATTTGAAACCTCTCAGCCCACACACACCCAGTGTGGTGTAGCCTTCCTCCAACAAGACCATATCTGCCCCAACAAAGCCACAATAAAGCTACTCCTAATAGAGCCACTCCTTGGTGACCACGAATGTAAATCTGTGAGCCCACGGAGGCCATTTCTATTCAACTACCACATTGGAACTGAAGTTTTGGTTAAATAGTCTATGGCTATCAGGGGAGCATTGTCACCCCATGAGGCAAAATGTTGTTTTAAAAATTAGATATATACATATTGTATATATTATATGTAAGTTTATAAAATATTTCTCTATGACTTTTTCAAACATTCTTAGTGTTATTTTTCTTTTCTTCCTCCCTCTGAATTATCCTCCTTCCCTTTCCCCACTTAACTCTCAACCGCTCCCCACCCCAATTCCTTTTACCTTCATTACACCTGTGTCTTACTATCCCTGCCTTGAGCTCCCACCATCCTTTCACCCTTAGTCCCTTCCGACTTTACTGTCTTCTGGAGTCACTCCCAATTATACACCCAAAACATTAAAAAAAATGAGCAAGGACCTGCAAATAAGAAAGACTGTATAGCAATTGTCTGTCTGGGTCTGAGATACTAAAATCAATATAATACCAATCTAATTCTGTCCATTTACCTGAATTTTTCATGATTTCGTTTTTCTTTGCAGTAGAATGGCATTTCATTGTGTGTATGTACCACATCTTCATTTTCCATTCATCCACTGAAGGACATTTAGGTTGGTCCCACTTCCGGGCTGTTGTGACTGGAACAGCAGCACATCAAGTAGTGGAATGTTGTGACCTTTCAGTGTATGACAAGGCATTGTAGAGCAGGATACATGTACTTTTAGGTTTTTGCAAACTTTCCACACTGATTTACAGAGTGGTTGCACCAGGTTGCATCCTCACCACCATTTTTTGTCATTTGTTTTCTTGGTCTTAGCCATCCTGAGACCAAGGTGAAATGATATCTCAGACTGGTTTTTAAAGGCAGAGTCAGAACGAGGAGTACAGCTCAGAAGTACAGCACAATGTAACATGAAGGTACGTGGCTTTGATTGTTGAGTAACACATAACTTTTTAAAATGTATATTAACCTTTATAAAATTAAGCCAAAATGATGTTTTGTAACAGAGATCCAAATAATCTTCCCATGGCTTTGTAAATACTCATATTCTGTAAAATGCCAAATGACCTATGCTGTAGTTAGAACCTTAATCAGTCTGAATTTGTCAATCTCATTTCTACCTACACACACACACACACACACACACACACACACACACACCCTTCATTAGTCATAATGTATCAGTTGCCTCTAATGACTTTGAGGAAGCTTGGTCATGTGTTTTAGTTTCTTTTCCTTTTGGTATGATACAATACCCTAAGAAAAGCAACTTTAGGGAAGAAATATTTATTTTAGCTCACAGTTCAAGGTACAGTCCAACATGAAGGAGAAATCAAGGCAGTAGGACCCTGAAGCAGCTGTTATCATTACTCTCTCAGAAGAACAGAGAAATAAATACTTAGTCTCAGCTAGCTTTCTTCATTTTAGCTTTCTTTCCAGGAACCCTGCCCAGGGAATGTTCCCATCCATAGATAATGTGAGTCTTTCTACATCAGTTAACTTAATCCAGATAATCCCTCAGAGGCCCGCCTCTCAGATGACTGTCTAGATTCTGTCAGTTAGAAAGTCAACCTCAACATCACATCATCCCAACTGTGTTAATGAACTATAGTGTTTTTAATGAATGGTAGCATTTTTAAAATGGGATATAATGGTACTATTTTGAGCTGGTAACATGAGTTGCCTTCAGTTTTAGAAAAATAATGACACAAACCTGTCAGCTCATAGGAGGTAAAGTTAAACCAATCTTTGCTTCAAAGTCTGTCCATATCACTTTCACTGATGGGAAAGTTTCTTTTAAAGCAGAAAACCAGAAAGTATTTCCCTACTCATGAAGTCTTTCTTTTACTTTAAATTTATTATTTTTATTTTATTTTTGAGATTATAATAAAATTACATTATTTTTCTCTTCTCGTTCCTTCCTACAAATACTCCTATATTCCCCTCTGGGACCTCTTTCAAATCCAATTTTTTCATTAATTGTTGTTACATACACATCTGTATATAACTAATATAATCTGCTCAGCCGATATAATGTTATTTATCTGTATATGTTTTCAGGGATGGCCATTTGGAATTGGATAACCAATTAGTGTGCTTTATCCTTGGGGAGACCTTTTCAGCTTTCAGCATCCTTTGGTGGCCTATGACCTTTGTATAGGGTTCAGGTCTCATGAACTTTCCTCCATCCACTTTTGTTATTATCCTTTTTCAGCTCTTGTTTAGGTAGTCAGATCAGTGAGACATTATGGGGGTAGCTTCTGACATTACTAGAAAACACAATTTCGCAGCAAACTCCCTGATTCTCTGGCTCTTACAATCTTTCTGTCCCTCTTCCTGAGAATGGGGTGTAGGGTTGTTTTATAGATGTATCCTTTGGGACCTGGACTCAGTGACTCTGCCTTTTGGCTGGTTGTGTGTGTGTGTGTGTGTGTGTGTGTGTGTGTGTTTAAAAGTGGTCTTCATCTCTTACAAAGGGTAGTTTCTGTGGTGAAGAGTGGGGACTCAACTTACCTGCAATTATATGGACAAATGTGTAATATGTAATTAGGGACTATGCTGTTTTAGTAAAATGATGGGTGCCCGTTATCCTCAAAGATCCATGAATTCTCTAGCCCTGGGAAGTTGGCTAGGTTTCCAGCATAAGACATAATTTTCTTCTTGTAGAGTAAGTCTTAAGACCAACTAGAGAGCTATTGGTTACCATGAGGTATACATGCCACAATTCCACCCTTAGGTTTATTGTGCTGTGCTGGTCATTGTTGTTATGCATAGGTGTCATATCTACATAGGACTGTTGGTTGATTCCCTCCTTTGGAGGCTTACAAATACCTTCTGATGTCATGAAAGCTTATCCTCTTAGAGGAAACATTTAAATCAGTTCCAGCTCAAAGGCATCTAAAATACATGGTGCCTTTATCTAAATTGGTCCCTGCATCTAAAATACACGATTCCTTCAGCAATAGGGATTACCTTCCACCTCTGGGGCACAACCAAGGTCAATAGCAATAGTCTACAATGCTATGGGACAAGCCTAACCTGCAATTGAATCAGCTTAGTGTTGGGAATTTTCTTAAGAGGTGTTTAGCTCTTGGAGGGAGCATTGTCAGATCAGATGAGAAAAATTCATTTGAATTATACCTAAATTTACATACAGATTTACAGGTAGTGTTAGTGGTATTTTTAGTGACTAGTATGATTTCTCACAACTTTTTCAGATATCCTATTGTTTTATCCTTCTCTCATGCTCTGTGACAGAGACCACACAGATCTTCCCCAAAACTTGAGCTTCTTTGTTTCAATTAATTTGTAGACCCTATCTTTAAGGAAGCTCTCACTTGTAATTTACAAAGGGTTTTGATGTAGTCATGTCCTAAGCTTTGTTGTGCACAGGGGATTGAGTTAATTATTAACATGAAAAATTTCACCAAATTGTGTTGTGCTTATATTTACCCAAACTAAACTACATGAATCAGAAACTCAAAGTTTGTATTAACATGGGCTACTGAGTTTTGCTGAACCAAACTATCTTTTTGCCTCACTTGGCCATGAAACTAGAAAAAAAATCATCTGCAGTGAGGTAACCCAGACCCAGAAAGACAATTTGTCTTTATGTGGATTTTATTTGTTTTGACATTGATTAAAAAAAAAAAAAAAAACAAACCACAATTTCCACAAAGTTAAGAAAACAGTAAGGGACTGGGGTGGGGGGTAGGAATGGATCTCATTAGGAAGAGGAAATAGTTTTGGGTAGACAGAGGTGGGAGGAATGGGTGGATTAAAGGGGGGGTAAGAAATGGGCAAGGAAGGGAATGCATAGAGGGACAGCTAAGGCTAAGGATCACCTTGGGGGGTTGCAGGAAACCTGATTTAGTAGATGTTTCCTGCAATATATACATGTATAAAAGCAATCTACATAAAATAGAGAGGTAACAGGGGAGATAGAATTCCCTCTTGACATCACTTATCACCAAATGAAGCTTCCTCTATGAGAAATGGGCTATATCTAATCTAGTTGTTGCCCAAATCCTTATGGAAACCTGCCAGCGACCAGCTTGGCTATGGCCAGGATCCACAGAGGAGACAAGGAGTCAGTGAGGGAGGAGTGAGTCATGCATGGGGGTCTGGAGAAATGTGCATCCTGACTGGTAGTTAAAGTGCTTCATTATTTATACAGAACTCCTTAGGCAGGGATAGATTCATGTAAAACACAGATCTTTTCATGTTGGTCCCTGCACATGTGTTTTGACTTCCTTTTGGTCATGCGTTTAGTAGTCATTGACAAACAATGACCAAACAGATTTATCTTTTACAATCATTTCCATCATCAACCCCATAAAACAGTATTTAAAAATCTCAAAGCATATTTTGCCAAAGCCTGACAGCTGTTCTCAGGCTGGTAGCTTCTGCAGTTTCAAAGGCACTAGACAGAAAGAAAATCTCCAAGCCAGCCTGGGAAGACTGCCATGCCCTAGACAGTGAATTATCAGCGCAAATTGTCAGAATGCTAATTGTCATTAGGCCCAAGAAAGATCTTCAGGCCAAAGTTGCTGTGGTTATTATTCAATTCCTGTCATAATACAATGTTTATATCTATGTAGGTTTTATATGTCTAATCTTGTTCCTGCACGTTAACTTTTGTAAGAAAAGGGGGTCTTAATACTTCATTCTTTTATCATTTATCCACACCATTCTTTGTCCATCAGTATAAGCCTCTGTGTAGGGCACAGATAACTTCAGCCAATCTAACTTTGTGGCTGTATCTTTTCCTAGAGGGGCATACCATATGTGGCCCCCAATCTTATATTGCCTCATGTAATCACCTGAGTGAATAGGAAGAAAAGGCTTTTGATCTGCTGCCAATTTCTCTAGCCCAGTGAATCCTGTTTACTTTTTAAAGTTTACTTTGTTCTGTTATCTTGTTCCTGAGTAAGTACAGGGGCAGATGTTCTGAGAGAATCTTGGAGCCAGAGTCTCATAAGGAGATCTCTGGCATTTTCATGTGAGTCACAACCTCCAGGGCACAAGAAAGACCTTCAAATAAAGCCAGATAAGGATGTTCTCTAAAAATGCAGTGGTAGTATGTTCAGGACTTTCCTGGGGAAGCTTAAAAGCAGTACTCTTGGGAGAAGGCATATATGACTCATAAGAAACTTTGCATCTATCCAATATCCTCAAGTTATACAAATATTAAAAGACCCCCAAGTATGCAACACATTGAGATCAAAACCAAAACTGAACGATGGCATAGTAATAGCTCAGCTTTGCTGGGTCTTTGTCAAACAGATATGTTGAATGTATGCCTTTCACTGTTTCCATTAGATATGGCTTGCTAGGAACCCCCAAACAACTCAGGCTATTGGTTGTTCATCACAAACTAATACTAAGGCCTTATTCTTGAAGACAAAACCTACACAATTCATTAAACATGGATAATTCAAGCTAGTGCCAATGTAAAGACTTCACCCCTATTGATTAATGTTCATGGTACTGGAAAGTACTCTTCATACTACCAAAGGAGAGATAGGTAAGCATCATCTCAACTACCCTAAAATCTACAATGATAACCTGCCTCCAATATATGCTGACAGAATAGTAACACAAAGCATTTGAGACTAGCCAGCCAATAACCGTTTTGATTTAATGCATGCACTCTATGAGATGGAACCTATACCCAACACTGATTGGATAGCCAAGAACCTGAGACTACATATGCCAGAAACCAAGGGGAAAACCTATACACCATTTTCCTAAAGTGACTTAGCAATAAAATGGGTCCCAATGCCATTCTGCTGTTCTCTTCAATCTGTGTCTTATTTAGCTATCATCAGAGAAGATTCTCCAGCACCAGAGACCCATACCCAGAAAATATGTAAATAGCACAAAATCTTGAAACACTTTGCCCTACATGGAATGTCTCAGTCAAATCTCTCCCCTCACGATTCAGGGATCTCTGAGGGAGAGGAAATGGAAAGTCTATAAGAGCCAGAGGAGATGGAGCACTACAAGGAAACAAGGCCTTCTATATAAAAACTACAAGCACACATATAATCTCAGAGACTGAGGCACCATGCAAAGGACCTATGGGTGTCTGCACAAGATACGGTTCTAGAGCAAAAAGGAGAAGTAGACTTGTGACCAACTCCTAACCCAGGCACCATCTCTATTTGATAGGCGCTTGTTGTAAATGAACAATTAAAAACTAATTCTCTAAGAAGAGACAAAAAGAGTCTAGATCCAGATTAGAGGGGAGTTGGGGGGAACCAGTACAGACTGGGGAAAGAAAACACTAATCATAATATATTGTATGAAAAAAGTTATTTTCAATAAAATGTAATTAGAGCATAGTGATGCAAATTGTAATTTCAGAGCTAGACAGTCAGACAGAATACCTGGGGCTACCTGGACTATCTTGTTCTATTTGCGAGTCTCAGGTCACAATGAGAGATGCTCACTCAAAATACAAAGTAAATACCATATGAAGATAAGTCAAGGTTGTCTCCAAGCCTCTATGTGTACATGCATACACACATACATACACATATATACAAAAAACACATTGTATAGTACATATATATATATAAATAAACCGTTTTTGTTTACCAATATTTTAATAATTGTAGATGAAATGAAGTGAAAATAAATAGGATATGTAACTCGTAAGTAACACATTAAGTAAAAAATAGAAAATCTAAATTCACATTATTTTATGATCCAGTGAAATTATAACTAGGAAACAGAATTAAAGCTGCAATAGGATATTTAAACTACAATTAAAGATTTAGGGTAAATTAAAATATATTCCAAAGAAACTTAAAAAGTCACTATCACCACGGAGCTTCTTTGAGTAACTTCACCATCAAGAGTGTATTTATGATATAAAGTAAAAATAAAAGCATAAAAGATTTCATGTGGAAATATCAACTTATGGTGTACAATGAACTTAAAGAACTCTATACTTCTTGGCAGCAGAAATGTCAAAGAATATTTATATGTGGTACTGAAAATTTTATTTAAGTCATATGAAGAATCTTGCTGTGATGCTTGAACCATTAAAGTTTAAGAAGAATATTTTTTAGGAAAATAATGTTGGGGGTTGCACCAGCACGGAGCCTTAAAACCTCTGTTCCAGAGGATCCCATAAGCACTTCTGACTTCTCTGGGTACCAGAAACACAAACATGCATGCATGCCGGCACACCATTTGTATGTATAAATAAAAGAAATAAATTTCTTCTCTTAAGGAAGAGAAAAATTACCTTCTTTAAAAAATCTGGTCTCATTTTGATCTCAAATTTTTCAGCACATGAATTATTCTCTTATCAGAACTGATTTGTACCAAAGGAGTAATTGTAGGATAGGCATTCATCACAAACAGTCAGGATGACTGGGTCATACCTCCATAACAGGATTGAGGTGAAGGAGATGATGAAGTCCACCCAGTACATGGCCACAAAGAAAACCACTAGAAGCAAGACGGTCTGTGTGGCCCTTTTCTCAGGGGATGCTCTCAGGTGGCTGATGCTATGAAGATGCTTGCATTGCCTCTGATGTCTGTGCAGGATAATCACCATATGTGTGCTTGTGGTCATCATGACTCCTACAAGAAACACATCTCTAGACATTGCCACTGTTAATATCAATCCCCTGATGATGTGGTTCATGGGGAGGAGTAAGCAGGATTTAGAGACCTTCATCTGGTGGATCTCACTCACATTGGTAAAACCAGCAACATAGAAGAACCACCTACTACTGAATAACAAATTGAAGGACCAAAGATAGAAAGAGGCATGGATGATGTATTTTTGTACATTATCCTTAAATCTTGCCAACAGTGAAGTACTGGGACTGATAGTGACAGCCTGAAACACACTCAGGAGGCAGGTGATGCAGATAGAGAGGCCTCTCATAACTCTGTTTATGTAAAAAATTGTCTTACATTTGACGTCATTCCAAAATTTTAGTGACCCTAATATGTCTTCAAGCAAAGTGTCCCCTCCAGTGAGGATCATTATTATGTGAATGAAGGTCAGTTGACAGGAGATCAGGTCCATGGGCTTAGGTCTGTGACCTAGGATTATGAAAGTATAGAATGAAAAGAGAAACATATTGGCTAGGACTCCAAGTCCAGGTTGGAAGTAAAGGACAGTATTTGATGAGGACATAAGTGAAAAGACTTGTAAAAGCTGAGAGGAAAAACAAGCAGAGAAGAAACATATTTCACATATCTATACAAAATAATAAAGTATACATCTAACTTGTGATTAAGTCTCTATATATGTATATATATTCTGTTTTACCTACTCATTATTGATATTCTATGTCTATTACTTTTTTTCAAGTATGTATTTTATTAGATATTTTCTTTATTTGCTATCCCCTTCCTGGTTTCCCCTCCAAAAATACCCTATCCCATCCCCTCTCCTGATCACCAACCCACCCACTTCAGCTTCCCTGTCATGGCATTATTACTTTTAATGTTCAAGACTGTACATCAGAGCCTAAATTTCTATATGCTTTACATGTAACTCACACATATATCTCATATTATAGAAAACACATGCATTCAGTGACATCTATATAAAATACTTTGTGTGTCTGTATTGCATGAACCTCATGCATTAGAAAACCATTTCTATTGATTTAAATTGTCTTATTTTGTAATTATCACTTAAACCAGTAATGATGAGCACAGGATATTGATCATATTTGTACAAATCAACAAAAATCATATCAGTCTAGGAAAAAAATCACAAAAGGAAAAAAGCTGAGGTGTCAGTCTCAGTAAGTGATTTTATCTGTGCTCTATTTTGCAACTATCCATCCTTTAACCCATAATTCTAATAGAATCACAGTTTTAATTCATGATAAGTTCACTATTTTAATCAGCAAAATGTGTTTTGTAATTCATCTGTTTTTACATTTCTTTTTCCAAAAAAATCTTACATCACCAGATTTTGGAATTAAAGATATAGATACAGTTGGAGATAATGTACTTTTCACACTCTATTAATTGCATAACAATTTATTGTGGTCCTAGATGGTCTCCCAGTTCAGTTGCCATCCAATTTCAACTCTTTGTGAACTCCACTCCAGGTTTAAAGAACTGATAGGTATTAGTGACAAACACTAATTTTCTTTTCTTTTTGTAAGGGAAGGAAGTAAGTCATTGACAGTATGATTCCTTATGGCTTTTCCAGCCATTCATGTTGTTAATTTACCGACCTCCTCCACCTTCTGTGGCTATCTCCCTTATGTAAAAGTCCATCCATTTTTCCACTTTCCTTATCAGATTAATTATATTCTGCTACTCTCCTTTTGTCTCCTACCAGCTTCTTTTGGATTTACCTCACTCCCCCTTCCTAAAAAGCTCCCCTTTTCCATTTTCTACTTGTCTCACACTATTTCCCGTTTCCTTCACCTCTTCCTTCTCCCTCAGCCTCCCCAGGCACTCTCATCCCCTCCTCCCCCATTTCCCTTATGTGATCTATCACTTATGTTCTGCCATTCTCCTCTCTACTGCTTCCACCCGCCCCCACAGCCCGGTCCTGGCAATTGTCCTGTTTTAATTCCCGATCTGGAGTTTCTACAGGCTACACAATCACATTTGAAGATGTGAAGCTCTCCAATAAAAAGAGAAAATGTGACTCTAAGACAAGCACATTAATTGTCACCATGGTGTGACAAACAAGAACCCACCGAAGATGACCATAGAGTGATCCTGTTTTGAAATTTCTGTTTTAAAGAGATTTCTTCCTATGCAGTGAAAATCAAGGTCCCCAGTGTTATCATACATTATCAATACCTTTGGTGTCTATATACATTATTCGTCCTGGTTACCAAGATCAATTTAATATTGAATTAACTTAATTTAGTACTTTAAAGTCAGCTTTATGATAGAGAAATAAAAATGAATGAACTGACCTGTATTAAAAAGTGCCAAATTATATATTCAGATACACTAATATATTTCACATATATAGGTACATGCATGTATGTATGGAAACTATGCAGAAATTAGTGAATGAGACCATCCTATAACATTTATGTGTATATGATACCACGAAACACATATTTTTGCTTACATAAGGTTTTCTCCTAAAAAACAGAGTCAAACATTTAATTCTCTTAGCAATATCTATTTTTAGTAACTATATACTGATGTTCTGTCTTTTAAAAGTTCCAGGATAAGAGCTAGGGTAATCGTTCAGTGGTTAAGAGCATTTTTACGGGGCTAATATCCAATATATGCAAAGAACTCAAGAAGTTATACCCCAAAGAACCAAATAACCTATCAAAAAATGGTTACAGAGCTAAAGAAAGAACTTTCACCAGAAGAAATTCGGATGGCCGAGAAACACCTTAAGAGATGTTCAACATCATTAGTCATCAGGGAAATGCAAATCAAAACAACCCTGAGATTCCACCTCACACCAGTCAGAATGGCTAAGATTAAAAACTCAAGAGACAACAGGTGCTGGCGAGGATGTGGAGAAAGAGGAACACTTCTCCATGGTTAGTGGGATTGCAAGATGGTACAACCACTCTGGAAATCAGTCTGGCGGTTCCTCAGAAAATTGGGCATGACACTCCCAGAGGTCCCTGTCATACCACTCCTGGGCATATACCCAGAGGATTCCCCTGCATACAATAAAGACACATGCTCCACTATGTTCATAGCAGCCTTATTTATAATAGCCAGAAGTTGGAAGGAGCCCAGATGTTCCTCAAAGGAAGAACAGATACAGAAAATGTGGTATATTTATACAATGGAATACTACTCAGCAATTAAAAATAATGAATTCATGCAATTTGTAGGCAAATGGTTGGATCTGGAAAATATCATCCTAAGTGAGTTAACCCAATCACAAAATAATACACATGAAATGCAATCACTGACAGGTGGATATTAATGAGTCCAGAAGCTCTGAATACTCAAGGCACAATTAGCAAGTCAAAAGATTCCCAAGAAGAAGGAAGGAGAGGACATTGGTCCTGAAATGACTGGATCCAGTTTTGTAGGAGAGTACCAGAATAGAGCAGAGAAATGGTGGGGGTTGAGATTGGGGAATAGGCGGGGGGTGGGGGGTTGGGGGGTGGAAGAGGAGATATGGGACATATGGTGAGGGGGTAACTGGGAAAGGGGAAAGCCTTCGGAATGTAAACAAAGAATATAGAAAATAAAATTTAAAAATTTAAAAAAAAAGAGCATTTTTACTCCTGCAAATGACAGCAGTTAGATTTCCAACAATGACATGGTGGCTCATAACCATCCATAAATGAATCTTTCTCTGGGGTTCACTAAAGCTGACACTGGACCAGGAAATTCCAGACCTACCATGGCTAGTTCCAGGAGATACATTACCCTATCTAACCCAGGCATGCAAGTGGCACATAGACATACATGCAAACAAGCACTCATTTTTATAAATAAAACAAGTAAATATTAAACAAACAAACAAACACATGTACTGCAATAATGCTTAATTCAAGCCTTAGTCTCCGAACTGAAAGAACTGTAGCTGTAGCACAATTCTAATTTTAAATTTGCAAATATATATAGAATCATTTATTACTGTTTATCTTCAACTTATTAATATGGCACATGTGTGACGAGTCATACAAAAAATGATAATTTAAGGTAATCTAAAATACTTTTTCTTTTTTTTAAATTTTTTTTTATTTTATATATTCTATGTTTACATTCCAAAGACTTTCCCCTTTCCCAGTTCCCACCCACCATAGTTCCCATAGTTCCTCTCCCCCCCCAACCGTTCCCCAATCATTCCCCCTCCCCCCTCAGTTTCTTTACTAAACTGGATGCAATCTTTACAGGCCCAGGGTCCTCTCCTTTCTTCTTCTTGGGAATCATTTGACTTGCTATTTGTGTCTTGAGTATTTAGGGCTTCTGGGCTCATTAATATCTACTTATCAGTGATTGCATTTCATGTGCATTCTTTTGTGATTGGGTTAATTCACTCAGGATGATATTTTCCATGTCTAACCATTTACCTACAAATTGCATGAATTCATTATTTTTAATTGCTGAGTAGTATTCCATTGTATAAATATACCACATTTTCTGTATCCATTCCTCCTTTGAGGGATATTTGGGCTCCTTCCAATTTCTGGCTATTATAAACAAGGCTGCTATAAACATAGTGGAGCATGTGTCCTTATTGCATGCAGGGGAATCCTCTGGGTATATGCCCAGGAGTGGTATGCCAGGGTCCTCTGGAAGTGACATGCCCAATTTTCTGAGGAACCGCCAAACTAATTTCCAGAGTGGTTTTACCATTTTGCAATCCCACCAACAGTGGAGGAGTGTTCCTCTTTCTCCACATCCTCGCCAGCACTTGTTGTCTCTTGAGTTTTTAATCTTAGCCATTCTGACTGGTGTGAGGTGGAATCTCAGGGTTGTTTTGATTTGCATTTTCCTGATGACTAATGATGTTGAACATCTTTTAAGGTGTTTCTCGGCCATCCGAATTTCTTCTGGTGAAAATTCTTTGTTTAGCTCTGTGCCCCAATTTTTGATAGGGTTATTTGTTTCTTTGCGGTCTAACTTCTTGAGTTCTTTGTATATATTGGATATTAGCCCTCTGTCGGATGTGGAGTTGGTGAAGATCTTTTCCCACTTTGTTGGTTGCCGTTTTGTCCTTCTGACAGTGTCCTTTGCTTTGCAGAAACTTTGTAATTTTATGAGGTCCCATTTGTCGATTCTTGATCTTAGAGCATAAGCTATTGGTGTTCTGTTCAGGAACTTTCCCCCTGTGCCCAAGTCCTCCAGGGTCTTCCCAAGTCTCTTTTCTAATAGTTTCAGTGTGTCTGGTTTTATGTGGAGGTCCTTGATCCACTTGGAGTTGATCTTAGTGCAAAGAGATAAGAGTGGGTCAATTCGCATTCTTCTGCATGTTGACTTCCAGTTGAACCAGCACCATTTGTTGAAAAGGCTATCTTTATTCCACCGGATGGTTGTGGCGCCTTTATCAAAGATCAAGTGACCATAAGTCTGTGGGTTAATTTCTGAGTCTTCAATCCTGTTCCATTGATCTGCTTGCCTGTTGCTATACCAATACCATGCAGTTTTTAACACAATTGCTCTGTAGTACTGCTTGAGGTCAGGGATATTGATTCCCCCAGAAGTCCTTTTATTGTTGAGAATAGTTTTAGCTATCCTGGGTTTTTTGTTGCTCCAGATGAATTTGAGAATTGCTCTTTCTAGATCTATGAAGAATTGAGTTGGGATTTTGATGGGGATCACATTGAATCTGTATATTGCTTTTGGCAAGATGGCCATTTTTACTATATTGATCCTGCCAATCCAGGAGCAAGAAATATTTTTCCATCTTCTGAGGTCTTCTTCGATTTCTTTCTTCAAGGACTTGAAGTTCCTGTTGTACAGATCTTTCACTTGTTTGGTTAGAGTTACGCCAAGATGCTTTATGTTGTTTGTGGCTATTGTGAAGGGTGTTATTTCCCTAATTTCTTTCTCTGCCTGCTTGTCCATTGAGTACAAGAAGGCCACTGACTTGCTTGAGTTAATTTTATAACCTGCCACTTTGCTGAAGTTGTTTATCAGCTGTAGAAGTTCTCTGGTGGAGTTTTTTGGGTCGCTTAGGTAAACTATCATATCGTCTGCAAATAATGATAGTTTCACTTCTTCCTTTCCAATTTGTATCCCTTTGACTTCCTTATGTTGTCTAATTGCTCTTGCTAGAACTTCGTAGGATATGCATCTCCTCTCTCTATTTCATATTATTGCTATGTTAATGTTTATTACATATAGAAAATGACACATCTTCTGATTCATCAAGCAGAATCTTTCTCTGGGGTTCACTAAAGCTGACACTGGACCAGGAAATTCCAGACCTACCATGGCTAAAAAACTGGATCGTTAACATATGCATGCCCTGTTTTATTTGGAAAAAAATTGCAATGCTGGGGTCAATTTAAAAATTTTGTACATTTTAGGAAAGCACTCTAGTACTGTGACATGCATACTCGCAAGCTCCGATATTTTGTTGCTTGTTTTTTGTTTCTGGTTTTAAGACAAGACCTCACTATATAGGTGATGCAGGCTTGACTTTGCTATGTAGCCCAAGATGTTCTCAAATATATGCTCTTTATTCTTTTTGCTCCTGAGTGATAGAGTTAATGGTTTGCATATCAATCTGACCCATTCATTTTTATTTAAAATTTAAGTATTTATTAGAGATTTGTATTTGATAACTCTGGCAGTTCCACAACAAAACAATAAAAAGGCTTATACTAATGTATATAAAAAGTCATAAAATAGAAGAAAACATCAGAGATAAAGCCTACAAAGTTGTATAGTTCCAGGGAGAATTGGATCCTCTATGACACACTGACAATGCACTGTATACACACCGCACAGTCTCTAGGAGTGTGCAGGTTAGGGCTGTTCAGGTTGATGTGAAAAGACAGGTACACATTCAGAGCAGACCCTGTAGATGACAGTCATTGTGGTGTTTCTAGATTTCACATTACTTTAAGTTGTAAACTTTAGTTGTAGGTACTAAACCTCAAAGTGTAGCCATAAACATTCATAGTAGTGGAGAAGCCATAACTATGAAACTTACCAGAGCAGAACACTAAGCAGTGTGGAGGCAGATGTCTGAAGAGCTGCAACAAAACTGAGCACTGCTTCATCCACACATCTGCATTCTTCTGAGAAAAATCGGTTTACTTTTCCACTGCTGTAATATTTGACTTTAGAAGTCTTGTTTTATGATTGTCTCTGTATTCTGCTATGTGCAGATTTAATAATACAATGAATATACAAATATCTTAGATCAGAGGTATCATGTTTTTGAACTGTTCTACGGAAATTGATGTAACTGGAAGCACACAGACACTGACTAGAATATTACAGTCTCACACTTATGAGCCAGTTCCCTGAGATGAAGCAGTGGCAGCGGAAGTGTCACTGTGAGACTGTGAAGTAGTTACACCCAGAGCTTCATCATAAGTTGCATGGCATGAGTTTTGAAAAGATATGAAAATGTTACCTGAAAATGTGTGTGTGTGTGTGTGTGTGTGTGTGTGTGTGTGTGTGTGTGAAATTATTGGACTACTGGGCCTAAGAATAGATCAATAGCATAGTGTATATTAGGACTGTGATCATGAATAACTATATTACCTGAGTGAAAAACCAAGGGTTATATCATTATATGTTCATGAAAATAAAATGGAGTTTAAGGAAAATGAAAAATATGTCCTCTGTTTTTTTTTTTTTTTTGGTTGACTTAATGAAATCTGCAGGCTCTGCCTAGTGCACCAGTGAGTTACACAAACTGAAAATTCTGTGATAGTTTCAAACATAAAATAATGTTTATAACATGTGGTTTTTGTGGTGTGGCTACTCTGTGGCCAGGGATTTAATGACATTAACTGGCAGCATTTTATGGCATTTTAAAAATTTTTCTGTATTAGTGTGTGTGTGTGTGTGTGTGTGTGTGTGTGTGTATGACACACACACACACACACACACACACACAGAGAGAAAGAGAGAGAGAGAGAGAGAGAGAGAGAGAGAGAGAGAGAGAGTTTCACCATGAAGTTCAGACTGACTTTAATGAAACACATAATGCTCCTGCCTGAACCTTGAAAGCATTGGGATCTTAGGCCTGTGCCACCACACCTGCATGTATTGTCTATTTGATTCTCTTATGTACATTAGTAAATACTATTCTAGCAAAATAAAGACGGATTTGTAATATTCACCAGCTAAACTTAAATTTACTTAGCATTCTTGGGGGGTATATTTTAGCAAGTAATTGTATTTGTAACTATTAGAGGAAATGGGATTTTTACTTTAAGTAATTTAATCCTTCTGGAAATTTTCAAATGTTTTCTCAATTCTAATGGAAAACCTATTTATTATAACATCAAAACAATGTTACAAAATGTAGTTTAGAAAATATTAAAACTTAATTTTCTTAAAACACCCAAAATACTGAAAATTTCCCATTTACATTTTTATAAGGATAAATTTACAAAGATTCCATGAATAAGTGAGGTTAAATATTCAGATACTTCTGAGGTATCCAGAAAAGATCATTTTTATTAAAAATCAATGCAATAGAAAAAACAAATCTATGTAAAAATTTTAAATGTATTATATAATGTTAATAACATCTTTTGTTTTCATGGGCCATGAATTGAAACGTTTCTAAGAATTCCTAAGTATGTAAATTTAGCAGACTAGAAAATCATTGATAAACACTAAATACATTTTATTTGTTGGATATTTCTAGCTTGTTTCATGTAAACAGATGAATATAGTCTGATGAGAAAATTATTAAAATGAGAAAATACAAAATAAAATTTAAATGTATCTTAACATTTTAAATGTAGTCCTGCAATGCAATAAATGTGTGCTCTCTGTTTCTCACCCTCTATTTCAAGTGTTTTGTGACAGGGATGGAAAACTAACAAAACTGCTATTATCTATGTAGAGACATGTTCTTACAATTATTAGAGTACACCTTCAGGATTATCCATAGTCAGATATACTGGTTAAAATAGTTTACTTGGGGTTACTTTTTACCTAAGTGTTAGTGTACACCCATTGTAAAAAAGTGATGGGTTTCATGACATTTTTATTTAATATATAATACCCACTGATCATCTTCATCTTGTGAGCCTTTCATGACTCTATTCAACCTTCTGCAGGGCCCTGCCTTCTTCCCAATAGCCCCATTCTACTGTCATGGACCACACACACACACACACACACACACACACACACACACACGAAGACCAGATCCTCAAAAAGTTAAAAGAAAACTGCCCTTAATTAACAAAGACAAACATACACAAATATGTGTGTATGTGTGTGTGTGTCTGTGTAATCGTGAGATATTATATTTTCACATTAAGTGAAATCCATGTTTGTTTATAAATCCTTTCACTGATATTTCCAAGTCTGTAGTATTTGTTGTGTTTGCTTATGATACACTTCAGCTCAAAAGTATAATTCTAAGTAGAGAATACTCTAATCACTTATTATAGAAAACCCTGTTTCATTTTAACACCTATTCACAACTCTCACAATAATGAATAAAAGAAACACTCACCCAGCTGGGTCTTTGATGATAAACATCCATGTAGAATGAGGCCCTGAGAAGTAGTTATAAGGAAGAAATGTAATCAGCTCATCTCCCTTAGACAGATAATTATCATGTCATCTGTAAAAGTCAGTTTTGATCTTGTGGTTGTTACAAAGTGGCACCATCAAATGGAAAAGTGAACATCCCTAATTTCAGGAGAACAGTAGAGTAAGAACAGCTGAGCTCTGGGTTTCCCATGTGTGAGATATTCTCTCCTGGCCATGCATGGATTAAATGATCTCAGTCCCTATGAACAAAACAAAAGAAACAATAATAATATCCCACTTAAAAGACATAATAAAACATTTTAGCTTCCCCAAAGTAATTTTCCTTCTTCTAAAACATTCATGGAGGTCTCTGTTCATACTTACTTGACAGCGGCTTTGGGGTCTCACCTAGAAATTAACAGCTCTTTTGATACAATTAAGAAAATGTTAACTTCTACAAACACGTTCAGGAAAAGTAGTCTTTTTTTTTTTTTTTTACAGAGCACATACAAGTGAGGTAATATATTATCAGCAGAAATTCAATTTAGTGGCTGGGATGTAGCTCAGAGTGCATGCCTAAAAATTATTGTGTATTTGGGGCACTGTCAAAAAACAAAAACAGAAGAGCCAAACCTTCAAACTATACATATAGGTAAGGGAGAAGAATCCCAAGTCAAATGGCAAGGACCAGATCTTCAAAAAGTTAAAAGAAGAAAACTGCCCTTAGTAAGAAAGACATACCTAGAGAAATACAGGAAGTAAACAGGATATCTATATCTATTTATATATATCTATATCTATCTATATCTATATATCTATATCTATATCTGTATCTGTATCTGTATCTGTATCTGTATCTGTATCTGTATCTGTATCTATATCTATATCTATATCTATCTATCTATCTATCTATCTATATATATATATATATATATAGAGAGAGAGAGAGAGAGAGAAAGAGAGAGAGAGAAAAGATAATTTCCATGGTGTTTCATAGTTACACTAAATATACGGAACAAAAAAAAGTATATTAATAGCTGCAAGAGAATAAATTGCAAGTGGAAGAAAAACCCACCAAAAACCAGCTGATTTTTCAAGGGGAAATGTTAAAGCTAGAAGAGCCTGGAACAATATATCCCAAATACTAAATAACATCCCATCTAAAATGATATACCCAGAAAAATGACTGCCATGATTGAGGGGGAAAGAAAAATTTTCTACATTAACAACCTAAAAAATAATTAAATTCAACAAACCAAACTTCAGGAAAATACATGAAATGTTATTTTGCCCTGAAAATAACAACAATGAAAGCAGTGAGACTGTGGAAAAAATATGAAACTATAATTAATAAAACGAGTACCATGGAGTCATCAACATGGTGACCAGAAGCAACACAAACATTTTAATGAAAATTTAAGCATGGTTGACCTCTGTAATCCACTCAAAAATCACAGAGTGACTGAAAGGATCAAGAAACCAGGCCCATCTGCTTTCTGCCTACAAGAAGCACACCGTAGTTTTAAATACTATGTCAATGTAAAAGAATCATCAAAAGTACGCCAATCAAATGGAACCAGAAGAAAGTAGGAGTCACTATCCAAACATCTGGCAAAATAGATTTTTCCCTGAATTAATTAGATGAGATGAAGGACACTTCATTCTAATCAAGGGAACAGTGAACCTAGAAGAAACTACTACCCTAAACGTACATACACCAAACTCAGGGATACCTAATTTCTTTTCTATTTGTTCCTAAGGTTTTAAAAAAAAGTGTTAATTATTTATTTGTGAATTTCACATCATGTACCAAAATTCCCTTCCCCTTGTACTAGTTTTCCACCATTGCAAAGTCCCTCCGAAGAAAGAAAAATAATCTCATTATGGAATCTGTGGTGTGTCACAGTTGTCCCACAGTATTAATTTTTGACTACACTTCTTTCTTCCAAATTTCATTGCAATGACTTTTTGCTCTGGTGGTATGAGACCTCTGGCCTCTGCTACTCTATCAATACTGGCTCTTCTTAGATATCCTGTTGTTGCCCTGTGTCATGGAGATCCTGTAGTTTTGGCTTTGTAGAACCTGCACTTTGTGCACAGTGCTAGTTCATTGATCCGGTAGATGTTGAGGCAGGCCAATTCAAAGGCCTGCATCTGAGCCTGAGAGGTATCTGAGCTTGTCAGCCTGCTGAATCACTTTCATTCCCTTGTAACTAGATCATCCCCAACCCTGCAACCGGGCCAGATATATCCTGCTGCCCAGGTGAGGTGTAGGGTTTGCTTTCCAAGTGTTGCAGCATGTGAGGGGAAGGGATAGCTTTGTTGGGGCCAACTTTTCTATCCTCCTTTGGTAGGAGGGGACTACTGTGTAGCAACTACACAGTAGACAAGAAACAGGGCCATATCTCCCACACTCAAGCCCTCAGGGACAACTGTGTTTTAACACCTACATCCCAGGTTAGGTCCACTGTGCTACACAGGTGAGAAGCAGGGGCAGATCTTCTCAGTGTTACAGCTGGTGAAGGACAATCCAGCTCTTCTGCATTTATGGCCCCAGGGCCAGTTCTCCTGCCTTCCATAGGAGGTAAGGGGAGACTGAGGAGATGGATATATGTCCATGGGCCAAGCTACCAGAGGGAGATGCGTGATAAGGTCAACTCTTCCACATTGAATTTCCTTAGGGCAGGCTCAACTGCAACTCCTGAATTATGCAGAGAAATCTCTGGAGTACTGCAGCTAGCTAAGGGTGGGGTCAGTTAAATTGTTCTCATGCTTCTAGGGCCAGCTTTCTCGGGATGCCCAGGTGAGGGGTGGGGCCAGTTTTTCACAGTCCTCAGACATCAACTTGTCCCTAGTGGCAATGCAGTCCAGTGATGTCCTCCTATACTTTGATGGTAACAGATCACTACTGCAGGACCACAGACCTAGACACTGCCCTTACTGGCCAGTGTCAGCGCAGGCCAAGACCCGATCATGGTCCCAGGTGGTATCACTGGCTGTTCATATCAGGCTGTTTCTTTTGTTTTTGTTTTTTTAAGGTAACAATGAGTTCTGCCTTTCTTAATTGTGCTCACATCCTTCTGTTTCTCTCTATTTTCTATTTGCCCATGACTTACTTACTTTTCTTAGTGGCATCCAGGGTCTGAGTATCTGAGTTATTTCAGGAGACATCTTAGGAATCCTATGTCCTGTTAGTCCTCTAATGCATTATGGTGTTGGGTAGGGGTCATCTTGAGCATGCTTCCCCTCTTCCCCCAGGTCTGGGCAGTTCCAGACTGGTGTTCACCTCAGGCTAGCTCCCTTACTGGACACTATGGCACCAGTCTAATGGTTTCCCCAGGATCACTCATCTCCTGGCTCAGTCATGTGGCCATTTGTGTTGGGCTCACACTTTTCCAGGGGCTGTGGGCTCAGGCTGGGATCTTCTAACTGGTCTCTGGCTAGTCCCAGCTTGCCTGATGCCAGAGTCCTTGTTGTCTTAGGGTAGCTCCCTGTTCAGGGCCCCTCCTGTTACCAAAATTGTGATGGTGTCAGGCTCTGTTTCGTTTTTTCAGGGAATGGTTGGTTTCTAATCATTCAAGTCTGAGAGCACTGAGCATAGACATGGCCTCTTCTCTGACACCTCCCAATGCACATGCCACACAGCAGCAACAACTGCAATGCTTCTATTGGGCAGGTGGACACCCAAATTCCTTAAATAAACAAAAAATAAACAAACATTACTCCGAGATTAAAAGATATAGATTAACATCAATCCATTAATCATAAATGATTTTAATACACAACTTTCTCCAATAGACAGATCATCTGGAGAACAAGATGATCAGAGAAACAGAAACATCAAATAAATACATGACACTTATCCATCAAATATATTTAACAGTTACCTGGAAAATATTCTAACCAAACAGCAAAGAACACAAATTTTACTCTCAGCAATAGTCACTTGTTAAAATTAGACCACATCCCAAAATGAAAGCAAATCATTAAAAATCAAATTTTGAAATCACTCATTGTATCCAATTTTACCACAGGGCAGTAAAATGTAACATTGACAGCAAACAAATCTCTAGTAAGTACAATAACTCTAGAGATTAAACAAGCCATTATCGAATTTTTATGGTGTCCAAAAAGAAATCAATAGAGAAATAAAAACATTCTGTAACTAAGTAAAAATGAAAATATTAACACAAAACCTCTGGGATACATTGAAAGCAATCTTGTGAGGATAATTTATAGCACTAAGTGTCTACATTAAAAATAGAAGCAAACAGAACAAAGAAATGACATGATTACAAAACTCAAAACATCAGAACAAACCAAATACAACCTAGTTGATAGGAATAAATAACAATAAAAGCAGAAATCACAATAGCTTCTTAGAAAAGGAAATATCTAGGAACCGACCTAATCAAAGAACAAATGATCTCAAAAATGAAAACTTTAAACACACAAACACATACACAAGACTATAAAACCAAAGTTTTTTCTTTAAAAAATCAATAAGATTGACAAACTCTTAGCAAAATACTTAAATAGTTGGAGAAAGAAAATCAAAATAACAAAATTTGAAATGAATATGAGGACAGAACAAAATACCAGAGCAATTCAGAGAATTATAAAGATTTACATTAAAATTCTATACTCCAACAAATTGGACAGTCTAAAAGAAATTGTAATTTTCTTGATAAATAGCACCTGATGTAATTGAGATCACATAAGCAACTTAAACAGAACTATAACCTGCAGTTATAGATGATTTAACCACAATACTCCTCAAATTTTGTACCAACTTAGAAATAGAAGGAGCACTGTCCAATTCTTTTCATGAGTTCCAGTTATGCTGACATGGAAGCCACAAAAAGACCCAACAAAAAAAGAATTGCAGACCAATTTCCCCTATGAGCATATATGAAAAATTCTGAAAACTACTTGGAAACTGAGTCCAAGAACACATCAAAACTATTATCAACCATGATCAAGTAGGCTTCCATGTCAGAGATCCAGAAATGTTTCAACATACATAAATCAATAAATCTCATCCATCAGGTAAATACACTGAAGGACAAAAAAGTCTTCAATCTGTTTGATGAAACAAATCACCTTAGATGAAGAAAAGTCCTTTTACAAAATCTAACAACTCTTCATGAGAAAAGACCTTGAGAGATTAGGGATATAAGAAATATAATTACATGACAAAGACAATTTATAATAAATCATATCAACATATTTTGATTGGAGAGCGAGTATGTTTGTAGAGAGAGGTATTTCCATTAACATCAAGAACAACACAAGAATTGTCAAACTTTCTATACTTGCTCAACATGGTACTTGAATTCTTAATTAAAACAATATGAAAACTGAAGAACATAGAGGGAATGCAAATAGCAAAAAATCCAAAAATACCTTCTATTTATTTATTTATTTATTTATTTATTTATTTATTTGCAGATGATATGATAGTGTACATAAGTGACACTAAAATTCTACCAGGAAACTCCAATAGCTAATAAACGCTTTGAGGAATGTAAGCAGGCTATGAAATTAAACACAAACTCCAGTAACTCTCCTATATACAAATGACAAATAGACTGAGAAATAATAAAGAAGGGAAACAACACTTTCACAAGAGCCTCAAAAAATAAACTCTCCTGGGGTGGCTCTAAGCAAGCAAGTAATAAAATCTTTAAGATATTGAAGAAAGAAATTGCAATAGATATCAAGAGATAGAAAGATTTTCCAGGCTCATGTGTCCATAAGATTAATATAAAAATGGCCATCTGAGCAGGCAGGTACAACAAGGATTGCAGGGAACAAAGGAGTGGCAGAGCAGCTGGGACAGGGCTCCACCTGCACCCAGGAGCTGGAAAGTGCCACAACACTCTGTATCAGGGGAGACCCAGTCACACAGGGGTGCTGAGACAGGCTTACAGGCCCATTGGAGAGACAAGTGGCAGCCAGAGATAGTAGGACTAACACCATAGATAACCAGATGGCAAAAGGCAAATGTAGGAACATTACCAACAAAAATCAAGGCAACATGGCACCATCTAAACCCAAGTTTCTCACAACAGCTAGTCCTGGATGCCCCAACACACCTGAAAAGCAAGATATGGATTTAAAATCACAGCTCACGATGCTGATAGAGGGCTTCAAGAAGGACATAAATAACTCCCTTAAAGAAATAGAGGAAAACACAGGTAAAAAGTCTTTAGAGAATTACAGGAAAGAACAACCAAACAGGAGAAAGAATTGAACAAAACCATCCATGATCTAAAAGTGGAGATAGAAACAATAAAAAAATCACAAAGGGAAACAACTCTGGACAGAGAAAGCCTAGGAAAGAAGTCACGAGTCATGGATGCAAGCATCAACAACAGAATAAAAGAGAAGAGAGAATGTCAGTTGCAGAAGATACCATAGAAAGCAACAGTTAAAGAAAATGCAAAATGCAAAAAAAGCTCTTGACCCAAAACACCCAGGAAATCCAGCACAAAATGAGAAGACCAAACCTAATGATTATATGTATAGAAGAGAGTGAAGATTTCCAATTTAAAGGGCCAGTAAATGTCTTCGACAAAATTATAGAAGCAAACTTCCCTAACCTAAGGAAAGAGATGCACACGAACATACAAGAAGCCTACACAGCTCCAAATAGATTTGATCAGAAAGGAAATTCCTCCTGTCACATAATAAGTAAAACACAAAATGCGCTATGGGACATATGGTAAGGGGGGAATTGGGAAAGGGGAAAGCCTTTGGAGTATAAACAAAGAATATAGAAAAAAAAGTAGTAAGGGAAAAATGTCAAGTAACATATAAAGGTAGACCTATCAGAATAACACCAGACTTCTCACCAGAGACTATGAAAGCCAGAAGATCCTGGTCAGATGTCATACAGACCCAAAGGGTACACAAATGCCTACCCAGGCTACAATACCTAGCAAATCTCTCAATTACCATAGATGGAGAAACCAAGGTATTCCATGATAAAAACAAATTTACACAGTATCTTCCAACAAGTCCAGCCCTTCAAAATATAATGAATGCAAAACACCAACAAAAGAGGGAAATTGCACAGTAGAAAAAGCAAAAAAAAAAAATCAATCTTCTTTTAACAAACCAAAAGAAGAGAGCCACACACTTCTGATAATATTGGAAATATATAAAAATTTAAAACATTTTATGGACATCCAGGAAACAAATTACAAATCAAAACATGGGGTGCAGATATAAATCAGAGAATTTTCAAAAGTGGAAAGCAGAGAATTAGTCAATGAGCTATTCATCATCCTAAATCACCAGTGTGTTGCAATTTAAAGCATCTTTGAGATTTCATGTTACATGCTAGAATGTATAAGACTGAAAAACCAAACGAAAGGTTATCCTGATGATGATGTCCCATAAGGGGAACACTTGTCCCTTGCTGGTGGGAGTGCAAACTTGTGCATCCACTAGAGAAATCAGTGTGGTAGTTCCTCAGGAGACTGAGAAACTATCTACCTCATGATCAGGTTATGCCACCCCTGGGTATATCCCCAAAAGATGATTCCTTCTATTACAGAGAGCACAAAACTTGCTCAACCATGCTCATTACTTTTCTATTAATAATATCCAGAAATTAGTAACAAATTCACAGGTAAATGGGATGAAACTTGGAAAAAAATCATCTGGAGTGAGGTAATCCATACCTGGACAGATAAACATAGTATATGTTCACTTATATGAGAATTTTAGTTGTAAGTCACTGAAAAACAAACTACAATTCATATAATTACAGAGTTAGATATATTATAAGGATCTAAGGGATACAAATGAATTTCCTTAGGAAGGGAAACTAGAATAGGTATTTATAGACAGACTGGGATGGGGCAGAGCGAGTGGACTAAACAGAGATGGGATATGGCAGAGGAGACAAAGATGTGAATACAGGGAGGGGGAGTGGAAACTAACATTAGAGGGGCATTATGGGAACTTAATGTAGTAGAAACTCCATAAGTGTGTGTGTGTGTGTGTGTGTGTGTGTGTGTGTGTATGTGTGTGTGTGATAAAATTACCAGCAATAGAGTTCTAGGACTGAAAGGAAAAGCAGACACAAGGACCTATCCCTAAAATAGAAGCAATCTCTACCTGATAGTCACTTGCAAGTGAAAAATTTGTTTTCTCCAAGTGAGTCTTCCTGGGGAAACAGACCACTTTTAATCCTAGGCCCCATACCCTGGAATAGAAGGCAAGCAGTAAACAAACTCAATAGAAAATTTGACGGTTCTTTGACTAATAATGTTGAGTCAAGACTTTCGGTTTTGGTTTAATATGCTTTGTTTTTACTTTACAAGAGATTATATATATATATATATATATATATATATATATATATATACATATAGTAATTTCATCTTTTTTATTTTATTTTTGAGATTCCTATGTGTCTGAACTTGTGTGTCTCTACATATTTATGTGTTTCTTGTGTTTTTTGTTTTTCTTTCTTGTTGCTTTGTCTTAATAAAAATGGTTTGTTTTATTTTATCTTAGGTAGTTTGTTTTATTATTGATATGTAGGTGCTAATTTGTTTTCTTTTTATTTATTTTTTGTTTATTTTTTGTTTTTCCAGATAGTGTTTCTCTGTATAGCCCTAGCTGTCCTGGAACTCACTCTGTAGACCAGGCTGGCCTTGAACTCAGAAATACACTTGCCTCTGACTCCCAAGTGCTGAGATTAAAGGCATGTGCTGCAACTACCCGGCACCTATTTCTTTTCTAAGGAGACAAAGAAAGGTTATGGATCTAGATGGTGGGAACATGAGGAGGAACTGGAAGGGAAAGGGAAACTCTAATCAGAATGTATTGTTTGAAAAAAATCAAATTTTAATATAAGAAAAAAATTAAATCAGACTATAGTGGTACACACTTGAAATCCCAGAGATGGAGAAGCAAAGAATACCTGGAACTATCATCGTTATCTATTTGGTAAGCCCAAGGAAGCAGAAAGAGATGCTCTCTTAAAACCCAAGGTAAATGGCTTCTGAAGAACATTATTAAGGTTGTCTTTAGAACTTCATGTGCGTGTACACATGCATACACATCCTTCTTCTCTGCACAAACACATGCATATATACATAAACAATGACAGTTTCACAACAGGTTTGTGTATAAAAATCTTTTTATTTACAAATAATATTTTAATAACTGTAGATAAAATGCAAATACAAGGGCACATGAACTTTTCACATAGGACTTACGTAATGATGGTGCATAGAATGGAAAATTTAAATTCATACTGTTATGAATGAAAAGGAATTATAATTAGGAAACAGGAAACATGTTACCCATCAGATCCTGGTCCAAGACTCTGGAGGAAGCCCTTGCTCCACAAGACCAGGTAGGTACCTAGAACCTCAGGTAAGCCCACTGACCACTGACCACCCATATTCGCTCATTGCCCAGCCAGAATACCCTAACCATCTTATCTCATCTTATTACCATATCTAGTCCCCAATTCTAGTGAAGGCATCCTGCTGGAAAGGAGGCCACTCCTTTTACCAGTACTTCAAACACAGCAGATATTCCCTGCTTGACCAGATGCCACATTGACCACCAGATATTCAGGTAGCATACCTGCCTAAGAACTGTTCACACTCAGTACTCAGCTAGCCTACCTCCAATCATTCCACCACTCCCCATCATCATACCCAGACCCCTACCTCCTGGTGAGAACTCCCTGCTGGACCAGAGGCCATGCCAGCCATCAGAAATCCAGGCTCTGAATTGGATTGAACCACTTTGACTACTTAACCACAAGAAGATTAGAGAGGAAACAGAAATCAAAGGGGAAAACACCTATTGAACAAAGACAAACTCAGAAATGGACAGCTATACTTATTATTACCCTAAACTCATACCCCTAGATGCCAGTATAAGAACACAATCAACAATAGCCAGGGCAATATGTTACCACTACAACTCAATAATTCTACAACAGCAACCCCTGAATGCTCCAACATAGTTGAAACATAAGAAAACAATATTAAAACAAAGTTGAAGATGTTAGTTTCCTAAATAGGAAATTAATAAATACCTTAAAGAAATAGAGGAAAAGACAAGCAAAAAATTAGAGGAAATGAATTAATCCTTTAAGGAAAGCCAAGAAAAAATAAACAGTTGAAAAAAATGAATAAAACTGTTTAAGACCTGAAAATGGAAATACAAACATTAAGAAAAACACAAATGAGTGAATTCTGCAAATGGGAAATATAGGTAAACACAGAGGAATTACAGACTTAAGGATCACCAACAGAATATAAGAGATGGAAGAGACAATATGAAGCATGGAAAATAAAATAGAAAAATAAATATACCAGTAAAAGAAATTACTAAATAAAACATCTTTACAAAACCCATCCAGGAAATCTAGGACACCATGAAAAGACCAAACCTAAGAGTAACAGAAATATACAAAAATATCTTTAACACAATCATAGAACAAAAATATCCTAATTTAAAGGAGGAGATGCCTATAAGGTACAAGAAGCCTACAGAACACCAAATACACGGGACCAGAAAAGAAATACTCCTCACCAAAAAAACAAAAACAAAAACAAAAACAAAAAAAACCAACAACAACAAAAAAAAACAAAAAACAAACCCACTAAATGTACAGAACATAGAAAGACTGTTAAAACTTACAAAGGAGAAAGGCCAAGTAACATATAAAACCAGATCTTTTAGAATTATATCAACTTCTCAACAGAGATTCTAGAAGCCAGGAAGGCCTAGAAAAATGTCCCACAGATTCTAAGTCCATATCCCGGAATTCCGTACCCAGAAAAGTTTCAATTACCATAGATGGAGAAAACAAGCTATTCCACGGTAAGGTTAAATTTAAACAGCATCTATCCAGAAATGTAGCCTTACAAAGGTACCAGAAGGAAATTTCCAACCCATGGATGTTACCTACACCCACAGAAACACAGGAAATAAATGATCTCACATGAGTAAACCACACACACACACATACACCTCAACTCCACAACCACTATCACCACCACCACCACCACCACCACCACCACCACCACCACCACCACCACCACCACCACTACCACGACCACAACATCGTCAACAGCAACAGCAGCAGCAGCAGCAGCAACAACAACAACAACAACAATAACATCAACAGTCCAGGGACAGAAGTTTTAGTGTAGAATACTACCATATATCCAAACAAGAGCTAATACCAATATTCCTCAAACTACTAAACAGAATAGAAACAGAAGAAACATTGTCAAACTAATTCTATGAGGCCAGAGCCTCCCTAATACCTAAACCATACAAAGACTCAACAAAAAATTTCAGACCAATTTCCCTAATAAATATGGATGCAAAAATAATCAGCAAAATACTTGCAAATGAATCCAAGAACACATTAAAAACATTATCCACCTTGATCAAAGAGGTTTTATCCCAGGAGTGCAAGGATGGTTCAAAATATGAAAACCTATCAACATAACCCACCATTTAAACAAACTGATAGAAAAATCACATGATCATTTCATTATATGCTGAAACGGGCTCTGAACAAATCCAAAACCCCTTCATGTTGAGAGTTTTAGGGAGACCAAGGATGCATATCTAAACATAATAAAAGCAATATTCAGCAAACCAATAGCCACAAGAACACTTGTTCAACTATGTGCACAACAGTTGTATTAATAATAGGCAGAAACTGGAAATAACATAGATGGCTCTCAACCTATGAACGGATAAAAGAAAATGTGGCAAATATACACAATAGAGTATTACTCAGGTATTAAAGTAATGGCATCATGAAATTTGTAGGCAGAAGAATATAACTGGGAAAAAAATCATCTCAAGTATTGTAATCCAGACTCAAAAAGACAAATATGGTGTGCTCTATCTTATAAGTGAATATCAACTATAAAATAATAGATGATCATGCTTCAGTGCACAGACCCAGAGAGGTGAAGTAACACAGAGGGCATGAATCTCTCTGGAAAGGAGAAAAAGAATAGACTTTGAAGGTAAACAGTGGGAAAGGTAGGGATGGAATAGGAGGAATCAGACAGAAGGTGGGAGGAATGGAGGGAGAGTATTAAGATAGATGACTGGAATTAGGGGCAGTTGAAGAGGCGATATAGAAACCTAATTAAGTGGAAACTCCCTGAGTTATATGAGAGTGATCTTAGTGAAGCTTCCTAGTAATGTGGGATTCAGAGCCTGAACTGATAATCTTCTATGAATAGGCAAGGCTCATAGGAGAGGGACTGAGGTACCAACCCAGCCACAAAACTTTCTACCTATAAACTGTCCTGCCTGAATTTTGGTTTGAGGTAATGGTGACACTGAACTTGTGGGAGTATCTGACCAATGTCTGGCACAACTTTAGACCCAGAGCCCTGGAGTGAGTCCATGCTGCCTGCATTACCAGGAACCAGAGATAGAACAGCTAGATCACAGACCCAGGACAGAACCAAAAACAACGTGAGAAATATCAATGAAATAATACCTAGTAATGTTTTGCAATACTCCGATATTAGCGCCAATCCCAATTGTCATCAGAGAAGCATCATCCAGTAACGGATGGGAGCAGATGCAGAGATCCCTAGCAAAAGAAGAGGCACAGCAAGGGAAAACCCATAGCTGAGAATAGGGAGAAAGGATTATTATAGAAGGCAGAGCAGTTGAGGCCACCAGGAGAACACGGCTCACAGAATCAACTATGCAGGATCACAAAGGATCACAGAGATTGAAGCAACAAATATTGTCCCTTTATGAATCTGAGTTGGTCTTCTACATGTACATGATAACATGCAGTTTGTGGGTTCTTATGGGATTCATAACAGTGGAAGTGGGTGTGTCTGTGATTCTTTTGCTTATGCTTGAGGATTTGTTTATCTCCTGGTGGGTTGCCTCAACTAGCCTTACTAAGAGGGTTTGTACCAAGTCTTACTATAACTTGCTATGCCATGTTCAGTTAATATCCTTGGGAGGCCTGCTTCTTTTCTCTAAGGGGAAAAGGAATGGATCTGGGAGAGGGAGAAGTTGGTAGAGAGGGATGGGAAGGAGAGGAGGGATGGGAAACTGAGGATAGGAAGTACTGTATGAGAGAATAAAAATAATAATTTGGAAACAGAATTACAGCTACAAATGGATCTTAAAACCATTCTTGATGATTTATATCAAATTAAGATATTTTCAAGAGAAATACTTAAAAAGTCACTATAAGTCAGAAATTCTTTTGAGTAAACTCTGTATCAGAAGAACATTTATGATATAAAGTATAATGGAGCTGAAATGTTAAAAGAATGTATGATACCACAAATTTTATTTAAATCATAAAAATATTGTTTTGCTACTTGAACTATTAAATAGTTTTAAGTGAATCTATTTCATTAAAAAAATGAAAAATACTAGACAAAAATAACTCTTTACAAGCTTTGCTAAGTCCATTTCTAAGGAATCCAACTACCTCTTACTAGCTCTATGAACACCAGGAATGCACACACGCTGACACAACACTCATACATTAAAATAAAATGAATAAAGTAAAATTAAATAAAATCTCTTTTTTTGAAAAAAATGAGAGAAATTACCCCCCCTTTAAAAATCCTGGTAGCATTTTGGCCACAATTTTTTCAGCACATTGATTATTCTGTTATCAGAACTGATTTGTACCAAAGGAGCAACTGTGGGATAGGCATTCATCAAAAACTTCTGAACGGTCAGGATGACTGGGTCGTACCTCCACAGCAGGACTGAGGTGGATGAGATGAAGAAGTCCACCCAGTACATGACCACAAAGAAAACTACCAGTACCAAGATGGTCTGGGTGGCCTTTTTTTCAGGGGATGCTCTCAGGTGATTGATGCTATGAAGATGCTTGCATTGCTTCTGATGTCTGAACAAGATTAGAACCATGTATGAGCTTGTAGTTAGCATGACTCCTACAAGAAACACATCTCTTACAGTTGTGACTGTTAAAATCAATCCCCTGATGATGCTGTTCATGGGAAAGTGTGAGCAGTATTTACTGACCTTCATCTGGTTGGTGTCACTCACATTGGTATATGCACCAACAGAGAAGAGCTGGTTACTGCTGACAGACAAATTGAAAAACCAAAAATAGAAGAACGCATAGCTGGTGTACTTTTTTAGTTTACATTTAAATTTTGCCAACAAAGAGTTATTGGGACTGATAGTGACAGCCTGGAACACACTCAGGAGGCAGGTGGTGCAGATAGAGAGGCCTCTCATCACCCTGCTTATGTAAAAATTTGCCTTACATTTGAAATCATTCTCAAGGTTCAGAAACACTAATATGTCTGCAAGCCAAATATCCCCTCCATTGAGGACCATAATTATGTGAACAAAGGTCAGTTGACAGGAGATCAAGTCCATGGGCTTAGGTCTGTGACCTAGGATTATGAAAATATAGAAAATCAGCAGAAACATATTGGCTAGGATTCCTAGTCCAGACTGGAAATAAAGGACACTCTTGATTGAAGACATAAATGGAAAGTATATTCATCTTAAAAGCATAATGGAAGTCTATTTCACATATCTGAAATATAATATATTATATATCAAACTGATGATTTGCTTCACAGTATGGCTATATAATCATTCTATTTTTCCCTATTAATTCTTTAGTATCTCTTTACTATCTTTTTCACTTTTTGATGTTTCATAGTACATAGAGCCTACATTTCTGTATACCCTCCAACTATCTCCTACATAGAGAGACTATTATGGACAATAAATGCATTTACATTCATATCTACCAAGAACATTCACTTTGTGTTTCTTTATTGCACCTGCATATCATTCCTTAGAAATCCAACCCTATTCCTGTAAATTGGTTCATTTTATATTTAACAACTAAAATAGTAGTAATGAGCAGAGAAGATTAATAACATTTGTACAATTGTTCAGTAAGCTGGAGGAAAATTATAGGAGATATCCCCCCAAATTAAATGATAATACATCATATTGTATAATATTACTATGTTCTATCTTGCAATTATCCATATTTTGACTCACAATTCTAATGAACTCCCAGGCATAATTCATGATAATATGGCAGTTTTAATCAGCAAAGCTCTGTCTTAATCCATCTTTTAATGTTTTGTTTCCCATGAAATCTTACATTCTCAGAATCTAGAATTAAAGACATAAATACAGTAGAGGACCATTAGTGTACCTTCCAGACCCTATTGATTATGTAAGCATCATGGTTCTAAAAGGACTTAGATGGCTTCCATTTTAATTCCCATCCAATTTAAACCCGTTTGTGAACTCCAATTCATGATTAAGGAACTTATTCTGAGGTATCAAGAAAGAACAACTTTAAAAACCTTTTTTGGGAGGGAAGATGGGTGGGTAAATCATTAACAAGATGTTTCATTATGACCTTTTTGGCCTTCCATGTTGTTATTTTCCCTAACTCCCTCCTCTTCCTGTATTTATCTCCCTCCTTTCCTAAGAATCCACATCTTTTCCATTTCCCTCTTTGATCACTTGTGTCCTGCTACTACTCTCCTTTACATTCCTCCAGACTTCTTCTGTACTTACCTGTCTCTTTCCCCCTAAGGAGCCCTGTCCCTTCCATTTTCCTGCTCAGATACTTGTAGCCTGCTAGTCTGCTCTCCATTGCTCCCTCCCTCCCTCCTATCCGGACAATGGTCCCATTCTGCTTTCCTGCTTTCTGTAGTTACTTCAGACTACACATTCACATCTGAAGAAGTGGACCTTGGAGCCTCCAACAAGAGAGATTATGGGATGCTAAGACAAACCCTATTTTCCATACATTGTGACAAGCACGAACTTGCTGAAGATGACCATATAGTGATGCTGTTTGGAATTGCTGTATAAAATCATTCATTCCCATAGAGTGGAAACAAGGTCCCAGTGATATCATTCATTACCTGCACCCAGATGCTCCTTACAATTTCACTTAACAGTCTTAATTTTGGTGCTTATGTAAGTTATTTTGCCTGGTTACCAGGACCAAGTTATTATTGGCTTGATTTGACTCAGTTTCATAAAATCAGTTTTGTGATAAAGAAGTAGAAAATGACTACAGTGATTCAAAGCTTGTGGGAAAAGGAGTGCCCAATTATATTTTCAAGTTCATGCAAATATTCCACATACATGGACACATACATGCTTATATGTTTGAAAGTAATGCAGTAGTTAGTGGAAGAGACCATCTCATAAAATTCCCGTGAATATAACATGATGAATCACATATTTCACAGTTACATGATTTTTGCTCTTTAAAAGCTTAGTCTAGTAAATTAATGGATTCATCCCAATTTTCAGAGCCACATATCTAAGTCTCTCATCAACATACATTTACAGTAGCTGTGCTGGGATGTTGTCTTTTTGCTTTGTTTTGTTTTGTTTTCTTTTATTTTGTTCCAGGATTAGTAATTAATAACATTTATAACCCTTGTGAAGTGCGTGGATCAGATTCCCAGCACAGACTTGTTGGCTCATGGCCATGTGTAACTCTATTTCTGGAGTAACTATCACCCTGTATGATATGGAATGCCAGTGGTACATGGACATACATGCAAGCAAAACACTCATATATGTATATATATATACATATATATATTCAAATAAATAAGCTGTAAACAAATAAAATCTCCTGCATATTACTTAAGACTTGGTCTTCAAATTGAAAGAACCATAAACAAATTTGAATTCTAAAATTGCAAATGGACAAACCATATATGTATAAAAGTTCTATTAGACTCAAGAAACTAGACCCCAAAGAACCAAATAACTCTATTAAAAATGGGGTATAGAGCTAAACAAGGAATATTCACCAGAAGAAGTTCAGATGGCTGAGAAGCACCTTAAGAGATGTTCAACATCATTAGTCATCGGGGAAATGCAAATCAAAACAACCCTGAGATTCCACCTCACATCAGTCAGAATGGTTAAGATTAAAAACTCAAGAGACAATAGGTGCTGGAGAGGATGTGGAGAGAGGAACACTCCTCCACTGTTGGTGGGATTGCAAGATGGTACAACCGCTCTGGAAATCACTCTGGCGGTTCCTCAGAAAATTGGGCAAGATGCTTCCAAAGGACCCTGTCATACCACTCCTGGGCTTATACCCAGATGATTCCTCTGCATGCAATAAAGACACGTGCTCTACTATGTTCATAGCAGCCTTATTTATAATAGCCAGAAAGTGGAAGGAACCCAGATGTCCCTCAAAGGAGGATTGGATACAGAAAATATGGTATATTTATACAATGGAATACTACTCAGCATTTAAAAATAATGAATTCATGCAATTTGTAGGCAAATGGTTGGATCTGGAAAATATCATCCTAAGTGAGTTAACCCAATCACAAAAGAATACACATGAAATGCAATCACTGATAAGTGGATATTAATGAGCCCAGAAGCTCTGAATACTCAAGGCAGAGTTAGCAAGTCAAAAGATTCCCAAGAAGAAAGAATGAGAGGACTCTGGTCCAGAAAAGACTGGTTCCAGTCTTGCAGGAGAGTACCAGAACTGAGAAAGTATGGGGGGTAATTGGGGAATGCATTGGGGGGAGGGAGGACTTATGGGACACATGGTGAGGGGGGGAACTGGAAAAGGGGAAAGCCTTTGGAATGTAAACAAGGGATATAGAAAATAATTTTTTAAAAAAGTTCTATTAGTTATACATCTATGGTTTATTATAATATATCATGTATTACAAATAATATAGATAACAATGATATATGGCAAAATATAGTAATTTAAGTGATTTTTCCCTAATGGCATTTTTTAAACTTTCTTTTTCCCATCTGTTGCTCTGTAAATGCTTATCAAACATAAAAAAATGGTACATCTTCTAATTGAGTGGCCTCTTTCAGTTCTCTGAATGTGAGAGTGGACCAGAAAAGACCATAGTTAGCATGCATATAGAGCTGTTAACACAGACATGCACTGAGAAAAGTATTCTGTTGTATTTGAAAAAGTTCAGTGCTTGGATATTTACAATTTGTTTAAATTGTAGTATTTATTTGTAAGTATTAAAATCCAAAGTTTGTCCATTGATGTTCATAATACCAGAGAAGCTATCACTATGAAATGGACTCAGAATAAAAAATCTTTGCAGTATGCAGACAGTTGTATGAATTCTTCTACAGAAATTACTTTACCTTTTCATTATCCCAGAATTTGATTTTAGAACAGTCTTGTTTTATAAATTTATGATGATCGTCACTTTTTTCAACGTGGAGATTTAGCAATCTAAGGGACATACTAATAAAGTAAACGACAAGTATCAATTTCACTTTAAGTTTTAATATATGTAGTGAGAAATGACCTAAAATATATATGACTACCAGGTGATAAATACATGATGTTACCTGATGTACTGTCCAGTGTCAGCCACAAGAGTAAGTCTTCATGGATCACAAGAGATAAAGAACTTAGCCACCTCAGTTAGTTCCATGCAATCTTTATAAAATGGAGGACAGCAGGAATAAATACTGATCACTTATTAAGAAGGTATTAATTTATAGATATTATTCGATCCTCTTAAATAAATTAAACCCATGTTTTGTTCTGTGAAAACTGAATTTAGGACAGGTTACTGTGACAAGAATATTAGCCTCACAGTTACAAGCCAGATCCTCTAAGATGACACAGCAGCAACAGAATTGACACAGAGCTTTGCAAGTTACACAGTGTGAGTTAGGGGAAGATAATAAATGGTCATTGGAAATTTGTCAACATATTTAAATATAGGGAAACCAATATAGTTTGTTATATTTGAGTAGAAACGTGAGTGAAGTTGGTGAAATAAAGGTAACTTTATAGAAAAAAATATTAACATTTCCCAGGTTTATTTTGATGCTGCAAAAGAAGAAAAGATTAGAAAGAGTTGATGAGCAATGTTTGCAAAGCCACTTGAAATAGGAACTGGGATACTGAGTTGAGAGTCTCTCATACATAAATATTCAGGACTGGTTACCCAAGGAACATGTGCCCAAAGGAAATAATCAAGTGTGAATGCAAATGACTGCTGTTGAGTGACAGATCCAGGAACAGTGCTGCATCAATTTATATCAGTGGTCCATAGCATAGAACCATCTCATCCTGGCCACTTTTGCTACTGAGGGTGATAAGATGACATTAGAAAGCTAAGTGAATGAACATAAACTTGCATGTGCTTGAAGCTGAAGCTGTGTGTGCTGACATCAACACTTGGGATGTTTATACATTTATATGGAGTAAAATAATAGAATATTAAGAATGGTTTCTATAAAATTGTAAATATATTTGCCAAAAATCTCTTATAATATTTGTGTTTTCATTAAATGCTAAAAATGTACTTTCAGCAATCATTTCTGTAGTTCAATATTAAACGTTGACTGAAGCTGGGGTATTCAAAGAGCCTATTGATCAAAAATTGTACTTGGCAACTAGATAGAAATACCTGTTTGTAACTCTTCTTATGAAAAAGCCATAAAGAAAATTGCACCACTGTGTTAAACATCTGTTTGTGATATGTAAAATCATTATAAGTTATAGATGTACCCAGAAGCTACATGACTATATAATTAATTCAAATGCTTACCTGTGTAATTTCATAGATGTAAGACCTGAGCAATTTCTTAGTCATCTTGTATCATTTCCCACATAACAAAATAGTGTGTAAATAAATGTTATTATGAAAACTTTACCCCAATAAGAAATCATTCTTATAGAATAAAAAAATTTCTCTAAAATAAAAACAACCTTATTATTTAATGTTACCAGGGTTTTATGTATTCCTTGGCTGTTACTTGAAACTTTCCTGAGAATTTCTAAAGTTATACAAACTCAACAAATAGTTAAATTATTGATAGACATTAAATTAGCTAATATTTGTTGTATATTCCTAACTTATATTTCATATTATTGAATGCATACAACCACTGGGAACTTGAGAAATGACGGAAAATGAGGAAATACAAAAGTATAATTTAAGGTAACTTAATTCTATGAAGGTAATCCTGCACACCAAAAAGTGTGTTTCTTTGTTTATTACCCTCTAATATATTTCATTGTCTTGTTACAGGATGAGAACTACCATACTTGGCAATAGCTATGTGGAACCATACTGTTAGAATTATTAGAGTAAGCACTCAGGAGAATCCTGTGTCATATGTGTGTCCTAAATGTTGCATCTGGAGCAACTCTTTATTTGTATATGAAGTATATTGTAAAAGGGGATGGATTGCCTGACATGTTCACTGAGTGCATAACACCCAATGATCCCCCTCACCCTCTTAGGCTCTTCTTTCTCTCTACCAATATTTAATCTATTTCTACTAAGCCCGTTTCTTTTTCTAAATAGTCCCATTCCAGTGTAACATATATAACAATGGATCATACTAAGATAAATCTATGTCCTTCTATTAGTCATTACACTAATACCTTTATGTCTACAAGCATCTGTTTAATGTTTGTTAAACAATGTGGCCTAAAAGCAATATTCTTGGCAGAGACTTCTCTAATAATTTATTACAGAAAATCCAGTATCCTTCTACCACTTACAGCTCTCATTATAATGAAGAGTAAAAGAAACACTTACCCAGCTAGGCTTTTGGCAAACGTCCTTGTAGAATGAGGCCCTAAGAAGTAGTTATAAGGAAGAAATATGACCAGCTGATTTCCCTCTAGACCTGTAGTTATCATGTCATCTGGAGAAGGCAGTTCTGACCTTGAGGTTGTTAGGAAGTGGCACTATCAATTGGAAAAGTGAACTTCCCTAATTCTAGGAAAACAGTAGAGTAGGAACAGCTGAGCTCTGGGTTTCCTATGTATGAACTATTTTCTCAAGGCACTATCTATCTGTATGAATTAACTGATCCCTGTCATTGTGAACAAAACAAACTAAAGACAATAATATCCTGGTTAAAAGAAGTAGAAAGCAATTTCAGATTCCCCTAGGTATCCTTCCTGCTTCTAAAACATTCATGGTCCCCACCATACATCTTTGTCAGTATCTTCAGTGTCTCACCTAATAATTAACAACTCAATTGATAAAATTAAAAATATGTCACCTCCTCCAAGTTCTTTTAGGAAAAGTAATTATCCTTACTGAGCTCATAGGAGTGAGACAATGTATTATCAGGAGAAATTGTGCTATTGGGGCTGGGATATAGCTGAGTTGATAGACAGTATGCCTAGAAAGCATTTTGTATGTGGGCATCATGAAATAAATCAAACCTTCAAGTTATCAGCACAAGTCAGGAAAGTCTTGAAAAATAATGGACAGAAGATACATACCTAAACAAAATAAAAACAATATAGAGTAAACCAATTGCCAGAATCAATCTAAATATAGAGAAGTTTAAAGCAATTCCCCTAAAATCAAGGATAAGTCAAGATTGCCCTCCCTCTCGGCATCTATTTAACATAGTATTTAATGTTCCAGCCACAGCAATAAGACAACTAAAGGAGATTAAGAGGCCACAGATTTGAAAGGAAAAAGCCTTGTTATCACTATTGGCAGATGTTATAATAGTATATAGAAGAGCCCCAAAAAATTCTACCGGAAAACTCCTACAGCTGAAAAAAATCCTTCAGCAATGTAGCTGCATTCAAAATGAACTAAAAAAATTTGGTAGCCCTCCTTATGCAATCAATAAGTGGGCTGAGAAAGAAATTCACAAAACAGCACCCTTCACAATAGCCACAAATAATATAAAATATCTTGGTGTAACTCTAACCAAGCAAGTGAAAGTTCTGTATGATAAGAACTTCAAGTCTCTGAAGAAAGATACGGAGAAAGATATCAGAAGATGGACAGAATTCCCATGCTCATGGATTGGTAGAACCAACATAATGAAAATGGTCATCTTACCAAAAATAATATACAGATCCAGTGCAATTCCCATCAAAATTTCAATACATTTTGTAACAGATCTTCAAAGAATAATTCTCAAATTCACATGGCAAAACAAAAACAAGCTAGCATCGCATAAACAATTAGTAAATGTATAGTTAAAGTCCATTAAAAGTAAAGTAAAAGAAATTATCTAAGAGTCACCACCTCTGATTTCAAGCTATGCTTCAGAGCAATACTAAAAAGTCTCATAAAATTGACCTGAAATCAGATAGGTTCATCAACGTAATAGAACTGAAGTCCTAGAAATAAACCTATGTACTTCTGGATACTTGATTTTTGACAAGGAAGCCCAAGCAATAAAAAAAAGAAAGAGAGAAAGAAAAAGAGAAAGAATGAAAGAAAGAAAGAAAGAAAGGAAGGAAGGAAGGAAGGAAGGAAGGAAGGAAGAAAAAGAAAGAAAAACATCTTCAATACTTGGTCCTGGTATAACTGGATGTCTACCTGCAGAAGAATGCAGATAGATCCATATTCATCACTCTAAGAAGAACACATTTACAAAGGAGACAAATTCCTGAACAGAATAACAATATCTCAGGCACTAAGCTCAACAAATAATAAATAGAACCTCATGGTACTCAAAAACTTTTGCAAGGCTAAGTAAACTTCAAGAGATAATGTCATCCTCTATAATGGGAAAAGCTGTTCACAAACAATGCATCTGACAAAGGACTAATATCCAAAATATATGAGGAACTCCAGAATTTAGACACCAACCAGCCAAATAACTCAATTAAAATCTAGGGTAGAAGGTTTTCCAGATGTTTCTCAACAGAGGAGTCTCTAATGGCTGAAAAACACTGAAAGATACATTCAACATCCTTACTGATCAGGAAAATGCAAATCAAGACATCTCTGAGATTCCTTCTTATACCCTTCAGAATGTTTAGGTTCAAAATTGCAGAAGACAGCACCTGCTGGTGAGGCTGTGGATCAAGGGGGAACTCTCTCTCCATTGATGATGGGAGTGCAAATAGGTAAAACCACTTTGGCGATCATTTTGGTTGTTTCTTACATACAATTGATAATTGTTCTACCCCAAGACTCAACTCTACTATTTCTGGGCATAAACCCAACAGATGCCCCACTCTATACAAGGACACTTGCTCAGCTTTGTTTATAGCAGATTTATTCATAATATCCAGTAACTAGAAATAACCTAGCTGTCCTTCAATTAAGGAATGGATAAAGAAAATATAGATCATTTACTCAGTAGAATACTATTTGGCTATTAAAAACAAGGATATCATAAAATTTTCATGCAAATGTATCCAATTGAATACATGATTATGAGTGAGATAACCTAACCCCAGAATGACATGCATGGTTTGCACTTACTTTTACATGGACATCAGCCATTATATACTGATTACCATGCTATCATCCACAGAACAAAAGATACTAAGTAAATAGGGAAGGCCCAAAGAAAGATGAGTAAATCTCTCTCAGATGAAGACACAAAATAATTGTTGCAGGTGAATGGAGGGAGGGAACTTTATGGAAGGTACAATGAGGATAGGGACATGGATGGGCATCAGGTGTAGGAAGAGTGTGAAGAGAGGACTGGGAGTGAGAGTGGTAAACTAGGAGGGAAATCTTTGGAGTAGCTGGAGACCTGGGTCAAGATAGAGTCCTAGGGTTTCTATGGTAAGCCTCAGATAGGGTGACTCTATCTGAGACTCATAACAGAAGTGGTTATGGAGGTCCCATTTGTCAATACTTGATCTTAGCGCATAAGCTATTGCTGTTCTGTTCAGAAACTTTCCCCCTGTGCCCATGTCCTCCAGGGTCTTCAGCAGTTTCTTTTCTGTTAGTTTCAGTGTGTCTGGTTTTATGTGGTGGTCCTTGATCCATTTGGAGTTGATCTTAGTACAAGGAGATAAGAGTGGGTCAATTCACATTCTTCTGCATGTTGATCTCCAGTTGAACCAGCACCATTTGTTGAAAAGACTATCTTTTTTCCACTGGATGGTTGTAGCTCCCTTATCAAAGATCAAGTCACCATAAGTCTGTGGATCTATTTCTGGGTCTTCAATTCTATTCCATTGATCTACTTGCCTGTCACTGTACCAATACCATGCAGTTTTTAGCACAATTGCTCTGTAGTACTGCTTGAGAACAGGGATATTGATTCCCTCAGAAGTCCATTTATTGTTGAGAATAGTTTTAGCTATCCTGGGATTTTTTGTTACTCCAGATGAGTTTGAGAATTTCTCTTTCTAGATCTATGAAGAATTGATTTGGGATTTTGATGGGGATTGCATTGAATCTGTAGATTGTTTTTGACAAGATGGCCATTTTTACTATATTGATCCTGCCAATCCAAGAGCATGAAATATTTTTCCATCTTCTGAAGTCTTCTTTGATTTCTTTCTTCAAGGACTTGAAGTTCCTGTCATACAGATCTTTCACTTGTTTAGTTAGAGTCATGCCAAGATACTTTATGTTGTTTGTGGCTATTGTGAAGGGTGTTATTTCCCTAGCTTCTTTCTCAGCCTGCTTGTCCCTTGAGTACAGGAAGGCTATTGATTTGCTTGGGTTGATTTTATAACCAGCCACTTTGCTGAAGTTGTTTATCAGCTGTAGGAGTTCTCTGGTGAAGTTTTTTGGGTCACTTATGTATACTATCATATCATCTGCAAAAAGTGGTAGTTTGACTTCTTCCTTTCCAATTTGTATCCCTTGACTTCCTTATGTAGTCTAATTGCTCTCGCTAGAACTTCAAGTACTATATTGAAAAGATTTGGAGAGAGAGGGCAGCCTTGTCTAGTCCCTGAATTTAGTGGGATTGCTTCAAGTTTCTCTCCATTTATTTTGATGTTGGCTACTGGTTTTCTGTATATTGCTTTTATTATATTTAGGTATGTCCCTTGAATTCCTGCTCTTTCCAGGACTTTTAGCATGAAAGGATGCTGAATTTTGTCAAATGCTTTTCAGCATCTAATGAGATGACCATGTGGTTTTTCTCTTTTAGTTTGTTTATGTAGTGGATTATTTTGATGGATTCTTGTATATTGAAACATCCCTGCATCCCTGGGATGAAGCCTACTTGATCATGGTGAATGATCGTTTTGATGTGCTCCTGGATACAGTTGGCAAGAATTTTATTATTTTTTTGCATCGATATTCATAAGTTAAATTAGCCTGTAGTTTTCTTTCTTTGTTGGATCTTTATGTGGTTTTGGTATCAGCATAATTGTGGCTTGTATAATGAGTTGGGCAGTGTCCCTTCTGTTTCTATTGTGTGGAATAGTTTGAAGAGTATTGGTGTTAGGTCTTCTTTGAAGGTCTGGTAGAATTCTGCACTAAAACCATTTGGTCCTGTACTTTTTTTGGTTGGGATGCTTTCTATAACCCCTTCTATATCTTTGGGGGTTATGGGACTGATTAGCTGATCTAATTGATCCTGATTTAATTTTGGTATTTGGTATCTATCTAGGAAATTGTCCATTTCCTCCAGATTCTCCAGTTGCGTTGAGTATGGACTTTTCTAGTAGGATCTGATGATCTTTTGATTTTCCTCAGATTCTGTTGTTATATCCCCCTTTTCATTTCTAATTTTGTTAATTTGGATACTGTCTCTGTGCCCTTTGGTTAGTCTGGCTAAAGGTTTATCTATCTTATTGATTTTCTCGAAGAACCAGCTCCTGGTTTTGTTGATTCTTTGTATGGTTCTCTTTGTTTCTACTTGGTTGATTTCAGCCCCAAGTTTGATGATTTCCTGTCTTCTACTCCTCCTTGGTGAATTAGCTTCTTTTTGTTCCAGGCTTTCAGGTGTGCTGTTAAGCTACTAGTGTATGCTCTCTCCAGTTTCTTTTTGGAGGCACTCAGGGCTATGAGTTTTCCACTTAGCACTGCTTTCATTGTGTCCCATAGGTTTGGGTAGGTGGTACCTTCATTTTCATTGACTTCTAAAAAGTCTTTGATTTCTTTCTTTATTTCTTCTTGACCAAGGTGTCATTGAGTAGAGTATTGTTCAGTTTCCATGTGTATGTGGGTTTTTGTTATTTTTTTTGCTATTGAAGACCACTCTTAGTCCATAGTGATTTGATTGGAGGCATGGAATTGGTTCCATCTTCTTGTATTTGTTGACATCTGTTCAGTGACCAATTAAGTGATTGATTTTGGAGAAGGTACCACGTGGTGCTGAGAAAAAGGTATATTCTTTTGCTTTAGGATGAAATGTTTATATATATGTGTATATATATATATGTTATATATATTTATATATTTAAATATATAAATATATATAAATATGAATATATTTATTTTATACATATTATATATAAATATTATATACATATTATATATAATATATTTATATATATATTTAAATATATAAATATATATTTATAAATATATATATATTTAACATATATATATTTTATATATATATACACACACACACACACGTTAAATCCAATTGGTCCAAAGCTTCAATTAGTTTCACTGTGTCCCTGTTTAGTTTCTGCTTTCCTGATCGGTCCATTGAAGAAAGTGGAGTGTTGAAGTCACCCACAATTAATGTGTTAGGTGCAATGTGTGCTTTAAGCTTTAGTAAAGTTTCTTTTATGAATGAGGGTGCCCTTGCATTTGGAGCACAGATGTTCAGTATTGAGAGTTCTTTGTGGATTTTCCCTTTGATCAGCAAGAAGTGTCCTTCTGTGTCTCTTTTGATGAGTTTAGTTTGAAAGTCAATTTTATCTGATATTAGAATGGCTACTCCGACTTGTTTCCTGAGACAATTTGCTTGTAAAATTGACTTCAAGCCTTTTACTCTAAGGTAGTGTTTTTCTTTGACCCTGAGATGTGTTTCTTGTTTGTAGCAAAATGTAGGGTCCTGTTTCAGTATCCTGTCTATTTGTCTATGTCTTTTTATTGGGGAATTGAGTCCATTGATGTTAAGAGACATTAAGGAATAGTAGTTATTACTTTCTGATATTTTTTAACTCATTTTTTATATTTGAATGATTATCTTCTTTTGGGTTTGATGAGAGGAGGTTTCTATCTTGCTTCTTTCAGGGTTTAATTTCCCTCCTTGGGTCGGTGTTTTCCCCCTATTATCCTTTGTAGGACTGGGTTTGTGGAAAGATATCGTGCAAATTTGGTTTTGTCATGGAATACCTTGGTTTCCCCATCTATGGTGATTGAGAGTTTTGCTGGGTATAGTAGTTTTGGCTGAAATTTGTGTTCTCTTAGAGCCTGCATGATATCTGCCCAGGATTTTCTAGCTTTCATGGTCTCTGGTGAGACATCTGGTATAATTCTGATAGGTCTTCCTTTATATGTTACTTGTCCTTTTTCTCTTACTGCCTTTAATATTCTTTCTTTGTTTAGTACATTTGGGGTTTTGATTATTATGTGACGGGAGGTATTTCTGTTCTGGTCCAGTCTGTTTGGAGATCGGTAGGCTTCTTGTATATTCATGGGCATTTCTCTCTTTAGGTTAGGGAAGTTTTCTTTCATAATTTTGTAGAAGATATTTGCTGGTCCTTTAAGTTTTAAATCTTCCCTCTCATCTATACCTATATTCCTTAGGTTTGGTCTTCTCATTGTGTCCAGGATTTCCTGGATGTTTTGGGTTACAAGCTTTTTGCATTTTGCATTTTGCATTTTCTTTGACTGTTGAATCAATGGTTTCTATGGTATCTTCAGCATCTGAGATTCTTTCTTCTATCTTGTATTCTATTGTTGATATTTGCATCTATGGCCCCTGATTTCTTCCCAAGGTTTTCTATCTCCAAAGTTGTCTCCCTTTGCTGTTTCTTAGTTGTTTCTACTTCTGTTTTTTCATTCTGGATGGTTTTATTCAGATCTTCTGCTTGCTTGTTTGTATTTTCATGTATTTCTTTAAGAGATTTTTGTGTTTCCTCTTTCATGACTTCTACTTGTTGGCCCATGTTCTCCTATATTTCTTTAAGTGATTTTTGTGTTTCCTCCTTATTGGCTTCTATTTTTTTGATCCATATTCTCCTGAATTTCTTTAAGTGATTTTTGTGTTTGCCTTGTAAGGGCTTCTAAGTTTTGATCCATTTCCCCCTGTATTTCTTTAAGAGATTTATTTATGTGTTCCTCTACCAGCATCCTGACTAGTGATTTTAGATCTGAATCTTGCTTTTCTGGCATGTTATGGTATCCAGGACTTACTGCTGTTGGGGAACTGGGTTTCGGATATTGCCATATTTCCTTGATTTATGTTAGTAACGTTCCTATGTTTGTCTTTTGCCATCTGTTTATTTCTGAAGGTAGTTGGTCTTCTTGTTACTGGTTGGTGTTTTAAGCTCCCGTGAGCCTGGCATTTGGCACTGCTGTCGCAGAGGGCTTTGGTGCTCCCGAGGCAGAAACTGGAAGGTTTCCACCACTGGGCTCTGAATTACCTCCTCAGCTCTGCTGGGCTGGACTCAAGTCTCCTCCCGGCTTGTTGCTGGGTGCTTATCTGGCCTCCAGCAGTCTCCTCCTGGTTTGCCTGGTTAGCCTACCAGCTCCAAGATGGTGGTGGGTCTCATGGTTCTGTCTAACCGCAGGATTCCCTGCAGGACCGGAGCTTCCCTGGCTGGACTGCTGGAGCCTGGACAGTGGCTTTCTCAGTCTGCAGGGCTCTGTCTGGTTGAACTGCTCTCCCCAAGATAGTTTTGGACCGTGGGACTCTAACCACAGGGCTCTCTGTAGATCAGGAGCTTCCCTGATTGAACTGCAGGATTCAAGATGGCGTGGATCTTGGTCCCCAAAGCTACTTCTTTTAAAGACTTGCTCCCACAACTTTTCCAGAACAGCTAGCTTGCCTATCTATTCTTTCAGGCTGTCCTGGTCAAGATGTCAGCTACGCAACGAACTTTCTCAGCACATTGTGACTGGAAGGCAGATGATGCCAGCTAGCTCTCCTTTGACAAGGCCAGTCTTCTTATTTCCCCTTTGTCCTCAGTTGGGAATTCTTCACCACAATTCAGCTATGGATTCTGATCCTCCTTCTCCTAGGTAGAAGCTGTACAAATTTATATTCCATTCTAGTTGGCTAACCTGTGCAGATCTTCTCTGCTGGACCTAGGATCTGAGAACCTGGCCCCAGCTGCCAGCTGTCTGTAGTGACCGGAGGCAAGATGGCAGCCTCCTCTGTACTCCAGGCATAGACCCTAGAGCAAGTTGGTGCCTGCGCGGGTCGGGGCAGTGACCGCCCACTGAGCTGATCTGGCTCTGGGTGAAGGTAAGAGCCTGACAGGGTAGTAGATGTTAGACTAGGACTCTGTCCACACACCTGGCCCCAGCTGCCAGCTGTCTGCAGTGACCCGAGGCAAGATGGCAGCCTCCACTACAAACTGAGCGAGCTGGCCCCCAGAGGTCAGTGACAGCCCGCCGAGCTGTTGGTGCACAGACGGCCCGCCAAGCTGATCGGGCTCTGGGTGCAGGCAAGAGCCTTACTGACAAGGTAGTCGATATTAGACTGGGACTCTCTCCATGTACCTGACCCCAGCTGCTAGCTGTCTGTAGTGCCCCGAGTTAAGATGGCAGCCTCCACTGTACTCAGGCACAGACCCCCTAGTTGGAGCCCACGTGGTTTGGTGCAGAGACAGCCCACCCAGCTGCTCTGGCTCTGGGTGCAGGCAAGAGCCTGATGGGGTAGTCGATGTTAGACTAGGACTTTGTCCACGCATGTGGCCCCAGCTGCCAGCTGTCTGCAGTGACTGGCCTCTGCTTCAAGCCGAGCGAGCTGGCCCCTGAGATTTTTCTTTAAAAGAAACAAATTAATCTACTTGTTTTAGACTTGAGGCTGCTGCCCCCCTTTTAAAAAAGCAGCTTTTTCTTTTTTTTCATAAAACCAAAGATTTTCATTTAACATATCTATGATAAAATTGAGGAGTACATATGATATCTGATAAAATTGAAGATTTTCTTTGAAAACTCTCATATACAGTGATAGGCATACAAATACAATTATGACATAATTGAAAAAGGAACTGGAGACATTTTCTGATAAAACAGATTTCATATAACATGTTTCACAACAAATAAGGGAAATTCATAGGAAAAATTTGAAAATTGAAAAGTTTTGTTGAAAATTTCACAGATACAATGGTACACATACAAATACAATTAGAATGTAATTGCAAAAAGAAGTGAAGACATTTTCCTATGAAACTGATGATTTTCCTCTAACATATGTATGATAAAATTGAGGATAACTTAAGTTAATTCATGAAATTGAAGATGTTTTTGAAAAAACCTCAGATGCAATGATAAGCACACAAATAGAATTTGTATACAATTGAAAAAGGAAGAGGAGTCATTTTCTGATAAAACTGATGTTTAACATAAGTATGAAAAAAATGAGGATAGCATAGGATAATTGACAAAATTGAAGATATATCAGAAGAATCTCGAATACAATGATAGGCACACAAATACAATTAGTATATAATTTAAAAGGGATGTGCTGGCGAGGATGTAGAGAAAGAGGAACACCCCTCCACTGTTGGTGGGATTGCAAAATGGTAAAACCGCTCTGGAAATCAGTTTGGCAGTTCCTCAGAAAATTGGGCATGTCACTTCCAGAGGAGCCTGGCATACCACTCCTGGGCATATACCCAGAGGATTCCCCTGCATGCAATAAGGACACATGCTCCACTATGTTTATAGCAGCCTTGTTTATAATAGCCAGAAATTGGAAGGAGCCCAAATATCCCTCAAAGGAGGAATGGATACAGAAAATGTGGTATATTTATACAATGGAATACTACTCAGCAATTAAAAATAATGAATTCATGCAATTTGTAGGTAAATGGTTAGACCTGGAAAATATCATCCTGAGTGAATTAACCCAATCACAAAAGAATGCACATGAAATGCAATCACTGATAAGTGGATATTAATGAGCCCAGAAGCCCTAAATACTCAAGACACAAATAGCAAGTCAAATGATTCCCAAGAAGAAGAAAGGAGAGGACCCTGGGCCTGTAAAGATTGCATCCAGTTTAGTAAAGAAACCGAGGGGGGAGGGGGAATGATTGGGGAACAGTTGGGGGGGGAGAGGAACTATGGGAACTATGGTGGGTGGGAACTGGGAAAGGGGAAAGCCTTTGGAATGTAAACATAGAATATAGAAAATAAAAATAAAAAAAAATTCTTCAGATTTATCAGAAAATATCTCCACTTCATTTTTCAACTATATTATCATTTATTTGTATGCTGACCATTGTATCTGTAAAAATTACCACAAAAATCTTTAAATATTAACATTATCATATGAATTTCCATAATTTAATCAGAAATGTTATACAAAACCTTCAGTTTTATCAGAAAATGTCTCCACTTTTTTCACTTATATATAGTTGTAATTGTATGCCTTTTATTGTATCTGAGATTTTACCACAAAAATCTTCAATTTTATTAAATTTCCTATGTTATCAGCCATTTTATCATCCAAAAGTTAGATGTAAAGCTTCAGAATTATTAATGGCAGCTTTTTCTTTAACTATGCTTGACTCCCAGCTAAGTGCTGGATACCCTAAATCAGCCTTTGCTGTGAACTGCAGCTAGATTAAGAGATAGACCACCAGCAGATGAAATTTTTACCATTTTTTTTTAACATGAAGCAATTACAGTCATTCATATAATGCCACGAATAGGACATTCCACACACGTATAGGAAATAAACATACATGTAGACACAGTGCGCACCAAGGACAAACATAGAAAGGGAAGCAAGCATGCTTGCTCTGCAACTACATCCATTTTCCTATTCTCTTTTTCTTTCTCTTTTTTTTAACCTTTCTTAAAGCAGCTCTTGGAGGCTGCAGACATACAACTATTTTTAAACACTTTCCTTTTCGCCTGAATAGCCCTTAATAGCTGCGGTTACAATCCAGAACCTATACAGTTCTTCCCCCATTTTCACTGTCTGCCTCTAAGCAAGGAGTTCAGGGTTGGGTTAACACTGCCTTACTTAATCTGTATCCTCCAGCATCCATTTTGCTCACCGTGCAGGATACCATCTTTTTCCACTTTTCTGCAAAGCTCCGCTAAGACAAGCTCACCTTTCTGTCGAGTCCAGCCACACATCTGGGCACCATTCTGCTGAGTTCTGTAGCTATCTGTAGCTACCTGTAGCTACTCTGGACTGGCTTTGCAAGAGAAACTTATGGGATGGATGGGGGAAGCAGTACAAAAGAATTGGGTCAAGGAGATATTGCCTTTCAAGACACGAATTTTAATAAATGTAACCCAATATATAGTCTGGAAGATTCCCTCCCCATAGGCATGAGGTGGAGTCTTGGGATCTTGCTGGCTCCAGACTCAGCAGGTGGTTGGCTCCTTCTCAGCAGCTTGCCTGCTGAGGCTTGAGAATTGCAGATCTAAGATGCTTCCCTAGCTTCCAGGTGTGGCTGGGTTGTTCTAAATAGAACAAAGGCCAGAAAATTCACAGGCTGAGCAGAGCAGAGGCCGAATTGCCTAGCTTGAATGCTGGAGTGGGGGAAGGACATATTATTTCTAGGAAGTTTTGAGAATTGGAGTATTTTTAATGTATATTATTACATAATCTGCAAATAAGAATAGTTAGCCAACTTTTCGTATATATATCCATTTAATTTATCTCTTCTTTTGCTTCAGCTAATTCTTCGAGCATAATATTGAAAAAGAGTGAGTAGAGTGGCCATTGTTGTCTTATTCCTGACGTCAGTTAAGATTTCTTTAATCTTTTTATTTTTCCATTTAGAATGATGTTGGTTCTGGGTTGCTTGTATATAGCTATCTCAGTTATTGTTCCCTTGGGGTGAAGAGATACCATGGTCAAGGTAACTTACAAAGGAAACAATTTAACTGAGGTTTTGCTTATCAATTTAGAGGGTTAATTCATGATCATCACAGCAGGAAGCAAATGGAAATGGTACTCTAGCAGCATCTGAGAGTTTTATAACCTTATCCACAGGAAGCAGGCAGAAAGAGAGAGGAGGAGGAGTGAAGTGGAGGAGATAGGATGGGAGAGGAAAGCAGAGGAGACTTCTTGACATAAGATCTTGAAACCTCCAATTCCACCTCCAGTGACACATCTCCTACTATAAGGCCACACCTTCTAATCCTTCACAAATAGTTCTATTCACTGAAGATCAAACATTTAAGGGCTTCTGCATGTTGACCCATGTTCTCCCATAATTCCCTTTGGGATTTTTGTGTTGCTTCTTTAAGGGGTTGTACCTGTTGACCCATGTTCTCCTGTATTTCTTTAAGGGATTTTTTTGTGTTTCCTCTTTAAGGAATTTTTTTTGTGTTTCCTCTTTTTTGTGTCTACCTGTTGACACATGTTTTCCTGTATTTCTTTAAGGGAGTTATTTATGTCCTTCTTGAAGTCCTCCATTAGCATCATGAAATGAGATTTTAAATCCAGCTCTTGCTTTTCTGATGCAGTGGAGTATCCAGGATTTGCTGTTGTGGGAGAATGGGATTCTGATGGTGCCATGTTGCCTTGGTTTCTGTTGGTAATGATCTTGCATTTGCCTTTGGCCATCTAGCTATCTCTGGTGTTAGCTGGTCTTGCTGTCTCTGACTGTCACTTCTCTGCCCTATAGGCCTGTGTATCTATACTCCTGGGATTACCTTTCTCTCAAATGCCTTGCATACAGCTGGTTCTCCAGGAAGTATCAGGAGATGGGGTCTTCCCAGTGGCAGACTTGGCAAGGGTCAAATGCCCTGCTGCTGCCAATTCTTTAGAAAGTATCAGGAAATGGGGTCTTCCCTGTGGCAGAAGTCAGGACCAAAGATTTAAATGTAGGAACTTTTGGTGAACATTCTCATTCAAACTACCATAATAATTTTTATTATGTTGAGGTATATTCCTTCTAGCCCTACATTTTCTTGGACTTTTATCATGAACACATATTGGATTTTGTCAAAGGCTTTTTCTGCATCTGATGAGATAATCATCTGATTTTTTGTCTTTAAGTCTATTTCTGTGATTTAATACATCTAGTGAGTTGTAGTTGTTGGACCATCATCCCTCTATTACAGGTATAAAGCCAAGTTGGTCATGGATATCATTTTCAAGTATATCTGTATCTTGTTTGCAAGTATTTTATTGAGCAAATTTGAGTTTTTGTTTATCAAGGGAGGATTTCAATCTTTTTGAATTTGTAAAGATTTATTTTGCATTCCACATAAGGTCTACATGAGAAAACCATGTGCTGCTGGGTACAGTGAATGTTTTGGGGGTTTGCATAGACTATTTTGTAAGTATCTGTTAAGTCTTTTTGATGTATGATATCAGTTAATTCTAATATATTTGTTCATTTTATTGTCCAGATGACCTATTGAAGAAAGTTGGGTATTGAAATCACCTCTTAATGGATTGATGTTAATCTGTGTCTTTTAATCTAGTAGTAGGTTTTTTTTCATGAAAATGGGTGCCACTGTGTTTGATAAATAAATCACTAGAATAGTAGTATCTTTTTGGTTAACTGTTCTCTTAATTAAAATTAAATATCTGTCTCTATCTCTTCTGATTAGTTTTAATATGAAATCTGTTTTGTCAGATATTAGGATAGTGACATCTGCTTGCTTCCTGGTCCCATTTGATTAGAGCACTTCTATTCATTCCTTTACTCTAAGGTGGTACCTGTCTTTAAAGACAAGATATGGTACTTTTTATAAAATATAGATTAATGGATTTTGTTTCTTTATCCATGTACTTGGCTTGTGGCTTTTGAATGGAAAATTGAGGCCCCTGCTGTTTAAAGTTAGTGTGTACATTTGTGTGTTAATTGTGGTCCAGTATGTCTTTTGTTGGTGTTGTTTATATTATTATTAGTCCTTTGTGTTTTAATAATTGTGGCTTTGTATTTCTTCCAACAGTCGCTTGGCTATGCTCATTCTACAGATTGAAGAATTACTTCCTATATTTTCTTCAGGTTTGGTTTGTTGATTGCACTTATTTTAGGTTCTTTATATTATGGTAAGTTTTTCTGTCCCCTTCAAAGATATGGCAGATAGTTTTTCTGGGTTTATTAGTCTACTCTGGCATTCATAGTCTTTTACATCTTGGAATGCATTATTCCAGGTTCTTCTGGCTTTGTAATTTACCATTGTGAAATCAGCTGTTATTCTATGGGTTTTCCTTTACATGTTACTTGCAGTTTTTCTCTTGAAGCTTGCAATACATTTTCTTAGACATGGATAATTAATATTTTGATTATGTGGGAAATTTCTCTTCTGTTCTTGTCTATTTGGTGTTTTCTGTGCTTTATTTGTGTCTGTATGGTTATGCTTTAGTTTAGTCTGGGCAAGTTTTCTTTTATAATCTTTTTGAAGAGCTGTCCTATGCCATTAACTTTGAATTTCTCTACCACATCAGTGTTCAGAATTCAAAAGTATGTTTTCTTCCCACATTTTCTGTGTGTTCCTTTTCTGTTTCTGTGTCACTCTCTCCTTTTCTGTGTATAATTGTCTGTCCCTATCTTTTTCTGTCTCTGTCTCTGTCTCTCTGTCATTCTGTCTCCTTTCTTTCTCTCTTTCTCTTAGGATATTTCCATTATAACCAAGAACAAGACAAGGATATCCCCTCAACCTCTACCTATTCAATACAGTACTTGTGGGTCTTAACTAGAACAATAAGATAAGTGAAAAACATCAAGGAGATACAAATATGAAAGAAATAAAAATATCTTAATTTACAGATGCTGTCATAGTTTACATAGGTGACCCTAAAACTTCTACTAGGAAATTCCTACAGTTAATAAAAATTTTCAGCAAAGTTGCTGGATAGAAAATTAACACACAAAAATGTGTAACTTCCTTATATACAAATGAATAATGGACTGAGAAAGATATAAGTGAAGCAAGGATATTCATAAGAGCCTCCAAAGTATAAAATATCATGGGCTAAATTTAAGCAAATGTAAGACTCATGTGATAAACAATTTAAGACATTGAAGAAATTGTAAAAGATACCAGAAGGTAGAAAATAATTCATGTTCATAAATCAGTAGGATTACTATAGTAAAAATGTCCATCTTACTAAAAGCAATGTAGAGATCGATTGTAATCCCTCTCAAAATTCCAACAGTTTCCACAGAATTGATAATTTTCAACTCATATGGAAAAGAAACAAAAAGCAAACAAACAAAAGATCCTCAGCATAGCTAAAGCTCTCCTAAATAATACAAAATCCTGCAGGATGTATCACTATCCCTCGTCTAACATTGTACCACAGAGCTATAGTAATAAAAACAGCATGACATTTCACAAAAACAAACCTACTGATCAATGGAATTGAATTGAAGACCCAGATATAAATCTACATACTTGCATGTTAGGGGCACAGAGGTTTTGGGCTCATAGACAACCACTAGAGGAAACAGAACTATTAAATATACAGGTTATCTCTTCAAAGTGAGAGGTGTATAACCTGTTTTCTTCCCAGAAATCTTGGAGTAGACATGGTTAATAGCATGATGACTGTTGTGATATCTCTGTGACAGAAACCACACCAGATCCTCCCCAAGACCTCTGTCTTGAGCTTGTTTGTTTTGATCAATTTGTAGACCCTATCTTTATGGAAGCTCTCACTTGAAATTTACAAAGGGTTTTGATGTAGTCTTGTCCTTAGCTTTATTGTACACATGGGATTGAGTTAATTATTACCAGGAAACTTTTCATTAAATTGTGTTGTGCTTAAATATATGAAAACTAAACTACTTGGGTCAGACACTCAAAGTTTGAATCAACTTGGGCTACTGAGTTTTGCTGAACAAAATTAACTCTTTGCCTTACCTGGGGATGAAACTAAAAAAAAAAAAAAAACTGCAGTCAGGTAACTCAGACCCAGAAAGACAATTTGTCTTCATGTGGATTGATTAAAAAAATTCCTACGATTACCACAAAGTTAAGAAAAGTGTAAGGGACTGGGGAAGGGGTAGGGATGGATTTCCTTAGGAAAAGGAAAAAGTTTTTGGTAGAAAGACATGGGGAGAATGGGTGGATTAAGGGGGGGAGAGTAAAAAATGGGCAAGGAAGGGAATGCATAGGGACAGCTAAAACTAAGGATCACCTTGGGGGATTGCAGAAAACCTAATTCAGTAGAAACTTCCTAAACTATATACATGTATAAAAGCAATCTAAATACAATAGTGAGGTAAAAGGGGAGATGGAATTCCATCTTGACATCACTTATCACCAAACAAAGCTTCCACTATGAGAAATGGGTTACATCTAATCAAGTTGTTGCCCAAAGAATTCTTATGGGAACTTGCCAGGGACCAGCCTGGCTATGGCCAGGGTCGACAGAAGAGACAAGGAATCAGTGAGGGAGGAGTGAGTCATGCATGGGGGTGTGGAAAATTGTTACTAGTATTGAGATGATTCATTATTTATTTAGAACTCCTTAGACAGGGATAGACTGAGGTTATTCTAAAACATAGAATTATCGTTTTGGTCCCTGAACATGTGTTTTAACTTCTGCTTGGTAATAAGTTTAGTCACAATTGATAAACAATGACCAAACAGATTTATCTTTTACAATCATTTTCCATCATCAACCCCATAAAATAGTATTTTAAAATCTTGAAACATATGTTTCCAAAGCCTGACAGCGGTTCTTAGATTGGTAGCATCTGCAGTTTCAAATGAACTAGACAGAATGAAAATCTCCATGCCAGCCTGGGAAGACTGCCATGCCCCAGGCAGTGAATTATCAGCTCAAATTTTTAGAATGCTAATTGTCATTAGGCCCAAGAAAACTCAGGCCAAAGTTGCTGTGGTTATTATTTAGTTTCTGCCATAATATACAATGTTTATATCTATGTAGACTTTATATGTCTAATCTTGATCCTGCACAAGCTAACTTTTGTAAGAAAAGGAGGTCTTAATACTTCATTCTTTTATCATTTATCCACAACATTCTTTGTTCATCAATACAAGTCGCTGTGTAGGGCAGAGATAACTCCAGCTAATCTAACTTTGTTGCTATATCTTTTCCTGGAGGGGCATACCATATGTGGCCCCCAATCTTATATTGCACCACATAATAACCTGAGTGAATAGGAAGAAGAGGCCTTTAAGCTGATCTGCTGCCAATTTCTCTAGCCCACTAACTCTTGTTTGCCTTTTAACGTTTACTTTGTTCTATTATCTTGTTCCTGAGTACGTACAGGGGCAGAAGTTCTGAGAGTATCTTGGAGACAGAATCTCATAAGGTGATCTCTGCATTTTCATGTGAGTTACAATCTCCAGGGCACAAGGAAGGTCTTGAAGTAAGCCTACATAAGAATATTTCCCTGAAAGTGGCAGGGGTAGTATAATCAGGACTTTCCTGGGGAAGCTTAAAAGTAGTACTCTTGGAAGAAAGCATATATGACTCATAAGAAACCTTCCATCAATCCACTATCTCTAACTTATAGAAATATTAAAAGCTCCCCAAACCTGCAACATGCAGAGATCAAAACCAAAAGTGAACCATGGCATAGTAGTAACTCAGCTTTGCTGGATCTTGGTCAAGCAGATGTACAGGCTTTATGACTTTCGCTGTTCCCATTAGGCATGGCTGTGTCAGAAACCCCCAAACAACTCAGGTTGTTGCTGTAGCTATTGGTTGCTCTTCACAAACTAACACGAATGCCCTATTCTTGAACAAAACCTACACAATTTATTAAACATAGAAAATTTAAGCTAGTGCCAATGTAGAGAGAGGCTTTATCCCTATGGACTAGTGTTCATGGTAATGGAAAGTATTATTTATACTACCAATGGAGAGAAAGGTAAGCATCATGTCAACTACCCTAAAATCTACAATGATAACCTATCGCTAAGATGTGCTGGTGCAATAGTGGCACAAACTTGTGGAACAAAGCAGCCAATAACTGACTGGATTAAATGCATGCACTCTATGAGATGGAACCTATACCCAATTGTGGTTGGATAGCTAAGAACCTGAGACTACATATGCCAGGAACCGAGAGGAAAACCAATACACCATTCTCCTAAGGGGACTTAGCAATAAAATGGCTTCTAATGACATTCTGCTATTCTCTTTGATCTGTGTCTTATTTAGCTATCATCAGAGAAGCCTCTCCAGCACCAGAGTCCCACAGCCAGAAAATACATAAATAGCACAAAACCTTGAAACACTATGCTCTATACGAGTTCTCTCCATCAAATTTCTCTCCTCATGATTCAGGGACCTCTGAGGGAGAGGAGATGGAAAGAGTATAAGAGTCAGGGCACCAAAGAAACAAGGCCATATGTGTGTGTGTGTGTGTGTGTGTGTGTGTGTGTGTGTGTGTATGTGTGTGTGTATACAAATATATATATATATATATATATATATATATATATATATTACTATTAACACACATATAAACTTAGAGACTGAGGTAGCAGGCAAAGGAACTATGGTGGTCTGCACTATGGTGGTCTGCACAAGATAAGGTTCTAGAGCAAAAAGAAGTGGACACATACCCGATTCCTAACTCAGAAACTACTTCTACTTGATAGGCACTTATAAATGAAAAATTAGTTTTCTCCAAGGAAGTCTCACTATGTAAACAAAGCACTTGTAAGTGTGGCCCATGCCCCACAGAAGGTGACCAACAGAAAGCAAACTCAATGGCATCTTTGGAGGGCCTTTGTTTCATAATATGGAGTCATGCCAATCTTTTCCTCCCTATAAGTACTTTCAGTATGCATAATGGTGACATTTAGATTGATGATTTTCTGAGATTTCTGTATGTGTGAACATATGCAGATCTAGGTCTGTGTTTCTTATGGATGTTTTTCCTTTTTGCCCCTCTTTCTCTTTTATATTTTCCTATTCTGATTTGTTTGATTTTGTTTTCTTATTCTTGTTTATTTAATTATTATACTTAGATACCTGCTTGTTCTCTAAGGAGAGACAAAAAGTCTTTCGATCCAGATAAGAGGGGAGGTGGGAAGGAACTTGGAGGAACTGGGGAGAGAAAACAGTAATCAGAATCCATTGTGTATTCTGATTATATTGTATCACCAAGGAACATCTTTGAGTAACATCAGCATCAAGGGAACATTTATGGTATAAAGTAAAAATGAGAAAGTAAAAGATTTCATGTGGAAATATCAATGTATGGTGTATGATAAACAAAGAACTCTATATTTCTTGGCAGTAGAAATGTCATATAATATATATGTGTGATACTGCAAATTTTATTTAAATTGTATGAAGAATGTTGCTTTGACACTTGAACCATTAAAGTTTAAGAAGAATATTTTTAGCAAAAAAAATGATAGGGGTTGCATCTGCATGGGGCCTTCAAACCTTTGTAACTCCAGTTCCAGGGGATCCCGTGTTCTCTTCTCTGTGGGCACCAAGAATACACACATGCATACATACTGGCAAAACATTTATACTTATAAATAAAAGAAATAAATGTCTCTTATTAAAGAAGTGAAAAATTACCTTCTTTTAAAAATCTGTGTTATTTTGACCTCAAGTTTTTCAGGAAATTGATTGTTCTCTTATCAGAACTGATTTGTACTAAAGGAGTAATTGTTGGATAGGCATTCACCACATACTTCTGAACAGTCAGTATGACTGAGTCATACCTCCACAACAGGACTGAGGTGAATGATATGATAAAGTCCACCCAGTACATCACCACAAAGAAAACAACAAGCAGCAAAATTGTCTGGGTGGCACTTTTCTCAGGGGATGATCTCAAGTGGCTGACACTATGAAGATGCTTGCATTGCCTCTGATGCCTGAACAAGATAATCACCATGTATGTGCTTGTGGTCAGCATGACTCCTACAAGAAATACATCTCTGAACATTGTCACTGTTAACACTAATCCCCTGATGATGTGGTTTATGGGGACAAGTAAGCAGGATTTAGAGACTTTTATCTGGTTGGTTTCACTCACATTGGTAAAACCAGCAACATAGAAGAACCACCTACAACTGAATAACAAATTGAAGGACCAAAGATAGAAAGAGACATAGATGATGTATGTTTTAAGTTTATGCTTAAATTTTGCCAATGAAGAGGTACTGGGACTGATTGTGACTGCCTGGAACACACTCAGAAGACAGGTGATGCAGATAGAGAGGCCTCTCATTACTCTGTTTATATAAAAAGTTGTCTTACATTTGAAGTCAGTCCCAAATTTTAGTGACTCTAATATGTCTTCAAGCAAAGTGTCCCCTCCAGTGAGGATCATCATCATGTGAATGAAGGTCAGTTGACAGGAGATCAGGTCCATGGGCTTAGGTCTGTGACCGAGGAATATGAAAGTATATAAAAAAAGGAGAAACATATTGGCTAGGATTCCAAGTCCACCTTGAAAATAAAGGACAATGTTTGATGAGGACATAAGTGAAAAGAATATTCATCATAAAAGCTGCAAGGGAGGAAAAAGCAGAGAGGAAACATTTCACATATCTAGAAAAAATAAAATATTGTATACATCAAACTTATGATTCATAGTGTATATATCTATCTCTGTCTATATTTATCTGTATTCTGTTTCACCTACTCATTATTGATAGCCTATGTCTATAATTTTAATGTCCCAGATTGTACATCACATCATAAGTATCTATGTTTTATATTGATCTTCTATACATATCCCATATTATAGAAAATGCATGCATTCACAGTGACATCTATCCAGAAGGTGCACTTTGTGTGCCTGTATTGCCCCTGAGTCTCATGTCTTAGAAATTCATTCCTATTGATTTAAATTGTCTCACTTTGTAATTATCACTTAAACCAGTAGTGATGGGCACAGAACATTGATCACATTTGTACAACTCAAGAAAAAGAATGTAATTCTGGGAATAAAAATCACAATGGAATAAAAAAAACACTGATGTGTCAGTCTCATTACATGATTTTACTGTGCTTTCTTTTGCAACTATTCATGTTTTAACTCATAATTCTAATAGAATCACAGTTTTAATTCATGATAATATCACTATTTTCATCAGCAAAATGACTTTTGTAGTTCATCCGTTTTTATCTTTCATTTCCCAAGAAATCTTATGTCCTCAGAATCTGGAATTCATATATACATAGATACTGTTGGAGATCATTAGTGCACTCTCCACACTCTATTCATTGTATAACAATTAACTATGATACTAAATAGTCTTCTGTTTCAGTTCCCATCCAATTTAAACTCTTTGTGAACTCTACCCCAGGTTTAAAAAACTAGCTCATAGGCATCTCAACAAACACTATTTTTCTTTGCTTTTTGTTGGGGGAAGAAAGGAAGTCATCAACAATATAATCCCTATGGCTTTTCCAACCATCCATGTTGTTAATTTACCTACCCCCTCCACATTCTGCATTTATTTCACTCATCCTTACTTAAAACCTTAATTTAAAAACGCACCCATTTATTAAAAATTTCCTTATCAGATCAATTGTATTCTGCTACTCCCCTTTATTCTCCTCCCAGCTTTGTCTGTATTTACTTCTCTCCTCCTTCCTAAGGAATTTATCTTTTCCATTTTCCCTTTTCACATTATAAATAAATATTTTTTAATATCATCAGAAGGTCGTAGGGTTCTTGTATGTTTTGTTTTGTTTAGTTTATTTTTGGATATAGGATCTAATTTTATATAGCTCCCTGGCCTTAGACTTGCTATATAGATCATGCTGTTCTAGAACACAAAGATCCTTTTGCATTTGCATTCTCTATGCTGAGCTTAAAAGCAAAAATATAAGACCAGTGAGATAGTTCACCAGGTAAGAGCACTGACTCCTCTTCCAGAGAACCTGTGTTGGATTCCTAGTATCTACGTGGCTGCTTACAACTCTCTGTGACTCCCATTCCTGAGAACCCCACTCTCTTTTGCAGTTCATCTGTTTTTATCTTTCATTTTCCAGTGAAATGAAAAGATTGTAGAGATTGTGATACAGAGACAAACATATGGGCAAACTACCATGCACTGAAAGTTAAATGGCTGGATTCACTACACTGGGTACTTGGTAGTGTTTTACATTTGGCACTTTACTAAATTTGCACCTGAGACACTTTTTCAAGGATGCTTACACTTTGGACTTGAGAAATCATTGAATCCCTTTTCATCTATGACCATAAAACTGTCTTGTACATTGAGTATAAGTTGTGTCTGAAAAGGTTATTTTTAAAGGAGAGCATTGTTTGACCTTGTCCTCAGATATTTCTGCACTCATATATTGAAGTAAAAGCCATCAAAAAGTCAGTTGTCAATTGTAAAAGTTCATTTTTCTATGCCTGCTCTTGCTCTGAATAATGACATGAAGATTGTTAGGGTTTGAGATCACTTGTATCATATCATTTCCCTTTTTTTTCTCTTTCTTCTCCCTCAACTTTCCTAAGTACTCCCCACCCCCCGCTTTCCCATTTCCTTTATGTATTCTGCTATTCTCTCTATTGCCTTTACCCCCAGCACTATCCTGGCAATGGTCCTGTTTTATTTTCCTGGTTTCTGTAGTTTCTACAGACTATATAATTATATTGGAAGATATGGAGCTCTCCAATAAAAAAGAACATGTGACTCTAAGACAAACACATAAATTTTCAACATATTATGACAAACATGAACTCACTGAAGATGATCATAGAGTGATCTTGTTTTGAAATTTCTGTTTTAAAGAGATTTCTTCCCATATAGAGAAAATCAAGGTCCCCAGTGTTATTATACATCATCAATACCTTTGGTGTTTTAGTCATTTGTCTTGGGTACCAAGATCAATTTAATATTGAATTAATTTAATTTAGTACTTCAAAGTCAGCCTTATGATATACAAATAAAAACGACTATACTGACTTATGTTAAAAATGTGCCAAACTATATATTCAAGTTCACTTTTATATTTCACATATATAGGTGCATGCATGTATACGTGGAAACCAGGCAGAAATTAGTAGGTGAGACCATCCTATAACATTTCTGTGTATATGATACCACGAATCACATATTTTATGCTTGCATAATGTTTGCTCCTAAAAATCTTAACCATAAAGGAATGATTAATCCCAATTGCCAGAGTCAAACATTTGCTTCTCTCAGCAGCATGTTTCTAGTAAGTATATAGTGCTGTTTTGTCTTTTAATAGTTCCAATATGAAAGCTAGTAAGATGGTTCAGTGGTTTAGAGCATTTTTACTCTTGCAAATGACAGGAGTTATATTGCCAGCAATGACATAGTGGCTCGTAACCATGTATAAATCTAGTTCCAAGGGATACATTACCCTATCTAACCCAGGCATTCAAGTGGCACAACAATGTACATGCAGGCAAAACACTCATTGAACAAGTATTAAACAAGTATTAAATAAATAAATAAATAATGTTCTAGGATAATACTTAATTCAAGCCTTAGTCTATGAATTGAAAGAACTATAGCTATAGCTATAGCACAATTCTAATTTTAAAATTGGAAATATATGTAGAATTATTTATTATTACTTACATATCTTCAACTTATTAATATAGCATGTGTTATGAGTCATACGAAAAGATCATAATATAAGGTAAAATATCGTAATCTAAAATGATTTTTTTCTTATCTGAAGGATATGCAGCTACCAACTCTATATCATATTCATTGCTATGTAAATGCTTATCACATACAGAAAATGACACATCTTCTGATTCACCAAGTAGAATCTTTCTCTGGGGTTCACTGAAACTGAGACTGGATCAGAAAAGGCCAGAGCTACCATGGCTACAAACTGAGTTGTTAATATATGCATGCTTTGAGAAAAGTCATTTGTTTTGTTTTATTTAAAAAAAGTTGCAATGTTGCAGTCAATCTAAATATTTTGAACATTCTAAGAAAGCACTCTAAAACTGTGAGACACATGCCCTCAAGCTCTGACTTTTTATGGCTTGTTTGTGTTTTGTTTCTGATTTTAGGACAGGAACTCACTATATACCTGATGCAGGCTTGAGCTTGCTATATAGCCCAAGATGTTCTCAAATTTTTGTTCTTTATGCTTCTGCCTCCCGAATAATGGAGTTATTAGTTTGCATATTAATCTGAGCCAGTCATTTTAATTTAAAAATTAAGTATTTAACTTATTTAATTTAACTTAGTTAAGTATTTAATTTTGGTATTTGATAACTCTGGAAGTTCCACAACAAAACAATAAAAATGCTAATAGTAATGTATATAAAAAGTCATAAAATAGAAGAAAACATCAGAGATAAAGCCTACAAAGTTGTATAGTTCCAGGGAGAATTGGATCCTCTATGGCACACTGACTATGCACTGTATACACACCTCACAGTCTCTAGGAGTGTGCAGGTTAGGGCTGTTCAGGTTGATGTGAAAAGACAGGCACACATTCAGAGCAGACCCTGTAGATGACAGTCATTGTTGTGTTTCTGGATTTCACATGACTTTAAGTTGTAAATTTTAGTTGTAGGTACTAAACCTCAAAGTGTATCCATAAACATTCATAGTAGTGGAGAAGCCATAACTATGAAACTTACCCAGAACAAAGCACTAAGCAGTCTGGAGGCAGATGTCTGAAGAGCTGCAAAAAAGTTAACCAAGAGCTTCTTCATCCACACATCTGCATTCTTCTGAGAAAAATGCTGATAACTTTACTTTTCCACTGCTGTAATATTTGACTTCAGAAGTCTTGTTTTATGATTGTCTCTGTATTCTGCTATGTGCAGATTTAATAATACAACGAATATACAAATATCTTAGATCAGAGGCATCATGCTTTTGAACTGTTCTTTGGAAATTGATGTAACTGGAAGCACACAGACACTGACTAGACTATTACAGTCTCACACTTATGAGCCAGTTCCCTGAGATGAAGCAGTGGCAGCGGAAGTGTCACTGTGAGACTGTGGAGTAGTTACACCCAGAGTTTCATCATAAGTTGCATGGCATGAGTTTGGAAAAGATATGAAAATGTTACCTGAAAATGTGTGTGTGTGTGTGTGTGTGTGTGTGTGTGTGTGTGTGTGTGTGTGTGAAATTATTGGACTACTGGGCCTAAGAATAGATCAATAGCATAGTGTATATTAGGGATGTGATCATGAATAACTATATTACCTGAGTGAGAAACCGAGGGTTATATCATTATATGCTCATGAAAATAAAATGGAGTTTAAGGAAAATTGAAAATATGTCCTCTGTTTTTTGGTTGACTTAATGAAATCTGCCGGCTCTGCCGAGTGCACCAGTGAGTTACACAAACTGAAAATTCTGTAATAGTTTCAAACATAAAATAATGTTTATAACATGTGGTTTTTGTGGTGTGGCTACTCTGTGGCCAGTGACTTAATGACATTAACTGGCAGCATTTTATTGCATTTTAAACATTTTTCTGTATTATATCAGTGTGTGTGTGTGTGTGTGTGTGTGTGTATCACACACACACACACACACAAAGAGAGAGAGAGAGAGAGAGAGAGAGAGAGAGAGAGAGAGAGAGAGAGAGAGATTGACCATCCAGTTCAGACTGACTTCAATGAAACACATAATGCTCCTGCCTGAGCCTTGAAAGCATTGGGGTCTTAGGCCTGTGCCACCACACCTGCCTGTATCGTCTATTTGATTCTCTTATGTACATTAGTAAATACTATTCTAGCAAAATAAAGATGGATTTGTAATATTCAGCAGCTAACAAATTTACTTAGCATTCTTGGGGGGTATATTTTAGCAAGTAATTATATTTGTAACTATTAGAGGAAATGGGATTTTTACTTTAAGTAATTTAATCCTTCTGGAAAATTTCAAATGTTTTCTCAATTCTAATCAAAAACCTATTTATTATAACATCAAAACATTGTTACAAAATGCAGTTTAGTAAAGAAGAAATATTAAAACTGAATATTACTTAAAACATCCAAAATACCAAAAATTTCCCATTTACATTTTTATAAGGATAAATTTACAAAAGTTCAATGAATAAGTGGGGTTAAGTATTCAGATACTCCTGAAATACCCAGAAAAGATCGTTTTTATTAAAAATCAATGCAATAGAAAAAACAACTCTATGTAAAAATTTTAAATGTATTATATAATGTTAATAACATCTTTTGTTTTCATAGGCCATGAATTGAAACGTTTCTAAGAATTCTTAAGTATGTAAATTTAGCAGACTAGAAAATTATTGATAAACACTAGATAAGTTTTATTTGTTGGATATTTCCAGCTTGTTTCATGTAAAGAGATGAATATAGTCTGATGAGAAAATTATTAAAATGAGAAAATACAAAATAAAATTTAAATGTATCTTAACATTTTAAATGTCGTCCTGCAATGTAATAACTGTGTGCTCTCTGTTTTTCACCCTCTATTTCAAGTGTTTTGTGACAGGGATGGAAAGCTAACAAAATTGCTATTAACTAGGTAGAAACATGTTCTTATAATTATTAGAGTACACCTTCAGGATTATCCATAGTAAGATATACTGATTAAAATAGTTTACTTGGGGTTAGTTTTTACCTAAGTGTTAGTGTACACCCATTGTAAAAAAGTGATGGGTTTCATGACATTTTTATTTGATATATAGCACCCACTGATCATCTTCATCCTATGAGCCTTTCATGACTCTATTCAACCCTCTGCAGCACCATGCCTTCTTCCCAATAGTCCCCTTCTACTGTCATGGAACACACACACACACATACACACACACACACACACACACACACACACACACATGAAGACTAGATCCTCAAAAAGTTAAAAGAAAACTGCCCTTAATTAAGAAAGACAAACATACACATATATGTATGTATGTTTGTGTGTGTGTGTGTGTGTGTGTGTGTATTCTTGAGATATTATATTTTCACATTAAGTGAAATCCATGTTCGTTTATAAATCCTTTCCCTGATATTTCCAAGTCTGTAGCATTTGTTGTATTTGCTTATGATACACTAGAGCTCAAAAGTAAAATTCTAAGTAGAAAATACTTTAATCACTTATTATAGAAAACCCTGTTTCATTCTAACACCTATTCACAACTTTCACTATAATGAATAAAAGAAATACTCACCCAGCTGGGCCTTTGATGATAAACATCCATGTAGAATGAGGCCCTGAGAAGTAGTTATAAGGAAGAAATATAATCAGCTCATCTCCCTTAGACAGATAATTATGATGTCATCTGTAAAAGTCAGTTTTGACCTTGTGGTTGTTACAAAGTGGCACCATCAAGGGGAAAAGTGAACTTCCCTAATTTCAGGAGAACAGTAGAGTGGGAACAGCTGAGCTCTGGGTTTCCCATGTGTGAGATGTTCTTTCCAGGCCATGCATGGATTAAATGATCCCTGTCCTTGTGAACAAAACAAAAGAAACAATAATAATATCCCTCTTAAAAGACATAATAAAATATTTTAGCTTCCCCAAAGTAATTTTCCTTCTCCCAAAACATTCATGGAGGTCTCTGTTCATACTTATTTGACAGTAGCTTTAGGGTCTCACCTAGAAATTAACAGCTCTTTTAATACAATTAAGAAAATATTAACTTCTCCAAACATGTTCGGAGAAAGTAATCCTTTTTTTTACAGAGCACATATAAGTGAGGTAATATATTATCAGCAGAAATTCAATTTAGTGGCTGGGATGTAGATCAGTTGCTAGAATGCATGCCTAAAAACAATTGTGGATTTGGGACACAGTCAAAAAACAAAAACAGAAAAGCCAAACCTTCAAACTATACATTTAGGTAAGGGAGAAGAATCCCAAGTCAAATGGCAAGGACCAGATCTTCAAAAAGTTAAAGGAAGAAAACTGCCCTTAATTAAGAAAGACAAACCTAGAGAAATACAGGAAGTAAAAACAATGCCGAGAGAGAGAGAGAGAGAGAGAGAGAGAGAGAGAGGGAGGGGAGGGGGAGAGGGAGAGGGAGAGGGAGGGAGGACGGGAGGGGGACAGACACAGACACACACACACACACACACACACACACACACACACACACACAGAGAGAGAGAGAGAGAGAGAGAGAGAGAGAGAGAGAGAGAGAGAGAGAGAGAGCAGAAAGATAATTTCCATGGTATTTCATAGTTACACTAAATATACCGAACAAAAAAAAGTATATTAATAGCTGCAAGAGAATAATAGCAAATTACATGTGGAAGAAAAATCCACCAAAAGTCAGCTGATTTTTCAAGAAGAAAAGTTAAAGCTAGAAGGTCCTGGAACAATATATCCCAAATACTAAATAACATCCCATCTAAACTGATATACTCAGAAAAAATGACTGCCATGATTGAGGGAGAAAGAAAAAAATTCTACATTAACAACCTAAAAAAATAATTAAATTCAACAAACCAAACTTCATGGAAATACATGGAACATTATTTTGTCCTGAAAAGAACAATAATGAAAGCAGTGAGACTGTGGAAAAAATATGAAACTATAATTAATAAAACGAGTACCATGGAGTCATCAAAATGGTGACCAGAAGTAACACAAATATTTTAATGAAAATTTAACCATGATTGGCCTCTGTAATCCACTCAAAAATCACAGAGTGACTGAAAGGATCAAGAAACCAGGCCCATCTGCTTGCTGCCTACAAGAAGCACACCATAGTTTTAAATACTACGTCAATGAAAAAGAATTGTCAAAAGTACACCAATCAAATGGAACCAGAAGAAAGTAGGAGTCACTATCCAAACATCTGGCAAAATAGATTTTTCCCTAAACTATTTAGATGAAATAAAGGGGGACACTTCATTCTAATCAAGGGAAGAGTGAAACTAGAAGAAACTACTACCCTAAACGTACATACACCAAACTCAGGGATACCTAATTTCTTTGTTATTTGTTTCTAAGGTTTAAAAAAAACCTGTTAATTATTTATTTGTGAATTTCACATCATGTACCAAAATTCCCTTCCCCTTGTACTGGTTCTCCACCATTGCAAAGTCCCTCCGAAGAAAGAAAAATAATCTCATTATGGAATATGTGGTGTGTCACAGTTGTCCCACAGTATGCCTTTTTGACACACTTCTTTCTTCCAAATTTCATTGCAATGACTTTTTGCTCTGGCAGTATGAGACCGCTGGCCTCTGCTACTCTATCAATACTGGAAACTCATTGAGACTCTTCCCAGATATCCTGTTGTTGCCCGGTATCATAGAGATCCTGTAGTTTTGGCTTTGTAGAACCTGCACTTTGTGCACAGTGCTAGTTCATTGATCCGGTAGATGTTGAGGCAGGCCAATTCAAAGGCCTGCTTTGAGCCTGAAAGGTATTTAAGCTTGTCAGCCTGCTGAGTCACACTTTCATTCCCTTGTAACCAGATCATCCACAGCCCTGCAACCAGGGCCGGCTATATCCTGCTGCCCAGGTGAGGTGTAGGGTTTGCTCTCCAAGTGTTGTAGCATGTGATGGGAAGGGATAGCTCTGTTGGGGCCAACTTTCCCACCCACCTCTGGTAATAAGAGCAAAACGGAGAGGAGGGGACTACTGTGTAGCAACTACACAGTAGACAAGAAACAGGACCAGCTCTCCCACACTCAAGGCCTCAGGGACAACTCTGTTGTAACACCTACATCCCAGGTTAGGTCTACTGTGCTGCACAGGTGAAGAACAGGGCCAGATTTCCTGAGTGCTGCTGCTGGTGAAGGACAAGTCCAGATCTCCTGCTTTTATGACCCAGGGCTAGGTCTCCTGACTGCCCTAGGTGGTAAGGGGAGAGGGAGGAGATGGGAATCTCTCCCTGATCCAAGTTACCAGAGGGATATGAGTGACAGGGTCATCTCTCTCCCATTGAATCTCCTTAGGGTGGGCTCAACTGCAACTCCTGAAATGTGCAGAGAAGCCTCTGGAGTACTGTAGCTAGCTAAGGGTGGGGTTAAGTTGCTCTCATGCTTCTTGGATCAGCTTTCCCAGGATGCCCAGGTGAGGGATTGGGCCAGTTCTTCACAGTCCTCAGACATCAACATGTCCCTAGTGGCAGTCGAGTCCAATGATGTCCCCCTATACTTTGATAGTAACAGACCACTACTGCAGGACCACAGACTTAGACACCACCCTTACCAGACCAAGACCCCATCATGGTCCCAGGTGGCATCACTGGCTGTTCATATCAGGCTGTTTTTTTTTAAAGCTAACAATGAGTTCTGCCTTTCTTTTTTTTTTTTGTTTTCTTTTTCTTTTTTTTTTTTTTATTGGATATATTCTATATTTACAATTCATTTCCCTTTTTCTGGTTCCCCACGCCCAAAGGTCCCACATGTCCTTTTCCATCCCCCTGCTCTCTCATCCACCCCCTCCCACCTTACTGTTCTTGTATTCTCCCACAATGATGCTTTGGTCCATTCTAGCACCAGTGTCCACTCCTTTCTTCTTGTGAGATATCACTTGATATGTGATTTATATCTTTGGCGTTCCAAGCTTCTAGGCTAATATCCACTTATCAGTGACTGTATACCATGGGTATTCTTTTGAGACTGGGTCACCTCACTTAGTATGACGTTCTCCAGCTCCATCCATTTCTCTAAGAATTTCATGAATTCATTGTTTCTAATGGCTGAATAGTACTCCATTGTGTATATATACCACATTTTTTGTATCCATTCTTCTGTTGAGGGACATCTGGGTTCTTTCCAGCTTCTGGCTATTATATATAAGGCTGCTATGAACATAGTGGAGCATGTATCCTTATTGCATGCTGGGGAATCTTCTGGGTATATTCCCAGGAGTGGTATGGCTGGGTCCTCCGGAAGTATCACATCCACTTTTCTGAGGAACTGCCATACTGTTTTCCAGAGTGGTTGTACCAGCTTGCATTCCCACCAGCAGTGGAGGAGTGTTCCTCTTTCTCCACATCCTCGCCAACACCTGATGTCTTCTGAGTTTTTAATCTTAGCCATTCTGACTGGTGTGAGGTGAAATCTCAGGGTTGTTTTGCTTTGCATTTCCCTAATGACTAATGAGGTTGAACATTTTTTAAGGTGTTTCTCAGCCATCCGAATTTCTTCAGGTGAAAAGTCTCTGTTTAACTCTGTACCCCATTTTTGGATAGGGTTATTTGGTTTTCTGGGGTTTAACCTCTTGAGTTCTTTGTATACATTGGAGATTAGCCCTCTGTTGGATGTGGGGTTGGTGAAGATTTTTTCCCAATTTGTTGGTTGCCGATTTATCCTTTTGACAGTGTCTTTTGCCTTACAGAAACTTTGTAGTTTTATGAGGTCCCATTTGTCTATTCTTGCTCTTAGAGCATAAGCAATTGGTGTTCTGTTCAGGAATTTTTCCCCTGAGCCAATGTCCTCAAGGGTCTTCCCCAGTTTCTTTTCTATTAGTTTTAGTGTGTCTGGTTTTATGTGGAGGTCCTTGATCCACTTGGAGTTGAGTTTAGTGCAAGGAGATAAGAGTGGATCAATTCTCATTCTTCTGCATGTTGACCTCCAGTTGAGCCAGCACCATCTGTTGAAAAGGCTATCTTTTTTCCACTGGATGTTTTCAGCTCCTTTGTCGAAGATCAATTGGCCATAGATGTGTGGGTTCTATTCTGGGTCTTCGATCCTATTCCATTGATCCGCTCCCCTGTCACTGAACCAATACCATGCAGTTTTTAATACCACTGCTCTGTAATATTGCTTGAGGTCCGGGATATTGATTCCCCCAGAAGTTCTTTTGTTGTTGATGATAGTTAGAGCTCTCCTGGGTTTTTTGTTATTCCAGATGAATTTGAGAATTGCTCTTTCTAACTCTATGAAGAACTGAGTTGGGATTTTGATGGGGATTGCATTGAATCTGTATATTGCTTTGGGCAAGATTGCCATTTTGACTATATTAGTCCTGCCAACCAACGAGCATGGAAGGTTTTCCCATTTTCTGATGTCTTCTTCAATTTCCCTCTTCAGAGACCTGAAGTTTTTGTCATATAAATCTTTCACATGTTTGGTTAGCGTTACTCCAAGATACTTTATATCATTTGTGGCTATTGTGAAGGGTGTCATTTCCCTAATTTCTTTCTCGGCCTGCTTATCCTTCGCGTATAGGAAGGCTACTGATTTACTTGAGTTGATTTTATAGCCAGCCACTTTGCTGAAGTTGTTTATCAGTTGCAGGAGTTCTCTGGTGGAGGTTTTTGGGTCACTTAAGTATACTATCATATCATCTGCAAATAGTGATAGTTTGACTTCTTCCTTTCCGATTTGTATCCCTTTGACTTCCCTCTGTTGTCGAATTGCTCTAGCTAGTACCTCAAGTACTATATTGAAGAGATATGGCGAGAGGGGACAGCCTTGTCTAGTCCCTGATTTTAGAGGGATTGCTTCAACTTTTTCTCCATTTACCTTGATGTTGGCTACTGGTCTGCTGTATATTGCTTTTACTATGTTTAGATATAGGCCTTGAATTCCTGTTCTTTCTAAGACCTTTAGCATGAAAGGATGTTAAATTTAGTCAAATTTTTCAGCATCCAATGAGATGACCATGTGGTTTTTTTCTTTGAAGTTGTTTATGTAGTGGATTACGTTGATGGATTTCTGTATATTGAACCATCCCTGCATCCCTGGGATGAAGCCAACTTGGTCATGGTGAATGATCGTTTTGATGTGTTCTTGGATTCGGTTGGCAAGTATTTTGTTTAGTATTTTTGCATCGATATTCATAAGAGAAATTGGCCTGTAGTTCTCTTTCTTAGTTGGATCTTTGTGTGGTTTTGGTATCAGGGTAATTGTGGCTTCATAGAATGAGTTGGGTAGTGTTCCTTCTGTTTCTATTTTGTGGAATAATTTGAAGAGTATCGGTATCAGGACTTCTTTGAAGGTCTGATAGAATTCTGCACTAAAACCGTCTGGTCCTGTGCTCTTTTTGGTTGGAAGACTGTCTATGACCCCTTCTATTTCTTTGGGGGTTATGGGTCTGTTTAGACGATCTATTTGATCCTGGTTTAATTTTGGTATTTGGTAACTGTCGAGGAAATTGTCCATTTCCTCCAGATTCTCCAGTTGTGTTGAGTATAGGTTTTTGTAGTAGGATCTGATGATTTTTTGAATTTCCTCAGTTTCTGTTGTTATATCTCCCTTTTCATTTCTAATTTTGTTAATTTGAATACTGTCTCTGTGCCCTTTAGTAAGTCTGGCTAGGGGTTTATCTATCTTGTTGATCTTCTCAAAGAACCAGCTCCTGGTTTTGTTGATTCTTTGTATGGTTCTCTTTGTTTCAACTTGATTGATTTCAGCCCTGAGTTTGATGATTTCCTGTCTTCTACTCCTCCTGGGTGAAATTGCTTCTTTTTGTTCCAGAGCTTTCAAGTGCGCCATTAAGTTGCTAGTATATGCTCTCTCCTGTTTCTTTTTGGAGACACTCAGGGCTATGAGTTTTCCTCTAAGCACTGCTTTCATTGTGTCCCATAGATTTGGGTATGTTGTGCCTTCATTTTCATTAAATTCTAAGAATTCTTTGATTTCTTTCTTTATTTCTTCCTGGAATAAGGTAACATTGAGTAGAATATTGTTCAGCCTCCAAGCGTATGGGGATTTTCTGTTGTTTTTGTTGCTATTGAAGAACACTCTTACTCCATGGTGATCTGATAAGAGGCATGGGATTAGTTCGATCTTTTTATATTTGTTGAGATCTGTCTTGTGTCCAATTATATGGTCGATTTTGGAGAAGGTACCATGAGGGGCTGAGAAAAAGGTATAGTCTTTTGCTTTAGGGTGAAATGTTCTATATATATCTGTTAAATCCAATTGCTCCATAGTTTCGATGAGTTTCTCCGTGTCTCTGTTTAGTTTCTGTTTTCCTGGTCGGTCCACTGTAGATAGTGGAGTATTGAGGTCCCCCACAATCATTGTGTTAGGTGCAATGTGTGCTTTGAGCTTTAGTAAGGTTTCTTTTACAAATGAGGGTGCCCTTACATTTGGAGCGTAGATGTTTAGAATTGTGAGTTCCTCTTGGTGGATTCTTCCTTTGACTAGCAGGAAGTGACCTTCTGTGTCTCTTTTGATGACTTTGGGTTGAAAGTCAATTTTATCTGATATTAAAATGGCTACTCCAATGGGAAACATGGTGGGTGGGAACTGGGAAAGGGGAAAGCCTTTGGAATGTAAACATAGAATATAGAAAATAAAAAAAAAAATGGCTACTCCAGCTTGCTTCCTGTGACCATTTGCTTGCAAAATTCTCTTCTATCCTTTTACTCTAAGGTAGTGTTTGTCTTTGACTCTGAGGTGTGTTTCCTGTAAGCAGCAAAATGTAGGGTCCTGTTTCCGTATCTAGTCTGTTAGTCTATGTCTTTTTATTGGGGAGTTGAGTCCATTGATGTTAAGAGATATTAAGGAATACAGATTATTACTTCCTGACATTTTTGATGTTATTTTTGTTTTTGAGTAGTTATCTTCCTTTGAGTTTGATGGAAGAAGGTTACTGTCTTGCTTTTTCTTGGGTGCAGTTCCCGTACTTGTATTGGAGTTTTCCTCCTGTTATCCTTTGTAGAGCTGGGTTAGTGGAAAGACATTGTGTAAATTTGGTCCTGTCATGGAATATTTTGATTTCTCCATCTATGTTGATTGAGAGTTTTGCTGGGTATAGTAGTCTTGGCTGACATTTGTTTTCTCTTAGGGTCTGCATGAGGTCTGCCCAGGATCTTCTAGCTTTCATGGTTTCTGGAGAGAAATCTGGTGTGATTCTGATAGGTCTTCCTTTATATGTTACTTGGCCCTTTTCTCTTACTGCCTTTAATATTCTTTCTTTGTTTAGTACATTTGGGGTTTTGATTATTATGTGACAGGAGGTGTTTCTGTTCTGGTCCAGTCGGTTTGGAGTTCTGTAGGCTTCTTGTATATTCATGGGCATCTCTCTCTTTAAGTTAGGGAAGTTTTCTTCCATAATTTTGTTAAAGATATTTGCTGGCCCTTTAAGTTGTAGATCTTCACTCTCCTCTATCCCTATAATCCTTAGGTTTGGTCTTCTCATTGTGTCCTGGATTTCCTGGATGTTTTGGGTTACAAGCCTTTTGGATTTTGTGTTTTCTTTGACTGTGGAGTCAATGGTTACTATGTTATCTTCAGCATCAGAGATTCTTATTTCTATCTCTTGTATTCTGTTGTTTATGTTTGCATCTACGACCCCTGATTTCTTCCCAAGGTTTTCTATCTCCAAAGTTGCCTCCTTTTATGATTTCTTAGTTGTTTCTACCTCTGTGTTCAGATCTTGGATTGTTTTGCTCAGTTCCATCATTTGTTTGTTTGTGTTTTCATGTAATTCTTTAATATATTTTTGTGCTCCCTCTTTCATGACTTCTGCCTGTTGTTTCAAGTTCTCCTGCATTTCTTTAACTGATTTTCTCACTTCCTCTTTATTGGTTTCTGTCTGATGGCCCATATTCTCCTGGAGTTCTTTAAGTGTTTTTTGTGTTTGCATTGTAAGAGCTTCTACTCTATTGATATTCCCCTGCATTTCTTTAAGAGATTTGTTTATGTCTTTTTTGTGTTCCTCTAGGAGCATCATGACCTGTGCTTTTATATCTAACTCTTGTTTTTCTGGTGTGCTGGGGTATCCCAGACTTGCTGTGGTTGGCGAATTGGGTTCAGATGGTGCCATATTGCCTTGATTTCTGTTAATATCGTTCCTACATTTGCCTTTTGCCATCTCTTTATCTCTGGCGTTAGTTGGTCTTATTGTAAATGGCAGCCCCCTGAAAGCACAGCACGCCTGTCCCCAGGAGACAGATCCCTTCTGGCAGCGTTGTCTGTGCTGGACTATGCTAGCTCTGTGTCCAGGCCCCTGACTCCAGCTGCTAGAATTTTGAGCTGTGTCCCGAGGCGGCAAGGTGGCCCCTCTCTGCTAGTCCGCTCAGAGAGCTGGCCCTGGCCCTGGTAGTCTGCACCTGCAGCTGAGCTTTCTGTGCCCGGATCTCCTGCAGAGCTAAGCTAAGCTATATCTCTGGCCATGCACCTGACTCCAGCTGCTTGCTGTGTCCAGTGTGCCTGCTTTTTGCATGCGGTGTCCAGAGGCAAGATGGCTGCCCTGCTGAAAGCACAGCGTGACCTTGGCTGAGCTGCTGGTACCCGGCTCTGCCGATCCCTTCTGGCATCGTTGTCTGTGCTGGACTATGCTTGTTCTGAGTCCAGGCCCCTGACTCCAGCTGCTAGAATTCTGCGCTGTGCCCCGAGGCGGCAAGTTGGCCCCTCGGTGCTAGTCTGCTCAGAGAGCCGGTCCTGGCCGCGGTAGTCTGCACCCGCAGCTGAGCTTTCTGTGTCCAGTTCTGCCTTTCTTAATTGTGCTCACATCCTTCTGTTTATCTTTATTTTCTATTTGCCCATGACTTGCTTACTCTTCTTAGTGGCATCCAGTGTCTGAGGATCTGAGTCATTTCAGGAGACATCTTAGGAATCCTATGTCCTGTTAGCCTTCTAATGCATTATAGTGTTGGGTAGGGGTCGTCTTGAGCATGCTTCCCCTCCTCCCCTAGGTCTGGGCAGTACCAGACTGGTGTTCATCTCAGGCTAGCTCCCTTACTGGCCACCACGGCACCAGTCTAATTGTTGCCCCAGGATCACTCATCTCCTGACTCAGCCATGTGCCCATTTGTGTTGGGCTCATACTTTTCCAGGGGCTGTGGACCCAGGCTGGGAATTTCTAAATGGTCTCTGGCTAGTCCCAGCCTGCCTGATGCCAGAGTTGTTGTTGTCTTAGGGTAGCTCCATGTTCAGGATCCCATTTTTTTCAGGGAATGGTTGATTACTAATCATTCAAATATGAGAACACTGAGCATAGACATAGCCACTTCTTTGACACCTCCTGATGCACATGCCACACAGCAGTTACAACTGCAATGCTTCTACTGGGCAGGTGGACACCCAAATTCATTAAACAAACAAACAAACAAGCAAAAAACAAACATTACTCCTGATTTAAAAGATACAGATGAACATCAATCCATTAATCGTAAATGATCTTAATACCCAACTTTCTCCAATAGAGAGATCATCTGAAGAAAAATAAACAGAAACATCAAATAAATAAATGACACTTATACATCAAGTATACTTGACAGTTATCTAGAGAATATTATAACAAAGCAGCAAAGAATACAAATTTTACTCTCAGCAATAGTCACTTTTTAAAATTAGACCACATCCTGAAACAAAAGCAAATCATTAAAAATCAAAGTTTGAAATCACTTATTGTATCCAATTTTACCACAGGGCAGTAAAATGTAATATTGACAGCAATCAAATCTCTAGTAAGCACAATAACTCTAGAGATTAAACAAGCCATTATAGAATGATCATGGTGTCCAAAAAGAAATCAATAGAGAAATAAAAACATCCTGTAACTAAGTAAAAATGAAAATATTAAGCAAAAACCGCTCGGATATATTGAAAGCAATCTTGTGAGGAAAATTTATAGCACTAAGTGTCTACATTAAAAATAGAAGCAAATAGCACAAGGAAATGACATAATTACAAAACTCAAAGCATTGGAACAAACCAAATACAACCTAGTTGACAGCAATTAATAACAATAAAAACAGAATTCACAATAGCTTCTTAGCAAAGGAAATATCTGGGAACAAGCCTAACCAAAGAACAAATGATATCAAAAATGAAGACTTTAAACATACAAACATATACATACAGACTACAAAACCAAAATGTGTTCTTTAAAAAATTAATTAGATTGACAAACTCTTAGCAAAATACTTAAATAGGTGGAGAAAGAAGATCAAAATAACAAGAAAAAAAATGAATATGTGGGCAGAACAAAATACCAGAGTAATTCAGAGAATTATAAAGATTTACCTTAAAATTCTATTCTCCAACAAATTGGAGAATTGGATGACTGGAATTAGGGGGCAGTTGGAAGAGGTGATATAGAAACCTAATTAAGTGGAAACTCCCTGAGTTATATGAGAGTGATCTTAGTGAAGCTTCCTAGTAATGTGGGATTCAGAGCCTGAACTAGTAATCTTCAATAAATAGGCAAGGCTCATAGGAGAGGGACTGAGGTATCAACCCAGCCACACACTCTACCTATAATCTGTCCTGCCTGAATAATGTCTTGAGGCAATGGTGACAATGAACTTGTGAGAGTGACTAAGCAATGTCTGGTAGAAAGTTAAACCCAGAGCACTTGAGGGAGTCCATGCTGCCCGCATCACCAGGAACCAGAGAGAGGACAGCCCACAGACCCATGACAGAAAAAACACAACTGAAAAAAGCAATGAAATGATCCCTAATGATATTTTGTAATTCTCAGAGATTAGCGCCCATTCCAATTGTCACCAGAGAAGCATCATTCAGCAACTGATGAGAGCAGATGCAGAGATCCCTAGCCAAAGACTAGGCAGAGCCAGGGAAAAGCCATAGCTGAGAAGAGGGAGAAAGTATTATAGGCAGCAGAGATGTTGAGGCCACCAGGAGAACACGGCTCACAGAATAAACTATGCAGGGATCACAAAGGATCACAGAGATTGAAGCAACAAATATTGTACCTTTATGGATCTGAGTTGGTCTTCTACATGTACATGATAATGTGAAGTTTGTGTGTTCTTATGGGATTCCTAACAGTGGAAGTAGGGGTGTCTGTGATTCTTTTGCTTATGCTTGAGGATTTGCTTTTCTCCTGGTGGGTTGCCTCAACTAGCCTTACTAAGAGGGTTTGTACCAAGTCTTACTATAACTTGCTATACCATGTTTACTTAATATCCTTTGGAGGCCTGCTCATTTTCTCTATGGAGAAAAGGAATGGATCTGGGAGAGGCCGAAGTGGGTAGGGAGGGGTTGGAAGGAGAGGAAGGATGGGAAACTGAGGACAGGAGGTACTGTATGTGAGAATAAAAATAATAATTTGGAAACAGAGTTACAGCTACAATTGGATCTTAAAACCATTCTTGATGATTTATATCAAATTAAGATATTTTCAAGAGAAATACTTAAAAAGTCACTATAAGTCAGAAATTCTTTTGAGTAAACTCTGTATCAGAAGAACATTTATGATATGAATTATAATGGAGCTGAAATGTTAAAAGAATGTATGATATCACAAATTTTATTTAAATCATAAAAATATTGTTGTGTTACTTGAACTATTAAATAGTTTTAAGTGAATCTGTTTTATTAAAAAAATGAAAAATACTAGACAAAAATAACTCTTTACAAGCTTTGCTAAGTCCATTTCCAAGGAATTCAACTACCTCCTACTAGCTCTATGAACACCAGGAATGCACACACGCTGACACAACACTCATACATTAAAATAAAATGAATAAAGTAAAAATAAATAAAATCTCTTTTTTTGAAAAAAATGAGAGAAATTATCCCCCTTTAAAAATCCTGGTAGCATTTTGGCCACAAGTTTTTCAGCACATTGATTATTCTGTTATCAGAACTGATTTGTACCAAAGGAGCAACTGTGGGATACACATTCATCACAAACTTCTGAACAGTCAGTATGACTGGATCATACCTCCACAGCAGGACTGAGGTGGATGAGATGAAGAAGTCCACCCAGTACATGACCACAAAGAAAACCACCAGCAGTAAGATGGTCTGGGTGGCCTTTTTCTCAGGGGATGCTCTCAGGTGATTGATGCTATGAAGATGCTTGCATTGCCTCTGATGTCTGAACAAGATTAGAACCATGTATGCACTTGTAGTTAGCATGACTCCTACAAGAAACACATCTCTTAAAGTTGTGACTGTTAAAATCAATCCCCTGATGATGCTGTTCATGGGAAAGTGTGAGCAGTATTTACCGACCTTCATCTGGTTGGTGTCACTCACATTGGTATAAGCACCAACAGAGAAGAGCTGGTTACTGCTGACAGACAAATTGAAAAACCAAAAAAAGAAGAAAGCATAGTTGATGTACTTTTTTAGTTTACATTTAAAGTTTGCCATAAAAGAGTTATTAGGACTGATAGTGACAGCCTGGAACACACTCAGGAGGCAGGTGGTGCAGATAGAGAGGCCTCTCATCACCCTGTTTATGTAAAAATTTGCCTTACATTTGAAATCATTCTCGAGGTTCAGAAACACTAATATGTCTGCAAGCCAAATATCCCCTCCATTGAGGACCATAATTATGTGAACAAAGGTCAGTTGACAGGAGATCAAGTCCATGGGCTTAGGTCTGTGACCTAGGATTATGAAAATATAGAAAATCAGCAGAAACATATTGGCTAGGATTCCTAGTCCAGACTGGAAATAAAGGACACTCTTGATTGAAGACATAAATGGAAAGTGTATTCATCTTAAAAGCATAATGGAAGTCTATTTCACATATCTGAAAAATAATATATTATATATCAAACTGATGATTTGCTTCACAGTATGGCTATATAATCATTCTATTTTTCCCTATTATTCTTTAGTATCTCTTTACTATCTTTTTCACTTTTTGATGTTTCATAGTACATAAAGCCTACATTTCTGTATACCCTCCAAGTGTCTCCTACATAGACTATTATGGACAATAAATGCTTTTACATTCATATCTACCAAGAATACTCACTTTGTGCTTCTTTATTGCACCTGCATATCATTCCTTAGAAACTCAACCCTATTCCTTTAAATTGGTTCATTTTATACTTAACAACTAAAATAGTAGTAATGACCAGAGAAGATTAATAACATTTGCACAATTGTTCAGTTAACTGAAGGAAAATCATAGAAGATATCCCCCCAAAAATTAAATGATATCATATAGTATAATATTACTATGCTCTATCTTGCAATTATCAATAATTTGACTCACAATTCTAATGAACTCCCAGGCATAGTTTATGATAACATGACAGTTTTAATCAGCAAAGCTCTGTCTTAATCCATCTCTTTTAATGTTTTGTTTCCCATGAAATCTTAAATTCTCAGAACCTAGAATTAAAGACATAAATACAGTAGAGGACCATTAGTGTACCTTCCAGACCCTATTGATTATGTAAGCATCATGGTTCTAAAAGGACTTAGATGACTTCCATTTTAATTCCCATCCAGTTTAAACCCTTTGTGAACTCCAATTCATGATTAAGGAACTTATTCTGAGGTATCAAGAAAGCACAACTTTAAAAACCATTTTTGGGATCGGTGGGTAAATCATTAACAAGATGTTTCATTATCACCTTTTCAACATTCCATGTTGTTATTTTTCCTAACTCCCTCCTCTTCCTGTATTTATCTCCCTCCTTTCTTAAGAATACACATCTTTTCCATTTCTTTCTTTGATCACTTGTGCCCTGCTGCTACTCTCCTTTACATTCCTCCAGACTTCTTCTGTACTTACCTGCCTCTTTCCCCCTAAGGATCCCTGTTCCTTCCATTTTCCTGCTCAGATACTTGTAGCCTGCTAGCCTGCTCTCCATTGCTCCCTCCCTCCCTCCTATCCGGACAATGGTCCCATTCTGCTTTCCTGGTTTCCGTAGTTACTACAGACTCCATATTCACATCTGAAGAAGTGGACCTTGGAGCCTCCAACAAGAGAGATTATGGGATGCTAAGACAAACCCTAGTTTCCATACATTGTGACAAGCACGGACTTACTGAAGATGACCATATAGTGATGCTGTTTGGAATTTATGTATAAAATGATTCATTCCCATAGAGTGGAAACAAGGTCCCAGTGATATCATTTGTCACCAGCACCCAGATGCTCTTTATAACTTCACTTAACAGTCTTGATTTTGGTGCTTATGTAAGTTATTTTGCCTGGTTACCAGGACCAAGTTATTATTGGCTTGATTTAACTCAGTTTCATAAAATCAGCTTTGTGATAAAGAAGTAGAAAATGACTACAATGATTCACAGTTTGTGGGAAAAGGAGTACCTAATTATATTTTCAAGTTCGTACAAATATTCCACATATATAGACACATACATGCTTATATGTATGAAAGTAATGCAGTAGTTAGTGGAAGAGACCATCTTATAAAATTCCCGTGAATATAACATGATGAATCACACATGTCACAGTTACATGATTTTTGCTCCTTAAAAACTTAGTCTAGTAAATTAATGGATTCATCACATTTTTCAGAGCCACATATCTAAGTCTCTCATCAACATTCATTTACAGTAGCTGTGCTGGGATGTTGTCTTTTTGTTTTGTTTTGTTTTGTTTTGTTTTGTTTTTTCTTTTGTTTTGTTTTTAAGCTCCAGGATTAGTAATTAATAGCATTTATAACTCTTGTGAAGTGCGTGGATCAGATTCCCAGCACAGACATGTTGGCTCATGACCATGTGTAACTCTATTTCTGGAGTAACTATCACCCTGTATGATATGGAATGCCAGTGGTACACAAACATACATGCAAGCAAAACACTCATACATACATATATATATATATATTCAAATATACATATATTAAAATATACATATATATATGTATATATATTCAAATAAATAAGCTGTAAACAAATAAAAGCTCCTGGATAATACTTAATTTAAGACTTGGTCTTCAAATTGAAAGAACCATAACCAATTTTGAATTCTAAAATTGCAAATGCACAAACCATATATGTATAAAAGTTCTATTAGTTAAACATCTATGGCTTATTAAAATACATAATGTATTACAAATAATAGAGAAAACAATGATATGTGGTCAAATATAGTAATTTAAGTGATTTTTCTCTAATGGTATTTTTTAACCTTTCTTTTACCTATCTGTTGCTCTGTAAATGCCAATCAAATATAAAAATAAATGGTACATCTTCTAATTGATTGAGTGGCATCTTTCAGTTCTCTGAATGCGAGAGTGGACCAGAAAAGACCATAGTTAGCATGCATACAGAGCTGTTAACACAGACATGCACTGAGAAAAGTCTTCTGTTGTATTTGAAAAAGTTCAGTACTTGGATATTTACAAGTTGTTTAAATTATAGTATTTATTTGTAAGTATTAAAATCCAAAGTTTGTCCATTGATGCTCATAATACCAGAGAAGCTATTACTATGAAATGGACTCAGAATCAAAAATCTTTGCAGTATGCAGACAGTTGTCTGAAGAGACCTGCATCCATTTTATTGCATCCAAAGTGACCAATATCTGTTTTCTCTGTATTCTTCTACAGAAATTTCTTTACCTTTTCATTATCCCAGAACTTGATTTTAGAACAGTCTTGTTTTATGAATTTATGATGATCATCACTTTTTCAAACGTGGAGATTTAGCAATCTAAGACACATACTAATAAAGTAGATGACAAGTATCAATTTCACTTTAAGTTTTAACATATGTAGAGAGAAATCACCTAAAATATGTATGACTACTCAGAGAGAACATGAAGTGAATTTGTGACTTCCAGGTGATAAATACATGATGTTACCTGATGTACTGTCCAGTGTCAGCAACAAGAATAAGTCTTCATGGATCACAAGAGATAAAGAGCTTAGCCACCTCAGTTAGTTCCATGCAATCTTTATAAAGTGGAGGACAGCAGGAATAAATACTGATCACTTATTAAGAAGGTATTAATTTATAGATATTACTCGATCCTCTTAAATAAATTAAACACATGTTTTGTTCTGTGAAAACTGAGTTTAGGACAGGTTACTGTGACAAGAATATTAGCCTCACAGTTACAATCCAGATCCTCTAAGATGACACAGCAGCAACAGAATTGACACAGAGCTTCACAAGTTACATAGTGTGAGTTTGGGGAAGATAATAAATGGTCATTGGAAATTTGTCAACATATTTAAGTATAGGGAAACCAATATAATTTGTTATATTTGAGTAGAAATGTGAGTGAAGTTGGTGAAATAAAGGTAACTTTATAGAAGAAAAATACTAATATTTCCCAGGTTTATTTTGATTCTGCAAAAGAAGAAAAGATTTGAAAGAGGTGATGAGCAATGTTTGTAAAGCCACTTGAAATAGGAACTGGGATACTGAGTTGCTAGTCTCTCATACATAAATATTTAGTGCTGGTCACCCAAGGGAAATGTGCCCAAGGGAAATTATCAAGTGTGAATGCAAATGACTGCTGTTTAGTGACAGATCCAGGAACAGTGCTGCATCCATTTATATCTGTGGTCCATAGCATAGAACTATCTCATCCTGGCCACTTTTACTACTGAGGGTGAGAAAATGACATTAGGAAGCTAAGTGAATGAACATACACTTGCATGTGCTTGAAGCTGAAGCTGTGTGTGCTGACATCAACAGTTGGGATGTTTATACATTTATATGGAGTAAAATAATACAATATTAAGAATGGTTTCTATAAAATTGTAAATATATTTGCCAAAAATCTCTTGTAATATTTGTGTTTTCATTAAATGCTAAAAATGTACTTTCAGTGATCATTTCTGTAGTTGAATATTAAACGTTGACTGAAGCTGGGGTATTCAAAGAGCCTATTGATCAAAAATTATACTTGGCAACTAGATAGAAATACCTGTTCGTAATACTCCTTATGAAAATACCATAAAGAAAATTGCACCACTGTGTTAAACATCTGTTTGTGATATGTAAAAACATTATAAGTTATGGATGTACCTCGAAGCTATGTGATTATATAACTAATTCTAATGCCTACCTGTGTAATTTCATAGATGTAAGACCTGAGCAATTTCTTAGTCATCTTGTATCATTTCCCACATAACAAAATAGTGTGTAAATAAATGTAATTATGAAAACATTACCCCAATAATAAATCATTCTTATAGAATAAAAAAATTTTCTCTAAAATAAAGACAACCTTATTATTTAATGTTCCCAGGGTTTTATGCATTCCTTGGCTGTTACTTGAAACTTTCCTGAGAATTTCTAAAGTTATACAAACTTAACAAATAAGAAAATTATTTATAAACATGAAATTAGCCAATATTTGTTGTATATTCCTAGCTTAAATTTCATATTATTGAATGCATACAGCCAGTTAACTTGAGAAATGAAGTAAAATGAGGAAATACAAAATACAATTTAAGGTAGCTTAATTCTATGAAGGCAGTCCTACACACCAAAAAGTATGTATCTTTGTTTATTACCCTCTAATATATTTCATTGTCTTGTTACAGGATGAGAACAACCATACTTGGCAATAGCTATGTGGAACCATACTGTTAGAATTATTAGAGTAAGCAATCAGGAGAATCCTGTGTCAGATGTGTGTCCTAAATGTTGCATCTGGAGCAACTCTTTACTTGTATATGAAGTATATTGTAAAAGGGGATGGATTGCCTGACATGTTCACTGAGTGCATAACACCCAATGATCCCCCTCATCCTCTTAGGCTCTTCTTTCTCTCTACTAATATTTAATCTATTTCTACTAGGCCATGTTCTTCAAAATAGTCCCATTCTAGTATAACATATACAACAAAAGGATCATACTAAGATAAATCTATGTCCTTCTATTAATCATTACACTAATACCTTTATGTCTATAAGCATCTGATGAATGCTTGTTATACAATGTGACCTAAAAGCAATATTCTAGGCAAAGACTTCTCTAATAATTTATTACAGAAAACCCTGTATCCTTCTACCACTTACAGCTCTCATTATAATTAAGAGTAAAAGAAATACTCACCCAGCTAGGCTTTTGGCAAACCTCCTTGTAGAATGAGGCCCTAAGAAGTAGTTATAAGGAAGAAATATGACCAGCTGATTTCCCTCTAGGCCTGTAGTTATCATGTAATCTGGAGAAGGCAGTTCTGACCTTGAGGTTGTTAGGAAGTGGCACTATCAATTGGAAAAGTGAACTTCCCTAATTCCAGGAAAACAGTAGAGTAGGAACAGCTGAGCTCTGGGTTTCCTATGTATGAACTATTTTCTCAAGGCAATATCTGTCTATATGAATTATCTGATCCCCATCATTGTGAACAAAACAAAACTAAAGACATTAATATCCTAGTTAAAAGAAGTAGAAAGCAATTTCAGATTCCCCAAGGTATTCTTCCTGCTTCTAAAACATTCATGGTCCCCAACATACTTCTTTGTCAGTATCTTCAGTGTCTCACTAATAACTAACAACTCAATTGATAAAATTAAAAATATGTCACCTCCTCCAAGTTCTTTTAGGAAAAGTAATTATCCTTACTGAGCTCATAGGAGTGAGACAATGTATTATCAGGAGAAACTGTGCTATTGGGGCTGGGATATAGCTGAGTTGATAGACAGTATGCCTAGAAAGCATTTTGTATGTGGGCATCATGAAATAAATCAAGCCTTCAAGTTATCAGCACAAGTCAGGAAAGTCTTGAAAGATAATGGACAGAAGATACATACCTAAACAAAATAAAAACAATATAGAGCAAACCAATTGCCAGCATCAAACTAAACATAGAGAAGATTCAAGCAATTACCCAAAATCAAAGAGAAGTCAAGACTGCCCCTCCTCTGCATCTATTCAACATAGTATTTAATGTTCCAGTCACTGCAATGAGACAACTAAAGGAGATCAAGAAGCCACAAATTTGAAAGGAAGAAGCCTTCTTATCAGTATTGGCAGATGTTATAATAGTATACATAAGAGCCCCCAAAAATTCTACCAGAAAACTCCTACAGCTGATAAATATCCTTCAGCAGTGTAGCTGCACATTCAAAATGAACTAAAAAAATTTGGCAGCCCTCCTTATGCAATCAATAAATGGGCTGAGAAAGAAATTCACAAAACAGCACCCTTCACAATAGCCACAAATAATATAAAATATCTTGGTGTGACTCTAACCAAGCAAGTGAAAGTTCTGTATGATTAGAACTTTAAGTTTCTGAAGAAACATATGGAAAAAGATATCAGAAGATGGTCAGAACTCCCATGCTCATGGATTGGTAGAATCAACATAATGATAATGGTCATCTTACCAAAAATAATCTACAGATTCAGTGCAATTCCCATCAAAATTTCAACACATTTTGAAACAGATCTTCAAAGAATAATTCTCAATTTCATATGGCAAAAAAACTAGCATAGCTTAAACAATTAGTAAATGTATAGTTCAAAGTCCATTAAAAGTAAAGTAAAAGAAATTCTATAAGAGTTACCACTTCTGATATCAAGCTATGCTTCAGAGCAATACTAAAAAGTCTCATAATATTGGCCTGAAATCAGATAGGTTCATCAATGTGATAGAACTGAAATCCTATAAATAAACCTACATACTTCTGGATACTTGATTTTTGACAAGGAAGAACAAGCAATAAAATGCAAAAAAAAAAAAAAGAAAAGAAAAGAAAAGAAAAAAAAGAAAAAGAAAAAGAAAAGAAAAAGAAAAAATCTTCAATACGTGGTCCTGGTACAACTGGATGACTGCTTGCAGAAGAATGCAAATAGATCCATATTCATCACTCCAAGAAGAACACATTTACAAAGGAGACAAATTCCTGAACAGAATAACAATATCTCAGGCACTCAGATCAACAAATAATAAATAGAACCTCATGGTACTCAAAAACTTTTGCAAGGCTAAGTAAACTTCAAGAGATAATGTCATCCTCTATAATGGGAAAAGCTGTTCACAAACAATGCATCTGACAAAGGACTAATATCCAAAATATATGAGGAACTCCAGAATTTAGACACCAACCAGCCAAATAACTCAATTAAAATCTAGGGTAGAGAGTTTTCCAGATGTTTCTCAACAGAGAAGTCTCTAATGGCCGAAAAACACTGAAAGATATGCTCAACATTCTTACTGATCAGGGAAATGCAAATCAAAACATCTCTGAGATTCCATCTTATACCTTTCAGAATGTCTAGGTTCAAAATTGCAAAAGACAGCACCTGTTGCTGAGGCTGTGGATCAAGGGGAACTCTCCATTGATGATGGGAGTTCAAATAGGTGAAACCACTTTGGAGATTATTTTGGTTGTTTCTTACAAAGAATTGACAACTGTTCTACCCCAAGACTCAACTATACTACTTCTTTCCATAAACCCAAGAGATGCCCCACTCTATACAAAGACACTTGCTCAGCTATGTTTATAGCAGCTTTATTCATAATATTCGGTAACTAGAAATGACCTAGTTGTCCTTCAATTAAGGAATGGTAAAGAAAATATAGATCATTTACTCAGTAGAATACTATTTGGCGGCAGAAGTAGTCTGAGGCTAACATTGCTTGGGGCGAAACCTGCCAGGCTTTTGCCTGTAGCCAGGGCCTGGGCAAGTTGGCCGGCCATCTGTATGCCAATCCGGTCATGCACCAACTCAGTCAGGGCTTGTTTGCCCTGAAGATTGGCCAGCACTTGCAGTGGTGATCTCCATCTTGCCTCCAGGGCACAATAGGGAACTAACAGACAAGCCCAGGTATGCAGACATAGTTCGAGGCTAACATCGCTCAAGTCTAAACCTGTCAGGCTTTTGCCTGCACCCAGGGCCTGGGCAGCTTGGCAGGCCAACTGTGTGCCAACCTGGTCATGCAACAACCCAGTCAGTGGGGGGGGTCATCTGCCCTGCAGAGTGATCAGCACTTGGATAAGGTCCCTGCAGCATCCACCATCTACACTCCCTGAAGGAGCAGACAAGCAGCACCAGGTTCACAGAGACAACACGAGTGTAGCATTGCTTGGGGCAGAAAACATTAGGGCTCCAAGGGCACCCAAGAGGAAGGTAGCACACCTGCAATCTGAGTTAGGGGAAGCTCAGAAACACAGAGGTGTGGAATTAGCTCTACAGGCTCATGGGAGGTTCAAACGCCAGCCAATGACAACAAGACCAACTAAGGCCAGAGATAACCAGATGACAAAAGGCAAATGTAGGAATGTTACTAACAGAAATCAAGGCAATATGGCAGCATTCGACCCAATTCTCTGGCAACAGGAAGTCCTGGATACCCCAACACACCAGAAAAACAAGATTTGGATTTAAAATCACTGGTCATGATGCTGTTAGAGGAACACAAGAAGGACATAAGTAAATCTCTTAAAGAAATACAGGAGAAAATGGATCAAAAGTTAGAAGCCCTTACAAGGGAAACACAAAAATCATTTAAAGAAATACAGGAGAATATGGGTCAAAAGATAAAAGCCAATAGTGAGGAAATGCAAAAATCACTTAAAAAATTTCAGGAGAACTTGTGTTAACAGGCAGAAGACATGAAAGAGAAAACACATAAATCTCTCAAAGAATTACATGAAAACGTGAACAAGCAAGTGAAGGATATGAACAAAACCATACAGGATCTAAAAACAGAAGTAGAAATAACTAAGAAATCACACAGGGAGACAACTTTGGCGATTGAAACACCTTGGGAAGAAATCAAGGGCCATAGATGCAAATATCAACAACAGAATACAAAAGATAGAAGAAAGAATCTCAGATGCCAAAGATACCATAGGAACCATGGACTCGACTGTCAAAGAAAATGCAAAATGCAAAAAGCTTGTAACCCAAAACTCTCAGGAAATCCAGGACACAATGAGAAGACCAAACCTAAGGATTATAGGTATAGAAGAGAGTGAAGATTTATTACTTAAAGTGACAGCAAATATCTTCAACAAAATTATGGAAGAAAAATTCCCAACCTAAAGAGAGAGATGTCCGTGAATATACAAGAAGCCGACAGAACTCCAAACAGACTGGATCAGAACAGAAATACCTCCCATCACATAATAATCAAAACCCCAAATATACTAAACAAAGAAAGAATATTAAAGGCAGTAAGAGAAAAAGGCCAAGTAACATAAAGAAAGACCTATCAGAATTACACCAGAGTTCTCACCTGAGACCATGAAAGGTAGAAGATACTGGGCAGATCTCATGCAGACTCTAAGAGAAAACAAATGCCAGCCAAAATTACTATACCCAGAAAAACTCTCAATCACCATAGAGGGAGAAACCAAGATATTCCACGACAAATCCAAATTTACACAATATCTTTTCACAGACCAAGTCCTACAAAGGATAATAGGGGGAAACACCAATACAAGGAGGGAAACTACACTCTGGAAAAAGCAAGATAGTAACCTTCTTTCATCAAACCCAAAAGAAGAAAACCTTTCAAATATAAAAACATCATCAAAAATGACAGGAAGCAATAATAACTACTCTTTAATATCTCTTTTTTTTGGATTTTTTTTATTGTATATATTCTATATTTACAATTCATTTCCCTTTTTCTGGTTCCCCACCCCCAAAGGTCCCACATGTCCTTTTCCCTCCCCCTGCTCCCGCATCCACCCCCTCCCACTTTACTGTTCTTGTACTCTCCCACAATGATGATTTGGTCCATTCTAGCACCAGTGTCCACTCCTTTCTTCTTGTGAGACATCACTTGAAATGTGATTTGTGTCTTTGGTGTTCCAAGCTTCTAGGCTAATATCCACTTATCAGTGACTGTATACCATGGGTATTCTTTTGAGACTGGGTCACCTCACTTAGTATGACATTCTCCAGTTCCATCCATTTCTCTAAGAATTTCATGAATTCATTGTTTCTAATGGCTGAAGAGTACTCCATTGTGTATATATACCACATTTTTTGTATCCATTCCTCTGTTGAGGGACATCTGGGTTCTTTCCAGCTTCTGGCTATTATATATAAGGCTGCTATGAACATAGTGGAGCATGTATCCTTATTGCATGCTGGTGAATCTTCTGGGTATATTCCCAGGAGTGGTATGGCTGGGTCCTCCGGTAGTATCACGCCCAGTTTTCTGAGGAACCGCCATACTGATTTCCAGAGTGGTTGTACCAGCTTGCATTCCCACCAGCAGTGGAGGAGTGTTCCTCTTTCTCCACATCCTCGCCAACACCTGATGTCTTCTGAGTTTTTAATCTTAGCCATTCTGACTGGTGTGAGGTGAAATCTCAGGGTTGTTTTAATTTGCATTTCCCTAATGACTAGTGATGTTGAACATTTTTTAAGGTGTTTCTCAGCCATCCGAATTTCTTCAGGTGAAAAGTCTCTGTTTAGCTCTGTACCCCATTTTTGGATAGGGTTATTTGGTTTTCTGGGGTCTAACCTCTTGAGTTCTTTGTATACATTGGAGATTAGCCCTCTGTCGGATGTGGGGTTGGTGAAGATTTTTTCCCAATTTGTTGGTTGCCGATTTATCCTTTTGACAGTGTCTTTTGCCTTACAGAAACTTTGTAGTTTTATGAGGTCCCATTTGTCTATTCTTGTTCTTAGAGTATAAGCAATTGGTGTTTTGTTCAGGAATTTTTCCCCTGAGCCGATGTCTTCAAGGGTCTTCCCCAGTTTCTTTTCTATTAGTTTTAGTGTGTCTGGTTTTATGTGGAGGTCTTTGATCCACTTGGAGTTGAGCTTAGTGCAAGGGGATAAGAGTGGATCAATTCTCATTCTTCTGCATGTTGACCTCCAGTTGAGCCAGCACCATCTGTTGAAAAGGCTATCTTTTTTCCACTGGATGTTTTCAGCTCCTTTGTCGAAGATCAATTGGCCATAGATGTGTGGGTTCAATTCTGGGTCTTCGATCCTATTCCATTGATCCGCTTCCCTGTCACTGAACCAATACCATGCAGTTTTTAATACCACTGCTCTGTAATATTGCTTGAGGTCCGGGATATTGATTCCCCCAGAAGTTCTTTTGCTGTTGATGATAGTTTTAGCTATCCTGGGTTTTTTGTTATTCCAGATGAATTTGAGAATTGCTCTTTCTAGCTCTATGAAGAACTGAGTTGGGATTTTGATGGGAATTGCATTGAATCTGTATATTGCTTTGGGCAAGATTGCCATTTTGACTATATTAGTCCTGCCAACCCACGAGCATGGAAGATTTTCCCATTTTCTGATGTCTTCTTCAATTTCCCTCTTCAGAGACCTGAAGTTTTTGTCATATAAATCTTTCACATGTTTGGTTAGCGTCACTCCAAGATACTTTATATCATTTGTGGCTATTGTGAAGGGTGTCATTTCCCTAATTTCTTTCTCGGCCTGCTTATCCTTCGCGTATAGGAAGGCTACTGATTTACTTGAGTTGATTTTATAGCCAGCCACTTTGCTGAAGTTGTTTATCAGTTGCAGGAGTTCTCTGGTGGAGGTTTTTGGGTCACTTAAGTAAACTATCATATCATCTGCAAATAGTGATAGTTTGACTTCTTCCTTTCCGATTTGTATCCCTTTGACTTCCCTCTGTTGTCGAATTGCTCTAGCTAGTACCTCAAGTACTATATTGAAGAGATATGGCGAGAGGGGACAGCCTTGTCTAGTCCCTGATTTTAGAGGGATTGCTTCAAGTTTTTCTCCGTTTACCTTGATGTTGGCTACTGGTCTGCTGTATATTGCTTTTACTATGTTTAGATATGGGCCTTGAATTCCTGTTCTTTCTAGGACCTTTAGCATGAAAGGATGCTGAATTTTGTCAAATGCTTTTTCAGCATCCAATGAGATGACCATGTGGTTTTTGTCTTTGAGTTTGTTTATGTAGTGGATTACGTTGATGGATTTCTGTATATTGAACCATCCCTGCATCCCTGGGATGAAGCCAACTTGGTCATGGTGAATGATCGTTTTGATGTGTTCTTGGATTCGGTTGGCAAGTATTTTGTTTAGTATTTTTGCATCGATATTCATAAGAGAAATTGGCCTGTAGTTCTCTTTCTTAGTTGGATCTTTGTGTGGTTTTGGTATCAGGGTAATTGTGGCTTCATAGAATGAGTTGGGTAGTGTTCCTTCTGTTTCTATTTTGTGGAATAATTTGAAGAGTATCGGTATCAGGACTTCTTTGAAGGTCTGATAGAATTCTGCACTAAAACCGTCTGGTCCTGTGCTCTTTTTGGTTGGAAGACTGTCTATGACCCCTTCTATTTCTTTGGGGGTTATGGGTCTGTTTAGACGATCTATTTGATCCTGGTTTAATTTTGGTATTTGGTAACTGTCGAGGAAATTGTCCATTTCCTCCAGATTCTCCAGTTGTGTTGAGTATAGGTTTTTGTAGTAGGATCTGATGATTTTTTGAATTTCCTCAGTTTCTGTTGTTATATCTCCCTTTTCATTTCTAATTTTGTTAATTTGAATACTGTCTCTGTGCCCTTTAGTAAGTCTGGCTAGGGGTTTATCTATCTTGTTGATCTTCTCAAAGAACCAGCTCCTGGTTTTGTTGATTCTTTGTATGGTTCTCTTTGTTTCAACTTGATTGATTTCAGCCCTGAGTTTGATGATTTCCTGTCTTCTACTCCTCCTGGGTGAAATTGCTTCTTTTTGTTCCAGAGCTTTCAAGTGCGCCATTAAGTTGCTAGTATATGCTCTCTCCTGTTTTTTTGGAGACACTCAGGGCTATGAGTTTTCCTCTAAGCACTGCTTTCATTGTGTCCCATAGATTTGGGTATGTTGTGCCTTCATTTTCATTAAGTTCTAAAAAGTCTTTGATTTCTTTCTTTATTTCTTCCTGGACTAAGGTATCATTGAGTAGAATATTGTTCAGCCTCCAAGCGTATGGGGATTTTCTGTTGTTTTTGTTGCTATTGAAGAACACTCTTACTCCATGGTGATCTGATAAGAGGCATGGGATTAGTTCGATCTTTTTATATTTGTTGAGATCTGTCTTGTGTCCAATTATATGGTCGATTTTGGAGAAGGTACCATGAGGGGCTGAGAAAAAGGTATAGTCTTTTGCTTTAGGGTGAAATGTTCTATATATATCTGTTAAATCCAATTGCTCCATAGTTTCGATGAGTTTCTCCGTGTCTCTGTTTAGTTTCTGTTTTCCTGGTCGGTCCACTGTAGATAGTGGAGTATTGAGGTCCCCCACAATCATTGTGTTAGGTGCAATGTGTGCTTTGAGCTTTAGTAAGGTTTCTTTTACAAATGAGGGTGCCCTTACATTTGGAGCGTAGATGTTTAGAATTGTGAGTTCCTCTTGGTGGATTCTTCCTTTGACTAGCAGGAAGTGACCTTCTGTGTCTCTTTTGATGACTTTGGGTTGAAAGTCAATTTTATCTGATATTAAAATGGCTACTCCAGCTTGCTTCCTGTGACCATTTGCTTGCAAAATTGTCTTCCATCCTTTTACTCTAAGGTAATGCTTGTCTTTGACTCTGAGGTGTGTTTCCTGTAAGCAGCAAAATGTAGGGTCCTGTTTCCGTATCCAGTCTGTTAGTCTATGTCTTTTTATTGGGGAGTTGAGTCCATTGATGTTAAGAGATATTAAGGAATAGAGATTATTACTTCCTGACATTTTTGATGTTATTTTTGTTTTTGAGTAGTTATCTTCTTTTGAGTTTGATGGAAGAAGTTTACTGTCTCACTTTTTCTTGGGTGCCATTTCCTTCCTTGTGTTGGAGTTTTCCTCCTATTATCCTTTGTAGAGCTGGGTTAGTGGAAAGATATTGTGTAAATTTGGTCCTGTCATGGAATATTTTGATTTCTCCATCTATGTTGATTGAGAGTTTTGCTGGGTATAGTAGTCTTGGCTGACATTTGTTTTCTCTTAGGGTCTGCATGAGGTCTGCCCAGGATCTTCTAGCTTTCATGGTTTCTGGAGAGAAATCTGGTGTGATTCTGATAGGTCTTCCTTTATATGTTACTTGGCCCTTTTCTCTTACTGCCTTTAATATTCTTTCTTTGTTTAGTACATTTGGGGTTTTGATTATTATGTGACGGGAGGTGTTTCTGTTCTGGTCCAGTCTGTTTGGAGTTCTGTAGGCTTCTTGTACATTCATGGGCATCTCTCTCTTTAAGTTAGGAAAGTTTTCTTCCATAATTTTGTTAAAGATATTTGCTGGCCCTTTAAGTTGTAGATCTTCACTCTCATCTATCCCTATAATCCTTAGGTTTGGTCTTCTCATTTTGTCCTGGATTTCCTGGATGTTTTGGGTTACAAGCCTTTTGGATTTTGCGTTTTCTTTGACTGTGGAGTCAATGGTTACTATGTTATCTTCAGCATCAGAGATTCTTATTTCTATCTCTTGTATTCTGTTGTTTATGTTTGCATCTACGACCCCTGTTTTCTTCCCAAGGTTTTCTATCTCCAAGGTTGCCTCCTTTTGTGATTTCTTAGTTGTTTCTACCTCTGTGTTCAGATCTTGGATGGTTTTGCTCAGTTCCATCATTTGTTTGTTTGTGTTTTCATGTAATTCTTTAATATATTTTTGTGCTCCCTCTTTCATGACTTCTGCCTGTTGTTTCAAGTTCTCCTGCATTTCTTTAACTGATTTTCTCACTTCCTCTTTATTGGTTTCTCTCTGATGGCCCATATTCTCCTGGAGTTCTTTAAGTGTTTTTTGTGTTTGGATTGTAAGAGCTTCTACTCTATTGATGTTCCCCTGCATTTCTTTAAGAGATTTGTTTATGTCTTTTTTGTGTTCCTCTAGGAGCATCATGACCTGTGCTTTTATATCTAACTCTTGTTTTTCTGGTGTGCTGGGGTATCCTGGACTTGCTGTGGTTGGCGAATTGGGTTCAGATGGTGCCATATTGCCTTGATTTCTGTTAATAACGTTCCTATGTTTGCCTTTTGCCATCTCTTTATCTTTGGCGTTAGTTGGTCTTATTGTAGATGGCGCCCTGCTGAAAGCACAGCACGCCTGTCCCCAGGAGACAGATCCCTTCTGGCAGCTTGTCTTTGCTGGACTTTGCTCTCTCTGAGTCCAGGTCCCTGACTCCAGCTGCTAGAGTTCCGAGCTGTGCCCCGAGGCGGCCCGGTGGCCCCTCGCTGCTAGTCCGCTCAGAGAGCTGGTCCCAGCAGGTAGTCTGCACCCGCAGCTGAGCTTTCTGTGCCTGGATCTCCTGCAAAGCTAAGCTAAGCTATAACTCTGGCCACGCACCTGATTCCAGCCGCTCACTGCGTCCAGTGTGCCTGCTGTTTGCGTGCGGGAGTCTGGGGCAAGATGGCTGCCCCTGCTGAAAGCACCGCGTGGCCTTGGCTGAGCTGCTCGTACCCGGCTCTGCTGCTCCCTTCTGGCTGCGTTCCAGGCCCCTGACTCCAGCTGCTAGAGTTCCGAGCTGTGCCCCGAGGCGCCCGGTGGCCCCTCGCTGCTAGTCCGCTCAGAGAGCTGGTCCCGGCAGGTAGTCTGCTCCCGCAGCTGAGCTTTCTGTCTCTTTAATATCTCTTAACATCAATGGACTCAGTTCCCCAATGAAAAAGACATAGACTAACAGACTGGATATGAAAACAGGCCCTACATTTTGCTGCATACAGGAAACACACCTCACTGTCAAAGACAAACACTACCTTAGTATAAAAGGCTGGAAGATAATTTTATAAGCAAATGGTCTCAGGAAACAAGCCAGAGTAGCCACTCTAATAACAGACAAAATTCACTTTCAACCTAAAGTCATCAAAAGAGATGCAGAAGCACACTTTTTGCAAGTCAATGGAAAAATCCACCAAGAAGAAATCTCAGTTCTGAACATCTATGCTCCAAATGCATGGGCACCCTCATTCATATAAGAAACTTTACTAAAGCTCAGAGCAAACATTGTACCTAACACAATAATTGTGTGTGACTTACATACTCCACTCTCCTCAATGGACTGATCAGGAAAACAGAACTAAATATGGACACAATGAAACTAATTGAAGCCTTGGACCAATTGGAATTAACATATACAGAACATTTCATCCTAAAACAAAAGAATATACCTTTTTCTCAGCACCTCATGGTACCTTCTCCAAAATCAACCATATAATTTGTGACAAGAGAGACCTCAACAAATACAAGAAGATTGAACTAATCCCATGCCTCCTAGTAGATGACTATGGAGGAAAAGTGATCTTCAATAGGAAGAAAAACAACAGAAAGCCCACACATGCAAGGAAACTGAACAATACTCTACTCAATTATACCTTGGTCAAGGAAGAAATAAAGAAAGAAATCAAAGACTTTTTAGAATTCAATGAAAATAAAGGTAGAACTTACCCAAATCTATGGGACAAAATGAAAGCAGTGCTAAGAGGAAAACTCATAGCCCTGAGTGCCTCCAAAAAGAAACTGAAGAGAGCATACACTAGCAGCTTAACAGCACACCTGAAAGCCCTGGAACAAAAAGAAGCTAATTCACCCAGGAGGAATAGAAGACAGGATATCATCAAACTCAGGGCTGAAATCAATCAAGTAGAAACAAAAAGAAACCATACAAAGAATCAACAAAACCAAGAGCTGGTTCTTTGAGAAAATCAACAAAATTGATAAACCCTTAGTGAGACTAACCAAAGGGCACAGAGACAGTATACAAAACAACAAAATTAGAAATGAAAAGGGGGTTATAACAACAGAAACTGAGGAATTTCAAAAAATTATCAGATTATACTACGAAAGCCTTTACTCAACACAACTGGAGAATCTGGAGGAAATGGACAATTTCGCATACAGATACCAAATTCCAAAATTAAATCAAGATCAAATAGATCAGCTAAACAATCCCATAACCCCTAGAGAAATAGAAGGGGTCGTAGAAAGCATTCCAACCAAAAAATGTACAGGACCAAGTGGTTTTAGCGCAGAATCAGACCTTCAAAGAAGACCTAACACCAATACTATTCAAACTATTCCACAAAATAGAAACAGAAGGAATACTACCCAACTCATTGTATGAAGCCACAACTACGCTGATACCAAAACCACACAAAGATCCAACAAAGAAAGAGAACTACAGACCAATTTCCCTTATAAATATCGATGCAAAAATACTAAATAAAATCTTTGTCAACTGAATCCAAGAACACATCACAATGATCATGCACCATGATCAAATAGGCTTCATCCCAAGGATGCAGGGATGGTTCAATATATGGAAATCCACCAATACAATATACTATGTGAAAAAACTGAAATAAAAAAAAACACATGATCATCTCATTAGATGCTGAAAAAGCATTTGACAAAATTCAGCATCCTTTCATGATAAAAGTCTTGGAAAGAACAGGAATTCAAGGGCCATACCTAAACATAGTAAAAGCAAAATACAGCAAACCAGTAGCCAACATCAAAATAAATGGAGAGAAACATGAAGCAATCCCACTAAAATCAGGGACTAAACAAGGCTGCCCTCTCTCTTCATATCTTTTCAATATAGTACTTGATGTTCTAGCAAGAGCAAATAGACAACATAAGGAAGTCAAAGGGATACAAATTGGAAAAAAAGAAGTCAATATATCACTCTTTGCAGATGATATGACAGTATACTTAAGTGACCCAAAAATCTCCACCAGAGAACTCCCAGAGCTGATAAACAACTTCAGCAAACTGGCTGCTTATAAAGTAAACTCAAGTAAATCAGTAGCATTCCTATACTCAAAGGACAGGCAGTCTCAGAAAGAAGACTGAACACCCTTCACAATAGCCATAAACAATATAAAGTATCTTGATGTGACTCTAACCAAACAAGTGAAAGATCTGAAAGACAGGAACTTCAAGTCTTTGAAGAAAGAAATCGAAGAACAACTCAGAAGACGGAAAAATATTTAATGCTCTTGGATAGGCAGGATTAATATAGTAAAAATGGCCATCTTGCCAAAAGCAATATACAGATTCAATACAATACCTATCAAAATCCCAAATCAATTCTTTATATATCTAGAAAGAGCAATTCTCACATTCATCTGCAATAACAAAAAACCAAGGATAGCCAAAACTATTCTCAACAATAAAAGAACTGCTGGGGGAATCAATATCCCAGACCTCAAGCAGTACCACAGAGCAATTGTGTTAAAAACTGCATGGCATTGGTACAGTTACAGGCAAGTAGATCAATGGAATAGAACTGAAGACCTGGAAATGAACTCACATAATTATGGTCACTTGATCTTTGATAAAGGAGCTACAACCATCCAGTGGAAAAAAGATGGCCTCTTTAACAAATGATGCTGGTTCAACTGGAGTTCAGCATGCAGAAGAATGGGAATTGATCCACTCTTATTTCCTTGTACTAAGATCAACTCCAAGTGGATCAAGGACCTCCACACAAAACCAGACATACTGAAACTAATAGAATAGAAACTGGGAAAAATTCTGGAGGACATGGTCACAGGGGGAAAGTTCCTGAACAGAACACCAATAGCTTATGCTCTAAGATCAAGAATTGACAAATGGGACCTCATAAAATTACAAAGTTTCTGTAAGTCAAAGGACACTTTCAGAAGGACAAAACAGCAACCAATAATTAGGAAAAGATTTTCACCAACCCCACATCCAACAGTGGGCTAATATCCAATATATACAAAGAACTCAAGAAGTTAGACCCCAGAGCATCAAATAACCCTATTAAAAATGAGGTACAGAGCTAAACAAAGAATTTTCACCTGAAGAAATTCGGATGACTGGGATGCACCTTAAGAGATGTTCCACATCGTTAGTCATCAGGGAAATGCAAATCAAAACAACCCTGAGATTCTACCTCACACCAGACAGAATGGCTAAGATTAAAATATCAAGAGACAACAGGTGTTGGTGAGAATGTGGAGAAAGAGGAACACTCCTCCACTGTTGGTGGGATTGCAACATGGTACAACCACTCTGGAAATCAGTCTGGCGGTTCCTCAGAAAATTGGGCATGACAATTCCAGAGGACCCTGTCATATCTCTACTGAGAAGTCCCCTTCATGCAACAAAGACATATGCTCCACTATATTCATAGTAGTCTTATTTATAATAGACAGAAGTTGGAATGAACCTTGATGTCCCTCAAAGGAAGAATGGACACAGAAAATATGGTATATTTATACAATGGAATACTACTCAGCAATTAAAAATAATAAATTCATGAAATTTGTAGGCAAATGGTTGGAACTGAAAAATATCATCCTAAGTGAGCTAACCCAATCACAAAAGAATACACATGAAATGCAATCACTGATAAGTGGATATTAATTAGCCCAGAAGCTCTGAATACTCAAGGCACAATTAGCAAATCAAAAGATTCCCAAGAAGAAGCAAAGAGAGGACCCTGGTTCTGGTAAGACTTGATCCAGTATTGTAGGAGAGTACCAGAACAGAGAAATGGTGTGGGAGGAGAGAGGTAGTGATTGGGGAATGGAGGAGGGAAGAGGACTTATGGGACATATGGTAAGGGGGGAACTGGGAAAGGAGAATATCTTTGGAATGTAAACACAAATATAGAAAATTTAAAATAAAGACAACAAAAGAATACTATTTGGCTATTAAAAACAATGATATCATAAAATTTTAATGCAAATGTATGCAATTGAATGCATGATTATGAGTGAGATAACCTAAACACAGAAAAACATGCATGGTTTGCACTCTTTTTTATGTGGATTATATCCGTTATATACTGGATTACCATGCTACAATCCATAGAGCAAAAGATACTAAGTAAATAGGGAGGGCCCATAGAAGGAGGAGTGAATCTCTCTCAGATGAAGAAATAAAATAATTGTTGGAGGTGAATGGAGTGAGGGAACTGTATGGAAGGTACAATGAGGATACAATTACCCAATGGATGGGAATCAGGTGTAGGAAGAGGGTGAAGAGAGGACTGGGAGCGAGAGTGGTAAACTAGGAGGGAAATGTTTGGAGTAGCTGGAGACTTGGGTCAAGAGAGAGTCCCAGGGTGTCTATGGTAATGACTTTATCTGAGACTCATAACAGAAGTAGTTATGGAGACTGAAGTGGCCAACTTCCGAAATCATACAGGTCTTCTAGTAAAAAGAAGGGAACATCAACCCACCCACAAAAGTTTCAATCTCAATTTAGTCCTGCCTATAAGACTGGCAGAGATGAAGTTGGAGCAAAGGTTGAGGGAGTAGCCAGCTCAGGATTGGGCCAAATTGAGATATATCCCATATATGAGATCCAGTTACTGACCATATTAATGGTACTCTGATATGCTTGCAGATGGTCTTCTAGCATAACTGTTTCCAGACAGGCTTCATCTAGCACTGGTTAGAAACAGATGCACAGACCCATAGCTCAACATCAGGAGGTGCGTGTGGATTTTTTGGGGGCCGTAGGAGGTAGAATTCAGCTAGCTAGAGGTAGCAAGGACATCTCAAGAAATGCTACATTGACAACTAGTTGAGCTCATGGGGCTCACTGAAACTGAATTACCAATCGAGGATACATGAGTTGGATCCAGGCCTCTTACTCATTCATAGCAGACATGCAGCTTGGTTTTCATGTGGGTCCCCTGTCAGTTGGAATGGAACCTGTTCCTGACATTGTTGCCTGCCATTGGATCCCTTCCCTAAACTGAACTGCCTGTTTTGGACTCAATAGGAGAGGATAGGCTGAGCCTACTGAACTGGCATCTCCAGGGTGGGATGGTACTGAAAGAAGGCTCCCCCTTATCTGAGGAAAAGTGGAGGTGATAATGGGGGGAGAATTTAAAAGTTTGGATTCGGAGGAGAGGAAGCATGAGAACTGCTATCACAATATAATGTGAATAAATAAATAAATAAATAAATAAATCAATAAATAAATACTTGGAGAGATCCAACAAATTTAATAGCACTCTTGACAGCTCTAAATCAAAAGGAAGCAAGCCTGTCAAGAGGTATGAGAGCAGAAATCACCCAGAAATCTAGAAACAATCAAGTCGAAACAAAGAGAAAAATACAAATAATAGAGTCAGCAAAGAGCTTTTTTTTTAAGAAAATCAAGTTATAAAAATCCTTATCCAGACGAAAAGATACATAGAAAATATCAAAATTAACTAAATTAGAAATGAAAATGGCATATAAAAAGAGACACTAAGGAAATCCAGAGAATCATTAGGTCATACTTTACAAACCTGTGTTCATAGCAGCCTTATTTATAATAGCCAGAAGTTGGAAGAAGCCCAGATGTCCCTCAAAGGAGAAATGGATACAGAAAATGTGGTATATTTATACAATGGAATACTACTCAGCTATTAAAAATAATGAATTCATGCAATTTGTAGGCAAATGGTTAGATCTGGAAAATATTATCCTAAGTGAGTTAACCCAATCACAAAAGAATACACATGAAATGCAATCGTTGATAAGTGAATATTAATGAGCCCAGAAGCTCTGAATACTGGAGGCACAATTAGCAAGTCAAATGACTCCCAAGAAGAAGGAAGGAGAGGACCCTGGGCCTGAAAAGATTGGAGCCAGTTTTGTAGGAGAGTACCAGAACAGAAAGATGGTGGGGGGGGGTGATTGGGGAATAGTTGGGGGGGAGAGGACTTATGGGACATATGGTGAGGGGGGGAAATGGTAAAGGGGAAAGCCTTTGGAATGTAAACAAAGAATATAGAATAAATAATTAAAAATATTGTCAACATGAAATAAAAAAAGAAAACACAAAGAAAAAAACACAAAATGGAAAATATAAAACAAATGGACAATTTTTTCAATAGGTACTACTTATCAAAGTTAAAAGAAAATTTGCCAAACAACTCAAATATACCAATAATCTCTAAAAATTTAAACCAGTCATTGTAAGACTCTCCACCAAAGAAAAGATAATTTTAAATTTGACCAGACTTTCAAAGGTAAGTTAACACCAATACTCCTCAAATAATTTCAGAAAATACAAACAGAAGGAACATTTTTATAAGGTATATTCTTTATTTACATATCAAATAATTTCTCCTTTCCTGGCTCCCCTCTCCCCTGAAAATCACATAAGCCATCTCCTCTTCCCCAATTAACCCTCCTGCCTTCCCTGTCCTGATATTCCTCTACAATATGGCAATCAAGTCTTTCCAGGACCAAAGGCCTCTCCTCCCTTTGGTGTTTAAGAAGACCATCCTCTGCTGCCTATGTGTCTGGAGCCATGGGTAACTCCATGTGTAGTCTTTGGTTGATGGTTTTGTGCTTGGGATATCTGGGAGTACTGGGTGACTCATATTGTTCCTCCAATGGCGCTGAGAATCCCTTCTGCTCCTTTCTCTAGCTCCCCTATTGACCCAGTGCTCACTTCAATGGCTGGCTGACAGTGTCCTCCTCTGTATTTATTTGTCGTGCACTAGCAGAGCCTCCCATATGACAGCTACATCCGGCTCTGGTCATCAAGTACTTGTGGGCATCAATAATACTGTCTGGGTCTTGTAAATGTATATGGGATGGATCACTAGATGGGGTAGTCTCTGAATGGTCTTTCCCTCAGAATGTGCTACACACTTTGTCTCCGTATCTCCTTCTGTGGATATATTGTTCCACCTTCTAAGAAGGACCAAGTTATCCATACTTTGTTCTTCCTTCTTCTTGGGCATCATTTGATATGTGAATTGTGTCTTGGGTATTCCATTCTTCTGTGCTATTATCTACTTATCAGTGAGTGCATAGAATGTATGTTCTTTTGGATTGGACTACCTCACTTAGGGTTATATCTGCCAATTCCACCTATTTGCCTAAGAATTTCATGAATTCATTGTTTTTAATAGACATGTAGTATTCCATTGTCTAAATATACCACATTTTCTGTAGCCATTCCTTGATTGAGGGACATCTGGGTTCTTTCCAACTTTTGCCTATTATAAATAGGGCTGCTATGAACACAGTGGAGCATGTATCCTTATTACATGCTGGAGAATCCTCCAGATATATGTCTAGGCGTGGTATAGCAGAGTCCTACGGTAGTATAACGCCAGTTTTCTAAGGATCCTCTAGACTGATTTTCAGAGTGGTTATACCAACTTGCAATCACACCAGCAGTGGAGGAGAGTTCCTCTTTCTCCAGATCCTCTCCAGCACCTGCTGTCTCCTGAGTTTTTGATCTTAGCCATTCTGACTGGTATGAGGTGAAATCTCAGGGTTGTTTTGATTTGCCTTTCCCTGATGACTAAAGATGTTGAACATTTCTTTAGGTGCTTCTCAGTCATTCATTATTCCTCAGGTGAAAATTCTTTGTTAGCTGTGTACCCCATTTTTAATAGGGTTATTTGGCTCTCTGGAGCCTAACTTCTTGAGTTCTTCGTGCATCTTGGATATTAGCCTTCTGTTGGATGGAGGGTTGGTAAAGATTTTTTTCCCAATTTGTTGGTTGCTGTTTTGTCTATTGACAGTGTCCTTTGCCTTTCAGAAACTTTGTAATTTTATGAGGTTCCATTTGTCAATTCCTGATCTTAGAGCATAAGTTATTGGTGTCCTGTTCAGGAAAACTTTCCCTGTGCCCACATGCTCAAGGCTCTTCCCCAGTTTCTTTTCTTTTGGTTTCTGTATGTCTGTTTTTTTAATCATTTATTTATTTATTCATTTATGTATTTATTTATTTATTTAATTTTTATTTTCTATATTCTTTGTTTACATTCCGAAGGCTTTCCCCTTTCCCAGTTCCCCCCTACCATACGTCCCATAATTCCTCTCCCCCCCAACTATTCCCCAATCATCCCCCCCACGATTTCTCTGTTCAAAGGAGGAATGGATACAGAAAATGTGGTATATTTATACAATGGAATACTACTCAGCAATTAAAAATAATGAATTCATGCAATTTGTAGGCAAATGGTTAGGTCTGGAAAATACCATCCTAAGTAAGTTAACCCAATCACAAAAGAATACACATGAAATGCAATCACTGATAAGTGGATATTAATGAGCCCAGAAGCCCTAAATACTCAAGGCACAATTAGCAAGTCAAATGATTCCCAAGAAGAAGAAAGGAGAGGATCCTGGGCCTGAAAAGATTGGATCCAGTTTTGTATGTCTGTTTTTATGTGGAAGTCCTTGGTTCACTTGGACTTGAGCTTAGTACAAGGAGATAAAAATGGTTTGATTTACATTTTTCTGAATGCAAATGGAGTTGAGCCAGCTCAATTTGTTGAAGAGCTGTCTTTCTTTCCACTGGATGTTTATAGCTCCTTTGTCAAAGACCATAGATGTGTGGGTTCATTTCTGGGTCTTCAATTCTATTCCATTGATCTACCTTCCTGTCACTGTACCAATACCATGCAGTTTTTAATGCTATTTCTCTGTAGCACTGCTTGAGGTCCGGGATATTGATTTCCCCAGAAGTTCTTTAACTATTGAGAATAGTTTTAGCTATCCTGGGTTTTTTGTTATTCTAGATGAATTTGAGAGTTGCTCTAACTCTATGAAGAATTGAGTTGGGTTTTTGATGGGGATTGCATTGAATCTGTATATTGCTTTTGGCAAGATGGCCATTTTTACTATATTGATCCTGCCAATCCACGAGCATGGGAGATTTTTCCATTTTCTGAGGTCTTTGATTTCCTTCTTCAGAGACCTAAAGTTCTTGTCATACAGATCTTTCACTTGTTAGGTTAGAGTCACACCAAGATACTTCATATTGTTTGTGGCTATTGTGAAGTGTGTCATTTCCCTAATTTCTTTCTCAGCCTTCTTATCCTTTGAGTATAGGAAGGCTACTGATTTGCTTGAGTTGATGTTATATCCAGCCCCTTTGTTGAAGTTGTTTATCAGCAGTAGGAGTTCTCTGGTGGAGTTTTTAGGTCACCTAAATATACTATCATATCTTCTGCAAATAGTGATAATTTGACTTCTTTCTATCCAATTTGTATCCCCTTGACCTCCTTATGTTGTCTAATTGCTCTAGCTAGGACTTCAAGTACTATATTGAAAAGATATGGAGAGAGGGGGCAGCTTTGTCTAGTCCTTGATTTTAGTGGAATTGCTTCAAGTTTCTCTGCATTTAGTTTGATGTTGGCTACCAGTTTGCTGTCTATTGTTTTTACTATGTTTAGGTATGCACCTTGAATTCCTGTTCTTTCCAAAACTTTTAGCATGAAATGATGCTGAATGCTGTCAGATGCTTTTTCAGCATTTATTGAAATAACCATGTGTTTTTTTCTTGGAGTTTGTTTATGTAGTGGATTAAATTGATGGATTTCCTCATATTGAACCATCCCTGAATCCCTGGGATGAAGCCTACTTGATTATGGTGAATGATCATTTTGGTGTTTTCTTGGATTCTGTTGGCAAGAATTTTATTGAGTGTTTTGGCATTGGTATTCATAAGAAAAATTGGTCTGTAGTTCTCTTTCTTTGTTGGATCTTTGTGTGATTCTGGTATCAGCATGATTGTGGTTTCATAGAATGAGTTGGCTAGTGTTCCTTCTGTTTCTATTTTGTGGAATAGTTTGAAGAGTGTTAGTGTTAGGTCTTCTTTGAAGGTCTGATAGAATTCTGCACTAAAACTGTCCTGTGCTTTTGTTGTTGTTGTTGTTGTTGTTGTTGTTGTTGTTGTTATTGTTGGGAGACTTTCAATGACTGCTTCTATTTCTTTATGTGTTATGGGACTGTTTAGATGATCTATCTGATCCTGATTTAATTTTGGTATTTGGTATCTGAAATTGTCCAATTCCTCCAGATTTTCCACTTTTGTTGAGTATAGACTTTTGTAGTAGGATCTGATGATTTTTTTTTATTTTCCTCAGTTTCTGTTGCTATATCTCCCTTTTCATTTCTGATTTTGTTAATTTGGATATTGTCTCTGTGTTCTCTCCTTAGTCTGTCTAAGGTTTTATCTATCTTGTTGATTTTCTCAAAGAACCAGGTCCTGGTTTTGTTGATTCTTTGTTTAGTTCTTTTGTTTCAACTTGGTTGATTTTAGCCCTGAGTTTTGTGATTTCCTGCCTTCTACTCTTCTTGGGTGTATTAGCTTCTTTCTATTCTAAAGCTTTCAGGTGTGCTGTTGAGCTGCTAGTGTATGCTCTCTCCAGCTTCTTTTTGGAGGCACTCAGAGCTATGAGTTTTCCTCTTAGCACTGCTTTCATTGTGTCCATTTGTGTCCATACCAAATTTGTGTCGTTATCTTCTTTTGAGTTTGTTGAAAAGTAGATTAATTTTTTGCCTTTTCTAATATGTAGTTTCCCTCCTTTTGTTGGTGTTTTCCATTCATTTTCCTTTGAAGGGCTGGATTTGTGAAAAGATATTGTGTAAATTTGATTTGTCATGGAATACCTGTGGTAACTGAGAGATTTGCTGGGTATAGCAGCCTGTGTTGGCATTTTTGTTCCCTTTGGTTCTGTATGACATCTGTCTGGGCTCTTCTGGCTTTTATCATCTCTGGTGAGAAGTCTGGTGTAATTCTGATAGGTCTATCTTTATATGTTACTTGACCTTTTTCCCTTACTGTTTTTAATATTCTTTCTTTGTTTAGTGCATTTGGCTTTTTAATTATTATGTGATGGGAGAAATTTCATTTCTGGTCAAATCTATTTGGAATTCTGTAGGATTCTTTAATGTCCATGGGCATTTCTTTCTTTAGGTTAGGGATGTTTTCGTCTATAATTTTGTTGAAGATATTTACTGGCCCTTTAAGTTGGAAATCTTCACTCTTTTCTATACCTATAATCCTTAGGTTTGGTCTTCTCATATTGTCCTGGATTTCCTGGCTATTTTGGGCCAGGAATTTTATGCATTTTGCATTTTCTTTGACTGTTGTGTCAATGCTTTCTATGGTATCTTCTGCATCTGAGATTCTCTCTTTTATATCTTTTATTCTGTTGTTGATGCTTGCATCCATGTCTCCTGACTTCTTTCCTAGGCTTTATCTGTCCAGAATTGTTTCCCCTTGGGATTTCTTTATTGTTTCTACTTCCACTTTTAGATCCTGGATGGTTTTGTTCAATTCCTTCTCCTGTTTGGTTGTGCTTTCCTATAATTCTTTAAGGACTTCTACCTGTTTACCCGTGCTCTCCTCTATTTCTTTAAGGGAGTTATTTATGTCCTTCTTGAAGCCCTTTATCAGCATCATGAGCTGTGATTTGAAATCCAAATCTTGCTTTTCTGGTGTGTTGGGATATCCAGGACTAGCTATTGTGGGAAAATTAGGTTCAGATGATGCCATGTTGCCTTAATTTCTGTTGATAATGTTCCTACATTTGCCTTTTGCCATCTTGTTATCTCTGGTGTTAGTTACTCCTGTCTGTCTCAGCTCCTTGTGTGACTGGTTCTCCCCTGGCACAGAGTGCTGTGTCACTGCCCAGCTCCTGGGTACCATTGGGACCCTGGTAGACCGAGTCCCAAGAGACCTTACATGTTCTTAGTTGCACCTGTCTGCTCAGTCAGAGGAGCACAGATGGTGGCCTGACCTCTAAACTGGGGACTCCCTCCAAATGTGGGACTCTCTGCAGAGCAGATTTCCCCTGGCAGGATAGGAGCACAGAAGTCTGTTGTCCTGCCCAGCTCCTGCGTATGCAGGGTGGGGGCAATTCCCAACTGATCTGACACTAGGGTGTTCCCTCTGTTCCTGGCTATAACAGCTCACTCAGTTGAAGGATGGGGACCTCACCTCTCACCAGGGAATTCCCTGCAGAGTAAATGTCCCCTCCAGAAGGAACACTACTAAATTCATTTTATTAAACCACAGTTACCCTGGTACCTAAGTTATATAAAGTTTCACTAAAGAAAATTTCAAACAAGTCCCTTGCATGAACATGGACACAAAAATACTCAAAAGATACTTTCAAAATAGTTTGTTACATTAAAAAATCCACCATAGCATGGTAGTTTTCATCTCAGAGATGCAGAGACAGTTCCACATACAAAAATCAGTAAATAAATATACTATATAAAGAATATGAAAGAAAAGCAGCACAAAACACATAAAAATCTCATTATGTACCGAAAATTTTTTTCACAGTATCTAACACTTCTTCATGACAAATTATTGGAGAGACTATGTATATAAGGGACATGCCTAAATATAATAAAGGCAAGTTACAGTAATCCTGTATGCCTAAATAAATTAATGGCAAGTTACAGTAATCCTGTAGACATCATCAAATTAAATGAATAGAAAGTGAGTGTAATTCCACTAAATTCAGGAACAAGACAAATTGTCCACTCACTCAATATCTATTCAAGTACTTGAAGTACTTGCTAGAGCCATGAGACAATTGAAGGAGATCAAGGAGATACAAATTGTCAGATTGGAAAGGAAGAAATTACAGTATCTATATTTTCAGATGATATGATACTACATATAATTGAGCCCAAACATTTTCCCAAGGAACTCCTACATCTGATAAACACATTTAGTGAAATGACTGGATACAAGAGTTACAAAAATCAGCACCCTTTCTTAACACCAATGACAAATAGGCTGAGTAAAAAATCAGGCAAATAAGATCCTCCACCATAGCCACAAATAACATAAATCATTTTGGAGTAACTCTAAAGAACTGAAAGACTTAGATGACAAAAACTTCAAATCTTTGAAGAATGGAATTGGAGAAGATATCAAAAGATGGAAAGATCTCCTATTCTCATGGATCAGTAGGATTAACATAGTAAATTGATTTTACCAAAAGTAATCAACACAATTGACACAATCACCATTAAAATTCAAACTCAATTCTTTATGGAACTTCAAAGGACAATACTCAATTTCAAGTGGAAAACCATAAAAGCAATTCTATGTGATAAAGGAACATCTGGAGGTATCTCCATTCATGATTTTCAGCTGCATTACACGTATTGGCATAAGAAACAGAATTCACAAATGGAATGGAATAGAAGTCGCTGACAGAAACCCACACACCTATGGCCACTGGTTTTTGATAAAGAAGTAAGAAATCTAAAATGGAGAAAAGATGTTTCCAACAAATGGTACTGGCCTATCTGGATGTTGACATGTAGAAGAATGCATATCTATCACCCTGCAGAAAATTCATATCCAAGTGGATCAAAGAAATCAAGTGAAATGGATTGAGCTTCTTAGAAGAGAAAATTGGGGATAGCCTTGATCATATTGATATAACTTCCTGAGCACAGGCAGCAAATAGAACAATCAAGTAATGAGACCTCACTAAAATGAAAATTTTCTGAAAGGCAAGGATATCATCAATGGAATAAAATAGCAACCTACAGAATGGGAAAAGATTTTCTCCATCTCCACATCTGACAGAGAGCTAAAATGAAGTAATAAACAATGTGAGAAACTAGACATCAAGAGACCAAACAATCCAATTAAACTGGAATAGCTATCTAAACAAAGTATTCTCTTTTATGTCCATTAAATTTTCAAAAATTATTTATTTTATTAGTTATTTTATTTATTTACATTTCTAATGCTATCCTCTTTCCTTGTTTCCCGTCCAAAAACCCCCTATCCCATCCACCTTCCCCTGCTCACTAACCCACCCACTCCTGCTTCTCTGACTTGGCATTCCCCTACCCTGGGGCAATGAGTCTTCAAAGGTCCAAGGGCCTCTCCTCTCACTGATGTCTGACCAGGCCACCTTCTGCTACCCATGTGGCTGGAGCCATGGGTCCTGTCATACAAACTGTTTGGTTGTTGGCTAAGTCCCTGGGAGCTCTGGGGGTAATGGCTCGTTCATACTGTTCTTCCTATGGGGCTGTAAACTCCTTCAGCTCCTTGGGTCCTTTCTTTAGCTCCTCCCTGTGCTCAGTTCAATGTTTGACTAAGAGCACCAGACCCCCCTCGGTATTTGTTAGGCACTGACAGGGCCTCTCTGGAAACAGCTTTATCAAGCTCCTGCCAGCAATCACTTGATGGCATCCCCAATAGTGTCTGGGTTTGGTAATTGTATATGGGATGGATCCCCAGGTAGGGCAGTCTCTGGATGGTCTTTCCTTTAGTTTCTGCTCCATACTTTGTCTCTGTATTTCCTCCCATGGGTATCTTGTACCCTATCTAAGAAGAACCAATGTATCCACACTTTGGTCTTCTTTCTTAAGTTTCATATGATCTGTGAATTATATATCTTGGGTATTCCAAGTTTCTGGGCTAATGTCCACTTATCAGGGAGTACACACCATGTGTGTTCTTTTGTGATTGGGTTACCTCACTAAAGGTGATATTTTCTAGCTCCATCAGATTGCCTGAGAATTTCATGAATTCGTTGATTTTAATAGCTGAATAGTATTCCATTATATAAATGTACCACATTTTCTGTATCCATTTCTCTGTTGAGGGACATCTGGGTTCTTTCCATTTTCTAGCTATTATAAATATGGCTGCTAGGAACATAGTGGAGAATGCATCCTTATTACATGTTGGAGCATCTTCTGGGAATATGCCCAAAAGTGGTTTAGCTGGGTCTTCAGGTAATGCTATGTCTAATTTTCTGAGGAACCACCAAACTGATTGCCAGAGTATGTACTAGATTGCACTCCCACCAGCAATGGAGGAATGTTCCCCTTTCTCCACATCCTCCCCAACATTTGTTGTCCCCTAAGTTTTTGATCTTATCCACTCTAACTGGTATGTGGTAGAATCTCAGGGTTCTTTTGATTTTTACTTCCCTGATGATCAAGGATATTGAACATTTCTTTAGGTGCTCTGCAGCCATTCAGTATTCCTTAGTTAGGAATTCTTTGTTTAGCTCTGTATCCCATTTTTTAATGTTATTTGGTTCTCTGGGGATTAACTTCTTGAGTTCTTTGTATATATTGGATATTAGTCCTGTATTGGATCTAGGATTAGTAAAGATCTTTTTCCCATCTGTTGGTTGCCATTATGTCCTATTCACAGTATCCTTTGCCTTATAGAAGCTTTGCAATTTTATGAGGTCCCATTTGTCAATTCTTGATCTTAGAATGTAAGCTATTGTTGTTCTGTTCAGGAACTTTTCCTCTGTGCCCATGTGCTCCAGGCTCTTCCCCACTATCTTTTCTATTAGTTTCAATGTATCAGTTTTTTTGTGGAGGCCCTTGATCCACTTGGACTTGAGCTTTGTAGAAAGGGATAAGAATGGATCCATTTTTATTCTTATACATGCTAACCACCAGGTGAACCAGCACCATTTGTTGAAAATACTTTTTTTCCACTGGGTGCTTTTAGCTCCTTTGTTAAAGATCAAGTGACCATTTGGTGTGGGTTCATTTCTGGGTCTTCAGTTCTATTCCATTGATTTACCTGGCTGTCACTGTGTTGATACTATGCAATTTTTATCACTATTGTTATGTAGTACAGCTTGAGGTCAGTGATGCTGATTTCCTCAGAAGTTCTTTTATGATTGTGAATAGTTTTCGCTATCCTGGGATTATTGTTATTCCAGATGAATTTGAAAATTGCTCTTTCTCCCTATGTGAAGAATTGAGTTGGAATTTTAACAGGGATTGCATTGAATCTCTAGATTGCTTTTGGCAAGATGTCCATTTTTACTATATTTATCTGGCCAATCCATGAGCATGGGTGATCTTTCCATCTCCTGAGACCTTCGATTTCTTTCTTCAGAAACTTTAAGTTCTTGTCATACAGAGCTTTCATTTTTCTAGTTAGAGTCACACCAAGTTATTTTATATTATTTGACACTATTGTGAAGGGAGTTTTTTTTTATTACTTTCTCAGTCTGTTTATCCTTTAAGTAGAGGAAGCCACTGATTTATTTGAGTTAATTTTATATCCAGTCTCTTTGCTGTTTATCACATTTAGGAATTCTCTGGTATAATTTTGGGGATTGCTTAAGTATACTTTCATATATCATCTGTACATAATGATATTTTGACTTTTTTCTTACCAATTTGTATTCCTTTTACCCTTTTCATTGTCTGATTGCTCTGGCTAGGACTTCATATACTATATTGAGTAGGTATGGGGAGAGTGGATAGCCTTATCTATTCCCTGATTTCAGTGGGATTGCTTTGAGTTTCTCTCCATTTAGTTTGATGTTGGCTACTGATTTGCTGTATATTGCTTTTATTAGGTTTATGTGTGGGCCTTAAATTCCTGATCTTTTCAAGACTTTTATCATGAAGGAGTGTTGGATTTTGTCAAATGCTTTTTTCAACATCTAATGAGGTGATCATTTTTTTTCTTTTGAGTTTGTTTATGTAGTTGATTACATTGATAGATTTCCTTATATTGAACCAACCCTACATTCCTGGGATGAAGCCTACCTGATCATGATGGATGATCATTTGGATTTGGTTTGCAAGAATTTTATTAATTATTTTATACTCTCCATATTTTATTCCCCACACCACCCTGTATACCTTCTGACTGTTCTTCCCATACCTCCTTCCCTCTGCCTTTCTCCATGTGGATGTTCCGACCCCATATCCTACCTGACCTCTAAACTCCCTCAGGTCTCCAGTCTCTTTAGGGTTAGGTGCATCATCTTCGAATGAGCACAGACCCAGCAGTCCTCTACTGTACGTGTGCTAGGGGCCTCATATTAGGTGCTTTATGCTACCTATTTGGTGGTCCAGTGTTTGAGACTTCCCAAGGATCAGATTAGACTGCTGGTCCTCCTACAAAGTCACCCACAGCTTCTTTAAGCCTTCCACAATTCAACAGCAGGGATCCTCTGTTTCTGCCCATTGGTTGGGTGGAAATATCTGCATCTGACTCTTTCTGCTTCTTCTTGGGTCTTCTGAACTAACTAGTTGTCATGCTAGGTCCCTTTTTGTGAGCACTCTATAGCTCACAAAATAATAGTGTCAGGCCTTGGGACCTCCCTTTGATCTGGATCCCACTTTAGGCTGGTTACTGGACCCTCTTTTCCTTGGGCTCCTCTCTATTTCCATCCCTGTAATTCTTTCAGACAGGAACAATTATGGGTCAGAGTTGTGATGGGATGGCCCCCTCTCTATCATTTAAAGCCCTGTCTTCCTGCTGGAGGTAGGGTCTATAAGTTCCCTTTCCCTACTGTCAAACATTTCATTTAAGGTCCTTCTCTTTTAGTCCTGTGAATCTCTCACCCCCCCCCAGGTCTCTGGTACATTCTGGAGGGTTCCCCCAACCTCCTATCTCCAGAGGTTGCCTGTTTCCATTCTTTCTGCTAGCCCTCAGGGCTTCAGTCCTTTTCCCTTCTTCAGTGTCAGATCAGGTTCCCCTCCCCCACCACTCCCCAGTCCAGTCCACTTTCCCTCTCATGTCCCTCCTTCCCTTCCCACTTTGACTGCTTTCTTCTTCTTCCCATGTGGGACTGAGTTGTCCTCACTTTGAGGACTTTACTTTGTTTACCATTTTAAGTTCTGAGGACTGTATTTTGAGTATTTTGTACATTTTTTTCTGCTAATATCCACTTATTAGTGAGTACATATCATACATGTCCTTTTGGGTCTGAGTTACCTCACTCAGAATGATATTTTCTAGTTACATACATTTGCCTCCAAAACTCAGGATGTCCTCGATTCATTCTTAATAGATGAGTAGTATTCCATCGTGAATCCATTCTTCTTTTGTGGGATATTTGGGTTGTTTCCAGCTTCTGGCTATCACAAATAAGATTGCTATGAACATAGTGGAACACATGCTCCTGTGGCATTGTGGAAAATCTTTTGGGTATATTTCCAAGAGTGGTATAGCCCGGTCTCCAGGAAGATCTATTTCCGATTTTCTGAATAACCTCCAGAATGATTTCCAGAGTAGTTCTACCAGTTTGCAATCCCACCAGCAATGGAGGAGTGTTCCTTTCTCCACATCCTCTCCAACATGTGTTGGCACCTGAGGTTTTTTATCTTATCCATTCTGATTGGTGTAAGGTGGAATCTCAGGGTCATTTTGATTTGCATTTCTCTGATTACTAAGGACTTTGAACTATTTCTTAGGTGCTTCTCAGCCATTTGAGATTCTTCAGATGTGAAATCTTGGTTTTGTTCTATAAACCCAATTTTTAATTTTTTTTTTTTTTTTGGTGATTTGCTTCTTGAGTTCTTTACAAATTTTGGATATTAGCCTTCTATCAGATGTGGGGTTAGTGAAGATTTTTTCCATTCTGTAGGTTGCTGATTTGTCTTATTGACCATGACCTTTGCCTTACAGAAGCTTTCCAGTATCATGAGATTCCATTTATGAATTCTTGATCATAGAGCATGAACCATTGGAGTTCTGTTTAGGAAGTTTCCCTATGTGTCAATGACTTCAATCCTCCTTCCCAAGTTTTCTTCTATTTGATTCAGTGTATAAGGTTTGATGTTGAGGTCCTTGATCCACTTGGACTTGTGCTTTGTGCCAGGTAACAAATATGAGTTGATTTTCATTTTTCTACATACATACAGACAATTTAACCAGCACAATCTATTGAAAAGGCTTTCTTTTTTCCATTGTATATTTTTGGCTTCTTTGTCAAAGATCAAGTGTCCATAAGTGTGTGGTTTTATTTCCGGGTCCTGAATTCTATTCCATTGATCAATGAATCTGTTTCTGTACCAATACCATGCAGGTTTTATCACTATTACTCTGTAGTAAAGCTTAGGTCAAGGATGGTGATTCCCTCAGCCATTCCTTTGTTGTTAAGAATTATTTCTACTAGTCTGTTTTTTGTTTTTGTTTTGTCGTTCCAGATGAATTTGAGACTTGCTCTTTCCATGTCTATGAAGAATTGTGTTGGGATTTTGGGGGGATTTTGATTGCATTGAATCTATAGATTGCCTTTGGTATGATGGACATTTTTACTATGTTAATTCTGCCAGTCCACGAACAAGGGTAATCTCTCCATTTTCTGAGATCTTCTTATATTTCTTTCTTGAGAGATTTGAAGTTATTGTCATACAGATCACTTATTTGGTTAGTTACCACAAGAATTTGATATTATTTGTGACTATTGTGGAGGGAGTTGTTTCCCTAATTTCTTTCTTAGCTTGTTTGTCACTTGTATAAAGGAAGGCTACTGATTTATTTGAGTCAATTTTATATTGCCCACTTTGCTGAAGTTATGTATATCAATCATATCATATGCAAATAGTGATACCTTTATTTCTTCTTTGCCAATTTTTATCCCCTTGATCTCTTTTTTTGTCTTATTGCTCTAGCTATCACTTTGAATATTATATTGAATAGATATATGGGGAGAGTGGGCATCCTTGTCTTGTTCCCAATTTCAGTGGGGTTACCTCAAGTATGTCTCCATTTAATGATATTGGCTGTTGGTTTACAGTAAATTTCATTTATTATGTTTAGGTATGGGACTTGAATTCCTGATCTCTCTAATACTTTTAATATGAAAAGGTTCTGTATTTTCTCAAATGCTTTGTATGCATTTAAGAAGATGATCATGTGATGTTTTTCTTCAAGTTTGTTTATTTAGTGGATTACATTAGTGAATTTTCATGTTAAACTAACCTTGCATCCCTGGGATGAAACCTACTTGATTCTAGAGGATGATGGTTTTGATGTGTTCTTGGATTCGGTTTGCAAGAATTATATTGAGTATATTTGCATCGATATTCATAAGCAAGATTGGTCTGAAGCTTTCTTTTCTGGTTGGGTCCTTGTGTGGATTACTTATCAGAGTAATTGTGCCTTCATAGATGAATTAGGTAGTGTTCCTTCTCTTTCTATTTTACAGAATATTTTGAGGAAAATTGCTATCAGGTCTACTTTGAAGGTCTGGTAGAATCTGCACTAAAGCCATCTGGCCCTGTTCTTTTGAGGGGTTGGGAGGTTTTTTTTTTTTTTAATGATTTCTAGTTCCTTGTGAGATATAGATATGCTTAGAGAGTTTACCTGCTCTTGATTTAACTTTGGTATGTGGCATCTGTCTAAAAAATATCATCCATTTCTTATAGATTTTTCAGTTTTGTTGAGTATATGTTTTTATAGTAGGATCTGATGATTTTTTTGAATTTTCTCTGTTTCTGTTGTTAATTTGGATACTCCCTCTCTGGCCTTTAGTTAGTTTGGCTAGGGGTTTTTCTATATTGTTGATTCTCTCAAAGAACCAGCTTCTGGTTTTATTGATTCTTTGTGTTGTTTTGTTTGTTTCTATTGGGTTAATTTTGGCCCTGAGTTTGACTATTTCCTGCCTTCTACTCCTCCTGGGTGAGTTTGCTTCTTTTTGTTCTAGAGCTTTCAGTTGTACTGTTGTTAGTGTAATATCTCTTCAGTTTCTTTACCAGGACACTTAGTGTTATGAATTTTCCTTTCAGCATTGCTTTCATTCTGTCCTATAAGTTTGGGTATGATGTGTCAATATTATCATTAAACTCCAGGAAGTCTTTAATTTCTTTCTTTATTTCTTCTCTGACCAAGTTATCATTGAGTAAAAAGTTGTTCAGTTTCCTTGTGTATGTGGGATTCCTATAGTTTTTGCTGTTATTGAAGACCAGCCTTAGGCCATGGTGATTATTACAATCTTCTTGTATCAACTGATGGTTGTTTTGTGACCAATTATATGGTCAATTTTGGAGAAAGTACCATGAGGTGCTGAAAATGGTGTATTCTTTTGTTTTAGGGTGAAATGTTCTGTAGATATCTGTTAAATCCATTTTGTTCACAACATCTCTTAGTTTTACCATGTCTCTGTTTAGTTTTTGTTCCAATGACTTGTCCATTAGTGAGAGTGGGGTGTTGAAGTCTCCCACTATTATCATGTGGGGTTCAATGTGTATTTTGAGTTTTATTAAAGTTCCTTTTATGAATTGGGTACTCTTCCATTTGGGACATAGATGTTCAGAATTGAGAGTTTATCTTGGTGGATTTTCCCCACCAACAGTCTGTGGATTTTAATATTCTTTCTGCTCTGTACGTTTAGTGTTTTGATTATTATGTGATGAGAGAATTTTCTTTTCTGGTCCCATATATTTGATGTTCTATAGGCTTCTTGTACCTTTATGGTACATCTCTTTCTTTAGGTTGGGGAAGTTTTCTTCTATGATTTTTTTGAAGACATTTTCAGGTCCTTTGAGCTGGGAATCTTTGTTCTCCTCTATTCTGATTATCCTTAGATTTGGTCTTTTCATTGTGTCCCGAATTTCTTGAATGTTTTGAGTTAGGAGTTTTTATGTTTTGAATTTTCTTTGACAGTTGTGTCAATCTCTTCTATGGTATTTTCTATACGTGAGATTCTCTTTTCTATCTCTTGTATTCTGTTGGTGATACTTACATCTGTAGTTCCTGATCAATTTTCTAGGTTTTCCATGTCAAGGTTTGCCTCCATTTGTGTTTTCTTTATTGTTTCTATTTCCACGTTTAGGTCTTAGATCTCTTTATTCAATTCCTTCACCTATTTACCTGTGTTTTATTATATTTCTTTTAGTGAGTTACAGATATCTTCCTTAAAGGACTCTATTATCTTCATGAGATAGGATTTTAGGTCAGCTTCCTAATTTTCAGGTGTGTTGTATTCAGGGCTTGCTGTGGTAGGAGAACTGGGTTCTGATGATGCCCATGTATATTTGCTTCTGTTGCTTATGGTCTCGCACTTGCCTTTTGCCATCTGGATATCCCTGGTGTTTGTTGGTCTGGATAACTGGAGACTGCCTCTTTTGTCCCTGGGTTGCTTCAGGTCTCAGGGTAGGCCTACAGCCTTGGCTGTAGCAGACCACCTGTGGGGCCTTCCAACTGGGGGCTCTTCACAGGAGCAGAGAATCTGCTGATCTGTTGCCATGGCTGCAGCAGCTTTCCTGGCAGGTCTTCAGATTGTTGGTTCTTCAGTGGAGCAGTTAAGCTGTTGTCCAACTGCTCTGCAGCTGATCCTCTACTTCTGAGTGCAGTGGATCCTCTCCTGCTCTGATTGCAGCAAGTCCTTAACTGCTCTGAGTGCAGCTTTTCCTCAACTGCTTTGAGTGCAGTGGGTCTTCTAGGATGGATTAGGCTATTATGTCTTCAAGGGAACAGACCAGCTAGGAGTCTGATCCAGAAGAAAGGACCCAACTGCTCTGAATGTAGTAGGTCCTCTAGCGTGAGTCAGGATATTGGGTCTTCAAGGGAGGAGACTTGCAAGGAGTCTCTCCCAGCAGAAATGTCCCAGCAGAAGGGGCAGGAGGGGTAGGAGGGGAGTAGTATTTGGAGGGGAGGGGTTTTGGTGGGTGACAGTTCCTGAGACCACCAGACTCCCAGCATCAGCTCTGGGACTATGAAGGAGGTGGGATTCTTACCAACTGCTCTGAGTGCAGCGGGTCCTCTAGGCTGGGTCAGGATACTGTATCTTCAAGGGAGCAGAACAGCTAGGAGTCTGCCCCATCAGGGAGCACCTGGCAGAAAGGGAAAGTTCTCTTTCTTTGTTTAGTTTTTGTGTGGTTTTGGTATAAGCATAATTAAAGCATCATAGAACTAATTTGGTAGATTACTTCTGTTTCTATTTTGTGGAATAGTTTGAAGAGTATGGATATTAGGTCTTCTTTGAAAGTCTGATAGAATTCTCCACTAATACAGAATGACCAAAAGCACCTAAAGAAATGTTCAACATCGTTAATTATCAGGGAAATGCAAATCAAAACGACACTGATATTCCAGCTTACACCAGTCAAAATGGCTAAAATTCAGGTGACAGTAGATGCTGTCAAGGATGTGGAGAAAGAAAAACACTTTTCCATTGCTGGTAGGACTGCAAGTTGATGCAACCACTCTGGAAATCAGTTTGGTGGTTCCTCAGAAAATTGAACATAGTACTACCTGAGCACCCAGATTTACTACTCCTGGGCATACATCCAGAAGATGATTCAACATGTAATAAGGACACTTGCTCCACTATGTTCATATCAGCCTTATTTATAACAGCCAGAAACTGCAAAGAACCCAGATGCCCTTGGTCAAAGGAATTTATACAGAAAATGTGGTATATTTTGGGTATAATGAGTACTACTCAGCTATTAAAAATGATGAATTCATGAAATTCTTAGGCAAATAGATGTAACTAGAAAATATATTCCTCAGTGAGGTAACCCAATCACAAAAGAACACACAAGATATGCACTCACTGATAAGTGGATATTAACCCAAATGCTCCGAATACCTAAGATACAATTCACAGACCACATGAAGCTCAAGAAGAAGGAAGACCAATGTGTGGGTGCTTCAGTTCTTCTAAGAAGGAGAACAAAACACAGGAATAAATGTGGAAATAAAGTATAGAGCAGAGACTGAAGGAAAAGTCATCCAGTGACTGTCCCACTTGTGGATTTGTCCCATATAAAGTCACCAAACCCCAACACTACAGTGGGTGCCAAGAAATGCTTGCTGAAAGGGGCCTGATATGACTGTCTACTAAGAAACATAGAGGTGGATTCTTGCAGCATACCATTGGACTGAGTGCGGGGTACCCAATGCAGGAGTTAGAGAAAGGACTGAAGAAGTTGAAGGAGTTTGCAACCTCATAGGAAGAACAATAATATCAACCAACCAGACCTCCAGAGCTCCCAGGAACTAAGCCACCAACAAAGGAGTTCACATGGCTCTAGCTGCAGAGGAATGCCTTGTTAGGCAGCAATGAGAGGAGAGGTCCTTTGTGCTATGAAGGCTTGATAGATGCCCCAGAGTAGGGAAATTGAGGGCAGGGAGGTGAAAGTGGGTGGAGGAACACCCTCATGGAAGCAGGAGGAGGGAGCCTGGGATAGGGAATTTCTGAGACTGGAGGGAAACCAGGAAAGGGGATAACATTTGAAATGTAAATAAAGAAAATATTCAATTAAAAAACGTTTGGGTAGGTTTGGCCTCTCAGTAATGGTTAACCCCAAGTCAATTTATGGTGGAGCATTCATACTTGGAAAGTGACTGTTGACTATGATTAACTTGGTGACAAAGTGACTCCAATTGCAATTAATATCTAGAAGCAATTTCTTTTCTTAAACAGGTTACCTTATCTCCTAATCCCTGTGAACACATAGTTGACCTCACAAAATCATTTTAAAAATAGTTTTCAAACAGCCAACAAAAGCAATTTATTTCATTTGGCAATGCCAGGAGTAAATCTTTAGCTTTCTACCTCAAAGTATATTACTTATTGCCGCAGACTGAGCCCTCGAGGAATTTCGATCACTGGGAAACTGGATTCCTTGGCCAGTAGGTAAGGATTTGGCAGAATAATGACACACAGACACCAAACGTGGTTACCTTCTGAAAATGTGTGTATTTTCTCCCAGTAAGGAGTATTATGAGCAAGAGGTTCTGACATTTACATATTAAAAGATGTAGCTAGCAAGCAGGAACAATTAGCATAACCGTTCGGCACAAGGAAATGTAAAATCAACTAGGTAAAATTTTTCTTGTGTAACAAATTTTGAAGCTTAAACACAGACAATATCAATTTTAGTCTAAATGAGTCTCTGTGAGTAAACTTTATCTGACAGCTAGCTTTTGTCTGTAAAACCTGAAGTTTCCTATATTTTGTATGAAGTAGGCAAGCCAAATTCTAATGCTTTCCTAAGTTCCACATAGCCTTATTAATATTTTATGAGTTGGAACTGAAATCTGAGCTACACCTGGAAAAGCCAAGAATGTTGTTATTCTGGCCAGAAACTGTCTAGATGGCATTAGCAAGACGAAAGGCAGTTCCTATAAGCTTCCATTAAGAAAGCTCTTAGCTTTGCACTAACTCAAATATAAATTTAACTTGCCTGACACCCATTTGTCTGGCTAGGGCTTTGTACCAGATAACAAAAGGAACCTGTACTTTTAAGATTCCTGGAAAATTTCTATTCATTGTTTCATTTTTCTATTGATATCTCGTTTTTAATCTTGGGGGGCAAATGTGGATAAAGCAAGGTGTTATTGTTAAAAAAAAAAAAAAACAATATTCTTTTTTTGAACAATAACTGGCCAGTAATATTACTTCAAAGAATGGGTTACAATTTACTCTCTCAAATTTATTCGGTCTTGGCTACCAGGAGTAAATGAAATTTAGAAAGGAAAATAAGTTGCCAAATGAAAAATTGCGGCTTCTATGTTGTGGGAACTCCGCAGGCCCTAAGAGGCATTTTTCTGCCTCAGTTCTACAGAACATGGTCTTACAGAAACTATTGGGGCCACTGCAGCAATTTATCCATTCTTCTATCATTAATTAGCTCAGAGTGATCTAGATTTCCTGCCTGTTCATCAAGATATCATACTGGTCCACTATATTGATGATATTATGCTGCTTAGACCTAGTAAGTAGAAAATATTAGCAATAATGAATGAAAAATGCAGCAAAATTTTACTAAAATGTGTGGTAAATGATACATAACCAGTCTATATAATATGTAAATTACTAAAAACGCTCTTCTATTGAAAGACCTGGAAAAACAAGGGTGCCCCAGCAACCCATGCCTTGGAATGTGACACCCCAATCACTCACAAGAAACAGTCCTGATGCAACAGAAAGAGGATTTTTATTCCAGAGGCTCAGAGGGGTTCACAGTATTACACCACACAGGGGTAGAGGACTGTGGACCCCAAGTGCAGAATAGGGACAACTTTTATAAGTTCACAACAAAGCACATTGCAAGCCAATCGATTTGTCCCACTCCATAGCTTCTAAGCCAATTAAATTATCCAAGCCTGCAGTCTAAGGACCAATCAGCTTTCTATATAAGCCAGATAGCACCTAGTTAGCTCATTTTTTCTTGTGGGGCCAGGATCACATACTCAAGGCCTTTTAATCTAGTTTCTAACATAGAGCAGGGTCTGGAATTTGAGGTATTTAGGGCTTCTTAGGAGGCTGGAGTTAGAGCTGTATTTTTTATCCTTTCATTTCCTACTTTTCCTCTCATTAATAGTCCTAATCTTAGAACTCGGAGGACTAAAGGTCAGTTTTCTCTCAGCTGGAAAGGCCCTTTTACCTTTGTCTAAACCTATTAATTATGTAAGGCCCAACTGTAAGCAACAGGAGCAAAACGTTTAAGGGTCTCCTCAAAGCAGAAAGCAGGGTGGTCAAGAGTACAAGATTAGGGCCTTTCCATTGAGTCTTAAGGTTTCCTGCACAGTGGCATCTAACGTAGACTGAATCTTCAACTTGGAAGCCATGTGGGACTTGCAGTTGTCTTTTTCTTGAGTAGGCCTTTCAAGCAGCTTTCATGCTCGCTGCCTCACCCATTCGAGTGTCTTGAGCCTAGAGAACAAAGGCTGGGAAAGCAGTACATCAGCACTATGTGGAGCCCCCCCCCCCCCCCTAGAGTGATTTTGCCTACCTACCTGTTTGTTTAGTATTTATCTCCTACCACTCTCTAAGAAGGCCCCCTTTCCCTATTTCTCTGATTAGATACCTGTACCCTGCTTTTCTGCTCTCCATTGTTCCAACTCCCTCGTCTGTCTGCAATGATCCTATGTTGCTTTCCTGGTTTCTGTAGTTACTACATGCTACACATTCACATCTAAAGATGTGGAGCTGAGAGCCTCTATCAAGAGGGAATATATAACATTAAGACAATTACTGTTTTCAACATATTTAGACAAACATGAAATACTAAAGATGATCCGATAGTGATCCTGTCAGGGAATTTTTCTTTTAAAACAGATTGTTTCCTATGCAGCAGAAAACAAGTTCCCTAGCATTATCATATGTCATTAGTAACTACATTTTACTGTTTCATTCAACAGTCTTATATTAGTGCCCATTTTAGTTATTTGGCCTACTTACTAGGTCAATTTATTATTGAATTAATTTACTTCAGGACTTTAAAATCAGCTTGTGATAGAAAAATAGAAAAGAACTACACTGACCCAGATTCTTGTGAAACAAGAGTGCCCAATTATATTTTCAAGTTCATTAATGTATCTCACATATATAGTTGTATGCATAGAAATATTGCAGAAAGTAACCTGAGATCATCGTGTAGCATACCCATTAATATGATATTATAAATCAAACATTTCACATAGTCATATGATTTTAGAGCCCAAAACTCTTGATCTTGTAAAGAACGTACCATCCCAGTTGCCAGAGCCAAGCTTCTGATTATTTTATGAACATATATTTAGCTGTACAGTGATGTTCTGCTTTTAAAAGCTCTAGTATTTATACCAGAGAGATGCCTCAGTGGTCAAGAGCACTTCTTGATTTGGAATAACCTGGGTTTGATTCTCTAAAATGACATCATAGCTTGGGACCATCATGACTCTAGTTTATGGGGATGCATTGCCCTGTATCAAATGCATGCAAGTGGGTCACACATAATACATATAGGCAAAACATACATATATGTAAAATAAAATAAATGAATAAAGCTCCAGGATAATTGTGAGAGGCCAGAACCAGTGTTCTTATTCTTTCTTGAAGGTAGCCAAGGGTAAAGGGTATTCATCGGGGCAAGACTTGCTCTTGCCAAAAATTAGTGTTGCTTTACAATTTTTAAATATTTAACTGTTTTAGGTCTATGTTCCTTTGCAACAGTAGATGGCCTATCTGTATGAGTTTCTTTGATGCAAGAAAGAGCATAGTATCTGACCTTTAGGACCTCATTGTAATACAGTAGAGGTATTAAATAAAGTATTAATTGCTAGGTTTTTCTCTGTTGCCCAGCAACCTCACTTCTAGCTTGTTAGGAGGGAGGGAGGGAGGTTTAAACCAATAAACTTTTATTGAACTTAGAGAAGTGTTACTCACAGATGGAAGAACTTTTATGCAAGCAAATATGCTTAACCTCACATATATTCATATACAAATCCATGCATATGCACTTATATTTCATGATATAATTTAGGCTCTGGTACTTACTTTTCTCATAATTACTTATGCTTACACAGCTATACTCACATAAGCATATGGAGCAAAAGCCCAAGTGTAAGTACAGAAAGAACTCACTCAATCTGGAGGGAAAATGAGCTCCAATCTTTTTTGCATAGAGAAAGAAAAAGCTTCTACCCTTTCATTGCAAATGGATTAAAGACAAGTCTATAAAAATGCTTTATCCTAAGCCCTGTTGTTGAGAACAGGCCTGTTCAGTCCTATGCTAGTAAGAAGCCTGACTGCTTTTTCTACTTTCTCTGCAAGTTCTTTGTCCCTTTCTCTCTCTGCATTCTGTGTATTGCTCTCTTCTATTTCTAAGGGAAAGTGAAAGAGGGAAAATCTGTTAGACTATGGTGTTCTAATTTCTAAGTAGCTCTATCAATTTCTAAGTTACTCTACTCTTCTGTCCTAATCCTCCTTCTAATCCTGCTCTTTTCTTCTGCTTTGCCATTATATAAGGTAATTGTTCCTAGTTTTTTGTACCTGTCCTAGGGAAAAAGATCACATGGCAAAAGTTTACCATGAGTTTACACATTAATACAAATCATAAGTGTATAAGAAGTTTACAACACCACCAGGCAGTGGTGGCACACGCCTGTAATCCCAGCACTTGGGAGGCAGAGGCAGGCAGATTTCTGAATTCGAGGCCAGTCTGGTCTACAAAGTGAGTTCCAGGGTAGCCAGGGCTACACAGAGAAACCGTGTCTCGAAAAACAAAAACAAACAAAACACAACAAAACCAATAAACCAAGAAGTTTACAACAGAGATGATTACACCCATTCTAAGACTAGACATTATCTGTTACTAGCTCTCTATTTTTATTGAAAGTTAAAAAATAAAAACCATAATTTTTGTGTCTAAGGTGTCATTGAAACCCAGCCAATATTTTATCCTCTGTTGTTGCTTCTACAGTCATCAGTTAATTCCCTTTTATGGCCTTTGATTAATTGTTTTACAATCTCTTGGAATGCATTCTAAGTTGCAAATGCCTGTTTTTTTTTTGTTTTGTTTTTTGTTTTTGTTTTATCTCAGAAGCAATTTGTGACACTTGGAGACTAGCAGAGTTCTAATTGCAGTTTTCTTATCGAATAGCAGTCCCACTATAAAGGGTTTAATAATTCCTAATATTTTCTAAGAAATTCTTATTAGATCATTATTCAGAGTTAGGAAATCACCTTTTTGTCTCTGTAGCATCACTAGAGTACATCTTCATTGATTTGAATATATCTGCCCAAAAGTGTGAACTAATTCTGAGTATATAGATAGCAGGAATCTTTCCTAAAATGTAGTTACTTCAGCCTTGTGTAGAAGTGCTCATACACTATAGTTGTACAGTCCATGTTAAAACCATCTCAGAAAGATCAATTGCTAGCCTCTCATAAATGGTTTCTGGCAGATAATGCTTATTTCAAGCCTTGGTCTCCAAACTGTAAGAAATGTAGGGCAATTCTGGTTTTAAAACTACAATGGATAAATCATGTAACATAATTATTAATTATTAATTATATATTAATAATTTGTTAACCTAGCACATCTCAGTAGTATAAAAAGATGATCATATAATAAGTTAAAAGATAGTAATCTAAACTGTTTTTTTTTAAATCTTAAAGATATGAATTCAATTTCTCTACTTCATGTTCATTGCTTTGGTAAATGTTTGTCATTTACATAAAATGATATATCTTCTAATTCATCAACTGGCATCTTTCTTTTGAGCCTACTGGAGCTGAGAGTTGATGAAAAAAAGCCTTAGCTGCCATAGGTAAAAGCATAGACATTTGTGAGTTGTTAATATAGACATCTACTGAGAAAAATTGTGTTGTATTTGAAAAGAAAATTGTATGTTAGGGACTTACATATTAGTTTCACTTGTATTCTTTATTTCTAAGTAGTAAAACCTAGTGAATATCCATAAACATTTGTAATAGTGGAAAAACCACCCTAATTAAATTGGCTCAGGCAAAAGACTTAGCAGTCTGCAGCCAGCTATCTGAAGAGGCATACCGCAGCAGCAGCAGCAGCAGCATCAGCAACAGCAACAACAACAACAACAACAACAACAACAAAGCAGAAAATAAAGAAAGAACAGAAAAAGCTCTATTATTGTTAAGAATAGTTTTTGCTATCCTGGGCTTTTTTGTTATCTCAAATGAATTTGCAAATTACTCTTTCTAAGTCTATGAAGAATTGAGTCAGAATTTTAAAGGGGATTGCAATGAACCTGTAGATTGCTTTCATAAATGTGGCCATTTTTACTATATTAATCCTGCAAATCCATGAGCTTTGAAGATCTTTTTCCATCTGAGTTCTTCAATTTCTTTATTCAGAGACTTGAAGTTCTTGTCAGGTCTTTCAGTTACTTGGTGAGAGTCACACCAGGGTATTTTATATAATTTGTGACTATTGTGAAGTGTTGTTTCCATAATTTCCTTTTCAGTCCTGTTATCCAGGAAGGCCACTGATTTGTTTGAGTTAATTTTATATCCAGCCTCTTTGCTGACATTATTTATCACATTTAGGAGTTCTCTGGTAGAATTTTTGGGGCCACTTAAATATTCAACATATCACCTGCAAATGGTGATATTTTTACTTCTTTCTCTCCAATTTGCATCCCTTTGACCTCCTTTTGTTGTCTAATTGCTCTAGCTAGAACTTCAAGTACTATATTGAATAAGTAGCAAGGGAGTGGGCAGCCTTTTCCAGTCCCTGGTTTTATGGGATTGCTTCAAGTTTCTGTCCATTTAGTATGATGATGGCTACTGGTTTGCTATATATTGCTTTACTATGTTTAGAGTGTTTTGCCTTCCTGGTCTCTGGTACTATTTAGAGGGTGCCCCTACCTCCCACGCCTAGAGGATCCTTAATTCCATTAATTCTCAAAGCCCTCTAGGCTTTTCTCCTGTCCCCTTCTCTCATATCTGATCCTGTTTTACTTTTCCTTTCCCCCATATCCTCTCCCACTTATGTGTGTTCCTCCCTCTACATCCTGTGATTATTTTCTTCCTGCATCTAGGTGGGGTTGAAGCCTCTTCACTTGGGTATTTCTGCTTCTTACATTTCTTATGGTCTGTAGGTTGTATCCTAGGTATTCTGTGTTTTTGGCTACCATCCACTTATCAGTGAGCACATACCATGAATATCCTTTTGGTTATGAGTTACCTCACCTAGGATGATATTTTCTAGTTCCACCAATTTGCATGTAAATTACATAATGTCCTCATTTTTAATAGCTGAATAGTATTCCTTTGTGTTAATGAACCACATTTTCTGCATCCATTCTTTGGTTGAGGTGAATCTGGATTATTTACAGCTTCTGGCTATTATAAATAAGGCTGCTATGAACATGGTGGAGCATGTGTCCTTGTGGTATAGTGGGGCATCTTTTGGGTATATGCTCAAGAGTGGTATAGCTGGATCTTTAGGTAGAACTATTCCCAATTTTCTGAAGAAATGCCAGACTGATTTACAGAGTGGTTGTACCAGTTTGCAATCCCACCAGCAGTGGAGGAGTGTTGCTCTTTTTCCAAATGCTTTCCAGCACCTGCTGTCACTTGAGTTTTTGATCTTAGCTATACTGAATGGTATGAGGTGGAATCTTAGGGTCATTTTGATTTGCATTTCTCTGCTCACTGAGGGTTTTGAATATTTTTAAGTGCTTCTCAGACATTCAATTTTCTTCTGTTGTGAATTCTATTTACCTCTGTACCCCATTTTTCATGGAGTTATTTGGGGTTTTCAAAGTTGACTTCTTCATATATTTTAGATATTGGTCCTCTGTCAGATGAAAGATTGGTGATTTTTTTTCCCTCAATCTGTTGGTTGCCAATTTGTCCTATTCACTGTATCTTTTGCCTTACAGAAGCTGTTCAGTTTCATGAGGTCCCATTTGTCAATTGTTGATCTTCGAAGCTGAAGCATTGGTGTTCAGTTCATGTTCATTCATCCCCTATGCCAATAAGTTCGAGGCTCTTTTCTACTTTCTCTTTTATTAGATACTGTGTATTTCATTTTATATAGAGGTCCTATGCTACTTGGATGTGAACTTTGTGCAAGGTTATAAATATATGTCTATTTTCATTCTCCTACATACAGACCATCAGTTAGACCAGCACCATTTATTGAAGATATTTTCTTTTTTCAACTGTATGTTTTTGGTTTCTTTGTCAATGATCTAGTATCCATGGGTATGGGTTTACTTATGGCAATTTGATTCTATTCCATTGTTAGAACTGTCAGTCTCTGTACCAATACCTTGTGGTTTTCATTGCTTTTTCTTTGTAGTTCAGCTTGAGGTCAAAGCTGATGATTCCCCCAGGATTTCTTTTATTGTTTAGAATTGTTTTTGATATCTTCTGTTTTTATGTTTTTCCACATGACTTTGAGATTTAATCTTTTCATATCTGTAAAGAATTGTGTTGGAATTTTGATGGGGATTGCATTGAATCTATAGATTGTTTTTAGTAAGATGGCCATTTTCACTGTGTTAATTCTACCTATCCAAAAGCATGAGAGATCTTTCCATCTTCGGAGGCCTTTCTATTTCTTTTTATAAGGATTTGATGTTCTTGTCACACAGGTCTTTCGCTTGCTTGGTAAGAGTTACACCAAGATATTTTATACTCTTTGTGTCCATTGAGTGTAGTATTTTTCCCGTAATTTCTTTCTCAGCCCATTTATCATTTGTATAAAGGAAAGCTACTGATTTGTTTGAGTTACTTTTTTTCCCCTCCTACTTTGTTCAAGTTGTTTCTCAGTTGAACGAGTTCTTGGTTGAATTTTGGGGTTTGCTTACATATACTATCAATTAGCAATACGTTGACTTCTTTCTTTCCAATTGCTATCCCCTTGAGATCTGTTTGTTGTCTAATTGCTTTAGCCAGAAATTAAAGTACTATATTGAATAGATATGGAGAGAGTGGGCAACTTTGACTTGTCCTGGATTTTAGTGGGATTGCATCTACTTTCTCCCCATTTACTTTGTTGTTGGCTGTTGTTTTGCTATATATTGCTTTTATTATGCTTTATGTATTGCAAACTGGTACAACCAGTCTGGAAATCAATCTGGTGGTTACTCACAAAATTAGAAATAGTTCTACCTGAAGACCCACCTATACCACTCTTGGACATATACCCAAAAGATGCTCTACCATACCACATAGACACATGTTCTACAATATTCATAGCAATCTTATTTGTAATAGCCAGAAGCTAGAAACAACCCAGTTGTCCCTCAACTGAAGAATGGATACAGAAAATGTGGTTTATTTACACAATGGAAACTATTAAATACAAAGATATCATTCATTTTGTAGGCAAATGGATGGAACTAGAAAATATCATCCTGAGTAAGGTAACTCAAACTCAAAAGAACATCCATTATATGTACTCACTGATTAGTAGATATTAGCCAAAAAGTCCAAAATACCTAGGATACAACCTATAGAATGTAAGAAATGTAATAAGCAGAAATATCCAAGTGAGGAGACTTCAATCCAATCTAGCAGTAGGAAGGAAATAACCATCAAAAGCATTTGGAGGGAGGACCCTGGGTGGGAGAAGGGAAAAAGGGAACAGGATCAAATATGAGGGAGGGAAGAGGAGAGATATCCAGAGGTCCAAGAGAATGACTGGATATAAGCAGCCTCGGGGAGTGGGACATGGGAAGACCCCCTAGAATGTACCAGAGACCTGGGAAGTAAGACACTTTCAGGACTCGTTGGGTGTGACCTTAGCCAACATGCCAACATTGGGAAAGGCAATTCAAACGTCGATCTCTGATATACAGAGCCTCAAGTGAAGGGACAAGTTTACTAACCTACAGTCAAAATTTCCGATCTAGAATTGTTCCTACCTAAAAGAACAGCAGGGACTAAAATAGAGAAAAGACAGAAGGAAAGGAGGTCCAATGATCATCCCAACATGGCATCGATCTCATGGGAGCAGGACACCAAGGCCTGACACTACTATGCTGTGACGTGCTTATAGACAGGAGCCATTCATGGCTATCCTCTGAGAGGCCCTACCAGCATTCAAGTGAGACAAAAGCAGAATTCTTTTGGTTGAATAATGGAAGGACTGAAGAAGCTGAAAGGGAGAACAACTCTTTAGGAAAACCAGCAGTCTCAACTAACTCAGATCCCAGAAGCTCCCAAAGACTGGGCCACTGAGCTACCAACCTGGAGCTGGCCTGAGGCCCCTGGCACATATATAGACAGTCTACTTTATCTGTTCTCAGTGGTAGAAGATGTACTTAATACTTGAGATACTTGAGGTGTCAGGGATGGGGGAGGCCTGGTGGGATGGGGGAAGCACCCTCTTGGATGCAAAGGTGAGAAAAAAGTAGATGGGGAACTGTGGGTCCAGGGACTAATGGAGGGGCAATAACTGGAATGTAAATAAATAAATAATTTAAAAATCTGTTCTTGTTCATAGCAGCCTTATATATAATAGCCAGAAGCTGGAAAGAACCCAGATGTCCCTCAACAGAGGAATGGATACAAAAAATGTGGTATATATACACAATGGAGTACTATTCAGCCATTAGAAACAATGAATTCATGAAATTCTTAGAGAAATGGATGGAGCTGGAGAACGTCATACTAAGTGAGGTGACCCAGTCTCAAAAGAATACCCATGGTATACAGTCACTGATAAGTGGATATTAGCCTAGAAGCTTGGAACACCAAAGACACAAATCACATATCAAGTGATGTCTCACAAGAAGAAAGGAGTGGACACTGGTGCTAGAATGGACCAAAACATCATTGTGGGAGAGTACAAGAACAGTAAGGTGGGAGGGGGTGGATGCAGGAGCAGGGGGAGGGAAAAGGACATGTGGGACCTTTGGGGGTGGGGAACCAGAAAAAGGGAAATGAATTGTAAATATAGAATATATACAATAAAAAAAAAGAAAAAAAATCTGTTCTTTTTTCCCTTATACCTGCCTTTTATTATTTTTTATTTATTTTTGTTTATTTACATTTCAAATGTTATATCCCTTCCTCTTTTCCCCTTCACAAACCCCCATCCCCTCCCACACCCACCCCTGCTTCTGTGAGGGAGTTCTTCAACCCACCACCCACCACCCACTCCTGCCTCACTGCCCTGCATTTCCCTAATTTGGGGCATCAAGTCTCCACACGACTTAAGGCTTCTCCTCCCATTGATGCCAGATAAGGCCATCCTCTGCTACATAAACACCTGGAGACATGGGTCCCTCCATGTGTACTCTTTGGTTGATTGTTTAGTCCCTGGGCACTCTAGAGGATCTGGTTGGGTCATGTTGTTGTTCTTTCTATGGGGTTGCAAATCCCTTTGGCTTCTTCAGTCCTTCCCCTAACTTCTCCTGGGGTCCCTGTTCTCAATAGGATGGTTGACTATGAGCATCCACATCAGTACCGATCAGGCTCTGGCAGTGCCTCTCAGGGGTCAGCCATACCAGGCTCCTGTCAACAAACACTTTTTGGCATCAGCAATAGTATCTGGGTTTGGTATCTGCAAATGGAATAGATACATAGGTGGGCCAGTCTCTAGATGGCATTTCCTTCAGTCTCTGCTCTCCTCTTTTGTTCCTGCATTTCCTTTAGAAAGGAAAAATTCTGGGTTAATATTTTTGAGAGTGGTGTGTGGCCCCATCCCTCAACCCAGGGATGTCCCTACCCTCTAGATATATGGTCTCTACAGGTTCTTTCTCCAATTTGTTGGGTATTTCAGCTAATGTCATCCTTCTTGGGTCTTGGGAGCTCTTTCTTTTCTGATACCTGGGACTTTCTAATGGCTACCCCTAGTTTGCCATGTGCCCTGCTACATATCTCCATTCAATTTCCTGACCCTCTAATTCTCCCCCATCTCCTTCCACACCTGATACTGCCCCCATTTCCTCTTTCTTTCCTCTCCCTCTCGGGTTCTTCCTTCCATCTACCTACTGTGATTAGTCGGTTTTCCCTTCTACTTAGGACTGAACCATCCACACTTTGGTCTTCTTTGTTCCTGAGCTTCATGTGTTCTGTGAGTTGTTTTGGGGGGAGTGTTCTGAAAACATTGTGTTTTTAACCTCTTTTTTAAAAAAGTAATTATCATGACATTAATTAATTAAATGATAAAGATAAAATTAAAAAGATAAGGATCATTTAAGGGGTCATATGGAAACAATACAGTAGAAATTTCCTAAACTATACACAAATAAAAAGGCATTTCTAAATGAAACAAACATATAACAGGGATACAGAGTCCAAAGTAAAATCTATCATTACCAAATAAAGATCCCAGTACTAGGAATTGCTTACATGTAATTGAGATATTTTCAAATGAGGTTACATGGGAATCACCAAACAACAAAGTGAATTGTCAAGGCTATTGTTTGCTCTCCAAAAACTGATGGTAAGTCCATTTTCCTGAGGACATAGCTTACTCAACTCATCGAACATGGAGAAATCGAGGTTGTAATTATCTAGATACTTTACCCTAACTGTTCAGAGTTCATGATATTGGAAAGTACCATGCACACTACATGGAGTGTTAAACACCAGTCCAGCTAAAAAAACACTCAGACTGTAATAGTGACTGGTCAGGAAGTTTTAATTTTACAATAGAGGCAGAGATAGGAGAATCCCTATCTGGTAAGCTCCTGGGAGAACCCTGTCAGAAACAGCAGGCCAGCTCCTCAGGACCAAGGATGGGGGCTCACAGCCAGACTGAAGCTTTCCATTCCACCCAGGACTGCCTGGGGGAGGACAGATAAGGAAATGGCCTAAACAGGGAGTCACCCTGCCTAGGGAGAGGACAGAAAGGGAAGTGACTCAACAAAAAGACAATGTCAGGAAATACCACAAATACCACAAGGTGGGCAGGACAGGGCCAAATGAGGAGACAAGCTCCATTTGAGTTGACCAATATATATATATTTTTTTTGGTTATTTTTTGTTTGTTTGTTTTTTTGAAAAGGGAAGTAAAGGGAAGTGAAACACTTAATGATAAAATTAAAGATTTACATGGAAAATATTTCAGCTAAGCACATTAAAATTGATAATTTTCATGGAAAATTCAGGAGTAAAGTGGTAGGCATGTAAAACATTGCTAAATTAATTGAAATATGGTATTGAACGGATGAGGGCTACATGCTGGGAAGGTCCCTAGCGTCCTTTCCTGCCTCGCCTCCTGTGGAGAAGCTGAGGCAAGGGGGATGCCGCTAGGTCAGCAAGGTCACTGCTGCGGATGCGCCGGCCCCATAACAGGAATTACATATGTGATGCTGTGTGTAATCCTGGCGTGACCCTGTGCATGGCAGCCACATAAGCAGAAATGACTTAACTAGTTTATCCGGCCTCTATAGGAAACTGATTGGTTCTCAGAGAGCACGGGCTCAGATAATTTAAACTGATTGGCTTGGAAACTATGGAGTGGCTTGTGTAGGCGGGCTTTGCTGTAAATCTATAAAAGCAGTCCTGTTCCTACACCCAGTGTTCACTGTCATCTACCCGGCGGGGGAAATGGCCATGACTCCAGAGCTCTGGAAAAAAATTCTCCTGCTATTTGCATCAAGATTGTTTCTCATGAGTGATTAGGGTGATGGCTTCAGGGCATGGGGCGCTGGGGTGCTCCTGTTTTTCTTTCAGGTTTTACAGTATAGAAACATTTTATGATAGAATTGAAGATTTACATGGAAAATACTTCTGATAAAATTGTAAAAAATGTAGAAAAACATGTTAGAATTGAAGATTATCATGGAAAATGTTATATAGATATAATGATAGGCATAAAAGTATGCCTAAATTGATTAAAAGTGGAATTATAAACTTTTTCTGATAAACTTGAAGATTTATGTGGAAAAAGTTTCTGATAAAATTGTAGAAATGTATAGAAAAACATGTTAAAGTTAAAGATTATCATGGAAATTATATAAATAATATGATAGGCAAAAAGATATTTCTAAGTTGATTGAAGGTGGAATTATAAACATTTTCAGATAACATTGAAGATTTACATGGAAAATATTTCTGGTAAAATTCAAAAATAAATAGACACCTTAAAAATGACTATTTCCTGGAAAATTTTACATAAAAAATGGTTGATATAAAAACTCTTTCTAAATTAATTGAATGTGGAATTAGAAACATTTGTGACAAAATCAATGATTTACATTAGAAACATTTCTGATAAAATGGAGGAAGTATATAGAAAGACATTAAAATCGAAGATTATCATGAAAAATAATGCAGATAAAATGGTAGACATAAAAGAAATTACTAAATCAATTAAAAGGGGAATTACAAACATTTTCTGATAAAGCTGAAGATTTACATGAGAAATATTTCATTAGTCTATGTCTTTTTATTGGGGAGTTGAGTCCATTGTTGTTACAAGATATTTAGGAATAGTGTTTGTTGCTTCCTGTTATTTTGATGTTATTTTTATGTTTGTGTGGGTATCTTCCTTTGGGTTTGTTGGAAGAAGATTACTTTCTTGCTTTTTCCAGGGTGTAGTTTCCCTTCTTGTGCTGTCATTTTCCACCAATTATCCTTTGTAGGACTGTATTTGTCGACAGATATTGTGAAAATTTGGTTTTATCATGGAATATCTTGGTTTCTCCATCTATAATAATTGAGAGTTTTGCTGGGTACAGTAGCCTGGGCTGGCATTTGTGTTCTCTTAGGGTCTGCATGAGGTCTGCCCAGGATCTTCTAGCCTTCATGGTCTCTGGTGAGAAGTCTGGTGTGATTATAATAAAAGGTCTGCCTTTTAAGTTATTTGCCCATTTCCCCTTACTGCTTTTAATATTCTTTCTTTGCTTAGTGAATTTGGTGTTTTGATTATTATGTGCCTGGAGGATTTTCTGATCTGGTCCAGTCTGTTTGGAGTTCTGAAGGCTTCTGTATGTTCATGGGCATCTCTTTCTCTAGGTTAGGAAAGTTTTCTTCTATAATTTTTTTGAAGATATTCACTGGCCCTTTAAGTTGTATGTGTTTTCCTGTAATTCTTTAAGGGATTTTTGTGTTTCTTCTTTAAGGGATTCTGCCTGTTGACCCATGATCTCTTGTATTTCTTTAAGGGATTTTTGTGTTTCATCTTTAAGGGCTTTTACCTGTTGACCAATGTTCTGCTGTATTTCTTTAAGGGAGTTATTTAAGCCTTTCTTGAAGCACTCTTTCAGTATCATGAGATATGATTTTAAATCAAACTCTTAATTTTCTGGTGTGTTGGGGTATCTGGGACTTGCTGTGGTGGGAGAACTGGTTTCTGATGTTGCCATGTGGCCTTGGTTTCTGTTGATAGGGTTCCTGTGCTTGCCTTTCACCATCTGGGCCTAGTTGGTATTCTTGCCTCTGGCTGGAGTTTGTCCTGTGGGCCTGTAAGCCTGTGTCCTTAGTCCTCTGAGCTCAAAAGTGAAAGCTCTGCTGGGAGATCTCTCTCTCTCTCCACGCAGCCTATGCACAGAAGACTGTGGAGTTTCTGGCTCCCTAGTGCAAATGGCGGCAGGTGGGAGGACTTCCGACCCAGCTGCTAAACTGATCTTAGGCCCTGTGTGCTCCTAGCTGGGTCCCCTCACGAGAGAAGGTGGAGATCTCTCCTCTGCACTCAAAAGTGAAAGTCTGTTGGGAGATCACTCCCTCCTGGCAGGCTATGAACAGAAGGCTGTGGAGTCTCTGGGCTCCCTGGTGCAAATGGCAGTAGGGAAGACTTCAGTCCCATCTGTAACACTGATCTTAGGCCCTGTGTGCTCCTAGCTGATCCCCTCCAGAAAGCAACCAATATTTTAAATGTTGCTCAGGGTAACCAATTGCAGTCGTCCAACTCAGGTGACCACTAAACTTCCCACCAACATGTGTATAAACATTTTATGCTTTGTGAGCTCAGGTTCTTCTCTTCCCTGCTTGCTGGGGGACTCCAACGTGTGAGGGAACAATAAAACTCTTACAATTTGCAGTGTTTCCAGTCTCCGTGGCCTTGTTGAGTGGGAGTCTTCCAATAAACTCTTAACACTCCTATTAGGTAAGAGCCCATTTAGTATGTTACAAGTATAGAAGAGATACACTATCAGAGAGCATGAGGTGATTGGTATGTGAACAACAGCCAAGGTTGTTTCCTGGACACAATGTGTATATGATCACACCTCCTTTGACTGTGCACATATACAGAAGCACACACATATTCATGAAAACCATATTGTAATATGAATCTATATATAATTATTTATTTACCTATATTCTTTCAATAAATGTAGATGAAATGAAGTGCAAATAAAAACATATAAGAAAGTTTCATATGCCAATGGAGGAGCTAGAAAAAGGATCCAAGGGGCTGAAGGGGTTTGCAGCACCATAGGAGGAACAACAATAAGAGCCACCTCTTACTGCTAGAGCTCCCAGGGACAAAAATATCAACCAGATAGTACATATGGTGTTAGCCATGGCTCCAGAAACATAGGCAGCAGAGGGTGGCCTTGTTGGACATCAAAGGGAAGAGAGGCCCTTGGTCTTGGAAAGGCTCAATGCCACAGTGTAGGGGAATACCAGGACAGGGAAGCAAGAGCAGGTTGATTGAGGAATAGAGAGTGGGGAGATGGCTTATGGAACTTTGAGAGGGGAACAGGAAAGGGGAAACCATTTGAAATGTAAATAAAGAATGTATCTAATAAAAAATACAGAAAAAAATCTAGTGGCATTTGGAGTGCAACATTTTCAGTACACTAATTTTTCTCTTATCAGAAGTGATTTGTGCTAAAGGAGTAATTGTAGGATAGGCATATATCACTAATTTCTAAACAGTCAGGGCAACTGGGTCACATATCCATAACAAGATCGAGGTGAATGAGATGATGAAGTCCACCTAGTACATGACCACACACACACACACACAAAAACAACAACAAAAACAAAAAAACAAAACAAAACAACAACAACAACAACAACAACAACAAAACAAAACTACCAGCAGCAAGATGGTCTCAGTGGCGTTTTTCTCAGGGGATGCTCTCAGGTGGCTGATGCTATGAAGATGCTTGCATTGCTTCTGATGTCTCCACAAGATAATCACCATATGTGTGCTTGTAGTCAGCATGACCCCTACAAGAAACACATCTCTGGAGACGGACACTGTTGAAATCACTCCTCTGATGATGTAGTTCACGGGGAAGAGTGACCATCTGATGGGTCTCACTCACATTGTTAAAATCAGCAACATAGAAGAAGCACCTACTACTGAATGACAAATTGAAAGACCAAAAATAGAAAAAAGCATAGATGATGTGTTTTTTTTTTTTACTTTATGCTTAAATTTTGCCAACAGTGATGAACTGGGACTTATTGTGACAGTCTGGAACACACTCAGAAGGCAGGTGATGCAGATAGAGAGGCCTCTCATCACTTTGTTTATGTAAAAAGTTGTCTTACATTTGAAGTCATCCCCAAATTTTAGTGACTCTAATATGCAAGCAAATTATCCCCTTCAGTGATGATCATCAGAATGTGATTGAAGATCAGTTGACAGGAGATCAGGTCCATGGGCTTAGGTCTGTCCCCTAGTATTATGGAAGTATAGAAAAAAAGGAGCAACATATTGGCTAGAACTCCAAGCCTAGCTTGGATATAAAAGACATTCTCTAATGAGGACATAAGTGGAGAGTATATTCATCTTAAGAGCATAGTAAAAGTGTATTTCATGTATCTGGGAAAAAACACTGTATATGTGAAACTTGGGGTTCATTGGACAATTTGTTAACCTCATCTTTCTGTTTTGTCGACTAATTCTTCATTAATCTGTCTCTGCAACTTATAATATTTCAGACTGTATATCATAGTCTACTTTTCTATATAACGTTCATGTATCTCCTAGATACTGAAATATTATAGGTAATAAATACTTAAACAGTCATATCGATACAGAAGAACAGTTATTTTTTGCATCTTGGTAGAATGCCTTAGAAATTCAATCTCATTGATTTAAATTGTCTCATTGAATAGTTTACTCCTAAAACAGTAGTGATGAGTACATAATAATAATCATTTCTATGTAACTGAACAAAATGCATGTTGGTCTAGCAAAAAAATAATCACGAAAACAATTCAAAATATTAGGCAATTTGGCCTCATTTTCCATAATTTCACCATGCTCTTTTGCTTCTATCCATGTTTTGACTCATAATTCTGATGTAATCACAGTACTAAATCATGATTATCACACAATTTTAATTACCATAATGCTATCTCAATTAATTGTTTTTTAATGTTTTTTTTATGAAATTTTACAATCTTAGGATTTAGAATTGAAGACAAAGATACATAAGTATACTTTCCACACACTATTAATAATTTAACTATTATAGTTTAAAATGCTCCTAGATGAATTCTAGTTCACTTCCTATCACACTAAAACCATTTGTGAACTCCAATAAAAGATTAAAGAACTACTATTTTTCCTATGTTTTGTGGAGAAGTAAAGTAAATCAATAATGATATGAGTCCTTAAGGCTTTTTCTAGCCATCCATGTTATTCTACTTATCTCCCCTCTTCTCTTTATTTGTTTCCCCTACCTTTACCTAAGGACACACCGATTTTTCCATTTTCCTCTTGCAAAATTGTGTCCTACTACTCTCCCTCATCTTCCACACTTGTTCTGTAGGTACTGACTCTTCTCTACTAAGTAGCACTGTCTTTCCCATATTCTTGATCAGATACTTGTGTCCTGCTATTCTGCTGTCTATTTCTCCCACACTCACTCCTATCCTGGCAAAGGTGAGGTTTTGCTTTCCTGGTTTCCATAGTTTCTAAAGGTTACATAATCACAGCTGATGATGTGGAGCTAGGAGCCTCCAAAGAGAGAGAACATGTAACATTAAGACAAACACTATTTTCCATATATTATGACAAATATGTAATGTTGAAGATGGCCACATTGATATTCTGCTTGAGAATTCCTGTTTGAGATTCCATGCATTCAAAAACAAGGCCCCAAGTATTAACATATATCCTGAGGACCCAGGAACTTTTACAATTTCACTCAACAGTCTTACTTTTGGTGCTATGTAAGTTACTTGGTATGCTTACCAGGATCATTTTACTATTGAAATGATTTAATTCAGTACTTTACAAACAGCTTTGTGATAAAGAAATAGAAAATGACTTCACTGACCCAGAATCTTGTAAGAAAAAGAGCCCAATTATATTTTTGAGTTCACTTTTATATTCTGCATATAGAAACACATACCTGCATGCTTGGATAGAAATAATGCAAATTATTTAGTGGAAGAGACCTTCCTATAATGCCCCCATGAAGAAGACATGATAAATCACACATTTTTTATTCATATGATTTTTGGTACTAAAATGCTTAATCTAGTAAAGGAATGGATGGATTTATCTCACTTGTCAGAGCAAATCATGTAATTCTCTCATGAACATGCACTTACAATAGCTGCACACTGATATTCTCTGTGCAGAAAAGCCTTGGGATCAAGGCTGCAGATATGGAATAGTGGTTAAGAGCACTTTAATTCTTGCAAAGGAGTAGGGTTAGATTCCCAGCAATGACATGATGGCTCATGACCAACTGTGACTCTAGTCTGGGGCAATCCATTGCCTGTGACATGGAATGTTGGTGATACACATCACATAAATGCAAGATAGCAAAAGAGTCATATATGTAAAATAAAATAAATGAATCTTAAATAATATATAAAACTCCAGAATAATAATTAACTTAAGCCCTGCTCTCCAAATTGAAAGAGCAGTAGTCTTATACACATTTTAAAATTGCAATTGCACAAAAAATATGAATAACAGCTTTGTATTACTTTTACATCTAAAATATATTAATATAGCACATGTAATATATAAAGAAGATGATATAGATTAAAAGATAGTAAACTGAAATTTTTTTTCTTTTTCCAAAGATAGGTTCTTTAAAGATTCTCTTCAGAACCATGGCTTTGTAAATCGTTTGTCACATACAGAAAATGACACATCTAAGTGATCGAGTGGCAACTTTCTCTGGGGTTCACTGAAGCTGAGACTGGATTAGAAAAGACCAGAACTACCATGACTACAGAGTGGTTAAGATATGCATCCACAGAGAATATTCACTTTGAAAAAAATTGCAGTTCTGGGCCTTTCACATTAGTTTAAATTGTAATATTTACTTGTAAGTACTAAGACCCAAATTGTGTTCATAAAAATCATGAGTTGAGAAGCCATCACTATTAAGTTGACCCAGACTCAAAAACAAAGCAATGTTCAGACAGCTGTCTCAAGAGATGTGTAATAAAAGACCAAGTGCTGCTTTATACTTAGCTCTACATTTTAAAAGAAAAAATATTTTACCTCCTCATTCTCACTGTATTTGATTGTAGAACAGTTTTCATTTATGAATTTATGGTGATCTTTGCCTTCTGTTTTGTGGAGATTTATTAATCTAAGAGATACACAAATATAATAAATGACAAGTATCAATTTTATTTTAAGCTTTACCACTGTTAGTGTGTAATAACCTAAAAGCAGTTGCAATGCTCAGAGCATAGATAACATGAGTATGTGACTTTCAGCTGACACGATAAATGGTATTGGCTGATGTATTGTCCACTGTCAGCAACAAGAGTAAGTCTTCAGGAATCTCAGGAGATGAATACCTTAGCCAGCCAAGCTAGTCCATGGAATCTTATTGGAATAGATAATGACAGCAGAAATAAACACTGATCACTTATTAAGGTATTAGTTCAAAGCTATTATATGATGCACTTAAATAACTAAAATGGGTGAATTGTTCTTTGGAAATTGAGTTTACTTCAGGCATAACAGTAAGCTTACAGATACTGACTAGAATATTACAACCTCACACTTATGAGCCAGTTCTCCTGAGATGAAGCAGCAGCCGCAGAAGAGGTGTCACTGCAGAGACTTTGTGGAAGTAGTCATACTCAGGTCTTCATTACAAGTTGCATGGCATAATTTTGGGAAAGATATGAAAATGTTCACTGTAAGTTTATATGTGTGTATGTGTTTGTGTGTTTGTGTGTGTGTATGTGTGTGTATGTATGTGTGTATATTTGTGTGAAATTATTGGACTGCTGAGACTAAGAATGACATAGGGTGGGCCATGGTAGATAGCATGAATACTATTACATCAGTGACTGATAACTGAATTAAATAAAATATGTGCATGAAGTAAAATAAGTAAAATGAATGTTAAGGAAAATGGAGAATATGTCTCCTGTTCTGAATTACCTTATCAAATCCTTAGTTCATACCTAATGTACCAGGGCAGACACTTACTGTGAATTACCAAAAAGAAATTAAAAAATCTGTATTGATTGCAAACATAAACTCAAGGATGATCATTTGGTTATTTTAGTATTGATACTAGGTGACTGGTCATATAATAACATTCACTGACAGTATTTTGTTCCATTTTTAAATTTCAATTTGATGATTCTATATTACCTGTTCTACAGTTCAATATTCTATGTGTGTGTGTGTGTGTGTGTGTGTGTGTGTGTGTGCGCACGTGTGTGTGTGTGTGTGTGTGTGTGTGTGTGTGTGAATGTGTGTGTTGAGGAAAAATAGGGAGATAGAAACCTGTACAATAGTGCCATAGAAATTGTGTTTTGTATTTGGCTTTAAATAATTTTATACTGTTTGAAAATTGCAAATAATTTTGTCACTGCTAATGAAATATTTACTGAAAAATATATGAGTAGCAATGTTAAAAGGTTTCATATAGAAAAAACTATTAAAACTGAATTAATTTTCATTGAGACACTCAATTTTCTACTGAAACACAGTTCACTCATTTAAACAATAAATTTAAATGGATTTCATAAATTAGTGATGTGAGTTTTTCAGACCCTTTTGAAATACAAAGTTTTACTTTATTAAAAATCTTTTGCAATAGAATAAACAAATCTCTCAATTTTTAAAATTTTCTATATTCTTTGTTTACATTCCAAAGGCTTTCCCCTTTCCCACTTCCCCCCTCACCATATGTCCCATAAGTCCTCTTCCCCCAATACCATGCACTTTTTAACACAGTTGCTCTGTAGTACTGCTTGAGGTGAGAGATATTGATTCCCCCAGAAATCCTTTTATTGTTGAGAATAGGTTTAGCTATCCTGGGTTTTTTGTTACTCCAGATGAATTTAAGAATTGCTCTTTCTGGATCTAAAAAAAATTGATTTGGGATTTTGATGGCAATTGCATTGAATCTGTAGATTGCTTTTGGCAAGATGGCCATTTTTACTATATTGATTCTGCCAATCCAAGTGCAAGAAATATTTTTCCATCTTCTGAGGTCTTCAATTTCTTTCTTCAAAGACTTGAAGTTCTTGTCATACAGATCTTTCACTTGTTTGGTTAGAGTCACGCCAAGATACTTTATATTGTTTGTGGCGATTGTGAAGGGTGTTATTTCCCTAACTTCTTTCTCAGCCTGCTTGTTCTTTGAGTACAGGAAGGCTACTGATTTGCTTGAGTTGATTTTATAACCAGCCACTTTGCTGAAGCTGTTTATCAGCTGTAGGAGTTCTCTGGTGGAGTTTTTTGGGTCGCTTAAGTATACTATTATATCACCTGCAAATAATGATAGTTTGACTTTTTCCTTTCCAATTTGTATCCCTTTGACTTCCTTATGTTGTCTAATTGCTCTCACTAGAACTTCAAGTACTATATTGAAAAGATATGGAGAGAGAGGGCAGCCTCGTCTTGTCCCTGATTTTAGTGGGATTGCTTCAAGTTTCTCTCCATTTATTTTGATGTTGGCTACTGGTTTCCTGTATATCACTTTTATTATGTTTAGGTATGGGCCTTGAATTCCTATTCTTTCCAGGACTTTTAGCATGAAAGGATGCTGAATTTTGTCAAATGCTTTTTCAGCATCTAATGAGATGACCATGTGGTTTTTTTCTTTTAGTTTGTTTATGTACTGCATTACATTGATGCATTTCTGTATATTGAACCTTCCCTGCATCCCTGGGATTAAGCCTACTTGATCATGGTGAATGATCATTTTGATGTGCTCTTGGATTTGTTTGGCAAGGATTTATTTAGTATTTTTCATTGATACTCATAAGGGAAATTGGCCTATAGTTCTCTTTCTTTGTTGGATTTTTGTGTGGTTTTGTTATCAGCGTAATTGTGGCTTTGTAGAACAAGTTGGGCAGTGTTCCTTCTGTTTCTATTTTGTGGAATAGTTTGAAGAGTATTGGTGTTAGGTCTTCTTTGAAAGTCTGATACAATTCTGCACTAAAACCATCTGGTCCCGTACTTCTTTTGGTTGGGAGAATTTCTATAACCCCTTACATTTCTCTAGGGGTTATGTGACTGTTTAGCTGATCTAATTGATCCTGATTTAATTTTGGTATTTGGGACACAGTGAAACTAATTGAAGCTTTGGACCAACTGGATTTAACATATATATAACATTTCATCCCAAAGCAAAGAATATACCTTTTTCTCAGCACCTCATGGTACCTTCTCCAAAATCGATCATATAATTGGTCACAAGACAGATGCCAACAAATACAAGAAGATCGAACTAATCCCATGCCTCCTATCAGATCACTGTGGAGTAAAAGTGGTCTTCAATAGCAAGAAAAACAACAGAAAGCCCACATACACATGGAAACTGAACAATACCCTACTCAATGACACCTTGGTCAAGAATGAAATAAAGAAAGAAATCAAAGACTTTTTAGAATTCAATGAAAATGAAGGTACAACCTACCCAAATCTATGGGACACAATGAAAGCAGTGCTAAGAGGAAAACTCATAGCCCTGAGTGCCTCCAAAAAGAAACTGGAGAGAGCTTACACTAGCTGCTTGACAGCATACCTGAAAGCCCTGGAACAAAAAGAAGCTAATTCACCCAGGAGGAGTAGGAGACAGGAAATCATCAAACTAAGGGCTGAAATCAATCAAGTAGAAACAAAGTGAACCATACAAAGAATCAACAAAACCAGGAGCTGGTTCTTTGAGAAAATCAACAAGATAGATAAACCCTTATCCAGACTAACCAATGGGCACAGAGACAGTATCCAAATTAACATAATTAGAAATGAAAAGGGGGATATAACAACAGAAACTGAGGAAATTAAAAAAATCATCTGATTCTACTACAAAAGCCTATACTCAATGCAACTGCAGAATTTGGAGGAAATGTGTGTTCTTTCTTTTCACCCTATAAGGTATTTCAACGTTTTGTCACAGGAATTGAAAACTAACACCATTTGCAATTGGAATTCATAGAGCACACACTCAGGAGAAACCTCTGTCACATGTGCTCTCTAAATTATTGCATCTGGAGGGACATTTTACAAGCACATTCATTGTAAAATGGTGGGTTTCATGACATGTTCATTCAATATATAATATCTATTGATGAATTTAACCCTTTAGCCTTTCCTATCTCTGTCGCTGTCTCTCTCTGTCTCTCTCTCTCTCTCTCAATCATTTTACTAGGCCCCTGTCCTCTTTCCAATAGCTGCCTTCTATTTTCACAAAAATAATGAGAGACCACCTTAAGGTCTTCCTTTATAAAGGTGTTCTTTTATAAATGGTTATACCTGATACATTTCATATCTACAAGCATTTGTTTAATTCTTATATAGAGTATGGCTCAAAATTAATACTCTAAGTAGAGACTTCTCTAATCCTTTATTACAGAATGTCCCGCTTCTTTCTATCACCTAGTTACAGCTCTTACTATAATGACGAGAAAAGGAAACACTCACCAGGCTTTACCTTTGATAAACATCCTTGTTCCTATGAAGTAGTTATAAGGAAGAAATGTCATCAGCTTATCTCCCTGTAGTCCCATAATAATCATGTCGTCAGGAGAAGGCAGTTTTGACCTTGAGATTGTTACAACATGGTGCCATTAAATAGAAAAGTGAACTTCACTAACTCCAGGAAAACTGTAGAGTAGGAACAGCTGAGCCCTAGATTTCCCATGTGTGAGCTCTTATCTCCAGTCTATATGAGTCTTTGTGGATTAACTGATCCCAGTCCTTGTGAACACATCAAAAATATCAATAATATGTCACTTAAAAGAAGTAGAAAACATTTTAGATTCCCCAAGGTATCCTTCCTGCTTCCAAAATATTCATGATCCCCTCATTAATTACTTGACAGTGGGTCCAGTGTATCACTTTGAAATTAGCAGCTCTTGTGTTAAAATTAGGAAAATGCCAACTCTTCCAAACACACTTAGGAAAAGTAATCTTTCTTACATAGCACACAGCACTAAGGTACTGTAACTATCTTATCAGGAGAAACTGACACATGTCTGGATCATAGATCAATATGAGTGTAAGCCTAGAAAGTATTATGTATGTGGGATACCATGACATAAGTTCAACCTTCGAATTATAGGCACTGGTGAGGGAAAATAATCTGAAGCCAATGACAAACACAAGAGTTTCAATAAAATCATAAAAGAAACCAACCTGTTATAGCTGTCTCCTGAGAAGCTCTGCCAGAACCTGACAAATACAGAAGCTGATGCTCCCAGCTAACCATTGAACTGAGTGCTGGGTCCCCAGTGGAGGAGTTAAAGAAAGGACTAAAGGAGCTGAAGGGGTTTGCAACCCCATTGTAAGAACATCAATATTAACCAACCAGACTTTCCAGTGTTCTCAGGGACTAAAACACCAACCAAAAAAGACACATGGAGGGACCCATGGCTTCAGCTGCATATATAGCATAGGAAGGCATTGTCACTCATAAATGAGAGAAGAGGCCCTTGGTTCTATGAAGGCTTGATTCCCCAGGGTAAGGGAATGCCAGAGCAATGAGGTGGGAGTGAGTGGATGGGAGTGGGAGCATCCTCATAGAAGCAGGGGGAGAATGGATGGGATAGAGGGCTCCAGAGGGGAATTTGGGAAAGTGGATTGCATTTGAAATGTAAACACATAAAATATTCAATAAAAATAAATTATAAAAAAGAAACCAGCCCAAATACACACCCATATACCACAAGCATTCACAGAAAAAACAAAAGACAAGAAAAGAAACAAAATTTTCCATTCATGTCATAGTTAAAACACTAAGTATATGTAAGAAAGAAATAAGGAATGAAAAATCTAAGAGAAAAACTTCTAGTTAGAAATAAACAAAACCCATCAAATGGAAAAGTGAACTTTGCTATTTATAGCAGAGTGTTGGAGTAGGAACATTGATTTCTTCAGGTAAACTTTCAGAGTCAGAGAGCCTACAGCAATATATCCCAAGTGCTAAATACCAGCCAAACTAAAGTAACATAGTGAGCAAAACTACTGCTTTGATGAAGGAAGCACAATTTTCCAGAACATAGACCAGCCAAAAGAAATCTTATACTCAACAAACTAATCAAGAGTAACATGGGAAGCATTATTTTGGGCTTATGGGAGAAATAAACATAACAGGAAGATTGGGGGAAAATATGAGTCCATAATCAGTATAACACAAAGTACCAATGAGGGCACAATAAAAAAGTCAACCACATGATGACCATAAGTAACACACATCAATTACACTTTAAGAAATAGTCTCAATTCTCTACTCAAAAGTCACAGAATGAGTGAATGAATCACAAATCAATTTCAATTTATCTGCTTTTAGCCATTACCTTAAAGTAAAAGGATAGACAAAATTTCTCCAATGGAAGCAGGAGGAAATCAGATGTCACTATCCTAACTTCTGACAAATCAGGCCTTGAACTAAAACTAATCAGCAGTGATAAAAAGGAACAGCTCATTCTTTTTTTAATTTTTTTATTCGATATATATTAACTAACATTTCATATGATTTCTGCCTTTCCAGGCTCCACCCCTCCCTGCAAGTCCCATAAGCCCTCTTCCCTTCCCCTGTTCCCCCATTCACCCCTTCCCTCTTCCCTGTTCTGGTATTTCCCTACACTGCTGCATTAAACCCTTTCAGAGTCAGGGGTCCTTCCTTCCTTCTTCTTGGACATCATTTGATATGTGGATTGTGTCTTAGGTATTCAAGTCTTCTAGGCTAATATCCACTTATCAGTGAGTGCATACCTTGAGTGTTCTTTTGAGATTGGGTTACCTCACTTAGGATGATGTTCTCCAGCTCCATCCATTTGTCTAAGAAGTTCATGAATTTATTGTTTCTAATGGCTGAATAGTACTCCATTGTGTGTGTGTGTGTGTGTATATATATATATATATATATATATATATATATATATATATACACCATATTTTTGTATCCATTCCTCCATTGAAGGACATCTGGGTTCTTTCCAGCTTCTGGCTATTATAAATAGGGCTGCTATGAACATAGTGTAACATGTATTTATATCCTGGACCTCAAGCAGTACTACAGAGCAATAGTGTTAAAAACGGCATGCAGTTGGTACAGTGACAGACAGATAGATCAATGGGATAGGATTGAAGACCCAGAAATGAACCCACACACCTATGGTCACCTGATCTTTGACAAAGGAGCTGAGATCATCTAGTGGAAAAAAGAGAGCCTTTACAAGAAATGGTGCTGGCTCAACTGGAGGTCAGCTTGCAGAAGAATGCACATTGATCTATTATCTCTTTGTACTAAGCTCAACTCCAAGTGGATCAAGGACCTCCACATAAAACAAGACACATTGAAACTAATAGGAAAGAAACTGGGGAAGACCCTTGAGGACATGGGCCCAGGGGAAAAGTTCCTGAATAGAACACCAATAGTTTATGATCTAAAATCAAGAACTGACAAATGGGACCTCATAAAATTACATATTTTTGTAAGGCAAAGAACATTGTCAAGCAGACAAAATGGCAACCAACAAATTGGGAAAGGATCTTCACCAACCCTACATCCAACAGAGGGCTAATATCCAATATATACAAAGAACTCAAGAAGTTAGACTCCAGAGAACCAAACAACCCCTTTCAAAATAAGGTGCAGAGCTAAACAAAGAATTTTCACCTGAAGAAATTTGGATTGCTGAGAAGCATCTTAAGAAATGTTCAAAATCATTAGTCATTAGGGAAATGCAAATCAAAACCACCCTGAGATTTTATCTCACACTAGTCAGAATTGCTAAGATTAAAAACTCAGGAGATAGCAGGTGTTGGTGAGGATGCGGAGAAAGAGGAACACTCCTCCACTACTGGTGGGATTGCAAGTTGGTACAACCACTCTGGAAATCAGTCTGGCAGTTCCTCAGAAAACAGGGCATGACACCTCCAGAGGACCCTTCTATACCATTCCTGGGCATATTCCAAGAGGATTCCCCAGCATGTAATATGGAACAGCTCATTTTAATCAAGGGATTAGTTGACCGAGAACACAGTGCCATCCAAAAAACTATATATATCACGAATACCTAATTTCATATAAAAGACAATTGACAACTGGATTGAAAGACACAGGTGAACTTAAATCAATTAACACTACTTGATATCAGTTACCAGCAGGAGATGTGTCCTAGGCCTATATGTTTCTGGAATTAGGAATTAGAATACTTGCCTTTCTCCTGGAAAGCTCCTGGGAGTTTGGGCAGGAGAGCTCCTTGAACTCTTAGGCAGTCATGGAAAGCTCTCTCTCTCTCTTTCTTCTTCTTCTTCTTCTTCTTCTTCTTCTTCTTCTTCTTCTTCTTCTTCTTCTTCTTTTTCTTTCTCCCTCCCTCTCCCTCTCTCTTTATTCCTCTCTCCATCCCCATATTCTCTCTTTATCATTTACATTTGGTCTGTCTCCCTTCTCTCTTTGCATCAGGGATATAATAATCACCTCTAACAATGAAAATGGATATGGGTGTGAAATGAACAAAATCTGGTCTTGGCTTAAACATTTACTGTCTGTATTCTGAATAAATGGAGATCATGTTAGAAAGTCCAGAATGACAGACAGACTCTCAGAAGTATTGTTTTATAGCAAACATGAAAAAGAGGAAGCTATATATTGAAAGCGTCCAATTAGCCCCTACACCCCAAACTAACAAGGAATTATTATATATCTACTCAAATAATGAATGTAGATTCATGTTCTATATAGCTTTATATCAACTTGACACTAGATAAAATTATCTGACAGGAGGAAACCTCAATTTAAAAAATGTCTCGGCAACCAACAAATTGGGAAAAAATCTTCACCAACCCCACATCCGACAGAGGGCTAATCTCCAATGTATACAAAGAACTCAAGAGGTTAGACCCCAGAAAACCAAATAACCCTATCCAAAAATGGGGTACAGAGCTAAAAAGAGACTTTTCACCTGAAGAAATTCGGATGGCTGAGAAACACCTTAAAAAATGTTCAACATCACTAGTCATTAGGGAAATGCAAATCAAAACAACCCTGAGATTTCACCTCACACCTGTCAGAATGGCTAGGATTAAAAACTCAGAAGACATCAGGTGTTGGCGAGGATGTGGAGAAAGAGGAACACTCCTCCACTGCTGGTGGGAATGCAAGCTGGTACAACCACTCTGGAAATCAGTATGGTGGTTCCTCAGAAAACTGGGCGTGATACTTCTGGAGGACCCAGCCATACCACTCCTGGGAATATACCCAGAAGATTCACCAGCATGCAATAAGGATACATGCTCCACTATGTTCATAGCAGCCTTATATATAATAGCCAGAAGCTGGAAAGAACCCAGATGTCCCTCAACAGAGGAATGGATACAAAAAATGTGGTATATATACACAATGGAGTACTATTCAGCCATTAGAAACAATGAATTCATGAAATTCTTAGAGAAATGGATGGAGCTGGAGAACGTCATACTAAGTGAGGTGACCCAGGCTCAAAAGAATACCCATGGTATACAGTCACTGATAAGTGGATATTAGCCTAGAAGCTTGGATCACCAAAGACACAAATCACATATCAAGTGATGTCTCACAAGAAGAAAGGAGTGGACACTGGTGCTAGAATGGACCAAAACATCATTGTGGGAGAGTACAAGAACAGTAAAGTGGGAGGGGTGGATGCGGGAGCAGGGGGAGGGAAAAGGACATGTGGGACCTTTGGGGGTGGGGAACCAGAAAAAGGGAAATGAATTGTAAATATAGAATATATACAATAAAAAAAAAAAAGAAAAAAAATGTCTCCAAAAGATGTAGCTGTAGTCATGCCTATAGGGTATTTTATTTTTGGTGATTTATGGAGAAGATCCAACTCATTGTAGGCGGTGCCCTTCCTGGGATGGGTCCTGAATTATAAAAGGAAGCAGTCTGAACAACTGAAGGATCCAGCAGGAAGCACCCTTCCATCGCTTCTACACTGGCTCCTGCCTCCAGGTTCCTGCCCTGTTTGAATTCCTGTCCTGTTCTATCCAAATAATGGACTAGAATATGGACGTGTAAGCCAAATAAATCTTTTCTTCCCAAATTTGCTTGTGATCATGATGCTCATCACAGCAATAGTATGCCTAAGTTACATTGGTTCCAGAATAATTGGCTATTTTTAAAGGAATACCATGTACTTTGAAAAGGATTGTGGATGCAAATTGGACCTTTAGATTAGAAAAGCCATTGAGTGTTGAGATACCTTAAAGAAATACAGAAAAATATGAACAAGTAGGTGAAGAAATTAAAAAAAATGGTTCAAGACATATAAATGAAAATAGAAAGAATAAGGAAAACATAAATGTAGGAAACCCTAAAGATGAGGATCCTAGGAAAGAGATCAGGATATACAAATGAAAGACTCACCAACTGAATACAAGAGACAGAAGAGAGAATCTCAAGCAAAAGGGATATTCTAGAAGATACTGAAACAGAGATAAAAGAAAATACAAAGTGTAAAAAAGTTCCTAACATAAAACATCCAGGTAATTTAGAACACAATGAAAGGACCAAACCTAAAAATAATAGGAATAGAAGAGGGTGATGTTAAAAGAGCAAAAAACCATCTTCCACAAGCTCATAGAATAAAACTTTCCTAACCTAGAGAAAGAGATGGCCATAAATGTATAGAACACCAAATAGTTAACTAAGAAAGAAAAATATTCATTTCATATAACACTAAATAGACAGAATAAAGAATGTATATTAAAAGCAGTAAGGGAGAAAGGCCAAGTAACCATATAATGGCACACCTGTCAGAATTATACTGGACCTCTCTATAGAGACTCTCAATGCCAGATGATCCTGACCAGATGTTATACAGACACTAAGAGAACATAAATGACAGCCCATTCTACTATACCCAACAAAATTCTCAATCAGCAGAGAAAGAAATCAAGATATTCCATGACAAAACCAAATTTACACAACATTTTTCTAGTAATCCAGTACTACAGAGTATATTACAAGGAAAACTCTAACACAAGGAGGGTAACTACACTAAAAAAGCCACAGGTAATTAATCATCTCACAAAAAACCCAAAAAGATGACAATTACATACATATAATATCACCTCTAACTATAAAAATAACCGGAACAAATAATCATTAGTCTTTAATATCTCTCAACATTGAAGGACTTAAATACCCAATAAAAAGACAGAGTGTAGCAAAATGGCTATGTTAACAGTATCCAGCACTTTGCTGCATACAAGTAACACATCTCAGTGACAAAGACAGACACTACCTCAGAGTAAAGGGCTAGAAAATGCTTTCTAAGCATGTGGTCCTAAGAATAAAACTTGGGTAGCCATTCAAATATCCAAGAAAATAAATTTTCAACTAAAAGTTATCAAAAGAAATGGCGGAAAAACTCTTTATACTCATCAAAGAAAATTATCTGACAAGACAAAGTCCCAATTCTAAACATCTATATCCAAACGCAAGGGCACCCATATTTGTAAAAGCAAAAACAACAGCAACAACAACAACAACAACAACAACAACAACAACAAACTTTACTAAAGCTGAAAACACACACTGAAACTCACACAATAATAGCGGGAGACATCAACACTTCACTCTTACCAATAGACAGGTAATGAAATAGAAGCTAAATAGAAACACAGTGAAACTAACAGATGATATGAACCAAGTGAGTTTAACAGACATCTATAGCTTTCAGTTTTTGTCTGCAGCTGGAGACCATCCTCTGCCACAGGGCTCTATACCCAGGTGTCACAGGGAGATAGCTAGCCTCCAAGGAGTGCAGACAGGTAGGACCACCCTTGCTGCTCAGAGGAACCAGCCCAGAACCCTCAGGAGACAGAACCCAGAGATGGCCTGGGATGGGACTCTCCTGGTTTCTGTCTGCACCCACAGCTGATTCTGGGCCAGAGTTACATACAGAAATATCTCCAGAAGAGAGCTGGTCTCACAGGAATGGCTACATACCTGTGAGTACAGGTAAGACCACGACTTCTCTTCAAATTCCTGGCCCAAGAGGGAACTGTTCAGAGCCATCAGTTTGCTGGAACGAAGGAACAGCTGGGGACAGGATCCTTCTGGTTTCTGTCTGTACCCCGGAGCTGACCCTGTACCACAGGTCTCAATACCTAAATTCCTCCAAGAGAGAAATGATCTTCCAGGAGTAGACACACAGGTTTGCAGGAGGAACAAGTCACAGTCAGAGACAGCAAGACCAGCTCACAGCAGAGATAACTGGATGGCGAAAGGCAGCACAAGAACATAAGCAACAGAAACCAAGGCTACTTGGCATCATCGGAGCCCAGTTTTCCTATCACAACAAGCCCTGGTTACCCCAAGACAACTGAAAAGCAAGACACTGATTCAAATTCACATCTCATGATGATGATAGAGGACTTTAAGAAGGACATAAATAACTCCATTAAAGAAAAACAAGAGAACATATGTAAACAGGTAGAAGGCCTTAAAGGGGAAACACAAAATCCCATAAAGAATTACAGGAAAATTCAACCAAGCATGTGAAGGAACTGAACAAAACCATCCAGGATCGAAAAATAGAACTATAAAGAATAAAGAAATCATAAAGAGAGACACCACTGGAGCTAGAAAATCTGGCAAAGAACTCAGGAGTCATAGATGCAAGCATAAGCAACAGAATACAAGAGATAGAAGAGAGACTCTCAGGTGCAGAAGATACCATAGGAAACATTGATCCTACAGTCAAAGAAAATGCAAAATGCAAAAAGCTCCTAACCCAAAATATTCAGGAAATCTGGGACACAATGAGAAGACCAAAACTAAGGAGAATAGGTATAGAAGAAAGTGAAGATTTCCGGCTTAAAGGCTCCAGAAATATCTTTAACAAAATAATAGAAGAAGACTTCCCTAATATAAAGAAAGAGATGCCCATGAACATATAAAAAACTCAAAGAATTCCAAATAGATTGGACTGGAAAAGAAATTTCCCTTTTCACATAATAATCAAAATACCAAATTTCTTTAAAAAGAAAGAATATTAAAAATAGTAAGGGAAAACTGTCAAGTAACATAAAAAGGCAGATCAGCCGGGCAGTGGTGGCACACGCCTGTAATCCCAGTATTCTGGGAGGCCGAGGCAGGTGGATTTCTGAGTTCGAGGCCAGCATGGTCTACAGAGTGAGTTCCAGGACAGCCAGGGCTATACAGAGAAATCCTGTCTCGAAACAAACAAACAAACAAACAAACAAACAAACAAAAAACCCAAAATTATAAAACAAAAATAAAGGTAGACCAATCAAATTACACCAGATTTCTTATCAGAGACTATAAAAGCTAGAAGATCCTGGGCAGATCTCATAGAGTCCAAGGGAACACAAATGCCAGCCCGAACTACTATACCTAGCAAAACTCAATTACCATAGATGTAAAAACCAAGATATTCCATGATAAAACCAAATTTATAGAATATCTTTCCACAAATCCAGCCCTACAAAGGATAATAGATGGAAAACTCCAACACAAGGTGGGAAACTACATTCTAGATAAAGCCAGAAAGTAATCTTTCAACAGACCCCAAAGAAGATAACCACACAAATATAAAAATAACATCAAAAGTCACAGGAAGCAACAATCACTATTCCTTAATACTGCTTAACATCAATTAATGTATCTTAACATCAATGGACTCATTCCCCCAACAAAAAGACATAAGCAGACTAGATACATAAACAGGACTCATCGTTTTGCTGCATATAGAAATGAATCTCAGTGTCAAAGACAACACTACCTCACAGTAAAAGGTTGGAAAACAATTTTCCAAGCAAATGGTACCAGGAAACAGGCTGGAGTAGTCATCCTAATATCAGATAAAATCAACTTTTAACCAAAATAATCAGAAAAGATAAGGAAGGACACTTCATACTCATCAAAGGAAAAAAATCTACCAAGAAGAACAATCAATTCTGAATATATATACTCCAAATGCAAGGGAACCCACATTCATAAAAGAAACTTTGCTAAAGCTCAAAGCATACATTGCACCTCACAGAATAATTGTGGAGGACTTCAGCACCCCATTCTCATCAAAGGACAGATCAGGTAAACATAAAGTAAACAGAGACACAGTGAAACTAACAGAAGTTATAGACCCTATGGATTCAATAGATATCTATAGAACATTTCATCCTAAATCAAAAGAAAACAACTTCTTCTCAGCACCTCATGGTACCTTCTCCAAAATTGATCATATAATCCGTCACAAAACAGACCTCAACAGATATAAGATGATAGAAATAATCCTATGTCTCTTTTCAGATCACTGAATTAAGGCTGTTCTTTAATAGCAACAAAAACAACAGAAATCCCACATACATTTGGCAGCTGAACAAAGCTATAGTCAATGATAACTTGGTCAAGGAATAAATAAATTAAAGACTTTTTAGAATTTAATGAAAATGAATGCACAACATACCCAAACTTATGGAACACAATGAAGGCAGTGCTAAAAGGAAAATTCATAGCACTGAGTGCCTCTAAAAAGAAACTAGAGAGAGCATACACTACTGCTTTAACAGTACACCTGAAAGCTCTAGAACAAAAAGAAGCATATATACCCAAGAGGAGTATAGGGAAGGAATATTCAAACTCAGGGATGAAATCAGCCAAGTAGAAACAAAAAGAACTACACAAAGAATCAACAAAACTAGGAGCTGGTTCTTTCAGAAAAACAATAAGATAGAAAAAATATTAGACAGACTAACCAGAGGACACAGAGTCAGCATCCAAATTAACATAATCAAAAATGAAAAGGGAGATATAACAACATAAACTGATGAAATTCAGAAAATCATCAGATCCTACTACAAAAATCTATACTCAAGACAATTGGAAAATCTGCATGAAATGAACAATTTTCTAGACAGATACCAATTACCAAAGTTAAATGAGGATGAGATAGAGCATCTAAACAGTCTCATAAACCCCAAAGAAATAGAAGTAGTCATTAAAATTCTCCCATCAAAAAAGGCCCAGGACTAGATGGTTTTAGTGCAGAATTCTATTAGACCTTCAAAGAAGACGTAATACCAATATTTTTCAAAATATTCCACAAAATAGAAACAGAGGAAACACTACCCAACTCATTTGATGAAGCCACAGTTATGCTGATAATAAAACCAGACAAAGATCCAACATTGAAAGAGCACTTCAGACCAATTTTCCTTATGAATATAGATACATAAGTACTCAGTAAAATCCTTGCCAACTGAATCCGAGAACACATCAAAACAGTCTTTCACCACAATCAAGTAGGTTTTGTCCCAGGGTTGCAGGGATGTTTCAATAAATGGAAATCCATCAATGTAATCTATAACACAAACAAACTCAAAGAAAAAATACACAGTCATTTTACTAGATTTTGAAAAAGCATTTGACAAAATTCAGCATTGCTTCATGTTATAAGTCTTGGAAAGATCAGGAATTCAAGGTCCAAACCTAAACATAGTAAAAACAATATACAGCAAACCAGTAGCCAACACTCCTGGGAATATACCCAGAAGATTCCCCAGCATGCAATAAGGATACATGCTCCACTATGTTCATAGAAGCCTTATATATAATAGCCAGAAGCTGGAAAGAACACAGATGTCCCTCAACAGAGGAATGGATAAAAAAAATGTGGTATATATAGACAATGGAGTACTATTCAGCCATTAGAAACAATGAATTCATGAAATTCTTAGAGAAAGGGATGGAGTTGGAGAACATCATACTAAGTGAGGTGACCCAGTCTCAAAAGAATACCCATGGTATGCAGTCACTGATAAGTGGATATTAGCCTAGAATCTTGGAACACCAAAGACATAAATCACATACCAAGTGATGTCTGACAAGAAGAAAGGAGTGGACACTGGTGCTAGAATGGACCAAAGCATCATTATGGGGGAGTACAAGAACAGGAAGGTGGGAGGGGGTGGATGAGGGAGCAGGGGGAGGGAAAAAGGCATGTGGGACCTTTGGGGGTGGGGAACCAGAAAAAGGGAAATGAATTGTAAATATAGAATATATCCAATAATAAAAACAACAAAAACAAAACAAAAACAAAACAAACAAAAAAACTAAATGGAGAGAAACTTGAAGCATTCCCACTAAAATCAGGGACTAGTCAAGGCTGTGTTCTCTCTCCATAGCTATTCAATATAGTACTTGAAGTTCTAGCTAGAGCAATTAGAAAACAAAAGGAGGTCAAATGGATACAAATTGGAAAGGAAGAAATCAAAATATCCCTACTTGCAGATGATATAATAGTATAATTAAGTGACCCCCAAAACTCTACCAGAGAAGTAAAGCTGATAAACAACTTCAGCAAAGAGCTGGATATAAAATTAACTCAAACAAATTAGTAGCCTTTCCATACTCAAAGGATAAACAGTCTGAGAAAGAAATTAGGGAAACGACACCCCTCACAATAATCACAAACAATATAAAGTATCTTGGAGTGACTCTAACCAAACAAGTGAAAGATCTGTATGACAAGAACTTCAAGTCTTTGAAGAAGGAAATCAAAGAAGACCTCAGAAGATGCAAAGGTCTCCCATGCTTGTGGATTGGCAGTATTAATATAGTAAAAATGGCTGTCTTGCCAAAAGCAGTATACAGATTGAATGCAATCCCCATAAAAATTCCAACTCAGTTCTTCAAAGGGTCAGAAAGAAAAATTCTAAAATTCACCTGGAATAACATAAAACCCAGGATAGTGAAAACCATCCTCAAGAATAAGAATAGTTCTGGGGGAATTAGCACCAAGGACCTCAAGCTGTACTATAGAGCAAAAGTGATAAAATCTGCATGGTAGTGGTACAGTGACAGGCAGGCAAATCAATGGAATCAAATTGGAGACTCAGAAATGAACCCCCATACCTATGACCACTTGATCTTTGATAAAGGAACTAATACCATCCAGTGTTAAAAAGATGACCTTTTCAACAAATGGTGCTGGTTCAACTGGCAGTTAGTATGGAGATGAATGTACAATGATCCATTCTTATCTCCTTGTACAAAGCTCATGTCCAAGTGGATGAAGGACCTCCACATAAAACCAGATATACTGAAACTAATAGAAAAAAATGTGGAGAAAGAAAAGTGGGGAAGAGCCTCTAGCACATGGCCACAGGGGAAAATTTCATGAACAAAATAACAATAGCGTATTCTCTAATATTAACAACTGACAAATGGAATCTCATAAAATTACAAAGCATCTATAAGACAAAGGACCTTGTCAATTGGATAAAACAACAACAAACATAGCAACCATAAATTGGGAAAAGATCTTTAGCAACCCTATATCCAATAGAGGGCTAATTTCCAATATATATAAAGAACTCAAGAAGTTAGATTCCAAAGCACCAAATAACCCTATTAGTAATGGGATACAGATCTAAATTGAGGAATATCAAATGGCTGAGAAGCACCTAAAGAAATGTTCAGCATACTTAGTCATCAGGCAAATGCACATCAATAGAACCCTGAGATTTCACCTGGCACCAATCAGAATGTCTAAGATCATAATCTCATGTGATAGCAGGTGCTGTTGAAGATATAAAGAAGAACACCCTTCCACTTCTGTTGGGATTGTAAGCTGGTACAACCACTCTGTTAATCAGTTTGATGGTTCCTTGGGAAATTGGGCATAGTACTACCAAAGGACCCAATTATACCATTCCTGGGCCTATATCCAGAAGATTCTCCAACAAGGACACGTGTGTCCAAAAAGGATACATACTGCACTATGTTCATAGCAGCCTTATTTATAGTAGGCTAGAAAGCTAGAAAGAACCCAGATGTCCTTCAACAGAGGAATAAATACAGAAAATGTGGTACATTTAAACAATGGAATACTACTTATCTATTAAAAACAGTAACTTCATGAAATTCTGAGGCAAATGGATGGAACTAGAAAATATCATCCTGAGTGAAGTAACTCAATCACAAAAGAACACACATGGAATGTACTCACTCATAAGTAGCTATTAACCCAGAAGATTGGAATATCCAAGGTATAATTCACAGACCAAAGGAAGCTCAAGAAGAAGGAAGACCGAAGTATGGATACTTTGTTCCTTCTTAGGAGGAGGAACAAAATATCCATGGGAGGAACTACAGATACAAAGTGTGGAGCAGAGAGTGAAGGAAAGACGATGCATAGACTGCCCCACATGGGGATTCATCCCATGTACCGTCACCAAACCCAGACACTATTGTGGATACTGTCTTAGTCAGGGTTTCTATTCCTGCACAAACATCATGACCAAGAAGCAAGTTGGGGAGGAAAGGGTTTATTGAGCTTACACTTCCACACAGCTGTTCATTACCAAAGGAAGTCAGGACTGGAACTCAAGCAGGTCAGGAAGCAGGAGCTGATGCAGAGACCATGGAGGGATGTTACTTACTGGCTTGCTTGCTTACTCTCTTATAGAACCTAAGAATCCCAGCCCACAGATGGTACCACCCACAAGGGGCCCTCCACCCTTGATCACTAATTGAGAAAAATGCCCCACAGCTGGTTCTCATGGAGGCACTTCCCCAACGGAAACTCCTTATCCTATGATAACTCCAGCCTGTGTCAAGTTGACAAACAAAACTAGCCAGTACAGATACCAACAAGTGTTTCCTGACAGGAGCCTGCTATAGATGTCTCCTAAGAGGTTATGCCAGTACCTGAGAAATACAGATGCGGATGCTCTCAGCCAACCATTTGACTGAGCACTAGGCCCCCAATGGAGGAGCTTGAGAAAGGACCCAAGGATCCGAAGGAACTTGCAGTCCCATAGGAGGAACAACAATGTGAACCAATGAATACCCTCTGAGCTCCCAGGGACTAAACCACCAACCAAACAATACACATGAATGGACCCATTGCTCTATCTGCATATGTAGCAGAGGATGGACTTGTTGGACCTCAAAGGGAGGAGAGGCCCTTGGTCCTGAGAATGCTTGATGCCCCAGTAAAGACTGAAATAATACTATGCATTCTATCAGATTGCCACAGACTAAATCTGGACTTCAACAACAAAAGTAATAGAAAGACCCATACACATGAAAACTGAACAACTTTCTAGTCAAAGACAACTTGCTCAAGGAAGAAATAAAGAAAGAATGAAAACTTTCTCAAATTCAATGAAAATGAAGACACAGCATACTCAAACTATTGAGACTCAATGAAAACCATGCTGAGAGGACAGTTCATAGCACTAAGTGCCCTGGTAAAGAAATTGGAGAGATCCTACACTAGCAACTTAACAGCACACTTGAGAGCTCTAGAACAAAAAGAAGCAAATGCACCCAAGAGGAGTAGAAAGCAGCAAATTTTCAAAATCAGAGCTGAAATCAAGCAATTAGAAACAAAAAGAACTATATGAAGAATCAACAAAGTAGAGCTAATTCCTTAAGAAAATCAACAAGTTAAATAATCCTTCACCAAACTAAATGAAGAGTACAGAGACCTTATCCAAATTAATGAAATGAGAAATGACAATGGAGACATAACAAGAAAAACTGAGGAAATTAAATAATAATTTAATCCCATCTTACAACAAAATCATCTTATCTTTTCATGTTAAATATCTTAGAGAGATCATGAATTCAAGGTCCATACATAAACATAACAAAATCAATGGTATATTAAACCAATAGCCAAAACTCAATATAATGGAACAAAACTAGAAATGAATTGGAACAAATGATTTCAAGGTATCACTATTTGCAGATGATATTACAGCATAGGTAAGCAAACTGTCAAATTCCACCAGAGAACTACAGATGACAAACAGCTTCAGTAAATTGGCTTGATATAAAATTAACTCAAACAAATCAGTAGACTTCCTTTACGCAAATTATAAACAGCCTGAGAATTTAGGAAAACTATATTATTCACAATAGCCACAAATAACATAAAATATCTTGGTGTAACTCTTACAAAGCAAATGAACTATCTGTATTAAAAGAACTTCATGTCCCTGAAGACAGAAATTGAAGAAGACTTCAGAAGATAAAACGATCTCCCATTTTCATGGATTGGTAGAATTAATATAATGAAAATGACTATCTTTCCAAAAGCAAGCTACAGGTTTAATGCAATTCCCCAGTCATCTAAGAATGGGAGCTTGGCAGAGCAGCCATTTCTGTGTTCCAGTAGGACGTGGGTTGTCTGCCTTGTGGGAGACTCTGCACTTCACACTCCCCATGGCCACTGCTAGCATCCTTGCTGCTGACTGGACTAAGCAAGCAGAACCAGAGAAGACAAGCAGCATCAGGTCCACAGAGATAACGAATATAGCATTGCTTGGAGCAAGATACACAATGTAATAGTACTCAGCAATTAAAAATAATGAATTTATGCAATTTGTAGGCAAATGGTTGGATCTGGAAAACATCATCCTAAGCAAATTAACCCAATCACAAAAGAATACATGTGAAAAGCAATCACTATTAAGTGGATATTAAAGAGCCCAGAAGCTCTGAATACTCAAGGCAAAATTAGCAAATCAAAAGGATCCCAAGAAGGAAGTTGAGGACACTGGTCCTGAAAAGACTGGTTTATGTTTTGCAGAAGAGTACCAGAACAGAGGAAGGGTTGGGGGTGATTGGGGAATGGGCGGGGCCTGGGGGGCAGGGGGGGGGGCAAAGAGGATTTATGGGACATATGGTGACAGGGGAACTGGGAAAGGGGAAAGCCTTTGGAATGTAAACAAAGAATATAGAAAAATTTTTAAAAAAGATTCTGCCATGAGAGAAAAAAAAAGAAATTGGCACCATCCACTGGGTAGTGGTGGCACAAGCCTTTAATCCTAGGACTTGGGAGGCAGAGGCATGCGGATTTCTGAGTTTGAGGCCAGCCTCGTCTTCAGAGTGAGTTCCAGAACAGCCAGCACTACACAGAGAAACCCTGTCTCGAAAAACAAAAACAAAACAAAGCAAAACAAAAAAGAAATTGGCACCATCAAATGAAAATATGAACTTCCCTAATCCAGGAGTGGTGGAGTAGAAACAGCTAAGCTCTGGGTTTCTCATGTGTGAGCTATTCTCTTCAGGTATTAAGTGTGTGTGTGTGTGTGTGTGTGTGTGTGTGTGTGTGTATTAATTGAGTCCTTGTGAACAAACAAAAGTAACGTAATAATACCCCATTTAATAGAAGGAGGAAAACATTTTGCATTCCCCAAGGTATCTGTCCTGCTCCCTAAACATTTGTGGTGTCCTCCATACATACTTGACAGTAGTTTCATGGACTCTCCTAAAGGTTAACATCTCTTTTGCTAAAATCATGAAAAAATTACCACTTCCAAACATACTTGAGGAAAGTCATATTTCTTACAGAGCAAAATGACAGGAGGCAATATAACTCTAATATCAGCAGAAATCAAGCTGTTGATCTAGAAATGTAGTTCACCTGGTAGAGTATGTAGAAGTATTGTGTAGGTAGGTCATCATGAAATAAATCAAATCTTGAAATTATAGGCACAAGATATGAGGAAAAAATCTAAGTAAATGGCAAACAGAACATCTTCAACAAGGTCATAGAAAAATCCTGCTGCAAACCACACCCTTATAAATATAAGAAGCACACAGAATACAAAAATAACAGGAACAGAAACAAAAGTTTCTGTGCATCTTGCAGTTAAAACACTAATAATACAAAACAAAAGCTGGATTGAAAGCTCTAAGGGAAAAACTGCAAATGACAAGGAAACCCCATCAATTGGAAAAGTGAACTTTCCTAATTACAGGTTAATAGAGAAGGAACAGCTGATTTTTCAAGGTAAACTTTCAAATCCAGAAGAATCTACAGAAATTCATCGCATGTTTTCAATGAGTGTCAGTGTAAAATATTATACCTAGCAAAACAACTGCTGTGATTGAAGGAATAAGAACAAATGTCCACATCATAGACATCCTGTGTGTATATATGTGTGTGTATGTATGTGAGTGTGTGTGTGTGTGTGTGTTCAATTTACCACACATAAGATAATATGAGAAGGATTATTTTAGAATGAAGGTAAGAATGAGAATAACAGATAAAATGTGGAAAAATAAGGTATAAGTATGAAAACACAAAGTATCACCGAGAACGCAACACCAAAAATCAACAATAGAATGGCCAGAACTAAAACAAACATTTTGATATTTATTCAAACATGAATGGCCTCAATCCTCCACTCAAAATCACAGACTGACTGAATGAATCAAGAAACAAATTCATTTGCTGCCTCTAAGAAACATATTTTAGTTTTAAAATATGTACCACCTTAGAGGAAAAGGATAGGAAAAATTATACCCATGACAAATGTCAGTATCCCAACATATGCCAAAATAGACTTTGAACTAAAATTAATCAGAAAAGGGATCTTTCATTCTAATCAAGGGAACACTTGATCAAGAAATTAGCATTTATAAAACATGTATTAAACTCAGGGAAACACATTTTCTATTAAAGAAAATGTACCACTGGATTAAAAGACATGGATTGACATCAATCCATTAACACTAGGATATTTCAATACATAACATGAGGTACATCCTAGGCTTGTAATATGTGAGGATGAGGATACTTACCTTTTTCCATAAACTTGAGCACTTAAGAATTCTTGGAGAGGTCTGCCCTGCCCCCTCACCCACCACTATCTCTTTCACTTTTTTTTATGTTTCTCTATCTCTCCCTGTTTGCAGTAGGGATAAGATAATTAACTAACAGAATGGAAGTAGAAAATGCTATAAATGAATGTGAAATGATCATGGGTCTAATACTTTCTGGAGTCTGGATAACTAGAAATCATGTTAGGGAATTGCAGAGACACAGAGAGCCTCTCAGTAGAAGATTTTTTATTTTCCTATTCAGTATCCATAAAAAAGAGGAAGCTATAGGTTGGCATGTTGTGTGATTAGCACCTATCTTCAAAACGAGCACGGAATCACTTGATATCTATTAAAAGATTGAAAGCAGATCCATGTTCTTGATAGTTTTATGTCAATTTGACTGAAGCTTAAGTCAAGTGACAGGAGGAAACATCATTTAAAAAAATGTCTCCAAGGGAGGGGTGCTGTGATTAGGATATAAAGCTGATAAAGTGAATCAATGAAAAAAAATAAGAGAAACTGAAAATGTCTCCAAGAGATCTAGCTGTAAGCAAGTCTGTCTTATGAGCGATTGATGGGGGAGTTACATGGTGCCATCCTTGGCTTGTGGTCCTGACTTCTAAAAGAAGGCAGAATGAGCAAGCCACATGTTGCAAATCAATAAGCAGCACCCTTCCATGGCCTCTAGATTAGTTCCTGCCTCCAGGTTCCTGCCCTCTTTGTATTTTTGTCATGACCTCTTCGAATAAAAGACTAACATATGGAAGTATGAGGCAAATAAACCCTTTCCTTCACAACTTGCTTCTGATCATGATGTTTCTCACACCCATAGTGAGCCCAAATCAAGTTGATATTGGTGTATTCCTTTGAGAGACCTGGCCCTATGATTTGGGAAGGGTTGTGGCAGTACATTGAACCTTTGGATTAGTATATCCACTGAATGTTGAGATCTTGGTGGACTGTTCTCTAGGAGCTTGGAACCTAAGAAAACAGTGTGGATGGTGGAAGACTGCCTTTTGTAGTTTCAGAGGAAAAGTTAAAAGACTCTATCAGGGTCATTTGCTATTGAATTAAGATTTAATGGTTCAGGTTAGCTGGTGCTAATGCATGAGCTGTTATAACAAGAAACTAGAACTCCTAAGGTGAAAGCTATTTTCTTTCTGGAATACTCTATTCTTATCCACAGGGACTGAGAAATTAGTAGTGATTGGGAAGACAACAGGACCAATGAGCTAAAAAACGTAAAAGTATTCTTGAGAGTCACCACACAAAATCTGTGGTCTAGACACAGGTAATGACTTTGGTACTGTACAAGTCACCCAGATGGTATGGGTCGTATAGGGGGAGCAGCCACATTCCTGACACTACTCTTTTGAAACTCAGATTGATACTCTGATATCTGTGGACCGTTGCTCCTTCTTCAGGCTTTGAGGAAGATGACTGTAGATGAAGAAGTACACAACAGGCTGCCTAAGCCAAGGGTAGTCATAACTAAATGGGGAAAACTTCAAGATTTATATACTCAACTTGACATCCAATGTAAGTAAGTGGTATCAAGAGATTGCTCCTGGAAAGGCTCAATGCCTCAGTGTGGGGGAATGCTGGGACAGGGAAGCAGGAGAGGGTTAAATGGGGAACAGGACGAGGGGGATGGGTTATGAGACTTTTGGGAAGACCAGGAAAGGGGACAGCATTTGAAATGTAAATGAAGACTATATCTAATAAAAAAAGTAAAAAAGAAAGAGAGAGATTGCTGAAGTATTTCTCAAAAGATGGCTTACTGTAACGGATAAGAGTATTCCTGATATCCCTTTATTTAATGGTGATGAAAAGCTTTTTTACTCTCAGGGCATTTGTTTTATTTAAGCGAATTCACTATTTAAATCTAAATTTCCTGGAAGAAGAGAAATGGCTTAGTTGAAAAGAGCCCTAGTACTCTTTCAGAGGACCCAATTTCAGTTCTTAGCACACACATGGGGAAACTTGAATAAAGAATTTTACTAATAAACTTTTCTCCATTACTCTCAAGAAGAACCTCCAGTTTTATTTGGATGGCTATATACTGTGTAAAACTAAACTTTACAGCCCTAGTGAATATTGTTTTAGAATTGACAATGATTCTGGGAGATATTGTGGTTTTCCATTTGAAGTATTTGTTAATGGATGTCTGCTTAGATAGAATTGTGTCTAACCTCTGATTTATAGTGTGGCCCCCAAACTCAAACTCTGCTTATTTCCAGGATCCCAGAATGTATAATTAAGATATTTGTCTTAGAAGATGGAAGGGTCTACAAAAGAATCAGCTCTCACTTCATAAGTGAGTATGACTCAGCAACAGATTTTGGTTACCCCAACATCCTGAGTTCTAACATTAAAATAGTTGTTTTATAGGTTTATAGAACAAAGACAAATATAAATCAAGGCAAATTTAAAATAAGTTAGTAGGCATGTGAGGGACATGTGTACCCTGACACAGCAGAAGCTTGTTTCTAGCCACAAGACATTCTTAGCACTTAAATTAGTGGGATCTAGTATTAATTATTAATTAGCTAAATTAGTAGGGTCTAATAGGATTTAATTATAGGATTTAACATCATAAGATGTTAAATTTCAGTTAATAGCTTCTTTTTTTTAAAAGGCACTTTTCAGAAGGTAAAGATTCCTTTAAAATAAGATTATTAATGGACAATGTATTATTTAGGCTCTCACTATTTTTTAGGTCATATTTCTTTTTTTATTGGTTATTTTATTTATATTCATTCTAAATGTTCTGCCCTTCCCAGTGTCCCCTCTGCAAAACCCCAATGCCATCCCCCTTCCCCCTACTTCCTTGAGGGTGCTCCCCTACTGACCTGCCTCACTTCCCTAGCATTCCCCTATGTTGGGGCATCTTGTCTCCACAGGATCAAGGGCCTCCTCTCTTATGAATGCCAGATAAGGCTATGTTCTGTTACATAAGGAGCTGGAGCTATGGGTCCCTGCATGTGTACTCATTGGTTGGACTTTAGTCCCTGGGAACACTGAGGGATCTGTCCTTCCTATGGGTTTGCAAACTCCCTCAGTTCCTTCAGTCCTTTCCCTAACTCCTCCACCGGTGTCTCTGTGCTCAGTCTGATGGTTGGCTTCAAGCATCTGCATCCATATTGCTCAGGTTCTGAAAGAGTCCCACAGGGAACAATTATAACTGTTTCCTGTCAGCAAGGGCTTCTTGACATCAGCAATGGTATCTCGGTTTGTGACTTCAAATGGGATGGATCCATAGGTGGGGCAGTCTCTGGACAGCCTTTCCTTCAGTCCTTGTTCCACTCTTTGTCTCTGCATTTTCTATAGACAGGAGCAATTTTGTGTTAATATTTTTTAGATAGGTGGGTAGCCCTGTCCCTCAACCTGGGGATATGTCTAACCTCTAGATAAGGTCGCTACAGGATTTTTTTCCTCTTTGTTGGGTATTTAGGCTAATATCATCCCCATTGGGTCCTGGAAGCTTCTTGTTTCCTGGCATCTGGGACTTTCAAGTGGATACCCACAATTCCCTTTCTCCCACTGATACATACCTCCCATTCAGTTTTCTGACCCTCTGTACTTCTCTCCTGACTCCTCCCTTACCTGATCCTTCTCACTTTTATCTTTCCCCTCCTCTCTTCCTCACAGATCTATCTCTCTCTCTTTACCTCCCATGATTATTTTGTTCCACCTTCTATGTAGGATTGAAGCATCCACACTTTGGTCTTCCTTCATCTTGAGTTCCATATGGTTTGTGGGTTGCATCATAGGTATTCTAAGCTTTTGGGCTAATATCCACTTATTAGTGAGCATATAGCATGTGTGTTCTTTTGTGATTGGATTACCTCACACAGGATGATATTTTCTAGTTCTGTTTGTCTGCAAATTTCATGAAGTGGTTGTTTTTAATAGCTGATTAGTACTCCATTGTGTAAATGAACCACAATTTCTGTATCCATTCCTCTGTTGAGGAACATCTGGTTTGTTTCCAGATTATGAATGTTATAAATAAGGCTGCTATGAACATAGTGAAATATGTGTCATTATATGTTGGAGGATCTTCTGGGTATATGCCCAGGAGTGGTATAGCTATGTTCTAAGGTAGTACTATGTCCAGTTTTCTGAGGAACTGCCAGAGTGATTTCTAGAGTAGTTGTATTATCTTGCAATCCTATAAGGAATGGAGGAATGTGTCTCTTCCTCTATATCCTGGCCAGAATCTGCTGTCACCTGAGCTTATCATCTTAGCCATTCTAGCTGGTGGAGGTAGAATCTCAGTGTCATTTTGATTTGCATTTCCCTGATGCCTAAGGATGTTAAACATTTCTTTAGGTGCTTCTTGGTTATTTGAGATTCCTCAGTTGAGAATTTTTGTTTAACTCTGTACCCCACTTTTAATATGATTATTAATTATTATTATTGTTGTTAATTTTTGGTGTTTTGAGACAGGGTTTCTCTGTGTGGCTTGGCTGTCCTGGAACTCACTCTGTAGACCAGGGTAGCCTTGTCTTAAGATTTTTATAACTGTGACAAAACATAAGGTATAAAACCAAAGTTGTGGAGGAAAGAGATTACTTAACTTATACTTCCACATTGTTTTTCATAATCAAAGATGTCAGGAAAATGCACAATAGTCTTGATTTGGTTTGCCATGCTTGATTCTTGAATCTTTGCTTGCTGCAATTTCATACAGAGAAGCTCACCAAAGAACCAGTGATAATCCAGCTCCTTCTTGCTGCTTCCATGGACTCATGTAGATTGGTGGAGCCTCATGCTTTCTTCTGGATTAAGCTCTTGCTACTGATTCATTTTTGGTGTTTGTCAAGTGTACTGAACTGCTGACAATTAAAATTGGATTCACTCAAAAAAGTATTCCTAAACAGGTTTATAACTCCAGTTTCATATTAACCTGTCTTTTCCCCTGCCTCTAGTGAGCAGTAGACTAGAAGGGAAGTTGAAACATTAAAGAATCACAATTAATGACTGCATGCCATGTGTGTTCTTTTGTGATTGGGTTACTTCACTCAGAAGCTTGGAATACCCAAGACACAATTCACAGATCAAATGAAGCTCAAGAAGAAGGAAGAACAAAGTATGGATACTCTGGTCCATCCTAGAAGAGGGAACAAAATACCCACAGAAGGAGATAAAAAGTGTGGAGGAGAGATGGAGGGAAAGACCATATAGACACTGCCCCATCTAGTGATCCATCCCATATACATTTACAAAACCCAGACACTATTGTAGATGCTTACAAGTGCTTCCTGACTAGAGCCAGATATAGCTGTCACCTGGGAGGCTCTGCTAGTGCATGACAAATACAGAGGGGTCACTGTCAGCCAGACATTGAACTGAGTACAAAGTCCCCAATGGGGGAGCTAGAGAAAGGACCCAAGGAGCTGAAGGGGATTGCAGCAGTATAGGAGGAACAACAATGAGTCATCTAGTACTCCCAGAGCTCCCAGATATAAAACCATCAACCAAAGAGTACACATGGAGTTACCCATGGCTCCAGACACATAAGCAGCAGAGGAGGGTCTTATGTACATCAAAGGGAGGAGAGGCCCTTGGCCCTGGGAAGGTTCAATGCAGTAGTGTAGGAGAATACCAGGACAGGGAAGCAGGAGAGGGTTGATTGGGGAACAGAGGGAGTGGAGATGGATTATGGGATTTTCCAGGGGGGAGGGAACCAGGAAAGAGGACAACATTTGAAATGTAAATAATGAATATATCTAATAAAACAAAAAACCCACCAAAAACAAACAAGCAAACAAACAAAAGAATCATAATTAAAGAAGGTTTTAAAAAATCTAAACCTACAGGTGGCTTCCAACATTGTTTAGGCATTATGGGTAACTCTATTTCTCCTGTGTTAGAGGAATAAGGTTTTTGATGGGTTAGCAATATATTAAAGGACATTAGCAAAACAGCAGCTACTGTTGCTGGATAATCTCCTATCTTGTTTCTCTTGGAGGGTGTTTTTATTTTGGTTTTGCTTTATAGTTTTTATGAATACCCTTTTGAGGAAAGATTAAGGGGAAAGGTGATAGTTCAGAAGGATTCTGCAATTAGCTTATGTTAGAAAGAAAGATTGTGGAGATGGCTATGCATTTAGAGATTTTGAAGATTGAGGGAGAAGGGTTTGGAAAGCAAAAAGAGACAGTTGGAGGAGAACAATAGGGTTCATGCTTGCTTCTGAGACTGGAAATTTATGACATGATGAAAGACAGAAGCACTCTAGGATAGATGGTTAACTGCTGCCCCAACCTGCTTCATGTATTTTCACTGCCAGGTGAGGTGCCCAGAACACCTCCATGAGAAAGGGGAAGGGAAGAGCAACAAGAGGTAAAGGAACAATGGGTGAGTGTCCAGCCAAGTGAACCATAAGAACATTTGCTTGAGGGCTACATATCCACCTGCAACCTCCCCAGTCTCTGTGTAGCATATGTCTGCTAATGATGGTAGTCATGCTTATAATGAGTTGACATAGGATCCAATAGAAATGATAGACTTACAGCAATTTAAAGAGGCTATTATACTGTATAACTTGCACTCTCCATTTGTTAAAGAAATATTAAGTAACTGGGCTACATAGTCTAGTGTTTCCCCAGATTGAAAAGTATTGCTGTCATCTGTCCTAGAAGGTGGACAATGTTTGTGAAGGTAGAAACCAGCAAGGAGGATGTTACTAAAGACCAAGTGGTTTAGTGAAGGACATTATATACTTAGAGTAAAAAAAAAAGAACTGATGATGTCATCAGTGAACAATGTCATGTTGTAGGTTTAAGAACTTAGCATATGTTTGAGGAGCCTGGGTGGGGTGGCTTCACCTCAGTTACTAAAGTAATACAGGGTCTTGCAGAAACTTTTACCAGCTTTTTTTTTTTTTTTTTTTTTTTTTTTTTTTTTTGGTTTTTCGAGACAGGGTTTCTCTGTATAGCCCTGGCTGTCCTGGAACTCACTCTGTAGACCAGGCTGGCCTCGAACTCAGAGATCTGCCTGCCTCTGCCTCCCAAGTGCTGGGATTACAGGTGTGCGCTACCACCGCCCAGCCTTTTACCAGCTTCTTACAGAGATTGGATTCAGCTGTAAATAGTCATGTCAGATCCTGAAAACCAACATCTTTGATAGAAACACTGACATTTGAAAATGTAAATACTGAATGTAAGAGATCAATCATACCATTGAAAGCATGAGGAGCCCCAATAAATAAATGGATAAAAGGGACAACTGGTCTTGGTTCTCAGGAGCATAATACCAACATCATGGAGCAAATCATAGCTTAAAGTTTCAGGAATCAAAATGACAGATGTTTTAACTGTGGTGAATTTGGTTATTTCTGTAGAAATGGTAAGGCTAGTAGATTCAGAGCTCAAGAGAGTAGGCATATTGACTGTGGAATACGGTATTCTTAGAAGAAAATAATCAATTTTGGCTACAATGAAGCACAAAGGCTTCCAGGGTATTGAAGCCACTGTGGAAAAGGCAATCATTGGTGAAAGAATTACAGGTCCAGAGAGATGTAAAAGGTAGCATAGTGCCATTGGGAAATGAGGCCTTGCAGAAAACAATATGAACCATTCTCCTTTGGGCAGCCAGATAGTACAGAGTGTAAAAGAAAATCAAAACTATGTATTTCTGATTTATACATGCTACAGAAGGAAATGCAAATTTGTTTCATGATCTTTTACCTTAAGGCACAGTAGGAATAATCTTGGGAAGAAGTTGATTAAGTTCTCAAGGATTTATTGTTTGTCTAGATATAGTAGATGAGGCTAGCAAAGAAGAAATAAAAATCATGGCATATGGAAAGAAGATGCAAATTGATACAGGAGATATAATTGCTTAGCTATTGCTAATTTGCATCAAGGGCAAGATTGCTCAATTAGAAAAAAAACAGATTTGGGGAGTATAGAAAAACAAATGTTCTCAGAAACAATGATTAATGATCAGAGACTCAAATTAATGGTAGAAATACAGTGCCTGAAGTCAGTATATTTTCCCAAAAGACTGGCTACTTCACAAGTTTTATATACTGTTGATTGGAATAAGACAATGTTCCCCTTGGATTAACTGTATGAGACCAGAAGAGCAAAGAGGGAAGTTGAGACTTTTTGTGACAGACATACCCATACATTTATGGGGAAGGGATCTTTTACAACAATGGAGTACTCAAAATAAGCCTGAAATCCCAAGAACAGAAAATGAGGAAATTATGAGTGATATGAGAAATGCTCCAAGGGGATGTATTGATATGGGTAATCAATAATAGTCACAAGCTGTCCCATTGGACAAGCAGAGTAGATCATAGAGCTTGAGTTTACAAAATTATAATAAAAGTCACTGCTGACATGTCAGCATCCTTGTCCTCCAAATGGTTATCAAACCTGTACAGCAGCAGCCCATAACAAATGAAATATTGTAGGCACATGAGCAACTGTTAACAGAGCATCAGAAGGGTTACATAAATAGAAGAGTCTACCAGTCCATGGAATTCCCCTGTGTTTTTTGTAAAAAAAAAAAAAAAAAAGAAAGAAAGAAAAAAAAAAGAAAAAAAAAAGAAAGAAAGAAAAAGAAAAAGAAAAAAGAAAGAAATCAGGAAAATGGAGAATAATAATGGATTTAAGAATATTTAATAATAAAGTAATTAAACCAATGGTTCCTTTAGAGCCTGGGCTTTCATTTCCTTCTTTATTACTGAGAAAATGGCTGTCATAGTAGGGGCTGCAGTGCTATGAACAGACACCATGACCAAGGCAAGCCTTATAAAGGACAACATTTAATTGGGGCTGGCTTACAAGTTCAGAGGTTCATCAAGGTAGGGACATGGCAGTCTTCGGGCAGGCATGGTACAGGAGGTCAGAGTTCTCCATCTTCATCTGAAGTTGACAGTAGATTACTGACTCCCAGGCAGCTAGGACAAAGGTATTAAAGCCCAAACCCACAAGGCCACACCTCCCAACAGTGTCACTCCCTGGACCAAGAATATGCAAACCATCACAATGGCCTATAATAGTAAGAGAACTCCATGGCCCCAGCCTCCTCATTGCAGTTCCAGGGACCCCTGAGCCAGTTCAGGCTTTCCCATGTCTTAGACTGCACTTCTTCTCTCGGGAGTAGTGTCCGCATGTGTCCCTACAGTTCACACCCACCCCGACTGTGAGTGGGGTAAGCACAGTCAAAGTCCTTGCATCTCCTTTCATTAAGTGGCTATGCCCAATGGCAGAGAGGATGCGGGACCCATAACTTTACAATGACTTAGGTCTGAAAAAATCTCGAAACTTATTTGGTTTTCATTTCCACAGTTGCTAGGGATAAATTTTTTTGAATTCTTTTTCTTTTGATTAATTAATTTTTTATTGGATATATTCTATATTTACATTTCATTTCCCCTTTTTTGTTTCCCCACCTCCCTAAGGTCCCACATGGCCTTTTCCCTCCCCCTGCTCCCTCATCCACCCCTTCCCACTTCCCTGTTCTTGTACTCCCCCACAATGATGCTTTGGTCCATTCTAGCACCAGTGTCCATTCCTTTCTTCTTGTCAGAAATCATTTAGTATGTGAATTGTGTCTTTGGTGTCCCAAGATTCTAGGCTAATATCCACTTATCAGTGACTGCATACCATGGGTATTCTTTTGAGACTGGGTTACCTCACTTAGTATGATGTTCTCCAGCTCCATCCATTTCTCTAAGAATTTCATGATTTCATTGTTTCTAATGGCTGAATAGTATTCCATTGTGTATATATACCACATTTTTTGTATCCATTCCTCCGTTGAGGGACATCTGGGTTCTTTCCAGCTTCTGGCTATTATAAATAAGGCTGCTATGAACATCGTGGAGCATGTATCCTTACTGCATGCTGGGGAGTCTTCTGGGTATATTCCCAGGAGTGGTATGGATGGATCCTCTGGAAGTATCATGTCCAGTTTTCTGAGGAACCGCCAGACTGATTTCCAGAGTGGTTGTACCAGCTTGCAGTTCCACCAGCAGTGGAGGAGTGTTCCTCTTTCTCCACATCCCCGCCAACACCTGATGTCTTCTGAGTTTTTAATCCTAGCCATTTTGACAGGTGTGAGGTGAAATCTCAGGGTTGTTTTGATTTGCATTTCTCTAATGACTAATGATGTTGAACATTTTTTAAGGTGTTTCTCAGCCATCTGAATTTCTTCAGGTGAAAAGTCTTTGTTTAGCTCTGTACCCCATTTTTGGATAGGGTTATTTGGTTTTCTGGCGTCTAACTTCTTGAATTCTTTGTATACATTGGATATTAGTCCTCTGTCGGATGTGGGGTTGGTGAAGATCTTTTCCCAATTTGCTGGTTGCCAATTTGTCCTTTTGACAGTGTCTTTTGCCTTACAGAAACTTTGTAACTTTATGAGGTCCCATTTGTCTATTCTTGATCTTAGAGCATAAGCAATTGGTATTCTGTTCAGGAATTTTCCCCCTGAGTCAATGTCCTCAAGGGTCTTCCCCAGTTTCTTTTCTATTAGTTTTAGTGTGTCTGGTTTTATGTGGAGGTCCTTGATCCACTTGGAGTTGAGCTTAGTGCAAGGAGATAAGAGTGGATAAATTCTCATTCTTCTGCATGTTGACCTCCAGTTGAGCCAGCACCATTTGTTGAAAAGGCTATATTTTTTCCACTGGATGTTTTCAGCTCCTTTGTCGAATATCAATTGGCCATATATGTGTGGGTTCAATTCTGGGTCTTCGATCCTATTCCATTGATCCACTTCCCTGTCACTGTACCAATACCATGCAGTTTTTTAACACTACTGCTCTGTAGTATTGCTTGAGGTCCATGATATTGATTCCCCCAGAAGTTCGTTTACTGTTGATGATAGTTTTAGCTATCCTGGGTTTTTTGTTATTCCAGATGAATTTGAGAATTGCTCTTTCTAACTCTATAAAGAACTGAGTTGGGATTTTGATGGGGATTGTGTTGAATCTGTATATTGCTTTTGGCAAGATTGCCATTTTAACTATATTAATCCTGCCAACCCACGAGCATGGAAGATTTTTCCATTTTCTGAGGTCTTCTTCAATTTCCTTCTTCAGAGACCTGAAGATTTTGTCATATAAATCTTTCATTTGTTTGGTTAGAGACACGCCAAGATACTTTATATTGTTTGTGGCTATTGTGAAGGGTGTCATTTCCCTAATTTCTTTCTCGGCCTGTTTATCCTTTGCATATAGGAAGGCTACTGATTTGCTTGAGTTGACTTTATAACCAGCCACTTTGCTGAAGTTATTTATCAGCTGTAGAAGTTCTCTGGTGGAGTTTTTTGGGTCACTTAAGTATACTATCATATCATCTGCGAATAGTGATAGTTTGACTTCTTCCTTTCCAATTTGTATCCCTTTGACTTTCTTATGTTGTCGAATTGCTCTAGCTAGTACCTCAAGTACTATATTGAAGAGATATGGTGAGAGGGGGCAGCCTTGTCTAGTCCCTGATTTCAGTGGGATTGCTTCAAGTTTCTCTCCATTTACTTTGATGTTGGCTACTGGTCTGCTGTAAATTGCTTTTTACTATGTTTAGATATGGGCCTTGAATTCCTGTTCTTTCTAAGACTTTAAGCATGAAAGGATGCTGAACTTTGTCAAATGCTTTTTCAGCATCCAATGAGATGACCATGTGGTTTTTTTCTTTGAGTTTGTTTATGTAGTGGATTACGTTGATGGATTTCCGTATATTGAACCACCCTGCATCCCTGGGATGAAGCCAACTTGATCATGGTGAATGATCATTTTGATGTGTTCTTGGTTTCTGTTGGCAAGTATTTTATTTAGTATTTTTGCATCAATATTCATAAGGGAGATTGGCCTGTAGTTCTCTTTCTTAGTTGGATCTTTCTGTGGTTTTGGTATCAGGGTAATTGTGGCTTCATAGAATGAGTTGGGTAGTGTTCCTTCTGTTTCTATTTTGTGGAATAGTTTGAAGAGTATTGGAATTAGGACTTCTTTGAAGGTCTGATAGAATTCTGCACTAAAACCATCTGGTCATGTGCTTTTTTTGGTTGGAAGACTTTCTATGACCCCTTCTTTAAAAAGAGCGAACTAATCCCATGCCTCCTATCAGATCACCATGGAGTAAGAGTGTTCTTCAATAGCAATAAAAACAACAGCAAATCCTCAAACACGTGGAGGCTGAACAATATTCTATTCAATGATACCTTAGTCAAGGAAGAAATAAAGAAATAAATCAAAGACTTTTTAGAATTTAATGAAAATGAAGGCACAACATACCCAAATCTATGGGACACAATGAAAGCAGTGCTAAGAGGAAAACTCATAGCCCTGAGTGTCTCCAAAAATAAACAGGAGAGAGCATACACTAGCAACTTAATGGTGCACCTGAAAGCCCTAGAACAAAAAGAAGCTATTTCACCCAGGAGGTGTAGAAGACAGGAAATAATCAAACTCAGGGCTGAAATCAATCTAGTTGAAACAAAGAGAACCATACAAAGAATCAACAAAACCAGGAGCTGGTTCTTTGAGAAAATCAACAAGATAGATAACCCCCTAGCCAGACTTACCAAAGGGCACAGAGACAGTATTCAAATTAACAAAATTAAAAATGAAAAGGGGGATATAACAAGAGAAACTGAGGAAATTCAAAAAATCATCAGATCCTACTACAAAAGCCTATACTCAACACAACTGGAGAATCTGGAGGAAATGGACAATTTCCTAGACAGAACCCAAATACTAAAATTAAATCAGGATCAAATAGATCATCTAAACAGACCCATAACCCCCAAAGAAGTAGAAGGGGTAATAGAAAGTCTTCCAATTATTTTGAATTCTTATCTACTTTTTGTCTTCTTTTGAGAACTCCCAGCTTGTTTTTGGAAGAGGTTGTTTGTTTTTGTTTATGGATTTTTTGCTGTTGCTTCTGTTGTTGTTTGTGGAAGGTTGCTTTTTTATTTTCTGTTTTGTTGTGTTTGTCTTCTGATTTTTTTTTTGTTTTTTTGTTGGTGCTTTTGTTTTTTAGTTCCTTATTTATTATGGATCTTAATCCTTTGTTACATGCATATCTGGCAAAGATTCTTTCCCATTCTGTGTGCTTCCTCACTATGAAGTTGATGGTTTTCTTAGTGGTACAGAAGCTTTTCAGTGCTATAAAGTCCAAGTTGTCACTTATTGGGGAAATGGAGCCCAATTCGAAAAGTCTGTTCTTATACCTATATCACATCATTGGCTACTACATGAATTCTTCTAGCCCCTTCTAATTTCAGGTTTCATGTTTGGGACTTTAATCCCTTTTTATTTCATTTTGGTGCAAGGTGATAGATAAACTATCATAATAATTCTTATTATGCTGAGGTATATCCCTTCTAGCCCTACATTTTCTTTGACTTTTATCATGAATACATATTGGATTTTATCAAAGGTTTTTTCTGCATCTGATGAGATAATCATCTGACTTTTTGTCCTTAATTCTATTTCTGTGATTTAATACATCTAGTGAGTTGTAGTTGTTGAACCATAATCCCTCCATTACAGGTATAAAGCCAAGTTGGTCATGTGATATCATTTTCAAGTATATCTGTATCCTGTTTGCAAGTATTTTATTGAACAAATTTGAGTCATTGTTTATCAAGGAAAGGTTTCAATCTTTTTGAATTTGTAAATATTTATTTTGCATTTCCACATAAGGTTTATATGAGAAAACTGTGTGCTGCAGAGTAAAATGAATACTTTTTGAGTTTGTATAGACTATTTTGTATCTGTTAAGTCCTTTTGATGTATGATGTCAGTTAATTCTAATTTTTTTCATTTTATTGTCCAGATGACCTATTGAAGAAAGTTGGGTATTGAAATCACCTCTTAATGGATTGATGTTAATCTGTGTCTTTTAATCCAGTAGTAGATTTTTTTTTCATGGAAATGGGTGCCACTGTGTTTGCTGAATAAATCATTAGAATAGTAGTATCTTCTTGGTTAACTGCTTTCTTAATTAGAATTAAATATCTGCCTCTATCTCTTCTGATTAGTTTTAATATGAAATCTGTTTTGTCAAATATTAGGATAGTGACATCTGCTTGTTTCCTGGTCCCCCTTGATTAGAGTACTTATGTTCATCCTTTTACTCTAAGGAGATGCCTGTCTTTAAAGACAAGATATAATACTTTTTATAAAATATAGATTAATGGATTTTGTTTCTTAAAGCCACTTCTGTTTAAAGTTAGTATTTACATGTGTGTGTTAATTGTGGTCCATTATGTCTTCTGATGGTGTTGTTTATATTATTAGTAGTCCTTTGTGTATTAATAATTGTGGCTTTGTATTTCTTTCCACAGCCATTTTGCTATGCTCATTCTACAGACTAAAGAATCACTTCCTATATTTTCTTCAGGTTTGGTTTGTTGAGTACAATTATTTTAGGTTCTTTATATTAAGGTAAGTTTTTCTTTCCACTTCAAAGATATGGCAGATAGATTTTCTGGGTATATTATTCTATTCCGGTCTTCATAGTATTTTACATCTTGAAATGTATTATTCCAGGTTCTTCTGGCTTTATAAATTACCATTGTGAAATCAGCTGTTATTCTATGGGTTTTCCTTTATATGTTACTTGCAGTTTTTCTCTTGAAGCTTTCACCCCTGGGATCTTGGGAGATCCCCGGTCGTGGACTTTGGCCAGGTTTATAGTAATAGATATACATTTCCTCCTAAGAAGTGGGCCTTAAGTTCAATAAGAAAGTGATCGGTTACTTCCATAACATTTGTGCCACTATTGCACTCATGGGCATATAACTAGCCACAGTAATCATCATGTTTCATAATATGCAGTAATGCCAATCTTTTCCTCCCTATAAGTACTTTCTGTATGCATAATGATGGCATTTAGATTGATGATTTTCTGAGATTTCTGTATGTGTGAACATATGCAGATCTAGGTCTGTGTTTCTTATGTATTTTTTTCCTTTTTGCCCCCCTTTCTCTTTTATTTTTCCTATTCTGATTTGTTTGATTTTGTTTTCTTATTCTTGTTTATTCAATTATTATTACTTAGATACCTATTTGTTCTCTAAGGAGAGACAAAAAGACTCTAGATCCAGATAAGAGGGAGGTGGGAAGGAACTGGGAGGGACTAGGGAGAGAAAACAGTAATCAGAATCCATTGTATATTCTGATTATATTGTATCACCAAGGAGCATCTTCGAGAAACTTCAGCATTAAGAGAACATTTATGGTATAAAGTAAAAATGAGAAAGTAAAATATTCCATGTGGAAATATCAATGTATGGTGTATGATAAACTTAAAGAACTCTATACTTGTTGGCAGCAAAATGTCATATAGGATATATGTGTGATACTACAAATTTTAATTAAATAGTATGAAGAATCTTGCTTTGCTACTTGAACCATTAAAGTTTAAGAAGAATATTTTTAGTGAAAAAATATTAGGGGTTGCACCTGCATGGAGCCTTCAAACCTCTGTAACTGCAGTTCCAGGGGATCCCATGTTCTCTTCTCTGTGGGCACCAGGAATACACATGCATATATGCTGGCACAACATTTATACTTATAAATAAAAGAAACAAATGTCTCTTATTAAAGAAGTGAAAAATTACCTACTTTAAAAAATCTATATTATTTTGACCTCAAGTTTTTCAGCAAATTGATTATTCTCTTGTCAGAACTGATTTGTACTAAAGGAGTAATTGTTGGATAGGCATTCACCACAAACTTCTGAACAGTCAGGATGACTGAGTCATACCTCCACAACAGGACTGAGGTGAATGAGATGATGAAGTCCACCCAGTACATCACCACAAAGAAAACAACCAGCAGCAAGATTGTCTGAGTGGCCCTTTTCTCAGGGGATGATCTCAAGTGGATGACACTATGAAGATGCTTGCATTGCCTCTGATGCCTGAACAAGATAATCACCATGTGTGTGTTTGTGGTCAGCATGACTCCTACAAGAAATACATCTCTGGATATTGTCACTGTTAACATCAATCCCCTGATGATGTCGTTTACAGGGAGGAGTAAGCAGGATTTAGAGACTTTTATCTGGTTGGTCTCACTCGCATTGGTAAAACCAGCAACATAGAAGAACCACCTACTACTGAATAACAAATTGAAGGACCAAAGACAGAAGAAGACATAGATGATCCATGTTTTAAGTTTATGCTTAAATTTTGCCACTGAAGAGGTTCTGGGACTGATCGTGATAGCCTGGAACACACTCAGAAGGCAGGTGATGCAGATAGAGAGGCCTCTCATTACTCTGTTTATATAAAAAGTTGTCTTACATTTGAAGTCAGTCCCAAATTTTAGTGACTCTAATATGTCTTCAAGCAAAGTGTCCCCTCCAGTGAGGATCATCATCATGTGAATGAAGGACAGTTGACAGGAGATCAGGTCCATGGGCTTAGGTCTGTGACCTAGGATTACGAAAGCATAGAAAAAAAGGAGAAACATATTGGCTAGGACTCCAAGTCCACTTTGGAAATAAAGGACAGTGTTTGATGAGGACATAAGTGAAAAGACTATTCATCATAAAAGCTGAGAGGGGGAAAAAGCAGAAAGGAAACATATTTCACATATATAGAAAAATTTAAAATAGAATATACATCAAAGTTTTGATTCATAGTGTATATATCTCTATCTCTGTATTTATCTGCATTGTTTCACCTACTCATTATTGATAGCTTGTGTCTATAATTTTTAATGTCCCAGATTGTACATCATATCCTAAATATCTATGTTTTACACTGATATCCTATATATATGTATATATATATGTATATACATATATATATATCCCATATTATAGAAAATACATGCATTCACAGTGACATCTATCTAGAAGGTGCACTTTGTGTGCCTGTATTGTCCCTGAGTCTCATATCTTAGAATTTCATTCCTATTGATTTAAATTGTCTCACTTTGTAATTTTCACCTAAACAAGTAGTGATTGGCACAGAATATTGATCACATTTGTACAACTCAACAATAATAATGTCATTCTGGTAATAAAAATCACAATGGAATAAAAAATCAAAACACTGATGTGTCACTCTCAGTACATGATATTACTGAGTTCTCTTTTGCCACTTTTCATGTTTTAACTCATAATTCTATTAGAATTCCAGTTTTAATTCATGATAATATCACTATTTTCATCAGTAAAATATCTTTTGCAGTTCATCTGTTTTTATCTTTGTTTCCAAGAAATTTTACGTCTCCAGGATCTGGAATTCATACATACGTAGATACATTTGGAGATCATTAGTGCACTCTCCACACTCTATTCATTGTATAACAATTAATTATGATACTAAATAGTCTTCGGTTCAGTTCCCATCCAATTTAAACCCTTTATGAACTCCACTCTAGGTTTAAAAAACTAGCTCATAGGCATCACAACAAACACTAATTTTCTTTGCTTTTTGTGGGGGAAGGAAGGAAGTCATCAACAGTATAGTCCCTATGGCTTTTCCAACCATCCATGTTGTTAATTTACCAACCCCCTTTATTTATCTCACTCACCCTTACTTAAAAACTTGCCCATTTAAAAAATTTCCTTATCAGATCAATTGTATTCTGCTACTCCCCTTTATTCTCCTCCCAGCTTTGTCTGGATTTACTTCTCTCCTCCTTCCTAAGGAGCTTATCTTTTTCATTTTCCTTTTTTTGACATTATAAATACATTGTTTTAACATCATCAGAAGGTGGTAGGTTTTGTGGGTTTTGTTTTGTTTTGTTTATTTTTGGATATAGGATCTAATTATATATAGCTTCCTGGCCTGAGACATGCTATATAGATTATGTTGTTCTAGAACACAAAGATCCTTTTGCATTTGCCTTCTCAGTTCTGAGCTTAAAAACAAAAATATAAGACCAGTGAGCTAGTTCATCAGGTAAGAACACTGACTTCTCTTCCAGAGAACCTGTGTTGGATTCCTAGTATCCACATGGCTGCTTACAACTCTCTGTGACTCCCATTCCTGAGAACCCCATTCTCTATTCTGTAGAGACTGTGATGTAGAGACATACAGGCAAACTACCCATGCACTGAAAGTCCTTAAAACTTAAAGATAAATGGCAGGATCCACCACATTGGGCACTTGGGAGTGTTTTACATTTGGCACTTTACTAAATTTGCACCTGAGGCACTTTTTCAAGGATGCTTACATTTTGGACTTGAGACATCATTGAATCCTTTTTCATCTGTTCCACCTATGTCCATAAGACTGTCTTGTACATTGAGTATCAGTTGTGTCTGAAAAGGTTATTTTTAAAGGAGAGCATTGTTTGACCATATATATATATATATATATATATATATATATATATATATATATAGTGCTGTTGTATCTCTTAAATGTTCCAATATGAAAGCAAGTGAGATGGTTCAGTGGTTTAGAGCATTTTTACTCTTGCAAATGACAGGAGTTAGATTGCCAGCAATGACATAGTGGCTCGTAACCATGTATAAATCTAGTTCCAGGGGATTCATTACCCTATCTAACCCAGGCATTCAAGTGGCACAACAATGTACATGCAGGCAAAACACCCATTAAACGAGTATTAAACAAGTATTAAATAAATAAATAATGTTCTAGGATAATACTTAATTCAAGCCTTAGTATATGAATTGAAAGAACTATAGCTATAGCACAATTCTAATTTTAAAATCAGAAATATATGTAGAATTATTTATTATTACTTATATATCTTCAACTTATTAATATAACATGTGTTTTGAGTCATATGAAAAGATCATTATATAAGGTAAAAGATTGTAATCTAAAATGATGTTTTCTTATCTGAAGGATATGCAGCTCCCCACCCTATATCATATTCATTGCCATGTAAATGTTTATCACATACAGAAAATGACACATCTTCTGATTCACCAAGTAGAATCTTTCTCTGGGGTTCACTGAAGCTGAGTGGATCAGAAAAGTCCAGAGCTACCATGGCTACAAACTGAGTTGTTAACATATTCATGCTCTGAGAAAAGTCATTTGTTTTGTTTTATTTGAAAAAAATTGCAATGTTGGGGTCAATCTAAATATTTTGAACATTCTAAGAAAGCACTCTAAGCTCTGCCCTCAAGCTCTGGCTTTTTATAGCTTGTTTGTGTTTTGTTTCTGATTTTAAGACAAGAACTCACTATATAGCTGATGCAGGCTTGAGCTTGCTATTTAGCCCAAGATGTTCTCAAATTTTTGTTCGTTATGCTTCTGCATCCCAAATGATGGAGTAATTGGTTTGTATATTAATCTGAACCATTCATTTTAATTTAAAAGTTAAGTATTTAACTTAGTTAACTTAACTAAGTTAGTTAAGTATTTAAGATTTGGTATTTGATAATTCTGGAAGTTCTGCAACAAAACAATTAAAAGGCTTATACTAATGTATATAAAAAGTCATAAAATAGAAGAAAACATCAGAGATAAAGCCTACAAAGTTGTATAGTTCCGGGGAGAATTTGATTCTCTATGACACACTGACTATGCACTGCATACACACCTCACAGTCTCTAGGAGTGTGCAGGTTAGGGCTGTTCAGGTTGATGTGAAAAGACAGGCACACATTCTGAGCAGACACTGTAGATGACAGTCATTGTTGTGCTTCTGGATTTCACATTACTTTAAGTTGTAAACTTTAGTTGTAGGTACTAAACCTCAAAGTGTATCTATCCATAAACATTCATAGTAGTGGAGAAGCCATAACTATGAAACTTACCCAGAGCAAAACACTAAGCAGTCTGGAGGCAGATGTCTGAAGAGCTGCAACAAAACCGAGCACTGCTTCATCCACACATCTGCGTTCTTCTGAGAAAAATCGGTTTACTTTTCCACTGCTGTAATATTTGACTTCAGAAGTTTTGTTTTATGATTGTCTCTGTATTCTGCTATGTGCAGATTTAATAATACAATGAATATACAAATATCTTAGATCAGAGGTATCATTTTCTTCAACTGTCATTTGGAAATTGGCACACAGACACTGAGTAGACTATTACAGTTTCACATTTATGAGCCAGTTCCCTGAGATGAAGCAGTGGCAGCAGAAGTGTCACTGTGAGACTGTGAAGCAGTCATACCCAGACATTCATCATGAGTTGCATGGCATGAGTTTAGACAAGATATGGAAATGTTAACTGAAAATGTGTGTTTGTGTGTGTGTGTGTGTGTGTGTGTGTGTGTGTGTGTGTCTGAAATTATTGAACTACTGGGCCGAAAAATAGATCAATAGCATACTGTTTGTTAGGACTGTAATCATGAATAACTAACTATATTACCTGAGTGAAGAACTGAGTGTTATATCATTTTATGTTTGTGAGAATGAAATGGAGTTTGAGGAAAATGCAGAATGTGTCCTCTGTTTTTTGGTTGGCTTAATAAGATCTGCAGACTCCGAGTGTACCAGTGAGTTACACAAACTGAAAATTCTGTAATAGTTGCAAACATAAACTAATGTTTATATTATGTGGTTTTTGTGGTTTGGCTACTCTGTGGCCACTGACAATGACATTAACTGGCAGCATTTTGTTGCATTTTTTTTATTGTATATATTCTATATTTACAATTCATTTCCCTTTTTCTGGTTCCCCACCCCCAAAGGTCCCACATGCCCTTTTCCCTACCCCTGCTCCCTCATCCACCCCCTCCCACCTTACTGTTCTTGTACTCTCCCACAATGATGTTTTGGTCCATTCTAGCACCAGTGTCCACTCCTTTCTTCTTGTGAGACATCACTTGATATGTGATTTGTGTCTTTGGTGTTCCAAGCTTCTAGGCTAATATCCACTTATCAGTGACTGTATACCATGGGTATTCTTTTGAGACTGGGTCACCTCACTTAGTATGACGTTCTCCAGCTCCATCCATTTCTCTAAGAATTTCATGAATTCATTGTTTCTAATGGCTGAATAGTACTCCATTGTGTATATATATTTTGTTGCATTTTTAAACAATAATTTCATAATTCTGTACTATCCATTTCCACTTGAATTCATTTTTTCTATATTATAGCAGTGTGTGTGTTTGTGTGTGTGTGTGTGTGTGTGTGTGTGAGAGAGAGAGAGAGAGAGAGAGAGAGAGAGACAGAGAGAGACAGAGACAGAGACAGAGAGACAGACAGACAGAGAGACAGAGAGACAGAGACAGAGAAGGGGGAAAGAGAGAGATAAAGAGATGAAGAGAGAGAAAGAGCTGGAGAGAGAGTGTGTGTGTGTATGAGAGAGAGAGAGAGAGAGAGAGAGAGAGAGAAAGAGAGAGAGAGAGAGAGAGAGAGAGAGAGAGAGAGAGAGAGAAAGAAAGAGTTTCACCATGTAGTTCAGACTGACTTTAATCAAACACATAATGCTCTTGCCTTAGCCTTGAAAGTGCTGGGATCATAGGCATGTGCCACCACACCTGCCTTCATTGTCGATTTGATTCTCTTAAGTACATTAGTAAATACTTTTCTAGCAAAATAAAGATGGATTTGTGATAGTCAGCAGCTAAACTTAAATTTACTTGGCATTTTTTTGGGGGGTATATTTTTGGTAAACATTAAATAAGTTATATTTGTTGGATATTTCTGGCTAAAGTTTCATGTAAACAAATGAATATAGTCTGCTAACTTGAGAAAAGTATTAAAATGAGAAAATGCTAAATATTATTTAAATGTATCTTAACATTTTAAATGTAGTCTTGCAATGTAATAAATGTGTGCTCTCTGTTTTTCACCCTCTATTTCAAGTGTTTTGTGACAGGGATGGAAAACTCACAAAATTGCTATTATCTAGGTAGAAACATGTTCTTACAATTATTAGAGTACACCTTCAGGATTATCCATGGTCAAATATACTGGTTAAAATAGTTTACTTGGGGTTACTTTTTACATAAGTATCAGTGTACACCCATTGTAAAAAAATGATGAGTTTCATGACATTTTTATTTTCTATATAATACCCACTGATCATCTTCATCCTGTGAGCCTTTCATGACTCTATTCAACCTTCTGCAGGCCCCTGTCCTCTTCCCAATATCCCCTTTCTACTGCCATCCATCCATATATATGTGTATATATATATGTATATATATATAGATATATATACATATACATATATATAAAATCCTGAGATATTATATTTTCACATTAAGTGAAACCCATGTTCATTTATAAACCCTTTCACTGATATTTACAAGTCTGTAGCATTTGTTGTGTTTGCTTATGATATACTACAGCTCAAAAGTAAATTTCTAAGCAGAGAATACTCTAATCACTTATAATAGAAAACCCTGCTTCATTCTAACACCTATTCACAGCTCTCACTATAGTGAAGAATAAAAGAAGCACTCACCCAGCTGAGTCTTTGATGTTAAACATCCTTGTAGAATGAGGCCCTGAGAAGTAGTTATAAGGAAAAAATATCATCAGATCATCTCCCTCCAGATGGATAATTATCATGTCATCTCTAAAAGTCAGTTTTGACCTTGAAGTTGTTACAAAATGGCACCCACCATCAAATGGAAAAGTGAACTTTCCTAATTTCAGGACAATAGTAAAGTAGGAACAACTGAGCTCTGGATTTCCCTTGTGTGAGATATTCTCTCTAGGCCATGCATGGATTATATGATCCCTGTCCTTGTGAACAAAACAAAAGTATCAATAATAATATCCCACTTAGAAGACATCATAAAACATTTTAGCTTCCCCAAAGTAATTTTCCTTCTTCCATAACATTCATGGAGGTCTCTGTTCATACTTACTTGACAGTGGTTTGGAGTCTCACCTAGAAATTAACAGCTCTTTTGATACAATTAAGAAAATGTTAACTTTTCCAAAAACACCCAGGAAAAGTAATCTTTCTTACAGAGCATACATAAGTGGGGTAATGTATTATCAGCAGAAATTCAATTTAGTGAATTAAATCGCTGTTGATAGTGCTCAGTTGGTAGATTACATGCAGAGAAATTATTATGTATGTGGGATACTATCAAACACACACACACACACACACACACACACACACACCAAAACAAAATAAAATAAAAACAAAAAACAAAAAACAAACAAACAAAACCCCCCCAAAATACCAAGCCTTCTAATGATAGGTACAAGTAAGGGAGAAGAATCCCAAGTCAAAGGACAAGGATGAGATCTACAAAAAGATATCAGAAGAAAACTGCCCCTAATTAAGAAAGACAAACCCATAGAAATACAGTAAGTAAACAGTAGAGAGGGAGAGAGAGAGAGAGACAGACAGACAGAGAGAGACAGAGAGAGAGAGAGAGAGAGAGAGAGAGAGAGAGAGGAAAATTAAATTTCCATGGTATCTCATAGTTAAATTAAATATACAGAATAAAAAAGTGTATTAAAAACTGTAAGAGAATAACAACGAATCAAAAATGGAGGGAAAATCCACCAAAAGAGCAGCTGATTTTTCAAAAGAAAACTTTAAAGCCAGAAGAGCCTGGAGCAATATATACTAAGTCCTAAATAACATCCCATCTTAAATGATATAACCAGAAAAATGACTGCCATGACTGAGGGAGAAAAAAAATTTTCTACATTAACAGCCTAACAAATAATTAAATTCAAGAATCCATACTTCAGGAAAATAAATGGAACATTATTTTGGCCTGAAAAAATGAATAATGAAAGCAACAAGACTGTGGAAAAAACATGAAACTATAATTATTGAAACAAGTACCATGGAGAACACAACTCCAAAAATCAACATGGTAACCAGAACTAACACAAACATTTCTTTTTTTTTTTCTTCCATTTTTTTATTTTCTATATTCTTTGTTTACATTCCGAAGGCTTTCCCCTTTCCTAGTTCCCCCCTCACCATGTGTCCCACAAGTCCTCTTCCCTCCACTCATTCCCCAATCACCCCCCCCCATTTCTCTGTTCTGATAATCACCTACAAAACTGGATCCAGTATTTTCAGGACCAGGGTCCTCTCCTTCCTTCTTCTTGGGAATCTTTTGATTTGCTAATTGTGCCTTGAGTATTCAGAGCTTTTGGGCTCATTAATATCTACTTATCAGTAATTGCATTTCATGTGTATTCTTTTGTGATTGGGTTAACTCACTTAGGATGAGATTTTCCAGATCCAACCATTTGCCTACAAATTGTATGAATTCATTATTTTTAATTGCTGAGTAGTATTCCATTGTATAAATATACCACATTTTCTGTATCCATTCTTCCTTTGAGGGACATCTGGGCTCCTTCCAACTTCTGGCTATTATAAATAAGGCTGCTATGAACATAGTGGAGCATGTGTCTGTATTGTATGCAGGGAATTCCACTGGGTATATGCCCAGGAGTGGTATGACAGGGTCCTCTGGAAGTGTCATGCCCAATTTTCTGAGGAACTGCCATTTCAATGATAACCTAAGCATGAATGGCCTCAGTAATCCACTCAAAAATCACAGAGTGACTGAAAGGATCAAGCAACGCCATCTGCTTGCTGCCTACAAGAAACACACCATAGTTTTAAACATTACATCAGGGTTAAAGAATGAGCAAAAGTACTCCAATCAAATGGAGGAGAAAGAAATTAGGAGTCACTGTACAAACATCTGGCAAAATAGACTTTGTCCTAAAACTAATTAGATGAGATGAAGAGGGAGACTTCATTCTAATTAAGGGAACAGAGAACCAAGAAGAAACTACTCCCCTAAGCGTACATATACCAAACTCAGGGATACCTAATTTCTTTGATTTTTGTGTCTAACACTTTAAAAAAATGTTAATTATTTGTGAATTTCAAATCATGTACCAGAATTGTACTGGCCCTCTACCATTGCAAACTCCCTCCCAACGGAGAAAAAAATAATCTTATTATGGAATCTGTGGTGTGTCATAGTATACCACAGTATTCATTTTTACCTACACTACTTTCTTACAAATTTCATTGCAATGACTTGTTGCTCTGCTACTCTATCAGTACTGGAATCTCACTGAGACTCCTCTCAAATATCCTGTTGTTGCCCTGTGTCAGGGTTTTGGCTTTGTAGAACCTGCACTTTGTGCACAGTGGTAGTTCATTGATCCAGTAGATGTTGAGGCAGGCCAATTCAAAGGCCTGCATCTGAGCCTGAGACATATCTGAACTTGTCAGTCTGCTGAATCACACTTTCATTCCCTTGTAGCCAGATCATCCACAACCCCTGCAACCAGGACCGGCTATATCCTGCTGTCCAGGTGAGGTGCAGGTCTTGTTTCCCAAATGTTGCTGCATGTAAGGGGTAGGGATAGCTCTGTTGGAGCCAACTTTCTGACTCACCTCTGGTGGTAAGGGCAAAAGGGAGAGGAGGAGATCTTTTCTTTGTCGAAGCCTTTACACAATAGACAAGAAACAAGGCCAGGTCTCCCACATTCAAGCCCTAAGTGACAACTCTCTTGTAACTCACTCATTCCAGGTTAACTCTACTCTGCTGCACAGGTGAGGAGTAGGGCCAGATCTTCTGAGTTTTACAGCTGGCGAAGGACAAGTCCAGCTCTCCCACTTTCATGTCCCAAGGGCTAGGTCTTCTGCCTGCCATAGGTGGTAAAGGGATAGAGGCAAGATGGGTATATCTCCCTGGTCCAAGCTACCAGAGGGATATGAGTGATAAGGTCAGCTCTCCCACATTGAATCCTTAGGGCTGGCTCAATGACAGCTCTTGAAATGTGCAGGGAACTCTCCAGAGTACTGCACCTACCTAGGGGTGGGATCAGTTCACTTGTTCTCATGCTTCTAGTGCCAGCTTTCCCAGGATGCCCAGGTGAGGAGTGGGACCAGTTCTTCACAGTCTGCAGACATCAACATACTCCTAGTGGTAGTACAGACCAAGGATATCCTGTCCTTGGTGGTAACAGACCACTACTGCAGGGCCACAGACCTAGACACCACCCCTACCCTCCAGTGCCAGCACATGTCAAGACTCAATCATGATCCCAAGTGCCATCACTGGCTACCTTTATCAGTCTTTTTTAAGCTAACAATGAGTTTTGCCTTTTTTAATTGTGCTCACATCCTTCTGTTTCTCTTTATTTTCTATTTGCCCATCACTTACTTCCTCTTCTTAGTGCCATCCAGGGTCTGAGTATCTGAGTCATTTCAGGAGAGATCTTAGGAATCCTATGTCCTGTTAGCCCTCTAATGCATTATGGTGTTGGGTAGGGGTCATCTTGAGCGTGGTTCTCCTCCTCATCCAGGTCTGGGCAGTACCAGAATGGTGTTCATCCCAGGCTAGCTCCCTTTCTGGGCACCATGGCATCCATCTAATGATTGCCCAGGCTCACTTCTCTCCTGATGTACCCATGTGGCCATTTGTGTTGGGATCACACTTTCCCAGGGGCTGTGGGCCCAGGGATCTTCTAGCTAGTCTCTGGCTAGTCTAGGCCTGCCTGGTGTCTGAGTAGTTGTTGTCTTAGGGTAGCTCCCTATTCACGGCCCCCCTGGTACCAGAATGGTGATGGTTTCAGGCTTTTTTTTCAGGGAATGGTTGGCTACTAATCATTCAAATGTGAGAACACTGAACATAAACATGGCCTCTTCTCTAACACCTCCTGACGCACATGTGACAAAGAAGCTACAACTGCAATGCTTCCATTGGGCAGGTGGACACCCAAATTCATTAAACAAACAAACAAACAAACAAACAAAAGCACAAAAAAACTAATGAACACTACTCCACATTAAAAGACACAGATTAAGATCAATGCATTAATTGTAAATGATTTTAATACCCAACTTTCTCCAATAGATAGATCATCTGGAGAAAAATAAGCAGAAAGATCAAATAAATAGATAACACTTATACACCAAACTTACTTCACAGATGCCTACAGAATATTCTAATCAAACAGGAAAGAATACATCCTAAAACAAAAAACAAATTATTAAAAATAAAAGTTTGAAATTACTCATTGTAGCCAATTTTACCACACAGCAGTAAAATGTAATATTGTCAGCAAACAAATCTCTAGTAAGTACACTAACTCTAGAGATTAAACAACATATTATAGAATGATGATGATGCCCCCCAAAAAATCAATAGAGAAATGAAAACTTCCTGTAATTAAGTGAAAATGAAAATATTAAGACAAAACCTCTGGGATAAATTGAAAGCAATCCTGTGAGGAAAATTTATAGTGCTAGGTGCCTACACTAAAAATATAAGCAAACAGCACAAATAAATGACATGATTACACAACTCAAAACATTGGAATAAACCAAATACAACTTGGTTGATAGGAAGAAATAACAATAGAAGCAGAAATCAACAAAACAGAAGCAAAGAAAACAATACAAAAAAATCAACAAGTATAATTGAAGACATTTGGCTTATCTAACCAGATACAGATAGATAGATGACAAATAGATATATGATAGATAGATAGATAGATAGATAGATAGATAGACAGATAGAAAGATAGAATTCAACTTAACAAAGTCACAGTGAACATAAAGGGAAATATTATAAGAGACAAAAGGAATTCAGAATATTGTAAGACGATATTTTAAAAACATGTACTCCATTAAACAGGAAAATCTAAAGTGTAGCTGCCAGCAGCTACTGTGAACTGGGTTCCTGGAAGAGAAGCTGGGGAGTGGGCGGCGAAAAGAATGAGAGCCAGGAGGACAGTTGTAGATCAAGGGCAAAGTTTAATGGAGGTCTGACAATTTAATAGTTTGGGTGAGCCCCTCCTCTCTGACTCTGGGGTGAGTTCTGGGGAAGTGTGAGTTCTGAGGAAGTGGTCTGGCTTTCTGTTGGCTCAACTGCTCAGGCAGCTGGGCACGTCACCTGCTAATTTAGGAATTCATAGGTGAGGGAGCTCAGTAGACTTTAGTGCACCATCCCAAGCTATCACCAGGTGCTGCTAGCCTTGGCTCCCACATGAAAAACAGGAAGCTGTATTGTTCTATTAAGAGCAAAGAGCCAGGGACTTTAAGAACTAATGATTAATGCAGAGACTGGGAAAGCCCAACTCAAATGCTGGGGGAGGGAATACTAAAGGAACTGTATGATCTTCTAGATTCTGTCAAATCACAACATCAAACCAAGACCTCAACAATCGAGACAGGCCAGTAAAAATGAGGAGACTTAAATAATAATAACAGCCTTCCAGCCAAGGAAATACTAGGACTCAATAAATTCACAGCAGAATGTCTACTAGACATTTAAAGGAAATCTGGATCCCATCCTTTTCCCACTATTTTTAAAAACACAAAGAGACTTAAGGAGCAATCTCAAACTAGTTCTACTAAGCCAGTGTAACTTTAAAACCAAAACAAAATTAGCCTTAACAAAAATGGAAAAGTACAGCCTGATATCCCCGAGGAAAATGGAATAAATTAATTAATTAATTAAATAGTTGCAACAGAACAACATATAAAAATAAAAGAAAGGTCTACCTCATGGTAATTCTGTCTTTCTCCCTGAAATGTAGGGATGGCTCAACACATACAACTTATTAAATGTAATAAACCACATAAAAGGACTTAAAGACAAAAGCCACATGATCGATTAAAAAAATTCAGAAAAAGCCCTTGAAAAATATAATACAAATTTATGATAAAAGTCCTAGCTAATATAGGACTAGAAAGAACATGCTTCAACCCTAATAAAAGGTGTTTGCAAGAAACCCAAAGCAAACAACATCTTAAATGCAATCCTACTGAAATCTGAAACAAAACACTAACCCCACACCTTTTCAACATGGTGCCAAAAGACTAGCTGTTTCAATAATGCAGGAAAAGGAAATTAAATAGGAAAAGTAGTCAAAATATCCTTACTGGCAAATGACATTAATTATACATTAGAGGTCCCCAAATTCTCAGAACATTTCTTGAATTGATAAATGAATTCAGCAGTGTGGTAGCATATAGAATCAACTTGCACATATCAATTGGTTTTCAATATTGCAACAATAACACACACACGGGAAATCATGGACATACTCCTATTCACAATAGCTTCTTAGAAAAGGAAATATCTAGGAACAAACCTAACAAAGAACAAATGATCTCAAAAATAAAATCTTTAAATACACAAACACATACACACAGTCTACAAAATCAAATTTGTTCTTTAAAAAAGTCAATAAGATTGACAAACTTAGCAAAATTCTGAAAAAAGTTTGAGAAAAAAGATCAAAATAAAAAAAATTTGAATTGAAAACATGGATAGAACTATATATTAGAGAAATTTGGAGAATGATAAAGATTTACATTAAAATTATATACTCCAAAAAATTGGAGACTCTAAAAGAAATGGTAATTTTCTTGAAAAATACCTCCTGATGTAGTTGAATTAAGGCCAAATAAGCAAATTAAATAGAACTATAATCTGAAGTATATTAGAAGCACTAATTAAAAGTCTCCCAACCAGGTTTTAGGACAGAATTCTATCAGACTTTCAAAGATGAGTTAACTACAATACTCCTCAAATTAAGTATCAACTTAGAAACAGAAGGAACACTGTCAAATTGTTTTTATGAGTTCCAGTTACCCTGATCTGGAAGCCACAAAAAGACCCAACAAAAAAGAATTGCAGACTAATTTCCCTTATGAACATATATGAAAGTTTCTGAAAAATACTTGGAAACTGAGTCCAAGAAAACATCTAAAAGATCATCCACCGTGATCAAGTAGGCTTCCATGTCAGAGATGCAGGGATATTTCAACATATGTAAATCAATAAATCCAATACATCAAGGTAAATGCACTGAAAGACAAAAACATCTTTAATCTGTTTGAAGAAAGACACATCATCATCACATTAGGTGAAGAAAAGACCTTTGACAAAATCCTACATCTCTTCATGACAAAAGTCCTTGAGAGATTAGGAATATAAGAAACAATGACATGATAAAGGTAATTTATAATAACTCATAGTCAACATATTTTTATTGGAGAGAGGTTGATTGGAGAGAGAGAGAGGTATTTGCACTAAAATCAAGAACAGCAAGAATTTTCAATCTTTCTATACTTGCTCAATATTGTACTGGAATTCTTAACTAGAACCATATGAAAACTGTAGAATATAAAGGGAATACAAATAGGAAAGAAAACCAAAATACCATTTTTTTACAGGTGATATGATAGTGTAAATAAGTAACACTAAAATTCTACCAGAAAACTCCAATGGCTAATAAACACTTTCAGCATATTAGCAGGCTATGAAATTAAACACAAACCCCAGTAACTCTCCTATATACAAATGACAAATAGGCTGAAAAATAATAAAGAAGGGAACAACACTTTCACAAGAGCCTCAAAAAATACAAACTCTCCTGGGGTAGCTCTAAGTAAGCAAGAAAAAAAAGGTTTTATTATATAATAAAAACTTTAAGGCATTGAAGAAGGAAATTGCAGAAGATATCAAGACATGGAAAGATTTCCCAGCTCATGGATCAGTAAGATTAATATTATAAAAATGATCATCTTATAAAATACAAACTACATATTAAATGCAATCCTCATCAAAATTCTACCACAATTCTTCACACGTATGTAAATTAATAAATTTAATACATTAAGGTAAATACACTGAAAGACAAACACTAGGTTCACATACCTATGGACACCTTAGTTTTGGTGGAGAATACAGAAATACACAACAGATAAAAGAACATCTTCAACAAATGGTGCTGGTCAAACTGGGTGGCTGCATGTAGATAAATGTAAGAAAATTCAAGCTTATTACATTGCACAAAACTCAAACCTATGGATCAAAAAGAACTCAACATAAGGCCACATACACTGAATCTGATAGAAGATAAAGCAGAAAAATAGCTTTAAAGTCATAGGTGCAGGAAAAGACTTTATGAACACAACATTGGTAACACGGACATTAAGAACAGCAATTAATACATAGAACCTCATGAAACTGAAAATATTCTGCATGGCTAAAGAAAACATCATTCAAACAAAGCAGAATTCTACAGAATGGGGAAAGGCTTCTACCAACTACACATCTGATAATATTGGAAATACATTAAAAATTAAAACCTTTTATGGACATTCAGGAAACAAATTACCAATCAAAACATGGGCTGCAGATATTAATCAGAATTTTCTTTCTTTCTTTCTTTTTTGGTTTTTCGAGACAGGGTTTCTCTGTGTAGTCCTGGCTGTCCTGGAACTTGCTCTGTAGACCAGGCTGGCCTCGAACTCAGAAATCCGCCTGCCTCTGCCTCCCAAGAGCTAGGATTACAGGAGTCCACCACCACGCCCGGCTCAATCAGAATTTTCAAAAGTGGAAATTCAGATGGCAGAGAATTAATCAATGATCACTCTTCGTCATTAGGGTCATGCAAATTAAAGCCACTTTGAGATTTCATCTTACGTGTTGAAATGGTTAAGATGAAAAAAAAATGATAGATTATCCTGGTGATGATGTCCCATAAGGGGAATACTCATCCGTTGCCGGTGGGAGTGCAAATTTGTGTATCCACTAGGGAAATCAGAGCGGTAGTTCCTCTGGAGACTGGGAAACTATCTACCTCAAGATCCAGTTATACCACTCCTGGGCATATACCCAAAGGATGATTTATTCTATTACAGAGAGCACAAAACTTGCTCAACCATGCTTATTACTATTCTATCAATAATAGCCAGAAATTATTAACATCCTAGAAGCCCTTCAGCAAATGAATGAATAAAGAATATGTGTGGTACATTTATACAATGAGATATTACTGAACCATTAAAAATAATGTAATAATGAAATTCACAGGAAAATGGGATGAAACTTGAAAAAAAAAACATCTGGTGTGAGGTAATCCACATCCAGACAGACAAATGTGGTGTATGTTCACTTATATAAGGATTTTAGTTGTAAGTCACTGATAAACAAACTACAATTCATATAATTACAAAGTTAGATACAGAATAAGGATCTAAAGGATACAAATTAATTTCCTTAGGAAGAGTACTAGGTAGTTATGGACAGACTGGGGAGGGAGCAGAATGGGTAGATTAAGGAGATGAGATATGGAAGAGATGACAAGGATGTGAATGCACAGAGGGACAGTGGAAACTAACATTAGAGGGGCATTATGGGAACTTAATGTAGTAGAAACTTCATAAATGTGTGTGTGTGTGTGTGTGTGTGTGTGTGTGTGTGTAATAAAATTGCCAATAATAGAGTTCTAGGGCTGAAAGGAAAAGCAGACACAAGGACCTATCCCTAACACAAAAGCAATCTCCACCTGATAGTCACTTGCAAATGAATTTGTTTTCTCCAAGTGAGTCTTCCTGGGGACACAGACCACTTTTAATTCTAGGCCCCATACCCTGGAATAGAAGGCAAGCAGAAAGCAAACTCAATAGAATGTTTGAGTATTCTTTGACTGATAATGTTGAGTCAAGACATTCTGTTTTGATTTTGTTTGTTTTGTTTTTGCCTTAAAGGTCATTAGCTTGTATATATTTGGCTAGAACTTTTGTGGTTTTTTTTTTTAAATTTAATTCAATTTAATTTAATTTAATTTAATTTTATTTTATTTTTTATTTTTATTTTTGACATTCCTGTGTGTCCAAACTATATGTCTCTATATATTTATGTGTTTCTTGTGTTCTTTGGCTTTTTATCTTGTTTCTGTCTTTATAAAAGTGGTTTGTTTTATTTTACCTTATGGTGGCTTGTTTTATTATTGTTTCGTAGATGCCTATTTCATTTCTTTTCTCTTTTTAAATGTTTTTGTTTTTTGTTTTTCTGAGACAGGGCTTCTCTGTTTAGCCCTAGATGTCCTGGAATACACTTTGTAGACCAGGTTTGTTTTGAACTCAGAAATCCACCAGCCTCTGCCTTCCAAGTGCTGGGTTTAAAGATGTGCACCACCACTACCAGGAGCCTGTTTGTTTTCTAAGGAGAGAAAGAAATGTTTTGGATCTAGATGGTGGGAACATGAGGAGGAACTAGGAGGGAAAAGGGGAACTCTAATCAGAATATATTGTCTGAAAAAAATCAAAATAATAGTGCACACTTGAAATCCCAGAGCTGGACAAGCAAAGAATACCTGGAACTATCATCTTTCTCTATTTGGTAAGCCCCGAGTAACAGTGAGAGATACTCTGTTAAAACCCAAGGTAAACAGCTTATGAAGAACATCGCCAAAGTTGCCTTTAGAATTTCATGTGCAGGAACACACGCACATACATTCTTCATTTGTGCACAAACATATGCATATATACATATATAAAGACATTTTTACAACATGGTTATGTATAAAACAATTTTATTTACAAATAATATTTTAATAACTGTAGATGATCGATCATGCACAGACCCAGAGAGGCAAAGCAACAAGAAGGGCATGGATCTCCCAGAAAAGGAGAAAAAGAATAGGATTTGCAGGTAAACCAGGGGGAAAGGTAGGGATAGGAACAGGAAAGATAAGGCAGATGGTGGGAGGGATAAAGGGAGAGTATTAAAACAGATAACTGGAATTAGCTGGCACTTTGCGAGGGGCGATATAATAATGTAATTAAGTGGAAACTCCCTGATTTATATGAGAGTGATCTTAGTGAAGCTTCCTAGTAATGTGGGACTTGGAGTTTGAACTGGTAATCTATAATCAGACAAAGCTCACAGGAGAGGGACTGGGATATCAACCCAGCCACAAAACTTTCTACCTACAATATGACCTTCCTGAAAATGTCTTGAGGCAATGGTGGCACAGAACTTGTGAGAGTGACTAAGCAATGTCTGGTAGAAAGTTAAACCCAGAGCACTGGAGGGAGTCCATGATGGGAGAGGACAACCAGGGAGAGGACAGCCCACAGACCCATGACAGAAAAAACACAACTGAAGAAAAAAATCAATGAAATGATCCCTAATGATATTTTGCAATTCTCAGAGATTAGCACCCATCCCAATTGTCACCAGAGAAGCATCATCCAGCAACTGATGGGAGCAGATGCAGAGATCCCTAGCCAAAGACTAGGCAGAGCCAGGGAAAAGCAATAGTTGAGAAGAGAGAGAAAGTATTATAGGAGGCAGAGGGGTTGAGGCCACTAGGAGAAAAGGGCTCACAGAAATAACCAAGCAGGGATCTCAAGGGATCATAGAGATTGAAGCAACAAATAGGGGCCCTCTATGAGTCTGAGCTAGGTCCTCTGCACATACATGATAATTGTGCAGTTTGGGTGGTCTTACGGGATTCCTAACAGTGACAGTGGAGGAATCTCTGATTCTTTTCCTTATGCTTGGGGATTTATTTTTCTTCTGGTGGGTTGCCTCATCTAGCCTTAATAAGAGGGCTTGTAACAAGTCTTACTATGGCATGTTCAATTAATAACCTTGGGAGGCCTGCTCTTTTTCTTCTAAGGGAAAAAGGAGTGAATTTGGGAGAGGAAGAAATTGGTGGAGAGGCAGTGGAAGGAGTGGATGGATGGGAAACTGAGGATAAGAAGTAATGTATGGGAGAATAAAAAAAATAATAATAATTAGGAAACAGAATTAAAACTACAATTGGATCTTAAAACTGTTCTTGATAATTTGTATTAAATTAAGACATTTTCAAAAGAAATACTTCGAAAGTGACTTTTAGTAAGAAATTCTTTCAAGTAACCTCAGTTCAGAAGAACATTTATGATATGAATTATGATATGAATTAAAATGGAGTATGATACCACAAAATTTATTTAAATCATATAAAAATCTTGCTTTGCTACTTGAACTATTAAGTAGTTTAAATAAATCTGTTTTATTAAAAATGAATAATTGAGACTAGACCAAAATAGTCTCTTACAGGTATTGCTAAGTCCATTTCCAAGGACTACGAATACCTCCTATTACCTCTATGAGCACTAGGAATACAAACATGCTGGCATAACACTCATACATATGAAATAAAATAAAATAAAATAAAATAAAATAAAATAAAATAAAATAAAATAAAATAAAATAAAATAAAATAAAATAATAAAATAAAATAAAATGAATCTCTTTTTTTTAAAGAAAAGGAAAAATTACCACCTTTTAAAAAGTCTGGTGGCATTTTGACCACAGATTTTTCAGTGCGTTTATTCTTTTATCAGAACTGATTTCTACCAAAGGAGTAATTGTGGGATAGGCATTTATTACAAACTTCTGAACAGTCAGGATGACTGGGTCATATATCCATAGCAGGATGGAAGTAGATGAGATGATAAAGTCCACCCAGTACATGACTACAAAGAAAACCACAAGCAACAAGATAATTTGTGTGGCCTTCTTCTCAGGGGAAACTCTCAGATGTCTGATGCTATGAAGATGCTTGCATTGCCTCTGAGTCTGAACAAGATAATCACCATGTATTTACTTGTGGTCAGCATGACTCCTACAAAAAACACATCTCTTAAAGTTGTCACTGTTAACATCAATCCCCTGATAACGCTGTTCATGGGAAAGTGTGAGCAGTATTTAGTGACCTTCATCTGGCTGGTGTCACTCACATTGGTATATGCACCAATGGAGAAGAACTGGTTACTGAAGTGTAAACTTAAAGACCAAAAACAGAAGAAAGCATAGATGATGTATTTTTTTAGTTTATGTTTAAACTTTACCAACAGTGAGATACTGGGACTGATAGTGACAGCTTGGATCACACTCAGGAGGCAGGTGATGCAGATAGAGGCCTCTCATTACCCTGCTTATATAAAAAATTGCCTTACATTTGAAGCCATTCTCAATGTTCAGTAAGTTTAATATGTCTGCAAGCCAAATATCCCCTGCAGTTCACATCATTATGTGAACAAAGGTCAGTTGAGAGGAGATCAGGTCCATGGACTTATGTTTGTTGCCTAAGATTAAGAAAATATAGAAAGTCAGCAGAAACATATTGGCTGAGAGGCCTAGTCCAGATGGGAAATAAAGAACATTCTTGATTGAAGACATAAATGGAAAGTGTATTTATTTAAAACCATAGTGGAAGTCTATTTCATATATCTGAAAAAAATAGATTATATATCAAACTTAGTAATTGTTTTACAGTATGGCTATATAATCATTCTATTTTCCCTACTAATTCTATAGTAACCTCTTTCACTTTTTTGATGTATCATACTGGATAGAGCCTACATTTCTGTATACCCTTCAAGTATCTCCTATATAGAGAGAATATTATGGACAATAAATCCATTTAGAGTCATATCTACAAAGAATACACACTTTGTTTCTGTATTGCATCTGAGTATCATATCTTTGAAATCCAATCCTATTGCTTTAAACGGGCTTATTTTACACTTAACTACTAAACAGTAGTAATAAACATAGAAGATCAAGATCAATCACATGTACAAATGCACAAATGAACGAATAAACACAAAGTTCAGTAAGCTGGAGGAAAATCATAGAATATATTTAAAAAATCAGATATATAATCATAGAATATATTAAAAAACATCACATTGTATAATATTACTATGCTCTATTTTGTAATTATTCATATTTTGACTCACAATTCTAATGAAATCCCAGTCACATTTCATGATAATATGACAGTTTTAATCAGCAAAAAGTCTAACTTAATTCATCTTTTTTTAATGATTTGTTTTGCATGAAATCATACATTTTCAGAATCTAGAATTAAAGTCATAAATATAGTAGAGGACCATTAGTGTACCTTCCAGACCCTATTAGTTATGTAAGCGTCATGGTTCTAAAAGGGCCTAGATGGCTTCCAGTTTAGTTCCTATTTAATTTAAACCCTTTGTGAAATCCAATTCATGATTAAGAAACTAATTCTGAGGTATCAAGAAAGCACAAGTTTTAAACCTTTTTTGGGGAGGATTACTGGGTAAATTAATAACAGGATGGTCCTTTTTAGCCATCCATGTTGTTGTTTTTCCTAACTCCCTTGACTTTTATGTTTATCTCCCTCCCCCTTACCTAAGAACCCACCCATTTTCCTATTTCCCTCTTTGATCAATTGTGTCCTGTTGCTACTCTCCTTTACCTTCCTCCCCATTTCTGTATTCACTTGCCTCATTATCCCTAAGGAGCCCTGTCTTTTCCATTTTCCTGATCAGATACTTTTAGTCTACTATTCTCTCCGTTGTTCCCACTCTCACACCTATCCTGACAATAGTCCCATTCTGCTTTTCTGGTTTCTGTAGTTACTATAGGCTATGTATTCACATATGAAGATGTGGAGCTGGGAGGCTCCAACAAGAGAGAATATGAGACGCTAAGACAAACCCAATTTTGCATGCATTGTGAAAAACATAAAGATGACCATATAGTGATGCTGTTTGGAATTTCTGTTTAAAATAGATTCATTTCCATGTATTGGATACAATGTCACAGTGCTATCATACATTACCAGCCACCAGACATTCTTTAAAGTTTCACTCAGCAGTCTTACCTTTGGTGCTTATGTAAGTTACTTGGCCTGGTTACCTGGGGCAATTTATTATTGGATTGATTTAATTCAGTACCATAAAATCAGCTTTGTGATAAAGAAGAGGAAAATGCCTGTACTGATTTAGATCTTGTGACAAAAGTGGTGCCCAATTATATTTTCAGGTTCACTCAAATATTCCACATACATAGACACATGCAAGCTTATTATAAAAATAATGCAGCAGTTATGGAAGAGACAATCCTATAAAATCCCCAATTAATATATGTCGATAGATCAAACATTTTATAGTTATAGGATTTTTGCTTCTAAAATCTTAGTCTAGTAAATTAATGGATTCATGCAATTTTCTGAGCCACATATCTAAGTCTCTCATCAATATACATTTACAGAATCTGTACAGTGATGTTCTGTGATTTTTTTTAAGTGCCATGATTAATAGTTAAGAGCATTTTTAACTTTTGCAGTGGGCCTGGGTTAGATTCCCAACATGTAAACCCATGTTGGTTTACAACCATCTGTAACTCTAGTACTGGAGTTACAGTAAATACTGGAGTATTTATTGCCCTGTATGATATGGCATAACAATGGCACACAGACATACATGCAAACACTCATATTTGTAAAATCAAATAAATATATCTTTGAAAAAAGCTCCTGTATAATACTTAATGTAAGACTTGGTCTCCAAATTGAAAGAACCATTGAATTTTAAAATTGTAAATGCACAAACCATATATGTATAAAATTTTTATTAGTACATCTAATTTATATTATACATCTATAATATATTAAAATGCAACATGTAATGTAAATAATATAGAAAATAATGATACATGGCCAAAAATATAGTAATTTAAGTGATATTTCCCAATGGTATATTTTTTTAAACTTTCGTTTTCTAATTCCTTGCTTTGAAAATGTTAATCACATATAAAAAATGACACATCTTTTAATTGATCAAGTAACATCTTTCTCTTGGTTAGCTGAGTGTGAGAGTGGACCAGAAAAGACCATAGCTACCATGTATACAAAGCTGTTAACACAGACATGCACTGAGAAAAGTCTTCTGTTGTATTTGAAAAAAAAATGTGGTGCTTGGGTATTTACAATTTGTTTAAATTGTAGCATTTATTTGTAAGTATTAAAAGCCAAAGTTTGTCCATTGATGTTCATAATACTGGAGAAGCTATCACTAAGAAATGGACTCAGAATAAAAAACTATGCAGTATACAGACAGTAATCTGAAGAGACCTGCACCCAAAGTGACCAAGAATTGTTTTCTCTGTATTCTTCCACAGAAATTACTTTAGCTTTCATTATCCCAGAACTTGATTTTAGAACAGTCTTGTTTTATGAATTTATGTTGATTTTTACTTTTTCCAATGTGGAGGTTTAGAAATCTAAGGAAGATACTAATAAAATAAATGACAAGTATCAATTTCACTTTAAGTTTTAACATATTGAGTGAGTAATGACCTGAAGCCTGTATGACTACACAGAGAGAACATGAAGTAAGTATGTGACTTCCGGGTGACAAGATACATGGTGTTAGTTGATGTACTGTCCACTGTTGGCAACGAGAATAAGTCTTCTGGACTCACAGGAGACAAAGCCCTTCCCTCCCCAGTTAGTTCCATTCAATCTATAAAATGGAGAAGGACAGCAGGAATAAATACTGATCACTTATTAAAAAGGCATTAGTTTATAGATATTACCTGATCGTCTTAAATAAATTAAATGGATGAATTGTTGTATGAAAATTGAGTTTTGGACTGGTGACTGGGACAAGAATACTCCAGTTTCATACTTACAAGACAGAGCCTCTGAGATGACAAAGTAGCAAGAGATCTGTCACTGTAGAGGCTGTGGGGAAGCAATCATCCCCAGAGCTTCACAAGTCATATAGTGTGAGTTTGGAAAAGATATGAAAATGTTCATTGGAAGTTTGTTAACATCTTGAAGTATAGGGAAACAAATATAGTTAGTTTTATTTGAGTAGAAATGAGAGAAGTTGGTGAAATAAGGGCGACTTTCTAGAAGAAAATATTAACATTTCCCAGGTTTATTTTGCTGCTTCAAAAGAAGAAAAATATTGAAAGAGGCGATGAGCAATGTGTGTAAAGTCATGTGAAATAGGAACTGGGATACTGAGTTGTTAGTCTCTCACAAATAAATGTTCAGTACTAGTGGCCTGAGGGAAATGTGTCCAAGGAAGACAATCAAATGTTAATGCAAATGACTGCTGTTGAGTGATAGATCGAGGAGCAGTGCTGCATCAGTTTATCTTTGAGGTCCATAGCATAGATCCATGTAACCCTGGCCACTTTTGTAACTGATGGTCAGAAAATAGCATTACCAAGCTAAGTGAATGAACATAAACTTTCATATAATGTTCGAAGCCAAAGCTGTATGTGCTGACAAGCAATACTTGTGATGTTTATACATTTACATGGAGTAAAATAATAGAAAATTAAGAATGGTTTCTATAAAATTGTAAATATATTTGCCAAAAATCCCTTGTGTTTTTTGTATTTTCATTAAAACCTAAAACTGTACTTTCATTGAACAGTTCTGTAGTTCAACATTAAATGTAGACTGAAACTAGATTTATCCTATTGATCAAAAATTGTACTTGGTAACTAGATATACTTGTTCCTAACACTTCTAATGAAAATGCCATAAAGAAAATTGCACCATTGTCTTAAACATTTGTTTGTGATATGGATATACTCAGAAGCTATGCGATTATATAACTAATTCTAATGCTTACCTGTATAATTTTGTAGATGTAAGACTTAAAATGTTTCTTAGTCAGCTTGTTTAATTTCCCACATAACAAAATAGTGCATGAACAAAAGTAATTATGAAAACATTCTCCCAATAAGAAATCATTGTTATAGAATAAAATACTCTCTAAAATTAAAAAAAAATCCTTATTATTTAATGCTAACCATGTCTTATGTATTTCTTGGCTATTTGTTGAAACTTTCTTGAGAATTTCTAAAAATATGCAAACTTAAAAAATAACAAAATTACTCATAAACAGTAAATTAGTTAATGTTTTTGTATATTCCTAGCTTAAGTTTTATATTGTTAAACTCATACAGCCTTATAACGAGAGAAGTAAAATGAAAAAATATAAAATATAATTTAAGGTAACTTAATACTATGAAAGTAATCCTGCACAGCAAAAAGTTTGTTTCTTTGTTTATGACCCCCTAAGGTATTTCAGTGTCTTGTTACAGGATGAGAACTGACACACTTGGAAATACCTATGTGGAATCATGTTGTTAGGATTATTAGAGGACACACTCAGGAGAACCCTATGTCAGATGTGCCCCCTAAATGTTACATCTGGAACAACTTTTTACTTGTATATGAAGCATATTCATTGTAAAAGGGAATGGTTTGCATGACATGCTCACTGAATATATAATACCCATTGATCACCTTCACCCTATTAGCCTCTTCTTTCTCTCTATCACTAGGCCTTGCTCTTCTTCAGAATAGTCCCATTCCAGTGTAAGATATAACCAGAGATCATACTAAGAGAAATCTATGTTCTTCTATTAATCATTACACTAAGAACTTTTTGTCTATAAGCATCTGTTGAATGCTTGTTATACAGTGTGGCTCAAAAGCAATATTCTAAGCAGAGACTTCTCTAATCATTTATTACAGAAAATTCTGCTTCTTTTTACCACTAACTTATATAGCTCTCACTATAATAAATAGTAAAGGAAACAATCACCCAACTGGGCCTTTGACAAATATCCTTGTAGAACGAGGCCCTAAGAAGTAGTTATAAGGAAGAAATTTAATCAGCTCATCTCCCTTAGGCCCATAATTATCATGGCATCTGGACAAGGCAGTTCTGACCTTGAGATTGACACTATCAATTGGAAAAGTGAACTTCACTAATTCCAGGAAAACAGTAGAGTAGGAACAGATGAGCTCTGTGTTTCCTATGTATGAACTATTCTCTCCAGGCAATATCTGTCTGTATGGATTAATTGATCCCAGTCATTGTGAACAAAATGAAAACTAACATCAATAATATCCCTCTTAAGAGAAGTAGAAAACAATTTCAGATTCCCCATGGTATCCTTCCTGCTTCCAAAACATTCATGGTCCCCTCCATACATAATTATTTGTTATTGTCTTTAGTGACTCACTTAATACTTAACAACTCAATAGATAAATTTAAGAATATGTCACCTCCTTCAAATTCTTTTAGGAAAACTAATCATTCTTACTGAGCACACAAGAGTGATAATACAATGTATTATCAGAAGTAACTGTGCTATTGGGGTTGGGATGTAGCTCAGTTGATAGCATGCCTAGAAAGTATTTTGTGTATGAGGACTATGAAACAAGTTAAACCTTCAAGTTATAGGCAAGTGGGGAAAGTCTTGGAAAGATAATGCATACAAGATGCAAACCTAAACAAAATAAAAGCAATATAAACCAAACTAATAGCCATTATCAAACTAAACATAGAGAACCTCAAAGCAATTCCCCTAAAACCAAGGAGAAGAAAAGGCTGCCTACCCTCTTTATATCTATTCAACATAGTACTTGAAGTTCCAGCCATGGCAATAATACGACTAAATAATACAATAATACAGCTAAAGTAGATCAAGAGAACACAAATATGAAAAAAAGAAGCCTTGTTATCACTATTGGCAGATGCTATAATAGTATACATAAGAGGCCCCAAAAATTCTACCAGAAACTCCTGTTTTCTGATGAATACATCAGAAATGTGGCTGTATTCAAAATCATCTAAAAAAAATGGTAGCCCTCCATATACAATCAATAATTGGGCTGAGAAAGAAATTAAGGAAAAAAAACCACCCTTCACAGTAGCCACAAATAACATAAAATATCTTGATGTAACTCTAGCCAAGCAAGTAAAACTTCTGTATGAGAAGAATTTCAAGTCTCTGAAGAAGATATGGAAGAAGATATAAGAAGATAGACATATCTCCTATGCTCATTGATTGGTAGAATTAGCATAATGGAAATGGCCCTCTTACCAAAAATAATCTACAGATTCAGTGCAATGTCCATCAAAATTCCAACACATTTTCTAACAGATCTTCAAAGAAGAATTTTCAATTTTACATGGAGAAACAAAAAATAACCAGGATAGATAAAACTATCAGTAAATGTACAGTTAAAGTCCATTAAAATTAAGATTATTCTCAAAGTGTCACTACCTCTGATTTCAATCTATGCTACAGAGCAATACTAAAAAAAATCTCATAACACTAGCTTGAAATCAAACAAGTTCAGCAATGTAATAGAACTGAAGTCCTAGAAATAAACCCACATAATTATGGACACTTGACTTTTGTCAAAGAAGCCCAAACAACAAAATGTAAAACAGGAAAACATCTTCAAAACTCAGTCCCTGGATGTCAGCCTGAAGAAGAATGCTAATAGATCCATATTCATCACTCTGAACAAAACACAAGTCCAAGTGGATAAAAGATGTCAATTTACAATCAGATACAATACACTAAATCTAATAGAAGAGAAAATGAGCCACTTATCTTGAACACATTTACAAAGAAGACAAATTCCTGAACAGAATAACAGTATCTCAGGCACTAAGATCAACAAATAATAAATAGAACCTCATGGTACTGAAAAGCTTTTGCAAGGCTAAATAAATCCTCATTGAGACAAAATATCATCCTATAAGTGGGAAAAGCTCTTTACTAACAACGCATCTGACAAAGGACTAATATCCACAATACACAAGGAACTCAAGAATTTAGACACCAAACAGGTAAATAACTCAGTTATCCAGATAATTCTCAATTGAGGAATCTGTAATGGCCAAGAAACACTTAAGGAAATGTTCAACATCCACACTGATCAAAGAAATGCAAATCAAAACATCTTTAAGATTCCAGCTTACACACTTCAATATGGTTAAGATCAAAATTGAAAGAGACAGCACATGCTGGTGAGGAATATAGATCAAGGGGAGCACTCCTCCATTGATGATGGGAGTGCAAATTGGCACAACCACCTTGGAGATCATTTTGGTTGTTTCTTAGGACAACTGACAATATTTCTACTCCAAGACTCAACTATACAACTTCTGGTTATAAACCCAAAAGATTCTCCACTCTGTACAAGGACACTCCCTCAGCCATGTTCATAGCATCTTTATTCATAATATCTAGTAACTAAAAAAAACCGTGGTGTCCTTCAATTAAAGATTGGATAAAGAAAATATAGTTTATTTACTCAGTAGAATACTATTCAGCTTTTAAAAACAAGAATATCATGAAATATTCATGCAAATGTATGCAACTAGAATATATCACTATGAGTGAGATAACCAAAACCAGAAAGGCATGCATGGTTTGCACTTTTAAGTGGACAGTAGCCATAAAGACTGGATAACCATGTCACAATCCATAGGGCAAAAGATCCTATGTAAAAGGGAATGCCCAAAGGAGGATGAGTGAATCTCCCTCAGATGTGGAAACAAAATACTCATTGGAGGTGGATGGAGCTGTGTGTGAGAGATACAGTGAGAATATGGACAGGGATGAGAATTTTGTGTAGGAAGAGGGTTGAAGAGATGACTGGGGTGAGAGTGGTAATCTATGGGGGAAATATTGGAAGTAGCTGGAGACCTGGATCAAGAGAGTTCTATGGTGTCTGTAGTAATGTTTCTAGATGAGACTCATAAAAAAGTGGTTATGAAAACTGAACTGGCCACCTACTGAAACCCTGCAGGCTTCTAGTAATAAGAAAGGAACATCAAGCTACTCACAAAACTTTCAATATCAATTTAGTCCTGTCTACAAGATTGGCAGGGATGAAGATGGAGCAAAGATTGAGGGAGTAGCCAGCTGATGATTGGCCAAACTTGAGATACATCCCATGTTTGAGAACCAATTACTGACAATATTAATGGTCCTCTGCTATGCTTGCAGACAGGAGTCTAATATAACTGTCTCCTAAGAGGCTTCATCTAGCACTGGACAGAAACAGATACAGAGACACATAATTAAACATCAGGAGGTGTGTGTAGAGATTTGTGGAACAGTAGAACATAGAATTCAGCTAGCTAGAGGGAGTAGGGACATCACAGGAAATGCTACATGGTCAACTAGTTGAGCTTATGGGGGATCACTGAGACTCGATGACCAACCAATAAGGATACAGGAGTTGGAACCTGGTCCCTTATCCATTCATAACCGAAGTGCAGCTTGGTCTTCATGTGGATCCCCTAATAACTGTAACGGAACCTGACTCTCACACTGTTGCCTGTCATTGAATCCCTTCTCTAAACTGTACTGCCTGTTTGGGATGCAATAGGAGAGGAGAGGATAGGCTTACTGTACCTGGCAACCCCAGGGTCATATGGTACCCAAGGAAGGCTCCCTCTTATATTAGGAAAAGAGGAGAGGATATTGGGGGAGGCGGGGAGAAGGATTTGTAAGGTTGAAGTGGAAGGAGAGGAGGCATGAGAGCTGCTATCACAGCATAAAGTGAACAAATAAGTAAAAGAATGGATAAATAAATAAAAAATAATTGGAGCGATCTCCTAGCAAATTTAATAGCACTTTTGAAAGCTCTCAATCAAAACAATGTAAGCACATCAAAGAGGAGTAAGAACAGAAACCAACCCGAGATCTGAAAACAATCAGATAGAAACAAAGAGAAAAATACAAAGAATAAATGAGACAGCAAATTAGGCTCTTTAAGAAAATCAACATATTATCAAAATCCTTGTCCAACCTAACTAAAAAACACATAGAGAATATCCAAATTAACTAAATTAGAAATGAAAACAGCACATAACAACAGACACTAAGGAAATCCAAAAAATCATTAGGTCATACTTTAAAAACCTGTAGTTCACAAAATTGGAATATGTAAAAGAACCTGACAATTTTTTCAATAGATAGTACTTACCAAAGTTAAAACAAGATGATCTAAACAATATGAATAGACCTATAACCCCTAAAATTTGAACCAGTCATTGAAAGACTCCTCTTCAAAGAAAAGATAGTTTTAATTATTCCACAAAATTCAAATATGTGGAATATTACTTAATTCATTGTACTAAGCCAGGCTCCCTAGTACCTAAGTAATACAAAATTTCAACAAAGAAAATTTCAGACAAGTTTCTTGCATGAACATGGACCCAAAAAATACTCAAAAAATACATTCAAAATAGATTACATAAAAACTTCATCCACCGTGATATAATAGTTTTCCTTCCGGAGATTCAGGGACAGTTTAACATACAAAACTCAGTAGATAAATCTACCATATAAACAAAATGAAAGAAAAACAGCACAAAGCATAAACATCTCATTAGGTACTGAGAAATCTTTTGACAATATTTAACACTTCTTCATGACAAATTCTTAGAGAGACTATGTATATAAGGGACATGCTTAAATATAATAAAGGCAAGTTACAGTAGACCTATAGCCATCATCAAATTTTGTTATATTAATTCTGTCAATCCTTGAGCATGGGAGATCTTTCTATTTTCTGAGATCTTCTTCAATTTCTTTCTTCAGAGGCTTGAAGTTCTTGTCACACAGATCTTTCACTTGCTTCGTTAGAGTCATTCCAAGGTATGTAATACTATTTGTGACTGTTGTGAAGGGTATCATTTCCCTAATTTTCTTCTCAGCTTGTTTATCCTCTGAGTAGAGGAAGGCTACTTATTTATTTGAGTTAATTTTATATTCAATCACTTGGTCAAAGGGTTTTTTTTTAATCAGTTTTAGGAGTTCTCTGGTGGAAGTTTTGGAGTTGCTTAAATATATGATCATATCATCTGCAAATAGTGATATTTTGACTTCTCCCTGTCCAATTTGTGTACCTGTGACCTCCTTTTGTTCTCTAATTGCTCTGGCTAGGACTTCAAGTACTATATTGAATAGATAGGGAGAGAGTGTGCAGCCTTGTCTGGTCCCTGATTTCAGTGGGATTGCTTCAAGAATCTCTCCAGTTAGTTGTTTGCTACCAGTTTGCAGTATATTTCTTACACTATGTTTAGGTATGTGCCTTGGATTCCAAATCTCTCCAAGACTTCTATCATGAAGGGATGTGGGATTTTGTCAAAAGTCTTTTTGGCATCTAATAAACTGGCCATGTGTTTTTTTCTTGAATTTGTTTATGTAGTGGATTTCATTGATGGATTTCTGAATATTGAACCATCTCTGCATCCCTGAGATGAAGCCTACCTGATTGTGGTGAATTATAGTTTTGATCCATTCTTGGATTTGGTTGGCCAGAATTTTGTTGAGTAGCTTTGCATTGATGTTCCTGTGGGAGATTGGTCCGAATTTCTCCTTCCTTGTTTGGTCTTTGTTTGGTTTAGGTATTAGTGTTATTGTGGCTTCATAGAATGAGTTGAGTACTGTTCTTTGAGTTTCTATTTTGTGGAATAGTTTGAAGAGCATCTGTATTAGCTCTTCTTTGAATATCTGATATAATTCCCCACTAAACTCATCTGGTCCTGGGCTTTTTTTTTTTTTTTTGTGATGGGAGACTATTAACAACTGCTTCTATTTCCATAGGACTTATGGGACTATTTAGATGGTTTATCTGATCCTGTTTTAATGTTGGTACCTGGTATTTATCTAGAAAGTTGTCTATTTCTTCGAGATTTTCAAACTTTGTTGAGTATAAGCTCTTGTTGTAGGATCTGATGATTTTTTGAATTTCTACAGTTTCTGTTGTTTTGTCTCCTTTTTCATTTTTGATTTTATTAATTTGGGTAGGGCCTCTGTGACTTCTGATTACTCTGGCTAAGGATTTATCTATCTTGTTGATATTCTCAAAGAACAAGCTCCTGGTTTTGTTGATTCTTTGTATAGTTCTTTTTGTTTCTGTTTGGTTGATTTTGGCAGTGAGTTTGATTATTTCCTGCTATCTACTCCTCTTGGGTTATTTGCTTCTTTTTTTTCTAGAGCTTTGAGGTACACTGTCAAGCGGTTAGTGCAAGATCTCTTCATTTTCTTTTTGAAGGCACTCAGAGCTATGAATTTTTTTCTTAGCACTGCTTTCATTGTGTCCCATAAGTTTTGGTTTGATGTGTCTTCATTTTCATTAAATTCTAAAAGGTCTTTAATTTCTTTTTTTATTTCTTCCTTGAGCAAGCTATCATTGAAAAGAAGATTGTTCAGAGTCCACATGTATGTGTATTTTCCATTGTTTTTTTTTGAACTTAAGAGCAGCCTTAGGTTGTGGGGATAAGGTGCATGGAATAAATTTAATATTTATGTATCTGTTGAGGTCTGCTTTGTGACCAACTATATGGTCAATTTTGGAGAAGGTACCATGTGGTGCTGAGAAGGTATATTATTTTGCTTTAGCAGGGAATGTTCTATAAATATCTGTTAGATCCATTTGGTCCATAACTTCAGTTAGTTTCACTGTGTCTCTGTTTCCATGATTTGTCCATTGTTGAGATTAGAGTGTTGAAGTCTTCTACTATTATTGTGGGGGGTGCAATATGTGCTTTGAGCTTTAGTAAAGATTTTTTTTATGAATGTGGGTGCCTGTTGGACCCCCCTAAGGGGAGACCCTTCCTCAAATCACAGGATGGCGTGCCCCAGGAAACACGAGAGACCGTCTTGATGCAAAAGCAAGAGGCAGTTTAATAACAGAGCTCTGGGCCAACACGTATCTCATGCAAGAAACAGAGGAGTCGACCCCGAGGCTTAGAAACTAGGGAATTATATAGGAAAAGTTAGGGAGTTTTGGCCTGGCTATACATGATAAGTTAATTCATACAGTGGCGAGCTATTTTCAGCGCGAAATTACATCACTATGTAATACGTGTTAGTTTACATTTCAGCGATGTGGTAGGGTAAGTTATTTCGGCTTGCAAGCAGTTGCAGGTGGTCATGTTAACCTTAAAGTAAAGGGAAGAGGGGAATGTGGGCTATTCCAGATGGTCTATGGCCTTGTGGAGATTGTTTATCTGCCATGGTCAGCAAAGCAGCAAAGCTTCTTTGATAATTTGGCAACCTTGATTTAATTTTTGGACCAGGCCTGCTCAGGCATGCACAGGCCTGTCCTTGATCTCTTCCTCTAAGTTTGTCTGCCTGACTATAGATCCTGGACACTTAAATTTTAACCCTTCATGCCCTTATGTTGAAAGCATAGATGTTCAGAATTGAGAGTTCATCTTGGTAGCCTTTTCTTTTGACCAATATGAAGTATCCCTCCTTATCTTTTTTGACAATTTTTGGTTGAAAGTCAATTTTATCCACTATAAGAATGGCCACTCAAGTTTGTTTCTTGGGACCATTTGCTTAGAAAATTGTTTTCCAAACTTTGACTCTGAAGTAGTGATTGCCTTTGTCACTGAGGTGGGTTTCTTGCATGCAGCAAAATGTTGGGTCCTGTTTATGTCTCCAGTCTGTTAGTCTATGTCATTTTATTGGCAAATTGGGACTATTGATATTAAGAGATATTAAGGAAAAGTGATTATTGCTAACTCTTATCTACTTTGTAAAAGGTGAAATTCTGTTTGAGTTGCTATCTTCTTATGAGTTTGTTGAAAGATTACTTTATTGGTTTTTCTAGGGTGTGGTTTCCCACCTTTTGTTGGTATTTTCCACCCACTATCCTTTGTAGAGCTAGATTTGTGGAAAGATATTATGTAAATTTGTTTTTGTCTTGGAATGTCTTGTGTTCTCTGTCTATGGTAATTGAGAGCTTTGCTGGGTATAGTAGTCTATGCTGACATTTATGTTCTCTTGGGAGTCTATATGACATCTGCCCAGGATCTTCTAGCTTTCATAGTTTCTGGTGAGAAGTCTGGTGTAATTCTGATAGGTCTGCCTTTATATGTTACTTGATCTTTTTCCTTTACTGCTTTTAATATACTTTCTTTGTTTAGTGCATTTGGTGTTTTGATTATTATGTGACAGGAGGAATTTCTGCTCTGGTCCAGTCTGTTTCGAGTTCTATAGGCTTCTTGTATCTTTATGGGTATCTCTTTCTTTAGGTTAGGGAAGGTTTCTTCTATAATTGTATTGAAGATATTTACTGTGCCTTTAAGATGTAAATCCTTGCTCTCTTCTATACCTATAATCCTTAGGTTTGGTCTTCTCATTGTGTCTTGGAATTCCTGGATGTTTTGGGTTGCAAGCTTTTTGCATTTTGCATTTTCTTTCGCTGTTGACTCAATGTTTTCTATGGAATCTTCAGCTTCTGAGATTCTTTCTTCTATCTCTTGTAGTCTGTTCTTTATGGTTGGATCTATGACTCCTAAATTCTTTCCAAGGTTTTCTATCTCTAGAGATGTCTCACTTTGAGATTTCTTTATTGTTTCTACTTCCAGTTTTAGATCCTGGATAGTTTTCTTCAGTTCCTTCATTGATTGTTTGTGTTTTCCTGAAATTCTTTAAGGGATTTTTGTGTTTTCTCTGTAAGGGCTTCTGTTGACCCATGTTCTCCTGTGTTTCTTTAAGAGAGTTATTTATGTCCTTCTTGAAGTCCTCTATCAGCATCATGAGATGTAAATTTAAATCCAGTTCTTGATTTTCAGATGGGATGGTTCATCCATCATTTGCTGTTATGAGAGAACCGGGTTCTGATAGTGCCAAGTTGCCTTGGTTTCTCTTGGTAATGATTTTGCATTTTCCTTTGGCCATCTAGTTATCTCTGGTGTTAGCTTGTCTTGCTGTCTCTGATGGTTGCTTCTCTGTCCTGCAAACCTGTGTATCTGTACTCCTGGGATTCCCTTTTTCTCAAATGCCCTGTGTAAGACTTGTCCAGGAAGTATCAGGAGATGGGGTCTTACCTGTGACAGACCTGGCAAGGGATAAATGCTCTTCGTGCTGCTGCCAGGGGTCTACTACAGTGGAAGAAACAGGGCAGGCTGTGAACTGAAAGAGTTATATGACAAATAGTTTAAATCTTTGAAGTAACTAATTGAAGGAGATATCAGATGGTAGAAAGATCTCCTATCAAAGTATGGAGCAGAGACTGAAGGAAAGGTCACACAGAGACTTCCCTTCCTGGGGATTCATCCTATAAACAGTCACCAAACCCCAAAAACTATTATGGATGACAAGAAGTGCATATCAAAAGGAGCATGCTGTGGTTGTCTCTGGAGGGGCCCTATCAGAGCTTTACACATACAGAGGCAGATGCTAGCAGCCAACCATTGTACTGGGTGTGGGGCTCCCAATGGAGGAGTTGGAGGGTGGTCCAGAGGAGCTGAAGGGGTTTATAGTCCCATGGAAAGAACAACTACGTTGGCCACCCAGATGCCCCAGGACTCTTGGGGACTAAACCATCAACTAAGGGGTACACATGATTCCAGCCAAAAATGTGGCAGAAGAATGCCTTGTAGGGCATCAGTTGGAGGAGTGGTTCTTGGTCTGGTGAAGGCTCAATAGATGCCCTAACAAAGGGAAATCAGGGTGGGGAGGTGGGAGTGTATTGGGTGGAGGGGCATATACTTGGATGCTAATGGTGGGAGGAGGGGTTGGGGGTTTTTGGGGAGGGGGAAAATGGGAAAGGTTGTAGCATTTGAAATGCAAATGAAGATTATATTAATTGAATATAAAAAAGAAAGATCTATGCACATGTATCAGATCACTAGGATTAACATAGTAAATTGACTTTGGCAAGGCTGCCCTCTCTCTCCATATCTTTTCAATATAGTACTTGAGGTTCTAGCCGGAGCAATTAGAAAACATAAGGAGGTCAAAGGGATAGAAATTGGAAAGGAAGAAGTCAAACTATCACTATTTGCAGATGATATGATAGTATACTTAAGTGACCCAAAAAACTTCACCAGAGAACTCCTACAGCTGATAAACAACTTCAGCAAAGTGGCTGGTTATAAAATCAATTTAATCAAATCAGTAGCCTTCCTATACTCAAAGGATAAGCAGCCTGAAAAAAAAGTTAGGGAAATAATACCCTTCACAATACCCACAAACAATATAAAGTATTTTGGCATGACTCTAACCAAACAAGTGAAAGATCTGTATGACAGGAACTTCAAGTCTTTGAAGAAAGAAATCGAAGAAGACCCCAGAAGATGGAAAAATATTTCATGCTCTTGGTTTGGCAGGATTAATATAGTAAAAATGGCCATCTTGCCAAAAGCAATCTACAGATTCAATGCAATCCCCATCAAAATCCCAAATCAATTCTTCATAGATTTAGAAATAACAATTCTGAAATTCATCTGGAATAACAAAAAACCCAGGATAGCTAAAACTATCAATATCCCTGACCTTAAGCAGTACTACAGAGCAATTGTGTTAAAAACTGCATGGTATTGGTACAGTAACAGACAAGTAGATCAATGGAATAGAATTGAAGATCCGGAAATGAACCCACAGAATTATGGTCACTTGATCTTTGATAAAGGAGCTACAACCATCCACTGGAAAAACATAGCCTCTTCAACAAATGGTGCTGGTTCAACTGGAGGTCAACATGCAGACGAATGCAAATTGACCCACTCTTATCTCCTGCACTAAGATCAACTCCAAGTGGATCAAGGACCTCCACATAAAACCAGACACACTGAAACTAATAGAAATGAAACTGGGGAAGACCCTGGAGGACATGGGCACAGGGGAAAGTTTCTGAACGGAACACCAATAGCTTATGCTCTAAGATCAAGAATTGACAAATGGGACCTCATAAAGTTACCAAGTTTTTGTTAAGCAAAGGACACCATCAGAAGGACAAAACATCAACCAACTAATTGGGAAAAAGATCTTCACCAACCCCACATCTGACACAGGGCTAATATCCAATATATACAAAGAACTCAATAAGTTAGACCCCAGAGAACCAAATAACCCTATTAAAAATGGGGTATAGAGCTAAACAAAGAATTTTCACCTGAAGAAATTTGGATGGCTGAGAAGTACCTTAAAAGATGTTTAAAATCTCTAGTCATAAGGGAAATGCAAATCAAAACAACCCTGAGATTTCACCTCACACCAGTCAGAATGCCTAAGATTAAAAACACAAGAGACAGCAGATGCTGGTGAGGATGTGGAGAAAGAACATTCCTCCACTGCTAGTGGGATTGCAAGAAGGTACAACCACTCTGGAAATCAGTCTGGTGGTTCCTAAGAAAATTGGACACTTCCAGAGGACCCTGTCATACCACTCCTGGGCATATACCCAGAGGATTCCCCTGCATGCAACAAATACACATCCTCCACTATGTTCATAGAAACCTTATTTATAAAAGCCAGAAGCTGGAAAGAACCCAAATACCCCTCAGCAGAGGAATGGATACAGAAAATGTGGTATATTTATACAATGGAATACTACTCAGCAATTAAATCAATAAATTCATGAAATTTGTAGGCAAATGGTTGGAACTGGAAAATATCATCCTAAGTGAGGTAACCCAATCACAAAAGAATACACATAAAATGCATTCACTGATAATTGGATATTAATTAGCAGAATCTCTGAATACTCAAGTCACAATTAGCAAATCATATGATTCCCAAGATAAGGAGGGAGAAGGCCCTGGTCCTGAAAAGACTTGGTCCAGTATGGTAGGGGAGTACTAGAACAAAGAAATGGGGGATGGTTGGGTGATTAGGCAGAGGGAAGAGGACTTATGGGACATATGGTGGGGGGGGACTGGGAAAGGGGAAAGCATTTGAAATATAAACAAAGAATATAGAAAAAAAGCCCAGGCCAGAAACAGTCTCCTCTACTCTTTCCCCCATACCTGTGCATCTAGATATAAAGGTTTCAGCTCCTCTCCAGCACCATGACTGTCTGTTTTCTGCCATGATGATCATGGACCAGCTCTCTAAAACTGTAAGCAAGCCCTCAATTAAATGCTTTCTTTTGTTAAAAAATGAAAGAAAGAAAGATCTATGCACATGTATTAGATCACTAGGGTTAACATAGTAAATTGATTTTACTAAGGTAATCAACACAATCACCATTAAAATTTGAACATAATCACCACCTGAGGTTTTGATCTTAGCCATTCTGATTGTTGAAAGGTGGAATCTAAGGGTTGTTTTGATTTTTCATTTCTCTGATCACTAAGGACTTTGAACATATTTTATTGGGTATTTTCTTAATTTGCATTTCATTTGTTATCCTTTTTCCTTGTTTCCCTTCCCAATCCCCCCTATCCCCTCCCACTTCCCCTGCTTCTGTGAGGATGTTCCTCCACCCACCAACCCGCTTCTAGTTCCCTGTCCCAGCAATCCTCTTCACTGGGACATTGAACTTTCACAGGACCAAAGGCCTCACCTCCCATTTGTGTCCCACAAGTTCATTCTCTGATACATATAGGGCTGGAGCAATGTGCCCCTCCATGTGCACTCTTTGGTTGGTGGTTTAGTCCCTAGGAGCTGTGGAGATACTTGTTTGTTCATATTGTTATTCCTCCTAAGGATCTGAAAACCCCTTCAGGTCCTTCAGTCTTTTCTCTAAATTCTGCATTGTGGGATGCTGTGCTCAGTCCAATGATTAGCTGAGAGCATCCACCTCTGTATTTGTCAGGCTTTGGCAGAGCCTCTCAGGAGACAGGCATATCAGGCTCCTGTCAGCAAGCATTTCTTGGTATCCACTAGAGTGTCAGTTTGGTAACTGTATATGTGAAGGATCCCCAAGTGTGGCAGTCTCTGTATGGCCTTTCCTCCAATCTCTGCTCCACATTTTGTCATTTTATATCCTCCCATGAGTATTTTGATCCTCCTAAGAAGGACCAAAATACACACACTTTGGTCTTCCTTCTTCTTTAGGTTCATGTGGTCTGAGAATTATATCTAGGGTATTCCAAACTTTTAGGTTAGTATCCACTTATCAGTGTGTGCATACAATGTGTGTTCAATGTGATTGGGTTATTCACTTAGAATGATATTTTCTAGTTCCATCCATTTGCCTAAGAATTTCATGAAGTCATTGCTTTTAATGGCTGAGTAGTACTTTCGTGTGTAAATGTACCACATTTTCTGTATCAATTACATTGCTGAAGGACATCTGGGTTCTTTCCAGCTTCTTGCTATTATAAATAAGACTGCTGTGAACATAGTGGAACATGTGCCTTGTTATATTTTGGAGAATCTTTTGGATATATGCCCAAGAGTCATATAGCTGGGTCCTCAGGTAATACTATATCCAATTTTCTGAGGAACCTCCAGACTGATTTCGAGAGTGGTTGTACCAGCTTGCAATCCCACCAACAATGAAGGAATGTTCCTCTTTCTCAACATCCTTGCCAGCACCTGCTGTCACCTGAGATTTGATCTTAGTCATTCTGAGTGGTGTGAGGTGAAATCTCAGGGTTGTTTTGATTTGCATTTCCCTGATGATTAAGGATGTTGAACATTTCTTTAGGTGCTTCTCAGCCATTCAGTATTCCTCAGTTGAGAATTCTTTGTTTAGCTCTGTACCCCATTTCCCCCCCTTTGTAAAAATTATTAGATTTTTACTATATTTACATTTCAAATGGTATCCCCTTTCCACTTTACCCCTCTGAAATCCCCCTTTCTCATCCCCCTTCCATGTGCTCAATCTCCCCCACCCAATTTCCTGACTTGCATTCCCCTATTCTGGGGAATTGAGCCTTCACACGACCAATGGCCTCTCCTCCCACTGATGTCTGAAATGGTCATCTTCTGCTACATATGTAGCTGGAGCCATGGCTCCCTCCATGTGTACTCTTTGGTTGGTGGTTTAGTCCCTGAGAGCTCTGTGGGTACTGGTTGGTATATATTATTGTTCCTCTTGCAGGGCTGCTAACCTCTTCAGCTCCTTGGGAAATCTCTCTAGCTGCTCAATTGCTCATTCTATTGGTTGGCTGTGAGCCATGGGTGTTTTGATGCTCTTTCCAATAAGGATCAAAATATCCACACTTTGGTCTTCCTGCATCTTGAATTGTGGTCTGTGAGTTGTATCTTGGGTATTCTGAGCTTTTGGGCTAATATCCACTTATGAGCAAGTGCATATCCTCTGTATTCTTTTCTTATTGGGTTACCTCTCTCAGGACAATATTTTCTAGCACCATCCATTTGCCTATGAATTTAATTAATATATTGTTTTTAATATCTGACTAGTACTAGTACATTTCTGTATCCATTCCTCTGTTGAGAGACATCTGGGTTCTTTCCAGCTTCTGGCTATTATAAATAAGGCTGCTGTGAGCATAGTGGAGTATGTGTCATTATTACATGCTAGAGCATCTACTGGGTATATATGCCCAGGAGTTGTATAGCTGGTTCCTCAAGTAGTTGTCTGTCCAATTATCTGAGGAACTGCCAAACTGATTTCCAGAGTGGTTTTTCCAGCTTGCAATCTACCAGCAATCGAGGAGTGTTCCTATTTCTCCATATCCTTTTCAGCATTTGCTGTCCCCTGAGTTTTTGGTCTTGGCTATTCTGACTGGTGTCTGCACAATCCTTAGTGTTTTGATTCTGAGTCCATGTCATAGTGATGGCTTCTCCACTATTATGAATGTTTATGGGCATATTTTAGATTTTAATACTTACAACTAATTATTATAATTTAAACTAATTAGAAAGAACCCAGCACTGATTTTTTAAAAAATGAAACAGAAAACTTTACTCAATGCATGCCTATGTTAACAGCTCTGTATTCATAATAACTATGGTCTTTTTCTGGTCCTCTCTCAGACTCAAAGAACACCAGAATAAGATACCCCTTGATCAATTAGAAGATGTTTCATTATTCTGTATGTGATTAACATTTGTAGAGCAATGAATATGAAATAGAAAGTTTGATAAACATACATACTTCTGGGGGAAAACAAATTACTATTTTTGACATATATCTTTATTTTGATATTACTTATATTACATGTTATATTTAATAAAATATAGATAGTGCGTTAGTTGGGACCAATGCAAGTTTTCTAAAATACAACATTTAACTGGGGTTGGCTTACAGGCTCAGAGGTTCAGTCCATTGTCATCAAGGCAGAAACATGGCAGCATCCAGGCAGGCATAGTGCAGGAGGAACTGAGAATTTTACATCTTCATCTGAAGGCTGCTAGTGGAAGATTGACTTCCAGGCAACTAGGTTGAGGATCTTAAGCCCACACCCACAGTGACACACCTACTCCAACAAAGCCACACCTCCTAATAGGGTCACTTCCTGGGCCAATCATATATGAACCATCACAGATGGATAACTAATAAATATTTTATACATATATAGTTTGTACATTTAGTGTCTGTCCTTGTCATTGAGGTGAATTTCCTGTATGCACCAAAATGCTGGGTATTGTTTATGCATCAGGTCTGTTAGTCTATGTATTTTAATTGGGGAATTGAGTCCATTGATATTAAGAGACATTAAGTACCAGTAGTTGTTGATTCCTGTAATTTTTGCTGTTAGAAGTGGAATTAAGATTGTGTGGCTGTCTTCTTTTGGGTTGGTTGAAATAATATTAATTTAATGCTTTTTCTTGGGAGTAGTTACCCTCCTTGTGTGTGAGTTTTACATTTATTATCTTATAGTGCCAGAAATATATTGTTTTAATTTTTTTCATGAAATACTTTGGTTTTACCATCTATGTTAATTTAGAGTTTTGCTGGGTATATTGGCCTTGGCTGGCATTTGTGTTCTCTTTGGCTCTGTACGACATTGGCTGAGCATCTTCTGGCTTTTAATGTCTCTGGTGAAAAGTCTGGTGTAATTCTGGTAGGTTAGCCTTTATATGTTACTTGACCTTTTTCTCTTACTGCTTTCAATGTTCTTTCTTTGTTTTGTGTGTTTTCTGTTTGTTTGTTTATTTATTTATTTATTTTTGTGTGTTTTCTGTTTTAATTATAATGTCATGAGAGGAATTTCTTTTCTGATCCAATCTATTTGGAGTTACATAGGATTTTTGTAGGTTTACTGTCATCTCTTTCTTTAGGTAAAGGAAGTTTTCTTCTATAATTTTGTTGAAGATATTTACTGGTCTTATGAGTTGGGAATCTTCATTTTCTCCTATATCAATTATCTGTATGTTTGGTCTTCTCATTGTGCCCTAGATTTCATGGATGCTTTGGGTTAGGTGCTTTTTGCATTTTCCATTTTCTTTGACTTTCGTGTCAATATTTTCTATGGTACCTTCTGCACTTGAGAGTCTCTCTTCTATGTTGGTGATGCTTGCATCTATGACTCCTGATCTCTTTCCCAGATTTTTATCTCCAGGTTTATCTCCCTCTGTGATTTCTTTATTGTTTCTATTTTTATTTTTAAAGCCTGGATTGTTTTGTTCAATTCCTTTACCTGTTTGGTTGTGTTTTCCTATTATTTTTTAAGGGATTTATGTGTTTCTTCTTTAAGGGTTTCCACTTGTTTGCCTGTGTTCTCCTGTATTTTTAAGGTGTTATTTATGTCTTTATTGAAGCCTTCTATCATCATTATGAGATGTGATTTTACATCTGAATCTTGCTTTTCAGGTGTGTTGGGATATCCAGAGATTGTTGTTTTGGGAGTTGTGAGAAATTGGTTTTGATGATTCCAAGTTACATTGGATTTTGTTGCTTATGTTATTGTGATTGCCTCTTGACACCTCTAGTCATAGCTCCTTTTGCTGTTTCTGATTGGAACTTGTCCCTCCTGTCATTCTAAGAGCCTTTGATCTTAGGTATGTCAGTACTCCTGTGATGTTTGATGTGTTAGCATCCCTGGGAGACTTGCTCTCTCTGGGCAGTAATATAGTTCGAGGCAGGACTGGGGTATGGATAGCTGTGTCACAGAGTCAGCCCTGGGCACAGATGGAAACCAGAAGTATTGTGTTCCTAGTTTCTCTCTGGTTCCTGGTTGCTGTGGGTTCTTGGCAGGTCCCACTTGTGCCTGGTATTTGGTCAGCAATTGTGGTCTTACCTGTGATCTTTGATATGTTAGCACTCCTGGGAGACTCGCTCTCTCTGGGCAGGCTTATTATATGATTGAAATAGAGCTCAAATATTAAAAGAATGCATGAAACCACTAATTTTATTGAAATTACATGAAAAATCTTGTTTTTCTGCTTGAACTATCAAACAACTTAAAAGGAATATTTTTTAAAAGAAATAATTAAAGCTAGACCTATCTAACTCCTTACAAGCATTACTAAGTCTAGTTCTACAGAATCCAGTCACATGCTAGGACCTTTGTGAGCACCAGTAATGCACAACATTTATACATATAAAATAAAATAAATCTCTTTTTTTTAAAAGAAGAGAAAAATTGCCCCCTTTAAAAAAGCCTGCGGGCATTTGAGTATTCTGTTATCAGAAGTGATTTGTACCAAAGGAGTAATTGTGGGATAGGCATTCATCAAAAACATCTGAACAGTCCGGATAACTGGGTTGTACCTCCCTAATAGAATTGAGGTAGATGAGATAGTAAAGTCCACCCAGTTCATCACCACAAAGAAAACCACCAGCAGCAAGATGGTCTGTGTGGCCCTTTTCTCAGGGGATGCTCTCAGGTACCTGATGCTATGAAGATGCTTACATTGCTTCTGATGTCTGCACAAGATTATCACCATGTATGTGCTTGTGGTCAGCATGACTCCTACAAGAAACACATCTCTTAAAGTTGTCACCGTTAAAAGCAATCCCCTGATGATGTTGTTCGTGGGAAACTGTGAGCAGTATTTACTGACCTTGATCTGGTTGGTATCACTCACATTGATATAAGCACCAGCAGAGAAGATCTGGTTACTGCTTAAAGACAAATTGAACAACCAAAAACAGAAACAAATATAAATGATGTATTTTTTTAGTGTACATTTAAATTTAGCCAACAGTGAGTTAGTGGGACTGATAGTGACAGCCTGGAATATGCTCAACAGGCAGGTGATGCAGATAGAGAGGCCTCTCATCACTCTGTTTATGTAAAAAGTTGCCTTACATTTAAAATCATTTTCAATGTTCAATGAGTCAAATAAGTCTGCAATCCAAATATCCCCTGCAGTAAGGAACATCATTATGTGCACGAAGTTTAGTTGACAGGAGATCAGGTCCATGGGCTTAGATCTGTGATCCAGGATTAAGAAAATATAGAAAATCAGTAGAAACATATTGGCTAGAACTCCAAGTGCAGTTTGGAAATAAAGGACATTCTTGATTGAAGACATAAATGGAAAGTGTATTCATCTTAAAACATAGTGGAAGTCTCTTTCATATATCTGAAAAAAAAACATATTTCACACTTATGAATCCCTTCAAATTACCAGTATATAATCATTTTTCTAATAGTTCTTGAATAAGATGTTTCTTTTTTGATGTTTTATATTGGCTATACCCTACATTTCTATATATCGTCCAAGTATCTCTTATATAGAGATAAATTTATGGACAATAAATGCATTTAGAGTCATATCTACACAGAATATACACTTTGTGTTTCTGTATTGTATCTGAGAATCATACTTTAGAATTCCAATCATATTTCTTTAAACTGGCTCATTTTACACTTAACTACTAAATAGTAGAAATGAGCATAGAAGATCAATCACATTTGTACAAAGGAAGAAAAATTATGGTGACCTGATCCTAGAAGGTATCCAAAAAAATCAGATAAGAATGCATCATAACGTATAATTTTACTATGCTCAATTTTCCAATTATTTATATTTTGAGGCACAATTCTCATGGAATCCAAGTCATAATTCATGATAATATGACAGTTTAAATGAGCAAACGATCTATCTTTTTCATATTTTTTATGTTTAATTTCTCATGAAATATTATATTCTCAGAATCTAGAATGAAAGATATGGACACAGTATAATTAATACCAGCAGTGTACATTCCAGACTGTATTAATTGTATAAACAGTATGGTACAAAATGGGCCTAGATGGCTTTCAGTTTATTTCTGATCAAATTTAAACATTTGTGAACTCCATTTCAGGATTAAGCAACTAATTCAGCATTATCAATAAAGCACTAATTTGTTTTTACATTTTTGGGGAGGATTAGTGGATAAATCATTAACAGGATGTTTTCTTATGACTTTTTCAGCCATCCATGCTGTTATGTTCCCTAACTACTTCTTTGTTCTGTATTTATCTCCCTCCCCCTTACCTAAGAATCCACCTATTTTCCACTTTCTTCTTTGATCAATTTTGTCCTGCTGCTATTTCTTTTACCTTCTTCCCCTCTTCTGTATTTACCTGCCTCTTTAGCCCTAAGCATGCCAGTCTCTTCCATTTTCCTGATTAGATACTTGTAGCCTGCTATTTTGCTTTCCATTGCTCCCACCCTCACCCCTATCCTGATAATGGTATCCTTTTTCTTTTCTGATTTCTGTATTATAGACTACATATTCACATCTGAAGATGTGAAGCTGGGAAACTTCAAGAACAGAGAATATGGAATGCTAAGACAATCACTATTTTCAATACATTATGACAACCATGAACTTGTTGAAAATGACCATATAGTGATATTGTTTGGGAATTTCTGTTTAGAAGAATTCCTTCTCATGTAGTGGAAAACAAGTTCCCTGTGTTATCCTTCATCAGCACCCAGACACTTACAGTTTTACTCAACAATCTTAACTTTGATGCTCATGTAAGTTACTTGGCCTGGTAAGGAGGAGCAATTTTTTATTGGATTGATTTAATTCAGTACTATAAAATCAGCTTCATGGTAAAGAAGTAGAAAAAGTCTACACTGATTCAAAGCTTGTGAGAAAAGTAGTGACCAATTTATTCCACATACATAGACACATGTATGCCTGTATGTATAAAAATAATGGAAGTTAGTGGAAGAGACCGTCCTATAATATCACCAGGAACCTAACATAACAAATAACACATTTTACAATTACATGAACTTTTTAGCTCCTAAAAGTCTAGTAAATTCATGGATTCATCCCAAATTTCAGAGCTACACTTCAACTTCTCTCACCAATATAATTTTACAGTAGCTATACAGTGAAATTCTCTTGGGTTTTTTGTTCTTTTGTTTGTTTTTTGTTTTTTGTTTTTGTTTTTGTTTTTGTTTTTAAAAACTACATGATTAGTAGTGAAGAACACTTTATCTCTTGCAGTGTGTTTGGTTTAGATTCCAAGTGATGATATGGTGACTCATGACAATCTGTAACTCTAGTTCTGGGGTATGCATTGCCCTAAATCTTATGACATGACAGTGGACCACAGACATACATGCAAGAAAAACACTCATATATGTAAAATCAAATAAATATATCTTAAATAAATAAAAGTTCCTGGATAATACTTAATTGAAAGAACCATAGTCATTTTCATATTTTCAAATTACAAATGCACAAACCATTTATGTATCAAATATTTTTAATTGTATATCTATAATTTATTAAAATACATGTAATATAAGTAATATAAAATAATTACATATAGTAAAATATAGCAATTTAAGTGTTTTTCCCCAAAGGTAGTTTTTCAAACTTTCTATTTAATATTCATTGCTCTGTAAATGTTTATCACATATAGAAAAAGACACATGTTCTAAAGGATCAAGTGGCATTTTTCTCTGGGGTTCACTGAAGCTCAGAGTGGACCAGAAATGTCTATAGCTACCATGGATACAGAGCTGTTAACACAGACATGCATTGAGTAAAGTTTTCTGTTTATTTGAAAATAATGCAGTGTTGTGCTCTTTCCAATTAGTTGAAATTGTAATAATTAGGTGTAAGTATTAAAATCCAAAGTGATAAACATAAACATTCATAATAGTGGAGAAGCCATCAGAATTCAAAAACTCAATAGTGCACACAAGTGTCTGAAGAGACCGTAACACATGCTACCATGAGAAGTTTTCTCTCTATTCTTCAAAGAGAAATTACCTCATCATTATCACAGAATTTAATTTTAGAACAATCTGTTTTTTGAATTTATGATGATCTTTCCTTTCTGAGATGTGGAGATTTAATAATCTAAGGGACAAACAAATATAATAGATGACAATTATCAATTTCGCTTTAGGTTTTAACATATGTAGTGAGTAATGACCTAAAGTCTGTATGATAGCTCAGAGAGAACATGAAGAGAGTATGTGACTTTCAGGTGACAATATACATGATATTGGTTTATGTGCTGGCCTCTGCCAGCAGTAAGATTAAGTCTTCAGGAATCTTAGATGAAGACCATAGCCAACCAAGCTAGTTCCATGCAATCTTTTTAAAATGGAGGACAGTAGGAATTAATACTGATTACTTACTAAGAAGGATTTAATTCATAGATCTTATTTGATCCTCTTAAATAAATTAAATGTGTGAATTCTGTAAAAATTGAGTTTAGCAAAAGTGACACTGACTAGAATATTCTAGTCTCACACTAAGCGCCAGTTTTCTGAGATGAAGCAGCAGCAGCAAAAATGTTGCAGGATACACTGGGGAAACAATCATCCCCGGTGTTTCACATGTTACATAGCGTGAGTTTGGGATAGATAGAAAAATATTCAGGTAATCCAATCACAAAAGAACATACCTGGTATTGACTCACTGATAAGTGGATATTAGCACAAAAATGCTCGGCATACCCAAGATATGATTTACAGACCAAATGAAGCCCAAGAAGAACAGTCAAAGTGTGGGTGCTTTGGACCTTCTTAAAATGGGGAACAAAATATTCATGGGAGCAAATAGGGAGACAAAGGGTGGAGCAGAGACTGAAGGAAAGGCTTTTCAGAGACTGCTGCACCTAGGGATCCATCCCATATACAGTCACCAAATGCAGACACTATTGTGGATGCCAAGAAGTGCTTGCTGACAGGAGCCTGATATACTTGTCTCCTGAGAGAGTCTACCAGAGCCTGACAAATACAGAGGCAGATGCTCTCAGTCAACCTTAGGACTAATCACAGGTGTCCCCAGTGGAGAATTTAGAGAAAGAACTGAAGGATCTGAAGGGTTCGTAACCCTTTAGGAAGAACTATATGAGCCAACCAGACCCCACAGATTTTCCAGGGACTAAACCACCAACCAAAGAGTACACATGGAGGGATCCATAGTTCCAGTCACATATGTAGCAGAGGATGGTCTTGTTGGACATCAGTGGGAGAAGAGGTCCTTGGATCTGTGAAGGCTCCATGTCCCAGCATAGGGGAATGTGAGAATGGGAAGTTGGAAGTTGGTTGGTAATTGCTGAAACACCCTCATAGAAACTGGTGGGGGGATGGGATAGGGGTTCCTGGGGGCAAGGGGCTGGGAAAGGGGATAAAATTTAAAATTTAAATAAAGAAAATATGCAATAAAAAAGAAAATTGTGTGTGTGAGTGTATGTGTGTGTGCATGTGTGTGTGTGTGTGTGTGTGTGTGTGTGTGTGTGTTTTCATGTGACATTATTCAACCTCAGAGATTAAGACAAGAGCAATGATATAGTGTGGACCAAGGCCACCAACATGAATTGCTTTCCATGAACTGAGTAAAAAAAATCAGAGACTTAAATAAAACATATTCATGAAATAACATCTATTTTAAAGAAATGGAGACTATGTCTTCTCTTTCTAATTGACTTTCTAATTGACTCTTTCTAATTGGCTTTGCTTACTGTACTGGTACAGATATTAATGTGTTACTGAAAAGAAACTAAAAATTCTGTAATGGTTGCAAACATAGCTCAAATTTTTATCATTTGCTTTTTGTGGTATTGATACTTTGTAGCCAGTGACTTAATGACATTAACTGGCATAATTTTGTTCTATTTTTAAAAATTAACAATTTCATAATTCTACATTATCTCATTTCCAGTTTAATTTTTGTGTGTGTGTCTATATGTGTGTGTGTGTGTGTGTGTGTGTGTGTGTTAAAGCAAAAAAGGAGGGAGATCTCAATCTGTAGTTCAGACTGACTTCAATCTAACCCACATTCCTCCTGCTTTATCCTTGAAAGATCTAGGATCCTTGGCGTATAACACCAGACCTGCCTTCATTTTCCATTGCCATCTCCTTTATACATTAGTAACTGATATTGCAGTAAAATAAAAATAGACTTTTGATATTCATCACCTAAACTTACATTTACTTGGCTTTTTTTTGTGAATGACTATTTTAATGAGTAATAGTATTTGTAAATATTTAGGATTTTGACTTTAAATAATTTTATACTCTTTGAGAATTGAAAATAATTTTCTTAATTCTAATGAATTGCTTTCTCCAGATTACAGCAGTAGCACTGTTAAAACATTTAATTTGGAAAACTTGAAATGATAAAGTTGAATTTATATTAATTGAAACACAAGTCTATCCCATTTATATTTTTTGGAAGGATAAGTTTACATGAATCTAATAAAATAAATAAGAGCAATAAGATTTTTAGATATGTAAGAAATACACATAAAAGATCTATTTATTTGGGAATTGCAAAGATGCTATACTGGGTATCAGAGAAATTTAAAATTTAAAATTCCCACCACATTTTTTGTCTAATCTATCCTACTGCCAAAAAGGAGGTGGCTGGTGATGAATGAGTTTTTCTTACATCTTCAGAACAAGAAAGACATGATAATGATGTGATTGGAGATTTGTGGAGTAACATCTTTAAATATAGAGGAACAAGTATAACTAATTTTATTTAAGTAGAACACTTATGTTGAACCATAAAAACCTTGGTGAAATAAGGGTGACTTTCTAGAAGAAAATATTAACATTTTCCAGGTTTATTTTGCTTCTGAAAAAAGAAAAAATGATTACAAAGTGATAATGAACAATGTGTATAAAATAGGAACTTGAAATAGGAACTGGGATACTGAGTTGCTAGTCTCTCAAACATGAATGTTCAGTACTGGTGGCCCAAGGGAAATGTGCCCAAGGGAAATGATCAAATGTTAATGTAAAGATTGCTGCTTAGTGATAGATACAGAAGCAGTTGGACTCAATTTATATTTATGGTCCAGAGCATAGAACCATGTAACTTTGGCCACATTTGCCACTAATGGTGAGAAAATTACATTACCAAGCTAAATGATTGAATATAAGCTAAATGATTGCAAATAATGTTTGAAGCTGAAGCTTTCTGTGCTGAAAAGAAGTACTGGGATGTTTTTATATTCATATGGAGCATAATAATATACAATTAAGAGGGATTTTTATAAAAGTGTAAACTACTTGCCAAAACCCCTGGTATTATTTAGGGGTTTCATTTATACTAAAACTGTATTTTCAGTGATCATCTCTGTAGTTCAATACTAAATGTGGACTGAACATCTTTAAATATAGAGGAACAAGTATAACTAATTTTATTTAAGTAGAACACTTATGTTGAAACATAGAAAAACTTGGTGAAATAAGGGTGACTTTCTAGAAGAAAATATTAACATTTTCCAGGTTTATTTTGCTTCTGAAAAAAGAAAAAATTATTACAAAGTGATAATGAACAATGTGTGTAAAATAGGAACTTGAAATAGGAACTGGGATACTGAGTTGCTAGTCTCTCAAACATAAATGTTCAGTACTGGTGGCCCAAGGGAAATGTGCCCAAGGGAAATGATCAAATGTTAATGTAAAGACTGCTGCTTAGTCATAGATACAGAAGCAGTGCTGACTCAATTCATATCTGTGGTCCAGAGCATAGGACCATGTAACATTGGTCACTTTTGCCACTAGGTGGCTAAATGATTGAATATAAGCTAAATGATTGCAAATAATGTTTGATGCTGAAACTGTGTGTGCTGGAAAAAAGTACTGGGATATTTATATGGAGTATATTAACGTAAAATTAAGAGCGATTTTTATAAAATTGTAAGCTACTCGCCAAAACCCCGGTATTATTTTGTGATTTCATTAAATGATAAAACTGTATTTTCAGTGATCATCTCTGTAGTTCAATACTAAATGTGGACTCTGAATCATCCAATGAGGTAGTGATCAAAAATTGTTCTTCATACCTATGTATAACTACCTGTTTCTAACAGTTCTTGTGAAAATGCCATGAAGAATATTGCACCCTTGTCTTAAACATGTGCTTGTGATATGTACAAAAGTTATACATATAAGATATGGATTACCCAGAATTTATATGATTATATAATGAATTCTAATGCTTACCTGTAAGCATTGGATGTAAGACTTGAGAAATTTCTTAGTAATCTTGAATCATTTCCCATATAACAGAATAAAGTGTAAACAAGAGCAATTATGAAAACAATCCAAAAAAGAAATCATTGTAGTTGAATAAACAAATCTCTCTAATGTTAAAATACCATTATTGCATAATGTTAACTGTAACTCATATATTCCTATGCTATGAGTTAAAACTTTCCTAAGAATTTGTAAAGATATGCAAACTTAACAAAGAAGAAAATTACTGATAAACAGTAAATTAGTTAATATTAGTTGAATAATCCTAGCTTACTATTCATATTATTAAATGCATACAGAAAATTAACATGAGAAAATATAAAATACAATTTTCAATATCTTAATACTGCGAAGGTAATCCTGTACAACAATAAGTTGGGGTTTTTTTTGTTGGTTTTTTTTTTTGTTTGTTTGTTTTTTTGTCTATCACCCTCTAAGGTACTTCAGTGTCTTGTTACAGGATGGAAAACTAACACATTTTGCATTACCTATGTAGAATCATACTGTTAGTATTATTAGAGTACACACCCAGCAGAATTGTATGTCAGATGTGTTCCTTAAATGATGCATCTGGCAACTTTTTATATGTATACGAAGTACGGTCATTTTAAAATGTGATGGACTGCATTATATGTTCACTGAATGTATAATACCCATTCACTTTCACACTATTATCCTTTTCCTTTTTTATATTGGCTAGGCCCTGCTCCTCTTCTGAATAGTTCCATTCTAGTATCACTTATATAACCTGAAATCATAGGTGGAGACAGACATCTGTGTTCTTATATTAATCATTACACTGATACGTTATGTCTAAAAGTATCAGTTGAATGCTGGTTATACAGAGTGGCTCAAAAGTAAAATTCAAAGCAGAGACTTCTGTAAACATTTATTACAGAAAATTCTGCTTCCTTCTACAACCCACTTACAGTCCTCACTATAATGAAGAGAAATGGAAAAACTCACCCAGCTGGGCCTTTGACAAACATCCTTGTAGACTGAGGCCTTAAGAAGTAGTTATAAGGAAGAGATGTCATCAGCTCATCTCCCTAGAGAACCATAGATATAGTCATCTAGAGAAGTCAGTTCTAAAGTTGAGCTTGTTAGGAAATGTCACTACCAAATGGAGAAGTGAACTTTCCTAATTCTAGGAAAACAATAAAGTTGTAACAGCTGAGTTTTGGGTTTCCCATGTGTGAGCTATTCTATCTATTCTATATCTGTCTGTGTGGGTTAACTGATCCCAGCCATTGTGAATTAAACAAAAGTATCAACAATAGTATCCCTCTTAAAAGAAGTAGAAAATAATTTTAGATTCCCAATGGTATACTTCCTGCTTCAAAACATTCATGATCCCCTCCATGCTTGCTTGACAGTAAGTTCAGTGTCCTACGCAAAAGTTAATAGCTCTTTTGATCAGACTGAGAAAATGTCACCTCTTCCAAATACACTTAGAAAAAGTAATCATTCTTACTGAGTACTCGAGAGTGAGACAAAGTATTATCAGTAGAAACTGGACTGTTGGTGTTGAAATGTAGCTCAGCTGATAGACAGCATGTCTAGAGACTATTTTGTGTGTAGGCACCATGAAATAAATCAAATCTTCAAGTTATAGGCACAAATGAGGAAAGTCTTAGAAAGATCAGTGATACAAGACACATACCTAAACATGATAAATGCAATATTCAGAAAAATAATTGCCAGAATCACATTAAATGGAAAGAGCCTCAAAGCAATTCCACTAGCATTATGGACAAGAAAAGGTTACCCACCCTCCTCCCTGTATCTACTCAACATAGTACTAGCAATCAGAAAACTAAAAGAGATCAGGGGAGAGAAATTGGAAAGGAAGAAGCCAAAGTATCCCCATGGGAAGATGCTATGAGCGTATCCATGAGTGTCTCCAAATATTCTACAAGAAAACTCCTATAGCTGATAAACACCTTGAGCAAAGTAGCTAGATTCAAAATCAACTCAAAATATCAGTAGTTTTCCTTATACAAACAATAATTGGGCTGTGAAAGAAATTAGGAAAATAACACCCTTTACAATAACTACAAATAATATAAAATACCTTGTTATAACTCTAACCATGCATGGAAAAGTACTTTATGAGAAGAACTTCAAGTCTCTGAAGGAAGAAATGGAGGAAGATATCAGAAGATGGGCAGATATGCAATGCTCATGGAATGGTAGGATTAACCTGGTGAAAATGGTCATCCTACCAAAAATAATCTAGAGATTCATTGCAATTCCCACCAAAAATTCCAACACATTTTGTAGCAGATCTTCAAAGATCAATTCTCAATTTCTTACGAAAAAAACGCCAAAACACCCAATAGTTTAAACAATCATTAAAAGTACAGTTAGTGTACAATAAAACAACAGTAGAGGAACCTCTGGGGCTAATACCATCCATGATTTCAAGCTATAATACAGAGGAATAGTAAAACAATTTCATTGGCCTGGTCTGAAATCAGACAGGTTCATCAATGGAATAGAACTGAAGACACAGAAATAAAGGTTCATCTGTATGGACACTTGCTTTTTGACAAAGAAGCCCAAAGAGTAAAATGTATAAAAAAAATCTTTAAATATTGGTATTGGTATTATTGGATGTCTGCAAGGAGAATGCTAATAGATCCATATTTATCACCCTGAACAAAATTCAAGTCCAAGTCGATAAAAGACCTCAGACTAAAATCTGACTTACTAATTCTAATAGAAGGGACATTGAAGAACAGCCTTGAACACATTAACAAAGGAGAAAAATTGCTGAACAGATTGCCAATAACTCAGACACAAAGAGCAACAAATAATAAATAGAACCTTATGGTACTCAAAAGCTTTTACAAGGCCAAGTACGCCATCAATAAGACAAAACAGCTGCCTATAGAATGGGAAGAAATCTTCATGAATAATTCATCTGAAAAAGGACAAATGTCCAAAATAAATAAAGAACTCAAGAATTTCAGCACCAAGAAGCCAAATAACCCAATTAAAAATGGGTAGAGAATCCTACAGATAATTTTCAACAGAGGAATCTCTAATGGCTGAGAAACACCCCAAGAAATGTTCAAGATCAACAGTGATCAATGAAATGCAAATCAAATAACTATGAGAGTCCATCTTACACCCTTAACAATGGAGAAGAACAAAATTGGAAGATACAGCACATGCTGGCGAGGCTATGGATCGAGAGAAAACACTCCTCTGTTGCTGATGGTATTGCAATCTGGCACAACTACTTTGTAGATAAATTTGGTAGTTCCTTTGAAAAAAATGAGAATTATTCTACCACAAGACCCAACTATACTACTTCTGGGCATAAACCCAAAAGATGCACATATCTATACAAGAGCACTTGCTCAGCTATGTTCATAGCAGCTTTATTCATAATAGGCAGTAACTAGAAATATCCTAGATGTCTTTCAATTAAAGAATGCAAACAGAAAATGTAGTTCATTTACACAGTAAATACTATTCAACTATTAAAAAGGAAAATATCATGAAATTTGCATGTAAATGTATGCAACTAGAATATATCATTATGATTGAGATTACCCAAATCTAAAAAGACATGCATGGTATGCACTTACTTTTAAGTGAACATTAGCCATAAAGTACTGGATAACCATGCTACAATACATAGACCAAAAGATATTAAGCAATAGGGAATGTCCAAGTAAGGATGATTCAATCTCACTAGATGAGGAAACAAAATTGTCATTGGAGGTGGATAGAGTGAGTGAACTGGTGGGACATAAAATGAGGCTGGGGACTGGGATGGGGATCAGGTATAGGAAAAGGGGTGTGGGAGAGGACTAAGAGTGAGAGTGGGAAACTATGGGGAAAATCTGGGAGTAACTGGAGACCTGGGAAAATGGACAGGCCCAGGGTGTCTGTGGTAGTGACTCTAGCTGAGACTCATAATGAAGCACTTATGGAGACTGAACTGGTCCCCTTCTGAAACCATGCAGAACTTCTAGTTAAAACAAAAGAACATCGACCCACTCACAAAACCTTTAATCCCAAATTAGTTCTGCCTACAGGATTGGCAGGTATAAATGTGAAGCAAAGATTGAGGTAGTATCCAGGTGATGATTGGCCCAACTTGAGATACATCCCATGTTAGAGAGACAATCACTGACACTATAAATGGAACTCTGCTTGCTTGCAGATGGGAGTCTAGCATAAATGTCTACTGACAGGCTTCATCCAGCACTGGATGAAAACAGATGTAGAGATCTGAACTAAACAGCAGGAGGAGCTTGAGGAATTTGCGCAATGGTAGAAGATAGAATTAAGATAGCTGGAGGGAGCAAGTATACCACAAGGTGAGCTACTGAGTCAACTAGAAAAGGCTGTGAGTCTCAATGAGACTGAATGATTAACCAAGGAAGATACAGGGGCTAGATCTAGGTCCCTACCCATTCAAAGCAGATGTGCAGCTTGGTCTTCATGTTCTCTGACAACATTGTCTCCATTGGATTACCTTCCCTTAACTGTACTTCCTGGTTAGTACTCAGTAGGAAAGGATAGGCTTTGGCCAATTGCAACTGGCAACTCCAGAGTGGGGTGCTTCTCAAGCAAGGAACCCCTTTCTCTGAGGAGAAGAGGAGGAGACAATAGTGTGGAGGGAGGATTTATTAGGGCAGATTGTGAAAAGAGTAGAAATTTGAGTTGTATCAGAATAAGAACTGAATAAATAAATAAACAAATAAATAAAAATGTAAATGGAAAGATCTAGTAAAATTAATAGCACATTTGAAAGCTTTAATTCAAAAGGAAGCAAACCCATCAAAGAGGAGAGAGAACAGAAAATAATTCAAGATCTGAAAACATTCAAAGAGAAACAAAGAAAAATGCAAAGAATCATTGGATCAAAAGAGAGTTGGTTCTTTGATAAAATCAATAAGTTATAAAAACCCTTAAACTAACTAAAGGAAGCATAACTAAACTAAAAGACACATAGAGAATATCCAAATCAAGTAAATCAGAAATGAAAATAGGAAATAATAATGCTGAGGAAACCCAATGAATCAATAGGTCATAAGGGGAAAGCCTTTGAAATGTAAACAAAAAATATAGAAACTAAAAAAAAAATATATCAAAAAACCCTGTAGTCCACAAAATTTTAAAATCTAAAACAAATGGATGATTTTCTTAACACATACTACTTACCAAAGGGAAGTCAAAATCACTGAAACAGTTTAAATAGACCTGCAATCCTTAAAAATTTGAACCAGTCACTTAAAGTCTTCCAATTAAATAAGTTTTAAATTCAACCAGAGTTCCTTTTTTTTCTTTTTGCCCAGTAATTTATTTTTTATTTGATCTTTCTTTCTTTACATTTCAAATGTTATCCTATTTCAAGTTCCCCTTACTAAGAAACCTGCATTCCATCATCACTCCCCCTGCTTCTATCAGAGTGCTCCACAGCCTACCCACCCATTCCCACCTCCCTGCCACAGCATTCCCCTATCCTGAGTCATTAAGCCTTAACAGTACCAAGGACCTCTCTTCCCATTGATGCTCAAAAAGCCATCCTCTGCTACATATTCAGCTGGATCCATGGTTCCCTTCATGTGTACTCTTTGGTTGTTATAACCAGACTTTAAAAGGTGAATTAACACCAATACTCCTCAAATTATTCCACAAAATACATAGGGAGGGAACATTACTAAGTTTATTTTATTAAGCCAAAGTCTCCCTGATACCTAAGTCACACAAAGTTTCAACAAAGGAAATATCCAGTTTCTTGCATGAACATGAACACAAAAATACTCAAAGAGTACTCTCAATATACAAAAATACATACAAAAGCATGCACCATGATACAGTAATTTTCACCCCAGAGAAATAAATCTACTATATAGACAAACTGAAAGAAATGTGCACAAAATACATAATCATCTCATTAGGTACTGAAAATTTTGATGATATCTACTTCTTCATTATAAAATCTTGGATAGATTAGGTATGAAAGGGACATGACCAAATATAAGAAAAGCATGTTAAAGCAAGCCTATAGCCATCACCAATTAAATGACACAAAACTGAATGCAATTCCACTAACATCAGGAACAACACATGTTGTCTAATCACTCTATATCTATTCAATAGAGTGGTGGAAGTACTAGCTAGAGAAATGAGAAAACTGCTTTTACTATGTTTAGATATGGGCCTTGAATTCCTGTTCTTTCCAAGACATTAAGCATGAAAAGACGCTGAACTTTGTCAAATGCTTTTTCAGCATCCAATGAGATGACCATGTGGTTTTTTTCTTTGAGTTTGTTTATGTAGTGGATTACGTTGATGGATTTCCGTATATTGAACCATCCCTGCATCCCTGGGATGAAGCCAACTTGATCATGGTGAATGATCATTTTGATGTGTTCTTGGATTTGGTTGGCAAGTATTTTATTTAGTATTTTTGCATCAATATTCGAGAAAACTGAAAGAGATCAAGGGGATACAAATTTTCATGAACAAAGTTCAAGTATCTATAATTACAGATGATATGATAATACATATAAATGAGCCCAAAAATTTTACCAGGGAACTCCTACATTTGATTAAGTGTACACCTTCAATAAAGTGAGTGGATACAGGAGTATCTAATAAAAATCAGTACCCATTCTAAACACAAATGACAAACAGGCTGAGAAAAAATCCGGGAAACAAGACCCTCCACAATAGCCACAAATCACATAAAACATTTTGTAGTAACGCTAAACAAAGAACTGAAGGACTTCTTTGACAAAACCTTCCAATCTTTGAGGAAAGCAATTGAAGATATCTGAAGATGGAAAGATCTCCTATGCTTATGGATTTGTAGGATTAACAGAATAAAATTGGTGATGTTACCAAAAGTAATCTACATAATAAACATAATCACCATCAAAATTTGAATACAATTCTTTGCAGACATTGAAAGAACAATATTAATCTCCATGTGCAAAAACATAAAAGCAATTCTGTACAATGAATGAGCATCTGCATGTCTTACCATTGCTGTTTTGAAGTTCCATTACAGGTATTGGTAAAAAAAAAAACTAGAGAAATACAAAAATGGAATGGACATTGGTTTTTGATAAAGAAGGAAAGAATATATTGTGGGAAAAAAGCAGGCATTTTCAACAAATGGTATTGATCTATCTGGATGTTGGCATGTAGAAGAATGCAAATAGATCCATGTCTATCACCCTGTTGAAAACTCACAACCATGTTGTTCAAAGACATCAATATCAAGTGAAATTGTTTGAACCTCTTAGTACAGAAAGTTGGGAATAGCTATGTGAGACAACTTCCTGAGCAGATCACCTGTAGTACAGGCAGTAAATAAAACAATCAAGAAATGGCACCTTGGGAAACAAACTCTTCTAAAATGCAAAGGATATCATTGATAGGGTAAAATGGCAGCCTTCAGAATGAGAAAAGATTTTAGCCCATTCCACATCTGACAGAGAGCTAAAATAGAAAGTAATAAAGAACCAGAGAAATTAGACATCAAGAAACCAAACAAATTAAAAGTGGAGTACATATTTAAACAAAGCATTCTCAAAAGAAGAATATCTAAGGGCTGAGAAACTTTAAAAAAAATTTTATTTACCAGACCTTCAAAGAAGACTTAACACCAATACTCTTCAAACTATTCCACAAAATAGAGACAGAAGGGACACTGCTCAACTCGTTCTTCGAAACCACAATTACACTGATACCTAAACCACAAAAAGATCCTGGCTGCCTCGGTGTACAGCCTAAGGTCGCGGGGAAGTGCAGCAGAGCCTAAGCGGGCACTGCTGGGCCTGCCTGGTGGCGAGAGCCTAGCAGATCCCCCTCTGTGGTAGCCCCAGATGGAATCTGTCTAACTGCGCCTTTCCAGCTTTGTCCTGGTTGCAATATGGAGGCCTGCCACTATTGCTGGTCCAGGGTCCTGGGAGCTGGCTGCCTCTGGCTGCCTCGGTGCACAGCCTAAGGTCGCGGGGACAAGATGGCCATTTTTACAGTATTAACTCTGATAATCCATGAGCATGGGAGATCATTCCATCTTCTGAGATCTTCAATGTCTTTCTTCAGAGACTTGAAGTTCTTGTCATATATATCTTTTACTTGCTTTGTTAAAGTCACACCAAGGTACTTTATATTGTTTGTGACTATTGTGAGAGTATTGTTTCCCTAATTTCTTTCCCAGCTTCTTAATTCTTCGAGTATAGGAAAGCTACTGGTTTGTTTGAGTTAATTTTATATCTACCCACTTTCCTGAAGTTGTTTATCATGTTTAGGAGTTCTCTGGTGGAATTTTTGGGATCACTTAAGTATACTATGCCATCATCTGCAAATAGTGATACTTTGACTTCTTCCTTTCCAATTTGTATACATCTGACCTTCTTTTGTTTTATAATTGCTCTGGCTAGGACTTCAAGGAATATATTGAACAGGTAGGGAGAGAGTGGACAGTCTTGTTTAGTCCCTGATTTCAGTGGGATTGTTTCAAATTTCTCTCCATTAAGTTTGATGTTAGCTACTGGTTTGATGTATATTGCTTTTACTATGTTTATAATATAAACCTTGATTTCCTGATCTTTCCAAGCCTTTTATCATGAAGAGGTGTTGGATTTTGTCAAATGCTTTCTCAGCATTTAATGAAATGATCATGTGTTTTTTCTTTGAGTTTGTTTTTATAGTGGATTACATTGATGGATTTCCCTGTTCTGAACCATCCCTGCATACCTGGAATGAAGCCTACTTGATCATGGTGGATGATCATTTTGATGTGTTCTTGGATACACTTGGCAAGAATTTTATTGAGTATTTTTGTATTGATTTTCATAAGGGAAATTGGTCTAAAGTTCTCTTTCTTTATTGGGCCTTTATGTGGTTTATGTATCAGAGTAATTGTGGCTCCATAAAATGAGTTGGCTAGTGTTCCTTCTGTTTCTATTTTATGTAATAATTTGAAGAGTATTGGTATAAAATCTTCTTTGAAGGTCTGGTAGAACTCTGCATTGAACCCATCTGGTCCTGTGATTTTTTTTTTGTTGTTGGCACTGCTTCTATTTCTTTAGCGGTTATGGGATTGTTTAGATCATTTGTCCTATCCTGATTTAACTTTGGTACCTGAGCATCTGTGTAGAAAATTGTCCATTTCATCTAGATTTTCCCACTTTTGTTGAGTATATGCTTTTGTACTAGGTTCTGATGAATTTTTGGATTTCCTCAGTGTCTGTTGTTATATCTCCCTTTTCATTTCTGATTTTGCTGATTTTGATACTGTCTCTATGTTGTCTGGTGAGTTTGGGTTTATCTATCTTGTTGGTCTTTTCAAAGAACCAGCTCCTGGTTTGGTTAATTCTTTGTATAGTTCTTTTTCTTTCTACTTTGTTGATTTCAGCCCTGAATTTGATTATTTCCTATTGTCTACTCCTGTTGGGTGTATTTGCTTCTTTTTGTTTTAGAGCCCTCAGCTGTTCTGTTTAAGCTGTTAGTGTATGTATGCTCTTTCCAGTTTATTTTTTGAGGCATTCAGAGGTATGAGTTTTCCTTTTAGCACTGCTTTCATTTTGTCCCATAAATTTGGATATGTTGTGCCATCATTTCCATTAAATCCTAAAAAGTCTTTAATTTCTTTCTTTATTTCTTCCTTGACCAAGTTATTGTTTGTTAGAGTATTATTCTGTTTCCTTGTATATGTGGACTTTCTGTTGTTTTTCTTGTTATTGAAGACCTGTCTTAGTCTGTGGTGATCTGATAGGGTGCATGGAATTATTTCAATCTTCTTATGTCTGCGAGGTCTGTTTTGTGACCATTTATATGGTCAATTTTAGAAAAGGTACATGAGGTGCTGAGAAGAAGGTATATTCTTTTGTTTTAGGATAAAATGTTCTATAGATATCTGTTAAATTCATTTGGTTCATAACTTCTGTTAGTTTCATTGTTTCTTTGTTTAGTTTGTGTTTCCTGATCTGTCCATTGATGAGAGTGTGGTGTTGAATTCTCCTATTATTATTGTGTGGGGTACAATGTGTGCTTTGAGCTTTATTAAAGTTTCTTTTATGAATGTGGGTGCCCTTGTATTTGGAGAATATATGTTCAGTTTTCCTTTCATGAATATGAAATGCCCTTCCTTATGTTTTTTGATTACTTTAGGTTGAAAGTCGATATTAGGTTGGCTACAACAGCTTGTTTCTTGGGACCATTTGCTTGGAAAATTGTTTTCCGCCTTTTATTCTGAGGAAGTGTCTCTGTGCATGAGATGGCTTTCCAGTCTGCAGCAAAATGTTGGGTCCTATTTATCTATCCAGTCCGTTAGCCTATGTCCTTTTATTGGATAATTGAGTCCATTGATATTAAGAGATATTAAGGAAAAGTGATTGTTTCTTTCTAATATTTTTGATATAAGAGGTAGAGTTATGTTTGTGTGGCTCTCTTCTTTTTGAATTGTTGAGAGGATATTAATTTCTTGCTTTTTCTAGTGTGTAGTTTCCCTCCTTTTGTTGGTGTTTTCCAGTCATTGTCCTTTGAAGTGCTGCATTTGTGGAAAGATATTGTGTACTTTTTTGGCATGGTATACCATGGTTTCTCCATCTGTGGTTATTGAGAACTTTTCTGGGTATAGAAGCCTTGGTTGGTATTTGTATTCCTTTAGGGACTAAATCATATCTGCCCAGGATCTTCTGACTTTCATAGTCTCTGGTAAGAAGTCTGGTGTAATTCTGATAGTTCTACCTTGATATGTTACTTGAACATATTTCCTTATTAGTTTAAATATTCTTTCTTTGTTTAGTGCATTTGGTTGCTTATTATGGGATAGGAGGAATTCATTTTTGGGTCAAATGTATTTGGAGTTCTGTAGACTTCTTTTATGTTCATGGGCATCTCATTCTTTAGGCAAAGGAAGTTTTATTCCATAATTTTGTTGAAGACATTTACTAGCCCTTTAAGTTGCAAATCTTCACTCTCTTCTATACCCATAATCCTTAGGTTTGGTCTTCTCATATTGTGCTGGATTTCCTGGTTGTTTTGGGTCAGGAGCTTTTGGCATTTTGCATTTTGTTTGACTATTGTGTCAACGCTCTCTATGGTATCTTCTTCATCTTAGATTCTCTCTTCTATTTCTAGTATTCTGTTGTTGATGCTTGTATCCATAACTGCTGACTTATTTCATAGGTTTTCTATGTCCATAGTTGTTTCTCTTTGTGGTTTCTTTATTGATTCTTCCTCTATTTTTAGATCCTGGATGGTTTTGTTCAATTCCTTCACATGTTTTGTTGTGTTTTCCTGTAATTCTTTAAGGAATTCTACCTGTGTCCCTTTGTTCTCCTGTATTTCTTTAGTGGATTTATTTATGTCCTTCTTGAAACCCTCTATCAGCATCATTAGTTGTGATTTTAAATCCAAATCGTGCTTTTCCTGTGTGCTGGGGTAGCTAGGACTTGCTGTTGTAGAATTGTGTTTGGATTATGCCGTATTGCCTTGATTTCTGTTGGTAATGTTCCTAAGTTTGCCTTTTGCCATCTGGTTTTCTCTGGTGTTAGTTGGTCCTGCTGTCTCTGGCTGGTGCTTTGTCCCATCTGTGTGTTTGCAAGCCTGTCTCAGCATCCCTGGGAGTTGCTATCTCCTGGCACAGAGTGCTGTGGCACTGCCCATTTCCTGGGTGCCCTGTCCTAGCTTTTCTGACACTTGGATGTTCCCTGTTCTCTTGGCTGTACCTGCCTACTCAGTTGCACCTCATCTTTAAACACAGGAATCCCTGCAGAGCATATCTTCCCTGGCAGGTTCGATGCACAGATGGCTGTGGCACTGCCCACCTCGTGGTGCAGGTGGGGCAATGATGAACTCTTTTCCAGCTGTTCTGGCGCTCTGGTATTCCCTGTGTTCCCGTCTGTAGCTGTCTGCTCAGTCACAGGAGCGACAGGTGAAGGAACTGAACAAAACCATTAAGGATCAAAAAAATGAAAATAGAATAATGAAAATTCTAAAAAATTAAAAATAGAATAATGAATTTCACAATAATGAAACCACAAAGGGAGACAACACTAGAGATAGAAAACATAGGAAAGAGATCAGGAGACATAGAGGCAAGCATCATCAACAGAATATATGAGATAGAAGAGAGAATCTCAGGGGCAGAAGATACAGAAAACATTGACACAACATTCAAAGAAAATGTAAAATGCAAAATGCTCATAACCAAAAACATCCAGGAAATCCAGGAAATATTGAGAAGACCAAACCTAAGGATAATTGGTATAGAAGAAAGTGAAGATTCCCAAATTACAGGGCCCAAATATCTGCAACAAAATTATAGAACACTTCCCTAACCTAAAGAAAGAGATGAGCATTCACATATGAGAAGCCTACAGAACTCCAAATAGATTGGACCTGAAAAGAAATTCGTCTTGTCACATAATAATCAAAACACCAAATGTATTAAACAAAGAAAGACTATAAAATTAGTAAGGGAAAAAGGTCAAGTAACATATAAAATCAGGCCTATCAGAATCACACCACACTCCTCACCAGAGATGATGAAAACTAGACGGTCCTGGGCAGATCTCATACAGACCCTAAGAGAACACAAATGCCAGCCCAGGGCACCATACTGAGCAAAACTTTAAATTACTATAGATGAAGAAACCAAGGTATTCCATAACAATATTTACACAATATATTTCTGCAAAACCAGCCATACAAAGGATAATAGATGGATAACACAAACAAGGAGGGAAACTATACCCTAGAAAAAGCAAGAAAGTAATCTTTCAACAAACCCAAAAGAAGATAAGCACACAAACATAAAAATAACATTAAAAACAACTGGAAGCAACAATCACTATTCCTTAATATCTCTTAACATCAATGGATTCTATTCCCCAATAAAAAGACATAGATTAACAGACTGGATATAAAAGAGGATGCAGGATTTTGCTCCCTACAGGAAACACACCTCAGTGTCAAAGGCAATCACTACCTCAGAGTAAAGGGCTGGAAAACAATTTTCCAAGCAAACAGTCCAAGGAAACAAGCTTGAGTAGTCATTATAATATCAGATAAAATGAATTTCCACCAAAAGTCATCAAAATATAAAGAAAGACACTTCATACCCATCGAAGGAAGTATCTACCAAGGAGAAATCTAAATTCTAAACATGTTTGTTCCAAATGCAAGGGCACCCACGTTCATAAAAGAAACTTTATTAAGCTCAGAGCACATATTGCACCTCACACTATAATTGTGGGAGATTTTAGTACTCAACATTCATTAATAGACAGAGCAGGGAAACAAACAAACAAACAAAAAACTAGACACAAGGAAACTAACAGAAGTTATAGACTAAATGAATTTATCAGATATCTATAGAGCATTTCATCCTAAATGAAAAGAATATACCTTCTCAGTACCTCATGTTAACCTTTTCACAATTGATCATATAATCAGTCACAAAATGGACCTCAACAGATATAAGAAAGTTGAAATAATTTCATGCCTCCTATCAGATCACTACAGGTTAAGGCTGTTCTTCAATCACAACAAAAACAACATAAAGCACACATAAACATGGAAGCTCAACAATGCTCTACTCAAAAATAACTTGGTCAAAGAAGAATTAATGAAAGAAATTAAAGACATTTTAGAATTAATGATAATGAAGGTACAATATAATCAAACTTATGGGACACAATGAAAGCAGTTCTAAGAAAAAAACTCATAGCTCAAATTCCCTCGAAAAAGAGAGAACATATACTAGCAGTTTAACAGCACATCTGAAAGCTCTAGAGCAAGAAGAAGCAAATATACCAAAGAGTAGTAGACAGCAGGAAATATTCAAACTCAGGGCTGAAATCAACCATGTAGGAACAAAAAGAACTATATTAAGAATCAACAAAACCAGGAGCTGGTTTGTGAGAAAACCAAGAAGATAGATAAACTCTTAGCCAGACTAACCAGAGGGCACAGAGACACTATCCAAATTAACAAAATCAGAAATGAAAAGGGTGATATAACAACAGAAAGTGAGGAAATTAAAAAAATCATCAGATCCTACTACAAAAGCCTATACTCAGCACAACTGGAAAATCTAAATAAAATGAACAATTTTCTAGACAGATACCAAATACCAATGTTAAATCAGGATCAGATGAACCATCTAAACAGTACCATAATTACTAAAGAAATAGAAGCAGTCATTAATAGCCTCTCAACTAAAAAAAGCACAGGACCAAAAGGTTTTAGAGCAGACTTCCATCAGACCTTAAAGAAGACTGAATAGCAATTCTCTGCCACCTATTCCACAAAATAGAAACAGAAGGAGCACTACTCAACTTGTTCAATGGAGCCACAATTATGCTGATACCAAAACCACACAAAGATCCAACAGTGAAAGAGAACTTCAGATCAATTTCCCTTTAATATCAATGCAAAAATACTCAATAGAATTCTTGTCAACCACATCCAACTGTAGAACAAAATGATCATTCACCATGATCAACTGAACTTCATCGCAGGGATGCAGGGATTGTTCAATATATGGAAATCCATCAATGTAATCTACTACATAAACAAACTCAAAGAAAAGAACCACATGGTCATTTTACTAGATGCTGAAAAAGCATTTGAAAAAAATTCAGTATCCCTTTATGTTAAAAGTCTTGGAAAGATCAGAATTCAAGGTCCATACTTAAACATAGTAAAAGCGATATTCAGCAAACCAGAAGCCAACATCAAACTAAATGGAGAGAAACTTGAAGCAATCCCACTACAGTCAGGGACTAGATAAGGCTGCCCTCTCACTCCTTATCTATTCAATATAGTACTTTATGTTCTAGCTAGAGCAATAAGACAACAAAAGGAGGTCAAGGGGATATAAATTGGAAAGGAATAAGTCAAGCAATCACTATTTGTAGATGATATGACAGTATCCTTAGGTGACCCCAAAAAGTTCAACAGAGAACTCCTACAGCTGATAAATTCAGTACAGTGACCAGATATAAAATTGACACAGAAAATCAGTAGCCTTCCTATATTCAAAGGATAAATATTCTGAGAAATAAATTGGGGAAATGATACCCTGCACAATAGTCACAAACAATATAATGTATCTTGGTGTTACTCTAAACAAACAAGTGAAAGAGCTGTATAACAAGAACATCAAGTCTCTGAAGAAAGAAATCAAAGAAGACCCGAGAAGATAGAAAGATCTTCCATGCTCATGGATTGACTGGATTAATATAGTAAAAATGACCACCCTCTGCAGATTCAATGCAATCTCCATCAAAATTCCAACTCAATTTTTCATAGAGTAAGAATGAGCAATTATCAAATCTATCTGGAAGAATACAATACCAAGGATAGAAAAATTATTCTTAACAGTAAAAGAACTTCTGGGGGAATCAGCATTCCAGACCTCAAGCTGTACTATAGAGCAATTGTGTTAAAAACTGTATGAAATTGGTACAGTGATCAGCAGGTAGATCAATTGAATAGAATTGAAGACCCAGAAATAAATCCACACACCTACAGTCACTTTATCATCTGATACAGGGCTAATATACAATATATAAAAAGAACTCAAGAAGTTAGACACCAGACAACCAAGTAACCCTATTAAAAAGTGGGGTATAGAGCTAAAAAAAGAATTTACAACCGGGCAATACAGAATGGCTGAGAAGCACCTAAAGAAATTTTCAATATCCTTAGTCATCAGGGAAATGCAAATCCAAACAACACTGACATCCCACAATACAACAGTAAGAATGGATAAGATTAAAATCTTAGGTGACTGCAGGTGCTGTCGAGGATGTGGAGAAAGAGGAACACTCATCCACTCCTGGTGGGATTGCAAGTTGATACACCCACTCCGAAAATTAGTTGTCAATTCCTTAGAAAGTTGGATACATAATTACCTGAGGATCCAGCTATACCACTCCTAGGCATATACTCAGAAGATTCTCCAACATGTATTAAGGACACATGCTCCACTAAGTTCATAGCAGCCTTATTTATAATAGCCAGGAGCTGGAAACAACCCAGATGTTCCTCAACTGAGGAATGGACACAAAATGTGGTACATTTATACAATGGAATACTACTCAGCTGTTAAAAACAATGAATTCATGAAATTCATAGGCAAGTGGATAGAACTAGAAAATATCATCCTAAGTGTGGAAACAAAAGAACACATATGGTATATGAACTCACTGATAAGTGGGTATTAACACAGAAACTTGAAATACCCAAGATACAATTCACAGATTGAACTAAGATGAGGAAGGCAGATCAAGTATGGTTACTTTGATACTTCTTAGAAGGGTAGCAAAATAGCCATGGGAAGAGATACTGTTACAAGCAGTAACAGTAGAGCAGAGACTGAAAGAAAGACAATCCAGAGACTGGACTGCCCAACCTGCGGATCCAACCCATAAATATTCACCAAATCCAGACACTATTGTGAACACCAAAATATTCACCAAATCCAGACACTATTGTGAACACCAGCAAGTGTTTGCTTTGAGGAATCTGATATAGCTACCTCCTGAGAGACTCTGCTAGTACCTGACCAATACAGAGGGGGATGCTCTCAGCCAACCAGTGGACTGAGCACAAGGTTCTCAATGGGAGAGCTAAGGAAAGGATCTAAGGAGCTGAAGTGGCTTGTATCCCCATAGGAGAAACAACAATATGAACCAATCAGTATCCCCAGAGCTCCCAGGGACAAAACCACCAACCAAAGTTTACAGATTGATGGATCCATGTCTCCAGGTGTATATGTAGCAGGGGATGGTCCTGTTGCACTTCAAAGAGAGGAGATGCCATTGGCCCTGAGAATGCTTGATGCACTTTAAGTAAAAATGATCTTTTGAGTAATCTCAGCATCAAGGGAACAATTATGACAGGAGTTAAAATGGAAATGAGAATTCATGTGTAAATATCAACTAATGGTATACAATGAAATGATAAAAGAATGTATGATAACACAAATTTTACTTAAATCACATGAAAAACCTTGCTTTGCTATTTGAACTATGAAATAGTTTAAAAGAAATCGGTGTTTAAATGGTATATTTTATTTGCTTACCTTTGAAATATTATCTGCTTTCCAGATTTCCCCTCTGCAAACCCCCTATCCCATCCCCACATGGCTTTTATGAAGATGCTCCCACATGCACCCACCCACTCTTGATTAACTGCCATAGCATTCCTCTACACTGGTGCATCAAGCCTTCACAGGATCAAGGACCTCCCCTCCGATTGATGACAGATATAGCCCCCTCAGCTCCTTCAGTCCTTCCCCTATCTCCTCCATTGGGGTTCCTTTGCTGAGACTGATGGTTAGTTGGGAGCATCTGCATCTATTTTGGTTAGGATTTAGTCTCAGGAGACAACTGCATCAGGCTCCTGTCAGCAAACACTTCTTGGCATCAGCAATAGTGTCTTGGTTTGGTGTATGCATGTGGAATGGATCTGGAGTTTGGGGGCAGTCTCTGGATATCCTAAAGGCATCAATTTTTAAAACAGAAATAATTTAGGCTACACCAAAATAACTCCTTACCAGCATTGCTAAGTCTAGTTCCAAAGAATCCATGACTTCGTATGACCTCTGTCAGCACCAGGAATGCACATTATGCTGAGATGTTGTGACAACACTCATACATATAAAATAATAAATATTTTTAAATGATTATTATTCTTTGATCTTTTTTACAGTCCACTTGTTATCCCCCTTCCTGTCTGCCCTCTGACTGTTCCTCATCCTGTACCTCCTCTCTGGTCTCCAAGAGGATGTCCCCACTAGAGCAGACCTCAGCCCTCCCTGGGGACTCAAGTCTCTCCAGGGTTAGGTGTCTCTTCTCTCACTGAGGCCAGACAAGACAGTGCTCTGCTGTATATGTGAAGAGGGACTCCTTTTTTAAAAAAGAGAAATGCTATTCCCTTTTCAAAAGCCTAGTGGCATTTTTGCCATAAGTGTTTCAGGACATTAATTATTCTCTCATCACAACTAATTTGTACCAAAGGAGAAATTGTGGGCTAGGCATTCATCACAAACTTCTGAACAGTCAGAATGACTGGGACGTACCTCCACAACAGGATGGAAGTAGATGAGATAAAGGACTCCACCCAGTACATGACCACAAAGAAAACCACTAGCAGCAAGATAATGTGTGGCCTTCTTCTCAGAGGATTCTCTCAGATTCACGCTGCTGTGAAGATGCTTGCATTGACTCTGATGCCTGAACAAGATTATAACCATGTACACACTTGTGGTCAGCATGACTCCCACAAGAAACACATCTCTTAAAGTTGTCACTGTTAAAATCAATCTCCTGGTGATGCTCTTCATTTGAAAATGTGAGCAGTATTCAGCGACCTTTATCTGGTTGGTGTCACTCATATTGGTATAAGCACCAGCAGAGAAGAGCTGGTTACTGCTGAGAGTCAAATTGAAGGATCAAAGATAGAAAAAAGCATAGAAGAAGCATTCTTTCAGTTTATGTTCAAATTTTGCCAACAGAGAAATACTGGGACTGATAGTGGCACCCTGTAACACACTCAGGAGGCAGGTGATACAGATAGAGAGGCCTCTCATCATCCTGTTTATGTAAAAAGTTACCTTACATTTGAAATGATTCTCAATGTTCAGTAACTCAAACATGTCTGTAAGCCAAATATCCCATCTAGTGAGGACAATAATTATGTGAATAAAAGTCAGTTGACAGGAGATCAGATCCACAGGCTTAGGTCTATGAGTTGGGATTATTAAAATATAGAAAATCAGCAGAAACATATTGGCCAGCACTCCTAGTCCAGCTTGGAAATAAAGGACATTCTTGATGGAAAGTGTACTCATCTTAAAAGCATAATGGACGTCTATTTCATATATTTAAAAATAAATAGTAGATTATATATCAAACTAATGATTCACTTCACAGTATGGCTATATAATCATCCCTGAGTAGCCTGCTCTTTCACTTTTGATATTTCATACTTGATAAAGCCAACATTTCTATATACCCTCGAAGTATCTCCTATACAGAGAGAACATTATGGATAACAAATGCATTTATAGTCATACCTACACAGAATACATACTTTTGTTTCTGTATTACATCTGAGTTTCATACCTTAGAAATACAATCCTATTGCTTTAAATTGGCTCATTTTATACTTAAAAACCAAAACAGTAGTAATGAGCATAGAAGATCAAGCTCATTTGTGCAAATGAACAAATACTATGTTGAGGTGGGGTAAAATTATGGAAGATATAAAATTCAAATGAGAATACATCATAGTGTATACTTTTACTATGATCTATTTTGCAATATCTATATTTTGACTCACAATTCTCATGGATTCAGTCAAAATTCATGATAATATGACAGTTTTAATCAGCAAAAAGTCTATCAGTATTCATCTTTTTCATGTTTCTTTTCCCATGAAACCTTACATTCTCAGAATCTAGAATGAAAGACACAGATATCGTGGGAGATCATTTGTGTACCTTCTATTTCCTATTGATTGCATAAGCAGTATGGTTCTAAATAGGCCTCGATTGCTTCCAGTTTAGTTTCCATTCAATTTAAACACCTTTTTAATGGCAATTCAGGATTAAGTAACTAATTCTGAGGTATTAAGTACACTTTTTAAAATTTTTCTTTGGGAGGATGGGTCAATAAATCACAGAATATTTCCTTATGGCCTTTTCAGCCATCCATGTTGCTATTTTCCCTAAGTACCTCCTCTTTCTGTATTTATCTCCCCCACTTACCTGACCCACCTACTTTCTGATTTCCCTCTTGGATAAATTGTGTCATGCTGCTACTCCCCTTTACCTTCCACTGCACTTCTTCTGTATTTACCTGCCTCTTCACCCCTACGGAGCCCTGTCTCTTCCTTTTTGCTGATGAGATACTTGTAGCCTGCTATTCTGTTCTCCATTGCTCCCACCCTCACCTCTATCCTGACTTTGGTCCCATTTTGTTTTCCTGGTTTCTGTAGTTACTATAGGCTACATATTCACATCTGAATATGTGGAACTGGGAGCCTCCAACTAAAGAGCATATGGGATGCTAAGACAAACTGTATTTTCCATATATTAAGATAAACAGAAACTTGCTGACTATGACCACATAGTGGTGCTGTTTGGAATTTTTGTTTAAAGGCGATTCCTCCCATTTAGTGGAAACAGGGTTCTAGTATTTTCATTCATCACCAGCACCCAGACACTCTTCAAAGTTTTACTCAACAATATTGCCTTTGGTGCTTATGTAAGCTACTTGACCTACTTACCAGGAATAATTTATTTTTAAATTTATTTAATGCAGTACTTTAAAATCAGCTTTGTTGTAAAGAAGTAAAAAGTGACTACAGTGATTCAAAACTTTGATGGAAAAGGAGTGCCCAATTATATTATTAACTTCACTCGAATAATCTGCTTAAATACACACAGGCATGCTTGGATGTATAAATATAATGCAGCAGTTAGTGAAAGAGACCATCCTATAGAATCCCCATGAATATAACATGATGCATCACTGATTTTACAGTTACATGATTTTTGTTTCTTAAAAGGGTAGTCTAGTCAATTAATGGATTCATCTCAATTTTCAGAGCCACACATCAACTTCTCTCATCAGCATACATTTACAGTAGCTGTACAATAATTATCTGTTTTTTTCTTTAAGCTCCATGAGTAGTAGTTAAGAGCACTTTTAACTCTTGCAATGTGTCTGGGTTAGATTCTCAGCAAAGACATGGTGGCTCATGACCATCTGCAACTCTAGTTCTGGAGTATATATTGCCTTGTATGAGATGACATGACAGTGGTACAAAGACATACATGCAAGCAAAACACTCACAATTTGTAAAATCAAATAACTAAATGTTAAATAAATAAACGCTCCTATATAAACTTAATTTAAGACTTGGTTACCATATTGAAAGAACCATCACATTTTTTAATTTTAAAATTGGAAATGCACAAGCAATATATGTATAAAGTATTTATTAGTTATCCATATATATTTTAATAAACATAACATCTAATACATGTAGTATAAAAGTAAAGATATATGTCAAAAAATAGTAATTTAAGTGCTTTTCCCCAGAGGTATGTTACAAACTTTCTATTTCACATCAATTGCTCTATAAATATTTATCATATACAGAATGACACATCTTCTAATTGATCAAGAGGCTCTTATGCTGGCATTCTCTGATTCTGTGAGTATACCAAAAAAGACCATAGGTACCATGAATACAGAGCTATTAGCATAGGCATCCATGGAGTAAAGTTTTCTGTTTCATTTGAAAAAAATCAGTGCAGGGCTCTTTCCAATTAGTTTAAATTGTAATAATTAGTTGTAAGTATTAAAAACCAAAGTGTGTCCATAAACATTCATAATAGTGGAGAAGCCATCACTATGATATAGACTCAGAATTAAAAAAAAAAGCAATGTCCAGACAAGTGTCTTAAGAAACGTGCAACAAATGTGTTCAAGAGCTGTTTTCTCTTCTTCCATGAAAAATTACTTTACCTTATCATTATCCCAGAACTTTATCTTAGAACAATCCTGCTTTATGAATTCATGATAATCTTTGCTTTCTGATATGTGGATATTTTATAATCCAAGGGACATACAAATAAGACAGATGACAAGTATCAATTTCACTTTAGGTTTTAACATATTTAGTGAGTAATGACCTTTTATCTGTCTGACTACTCAGAAAGAATAAGAAGTGAGTTTTGGACTTTCAGGTGACAAGATATATAGTGTTGGCTTATGTACTGTCCACTGTCACTAGCAAGAATAATTCTTCAGGAATCTGAGGAGATCAAGACCCTAGCTACCCAAGCAAGTTCCATTGAATCTTTATAAAATGGAGGATAGTAGGTATAAATACTAATAACATATTAAGAAGGTATTAATTCATATATATTGCTTGATATTCATATATAAATTAAATTCATGAATTCCTCTGTGAAAATTGCATTTAGTACAGGTGACATTTACTAGAATATTACAGTTTCACACTATGCCTCATTTCCTTTTAGATGAAACAGCAGCACTCTTGGGCATATACCCAGAAGATGCTCCAACATGTAATAAGGACACATGTTCCACTGAGTTCATAACAGCCTTATTTATAATAGTCAGAAGCTGGAAAGAACTCAGATATCTCTCAACAGAGGAATGGATACAGAAAATGTGCCTCATTTACACAATGGAGTACTACTCAGCTATTAAAAACAGTAAATTCTTGGGGAAATGGTTGGAGCTAGAAAATATCATCCTGAGGTAACCTAATCACAAAAGAACACATACTGTATGCACTCGCTGATAAGTGGATATTGGTACAAAAGCTTTGTTCACCTAAAAATCAAGTCACAGACCACAGGAAGCTGAAGAAGATGGAAGACCAAATTGTAGAGACATTGATAATTATTGGAAAGTAGATCAACATATCCCTGGCTCACAGACAAGCAATGGAATAAGTATAGGTTCCACAATGGAGCAGCTAGAGAAGGTACCCAAGGAGTTGAAGACATCTGCTGCCCTGCAGGAGGAACTATAATATGCACCACCTAGTATCCCAAGAGCTCCCAGGGAATAAACCACCAACCAAAGAGTACATACACATAGAGGGACCCATGGCTCCAGCTTCATATGTGGGAGAAAAGGAACATTTCAGACATCAATGAGAGGAGGGACCATGGGTGCTGTGAAGGCTTGATTTCCCAGAATAGAGGAATGCAAGTCAGGAAATTTGGGGTTGGGGGTCAGGAATGGGAGGTGGATGGGATAGAGGATTCTTGGAGGATAATGAAGAAATAGGATCCCATTTGAAATGTAAATAAAACAAATTTCTAATAAAAAAATAAAAAAATTCTCAGTCCTTAGAGATTCCTCTTTTAAGAATTCTTTGTTTATCATTAGTCATCAGGGAAATGCAAATCAAAACAACCCTGAGATTCCACCTCACACCAGTCAGAATGGCTAAGATTAAAAACTCAAGAGACAACAAGTGCTGGCGAGGATGTGGAGAAAGAGGAACACTCCTCCACTGTTGGTGGGATTGCAAAATGGTAAAACCGCTCTGGAAATCAGTTTGGCGGTTCCTCAGAAAATTGGGCATGTCACTTCCAGAGGACCCTGGCATACCACTCCTGGGCATATACCCAGAGGATTCCCCTGCATGCAATAAGGACACGTGCTCCACTATGTTTATAGCAGCCTTGTTTATAATAGCCAGAAATTGGAAGGAGCCCAAATATCCCTCAAAGGAGGAATGGATTCAGAAAATGTGGTATATTTATACAATGGAATACTACTCAGCAATTAAAAATAATGAATTCATGCAATTTGTAGGTAAATGGTTAGACCTGGAAAATATCATCCTGAGTGAATTAACCCAATCACAAAAGAGTGCACATGAAATGCAATCACTGATAAGTGGATATTAATGAGCCCAGAAGCCCTAAATACTCAAGACACAAATAGCAAGTCAAATGATTCCCAAGAAGAAGAAAGGAGAGGACCCTGGGCCTGTAAAGATTGCATCCAGTTTAGTAAAGAAACCGAGGGGGGAGGGGGAATGATTGGGGAATAGTTGGGGGGGAGAGGAACTATGGGAACTATGGTGGGTGGGAACTGGGAAAGGGGAAAGCCTTTGGAATGTAAACATAGAATATAGAAAATAAAAATTAAAAAAAAGAATTCTTTGTTTAGATATGTACTCCATTTTTATTCAATATATTCTTTATTTAGATTTCAAATGATTTTCCCTTTCCTGGATCCCCCCTCCCCAAAAGTTCCATAAGCCCTCTTCCCTCCCCCGTTCCCCCATCCACCACTTCACACTTCCCTATTGTGGTATTCCCCTACACTGCTGCACTGAGCCTTTCCAGAACCAGGGGACAGTCTTTCCTTCTTCTTGGACATCATTTGATATGTGGATTATGTCTTAGGTATTCCAAGCTTCTAGGCTAATATCTGCTTATCAGTGAGTGAATATCATGAGTTTTCTTTTGAGACTGGGTTACCTCACTTAGGATGATATTCTTGAGCTCCATCTATTTGTCTAAGAATTTCATGAATTCATTGTTTCTAATGGCTGAATAGCACTCCATTGTGTATATATACCACATTTTTTTGTAGCCATTCCTCCAATGAGGGACATCTGAGTTCTTTCCAGCTTCTGGATATTATAAATAGGGCTGCTATGAACATAGTAGAGCATGTGCCCTTATTACATGCTGGAGAATCCTCTGGGTATGCCCAGGAGTGATATAGCAGGGTCCTCCAGAAGTGTCATGCTCAGTTTCCTGAGGAATCGCCAGACTTATATCCAGAGTGGTTGTAACAGCTTGCAGTCCCATCTGCAGTGGAGGAGTGTTCCTCCTTCTCCACATCCCTGCCAATACCTGCTGTCTCCTGAGTTTTTTTTTTAATCTGTATACCAAGTGACTCAGAAAGGTTCTGGCTTTGAGTAGGGCCTCTAATAGGAAGGGGCTTTTCAAAATGATCCAGTAGACTCAGTGGCAGATTACAATGATATTTGGACTCTTTTTTTAAATTTTTATTTTCTATATTCTATGTTTACATTCCAAAGGCTTTCCCCTTTCCCAGTTACCCCCCACCATATGTCCCATAATTCCTCTCCCCCCTGCTATTCCCCACTCATCCCCCCCCACGATTTCTCTGTTCTGGGTCTACAATACTGGATCCAATCTTTACAGGCCCAGGGTCCTCTCCTTTCTTCTTCATGGGAGTCATTTGACTTGCTAATTGTGCCTTGAGTATTTAGGGCTTCTGGGCTCATTAATATCCACTTATCAGTGATTGCATTTCATGTGTATTCTTTTGTGATTGGGTTAGCTCACTTAGGATGATAGTTTCCAGATCTAACCATTCACCTACAAATTGCATGAGTTCATTATTTTTAATTGCTGAGTAGTACTCCATTGTATAAATATACCACATTTTCTGTATCCATTCCTCTTTTGAGGGATATCTGGGCTCCTTCCAATTTCTGGCTATTATAAACAAGGCTACTATAAACATAGTGGAGCATGTGTCTTTGTTGTATGCAGAGGAATCCTCTGGGTATATACCCAGGAGTGGTATGCCAGGGTCCTCTGGAAGTGGCATGCCCAATTTTCTGAGGAACCGCCACACTGATTTCCAGAGCGGTTTTAACATTTTGCAATCCCACCAAGAGTGGAGGAGTGTTCCTCTTTCTCCACATCCTCGCCAGCACCTGTTGTCTCTTGAGTTTTTAATCTTAGCCATTCTGACTGGTATGAGGTGGAATCTCAGGGTTGTTTTTTTTTTAATTTTTATTTTCTATATTCTATGTTTACATTCCAAAGGCTTTCCCCTTTCCCAGTTCCCACCCACCATAGTTCCCATAGTTCCTCTCCCCCCAACTGTTCCCCAATCATTCCCCCCCCCTCGGATTCTTTACTAAACTGGATGCAATCTTTACAGGCCCAGGGTCCTCTCCTTTCTTCTTCTTGGGAATCATTTGACTTGCTATTTGTGTCTTGAGTATTTAGGGCTTCTGGGCTCATTAATATCCACTTATCAGTGATTGCATTTCATGTGCATTCTTTTGTGATTGGGTTAATTCACTCAGGATGATATTTTCCAGGTCTAACCATTTACCTACAAATTGCATGAATTCATTATTTTTAATTGCTGAGTAGTATTCCATTGTATAAATATACCACATTTTCTGTATCCATTCTTCCTTTGAGGGATATTTGGGCTCCTTCCAATTTCTGGCTATTATAAACAAGGCTGCTATAAACATAGTGGAGCATGTGTCCTTATTGCATGCAGGGGAATCCTCTGGGTATATGCCCAGGAGTGGTATGCCAGGGTCCTCTGGAAGTGACATGCCCAATTTTCTGAGGAACCGCCAAACTGATTTCCAGAGCAGTTTTACCATTTTGCAATCCCACCAACAGTGGAGGAGTGTTCCTCTTTCTCCACATCCTCGCCAGCACTTGTTGTCTCTTGAGTTTTTAATCTTAGCCATTCTGACTGGTGTGAGGTGGAATCTCAGGGTTGTTTTGATTTGCATTTCCCTGATGACTAATGATGTTGAACATCTTTTAAGGTGTTTCTTGGCCATCCGAATTTCTTCTGGTGAAAATTCTTTGTTTAGCTCTGTGCCCCATTTTTTGATAGGGTTATTTGGTTCTTTGTGGTCTAACTTCTTGAGTTCTTTGTATATATTGGATATTAGCCTTCTGTTGGATGTGGAGTTGGTGAAGATCTTTTCCCACTTTGTTGGTTGCCGTTTTGTCCTTCTGACAGTGTCCTTTGCTTTGCAGAAACTTTGTAATTTTATGAGGTCCCATTTGTCGATTCTTGATCTTAGAGCATAAGCTATTGGTGTTCTGTTCAGGAACTTTTCCCCTGTGCCCAAGTCCTCCAGGGTCTTCCCAAGTTTCTTTACTAATAGTTTCAGTGTGTCCGGTTTTATGTGGAGGTCCTTGATCCACTTGGAGTTGATCTTAGTGCAAAGAGATAAGAGTGGGTCAATTCGCATTCTTCTGCATGTTGACCTCCAGTTGAACCAGCACCATTTGTTGAAAAGGCTATCTTTATTCCACCGGATAGTTGTGGCTCCTTTATCAAAGATCAAGTGACCCTAAGTCTGTGGGTTAATTTCTGGGTCTTCAATCCTGTTCCATTGATCTGCGTGCCTGTTGCTATACCAATACCATGCAGTTTTTAACACAATTGCTCTGTAGTACTGCTTGAGGTCAGGGATATTGATTCCCCCAGAAGTCCTTTTATTGTTGAGAATAGTTTTAGCTATCCTGGGTTTTTTGTTGCTCCAGATGAATTTGAGAATTGCTCTTTCTAGATCTATGAAGAATTGAGTTGGGATTTTGATGGGGATCGCATTGAATCTGTAGATTGCTTTTGGCAAGATGGCCATTTTTACTATATTGATCCTGCCAATCCAGGAGCAAGAAATATTTTTTCCATCTTCTGAGGTCTTCTTCGATTTCTTTCTTCAAGGACTTGAAGTTCCTGTTGTACAGATCTTTCGCTTGTTTGGTTAGAGTTACGCCAAGATACTTTATGTTGTTTGTGGCTTGTGAAGGATGTTATTTCCCTAATTTCTTTCTCAGCCTGCTTGTCCTTTGAGTACAAGAAGGCCACTGACTTGCTTGAGTTAATTTTATAACCTGCCACTTTGCTGAAGTTGTTTATCAGCTGTAGAAGTTCTCTGGTGGAGTTTTTTGGGTCGCTTAGGTAAACTATCATATCGTCTGCAAATAATGATAGTTTTACTTCTTCCTTTCCAATTTGTATCCCTTTGACTTCCTTATGTTGTCTAATTGCTCTTGCTAGAACTTCAAGTACTATATTGAAAAGATATGGAGAGAGAGGGCAGCCTTGTCTAGTCCCTGATTTTAGTGGGAATGCTTCAAGTTTCTCTCCATTTATTTTGATGTTGGCTACTGGTTTGCTGTAGATTGCTTTTACTATGTTTAGGTATGGGCCTTGAATTCCTGCTCTTTCCAAGACTTTTAGCATGAAAGGATGCTGAATTTTGTCGAATGCTTTTTCAGCATCTAATGAGATGACCATGTGGTTTTTTCTTTCAGTTTGTTTATGTAGTGGATTACATTGATGGATTTCCGTATATTGAACCATCCCTGCATCCCTGGGATGAAGCCTACTTGATCATGGTGAACGATTGTTTTGATGTGCTCTTGGATTTGGTTAGCAAGAATTTTATTTAGTATTTTTGCATCTATATTCATAAGAGAAATTGGCCTGTAGTTCTCTTTCTTTGTTGGATCTTTTTGTGGTTTAGGTATTAGCGTAATTGTCACTTCGAAGAATGAGTTGGGCAGTGTCTCAGGGTTGTTTTGATTTGCATTTCCCTGATGACTAATGATGTTGAACATCTTTTAAGGTGTTTCTTGGCCATCCGAATTTCTTCTGGTGAAAATTCTTTGTTTAGCTCTGTGCCCCATTTTTTGATAGGGTTATTTGGTTCTTTAGGGTCTAACTTCTTGAGTTTTTTGCACATATTGGATATTAGCCCTCTGTCAGATGTGGAGTTGGTAAAGATCATTTCCCACTTTGTTGGTTGCCGTTTTGTCCTTCTGACAGTGTCCTTTGCCTTACAGAAACCTTGTAATTTTATGAGGTCCCATTTGTCAATTCTTAGCCATTCTGACTAGTGTGAGGTGAAATCTCAGGGTTGTTTTGATTTGCATTTCCCTAATGACTAATGATGCTGAACATTTCTTCATCTGAAGTTTTTCAGGTGAAAAATCTTTGTTTAGCTCTGTACCCCATGTTTTAGTATGGTTATTTGGTTTTCTGGGGTCTAACTTCTTGAAATCTTTGTATATAATGGATATTAGCCCTCTGTCAGATGTAGGATTGGTGAAGATCTTTTCCCAATTTGTTTGTTGCCAGATTTGTCCTTTTGAAGGTATCCGTTGCCTTACAGAAACTTTGTAATTTTATGAGGTCCCATTTGTCAATTCTTGATCTTAGAGCATAAGCTATTGGTGTTTTGTTCAGAAAATTTCCCCCTGTACCCATGTTCTCAAGGGTCTTCCCCAGTTTCTTTTCTATTAGTTTCAGTATGTCTGGCTTTATGTGGAGGTCCTTGATTCACTTATAGTTGAGCATAATACAAGGAGATAAGAATATATTAATTCTTTTTTATTGGATATATTCTATATTTATATTTCATTTCCCTTTTTCTGGTTTACCATCCCCCAAAGGTCTCACATGCATTTTTCCCTCCCCCTGTTCCCCCCATCTACCCCTTCCCACTTCCCTGTTCTGGTATTCCCCTACACTGATGTTTTGATCCTTTCCAGCACCAGTGTCCACTCTTTCCTTATTGTAGGATATCATTTGATATGTGCATTGTGTCTTTGGTGTCCCAAGAGTCTAGGCTAATTTCCACTTATCAGTGAGTGCATACCATGGGTATTCTTTTGAGACTGGGTTTCTTCACTTAGTATGATGTTCTCCAGCTCCATCCATTTCTCTAAGAAATTCATGAATTCATTGTTTCTAAAGGCTGAATAGTACTCCATAGTGTATATATACATTTTTTTTGTATCCATTCCTCTGTTGAGGGACATCTGGGTTCTTTCCAGCTTCTGGCTATTATGAATAAGGCTGCTATCCTTATTGCATGCTGGGGAATCTTCTGGGTATATGCCCAGGAGTGGAATGGCTGGGTCCTCTGGAAGTATCATGTCCATTTTTCTGAGGAACTGCCAGACTGATTTCCAGAGTGGTTGTACTAGCTTGGAATCCCACCAGCAGTGGAGGAATGTTCCTCTTTCTCCACACCCTTGCCAACACCTGATGTCACCTCAGTTTTTAATCTTAGCCATTCTGACTGGTGTGAGGTAAAATCTCAGGGTTGAAAAGAAAAAAAAAAAGAAAATATGGATATTTACTCTAAAGATAGGGACTCCTCCCTTTGTCTTTTAAGTTAATTGCTGGCATACACATGTACATAGAATGTGGGTTTTACTTGTTTGCCTTTCATTTTTCTCAGTTTACTCTAACGATAGTGCAGAGGGAAGTTTTCTCTCCATATACCATCTTTTAAAGCAGATCTTGTTTTGTCCTCAAATATCTATTGATGGGTACACAGTGCTCTTTGATGTGTTCAACCCCATTTTCTGGAGATAGACATAAATTCTAGAGTGAATTTTCATGTACTATGTGAGGGGTGTCCTGTTTTACTTATGTCTTGTCCATGAAAAAAAATCTGTGAAGATATTATATTCACGTAGTGGTTTGTCATCTACTGACCTTGGGAATCAATCACCCTAAATACAGAATATTTTACAACAAACTTCCAAAAAATAAAAAAAAGAATATATCAATTCTCATTCTTCTGCATGCTGACCTCCAATTGAAAAAATTATCTTTTTTTCCACTGGATGTTTCAGCATCTTTGTCGAAGACCAAGTGGCCATAGGTGTGTGGGTTCATTTCTGGTTCTTCAATCCTATTACATTGATCTACCTGCCTGTCACTGTAACAATGCCATGCAGTTTTTAACACTATTGCTCTGTAGTATTGCTTGAGGTCTGGGATATTGATTCCCCCAGAAGTTGTTTTACTGTTGAGAATAGTTTTAGCTGTCCTCAGTTTTTCATTATTCCAGATGAATTTGAGAATTTCTTTTTCTAACTTTATAAAGAACTGAGTTAGGATTTTTCATGGGAATTACTTTGAATCTGTATATTGCTTTTGGCAAGATGGCCACTTTATCTATATTAATCTTGCCCATCCACGAGCATGAAAGATTTTTCCATTTTCTGAGGTCTTCCTCCATTTCCTGCTTCAGAAACCTGATCCTCTTGTCATACAGATCTTTCAATAGTTTGGTTAGAGTCACACCACGATACTCTATATTGTTTGTGGCTATTTTGAAGGGTGTCATTTCCCTAATTTCTTTCTCAGCCTTCTTATCCTTTGAATATAGGAAGGCTACTGATTTGCTTGAGTTGATTTTATAACCAGTCACTTTTCTGAAGTTGTTTATCTGCTGTAGGAGTTATCTGGTGGGGTTTTTTGGGTCTCTTAAGTACACTATCATATCTTCTGTAAATGGCGATAGTTTGACTTCTTCCTTTCCATTTTGTATCCCTTTGACCTCCTTATGTTGTCTAATTGCCCTAGCTAGTAGAATGAAAGCAGTGCTAAGAGTTTTTCAGTGACTGGTTCAAATTTTAGGGGTTGTAGGTCTATTTAAACTGTTTCGCTGATTTTGACTTCACTTTGGTAAGTAGTATCTGTTGAGAAAATCATCCATTTGTTTTAGATTTTACATTTTTGTGTAGCACAAATTTTTAAATATGACCTATTGATTCATTGGGTTTCCTCATCATTGTTATGTCCCATTTTAATTTCTGATTATTCATTTGGATATTCTCTATGTGTCTTTTAGTTAGTTTGGATAGGGTTTTTTTTTATAACATTGATTTTATCAAATAACCAACTCTTTTTATCTTTTTTTAAAATTTTTCTATATTTTGTGTTTACATTCCAAAGGCTTTCCCCCTTCCCATCCCCCCATCAGGAGTGGTATGCCAGGGTCCTCTGAAAGTGACATGCCCAATTTTCTGAGGGACCGCCAAACTCATTTCCAGAGCAGTTTTACCATTTTGCAATTCCACCAACATTGGAGGAGTGTTCTTCTTTCTCCATATCCTCGCCAGCACTTGTTGTCTCTTGAGTTTTTAATCTTAGCCATTCTGACTAGTGTGAGGTGGAATCTCAGGGTTGTATTGATTTGCTTTTCCCTGATGACTAATGATGTTGAACATCTCTTAAGGCGTTTCTCAGCCATCTGAATTTCTTCTGGGGAAAATTCTTTGTTTAGCTCTGTACCCCATTTTTTGATAGGGTTATTTGGTTCTTCGGGGTCTAACTTCTTGAGTTCTTTGTATATATTGGATATTAGCCCTCTGTCGAATGTGGGGTTGGTGAAGATCTTTTCCCACTTTGTTGGTTGCTGTTTTGTCCTTCTGAGAGTGTCCTTTGCCTTACAGAAACTTTTTAATTTTATGAGATCCCATTTGTCAATTCTTGATCTTAGAGCATAAGCTATTGGTGTTCTGTTCAGGAAGTTTCCCCCTGTGCCCATGTCCTCCATTTCTTCCCAAGTTTCTTTTCTAATAGTTTCAGTGTGTCTGGTTTTATGTGGAGGTCCTTGATCCACTTGGAGTTGATCTTATCTTGGAGATAAGAGTGGGTCAATTCGCATTCTTCTGCATGTTGACTTCCAGTTGAACCAGCACCATTTGTTGAAAAGGCTATCTTTTTTCCACTGGATGGTTGTGGCTCCTTTATCAAAGATCAAGTGACCATAACTCTGTGGGTTCATTTCTGGGTCTTCAATCCTATTCCATTGATCCACTTGCCTGTTGCTGTACCAATACCATGCAGTTTTTAACACAATTGCTCTGTAGTACTGTTTAAGGTCAGGGATATTGATTCCCCCAGAAGTCCTTTTATTGTTGAGAATAGTTTTAGCTATCCTGGGTTTTTTGTTGCTCCAGATGAATTTGAGAATTGCTCTTTCTAGATCTATGAAGAATTGAGTTGGGATTTTGATGGGGATTGCATTGAATCTGTAGATTGCTTTTGGCAAGATGGCCATTTTTACTATATTGATCCTGCCAATCCAGGAGCAAGAAATATTTTTCCATCTTCTGAGGTCTTCTTCGATTTCTTTCTTCAAGGACTTGAAGTTCCTGTCATACAGATCTTTCGCTTGTTTGGTTAGCGTTACACCAAGGTACTTTATGTTGCTTGTGGCTATTGTGAAGGGTGTTATTTCCCTAACTTCTTTCCCAGCCTGCTTGTCCTTTGAGTGCAAGAAGGCTACTGATTTGCTTCAGTTAATTTTATAACCAGCCACTTTGCTGAAGTTGTTTATCAGCTGTAGAAGTTCTCTGGTGGAGTTTTTTGGGTCACTTAGTTAAACTATCATATCATCTGCAATAATGATAGTTTGACTTCTTCCTTTCCAATTTGTATCCCTTTGACTTCCTTATGTTGTCTAATTGCTCTTGCTAGAACTTCAAGTACTATATTGACAAGATATGGAGAAAGAGGGCAGCCTTGTCTACTCCCTGATTTTAGTGGGATTGCTTCAAGTTTCTCTCCATTTATTTTGATGTTGGCTACTGGTTTGCTGTAGGTTGCTTTTACTATGTTAAGGTATGAACCAACTCTTTTTTGATTAATTTGCAATGATCCTCTCATTTTTCTTTGTTTCTATTGGAATGTTTTCAGATCTTGGATTATTTTCTGTTCTCTCTCCTCTTTGATGGGCTTGCTTCTTTTTTATTTAGAGCATCAAATATGCTATCAATTTTACTAGATCTTTCCACTTATCTTTTATTTATATTTATTTATTTGTTTGTTTATTTATTTACTTCTTTTCCTGATACAACTCCAATGCTTCACCTCTTCCGTTCTCCCCTAATAAATCCTCCTTCCACACCATTGTCTCCTCCTATTTTCCTCAGAGAAGGGGGTGCCTTCCTAGAGAACAACTCCACTCTGGAGTTGCCAGTTGCCTTTCCTTTTCTACTGAGTAGCAACCAGGCAGTGCAGTGAAAGAAAGGAATCCAATGGAGGCAACAGGGTCAGAGATAGGTTCCATTCCAAATGTCAGGGGACCCACATGAAGACCAAGCTGCACATCTGCTATGAATGGGTAGGGACATAGATCTAGCCCCTGTATCCACATTGGTTAATCTTTCAATCTCAGTGAGACTCACAGTCTCTACTAGTTGACTCAGTAGTTCTCCTTATGGTGTATTTGCTCCCTCTAGCTATCTTAATTCTATCTTCTAATGTTGCACAAACTCCCCAAGCACCCCCAGCTGTTTAGTTCAGGTCTCTGCATCTATTTTCATCCAGTACTGGATGAAGCCTGTCAGGAGTTAGTTTTTATTCTAGGCTCCCTTCTGCAAGCAAGCAGAGTACCATTTATAGTGTAAGTGATTGGCTCTCTAACATGGGATGTATCTCAAGTTGGGCCAATCATCAGCTGAATATTCCCTCAATCTTTTCTCTACATTTATACCTACCAATTCTGTAGGCAGAACTAACTTGGGATTAAATGTTTTGAGTGGGTCGATGTTCTTTACTTTTTACTACAAGTTCTGCATGGTTTCAGAAGGTGGCCAGTTCATTCTCCATAACTGCTTCATTATGAGTCTCAGCTAGAGTCACTACCATAGACACCCCAAGAATCTCCATTTTCCCAGGTCTCCAGTTACTCCTAAATATTCCCCATAGTTTACCACTCTCACTCTTACTCCTCTCCCATGCCCCTCTTCCTATACCTGATCCCCATTCCAGTCCCCAGACTCACTTTATGTCCCACCAGTTCACTCCCTCCATCCACCTCCAATGACTATTTTGTTTCCTCATCTAGTGAGATTCAATCATCCTCCCTTGGGCCTTGCCTATTGCTTAGTATCTTTTGGTCTGTGGATTGTATCATGGTTATCCAATAATTTATGGCTAATGTTCACTTAAAAGTAAGTGCATTCCATGCATGCCTTTTTTAGGTTTGGGTTATCACAATCATAATAATATATTCTAGTTGCATGCATTTACATGCAAATTTCATGATATGTATGAAATCTTTAATTGCTTTTTAATAGCTGAATAGTATTTACTGTGTAAATGAACTACATTTTCTGTTTGCATTCTTTAATTGAAAGACATCTAGGATGTTTCTTGTTACTGCCTATTATGAATAAAGCTGCTATGAACATAGCTGAGCAAGTGCCCTTGTATAGAATTGGGCATCTTTTGGGTTTATGCCCAGAAGTAGTATAGTTGGGTCTTGTGGTAGATCAATTCTCATTTTTTTCTAAGAAACTACCAAATTTATCTCCAAAGTAATTGTGCCAGATTGCATCATCAGCAATGGAGGAGTGTATTTCTTGATCCATGGCATCCCAAGAATATGCTGTATCTTGCAATTTTGTTCTTCTTTATTGTGAAGGGTGTAAGATGTAATCTCAGAATTATTTGATTTGAATTTCATTGATCACTGTTGATGTTGAACATTTCTTTAAGTGTTTTTCAGCCATTAGAGATTCCTCTGTTGAGAATTATCTGTAGGATTATCTACCCCAGGTTTTATTTGGGTTATTTGGCTTCTTGGTGCTGAAATTCTTGAGTTCTTTATATATTTTGGATATTTGTCCCTTGTCCGATGAATTATTCATGAAGATCTTTTCCCATTCTATAGGCTGCTGTTTTGTCTTATTGATGGTGTACTTGGCCTTGCAAAACCTTCTGAGTACCACAAGGTTCTATTTATTATTAGTTGCTCTATGTGTCTGAGTTATTGGTAATCTGTTCAGCAATTTTCTTCTCTGTCAATGTGTTCAAGGATGTCATTCAATTTCCCTTCTATGAGAATTAGTATGTCATGTTTTACATTGAGGTCTTTTATAAACTGGACTTGAATTTTGTTCAGGGTTATAAATATAGATCAATTAGCATTCTTCTTGTAGACATCCAATTAAACCAATACCAATAGTTAAAGATGTTTTCTCTTTATACATTTTACTCTTTGGGCTTCTTTCAAAAATCATGTCCATAGGGATGCACCTTTATTTCCATGTCTTCAGTTCTATTCCATTGATGAACCTGTCTGAATTCAGACCAGTCCAATGAAATTGTTTTACTATTCCTCTGTATTATAGCTTGAAATTATGGATGGTGTTATCTACAGAGGTTCTTCTACCGTTGCTTTATTGTACACTAACTGTACTTTTAATGTTTGTTTAAGCTGCCCTGGGTTTTTGGTTTTTTTCATATGAAATTGAGAATTGTTCTTTGAAGATCTGTTACAAAATGTGTTGGAATTTTGATGGGTATTGCACTGAATCTCTAGACTGTTTTTGGTAAGAAGGATATTTTCACATTGTTAATCCTACCATTCCATGAGCATTGCTTATCTGTTCATCATCCACCATTTCTTCCTTCAGACTGAAGTTCTTCTCATATAGTCCTTTTCCTTGCATGGTTAGAGTTACACCAAGGTATTTTATATTATTTGTGGCTATTGTGAAGTGTGTTGCTTTCCTAATTTCTTTCACAGCCCAATTATTGTTTGTATAAGAAGGGCTACTGATATTTTGAGTTGATTTTGAATCCAGCAACTTTTGCTGTAGCTGTTTGTCAGCTATAGGAGTTTTCTTGTAGAATATTTGGAGACACTCTTGCATACTATCATACCATCTGCCAATAGGGTACTTTGGCTTCTTCCTTTCCAATTTCTCTCCCCTTGATTTCTTTTCATTTTCTTTTTGCTGGTACTAAGTTGAATATATACAGGGAGAGTGGACTGCCTTGCCCTGTACATAATGCTAGTAGATTTGCTTTAAGGTTCTTTCCATTTAATGTGATGCTGGCAATTGGTTTTCTGAATATTGCATTTATCATGTTTAGATATGCATCTTGTATCATTGATCTTTCCAAGACCTTCCTCATTTGTGCCTAAAACTTGAAGGTGTGATTTATTTCATGGTGCCTACACACAAAGTATTTTCTAGGCATGCTGTCTATCAACTGAGCTACATAGCAGCACCAAGAGCCCAGCTTCTCCTGATAATACTTTGTCTCACTCTCGAGTGCTCAGTATGAACGATTACTTTTTCTAAGTTTATTTGGAAGAGGTGTCATTTTCTTAGTCTGATCCTAAGAACTGTTAACATTTTGGTAAGACACTGAACCTACTGTCAAATAAGCATGGAGGGGATCATGAATGTTTTGAAAGCAGGAAGTATACCATGGGGAATCACTCTCTTCTTTCAACTACTCTTGTTGATAGGTTTGTTTCATTCACAATGACTGGGATCAATTAATCCACTCAGACAGATATAAAATGGAGAGAATAGCTCACACATGGGAAAACAAAATCTCAGCTGTTACAACTTTACTGTTTTCCTGGAATTAGGAAAGTTCACTTCTCCATTTGGTAGTAACACTTCCTAACAAGCTCAACTTTAGAACTGACTTCTCTAGATGACATTATAACTATAGGTCTTTTGGGAGATGAGCTGATGACATCTCTTCCTTATAACTACTTGTTAAGGCCTCAGTCTACAAGGATGTTTGTCAAAGGCCCAGCTGGGTGAGTATTTCCTTTTATCTTCATTATAGTGAGTATTATAAGTAGGTTGTTGAAGGAAGCAGAATTTTCTGTAATAAATGTTTACAGAAGTCTCTGCTTTGAATTTTACTTTTGAGCCACTCTGTATAACCAGCATTCAACTGATGCTTTTAGACATAAAGTATCAGTGTAATGATTACTATAAGAACACAGATGTCTGTCTCCACCAATGATTTCAGGTTATATAAGTGATACTAGATTGGAACTATTCAGAAGAGGAGCAGGGCCTAGCCAATACAGAGAGAGAAAAGGATAATAGGGTGAAGGTGAATGGGTATTATATATTCAGTGAACATATAATGCAGTCCACCACATTTTAAAATGAACGTACTTCATATGTGTTTAAAAAGTTGTGCCAGATCCAGCATTTAGGGAGCACATCTGACATACAATTATGCTGAATGCATTCTCTAATAATACTAACAGCATGTTTCTACATAGGTTATGCCAAATGTGTTAATTTTCCATCCTGTAACAAAATACTGAAGTACCTTATTGGTGTGCAGGATGATTACCTTCACAGTATTAAGTTATTGAGAATTGTATTTTGTATCCTTTCATTTTACTTCTTTTCTCGTTAACTTTCTGTATGCATTTAGTAATATGAAAAGTAAGCTAGGATTATTCAACTAATATTAACTAATTCATTGTTTATCAGTAATTTTCTTATTTGTTAAGTTTGCATATCTTTATGGATTCTTAGGAAAGTTTTAACTCATAGCATAAGAACATATGAGTTACAGTTAACATTATATAATAATGGCATTTCATCATTTGAATGATTTGTTTATTCTACTACAATGATTTCTTTTTGGATTGTTTTCATAATTACTCCTGTTTATACTTTATTCTGTTATATGGGAAATGGTTCAAGCTTACTAAGAAATTCCTCAAGTCTTACATCCAATGCTTACAGGTAAGCATTAGAATTCATTATATAATCATATAGATTCTGGGTAATGCATATCTTATACGTATAACTTTTGTACATATCACAAGCACATGTTTAAGACAAGGGTGCAATATTCTTCATGGCATTTTCACAAGAACTGTTAGAAACAGGTAGTTCTACATAGGTATGAAGAACAATTTTTGATCACTACCTCGTTGGATGATTCAGAGTCCTCATTTAGTATTGAACTACAGAGATGATCACTGAAAATACAGTTTTATCATTTAATGAAATCACAAAATAATACCAGGAGTTTTGGCAAGTAGCTTACAATTTTATAAAAATCGCTCTTAATTTTACGTTAATATACTCCATATAAATATCCCAGTACTTCTTTCCAGCACACACAGTTTCAGCATCAAACATTATTTGCAATCATTTAGCTTATATTCAATCATTTAGCTTGGTAATGTAATTTTCTCACCACTAGTGGCAAAAGTGACCAAGGTTACATGGTCCTATGCTCTGGACCACAGATATGAATTGAGTCAGCACTGCTTCTGTATCTATGACTAAGCAGCAGTCTTTACATTAACATTTGATCATTTCCCTTGGGCCACCAGTACTGAACATTTATGTTTGAGAGACTAGCAACTCAGTATCCCAGTTCCCATGTCAAGTGACTTTACACACATTGTTCATTATCTCTTTGGAATCGTTTCTTCTTTTTCAGAAGCAAACTAAACCTGGGAAATGTTAATATTTTCTTCTAGAATGTCACCCTTATTTCACCAACTTTTTTATGATTTAAGTAGAAAACATAAGTTTTCTACTTAAATAAAATTAGTTATATTTGTTTTGTTATATTTAAAGATGTTACTCCACAAATCTCCAATCACATCATTATCATGTCTTTTTTGTTCTGATGATGTAAGGAAAACTCATCACCAGCCACCTCCTTTTTGGCAGTAGGATAGATTAGACAAAAAATGTCCTGGGCACAATTCACATATCAAATGATGCCCAAGAAGAAGGAAGGAGTGGCCCTGGTCCTGGAAAGGCTCAGTGCAGCAGTGTAGGGGAATACCAGAACAGGGAAGTAGGAAGGGGTGGATTGGGGAACAGGGGGAGGGAAGAGGTCTTATGGAACTTTCAGGGAGGGGGGATCCAGGAAAGGGAAAATCACTTGAGTTGTAAATAAAGAATATATAGAATAACACACACACACACACACACACACACACACACACATATCCTGGGAATTTTACATTTCTCTGATGCTCACTATAGCATCTCTTGATATTTCTAATAAAATAGATCTGTTATGTGTATTTCTAACATATCTAAAAATCTTATTGCTCATATTTATTTTATTAGACCCATGTAAACTTTTCCTTCCAAAAAAAAGGTAAATGGGATAGATATTTGTTTCAATTAAAATAAATTCAGCTTTACATTTCAAGTACTCCAAATTCAACCTTTTAACAGTGCTACTGCTTGGCAGTGGTGGCACACGCCTTTAATCCCAGCACTTGGGAGGCAGAGGCCAGCAGATTTCTGAGTTCAAGGCCAGGCTGGTCTACACCTCCTGTCCTGGAAGTGAGTTCCAGGACAGCCAGTGCTACTCAGAGAAACCCTGTTTCAAAAAAAAAAAAACAAAAAAAATAAAAAAAACAAAAACAAACAAACAAACAAACAAAGAAACTGTGCTACTGATATAATCTGGAGTAAGCAATTCATTAGAAATGAGAAAAATATTTTCAATTCTCAAATAGTATAAAATTATTTAAAATAAAAATCCTCAAGGTGTCCTCTAATACTTATAAATACTATTACTCATTAAAATATTCATTCACAAAAAATGGCAAGTAAATTTAAGTTTAGGTGATGAATATCACAAGTCTATTTTTATTTTGCTGCAATATCATTTACTAATGTAAACAGGAGATGGTAATGGAAAATGAAGGCAGGCGTGGTGTTATATATCAAGGATCCTAGATCTTTCAAGGCTAAAGCAGGAGGAATGTGGGTTTGATTGAAGTCAGTCTGAACTACAGGTTGAGATTTCTCTCCTTCTTTTGCTTTAACACACACTCACCCCCACCAAACACACACATATGAAAATTAAACTGGAAACGAGATAATGTAGAATTATGAAAGTGTTGATTTTTAAAAATAGAACAAAATTATGCCAGTTAATGTCATTAAGTCACTGGCTTCAAAGTATCATTACCACAAAAAGCAAATGATAAATATTTGAGCTATGTTTGCAGTCATTACAGAACTTTTATTTTCTTCTTAGTAATACACTAAAATTTGTACCAGTACAGTAAGCAAAGCCCATGCATTTGATGAAGTCAATCAGAAACAGAAATCATAGTCTCCATTTCCTTAAAATTGATGTTATTTCATGAACACATTTAATTAAGTCTCAGATTTTTACTCAGTTCATGAAAAGAAATTCATGTGGGTAGTCTTGGTCCACACTATGTCATTGCTCTATCCTTAATCTCAGTAGTCAAATAATGTCACACAAAACAAACACACACACACACACAATCACAAACATACACTCATACACACACATACACACAATTTCCTTTTTTATTGGATATTTTCTTTATTTACATTTTAAATATTATCCCTTTTCTCAGTCCCCCACTCCAAACCCGGAAACACCTATCCCATCCCCCCACATGTTTCTATGACTGTGTTACAGGAACCACCAACCATCTTCTACCTTTCCACTCTCACATTTCCCTATGCTGGGACATGGAGCCTTTACAGATCCAAGGGTCTCTTCTTCCACTGATGTCCAACAAGACCATCCTCTGCTACATAAGTGGCTGGAACTATGGGTCCCTCCATGTGTATTTCTTGGTTGGTGGTTTAGTCCCTGGAAAATCTGTGGTGTCTGGTTGGCTCATATAGTTCTTCCTAAGTTGTTGCAGACCTTCAGCTTCTTTAGTCCTTTTTCTAACTTCTCCATTGGGGACCCCATGATCAGTCCTATGGTTGGCTGAGAGCATCTGCCTCTGTATTTGTAAGGCTCTGGCAGACCCTCTCAGGAGACAGGTATATTAGACTCCTGTCATCATGTACTTCTTGGCATCCACAATAGTGTCTGCATTTGGTGACTGTATATGGGATGGATCCCCAGGTATAGCAGTCTCTGGATGGCCTTTCCTTCAGCCTCTACTCTACACTTTGTCTCCGTGTTTGCACCCATGAATATTTTGTTCCCCATTCTAAGAAGGTCCAAAGCACCCACACTTTGGTTGTCCTTCTTCTTGAGCTTCATTTGGTCTGTGAATCATATCTTGGGCATGCCGAGCTTTTTTGTGCTAATATCCACTTATCGGTGAGTCAATACTAGATATGTTCTTTTGTGAATGGATTACCTGAATATTTTCATACATTTCCCAAACTCATGCTATGTAACTTGTGAAACTCTGGGGATGGTTGTTTTTCCAGTGTTTCCTGTAACATTTCTGCTGCTGCTGCTTCATCTCAGAGAACTGGCTCATAGTGTGAGACTAGAATATTCTAGTCAGTGTCACCTTTGCTAAACTCAATTTTTACAGAATTCACATACTTAATTTATTTAAGAGGATCAATTAAGATCTATGAATTAACACCTTCTTAATAAGTGATCAGTATTAATTCCTACTGTCCTCCATTTTAAAAAGATTGCATGGAACTAGCTTGGTTGGCTAAGGTCTTCATCTAAGATTCCTGAAGACTTAATCTTACTGCTGGCAGAGGACAGCACATAAACCAACATCTTGTATATTGTCACCTGAAAGTCACATACTCTCTTCATGTTCTCTCTGAGTTGTCATACAGACTTTAGGTCATTACTCACTACATATGTTAAAACCTAAAGCGAAATTGATAATTGTCATCTATTGTATTTGTGTGTCCCTTAGATTACTAAATCTCCGCATCTCAGAAAAAAAGATCATCATAAATTCAAAAAGAAGATTGTTCTAAAATTAAATTCTGGAATAATGAAAAGGTAAAGTAATTTCGAAGAATATAGAGAAAACATCTCATGGTAACATTTGTGGCAGGTCTCTTTATGCACCTTTGCACACTGCTGAGTTGTTTGATTCTGAGTCCATTACATAGTGATGGCTTCTCCACTATTATGAATGTTTATGAACACACTTTGGATTTTAATACTTACAACTAATTATTACAATTTAAACTAATTGGAAAGAAACCAACATTGCATTATTTTCAAACAGAAAACTTTACTCAATGCATGCCTGTGTTAACAGCTCTGTATCCATGAGAGCTCTGGACATTTCTGGTCCACTCTGAGCTTCAGTGAACCCCAGAGAAAAATGCTACTTGATCCTTTAGAACATGTGTCATTTTCTCTAAGTGATAAACATTTACAGAGCAATGAATATAAAATAAAATGTTTGAAAAACATACCTTCAGGGAAAAATGCTTATATTTCAATATCTTACTAATTATTTATATTCCTTATATTACAAGTATTTTAATAAATTATAGATGTACAATTAAAAAATATTTGATACATATATGTTTTGTGCATTTTTAATTTTTAAATTAAAAAAGACTATGGCTCTTTCAGTTAAGTAATACCCAGGAACTTTGATTTATTTAAGGCATATTTATTTGGTTTTACATATATGAGTGTTTTTCTTGAATGTATGTCTGTGTTCCACTGTCATGCCATAAGATTCAGGGCAATGCATACCCCAGAACTAGAGTTATAGATGGTCATGAATCACCATGCCATCACTTGGAATCTAAACCAAACACATTGCAAATGTGTTCTTCACTACTAAATATGTAGTTAAACAAATAAAAAAATACAAAACAACCCCCCCAAAACCAAAAGAACTTCACTGTATTGCTACTGTAAAATTATATTGATGAGAGAAGTTGAAATGTAGCTCTGAAAATTGTGATGAATCCATGAATTTACTATACTAAGCTTTTTAGGAACAAAAAAGATCATGCAATTATAAAATGTGTTATTTATCATGTTAGGTTCATGGAGATATTATAGGATGGTCTCTTTCACTAACTGTTGCATTATATTTATTCATACAAGCATACATGTGTCTATGTATGTGGAATAAATAGCTCACTATTTTTCTCACAAGCTTTGAATCAGTGTAGACATTTTCTACCTCTTTACCATGAAGCTGATTTTATAGTACAGTACTGAATTAAATCAATCCAATAAACAATTGCTCCTTGTTACCAGGCCAAGTAACTTATATGAGCATCAAAAGTTAAGACTGTTGGGTAAAACTGTAAAGAGTGTCTGGGTGCTGATGAATTATTACACGGGGAACTTATTTTCCACTACTTGGGAAGGAGATTTTTTTAAAGAGAAATTCCCAAACAACATCACTCTATGGTTATTTTCAACAAGTTCACAGCTGTCATAATGTATTCAAAGTAGTGATTGTCTTAGCATTTCATATTTGTTGTTGGAGGTTCCTAGCTCCACATCTTCAGATGTGAATATGTAGTCTGTTGTATACAGAAATCAGAAAAGGAAAAGGATACCGTTGTCAGGATAAGGGTGAGGTGGGAGCAATGAGAGCAAAATAGCAGGATACAAGGTATCTGATCAGGAAAATGGAAGAGACTGGCCCCCTTAAGGCTAAAGAGGCAGGTAAATACAGAAGAGCGGAGGAAGGTAAAGGAAAGAGCAGCAGAACACAAGTGATCAAAGAGGAAAATGGAAAAAAGGTGGATTCATAGGTAAGGGGGAGGGAGATAAACACAGAACAAAGAGGTAGTTAGGGAACATAACAACATGGATGGCTGAAAAAGTCATAAGAAAACATCCTGTTAATGATTCATCCACTAATCCTCTCCAAAAATGTAAAAACAAATTAGCGTTTTATTGATACTGATGAATTAGTTGCTTAGTCCTGAGATGGAATTCACAAATGGTTAAATTTGATGGGAAATAAACTGGAAGCCATCTAAGTCCATTTAGTACCATACTGTTTATACAATTAATACAGTCCAGAATGTACACTAGTGTTATTACACCCTATATTTTTCATTCTAGATTCTGAGAATGTAAGATTTCATGAGAAAAGAAACATAAAAAATATGAAAAGAGATAAACTGTTTGTTGATTTAAACTGTAATATTATGGATTATGACTTGGATTCCATGAGAATTCTGCATCAATGTATGGTTAATTGCACAGTTGAGCATAGTAAAATTATACATTATGATTCATTCTTATCTGATTCTTTTTGGGTATCTTCTAAGATCAGGTCACCATAGATTTGTTCTTTTGTGCAAATATGATTTATCTTCTATGTTCATTACTACTGTTTTGTAGTTAAGCATAAAATGAGCCAGTTTACCAAAATAGCATTGGAATTCTAAGGTATAATTCTATGGTACAATACAGAAACACAAAGTGTGTATTCTGTGTAGATATGACTCTGAATGCATTTATTGTCCATAAATTTCTTTCTGTATAAGAGATAATTGGATGATATATAGAAATGTATGGTATATACAATATGAAACATCAAAAAAGAAACATCTTATTCAAGAATTATTAGAGAAAATAGAGTGTTTATATACTGGTAATATGATGGGAATCATAAATTTGACATATAATCTTTTGTTTTTTTCAGATATATGAAAGAGACTTCCACTATTTTTTAAGATGAATACACTTTCCATTTATGTCTTCAATCAAGAATGTCCTTTATTTCCAAACTGCACTTGGAGTTCTAGCCAATATGTTTCTATTCATTTTTTATATTTCCGTAATCCTAGTTCACAAATCTAAACCCGTGGACCTGATCTCCTGTCAACTAAACTTCGTGCACATAATGCTGTTCCTCACTGCAGGGGATATTTGGATTGCAGACTTATTTGAGTCACTGAACATTGAGAATAGCTTTAAATGTAAGGCAACTTTTTACATAAGCAGAGTGATGAGAGGCCTCTCTATCTGCATTACCTGCCTCTTGAGCATGTTCCAGGCTGTCACTATCAGTCCCAATTCCTCACTGTTGGCTAAATTTAAACATACACTAAAAAAGTACATCATTTATATTTTCATCTATTTTTGGTTGTTCAATTTGTCTTTAAGCAGTAACCAGATCTTCTCTGCTGGTGCTTATACCAATGTGAGTGACACTAACCAGATCAAGGTCAGTAAATACTGCTCTTACTTTCCCACAAACAACATCATTGGGGGATTGATTTTAACAGTGACAACTTTAAGAGATGTGTTTCTTGTAGGAGTAATGCTGACCACAAGTACATACATGATGATTATTTTGTTCAGACATCAGAGGCAATGCAAGCATCTTCATAGCATCAGGCATCTGATAGAATCTCCTGAGAAAAAGGCCACACAAACCATCTTGCTACTGGTGGTTTTCTTTGTGGTCATGTACTGGGTAGACTTCATCATCTCATCCATGTCAATTCTGTTAGGAAGGTATGACCCAGTTATCCTGACAGTTCAGAAGTTTGTGATGAAGGCCTATCCCACAATTACTCCTTTGGTACAAATCAGTTCTGATCACAGAATACTCAAAGCAAGTAGGCTTTTTTAAAAGGGGCAATTATCCTTTTCTTTTAAAAAGGAGATTTATTTTATTTATGTCATTTTATTTTATACATATAAGTTTTGGACCAGCATGTGTGTATTACTGGTGCTCACAGAGGTAATAGGAGGGCATTGGATTCTGTGGAATTGGACTTAGTAATGCTTGTAAGGAGTTACTTTGGTCTAGCTTAATTATTTCTTAAAAAAAACATATTCCTTTTAGGCTGTTTGATAGTTCAAGTAGAAAAACAAGATTTTTCTTGTGATTTCAATAAAATTAGTGGTTTCATATATTCTTTTAACATTTCAGCTCTATTTTAAATCATATCATAAGCATGCCCAGAGAGAGCATGTCTCCCAGGAGTGTGTTAGTACTCCTGGGATACCAAAAATCACAGGTGAGACCACCAGTGCCACCCAAATAACAGGCACAAGTGAGACCTTCCCAGAACCCACAGCAACCATGAATCAGAGAGCAACTAGGAACAGAATCCTTCTGGCTTTCATCTGTGCCCTGGGCTGATTCTGTGCCACAGCTTTCCAGGCCCCAGTCCTGCCTTGAACCATACTACTGCTCAGAGAGAGCAAGTCTCCCAGGAGTGCTAACACATCAAAGATCACAGGAATGCTGACATACCTAAGACCACAGGCTCTCAGACTCACAGGAGGAACAAGCTCCAGTCAGAGACAGCAAAAGGAACTATGACTACAGATAGCCAGATGTCAAGAGGCAATCACAATAACATAAGCAACAAAACCCAAGGTAACTTATAATCATCAGAGCCAATTTCTCACAGCTCCCAACACAACAATCCCTAGATATCCAAACACATCTGAAAAACGAGATTCAGATGTAAAATCACATCACATAGTGATGATAGAAGGCTTTAAAGAAGACATAAATAATGCAGGAGAACCAAGGCAAACAGGTAGAAACCCTTAAAGAAGAAACACATAAATCCCTTAAAGAATTATAGGAGAACACAACCAATCAAGTGAAGGAATTGAACAAACAATCCAGGCTTTAAAAATAAAAATAGAAACAATAAAGAAATTACAGAGGGACACAAACCTGGAGATAAAAATCTGGGAAAGAGATCAGGAGTCATAGATGCAAGCATCACCAACAGAATACAAGAGATAGAAGAGAGACTCTCAAGTGCAGAAGGTACCATAGAAAACATTGACACAACAGTCAAAGAAAATTCTAAATGCAAAAAGCACCTATTTCGATACATCCAGAAAATCTAGGTCACAATGAGAAGACCAAACATAAGGATAATTGGTATAGGAGAGAGTGAAGATTCCAAACTCAAAAGGCTGGTAAATACCTTCAACAAAATTATAGAAGAAAACTTCCTTTACCTAAAGAAAGAGATGACAATAAACATATACAAAGCCCACATAACTCCAAATAGATTGGATCAGAAAAGAAATTCTTCCCATGACAATATAATCAAACCACAAAATGCAAAAAACAGAAAAAGAATATTAAAAGCAGTAAGGGAAAAAGGTCAAGCAACATATAAAGGCAAACCTGTCAGAATTACACCAGACTTTTCACCAGAGATACTAAAAGCCAGAAGATCCTCAACTGATGTCATACAGAGCCTAAGAGAACACAAATGCCAACCCAGACCAATATATCCAGCAAAACTCTCAAGTAACATAGGTGGTAAAACCAAGGTATTCCACTAAAGAAATAAATTAAAAAAATATATTTCAACAAACCCAGCACTACAAAGGACAATAAATGTAAAACACAAACAAAAGGAGGGTAACTACTCCCAAGAAAAAGCAATAAATTAATATTATTTCAGCCAACCCAAAAGAATATAGCCACGCAAACTTAGTTCCACTTCTAACAGCAAAAATTACAGGAAGCAACAATTACTGATACTTAATATCTCTTAATATCAATGGACTCAATCCCCCAATTAAAATACATAGACTAACAGATTGGATACATAAACAAGACCCAGAATTTTGGTGCATACAGGAAATGTACCTCAGTGACCAAGACAGACAGTAACACAGAGTGAAAGGCTGGAAAACTTTTTTAGGCCAATGGTGCCAAGAATCAAACTGTAGTAGCCATTCTAATATCAAATAAAATTGACTTTCAACCAAAAATTATCAAAAAAGTTTTTTTATAATTTTATTTTCTATATTCTTTGTTTACATTCCAAAGGCTTTCCCCTTTCCCAGTCCCCCCCCCACCATACATCCCATAAGTCCTCTCCCCCCCAACTATTCCCCAATCACCCCCCCACACACACCATTTCTCTGCTCTGGTTCTACAAAACTGGATCCAATCTTTTCAGGCCCAGGGTCCTCTCCTTTCTTCTTCTTGGGAATCATTTGACTTGCTAATTGTGCCTTGAGTATTTAGGGCTTCTGGGCTCATTAATATCCACTTATCAGTGATTGCATTTCATGTGTATTCTTTTGTGATTGTGTTAACTCGCTTAGGATGATATTTTCCAGATCTAACCATTTGCCTATAAATTGCATGAATTCATTATTTTTAATTGCTGAGTAGTATTTCATTGTATAAATATACCACATTTTTTGTATCCATTCCTCCTTTGAAGGATATCTGGGCTCCTTCCAACTTCTGGCTATTATAAACAAGGCTGCTATGAACATAGTGGAGCATGTGTCTTTATTGTATGCAGGGGAATCCTCTGGGTATAGGCCCAGGAGTGGTATGCCCAGGTCCTCTGGAGGTGACATGCCCAATTTTCTGAGGAACCACCAAACTGATTTCCAGAGCAGTTTTACCATTTTGCAATCCCACCAAGAGTGGAGGAGTGTTCCTCTTTCTCCACATCCTCGCCAGCACCTGTTGTCTCTGGAATTTTTAATCTTAGCCATTCTGACTGGTGTGAGGTGGAATCTCAGGGTTGTTTTGATTTGCATTTCCCTGATGACTAATGATGTTGAACATCTCTTAAGGTGTTTCTTGGCCATCCGAATTTCTTCTGGTGAAAATTCTTTATTTAGCTCTGTATCCCATTTTTTGATAGGGTTATTTGGTTCTTTGGTGTTTAACTTCTTGAGTTCTTTGTATATATTGGATATTAGCCCTCTGTCGGATGTAGGGTTGGTGAGGGAGGACATTTCATATGCATCAAAGGAAAAAAAAACTACCAAGATGAATTCTTAATTCTGTAAATCTGTACCTCAAATGCATGGCCACCCACATTCTTAAAAGAAACTTTGCTAAAGCTCAAAGCACACAATGAACCACACAATAACAGTGGAGACCTGTTGTTTTTGTTGCAATTGAAGACCAGCCTTAATCTGTAGTGATCCAATAGGAGGTATGAAATAATTTCAATTTTCTTATATCTGTTGAGGTCTGTTTTGTGACTGATTACATGGTCAATTTTGAAAAACTTAACATGAAGTGCTGAGAAGAAGGTATATTCTTTTGATTTAGGATGAAATGTTCTATCGATAACTATTAAAGTCGTTTAGTCCATAACTTCTGTTAGTTTTACTGTGCCTGTTTATTTTTTGTTTCCCTGTTCTAATAATGAGAGTTGGATATTGAAATCTCCCACAATTATAGTGTGAGGTTCAATGTGTGCTTTGAGTTTTAGTAAAGTTTCTTTTATGGACATGGGTGCTCTTGCATTTGGAACATACATGTTTAGAAGTGAATGTTCTCCTTGGCAAATTTTTCCTTTGATGGGTATGAAGTGTCCTTCCTTATATTTTGATGACTTTTGGCATAAATTTGCTTTTATCTAATATTATAATGGATACTACAACTTGTTTCTTTGGACTATTTGATTGGAAAATTGTTTTCTGCTTGGCAGTGGTGGTGCGGTGGTGCACACCTTTAATCCCAGCACTTGGGAGGCAGAGGCAGGTGGATTTATGTGTTCAAGGCCAGCCTGATCTACAGAGTGAGTTCCAGGACAGCCAGGGCTATATGGAGAAACCCTGTCTTGGAAAATGATCAAAAAGAAAAAGAGAAGAAAAGAAAAAAGAAAAAAAGAAAAGGAAAGGAAAGAAAAGAAAAGGAAAGAAAAAGGAAAATTGTTACCTTTACTCTGAGGTAGTGATTGTCTTTGACACTGAGTTGTGTTTCCTGTATGGAGAAAAATGCTAGGTCCTAATTTTATCTAGTCTGTTAGTCTATGTCTTTTTGTTTGTTTGTTTGTTTGTTTGTTTGTTTGTTTTTTCGAGACAGGGTTTCTCTGTGTAGCTCTGGCTGTCCTGGAACTCACTCTGTAGACCAGGCTGGCCTCGAACTCAGAAATCCACCTGCCTCTGCCTCCCAAGTGCTGGGATAAAAGGCGTGTGCCACCTCTGCCCGGCCTTAGTCTATGTCTTTTTATTGGGGAATCGAGTCCATTGATGTTAAGAGATATTAAGAAATGGTGATTGTTGCTTCCTGTTATTTTGATGTTATTTTTATGTTTGCAAGCTTACCTTCTTTTGGGATTGTTAAAAGATTACTTTCTTGCTTTTTCTGGGGTATAGTTTTCCTCTTTGTGTTAGTGTTTTCCATCTATTATCCTTTGTAGGGTTGGATTTCCAGAAAGATATTGTGTAAATTTGAAATACCTTGGTTTCTTCATCTATAGTAATTTAAAGTTTTGCTCAGTATGGCACCCTGGGCTGGCATTTGTGTTCTATTAGGGTCGGTATGAGATCTGCCCAGGATTTTTTAGCTTTTGTTGTCTCTGGTGAGAAGTCTGGTGTAATTCTTGTAGGTCTGACTTTGTATGTTACTTGACCTTTTTCCCTTACTGATTTTTATAGTCTTTCTTTGTTTAATGCATTTGGTGTTTTATTATGTGACAGGAGGAATTTATTTTCTGGTCCAATCTCTTTGGAGTTCTGTAGGCTTCTTGTATGTTCATGCTCATCTCTTTCTTTAGGTTAGGGAAGTTTTCTTTTATAATTTTGTCGAAGACTTTAACTTGCCCTGTAATTTGGAAATCTTCACTTTCTTCTATACAAATTATCCTTAGGTTTGGTCTTCTAATTTTTTTCCTGGATTTCCTGGATGTTTTTGATTATGAGCATTTTGCATTTTACATTTTCTTTGAATGTTGTGTCAAAGTTTTCTTTATCTTCTGCCCCTGAGATTCTCTCTTCTATCTCTTATATTCTGTTGATGATTGCCTCTATGAATCCTGATCTCTTTCCTAGGTTTTCTATCTCTAGTGTTGTCTCCCCTTGTGGTTTCATTATTGTTTCTATTTCCATTTTTTTTTTTTTTGGATCCTGGATGGTTTTGTTCAGTTCCTTTACCTGTTGTTCCTGTAACTGAGCAGATGGGTATAGCTCGGAATGCAGGGAACACTAGAATGCAAGAACAGTTGGGACCGGGTCTGCTAGGGCCTTTACATGCACCCAGGAGCTGGGCAGCACCACAGCCATCTCTGCACTGATCCTGCTAGGGGAAATCTGCTCCACAGAGATTCCTGTGTTTAGAGGTTAGGCCATCATCTTCTCTACAGCAACTGAGCAGGCAGGTATAGGCAAGAGCATAGGTAACACCCAAGTGTCAGAATAGCTTGGACAGGGCCCTCCAAAACCCCACCTGCACCCAAGAACTGGGCAGTGTTACAGCACTCTGTGCCAGGGGAGAGCCACTACCAGGGATGCTGAGACAGGCTTACAGGCACAAAGGAGGGACGGGCCACAGCCAGAGACAGCAGGACCAACTAACACCAGAGATAACCAGATGGCAAAAGGCAAACTTAGGAACATTACCAACAGAAATCAAGGAAATACAGCATAATCCAAACCCAATTCTACCACAAAAGCAAGTCCTAGATACCCCAACACATGGGAAAAGCACGATTAGTATTTAAAAGTCACAACTAATGATGCTGATAGAGGGTTTCAAGAAGGACATAAATAAATTCACTAAAGAAATACAGGATAACACAGGTAAACAGGTAGAAGCCCTTAAAGAATTACAGGAAAACACAAGAAAACGTGAAGGAATTGAACAAAACCTTCCAGGATCTAAAAATAGCAGAAGAATCAATAAGGAAATCACAAAGGGAAACAACTCTGGACATAGAAAACCTAGGAAAGAAGTCAGCAGTCATGGATGCAAGCATCAACAATAGAATACTAGAGATAGAAGAGACAATCTCAGATGAAGAAGATACCATAGAGAGCATTGACACAATAGTCAAACAAAATGAAAAATGTCAAAAGCTCCTGAATCCACACAACCAGGAAATCCAGCACCAACTGAGAAGACTAAACCTTAGGATTATGGGTATAGGAGAGAGTGAAGATTTGTAGCTTAAATGGCTAGTAAAGGTCTTCAACAAAATTATAGAATAAAACTTACCTAACCTAAAGAAAGAGATGCCCTGAAGATACAAGAAGCCTACAGAACTCCAAATACATTTGACCAGAAAAGGATTTACTTCTGTCACATAATAATTAAAACACCAAATGCACTAAACAGAGAAAGAATATTAAAAGCAGTAAGGGGAACATTTCAAGTAATATATAAAATGTAGACCTAGCCAAAATTACTCTGATACCTAAACCACATAAAGACACAACAAAGAAAGAGAATTTTTGACCAATTTCCCTTATGAAAATCAATACAAAAATACTCAGTAAAATTCTTGAAAAGTGAATTCAAGAACACATCAATGCAGTAATGGCTCAAAACATGAAAATACATCAATGTAATCCACTATATAAACAAACTAAAAAAAAAACAGATGGTAATTTCATTAAAGGCTGAGAAAGCATTTGACAAAATACAACACCTCTTCATGGTAAAAAGTCTTCGAAAGATCAAGAATTCAAGGCCCATAGTATAAACATAGTAAAAGCAATATACATCAAACTAAATGGAGAGAAACTTGAAGCAATCCCACTGAAATCAGGGACTAGACAAGGCTGTCCACTCTTTCCCTACCTGTTAAACATATTCCTTGAAGTCCTAGCCAGAGCAATTAGAAAACAAAAGAATGTCAAAGGGATACAAATTGGAAAGGAAAATGTCAAATTATCACCATTTGCAGATGTTAGGATAGTATACTTAAGTGACCCCAAAAATTCCACCAGAGAGCTCCTAAACATAATAAACAACTTGAGCAAAGTGGGTGGATATAAAATTAACTCAAACAAATCAGTAGCCTTCCTATACTCAAAGGATAGTCAGGCTGAGAAAGAAATTAGGGAAGCAGCATCCTTCACAATAGTAATATATATATATATATATATATATATATATATATATATATATATAGTATCTTGGTGTGACTCTAATCAAGCAAGTGAAAGTTCTATATGACAAGAACTTCAAGTCTCTGAAGAAAGAAATTGAAGAAGATCTCAGAAGATGGAAAGATCTCCCATGCTCATAGATTGTCAGAGTTTATACAGTAAAAATGGCCATCTTGCCTAAAGAAATCTACAGATTCAATGCAATCCCTATCAAAATTCCAACTCAATTCGTAGAGTTAGAAAGATCAATTCTCAAATTCATCTGGAATAACAAAAAACCCAGGATGGCAAAAACTATACTCAGCAATAAAAGAATCTCTGGCAGAATCACCATCCCTGACCTCAAGCTCTACTACAGAGCAATAGTGATAAAATCTGTATGGTATTGCTATAGAGACAGTTAGGAAGATCGATGGAATAGAATTAACGTCCCGGAAATGAAACCACACAGCTATCATCACTTTATCTTTGACAAAGGAGCTAAAACCATCTGGTAGAAAAAACCATTTTCCAGAAATGGTGCTGTGTCCATTGGCAGTCAACATGCAGAAAGATGCAAATTGATCCATTCTTATCTCCCTGTACAAAGCTCAAGTCCAAGTGGATAAAGGACCTACACATAAAATCAGGCACACTGAATCAAATAGAATAGAAAGTGGGGAAGAACCTGGTCACAGGGAAATTTTCCAGAAGAGAACACCAATAGCCTATACTCTAAAGTCAAAAATTGACAAATGGGATCCCATAAAATGTCAAAGCTTCTGTAAGGCAAAGGACACTGTCAATAGGACAAAACAGCAACCAACAGATTTGGAAAAGATTTTTACCAATTCTATACCTGATAGAGGGCTAATATCCAACATATACAAAGAACTCAAGAAATTAGGCTCCAGAAAACCAAATAACTCTATTAAAATCTGGGGTACAGAGCTAAATAATGAATTATCAACTGAAGAATACAGAATGACTGAGAAGCACCTAAAGAAATGTTCAACATCCTTAGTCATCACGGAAATACAAATAAATCAACCCTGAGATCCTGCCTCACACCAGTCCGAATGGCTAAGATTAAAATCTCAGGTGACAGCAGGTGCTATCAAGGATGTGGAGAAAGAGGAACACTTCTCCACTGTTGGTGGGGTTGCAAGTTGGTACAACCACTCAAAGTTAGTTTGACAGTTCCTCAGAAATTTGGACATAGTACTATGTGAGAACCCTAATGACTAACCCTAACCCTAACCCTAACCCTAACCCTAACCCTAACCCTAACCCTAACCATAACCATAACCATAACCATAACCATAACCATAACCATAACCACCCCTGTGCATATACCTAGAAGATGCTCCAAAATATAATAAGGACACAAGCCCCACTATATTTATAGCAGCCTTATTTCTAATAGCCATTAGCTGGAAACAATGCATATATCCCTCAACAGAGGAATAGATACAGAAAACATAGTACAGTTATACAATGTAATATTACTCAGCTGTCAAAAACTATGAATTCATGAAATTCTAAGGGAAATGGATGGAACTAGAAAGTATCATCCTAGATGAGGTAACAAAAGAATACACATGGTATATGCACTCACTGATAAGTAGATATTAGCACAGAAGATTAAAATACCCAAGAAACAACTCACAGACCAAATGAAGTTAAAGAAGGTAAATCAAATCTATGGTTGCTTAGATCTTTCTTAGAAGGGGAAAAATACACATAGGAGGGGATACTGAGACAAAGTATTGAGCAGAGACTGAAGGAAAGACAATCCAGAGATTGCCCAACCTGGGGATCCATCCCATATATATTCACCAAATCCAGACACTATTGTGGATGCCAACAAGTTCTTGCTTACAGGAGACTGAATAGCTGTCTCCTGAGTCTCTGCTAGTACCTGACCAATACAAAGGTGGATGCTTTCAGCCAATCATTGGACTGAGCTCAAAGTCCCCAATGGAAGAACTAGAGAAAAGACTGAAGGAGCTGAAGGGGCTTGGATCCCTGTAGGAGAAACAAAAGTATGAACCAACCAGTACTCACAGAGCTCCCAGGGACTAAATCACAAACCAAAGAGTACACACAAAGGGTCTCCAGCTGCATATGTGGCAGAGGATGGCCCTGTTGCACTTCAAAGGGAGGAGAGACCCTTGGCCCTGAGAATGCTCAATGCTCCAGTATAGGGCAATGACAAGATAGGGAAGCAGGAGTGAGTGGGTTGAAGAGGAATCTCTAAGGACTGAGAAACTCATGAAGAAATGTTCATCATTCTTACTACTTAGGGAAATGCCAATCCAAACTACTTTGAGACTCACACACTTCAGAGTGGCTAAGATCTATAACACAATTGACTGCTCATCCGGGAATGAGTGTAGATTAAGGAAACACTCCTCAATCATTGGGGGGAATGCAAACTTGTATACCTACTTTGGAAATCAATATGGCATCTTCTCAGACAATTGGGAATCAGTCTACCTCAAACCCAGCTATACTACTCCTTGGCATTTACCCAAAGGATATTCAATTATACCAGAAGGACACTTGTTCAACTATGTTCTTAGCATCTTTATTCATAATAGCCAAAAACTCTAAACAATACACATATCTATGCATCTATGAATGGATAAAAGAGAATGGGGTAAATATACACAATAGAATATTACCCAGTTGTTAAAATAAAGACATTATGAAAGGCAGATGAATAGAACTAGTAAAAATCATCCTGAGTATTGTAATCCAGACTCAAGAAGACAAATACAGTGTGTACTCTCTTATAAGTGAATACTAACAGTAAAATGATAGATGATCATGCTAGAATCCGTAGACCAGAAAGACAAAGTAGCAAGCAGGGCTCAAAGGGAGATGCATAGATCTCCAGGGGAAGGGGAAAAACAATAGATTTTGCATGTAGACTGGTTAACACATGGGGATGGGAACAGGAGGCAGAAGGTAGAAGAACAGAGGGAGAGTGTTGAAAAAGATGATTAGAATTGGGAGGCAGTAGGGAGGGGTGATGCTGTAACATAAGTAAGTGAAAATTCCCAGAGAGTGACCTTAATGAAGTTAGCTAATAATGCAGGATTCAGAACCTAAACTGGCAATTTTCTATAAATAGGCAAGACATACAGCAGAGGGACTGGGACATCAACCCAGGCAAAAAACGTTTTTTTCTACAATCTGCCATGCTGACAATATGTGCTTAGGTAATTGAAACTTTGAACTTGTAGGAGTGGATAACCAATGTCTGGTTTAACTTTAGACCCAGAGCCCTGGAGGAACCACGTGCTGCATGTATCACCAGGAACAAGAGGTAGGACAGCTCCTAGGCCCAGAAGAGAACCAAACACAACTTTTACATTTTATATTTAAAAGAATGTAAAATCAGTGTAATGATCCCTAATGATATTTTGCTTTATTATGAGATTTGCGCCAATCCCTATTGTAGCAAAAAAGCATCACTGAGTAACTGTTGAGAGCAGTTGCAGAAATCTGTAGTTACAGATTAGGCAGAGCCAGGTAAAACCCATAGCTGAGAAGAAGGAGAAAGGATTATAGGAGGCAGAGTAGTCTAGACCACCAGAACAGGCCTCACAGAATCAACCAAGCATAGAATTACAAGGGATTACTGATATTGAAGTAACAATATGGACCCTTTATGGATCTGTGGTTGGTCACATGCATATCCATGATAGCTGTGCTGATTTGTGTGTTCTTATGGGAATCTTAACAATGGGAGTGGGGGTGTCTCTGACTCTTTTGCCTATGCTTGGGGCTTTATTTTTCTTCTAGTGAGTTCCCTCATCTTGTCTTAATAAGAGGGTTTGTACCTAGGCTTACTGTAACTTATTATGCCATATTAAGTTGATTTCATTGGAAGGACTGCTGTTTTTTTTCCTCAGGCGAAAAGGGGTGATTTGGCAAGAGAAGATAGTGGGGAGGGAATGGAAGGGGTGCCAGGATGGGAAACTGTGGTCAGGATGTACTGTGTTAGAGAATAAAAGCAATAATATTTAGGAAACAGAATTCAATCTACGGTAGTATTTTAACACTAATCTTGATAATTTAGACCAAATTAACATATTTTCAAGGGAAATAGTTTAAAAATCAGTTTAAGTAAGAATGTCCTTTTGAGTAATCTCAGCATCAAGGGAACATTTATGACAGGAGTTAAAATGGGAAAGAGACTTCATGTGCAAATATTAACTTAGGGTATACAATAAACAAAAAGAACTCATATCTTGGCAGCAGAAATGATAAAAGAATGTATGATAACACAAATTTTACTTAAATCACATGAAAAATCTTGCTTTGCTATTTGAACTATGAAATAGTTTAAACGAAATCAGTGTTTAAATTGGATATTTTATTTATTTTTTAAAAAATTTTTATTTTCTATATTCTATGTTTACATTCCAAAGGCTTTCCCCTTTCCCAGTTCCCCCCTCCCTATGTCCCATAATTCCTCTCCCCCCCAACTATTCCCCAATCATTCCCCCTCCCCCCACGGTTTCTCTACAAAACTGGATCCAATCTTTACAGGACCAGGGTCCTCTCCTTTCTTCTTGGGAATCATTTGACTTGCTAATTGTGCCTTGAGTATTTAGGGCTTCTGGGCTCATTAATATCCACTTATCAGTGATTGCATTTCATGTGTATTCTTTTGTAATTGGGTTAGCTCACTCAGGATGATATTTGCCAGGTCTAACCATTTACCTACAAATTGCATGAATTCATTATTTTTAATTGCTGAGTAGTATTCCATTGTATAAATATACCACATTTTCTGTATCCATTCCTCCTTTGAGGGATATCTGGGCTCCTTCCAACTTCTGGCTATTATAAACAAGGCTGCTATGAACATAGTAGAGCATGTGTCTTTATTGTATGCAGGGGAATCCTCTGGGTATATGCCCAGGAGTGGTATGCCAGGGTCCTCTGGAAGGGACACGCCCAATTTTCTGAGGAACCGCCAGAGTAATTTCCAGAGCGGTTTTCCCATTTTGCAACCCAACCAACAGTGGAGGAGTGTTCCTCTTTCTCCACATCCTCGCCAGCACTTGTTGTCTCTTGAGTTTTTAAACTTAGCCATTTTGGCTGGTGTGAGGTGGAATCTCAGGGTTGTTTTGATTTGCATTTCCCTAATGACTAATGATGTTGAACATCTCTTAAGGTGTTTCTCGGCCATCCGAATTTCTTCTGGTGAAAATTCTTTGTTTAGCTCTGTGCCCCATTTTTTGATAGGGATATTTGGTTCTTTGGGGCACAGAGACAGTATACAAATTAACAAAATTAGAAATGAAAGGGGAGACATAACAACAGAAACTGAGGAAATTCAAAAGATCATCAGATCCTACTACAAAGGTCTATACTCAAAACAACTGGAGAATCTAGAGGAAATGGACAATTTCCTAGACAGATACCAAATACCAAAATTAAATCAGCATCAAATAGATCAGCTAAATAGTCCCAAAACCCCTAAAGAAATAGAAGGAGTTATAGAAAGTCTCCCAACCAAGAAAAGTACGGGACCAGATGGTTTTAGTGCAGAATTCTACCAGACCTTCAAAGAAGACTTAACACCAATACTTTTCAAACTATTCCACAAAATAGAGACAGAAGGGATACTGCCCAACTCATTCTTTGAAGCCACAATTATGCTAATACCTAAACCACAAAAAGATCCAACAAAGAAAGAGAACTACAGGCCAATTTCTCTTATGAATATCGATGCAAAAATACTAAATAAAATTCTTGCCAACCGAATCCAAGAGCACATCGAAACGATCATTCACCAGGATCAAGTAGGCTTCATCCCAGGCATGCAGGGATGGTTCAATATATGGAAATCGATCAATGTAATCCGCTACATAAACAAACTAAAAGAAAAAAAAAACACATGGTCATCTCATTAGATGCTGAAAAAGCATTCGACAAAATTCAGCATCCTTTCATTCTAAAAGTCTTGGAAAGAGCAGGAATTCAAGGCCCATACCTAAACATAGTAAAAGCAATCTACAGCAAACCAGTAGCCAACATCAAAATAAATGGAGAGAAACTTGAAGCAATCCCACTAAAATCAGGGACTAGACAAGGCTGCCCTCTCTCTCCATATCTTTTCAATATAGTACTTGAAGTTCTAGGGAGAGCAATTAGATAACATAAGGAAGTCAAAGGGATACAAATTGGAAAGGAAGAAGTCAAACTATCATTATTTGCAGATGATATGATAGTTTACTTAAGTGACCCAAAAAACTCCACCAGAGAACTTCTACAGCTGATAAACAACTTCAGCAAAGTGGCTGGTTATAAAATGAACTCAAGCAAATCAGTAGCCTTCTTGTACTCAAAGGACAAGCAGGCTGAGAAAGAATTTAGGGAAATAACACCCTTCACAATAGCCACAAACAACATAAAGTACCTTGTTGTAACGCTAACCAAACAAGCGAAAGATCTGTATGACAGGAACTTCAAGTCCTTGAAGAAAGAAATCGAAGAAGACCTCAGAAGATGGAAAAATATTTCTTGCTCCTGGATTGGCAAGATCAATATAGTAAAAATGGCCATCTTGCCAAAAGCAATATACAGATTCAATGCAATCCCCATCAAAATCCCAACTCAATTCTTCATAGATCTAGAAAGAGCAATTCTCAAATTCATCTGGAGCAACAAAAAACTCAGGATAGCTAAAACTATTCTCAACAATAAAAGGACTTCTGGGGGAATCAATATCCCTGACCTTAAACGGTACAACAGAGCAATTGTGTTAAAAACTGCATGGTATTGGTACAGCAACAGGCAAGTAGATCAATGGAATAGGATTGAAGACCCAGAAATTAACCCACAAATTATGGTCACTTGATCTTTGATAAAGGAGCCACAACCATCCAGTGGAATAAAGATAGCCTTTTCAACAAATGGTGCTGGTTCAACTGGAGGTCAACATGCAGAAGAATGCGAACTGACCTGTTCTTTTTTTTTTTTTTTTTTTTTTTTTTTTTTTTTTTTCATGGCTGGCTTTTACCATATTTTTTTTCATTTTTTTTTATTTTTTTAATTTTATTTTATTTTATATATTCTATGTTTACATCCCAAAGGCTTTCCCCTTTCCCAGTTTCCACCCACCATAGTTCCCATAGTTCCTCACCCCCCCATCTGTTCCCCAATAATTCCCCCTCCCCCCTCGGTTTCTTTACTAAACTGGATGCAATCTTTACAGGCCAAGGGTCCTCTCCTTTCTTCTTCTTGGGAATCATTTGACTTGCTATTTGTGTCTTGAGTATTTAGGGCTTCTGGGCTCATTAATATCCACTTATCAGTGATTGCATTTCCTGTGCATTCTTTTGTGATTGGGTTAATTCACTCAGGATGATATTTTCCAGGTCTAACCATTTACCTACAAATTGCATGAATTCATTATTTTTAATTGCTGAGTAGTATTCCATTGTATAAATATACCACATTTTCTGTATCCATTCCTCCTTTGAGGGATATTTGGGCTCCTTCCAATTTCTGGCTATTATAAACAAGGCTGGTATAAACATAGTGGAGCATGTGTCCTTATTGCATGCAGGGGAATCCTCTGGGTATATGCCCAGGAGTGGTATGCCAGGGTCCTCTGGAAGTGACATGCCCAATTTTCTGAGGAACCGCCAAACTGATTTCCAGAGCGGTTTTACCATTTTGCAATCCCACCAACAGTGGAGGAGTGTTCCTCTTTCTCCACATCCTCGCCAGCACTTGTTGTCTCTTGAGTTTTTAATCTTAGCCATTCTGACTGGTGTGAGGTGGAATCTCAGGGTTGTTTTGATTTGCATTTCCCTGATGACTAATGATGTTGAACATCTTTTAAGGTGTTTCTCGGCCATCCGAATTTCTTCTGGTGAAAATTCTTTGTTTAGCTCTGTGCCCCATTTTTTGATAGGGTTATTTGGTTCTTTGCGGTCTAACTTCTTGAGTTCTTTGTATATATTGGATATTATCCCTCTGTCGGATGTGGAGTTGGTGAAGATCTTTTCCCACTTTGTTGGTTGCCGTTTTGTCCTTCTGACAGTGTCCTTTGCTTTGCAGAAACTTTGTAATTTTATGAGGTCCCATTTGTCGATTCTTGATCTTAGAGCATAAGCTATTGGTGTTCTGTTCAGGAACTTTTCCATTCTTATCTCTTTGCACTAAGATCAACTCCAAGTGGATCAAGGACCTCCACATAAAACCAGACACACTGAAACTATTAGAAAAGAAACTTGGGAAGACCCTGGAGGACATAGGCACAGGGGGAAAGTTCCTGAACAGAACACCAATAGCTTATGCTCTAACATCAAGAATTGACAAATGGGACCTCATACAATTACAAAGTTTCTGCAAGGCAAAGGACACTGTCAGAAGGACAAAACGACAACCAACAAAGTGGGAAAAGATCTTCACCAACCCCACATCCGACAGAGGGCTAATATCCAATATATACAAAGAACTCAAGAAGTTTCACCCCCAAACAACCAAATAACCCTATTTTTTTACATTTCAAATATTATTTCCTTTCCTGGTTTCCCCACTGCAAATCCCCTATCCCATCCCCATTCCCTTCTTTTATGAGGATGCTCCCCCACCTACCACCCACTCCTGCCTCACTGCCATAGCATTCTTCTACACCTCTCCATTAAGCCTTCATGAGATCAAGGGCCTCCCCTCTCACTGATGACAGATACGGCTCCCTCAGCTCCATCAGTCCTTCCTCTATCTCCTCCATTTGGGTCCCTGTGCTCAGAACGTTGGTTGGCTTGAAGCATCTGCATCTATATTGGTAAGGATCTGGTAGAGCCTCTCAGGAGACAACTGAATCAGGCTCATGTCAGCAAGCAATTCTTGGCATCAGCAATAGTGTCTGGGTTTGGTGTCGGCATGTGGGATGGATGTGGAGGTAGGGGCAATCTCTGGAAATCCTAAAGAAATCACTTATTAGAAAAGAAATAATTGAGGCTAGACCAAAACAACTCCTTACAAGCGTTGATAAGTCCAGTTCCAAAGGATCCATTCACTTCATATTACCTCTGTCAGCACCAGGAATGCACATTATGCTGAGATGTGACAACACTCATACATATAAAATAAAGTATAATAAATATCTTTTTAAATGATTATTATTCTTTGATCTTTTTTTTTCAGTCCACTTGTTATCCCCCTTCCTGTCTGCCCTCTGACTGTTCCTCATCCAATACCACAAGAGGATGTCCCCACCACAGCAGACCTCAGCCCTCCCTGGGGCCTCAAGTCTCTCCAGGTTTAGGTGTCTCTTCTCTCACTGAGGACAGACCAGGCAGTGCTCTGCTGTATATGTGTAGAGGGCCTCTTTTTTAAAAAAAGAGAAAATCTACTCCCTTTTAAAAAACCTAGTGGCATTTTTGCCACAAGTGTTTCAGCACATTAATTATTCTCTTATCACAACTGATTTGTACCAAAGGAGTAATTGTGGGATAGGCATTCATCACAAACTTCTGAAGAGTGAGGATGACTGGGTCGTACCTCCACAGCAGGACTGAAGTAGATGAGATGAAGAAGTCCACCCAGTACATGACCACAAAGAAAACCACTAGCAGTAAGATAATCTGTGTGGCTTTCTTCTCAGGGGATGCTCTCAGGTTCATGATGCTATGAAGATGCTTGCATTGTCTCTGATGCCTGAACAAGATTATAACCATGTACACACTTGTGGTCAGCATGACTCCCACAAGAAACACATCTCTTACAGTTGTGACTGTTAAAATCAATCCCCTGATGATGCTGTTCATGGGAAAGTGTGAGCAGTATTCAGTGACCTTCATCTGGTTGGTGTCACTCACATTGGTATAAGCACCAGCAGAGAAGAGCTGGTTACTGCTGAAAGACAAATTGAATGACCAAAGATAGAAGAAAGCATAGATGATGTATTTTTTCAGTTTATATTTAAATTTTGCCAACAGTGAAGTACTGGGACTGATAGTGACAGACTGTAACACACTCAGGAGACAGGTGGTGCAGATAGAGAGGCCTCTCATCACCCTGTTTATATAAGAAGTTGCCTTACATTTGAAATCATTCTCAATGTTCAGTAACTCAAACATGTCTGTAAGCCAAATATCCCATCCAGTAAGGACCATAATTATGTGAATAAAAGTCAATTGACAGGAGATCAGGTCTACAGGCTTAGGTCTATGAGCTGGGATTATGAAAATATAGAAAATCAGCAGAAACATATTGGCCAGCACTCCTAGTCCAGCTTGGAAATAAAGGACGTTCTTGATGGAAAGTGTACTCATCTTAAAAACATAAGGGAAGGCTATTTCATATATCTAAAAAAATGGTAAATTATATAACAGACTTATGATTCACTTCACAGTATGGCTGTATAATCATTCTATTTTCCTGAGTAACCTACGATTTCATTTTTGAAATGTCATACTTGATATAGCCAAAATTTCTAGATACCCTCCAAGTATCTCCTGTACAGGAAGAATATTATGGATAATAAATGCATTTCTAGTCAGTTCTACACAGAACACATACTTTTTGTTTCTATATTACACCTGAATCTCCTACCTTAGAGATCCAATCCTATTGCTTTAAGTTGTCTCATTTTATACTTAAAAACTAAAACAATTTAATTAGCATAGAAGATGAAGCTCATTTGTACAAATGAAGAAAAACTATGTTGAAGTGGGAGGAAAATCATGGAAGATATAAAAAAACTCAGATGAGAATACATCATAGTATATAGTTTTACTATGATCTATTTTGCAATTATCTATATTTTGACTAAAAATTCTCATGGACTCAGCCAAAATTCATGATAATGTGACAGTTTTAATAAGCAAAACATCTATCTTAATTCATCTTTCTTATGTTTCTTTTCCCATGAAACCTTACATTCTCAGAATCTAGAATAAAAGGCACAGATATAGTGGAAGACCATTTGTGTACCTTCTATTTGTTATTGATTGCTTAAGCAGTATGGTTATAATTAGGCATGGATAGCTTCCAGTTTATTTCCCATCCAATTTAAGCCCTCTGTGAACTCCAATTCAGGATTAAGTAACTAATTCTGAGGTATCAAGAAAGAACAATTTTTTTAACCTTTCTTTTGGAGGATAGGTCAGTAAATCAATAACAGGGTGTTTACTTACGACCTTTTCAGCCATCTATGTTGCTATTTTTCCTAACTACCTCCTCTTTCTATTTATCTACACCTCTTACCTGAGAATCCACCCACTTTCTGATTTCCCTTTTGGATACATTGTGTCATGCTGCTACTCCCCTTTACCTTCCACTATGCTTCTGTATTTACCTGCCTCTTCACCCCTACCGAGCCCTGTCTCTTTCCTTTTGCTGATGAGATACTTGTAGCCTGCTATTCTGTTCTCCATTGCTCCCACCCTCACCCTTATCCTGACTTTGGTCCCATTTTGTTTTCCTGGTTTCTATAGTTACTATATTCTACATATTCATATTTGAATATGTGGAGCTGGGAGCCTCCAAGCAGGGAGAATATGGGATGTGAAGACAAACCAGTTTTTCCATATATTAAGATAAACAGAAACTTGCTGACGATGACCACATAGTAATGCTGTTTGGAATTTCGGTTTAAAGGCGATTCCTTCCCATGAAGTGGAAATAAGGTTCCAGTATTTTCATTCATCACCAGCACCCAGACACTCTTTATAGTTTTACTCAACAATCTTACCTTTGGTGTAAGTTACTTGGTCTGGTTATCTGGGGCAATTTGATTTAATTCAGTACCATAAAAATCAGTTTTGTTGTAAAGAAGTAAAAAATGATTCAAGCCTTAAGGGAAAAGGAGTGCCCAATTATATTAACAAGTTCGCTCAAATATTCTACATAGAGACACATTCATGCTTGTCTGTATAAAATAATGCAGCAGTTAGTGAAAAAGACCATCCTATAGAATCCCCATGAATACATCACCCATTTTACAGTTATATGATTTTTGTTTCTAAAAAGGGTATTCTAGTCAATTAATGGATTCATCCCAATTTTCAGAGCCACACATCAACTTATTTCATCAACATACACTTACAGTAACTGTACAGTGATTATCTCCTTTTTTTTTTCTTTAAGCTCAATGATTAGTAGTTAAGAGCACTTTTAAATCTTGCAATGTGCCTGGCTTAGATTCCCAGAAAAGACATGGTGGCTCATGACCATCTATAACTCTAGTTCTGGAGTAAATATCACCTTGTATGAGATGGCATGACAGTGCTACACAGATGTACATGCAAGCAAAACACTCAGATATGTAAAATCAAATAAATAAATGTTAAATAAATAAATGCTCCTATATAAACTTAATTTAAGACTTGGTCTCCATATTGAAAGAACCACAGCTTTTTTTGAATTATAAAATTGGAAATGCACAAACTATATATTTATAAAATATTTATTAGTTATCATCTATATTTTATTAAATATAATGTAATATAAGTAATATAAAAATAGAGATATATGTCAAAAATAGTAATTTAAGTGTTTTCCCCAAGGGGTACGCTTTTCAAACTTTTTACTTCACATCTATTGCTCTATACATGTTTATTATATACAAAATGTGACACATCTTCTATTTGATCAAGAATAATTTGATTATTCTGGTGTTCTCTGAATCTGAAAGAAGGCCAGAAAAGACCATAGCTACCATGAATACAGAGCTGTTAACATAGACATGCATTGCATAAAGTTTTCTGTTTTATTTAAAAGAAATCAGTGCTGGGTTCTTTCCTAATTGTAATAATTAATTGTAAGTATTAAAATCCAAAGTGTGTCCATAAACATTCATAATAGTGGAGAAGCCATCACTATGACATGAACTCAGAATCAAAAAACTAAGGATTGTGCAGACAGGTGTCTGAAGAGACATGCAACAAAAGTGACCAAAAGCTGTTTTCTCTTCATCCATGAAAAGCTACTTTACCTTATCATTATCCCAGAACTTGATCTTAGAACAATCCTGTTTTATGGATTCATGATGATCTTTGCTTTCTGAGATGTGGATATTTTAATCTAAGGGATGTACAAATAAAACAGATGACAGGTATCAATTTCACTTTAGGTATTAACATATTTAGTGAGTAATGACCTAAAATCTGTCTGACTGCTCAGAGAGAATATGAAGTGAGCACATGACTTTCAAGTGACAGGATACATAGTGTTGGCTTATGTACTGTCCACTGCCAACAGCAAGAATAACTCTTCAGCAGTCTCAGAAGATAAAGACCTTAACTACCCAAGCAAGTTTCATTGAATCTTTAGGAAATGGAGAAGTATAGCAGGTATATATATTGATGACTTATTAAGAAGGTATTAATTCATAGATATCACTTAATACCCTTATTTACATTAAATGCATGAACTCCTCTATGAAAATTGAGTTTAGCACAAGAGAGATTTATTAGAATATTACAGTTTCACACTATGCCCCAGCTCCTTTGAGATGAAGCAGCAACAGCAGCAGAAGTGTTGCTGCAGAGACTGTGGGAAGCATTCTTCCTCACAGCTTCACAAGTTACACAATGTGAGTTTGGGAAAGATATGAAAATGGTTACTGCAAATTGGAAATTGTGTGTGTGTGTGTGTGTGTGTGTGTGTGTGTGCATGTGTGTTAAAGCAAAAGAAGGAGGGAGATCTCAGCCTGTAGTTCATTCTGATTTCAATCAATCTCACTTCTCCTGCCTTAGACATCGAAGTGCTAGGATAATAGGTATGTGCCACCATACCTGCCTTCATTTTCCATTGTAATCTCCTACATACACTTAGTAACTGATATTATAGCAAATAAAAATAGACTTGTGTTATTCATGACCTAATCTTAAATTTAATTGGCATTTCTTTGTGAATGAATATTTTAATGAACAACTATATTTGTAAGTATTGGAGGAAACCTCGGGGCTTTTGACTTTAAATAATTTTATGCTATTTGAGAATTGATAATATTTTTCTCACTTCTAATGAATTGCTTACTCAGTATTAAATCAGTAGCACAATAAAAAGATTCTATTTAGAAAACTTAAAATATTAAAGTAGAATTTATTTGAACTGAAACATAAATCTATCCCATTTACCTTTTGTTGTAATGATAAATTTACATGGATCTAATAAAATAAATAAGAGGGTAAGACTTTCAGATATATTTGAAAGACACAGAAAAGATCTATTTTATTAAAAACTACAAAATATGCTATAGAAAGTGACAGAGAATGAAATTTCCAAGACATTGACTGTATAATCTATCCTACTGCTATAAAGGAGGTGGCTGATGATGAGTGAGTTTTCCTTATATCTTCAGGAAAAGAAAGACAAGAAAATTATGTCATAGGAGCTTTGTAGGGTGAAAATCTTTAAATATAGGGAAACAAATATAATTAGTTGTATTTGAGTAGAAAACTTATGTTGAAACATGAAAAAAGTTGGGGAAATAAGGGGGACTTTCTAGAAGAAAATGTTAACATTTTGCTATTGCAAAAGATGAAAAGATTCCAGAGATAATGAGCAATGTGTGTAAATCACTTGAAATAGAAACTGGAATATTGAGTTGCTAGTCTCTTAAACATAAATACTCTGTACTGGTGGCCCAAGGGAAATGTGCCCAAGGGAAATGATCAAATGTTAATTTAAAGACTGATGTTGAGTTATAGATCCAGAAGCAGTGCTGCCTCAGTTTACATTTGTGGTCCATAGCACTGAACCATATAACCTTGGGCCCTTTATCCACTGAGTATGTGAAATGGCATTACCAAGCTAAATGATTAAATATAAGATTGTATATAATGTTTGAAGCTGTGTGTGCTGGCAAGTAATAATTGGATGTTTATATATTTGGATGGAGTATAATAATGTAAAAATAAGAGTAATTTCTACAAATTGTTAATATTCTTGACAAAACCCCTAGTATTATGTTGTGGTTTCATTCAATGCTAAAACTATTATCAGTAATCATTTCTGTAGTTAAATACTAAGTGCTGACTGAAGTTGGAGTTACCCAAAGAGCTTAGTGATCAACAATTGTACTTGATAATTAGATAGATACATCTGTTCCTAAAACTTCTTGTAAAAATGCCATAAAGGAAATTGCACCACTTTCTTAAACATGTGCTCATGATAAGTACAAAAATTCTACATATAAGATATGGATGTACTCAGAAGCTATATGATTACACAACTAATTCTAATGTTTCCCTCTGTAATGTCATAGATGTAAGACCTAAGAAATTTCTTAGTAAGCTTGAATCATTTCCCATATACCAAAATAAAGTGTCAACAAAAGTAATTATGAAAGAACAAAAAAAAGAAATCAGTGTAATAGAATAATCAAATATCTATAAAGTTAAAAACACCCTATTACATATTAAGAGTGTCTTATGTATATTCCTCGGCTATGAGTTAAAACTTTCCTGAGAATTCCTAAAGATATGCAAACTTACCAAATAAGAAAATTACAAATAAATATTAAATTTGTTAATATTTGTGGTATGTTCCAAGCTTGTTTCATATTATTACACCCATATATACTGTTAACATGAGAAATGAAATAAAATGATAAAATACAAAATATAGCATGAGGTAACTTAATATTATGAAAGTAATCTTGAACACCAAAATGTGTGTTTCTTTGTTTATCACCATCTAATGTATTTCTGTGTGTTATTACAAGATGAAAACTAACACATTTGGCAATACCTATGTAGAACCATACTATTAGAACTATTGGAGTATACACACAGGAGAATGATATGTCAAATGTGCACCATAAATGTTGCATCTGGATCAACTTTTTTACATGCATATCAAGTACATTCATTTTAAAATGTTCTTGACTGCATTATATGTTCAGTGAATATACAATATCCATTAATCACCATCATGCTTTTACCTCTCTCTTTCTCTCTCTCTCTCTCTCTCTCTCTCTCTCTCCCACCCTCTTCTCTTTCTCTCTTGTTCAGCTATGCCCAGATTTTTTGTTAATAGTCCTTTCCTAGTGTCACATATATCCAGAGATCATACTTAGAAAAATCTTTGTTCTTCTCTTAATCATTATACTGATACCTTTACATATACAAGCATCTTTTGAATGCCGATTATACAGAGTGGCTCAAAAGTAATATTTAAAGCAGAGATTTCTCTAATCATTTGTTACAGAAATTCCTGCTTCCTTCTACCACTTGCTTACAGCTCTCACTATAATGAAGAGAAAAGAAAACACTCACCCAGCTGAGACTTTGACAAACATCCTTGTAGAATATGGATTTAAATGGTAGTTATAAGGAAGAAATGTCATCAGCTCATCTCCCTCTAGACCCATAATTATAATGTCATCTGGAGAAGGCAGTTCTGACCTTGTGGTTGTTAGGAAGTGACACTATCAATTGGAAAAGTGAACTTCCCTAATTCCAGGAAAGCAATAGTTTAGGAACAGCTGAGCTCTGGGTTTGACTTATATGAACTATTCTCTCAAGGCAATATCTGTCTGAATGGATTAATTAATCCCAGTCATTGTGAAAACAAAACAAAACAAACAGCAATAATATCCCTCTTAAAAGAAGTAAAAAGCAATTTCACATCCCCCATGGTATACTTCCAGCTTCCAAATCATTTATTGTCCCCTCTATACTTACTTGGCAGTGTCTTCAGGGTCTCACCTAAAAATTAACAACTCAATAGATAAAACTAAAATATGTTACCTCTTCTACATACATTTAGGAAAGGTAATCCTTCTTACTGAGCACACAGGAGTGAGATAATATATTATCAGAATAAGCTGTGCTGCTGCGGCTGAGATATAGCTCATCTCATAGACAGCAGGCCTAGAAAGTATTGCGTATATAGCCACCATGAAATAAATCAAACCTTCAAGGTATAGGCACAAATGGAAAAATTCTTGGAATGATCAGGAATATTAGATGCATACCAAAACATAATAAAAGCAGTATAAAGCAAACCAATACCCAGCACCAAATTAAATGTTGAGAATTTTAAAGCCATTCCATTTAAATCAGGAACAAGACAAGGCTACCAACCCTCTCTCAATTTATTCAACTTAGTACATAAAGTTCCAGCCACAGCAATAATAAGAATAAAGGAGATTAAGAGGTCACGGATTTGAAAGTTTGAAGCCAAAGTATCCCTATTGTCAGATGATATGATAGTACACATGTTACCTCCAAAATTCTACCAGAAAACTCCTGCTGCAAACTCCTTCAGCAAAGTGGCTGGATTCAAAATCAACTCACAAAAAATAAGTAGCCCTCTTTATAAAACAAAAATGAGTTGAGAATGAAATTAGGAAAACAACACGATTTCCAATAACCACAATTAATATAAAATATCTGGATGTAACTATACCCAACCAGGTGAAAGAACTATATTAGAGGAACATCAAGCCTCTGAATAAAGAAATGGAAGAACATAACAGAAGATGGACTGATCTCCTCTTTTCAAGTATTGGTAGGATTAGCATAGCAAAAAGGGCCATCTTACCAAAAATAATCTACATATCCAGTGCAATTCCCCTCAAAATACCTACAAATTTTGTAACACATCTTCAAAGACTAATTCTCAATTTCGTATGGAAAAACAAAAACCCAGGATATCTAAAATAATTAGTAAAAGTACAATTAAAATGTGATAAAAGCACAGTAGAAGAATTTCTGGAGGTAACACCATGCCTGATTTCAAACTACGCTACAGAGCAAAAGTAAAAGAAAAAATAGTATTGGCTTGAAATCAGAAAGGTTCATCAACATAATAGAATTGAAGTCCCAAAAATAAACTCACATCCTATGGACACTTGATTTTTTTTTTTTTGCAAAGAAGCCCAAACAATACATTGTAGAACAGAAAACATCTTCAACAATTGTTATTGGTACAATTGGATGTCTGCATGTAGAAGAATACTAATAGATTCATATTTATCACCTGAACAAAATTCAAGTCCATGTGGATCAAAGACCTCAACGTAAAATCCAACATACTAAATCTAATAGAAGAGAAAGTGAACAACTGCCTTGAACACATAGCAGAGGAGACAAATTCTGGAACAGAATACCGATAATTCAAGCACTTAGAGCAACAAATAATAAATAGAAACTTGTGGTCATGAAAAGCTTTTGCAAGGCTAAGGACACCATCAATAAGACAAAAAAACCACAATGTAGAATGGGAAAAGCTCTTCTTGAATAATGTATCTGACAAAAAAACTAATACCCAAAACACATAAAGAACTCAAGAATTTAGGCAACAATAAGCCAAATACCCAATTAAAAAGTAGGGTAGGTAGTTATCCAGATAATTCTCAAGAGAAGAATCTCTAATGACAAAGAAAGACTGAAGGAAATGCTCAACATCCATACTGATCAGGGAAATGCAAATAAAAAATCTCTGAGATTCCATCTTACACATTTCAGAATGGCTAAGATCAAAATTGCAAGAGACAGCACAGGCTGGTGATGCTGTGAATCAAGGGGAATATTCCTCCATTGCAGATGGGATTGCAAACTAGCACAACTACTTTGCAGATAAGTTTGGTTGCTTCTTAGAAACAGTTGTAAATAGTTCTACTTCAAGACACCACTAGACTATTTCTGGGCATGAACCCAAAAGATACCCCACTCTGTAAAAGGAAACTTGCTCATCTATATTCATAGCAGCTTTATTCATAATACATAGTAACTAGAAATAGTGTAGATGTCCTTCAATTAAAGAATGAATAAAGAAAATGTAGTTTATTTATAAAGTAGAATACTATAGGCTGTTAAAAATGAGGACATCATGAAATTTGCACTCAAATGTGTGCAACTAGAATGTATCACTATGAGTGAGATAACCTAAACCTAGAAAGACATGAATGGTATGCATTTACTTTTAAGTGGACATTAGTCATAAAGTACTTGATATCCCTGTTACAATCCACAGACTGAAATATACTAAGTAATAGGGAATGGCCAAAGGAGGATGAGTGAATTTCATTCATGAGAGGAAACAAAATCATTATTGGAAGTGTATGGAGGGGGGAACTGTGTGGGAGATACCATGAGGATGGGGACAGGAATGGAGATCAGGTATAGGTAGTGTGTGTGGGAGAGGACAGGGGAGTGAGAGTGGTAAACAGTGAGTGGGGGAAATTTGGTAGTAACTGGATAACTTGGACAAGGGAGAATACCAGGGTATCTAGGGCAGTGGCTCTAGCTAAGACTCATAACTGAAGCGGTTATGGAGACTGAACTGGCCAGCTTCAGAAACCATGTAGGACCTCTAGTAAAAGGAAGGGAACTTCAACCCACTCACAAAACCTTCAATCCCAATTTAGTCCTGCCTACAAGATTGGCAGGGATGAAGATGGAGCAAAGATTGAGCCAGCTGATGATTGACCCAACTTGATATATATCCCATGTTTGAGAGCCAGTCCCTAACAAGACTAATGGTACTCTGCTATGCTTGAAGATGGGAGTCTAGCATAACTATCTTGTGACAGACTTCAGTCAGCATCTGCTAGAAACAGATGCAGTGACCCATAGCTAAACATCAGAATGTGTTTGAGGAGTATTGTGGAACAGTAGGGGATATAATTCAGCTAGCTAGAGGGAGCAAGGACACCACTAGAAATGCTACATTACCAACTAGTTGATCTCATGGTGCTCACTGAAACTGAATGACCAACCAATGAGGATACAGGAGTTGGAACTACAGCCGCTACACATTCATAGCAGATGCGCAGCTTGGTCTTCATGTGGGTCCCCTAACAGTTGTAATGGAATCTGTCTCTGCTACTGTTGCCTGCCATTAGATCTGTTCCCTAAACTGTACTTACTGTTTTGGACACAATAGGAGGGGATAGGATAGGCCTACTGAAAATGGCATCCCCAGGGTGGGATGGTACTCAAGGAAGGCTCCTCCTTATCTGAAGAAAAGAGGAGATGTTAATGTGTGCAGGTGGGGGAAAGGATTTATGAGATTGGAGTGGGAGGAGAAGAGGCATGAGAGCTACTCTCAGGATATAAAGTGAATAAATGTTCTTTGATCCCAGTTGGACAGGACAAGCAGTTCCAGGTACAGAGATATCCAGAGTTTAAGATCTCTGGGGAGGCAGACTGCTGGGCTGCTGCCTGTGCCCGGGACCTGGGCAGATTGGTGGTTCATCTGTGTGCCAGGCTGTCATGGGTTCTGTGCCCTGGGGATGGTTGGCACTTGGAGGGGCTACCTGCTGCCATCTTCACTCCCTGACAGAGCAGATGGGCAGCACCAGGTTCACAGAGACAACCTGAGTATAACATTGCTTGGGGTAAGACACACCAGGGCTTCATTGGCACCCAAGAGGAGGGCAGCACATCAGCAATCTGTGCCAGGGAAAACCAAGTCATCCAGTGGTGCAGAAATAGCTTTACAGGATCACAGGAGGTTCAACTACCATCCAGTGACAACCAGAACAAACTAATGCCAATGATAACCAGATGGTAAAAGGCAAATGTAGAGCCAGGCAGTGGTCACACACGCCTTTAATCCCAGCACTTGGGAGGCAGAGGCAGGTGGATTTCTGAGTTCAAGGCCAACCTGGTCTTCAGAGTGAGTTCCAGGATAGCCAGGGCTTTACAGAGAAACCCTGTCTCAAACAAACAAACAACAACAACAACAAAAATTAAAAAAAGGCAAATGTAGGAACATTACTAAAAGAAATCAAGGCAATATGGCAGCATCTGAACCAAATTCTCCAAAAACAGCAAGTCCTGGACACCCTAACACCCCTGGACACCAGAAAAAGAAGATTTGGATTTAAAATCACTGGCCATGATGCTGATAGAGGAGCACAAAAAGGACAGAAATACTTCCCATCGCAAAATAATCTAATACAGGGGAAAATGGATCAAATGGTTGAAGCCCTTACAAGGGAAACACAAAACTCATTTAAAGAAATTCAGGAGAAATTGGGTCAAAATAATAGAAGCCAATAAGGAGCAAATGCAAAAATCACTTAAAGAAATACAGGAGAACTTGGGTCAAAAGATAGAAACCAATAAGGAGCAAATGCAAAAATCACTTAAAGAAATACAAGAGAACTTGCGTCAACAGGCAGAAGTAATGAAAGAGGAAACACAAAAATCTCTTAAAGAATTACAGGAAAACACAAACAAGCAAGTGAAGGAACTGAGCAAAACCATCCAGGATCTAAAAACAGAAGTAGAAACAACTAAGATATCGCAAAGGGAAACAACTTTGGAGATAGAAAACCTTGAGAAGAAATCAGGGTACATACATGCAAACATCAACAACAGAATACAGAGATAGAAGAAAGAATCTCAGATGCTGAAGATACCATAGAAACCATTTACTCAACAGTCAAAGAAAATGCAAAAAGCAAAAGCTTGTAACCCAAAGCATCCAGGAAATCCAGGAAAAATGAGAAGACCAAACCTACGGATTATAGGTATAGATGAGAGTGAAAATTTACAACTTAAAGGGCCAGCAAATATCTTCTAAAAAATTATGGAAGAAAACTTCCCCAACCTAAAGAGAGAGATGCCCATGAATATACAAGAAGCCTACAGAACTCCAAACAGACTGGACCAGAACAGAAATACCTCCCATCACATAATAATCAAAACCCCAAATGTACTAACCAAGAAAGAATATTAAAGACTGTAAGAGAAAAAGGCCAAGTAACATATAAAGGAAGACCTATCAGAATTACACCAGACTTCTCACCAGGGACCATGAAAGAGAACATCCTGGGCAGATCTCATGCAGACTCTAAGAGAACACAAATGCCAGCCAAAACTACTATACTCAGCAAAATTCTCAATCACCATAGATGGAGAAACCAAGATATTCCACGATAAAACAAAATTTACACAATATCTATCCACAAACCCAGCCCTACAAAGGATAAGAGGGGAAAACACCAATACAAGGAGGGAAACTACACCCTGGAAAAAGAAAGATAGTAACCTTCTTTCAACAAACCCAAAAGAAGACAACCAATCAAATATAAAAAATAATTTCAAAAATGACAGGAAGTAATAATCACTATTCCTTAATATCTTTTAACATCAATGGACTCAATTCCCCAATAAGAAGATATAGACTAGCAGACTAGATACATAAACAGGACCCTACATTGTGCTGCATACAGGAAACACAATTCAGTGTCAAAGATAAACACTACCTTAGAGTAAAAGGCTGGAAGACAATTTTACAAGCAAATGGTCTCAGGAAACAAGCTGGAGAAGTCATTCTAATATCAGATAAAATTGACTTTCAACCTAAAGTCATTAAAAGAGACATGGAAGGATAATTATTGCTGGTGAAAGGAAAAATCCACCAAGAAGAACTCTCAGTTCTGAACATCTATGCTCGAAATGCAAGGGCACCCTCATTAGTAAAAGAAACCTTACTAAAGCTCAAAGCACACATTGCACCTAACACAATAATTGTGGGTGATTTTAACACTCCACTCTCCTCAATCGATAGATCAGAAAAACAGAAACTAAACAGGGACACAGTGAAATTAATTGAAGCTTTGGATCAATTGGATTTAACAGGTATATATAGAACATTTCATCCTAAAGCAAAAGAATATACCTTTTTCTCAGCACCTCAGGGTACTTTCTCCAAATCAATCATATAATTGGTCACAAGACAGATGTCAACAAATATAAGAAGATCAAACTAATCCCATGCCTCCTATCAGATCACTATGGAGTAAGAGTGGACTTCAATAGCAACATAAACAGAAAGCCCACATACACATGGAAACTGAACAATACTCTACTCAATGATACCTTGGTCAAGGAAGAAAGAAAGAAAGAAATCAAAGACTTTTTAGAATTTAATGAAAATGAAGGCACAACATATCCATATCTAAGGAACACAATAAAAGCAGTGCTAAGAGGAAAACTCATAGCCCTGAGTGCCTCCAAAAAGAAACTGGATTGACCATACACTAGCAGCTTAATGGCACATCTGAAAGCCCTGAAACAAAAAGAAGCTAATTCAACCAGCAGTGGTAGAAGACAGGAAATCATCAAACTCAGGGCTGAAAACAATCAAGTGGAAACAAAGAGAACCATTAAAAGAACCAACAAAACCAGGATCTGTTTCTTTGAGAAAATCAACAAGATAGATAAACCCTTAGTCAGACTAACCAAACAGCACAGAGACTGTATCCAAAATTAACAAAATTAAAAATGAAAAGGGAGATATAACAACAGAAACTGAGGAAATTCAAAAAATCATCAGAATCAACAAAAGCCTATACTCATCACAACTGGAGTGTCTTGTAGAATTGGACAATATCCTTGACAGATACCAAATACCAAAATTAAATCAGGATCAAATAGACCATCTAAACAGTCCCATAACCCCTAAAGAAATAGAAGGGGGTCATAGAAAGTCTTCCAACCAAAAAAAAGCACAGGACCAAATGGTTTTAGTGCAGAATTCTATCAGAACTTCAAAGAAGACCTAACAGAAATTCTCTTCAAACTATTCTACAAAATAGAAACAAGGAACACTACCCAAGTTGTTCTATAAAGCCACAATAACTCTGATACACCAAAAGTACACAAAGATCAGACCTATTTCCCTTATGATTATCAATGCAAAAATACTAAATAAAATTCTTGCCAACCGAATCCAAGAGCACATCAAAACGATCATCCACCATGATCAAGTAGGCTTCATATCAGGAATGCAAGGATGGTTCAATATACAGAAATCCATCAATGCAATCCACTACATAAACAAACTCAAAAACAAAAACTACATGGTCATTTCATTAGATTCTGAAAAAGCATTTGACAAAATTCAGCATCCTTCTATGCTAAAAGTCTTGTAAAGAACAGGAATTCAAGGCCCATACCCAAACATAGTAAGAGCAAAATACAGCAAACTGGTAGTCAACATCAAACTAAATGGAGAGAAAATTGAAGCAATTCCACTAAAATCAGGGACTAGACAAGGCTACCCTCTCTTTCCATATCTTTTCAATATAGTACTTGAAGGTCTAGCTAGAGCAATTAGACAACATAAGGAGGTCAAGGGGATACAAGTTGGAAAAAAGAAGTAAAACTATCACTATTTGCAGATGATATGATGGTATACTTAAATGAGCCAAAAAAACTTCACCAGAGAACTTCTACAGCTGATAAACAACTTCATCAAATGGCTGGATATAAAATCAACTCAAGCAAATAAGTAGCCTTCTTATACTCAAAGGATAAGCAGGCTAAGGAAGAAGTAGGGAAATGACACCCTTCACAATAGCCACAAACAATATAAAGTATCTTAGTGTGACTGTAACCAAAGAAATAAAAGATCTGTATGACAAGAACTTCAGGTCTCAGAAAAAGGAAATGGAAGAAGACCTCAGAAAATGGAAAAATATTCCATGTTCATGGATTGGCAGGATTAATAAAATGACCATCTTGCCAAAAGCATTATACAGATTCATTGCAATCCCCATAAAAATCCCAACTCATTTCTTCATAGACTTAGAAATAGCAATTATCAAATTATTCTGGAATACCAAAAAACTCAGGATAGCTTAAACTATTCTCAACAGTAAAAGAACTTCAGGAGAATCAGTATCCCAGACCTCAAGAAATACTACAGAGCAATAGTTCTACTATTGGTGGATCAATTGGAGGTCAGCATGCAGAAGAATGCAAATTGATCCATTCTTTTTTCTATATTCTTTGTTTACATTCCAAAGGCTTCCCCCTTTCCCAGTTCCCCCCTTACCATATGTCCCATAAGTCCTCTTTCTCCCCCCACTCCCACCTATTCCCCAATTACCCCCTCCACCATTTCTCTTCCAGTACTCTCCTACAAAACTGGATCCAGTCTTTTCAGGAGCAGTGTCCTCTCATTCCTCCTTCTTGGGAATCTTTTGACTTGCTAATTGTGCCTTGAGTATTCAGAGCTTCTGTGCTCATTAATATCCACTTATCAGTGATTGCATTTCATGTGTATTCTTTGTGATTGGGTTAACTCACTTGGGATATTTTCCAGATCCAACCATTTGCCTAAAAATTTCATGAATTCATTATTTTTAATTGCTGAGTAGTATTCCATTGTATAAAGATACCACATTTTCTGTATCCATGCCTCCTTTGAGGGACATCTGGCTTCTTTCCAGCTTCTGGCTATTATAAATAAGGCTGCTATGAACATAGTGGAGCATGTGTCTTTATTGTATGCAGGGGAATCCTCTGGGTATATGCCCAGGAGTGATATGACAGGGTCCTCTGGAAATGTCATAGCCAAATTTCTGAGGAAACACCAGACTGATTTCCAGAGTGGTTGTACCATTTTGCAATCCCAACAACAGTGGAGGAGTATTCCTCTTTCTCCACATCCTCCGCAGCACCTGTAGTCTTTTGAGTTTTTAATCTTAGCCATTCTGACTGGTGTGAGGTGGAATCTCAGGGTTGTTTTGATTTGCATTTCCCTTATAACTAATGATGTTGAACGTATCTTAAGGTACTTCTCAGCCATCCGAATTTCTTCTGGTGAAAATTCTTTGTTTTGCTCTGTACCCCATTTTTAATAGGGTTATTTGGTTCTTTGGGGTCTAACATCTTGAGTTCTTAGTATATATTGGATATTAGCCCTCTGTTGGATGTGGGGTTGGTAAAGATCTTTTCCCAATTTGTTGTTGCTGATTTGTCTTTCTGACAGTGTCCTTTGCCTTACAGAAACTGTAATTTTATGAAGTCTCATTTGTCAGTTCTTGATCTTAGAGAATAAGCTATTGGTGTTCTGTTCAGAAACTTTTCCCCTGTGCCCATGTCCTCCAAGGTCTTCCCAAGTTTCTTTTCTAATAGTTTCAGTGTGTCTGGTTTTACGTGGAGGTCCTTTATCCACTTGGAGTTGATCTTAGTACAAGGAAATAAGAGTAGGTCAATTCGCACTCTTCTACATGTTGACCTCCAGTTGAGCCAACACCATTTGTTGAAAAGACTATCTTTATTCCACTGGATGGTTGTAGCTCCTTTATGAAAAACAAGTGACCATAACTCTATGGGTTCATTTCTAGGTCTTCAATTCTAATCCATTGATCTACTTGTCTGTTACTGTACCAATACCATGCAGTTTTTAACACAATTGCTCTGTAGTACTACTTGAGGTCAGGAATATTGATTCCCCCAGAAGTCCTTTTATTGTTGAGAATAGTTTTAGCTACCCTGGGTTTTTTGTTGCTACAGATGAATTTGAGAATTTCTCTTTCTAGATCTATGAAGAATTGAGTTGGGATTTTGATGGGGATTGCATTGAATCTGTAGATTGCTTTTGGCAAGATGGCCATTTTTACCATATTGATCCTGATAATCCAAGCACATGAAATATTTTTCCATCTTTTGAGGTCTTCTTCGATTTCTTTCTTCAAGGACTTGAAGTTCCTGTCATACAGATCTTTCACTTGTTTGGTTAGAGTCACGCCAAGATACTTTATATTTTTTATGGCTATTGTGAAGGGTGTTATTTCCCTAACTTCTTTCTCATCCTGCTGGTCCTTTGAGTACAGAAAGGCTACTGATTTGCTTGCATTGATTTTATAACCAGCCACTTTTCTGAAGTTGTTTATCAGCTGCAGGAGTTCTCTGGTGGAGTTTTTTGGGTCAGTTAAATATACTATCATATCATCTGCAAATAATGATAGTTTGACTTCTTCCTTTCCAATTTGTATCCCTTTGACTTCCTTATGTTGTCTAATTGCTCTCACTAGAACTTCAAGTACTATATTGAAAAGATATGGAGAGAAAGGGCAGCCTTGTCTAGTCCCTGATTTTAGTGGGATTGCTTCAAGTTTCTCTCCATTTATTTTGATGTTGGCTACTGGTTTGCTGTATATCACTTTTATTATGCTTAGGTATGGCCCTTGAATTTCTGTTCTTTCCAGGACTTTTAGCCAGAAAGAATGCTGAATTTTGTCAAATGCTTTTTCAGCATCTAATGAGGTGACCATGTGTTTTTTTCTTTTAGTTTGTTTATGTAGTGGATTGCATTGACGGATTTCCATATATTGAACCATCCCTGCATCCCTGATATGAAGTCTACTTGATCATGGTGAATGATCGTTTTGATGTGCTCTTGGATTCTGTTGGCAAGAATTTTACTTAGTATTTTTCCATCTATATTCATAATAGAAATTGTTCTGTAGTTCTCTTTCTTTGTTGAATCTTTGTGTGGTTTTGGTATCAGCATAATTGTGGCTTCGTAGAACGAGTTGGACAATGTTCCTTCTGTTTCTATTTTGTTAAATAATTTGAAGAGTATTGGTGTTAGGTCTTCTTAGAAGGTCTGATAGAAGTCTGCACTGAAACCATCTGGTCCCATACTTTTTATGGTTGGAAGACTTTCTATAACCCCTTCTACTCTCTAGGAGCTATGGGACTGTTTAGCTGATCTAATTGATCCTGATTTAATTTTAGTATTTGGTATCTGTCTAGGAAATTGTCCATTTCCTCTAGATTCTCCAGTTGTGTTGAATATAGGCTTTTGTAGAAGGATCTGATGATTTTTTTGAAATTCCTCAGTTTCTGTTGTTATATTCCCATTTTCATTTCTAATTATGTTAACTTAGATACTGTCTCTGTGCCCATTGGTTAGTCTGGCTAAGCGTTTATCTATCTTGTTGATTTTCTCAAAGAACCAGCTCCTGTTTTGTTTTGTTTTGTTTTGCTTTGTTTTGTTTTGTTTTGTTTATTCTTTGTATGGTTCTCTTTGTTTCTTCTTGATTGATTTCAGCTCTCTGTTTGATGATTTCCTGTATTCTACTCCTCCTGGGTGAATTAGCTTCTTTTTCTTCCAGGGCTTTCAGGTGTGCTGTTAAGCTGCTAGGATATGGTCTCTCCAGTTTCTTTTTGGTGGCACTCAAGGTGATGAGTTTTCCTCTTAGAACTGCTTTCATTGTGTCCCATAGATTTTGGGTAGGTTGTACCTTCATTTTCATTGAATTCAAAAAAGTCTTTGATTTCTTTCTTCCTTGACCAAGGTATAATTGAGTAGAGTGTTTTTCAGTTTCCATGTGTATGTGGGCTTTCTGTTGTTTTTCTTGCTATTGAAGACCACTCTTACACCATAGTGATCTGATAGGAGGCATGGGATTAGTTCGATCTTCTTGTATTTGTTGACATCTGTCTTGTGACCAATTATATGATCGATTTTGGAGAAGGTACCATGCAGTGCTGAGAAAAAGGTATATTCTTTTGCTTTAGGATGAAATGTTCTATATATACCTGTTAAATCCAATTGGTCCAAAGTTTCAATTAATTTCACTGTGTCCCTGTTTAGTTTCTGGTTTCCTGATCGGTCCTTTGAGGAGAGTGGAGTGTTGAAGTCACCCACAATTATTGTGTTACGTGCAATATGTGCTTTAAGCTTTAGTAAAGTTTTTTTAGGAATGAGGGTGCCCTTGCATTTGGAGCATAGATGTTCAGTATTGAGAGTTCTTCTTGGTGGGTTTTCCCTTTGACCAGCAAGAAGTGACCTTCCATGTCTCTTTTGATGACTTTAGGTTGAAAGTCAATTTTATCTGATATTAAAATGGCTACTCTGGCTTGTTTCCTGAGACCATTTGCTTATAAAATTGTCTTCCAGCCTTTTACTCTAAGGTAGTGTTTGTCTTTGACACTGAGATGTGCAGCATCTCAGTATGCAGCAAAATGTAGGGTCCTGTTTCCATATCCAGTCTTTTATTCTATATCTTTTTATTGGGGAATTGAGTCCATTGATGTTAAGAGCTATTAAGGAATGGTAATTATTATCTCATGACATTTTTGAAATTATTTTTTATATTTGAGATGTTATCTTCTTTTGGGTTTGATGAGAGGAGGTTTCTATCTTGCTTCTTCCAGGGTGTAGCTTCCCTCCTTGTGTTGTTATTTTCCCCTCATTATCCTTTGTATGGCTGGATTTTTGGAAAGATATCGTGCAAATTTTTTTTCATGGAATACTTTGGTTTCTCCATCTATGGCGATTGAGAGTTTTTCTGGGTATAGTAGTTTTGGCTGAAATTTGTATTTTCTTAGAGTCTTCATGATATCTGCTCAGGATCTTCTAGCTTTCATGGTCTCATGTGAGAAGTCTGGTATAATCCTGATAGGTCTTCCTTTATATGTTACTTGGCCTTTTTCTCTTGCTGCCTTTAATATTCTTTCTTTGTTTTGTACATTTGGGGTTTTGATTATTATGTGACGGGAGGTATTTCTGTTCTGGTCCAGTCTGTTTGGAGTTCTGTATGCTTCTTTTGTATTCATGGGCATCTCTCTCTTTAGGTTGGGGAAGTTTTCTTCCATAATTTTGTTGAAGATATTTGCTGGCACTTTAAATTGTAAATCTTCACTATCATCTATACCTACAATCCTTAGGCTTGGTCTTCTCATTTTGTCCTGGATTTCTTGGATGTTTTGGGTTACAAGCCTTTCGCCTTTTGCAGTTTCTTTGACTAGGGAGTCAATGGTTCCTATGGTATCTTCAGCATCTGAGATTCTTACTTAGATCTCTTGTATTCTGTTGTTTATATTTGCATCCTCTACCCCTGATTTCTTCCCATGGTTTTCTATCTCCAGAGTTGTCTCCCTTTGTGATTTCCTAGTTGTTTCTACCTCTGTGTTTAGATCTTGGATGGTTTTGCTCTGTTCCTTCATTTGTTTGTGTTTTCTTTCAATTCTTTAAGAGATTTTTTATGTTCCTCTTTCATGACTTCTGCCTGTTGACTCAATTTCTCCTGCATTTCTTTAAGTGATTTTTTTCATTTCCTCTTTATTGGCTTCTGTCTGTTGACCATATTCTCCTGGAATTCTTTAAGTGATTTTTGTGTTTGCATTGTAAGTGCTTCTACCCTATTCATGTTCCCCTGCATTTCTTTAAGAGATTTGTTCATGTCTTCTTTGTGTTCCTCTAGCAGCATCATGACCAATGCTTTCAAATCCAATTCTTGTTTTTCTGGTGTGGTGGGGTATACAGGACTTGCTGTGGTTAGAGAATTGGACTCAGATGCTGCCATATTGCCTTGATTTCTGTTAGTAACATTCCTACGTTTGCCCTTTCCCATCTGTTTAACTCTGTAGTTAGTTGGTCTTGTTGTTGCTGGTTGGTGTTTGAAGCTCCCGTGAGCCTGGCATTTGGTGCTGCTGTTGTAGGTATAGGACATCTGTGCTCCCCAGTTGGAGACCGGAATGTTTCCACTACTGGGCTCCGAATTACCTCCTTAACTCTGGAGGAGCCTAGATGGAGGTGCTCTCAGTCCACAGGGCTCTGTCTGGTTAGCTGTCTGTGGTGCCCTGAGGCAAGATGTTGGCCTCTGGCTTTACTCCTAGCACAGACCCCCAAGCAAGGTGGTCCCTGCTTCGGTCAGCACAGAGACCGCCTCAGAGCTGATCTGGCTCTGGGTGCACCGCTGAGCTGTCGGTGCACGGACCTCCCACCGCTGAGCTGCTCTGGCTCTGGGCGCAGGCAAGAGCCTGCTGGGGTAGTTGATGTTAGGCTAGGACTCTGTCCATGCACCTGGCCCCAGCTGCCAGCCACCCACAGTGACCCGAGGCAAGATGGCACCCTCCATTGCAAGCTGATCGAGCTGTCCACCAGCAGTTGGCGAGAGCCACCAAGCTGTCTGTGCACAGACCTCCCACCACCGAGCTGCTCTGGCTCTGGGTGCAGGCAAAAGCCTGTTGGGGTAGTCGATGTTAGACTGGGACTCTGTCCATGCACCTGGCCCCAGCTGCCAGCCGCCCACAGTGACCTGAGGCAAGATCTCTCCTGTATTTCTTTAAGATTTATCTATGTGTTCTGCTATCAGCATCCTGACAAGTGATTTTAGGTCCAAATCTTGTTTTTCTGGTGTGTTGGGGTATCCAGGAATTCCTGTTGTCAGCAAAATGGCTTCAGATGCTACCATGCTGCCTTGATTTCTGTTAGTAACGTTGCCTTTTGCCATCTGATTATCTCTAGTGTTAGTTGGCCTTGTTGTGACTGGCTGGTGTTTGAACATCCCTTGAGGCTTGGCCCGCCTTTTGGTTCTCTACTGATGACCAGGGGGGATGGAGACCGCTGCTGCGGGTGCTGAGAGGACCTCAGGGTAGGCAGTTCTCACCTGAGTTGGTGCACAGCCTGATGGCTGTGGAGATATCTCGTTGAGCCTCCTGGGTACTGGCTACTGGTGAGAGCCTGGCAGGTTTCCATCCGAGTGATGGTAGTCACAGATTAAGTCTGTGTATCTGGGCCTCTCTACTAGTGGCTTGGTGGCAAGATGGAGACCGACCACCTCTGCAAGGGCTTGGGAGGACCACAGGGAAGGCAGCTCCCAGCCGCGTTGGTGTATGGCCCAGTGGCCATGGAGATGTCTCGCCGAGTCGCCCTGGCACTGGCTACTGGCATGGGCCTGACAGGTTTCTACCTGAACTATAGTAGTCACAGATTAAGTCTGCATACCTGGGCCTCTCTACCAGTGGCCTGGCATCATGGAGTCCGACCGCTGCTGCCCGAATTGATCCAGTCTTATCTCATACTAAGCTCAACTCCAAGTGGATCAAGGACCACCACATAAAACCAGACACACTGAAACTAATAGAAAAGAAACTGGGGAAGACCCTTGAAGACATGGGCACAGGGGCAAAGTTCCTGAACAGAACACCAATAGCTTATGCTCTAAGATCAAGAATTGACAAATGGGACCTCATAAAATTACAAAGTTTCTGTAAGGCAAAGGACACAATCCAAAGGACAAAACAGCAACCAACAAATTGGGAAAAGATCTTCACCAACCATACATCCGACAGAGGTCTAATATCTAATATATACAATGAACACAAGAAGTTAGACCCCAGAGAACCAAATAACCCTATTAAAAACTGGGGTACAAAGCTAAACAAAGAATTTTCACCTGAAGAAATTAGGATGGCTGAGAAGCACCGTAAGACCCCAGAGAACCAAATAACCCTATTAAAAACTGGGGTACAAAGCTAAACAAAGAATTTTCACCTGAAGAAGTTAGGATGTCTGAGAAGCACCTTAAGAAATGTTCAACATCATTAGTCATTAGGGAAATGCAAATCAAAACAACCCTGAGATTTCACCTCAAACCAGTCAGAATGGCTAAGGTAAAAACTCAGGAGAGAGCAGGTATTGGCACAGATGTGGAGAAAGAGTAACACTCTTCCACTGCTGGTGGGATTGCAAGATCATACAACCACTCTGGAAATCAGTCTGGTGGTTCCTCAGAAAACTGAGCATGACACTCCCTGAGGACCCTGCTATACCACTCCTGGGCATATACCCAGAGGATTCCCCGGCATGCAACAAGGACACATGCTCCACTATGTTCATAGCAGCCTTATTTATAATAGCCAGAAGTTGGAAAGAACCCAGATATCACTTAATGGAGGAATGGATACAGAAAATGTGGTATATTTACACAATGGAATACTACTTACTAATTAAAAACAATGAATTCATGAAATTTTTAGGCAAATGTTTGGAACTGGAAAATATCATCCTGAGTGAGGTAACCCAATCACAAAAGAATACACATGAAATGCAATCACTGATAAGTGGATATTAATTTGCCCAGAAGCTCTGAATACTCAAGACACAATTAGCATATCAAATGGTTCCCAAGAAGAAGGAAGGAGAGAGCCCTGGTCCTGGAAAGTCTTGACCCAGCACTGTAGGGGAGTACCAGGACAGAGAAATGGAAAGGGAGGTGATTGGGGAATGGGCAGAGGGAAGAGGGCTTATGGGACATATGGGGAAGGGGGAACTTGGAAAGTGGATAGCATTTGGAATATAAACAAAGAATATAGAAAATAAAAATAAAGTGAATAAATGAATAAATAAATAAATAGATAAATAAATAAATCAAGGGATCTAGCAAATTTTATAGCACTCTTGAAAGCCCTAAATCAAAAAGAGAAAAGCACATCAAATAGGCATGAGAGCAGAAAGTAATGTGAGATTTAAAACAATCAAATAGAAACAAAGAGAAAAATACAAAGAATAATTAAAGCAGCAGAGTTGTTTCTTTAAAAAGTTAACCAGTTATAAAAACCCTTATTCAAACTAAGGAAAAGACATAAAGAAACAATCCAAGTTAAGTAAATTAGAAATGAAAATGCCACATAGCAAAAGAAACTAAGGAAAACCATAGAATAATAAGGTCATGCTTTAGAAATTTTAGTTTACAAAATTGGAAAATTAAAGCAGAAGCACAATTTTATCAATAGATACTACTTATCAAAGTTAAAACAAGATGTGCTAAACAATTTGAATAGACCTATAACCTCTAAATATTTGAACCAGTCAATAGAAGACCCCCAGTCAAACAAATGACAGTTTTAAATTCAACCAGACATTTTTCTTTTCTTTTTTTATATTTTCCTTATTTTGACTTCAAGTATTATCTACTTTCCCAATTCCTGCTACAAAACCTCCTATCCAACCCCTCTACCCCTGCTTTTATGAAGGTGTTCCCCCACCCACCCACCTACTCCTTCCTCCTTGCCTTCGAATTTCCCTACACTGGGGCTTCAAGCCTTCACAGGGCCAGGGGCCTCTCCTTCCATTGATACCCTACAAGGCCATCCTCTGCTACATATGCAGCTGGAGCCATGGGTCCCTCCATGTTTACTCCTTGGTTGGTGTTTTAGTCCCTCAAGTTCTGGGGTGTGTCTGTCAAGCAGACTTTCAAAGGTGAATTAGTACCAACAGTCCTCAAATTATTTCACAAAATGCAAACAAAAGGGATATTACTAAGTTTATTTCATTAAGCCACAGACACCCTGATACCTAAGTCACAAAAAGCTTAACAAAGAAAATTTCAGACTAGTTCCTTTCATGAACATGGACACAAAATCCTTTTAAAAAAACTCTCAAAATACAAAAATACATAACAAATCATCTACCATGGTATAGTATTTTTCATCCCAGAGATGCATGGATAGTTTAACATAAAAAAATCAGTAAATGAAGCTACTAAATAAGCAAACTGAAGGAAAAAATGTGCAAAATACATAAATATCTCATGAGGTAGTGAAAAAAATTTGAAGATATCTACTACTTTTTCATGACAAAATCTGGAGAGATTATGTATACAAGGGACATAGCTAAATATAAGAAAGCCAAATTACAACAAGCCTATAGCCATCATCAAATTAAATGACTAGAAACTGAACACAATTCCTCTAAAATCAGGAAACAGACAAGTTGTCCATTCACTCTATATCTGTTCAATATAGTGCTTTAAGTACTAGCTAGAACAATTAGATAACTGAAGTAGATCAAGGGGAAATACATTGTCAAATTGGAAAGAAGGAAGGTCATATTCATATATATATATATATATATATATATATATATATATATATATACATATATAAAACACACACAGATGATATGATAGTACATATAATTGAGCCCAAACATTTTACCAGGGAATGCCTACATTTGATAAACACCTTCAGTGAAGTGACTGTATATAAGGGTAACTAACAAAAATCAGTACACTTTCTAAAAACAAAGAACCATCAGGGTGAGAAAGAAATCAGGGAAACAAGACCCTCCACAGTAGCCACAATTTCTAAAACATTTTGGAATAACTCTAAACAAAGAACTGAGAAACTTCTGCGATAAAAACTTCCAATCTTTGAAGAATTAAATTGGAGAAGATATCAGGGGATGGAAAGGTCTCCTTTGCTCATGGATTAATAAGATTAACATAGTAAAATTAGTGATTTTACCAAAAGTAATCTACATACTAAATATAATCACAATCAGAATTCTAACACAATTCTTTCCAGATGTTGAAAGAACAATACTCAGATTCATGTGGAAAACTAAAAAAAATCAATTGTTTACTCTTAAAGAACATCTTCAGGTATCTCTTTTCCTGATTTTAAGCTCCACTACAGGTATTGGCATGCAAAACAGAGAAGTTCATAAGTGGAATGGAATAGAAGTCCCTGACATAAATCCACATACGTATGGACACTAGTTTTTTTTTTTTATAAAGAAGTAAGAAATCTACAATGAACAAAAGAATGTATTTTCAACAAATAGGACTGGTTTATCCAGATGTTGGCATGTAGAAGAATCCAAATAGATCCATGTCTATCACCCTGTATTCTCAAAGATAGTATTCCCAAAAATGTAATCTCTAATGGTTGAGAAACTCCTAAGGAAATGTCCAACATTCTTATCCTTCAGGGAAATGCAAATCAAAAGTACTTTAAGACCCTTCAGAATGGCAAAGATCAATAACACAAATGACAATTTAGTCTGGCTTGAGTGTGGAGTAAGGGGAACACTCCTCCATTGCCAGGAAAAGTGAAAACTTGTACAGCTTCTTTGGTAATCAAGATCGCATTTTCTTAGACAAGTTGGAATCAATGTACCTCAAACCCAGGTATAAAATTCCTTGGCATATATCCAAAGCATGTTCAATTATACTCACAGAAGGACACTTGATCAACTATGTTCACAGCAGCCTTATTCATAGGAAAATAACACAGATGACTATCAACCTATGACTGTACTAAATATATACAATACAGTATTAGCTGTTAAACATAAAGACATCATGAATTTTTACCTGCATGGATATTACTAGAAAAAAATCATCCTTAGTATGGTAACCCAGACTAAAGATGACAAATATGGTGTGTCTTCTCATATAAGTGGATATTAACAATAAAATAATAGAAACCCATCTCTTAAAGTTGTCATTGTTAAAATCAATTCCCTGATGATGCTGTTCATGGGAAAGTGTGAGCAGAATTTAGTGACCTTCTTCTGGTTGGTGTCACTAACAATGGTATAAGAACAGAGAAGATCTGGTTACTGCTGAAAGAAAAATTGAACAACCAAAAATAGAAAAAAGCATAGAAAATATACTTTTTTTAGTTTATGTTTACATTTTGCCAATAAAAAGGTACTAGGACTGATCGTGACAGCCTGGATCACACTCAGGAGGTAGTTTGTGCAGATAGAGAGGCCTCTCATCACCCTGTTTATATAAAAATTTGCCTTTCATATGAAGTCATTCTCAATGTTCAGTGACTTGAATATGTCTGTAAGCCAAATATCCGATCCAGTAAGGAACACAATTATGTGAATTAATTTTAATTAACACAAAATCATACGCATGGGCTTAGGTCTTTGATGTAGGATTATGAAAATGTAGAAAGTCAGTAAAAACATATTGGCCAAGTCAAGATTGAAAATAAAGGATGTTCTTGATGGAAGACATAAATGGGAAGTGTTATCATTTTAAAACCATAATGGAAATCTACTTCATATATCTGAAAAAATAATAGATTATAAATCAAACTAATGATTCTCTTCACAGTATGGGTATATAATTATTTTATTATCCCTACTAATTATTGAGTAATCTATTAGTTTCTCTTTTGATGCTTGATACAGGATATAGAGTACATTTCTATATACCCTCCATGTGTCTCCTACACAGAGAGAATATTATGGATAGTAAATTCATTCAGAGTCATATCTATACAGAGTACACACTTTGTGTTTCTGTATTACATCTGAGTCTCATACCTTAGAAATCTAATCCTACTGATTTAAATTGGCTCATTTTATATTTAACAACTAAAATAGTAGAAGTGAGCATAAAATATCAATCACATTTGTGCAAATGAACAAAAGTATCCTGGACGAAAACCATAAAATATATCCAAAATTTAAAAAAATCAGATGAGAATGCATTATTGTTTTTTTATTCAATATATTAATTTACATTTCATATGATTTCCTCCTTTCCAGGCTTTCTCCTCCCTGCAAGTTCCATAAGCCTTCTTCCCTCCCCCTGCCCCCCCATTCACTCCTTCCCTCTTCCCTGTTCTGGTATTTCCCTACACTGCTGCATTAAGCCTTTCCAGAGTCAGGGGCCCTTCCTTCCTTCTTCTTGGACATCATTTGATATGTGGATTGTGTCTTAGGCATTATTGTGTATAATTTTATTATGTTCTATTTTGCAATTATCGCTTTTTGACTCACAAGTCTAATGGGATCTCAGTCACAATTCATGATAATATGACAGTTTTAATCAGGCCTATTTCAATTCATCCTGTATTTTATGTTTTGGTTTCCATGAAATCTTTCATTTTCAGAATCTAGAATTAAAGACATAGATACAGTGGAGGACCATTATTGTACCTTACAGACCCCACTAATTGTATAAGCAGTATGCTTCTAAAAGGGCCTAGATGTCTCCAGTTTAGTTCCCATCCAATTTAAACCCTTTGTAAACTCCAATTCAGGATTAAGGAGATAATTCTGAGGTATCGAGAAAGCACTATTTTCTTTTTACCTATTTTTGGGGGGTGGGGGAGGACAGCTGGATGAATCATTAACAGGATGTTTCCTTATGTCTTTTTCAGACATCCACGTTATTTTCCCTAACTTCCTCCTCTTTCTGTATTTATCTCCCTTTCCCTTATCTAAGAACCCACCCATTTTCCCATTTTCCTCTTTGATCAAATGTGTCCTGCCTCCCTCCCCACTTCTTCTGTATTTACCTGCCTGTTTACTCCTAAGGAGACCTGTCTCTTCCATTTTCCTGATGAGATTCTACAGGCTCCATTCTGCTCTCCAGTGCTCCCACCCTCACTCCCATCCTGACAATGGTCCCAGTTTGCTTTCCTGTTTTCTGTAGTTACTACAGGCTACATATTCACATCTAAAGATGTGGAGCTGATAGCCTCCAACAAGAGAGAATATGGGATGCTAAGACAAATACTATTTTCCAATTATCAGGAAAAACACAAACTTGCTAAAGATGACCATATAGTAATTTGGTGTTTGAAATTTCTGTTTGAAAGAAAGTCCTTCTCCTGCAGTGGAAAATAAGTTCCCAGGTTTATCACATCACCAGCACCTAGACACTCTTTACAATATTATTCAATGACCATTGGTGCTTATGTAAGTTATTTGGTCTGATTACCAGGATCAACTTATTGTTGCATTTATTTATATCAGTATTTTAAAATCAGCTTTGTGATAAAGAAGTAGAAAATTATTACACTGATTCAAAGCTTTTGGGAAAAAGAGTGTCCGATTATATTTTCAAGTTCACTTGAATATTCCACATACATACACACACACATGCTTGTATGTATAAAAATAATGCAACAGTTAGTGGAAGATACCATCCTATACTATCCCCATGAATATAACATGATAAATCATACATTTACATTTTAGAGTTCCATGATTTTTGATCCTACAAAGCTTAGTGTAGTAAATTAGTGGATTCATCCCAATTTTCAGAGCCACACATCTAAGTTGCTCACAAATGTGTAGGTACAGTAGGTATACAGGGACCTTTTGGTTGTTTTTTGTTTTGTTTGTTTGTTTGTTTTAATGCTGCAGGATTAGTAGTTAAGAGCACTTTTAACTCTTGCAAAGTGCCTGAATTAGATTCCTAATTCAGACTCATGACCATCTGTAACTCTAGTTCTGGAGTATCCATTGCCCTGTATAATATGGAATGACAGTGGTACACAGACATACATGCAAGCAAAAAACATGTATGTAAAATCAAATATTTATTTATTTATTTATTTATTTATTTATTTATTTGTTTGTTTATTTACACACCAGATATTATTCACCTCCTGGTCCACTCTCAGACTTTTCCACATCTTATACCTCCTCTCTGTCTGCCCCCCACCATTTCTCCACGAGGGTATCCCCACGCTCTACTGCACCAGACCTTTAAACTCCCTGGGGCCTCCTGTCCCTTGAAAGTTAGGTGCATCTTCTATGATTGAACTCAGGCCTGGCAGTTCTCTGCTCTATATATGTTGGCAGCCTCATATCAGCTGGTGTGTGCTGCCTGGTTGGTAGTCCAGTGTCTGAAAGATCTCGGGGGGTCCAGGTAGATTGAAACTTCTGGACCTTCTACAGGGCTACCCTGCTCCTCAGCTTCTTCCAGCATTTTACTAATTCAACCACAGGGGTAAGCAGCTTGGATACAAATATCTGCATCTGACTATTTCAGCTGCTTGTTGGGTCTTTCAGAGGGCAGTCATGATAGGTCTCTTTTTGTGAGCTCTCCATAGCCTCAGTAATAGTGTCAGGTCTTGGAGCCTCCCCTTGAGCTGGATTCCACTTGGGTCCTTTTGCTGGAACTTCTCCTCAGGCTTCTCTCCATTTCAATTTCTGCAGTTCTTTTAGAAAGGAACAATTTATGGGTCTTATGAGTCAGAGTTTGACTGTGGGATGGCAACCTCATCCCTGACTTGATGACCTGTCATTCTGCTAGAGGTAGGTTCTACAAGTTTTCTCTCCCCACTGTAGGGCAATTAATCTAATGTTCCCCCCTTTGAGTTCTGAGAGTCTCTCACCTCTCAAATCTCTGGTACAGTCTGGAGGGTAGCCCCAAGCTCATTCTTCCTAAGGTTGCCTCTGTCCATTATTTCTGCTGGCCCCCAGAGCGTCAGGCCTTTTTCCCCACCCAATACAAGATCATGGTCCCCTTTTCTCCCTGATGTCACCCAGTTTCCATCCTAGGTCCCTCACTACCACAATGTGATGGTTTTCTTCTCCTTTCCATGTGGGACTGTCGCATCCTCACTTGGGCACGTTAGCTTGTTGATCTTTCTGAGTTCTGTGGATTATGTCTTGGATATTCTGTACTGTGTTTCTGTTTTATTTGTTTTTTTTAATCTTTGGCTAATATCCACTTATTAGTTAGTAATATCTTTTGGGCCTGAGTTACCTCACTCAGGATGATACTTTCTAGTTCCATCCATTTGCCTGCAAAACTCAGGCTATCCTTGTTATTTTTGTTTTGTTTGTTTGTTTGTTTGTTTGTTTTTTGTTTTTCAAAACAGGGTTTCTCTGTGTAGTCCTGGCAGTCCTGGAACTCACTCTGTAGACCAGGCTGGCCTCGAACTCAGAAATCCGCCTGCCTCTGCCTCTGCCTCCCAAGTGCTGGGATTAAAGGCATGTGCCACCACGCCCAGCCTATCCTTGTTCTTAATAGCTGAGTAGTATTGTATTGTGTAAATGAACTGCATTTCCTGAATCCATTCTTCTGTCATGGTACTTCTGGGTTGTTTCCATATTCTGGCTATCACAAGCAAGGCTTCTGTGAACATAGTGGAAGATGTGCTTCTGTGGCTTGGTGGGGCATCTTTTGGGTATATTCCTGAGAGTGGTATTGCTGGGTCTTTGGGTAGATCTATTTCCAATTTTCTGAAGAAACTCCAGATTGATTTCTAGAGTGGTTGTACCAGTTTACAATCCCACCAGCAATGGAGGAGTGTTCTTCTTTCTCCACATCATTGCCAACAGGAATTGCCACCTGAGGTTTTGATCTTAGCCATTCTGATTGTTGTAAGGTAGAATCTCAGGGTCATTATGATTTGCATTTCTCTGATCACTAAGGATTTTGAACCTTTTTTTTTTTTAGATATTTTCTTAATTTACATACATTTCAAATGTTATCCCTTTTCTGGTTTTTACTCCCAAAACCTCCTATCCCATCCTCACTACCCCTGCTTCTATGAGGGTATTCCCCAACATACCCACCTACTCACTTCCCAGTCCTGGAGGTCGCCTACATTGGAACATTGAGCCTTGACAAAACCAAGGGCCTCTCCTCTCACTGATGTCCCACAAAAACCACCCTTTGCTACATATGGGGCTGGAGCTATGGGTCTCTCCATGCTTACACATTGGTTGGTAGTTTTGTCCCAGGGAGCTTTGGGAGTACTGGTTGGTTCATATTGGTGTTCCTTTTATGGGGCTGAAAACCCTTTCAGCTCCTTCAGTCCTTTCTCTAACTCCTTCATTTGGGACCCTGTAGTCAGTCCAATGGTTGGCTATGAGCATTCATCTCTGTATTTTTCAGGCTCTGGCAGACCTTCCCATGAGACAGCTATATCAGGCTCTTGTCAGAAATCACATCTTGGCAGCCACAATAGTGTTTGGGTTTGGTAACTGTATATGGGAAGGATACCAAGGTGGGACAGTATCTAGATGACCTTACTTTCAGTCTCTGCTCCACATTTTGTCTCCATATTTCTTGGCATAAGTATTTTGTTCCCCTTTCTAAGAATGACTAAAGCATCCACATTTTGGTCTTCTGTCTTCTTGAGCTTCATATGGTCTGAGAATTATATCTAGGGTATTCTGAGTTTTGGGGCTAATATCCACCTATCAGTGAGTGCATACCATGTGTGCTCTTTTGTGATTGGGTTACTTACCTCAGGATGATATTTCCCTAAGAATTTCATGAATTCATTGTTTTCAATAGCTAAGTAGTATGCTATTGTGTAAATGTACCACATATTCTGTATGCATTCCTTTGTTGTAGGACATCTGGGTTCTTTGCAGTTTCTGGCTATTATAAATAAGGCTTCTATGAACATAGTGGAGCATGTGTCCTTGTTATATGTTAGAGCATCTTTTGAGTACATACCCAGGAATGTTATGACTACATCTGCAAGTAATAACGTCCAATGTTGTGAGAAACAACCAGAATGATTTCCAAGTGGTTGTGCCAGCTTGCAATCCCACTGATAGAGGAATGTTCCTCTTTCTCCATATCATCGCCAGCATCTGCTGTCACCTGAGTTTCTGATTTTAGCCATTCTGACTGGTATGTTGTGGAATGTCAGGTTTATTTTGATTTGCATTTTCCTGATGACTAAGCATGTTGAACATTTTTAGGTGCTTCTCAGCCATTCTGGATTCCTCAGATGTGAATTATTTGTTTAGCTCTGTACCCCATTTTTAATAGGGTTATGTGGTCCTCATCAGTCTAACTTCTTGAGCTTTTGTATATTTTGGATGGTAGTCTGCTATTGGATATTTAATTAGTAAAGAATTTTTCCCAATTTTTCGTTGCTGCTTTGTCCAATTGCCAGTGTCCTTTGCCTTACAGAAGCTTTGACATTTTATGAGGGCTCATTTGTCAATCCTTGGTCTTAGAGCATAAGCCATTGGTATTCTGTTCAGCAAATTTCCCCCTAAGTCCATGTGCTTGAGGCTCTTCCCTACTTTCTTTTCTAGTAGTTTACATGTATCTGATTTTATGTGGAGGTCTTTGATCCACTTGGACTTGAGCTTTGTACAGGAAGATAATGGATTGATTTGCATTTTCTACATGCTGAGTGTCAGTTGAACCAGCATCATTTGTTGAAAATGCTGTCTTTTTCCCACTGGATGGTTTTTACTCCTTTGTCAAAGATCAACTGACCATAATTGTGTGTGTGTGTTCCTTTATGGGTCTTCAATTCTGTTTGTTGATCTACCTACCTTCATCTGTACAAATACCATGCAGCTTTTAGCATTATTGCTCTGTAGTACAGTTGAGGTCAGGGATAATGATTCCCCCAGAAGTTCTTTTATTGTTGAAAATAGTTCACACCATTTATGAAAAATTGAGTTGGAATTTTGATGGGGATTGCATTGAATCTGTAGATTACTTTAGGCAAGATGGTCATTTTTCTATATTAACCCTGCCAATCCATGAGCATGGGAGATCTTTCCATCTTCTGCGATCTTCTATTTCTTTCTTCAGAGACTTGAAGTTCTTGTCATACAGATCTTTTACTTTCTTGGTAAAAGACACACCAAGGTATTTAATATAATTTGTGACTATTGTGTAATTTCCTTCTCAGGCTGTTTATTCTTTGACTATAGGAAGGCTACTAAGTTGTTTGAGTTAATTTTATATCCAGTCACTTGCTGAAGTTGTTTTTCAGGCTTTGGAGTTCTCTGGTGCAATTTTTGGAGTCATTTAAATATTCTCTTATATCATCTGCAAAGAGTGATATTTTGACTATTTCCTTTCCAATTTGTATCACTTTGACCTCCTTTCTTGTCTAATTGCTCTAGCTAGAGATTCAAATAATAATTTGAATAGATGGGGAGAGAGTGGGAAGTCTTCTCTAGTCCCTGATTTTAGTGGGATTGCTTCAAGGTTTTCACCATTTAGTTTGATGTTGGCTACTGGTTTGTTGTATATTGCTTTTACTATATTTAGGTAGGAGCCTTGAATTCCTTTTCTTTCCAAGACTTTTAACATGAAGGTGTGTTGTATTTTGTCAAATGCTTTTTTAGCATCTAATGAGATGATCACTTTTTCCTTGAGTATGTTAATATATAGTGGATTACATTGTGGGATCTCCATATATTGAACCATCCCTGCATCCCTGGGATGAAGCTTACTTGATCATGGTGAATGATTATTTTGATGTGTTCTTGGATTTATTTTGTGAGAATTTTATTGAGCATTTTTGCATCAATTAGGGAAATTGGTCTGAAATTCTCTTTTTTTGTTCCATCTTTGTGTAGGTTATGAGTGTAACTGTGGCTTCATAGAACTAATTAGGTAGTGTTCCTTCTGTTTCTATTTTGTGGAATAGTTTGGGAAGTATTGGAGTTAAGTCTTCTTTGAAGGTCTAATAATATTTTGTACTAAACCCTTCTGGTCCTGCCCCCCCCTTTTTTTTTGGTTGGGAAACTTTTAATGACTTCTGCTATTTCTTTTATAGACTATGGGACTCTTTAGATGGTTTATCACATCGTAATTTAACTTTGGTACCTGGTATCCATCTAGAACATCATCCATTTCATCCACATTTTTCAGTTCTGTTGAGTATAGGCTTTTGTAGTAGCATCTGATGGTTTTTTAGATTTCCTCGGTTTCTGTTGTTATGTCTCCCTTTTCATTTCTGATTTTGTTAATTTGGATACTGTCTCTATGACCCCTGGTTAGTCTGTTTAAGAGTTTTTCTATCTTGTTGATTTTCTCAAAGAATCAGCTCCAAGTTTTTGTTCTGTTAGTTGATTTCAGCTTTGAGTTTGATTATTTCCTGCTGTCTACTCCTCTTGGATGTATTTGCTACTTGTTCTAAAGTTTTCTGATGTGTTGTTTGTTTGTTTGTTTGCTTTTTGGCCTTTTCAAGACACAGTTTCTCTGTATAACTCTGGCTGTCCTGGAACTCACTCTGTAGACCAGGCTGGCGTCGAACTCAGAAATCCGCCTGCCTCTGCCTCCCAAGTGCTGGGCTTACAGGCATGTGCCAACACTGCCTGGCATCTGATGTGTTGTTAAACTGCTAGTCTAAGCACGCTCCAATTTCTTTTTGGAGGCACTTAGAGCTATTGGTTTTCCTCTGTCCACTGCTTTCTTGGTGTCCCATAGGTTTGGGAGTGCTGTGCCTTCATTTTCATTAAATTGTAAAAAGTCTGTAATTTCTTTATTTCTTCCACTGTTGTTCACCTATGTGTACGTGGTATTTCTGTTGTTTTTGTTTTTATTGAAGATTAGCTTTCTTCTGTGATGATATGATAGGATGTATGAGATTATTTTATTCTTCTTGTATCAGTTGAGGCTTGTTTTGTGAGTGATTCTATGGTCAGTCTTGGAGAAGGTCCCATGTGGTGAAAAGAAGAAGGTATATTCTATTATTTTAGGATGAAATGTTCTCTTTTTTGTTATTCTAACTCATATTTTATTTTCTTAAACAATGATATTTATTACATGTTAAATAGAGAAGGCTTATGCTTTAGTTGTAGGTACTTAAAAACATCAATCAGGCAAGGAGTTGGTGTGAACATAGTGCAAAGTAAAACTCCACCATTTAAGTAGATATATGTGGAAGCATTTTCATGTTATAGAAAGTATGTAACTGAAATCTAGTGTAAGACTCAGGGAGCCTTAATTTACCCAAGATCCACTGAGTAAACAACATAGATACAGGAATTGATGCAAAAAGCAAGAGGAATTTTATTTAATGCAAAATTCTGGGGTCACCCTGAACATTGGGAGAGAATGACCACACACCTGCATAGCAGTCCTTTATACAGTCCTCGGGGCAAATGCCATTAGGCACAATGTGATTGGCAGAACAGTGTTACCTTTAAATTAATTGGTTGTTAGGGAATGAAGTAGGAGGTCAATGGTCTTGGAATAACTCTAGGCCTCCCCTAGTTGCAGGGAGTTCCCTGTGGTCTGAGAAATGTAATGTAGCTTCTCCCTTATAGGAGGGGCAAGTGTTCTATGACCATTCCTAAGATCCTGAGCTAACCCTTTCATTCCTCCCTTTTCTTTGTGCAAGCATCAATCTTGAAGCAATTGCTGGTATTCTGATAGCTTGTATTCCTGTTCTTCTGTTTCTGGTTCTTTGTATCTCTGCTTTAGGGTCATTAGCTGTGCTGTACCTATGTGTTTCTTAAAAATAGAGACCAGGTAGTTCAAAATCTGGGGGTCAGAGGTCAATAATAGCTGGAGAACAATTATGAGTCCAAACAGTCTGAATATGCAGGTGGTTATATGCCACAGACAGACCCAGTTGGATTTCCTCCTGTGGGAGAAGCAGGGTCCCAGTACTCAGGTAGGTAAGGAGTTGTCGAGTGACAGACAGACACAACACACCAAAAAGTGGTTTGAATCTGCTACATTTTTACTTCTGTAAACATCTTAGATAAATATACATGATTTAGATACTACTTCTTGACTTCATGCCAGGTTACATCAGTTGATGTTCAGATAGGGGGTTACATGTTTACAACTTAACTTGAATACAAAAGCACAGTGCAGGAAGTATTTTTGGGGGAAACTTTTGGTACCCAGACAGTGGTTAATCAACCCAGACTTGAGGTAACTCTATACTTAGAATTCTGCCAAGCTGTAGTCTGAGCAAATTTGCTGTAGCTAGTTAATTTTATTAATATTTTATGGCCAGTCAGGCCAACTTGGAACTTTTGTCCTGAGCCTTTGTGGAGTTTCCCTATTTACTGGAGGAGTCCACCAATACCCTCTAAGTAATGCTTCCTACCATGTATTACAGTTGTTGGAAATCCCAGTCTATTCTTAACTTTTGACACACCTTTCTTGTCTTTCTCTACCAGCTGTTGAACTTTTATCCTTTTACTATCCACTATATCTGTACTTTTTTACCAACAACTCTTCCTGTTATAACTGATTCATTACATCTCCAAATATCTCATTTTCCTTCCACTTAACTCTGAGTAAAGCTTGGAAAAATGGCATATTTTGTGTTGAATAGTTCATGAATCTTCTTTGACCCAAGTCTGGTATTACCTGATGCTGGTCATCGGGTTCAGTGGCATCAGTCTTTGTAGGCCCTGGAATGATCATGCTATCAGGAATGTTTCCTGGAATATCCCTTGGGCCCTTGATCTATCAAGATCTGGCCAGGTTGCATTATATTAACTATTATCATAGAAATCAAGAAAGACAAGGCACAGAATTGAAATCCACAGAATTTGATCAATGCACTGGAACAGCTTATAGAACTAGGATGCCAGGGATCTCCAGGAGGCTAAGTTCTGAGGAACACATGCCTCAGTTCTGAAAACACACTTTTTGCCATGTCACATAGACTCCACCAGAGTTAGTGTGGCAATTATAGACAAAGGGAGGGGTTAAGCCAAGACTTGAACCAGCCCTGACTCTGTTCTCTCTCTTTTCAGCTTGGCTAACTCTTTCCTCACCTTGGCCATTGACTCTTTATCAACCCTGGAATGCTCAATGTAAAACCAACACTCCTTAGCTAAGGCAGCACATAGCTCTCCTATACTGTAGTACTATTTCTAATAATGAATTCAGTGATTCTTGAACGTGACTGCTAGAAGTTTCTGTTCTCTCTACATCTAAATCAATGGCTACCCTCAGACTGTCATAATTTTCCCCTTGTAAGAAAAGAGTGGAAGTCTTGGTGGCTTCCCTGGACATTGGCAACCCCAAAAGAAAGGAAACAGTGTTGTTACAGGTTTGGCAGACGGGCACATAGGATAGGGGATGGAACCAAAATCTGTGGGTACCACCAGGCAGTCATGATCAAGCTTGAGTGATCTATTTTCTGTACCATCCAGTGGGGGGTCTCTGGGGACAGGGTGTCTGCAGGTTTCACATGGGAAGCATGCACCCAGGCTGCATTACTGTCCACCTTGGGGCTTGTGGTAGTAGCTAGCAGTGCCAGGAAGGTTCCTTTCCATCAGGTTTCCAGTGACTACCCCGTGAAGCCTCTTTAAATAGATCCAGTCACCAGTTGGGAAGTAGTGAGGAGTCTTTGGCATCCCTGGAACATTAAAGGCAGACAGTTTGGGCCAAATCTCATGTTGTGGGATACCACCTGGGAGGGTCCAGTGGACAAGAAAGGAGTTGGTGTACCAAACAGGATCTCCAAAGGGGTCAGGTTAAATTGGCAGGGGATGTTCTAGACTCAGAACAGGATGAAATGTTCTAAAGTTAACTGTTCAATCCATTTGGTTCATAACTTTTGTTAGTTCTACTGTGTCTATGTTTAGTTTTTGTTTTCAGGATCTGTTCATTGGTGAGAGTGGGATTTTGAAGTCTTCCACTATTATTGTTTGAGGTTCAATGTTTGCTTTGATCTTTAGCAAAGTTTATTTAATGAATACAGGTGCCCTAGTATTTGGAAAATAGTTGTTCACAATTGAGAAATGAGAACTAGTAACTTTTGATTGAATGCCAATTGTATTCTATAACAGAATGGTTACTCCAGCTTGTTTCTTGGCACCATTTGTCTGAATTGTTTCCAGCCCTTTACTCTGAGTCAGTGTCTGTCTTTGTCACTGAGGTATATTTCCTTTTTCCCGCAAAGTGCTGGGTCTTGTTTACATACCCAGTTTATTACTCATTTTTTTTAATTGGGGCATTAGTCCATTGTTATTAAGAGATATTGAAGAGCAGTTATTTTTCTTGTTAAAATTAGAAATGTTAGCATGGCTATCTTCTTTTGGGTTTGTTGACAGGATATTAATTCCTTGCATTTTCTTGGGAGTAGATATCCTCTTCCTATTGGAATTTTCCAATTATTATCCTATAATTTTGTTGATGGTTTTACTGGCCCACTAAGTTGGAAATCTTCACTCTATTCTATATCTGTATCCATAATTTTGGTCTTCTCATTATGTTCTGGATTTCCTGGATGTTTTGGATTAGGAACTTTTTGTATGTTGCATTTTCTTTGACTGTTGTGTCAATGTTTTCTATGGTATCTGCTTTCTCTGACTGGAGATTGTCCCTGCTGTGAGTCTGAGAGCCTGTGTTCTTAGGTGGATCAGCACTTCTATGATCTTTGGTGTGTTAGCACTCCTGGGAGACTTGCTTTCTCTGGGTGATCATATGGTTCAAGGCAGGACTGGGGTCCAGATAGCTGTGACACAGTGTCAGCCCTGGGCACAGATGGAAACCAGAAAGATCTTTCTTCTCTCTCTTGTATTCTGTTGTTGATGCTTGCATCTATGACTCCTGATCTCTTTCCTAGGTTTTCTATCTCCAGTGTTGTCTCCCTATGTGATTTCTTTATTGTTTCTATTTACCTTTTTAGATCCTGGATGAGTTTTTTTCAACTCCTTCACCTGTTTGGTCATGTTTTTCCTCTAATTCTTTAAGGGATTTGTGTGTTTCTTCATTAAGGGCTTATACCTGTTTGCCTATGTTCTTCTGTATTTCATTAAGGGCATTATTTATGTCCTTCTCAAAGTCTTCTATCATCATCATGAGATGTTATTTTACATATGAATCTTGCTTTTCAGGTGTGTTGGAGTATCATGGGATTGCTGTGCTGGGAGAACTTGGTTCCGATGATGCCAGGTAACTTTTGTTTTGGTTACTTATGGTCTTGTGCTTGCCTCTTGCCATATGGTTATCTCTGGTCATAGTGTTTTGCTGCCTCTGACTGGAGATTGTCCCTTCAGTGATTCTGAGAGCTTGTATTATTAGGTGTGTCAGCATTTCTCTAATCTTTGGTATGTTAGCACTCCTGGGAGATTTGCTCTCTCTGTGCAGTAGTATGGTTTGAGGAAGGACTGGGGTCTGGATAACTGTGTCACAAAGTCAGCCCTGGGCACAGATGGAAACCAGAAGTATCCTCTTCTTGGCTGTGCTCTAGTTCTTCGGTGCTGTGGGTTCTGAGCAGCTCCCACTTGTGCCTGGTATTTGTGCAGCACTGGTGGTCTCACCTGTGATCTTTGGTATGTTAGCACTCCTGAGAGACCTGTTGTCTCTGGGCAGACTTATGATATGATTTAAAATGAGTCAATGTTAAAAGAATTATGAGACCACTAATTTTGTTTAAATCACATGAAAAATCTTGTTTGATACTTGAACTATGAAATAGCTTAAAGGGAATCTGTTTTTTTAAATAAAGAAATAATTGAAAAAAAAGACCAAAGTAAGTCCTTACAAGCTTTCCTAAGTCCAGTTACACAGAATCCAATGACCTCCTATGACCTCTGTGGACACCAGGAATGCACACATTCTGGTACAACACTTATACATATAAAATAAAATGATATAAAATAAAATAAATCTCATTTTAAAAGAAGAGGAAAATTGTCCCTTTTAAGAAAGCCTGCTGGCATATTATTATTCTGTGATCAGAACTGATTTGCACCAAAGGAGTAATTGTGGGATAGGCATTCATCACAAACTTCTGAACAGTCAGGGTTACTGGGTCATACCTCCCCAACAGAATAAAGGTGGATGAGATGAAGAAGTCCACCCAATACATGACCACAAAGAAAACCACCAGCAGCAACACGGTCTGTGTGGCCCTTTTCTCAGGGGATGCTCTCAGGTGCCTGGTGCTATGAAGGTGCTTGCATTGCTTCTGATGTCTGAACAAGATAATCACCATGTATGTGCTTGTGGTCAGCATGACTCCGACAAGAAACACATCTCTTAAAGTTGTCACTGATAAAATCAATTCCCTGATGATGTTGTTCAAGGGAAAGTGTGAGCAGTATTTACTGACCTTGATCTGATTGGTGTCACTCACATTGGTATAAGCTCCAGCAGAGAAGATCTGGTTACTGCTGAAAGACAAATTGAACAACCAAAAATAGAAAAATACATAAATGATGTACTTTTTTAGTGTATGTTTAAATTTTGCCAACATCGAGGTAGTGGGACTGATAGTGACAGCCTGGAACATGCTCAAGAGGCAGGTGATACAGATAGAGAGGCCTCTCATCACCCTGTTTATGTAAAAAGTTGCCTTACATTTCAAGTCATTCTCAATATTCAGTGACTCAAATAAGTCTGCAAGCCAAATATCCCCTGCAGTGAGGAGCATCATTATGTGCACGAAGTTTAGTTGACAGGAGATCAGGTCGATTGGCTTAGGTCTGTGACCTAGGATTATGAAAATAAAGAAAGAAAGTAGAAACAGATTGGCTAGAACTCCAAGTGCAGATTGGAAATAAAGGACATTCTTGATTGAAGACATAAATGCAAAGTGTTTTCATCTTAAAAACATGGTGGAAGTCTCTTTCATATATCTGAAAAAATAATAGATTATATGTCAAACTTATGATTTACTTTACAGTATGGATATATTGTTATTCTCTTTTCCATACCACATCTTGAGTTACATGTTTGTTTTTTGGTCATATTGTCTATTCCCTACATTTCTATATAACCTCCAAGTATCTTTTATATAGAGCGAATATTATGGATAATAAATGCATTTAGAGTCATATATACACAGAATACATACTTTGTGTACCTGTATTGCACCTGAGACTCATACCTTAGAAATCCAATTCTATTGTTTTAAATTGTCTCATTTTATATTTAAAAACTAAGACAGTAGTAGTGAGCAGAGAATATCAATTTCATTTGCACAAATAAACAAAAAAACTATGGTGAGCTTGGGAAAAAACATAGAAGACATTAAAAAAATTGAATAAGAATGCACCATCATGTATTATTTTTACTATGCTCTGTTTTGCAATTATCCATATTTTGATGTACAATTTTCATGGAATCCCAGCCATAATTCATGATAATATGACAGTTTTTATCAGCAAAAAGTCTATTACAATTCATTGTTTTTTATGTTTCTTTTCCCATGAAATCTTACATTCTGAGAATCTAGAATGAAAGACATAGATACAGTGGAAGACCATTAGCATACCTTCCAGACCCTATTAATTTCATAAGCAGTATGGTTTTAAATGGCTCTAGATGGCTTCCAGTTTAGTTTCCATCCAATTTAAACCCTTAGTGAACTCCAATTCAGGATTAAAGAACGAATTCAGAGGTATCAATAAAATGCTAATTACTTTTTACTTTTTTGAGGAGGATGGGTGGATAAATCATTAACAGGATGGATGTTTCCTTCTGCCTTTTTCATGTTGTTATTTTCCCTAACTCCCTCCTCTTTCTGTATTTATCGCCCTTTCCTTTACCTAAGAACCCACCTAGTTCCCCATTTCCCTCCTGATCAAATTGTTTCCTGCTGTTATGACCCTGTATCTTCCTCCCCATTTCTTCTGTGTCTACCTGTCTCTTTACCACTAAGGTGTCTGTCTCTTCCATTTTCCTACTTGTAGCCTGGTATTCTTCTCTCCATGGCACCCACTCTCACCCCCATCCTGTCAGTGGTCCCCTTTTGCATTCCTGGTTTCTGTAGCTACTACAGGGTACATATTTACATCTAAAGACAAACAATAGTTTCAATACAATATGACAAACATGAACTTATTGAAGATGACCATGTAGTGATTCTGTTTTGGAATTTCTGCTTAAAAGAGTTTCATTTCATTGTGATAAACAGTTTCCAGTGTTATTATCAATCAGCATTCAGACACTCTTTACAGTTTTACTCAACAGTATTTCCCTTGGTGCTCATATAAACAATGCTCATACTTGGCCTTGTTACTGGGAGAGATTTTTAATTGGATTGATTAATTCAGTATTAATTCAGTATTGTAAAATCAGCTTTATGATAAGGAAGTGGAAAAAGACTATACTGATTCAAAACTTATGGGAAAAGGAGTGCCCAATAATATTTTTAAGTTCATTTGAATCTTCCACACATGGATAGAAACATGGATGCTTTCATGTATAAAAAAATGCAACAGGGAGTGCAAGAGACCATCCTATAATATCCCCATGAACATAACATGAGAAATTATACATTTTACAGTTACATGATTTTTGCCCCTAAAAAGCTTAGTCTAGTAAATGCATGGATTCATCCTAATTTTCAGAGCCACACATTGACTTCTCTCATCAAAATACATTTATAGTAGTAGTACAGTGATGATCTGTTTTTGTTTTGTCTTGTTTTTTAAAAGCTCCATGTTTAGTAGTTAAGAGCACTCTTAGTCCTTGTAATGCACCTGGGTTAGATTCCCAGCAAACACATGATACCTCATGACCATCTGTAACTCTAATTCTGGAGTTTTCATTGTCCTGCTTGATATTCCATGACAGTGGAACACAGGCATACATGCATGCAAACCTCTCATATATGTGAAATAAAATAAATAAATCTTAAATAAATAAAAACTCATGGATAATACTTAGTTTAAAACTTGGCCTCCAAATTCGAAGAACCATGGCTGTTTTTGTATTTTAAAATTGCAAATGCACAAACCATATAAGTATCAAATTTTTTATTAGTTACACATCTATAATTTACTAAAATACATGTAATATAATTAGCATAAAATAATTATTTATGGGAAAATATAGTAATTTAAGTATTTTCCCCCAAAGGTATGTTTTTTACACTTTTTATTTCATATTCATTGTTCTGTAAATGCTTTTCACATACAGAAAATGACACATGTTCTAAATGATCAAGTGGCATCTTTCTCTGGATTCACTGAAGCTCAGAGTGGACCTGAAATGTCCATAGCTACCATGGAAACAGAGCTGCTAACATAGGCATGCACTAAGTAAAGTTTTCTGTTTTATTTGAAAATAGTTCAGTGCAGGAGTATTTCAAATTAGTTTAAATTGTAATAATTGGTTGTGTTCAAGTCCAAAGTGTGTCCATAATCATTCATAATAGTGGGCAAGCCATCACTATGAAATGAACTCAGAATTAAAAAAAAGCAAGTAAGCAGTATGCAGGCAGGTGTCTGAAGAGACTTGCAACCAAGGTGACCAAGACCTGTTTTCTCTATATTCTTTTCAAGAAAAATTACTTTGCCCTTTCATTATCACAGAACTTAATTTTAGAACAGTCTTCTTTTAGAAATTTTGATGATTTTTGCTATCTGTGATGTGGAGATTTAATAATCTAAGGGACATACAAATAAAATAGATAACAATTATCAATTTCACTTTAAGTTTTAACATATGTAATTAGTAATGACATAAAATCTGTATGGTAGCTCAGAGAGAACATGAAGAGAGTATTGACTTTCAGGTAACAATATACATGATGTGGACTTAGGTATAGTCCACTGCTAGCAGTAAGAATAAGTCTTCAGGAATCTTAGGGGAAGACCTTAGCCACCCAAGCTAGTTCCATGCAATCTTTATAAAATAGAGGATAGTAGGAATAAATACTGATCACATACTAAGAAGGTTTTAATTCATAGATATTACTTGATCCTCTTAGATAAATTAAATGCATGAATTCTGTAAAAATTGAGTTTAGCATAGGTGACACTGACCATAATATTCTACTGTCACACATTGAGTGAGTTCTCTGAGATAAAGCAGTAGCATCAGAAATGTTGCTGCAGAGACTGGTGAAGCAATCATACCCAGAGTTTCACAGTTACTTACCATGAGTTTGGGAAAGATATGAAAATGTTCAGGTAACCACAAAATGTTCATGTAATCACAAAAGAACACACATGGTATGTACCCATTAATAAGTGGATTTAGTCCAAAAGCTTGGAATACCCAAGATACAATTCACAGACCACATGAAGCTCAAGAAGAAGGAAGACCAAGAGTGTGGGTGCTTCAGTCCTTCTTAGAATGGGGAATAAAATACTCAGAGGAGCAAATACAAAGACAAAATGTGGAGCAGAGACTGAAGAAAAGGTCGTCCAGAGACTGCCCCACCTAAAATCCTTTCCATATACAGTCCCCAAACACAGACACTATTGTGGATGCCAAGAAGTGCTTGCTGACAGGAGCCTGATATAGCTGTCGCCTGAGAGGGTCTGCCAGAACATGTCAAATACAGAGGCAGATGCTCACAGCCAACCATTGGACTGAGCTCTGGGTCCCCAATGGAGGAGTTAGAGAAAGGACTGAAGGATCTGAAAAGGTTTGAAATCTCATAGGAAGAACAATATGAACCAAACAGACCCCCAGAGCTCACAGGAACTACACCACCAACCAAGAATTACACATGGAGTGACCCATGGCTTCAGCAGCATATGTGGCAGTGGATGACCTTATTGAGCATCAATGGGAGAAGAGGTCCTTGGTCCTGTGAAGGCTCAGTATCCCAGGGTAAGGGAATCTGGGAGCAGGGAGGTTGGAGTGGGTGGATGGTTGGGAGAACACCCTTATAGAAGCAGGGTATGGGATAGTGTGATTTTGGGAAAAGGGAAACCAGAAAAGGGGATAACATCTGACATGTAAATAAAGAAAATAACCAATAAAAAAGAAAATTGTGTGTGTGTGTGTGTGTGTGTGTATGTGTGTGTGTGTGTGCATGATAAAGCAAAAGGAGGGAGATCTCAACCTTTAGTTCAGAATGACTTCAATCAAATCAAAGTTCCTCCTGCCTTAGCCTTGAAAGAGCTAGGATCATAGGCATTAGATATAAGACTTGAGAAATTTCTTAGCTTGAATCATTTCTTATGTAGCAGAATAAAATGTAAACAAGAGTAATCATGAAAACAATCCAAAAAAAATCATTGTAGTAGAATAAGCAAATCTCTTTAAAGTTAAAAAACTGTAATAATATAATGTTAACATTTTCTTATATATTCATAGGCTAGGAGTTAAAACGCTTTTGAGAATTCCTAAAGATATGCAAATGTAACAAACCAGAAAATTACTGATAAACACTAAATTAAGTTCATGTTAGTTGTATATTTCTCATTTAATATTTATATTATGAAATACATACAGCCAGTTAACATGAGAAAACAAGTAAATTAAGAAAATACAAAATACAATTTAAGGTATGTTAATACTGTGAATGTAATCCTGCATACCAGTAAGTGTGGCGTTTTTTTTGTTTATTTTGTTTTGGTTTTGTCTATCGCCCTCTAAAGTATTTCAGTGTCTTATTACAGCATGGAAAACTAACACATTTGGCACTAGCTGCATGGATCCATACTGTTAGAACCATTAGAGAACACACTCAGGAGAATGGTATATCAGATATGCTCCCTAAATGCTGCATCTGGAGCAACCTGTTAAGTGCATATGAATTATAATATTTGTAAAAAGTGATGGATTGCATTATATATTGACTGAATATGTAATACCCATTGGTCATCTTCATCCTATTATCCTTTTCTTTCTATCTGCTAGACCTGGCTCCTCTTATGAATAATCAAGTTCTAGTGTCATTTCTATAACCAGAGATCATAAGTAGAGACAAATATCTATGTTCTTATATTAATCATTCTACTGATACTTTATGTCTACAGGCATCAGTTGAATGCTGGTTATACAGAGTGGCTCAAAAGTAATAGTACAAGCAGAGCCTTCTGTAAACATTTATTACAGAAATCTACCACCTACTATAGTTCTTACTTAATGAAGAAAAAAGGAAACACTCACCCAGCTGGGCCTTTGACAAACCTCCTTGTAGAATGAGGCCTTAAGAAATAGTTATAAGGAAGAGATGTCATCAGCTTATCTCCCTCTAGACCCATAGTTATCATATCATCAAGCAGTTGTGACTTGAGGATGTTAGGAACTACTACCATTAACTGGAAAAGTGAACTTTTCTAATTTCAGGAAAACAGTAGAGTTGCAACAGCTGAGCTCTGGGTTTCCCATGTGTGAACTATTCTCTCTAGTCCATATCTGTCTGTGTGGGTTAACTGACCACAGTCATTGTGAATTAAAGAAAAGTATCAACAATAGTTTCCCTCTTAAACAAAATAGAAAACTATTTTAGATTCGCTATGGTATACTTCCTGCTTACAAAACATTCATGATCCCCTCAATTGTTACTTAACAATATATTCAGTCTCACCTAAAATTTATCAGCTCTTTTGAACAGACATGAAAATGTCACCTCCTCCAAATACACTTGGAAAAAGTCATCATTCTTACTGAGCACTCTGGGGTGAGACAACGAATTATCAGGAGAAACTGGGCTGATGGTGCTGGGATGTAGCTCAGTTGATAGACAGCATGCCTAGAAAGTATTTTTTGTGTAGGCACCATGAAATATATCAAACCTACACGTTATAGGCAAAAATGAGGAAAGTATTGGAAAAATCAGTGATACAAGATGCATATCTAAGCGTTCTACCTGTTGACACAGAGAATAGAGGTTAACTACCAACACACGAACTTTAGGCAGCACATTCATTGTAATGTGATATCTATTATAGGCTAGGAAAATTGTTTAAAGTGTTTATAGAGAGGCTGGAGAGATGACTCAAGGGTTAAGAGTATTACTGTTGTTGGCCGGGCAGCTGGGCCTCTGCGTTGGAGCTGCGGTCTCTTTCAGAGGCACTGTGCTCAGCGGATATTCGCCTCCTGGACGGAGGGGAGCTCAAAGTGACCCAGGTTCTCAAAGAAAAGTTTCCTCGAGCCACAGCTGTTCAAGTCACAGATATCTCAGGAGTCTGCCGGGGTGATGTATGAAATTAAAATCGAATCAGAAGAATTTAAAGAGAAGAGGACTGTCCAGCAACACCAGGTGGTCACTCGGGCACTAAAAGAAGAGCTCAAGAGCATGCACGGCCTGCGGATATTCACCTCTATCCCCAAGTGCTGACCACACCCTGGCGATGAGACTGCTCGCTCACGCTTAAAACCTGCAGTGCACTTTGCTCACAGCAATATTTCAGAAAAATCCCTGCCCACTCCAAAAATATCTATTTTTTTGTTCATAGACATTTCTATATTATGATTATGGAAGATACGTTATCTATTTAGAGTTAATTAAAGTTCACAGGTACCTACTGATCAGAAAAAAAAATAATAATAAATGCAATATACAGCAAACCAATAGCCAGCATCACATTAAATGGAGAGAATCTTAAAACAATTCCACTAACAATATGTTTGGACAAGACAAGGCTGCCAACCCTCTCTGTTTCTATTCAACAAAGTAGTTAATGTTCTAGCCATGGCATTAAGATAACTAAAGGAGATCAAGGGGAGAGAAATTGGAAAGGAGGAGCCAAAGAGTCCCTTTTAGAAGATGATAGGATAATACACATAATTGAGTCCAGAAAAAAATCTACCAGAGCGCTCCTATAGCTGATAAACACCATCAGCAAAGTGGCTGGATTCAAAATCAACTCAAAGTAAAACAGTAGCTCTCCTTATACAGACAATAAATGGGCTGAGAAAGTAATTAGGAAAACAACACCCTTCACAATAACCATAAATAATATAAAATATTTTGGTGTAACTCTATGCAAGGGGAAGGCCTATGTGAGAAAAACTTCAAGTCTCTGAAGGAAGAAATGGAGGAAGACATCAGAAGATGCATAGATCTGCAATGCTCATTGATTAGTAGTTTTAACATAGTGAAAGTGGCCATCTTACCAAAACCAATCTACAGATTCAGTGCAATTCCCATTTAAATTCCAACACATTTTGCAACTGATTTTCAAAGAGGAATTCTCAATTTCATATGGAAAAACAAAATACCCATGATAGCTAAAACAATCAGCAAATGTACAGTTAAAGTACAATAAAAGCACAGTGGAAAAACTTCTGGAGGCAACACCATATGTGCTTTCAAGGTATACATCAGAGCAATTGTAAAACAATTTCATAGGACTGGCCTGAAATCAGACAGGTTCATCAAAGGAATAGAATTGAAGACCCAGAAATAACCTCACATCCCTCTGACACTTGATTTTTTACTAAGAAGCCCAAACAATTCAATGTAAAAAAAAAAGAAACCATCTTCAACAAATTGTATTGATATATATGAATGTCTGTATGAAGCAGAATACTAATTGATCCATATTTATCACCCTGAACAAAATGCAAGTCTAAGTAGATCAAAGACCTTAATGTAAAATCTGGCATACTAAATCTAATAGAAGAGAAAATGAACACATTGACAGAGAAGACAAATTCCTGAACAGAATAACAATAACTCAGACACATACAGCGACAAATAATAAATAGAACCATGTGGTACTCAAAATCTTTTGCAAGGCTCAGTACATCATTAATAAGACAAAACTGCAGCCTATAGCATGGGAATAGATCTTCATGAATAATGTATCTGACAAAGCATAAATTTCCAAAATACATAAAGAACTCAAGAATTTTGACACCAACAAGCCAAATAACCCGATTAATAAATGGGGTAAAAGTCATACACATAATTTTAAACAGGGGGATCTCTAATGGCTGAGAAATACTTAAAGAAATGTTCAGCATCCATACTGATCAATGAAATTCAAATCAAAATAAATCTGAGATTCCATTTTACACCATTCAGAATGGATAAGATCAAAATTGCATGATACAGCACACATAGGTGACTCTGTGGACCAAGAGAAACACTTCTCCATTGCTGATGGGACTGTGAATAACTAGAAATAACATAGATGTCCTTCAATTATAGAATGGATGCAGGAAATGTAGTTCATTTACACAGTAGAATATTTGGCCATTAAAAACAAGGATATCATGAAATTTGCATGCAAATGTATGGAAGTAGAATATAACACTATAAGTGAGATAATCCAAACCCAGAAAGACATGCAGGATTTGCACTTAATTTTAAGTGGACATTAGCCTTAAAGTATGGAAAACCATGCTATAATCCACTGACAGGAAGAAACTAAGTAATAAGGAAGGCCCAAGGGAGGATAAGTGTATTTCACTCAGATGAGGGAACAAAATAGTCATTGGAGTTGGATGCAGTTAGGGAACTCTGTGGGAGATACAATGAGGATGGGGACAGGTATAGAGATCAGGAATAGGAAGAGGGGTATGGGAGGGGACTGGGAGTGAGATTTGTAAACAGTGGGAGAAATTTGGGAGTAACTGGATGACCTGGATAAGTGAGAATCCCAGCAGGTCTATGGTAGTGGCTCTAGCTGAGACTCATATCCAAAGTGGTTATGGACACTGAACTGGCCAGCTACAGAAACCATGCAGGACCTTTAGTAAAAAGAAGGGATCATCAACCCACTCACAAAACCTTCAATCCTAAATTAGTTCTGTCTAAAAAGGTAAAGCAAAGAATGATGGAGTAGCCAGCTGATAATTGGCCCAACTTGAGATACTTTCCATGTAATAGAGATATTAGTAGAGGATAGAATGCAACTAGCTAGAGAGAGCACGTACACCACAAGGAGGGCTACCAAGTCAACTAGAAGAGCCCATGAGTCTCACTGAGACTGAAAGACCAATAAATGAGGATACAGGGGCTGGAATTAGGTCCCCTGCCCACTCATAATAGATGTGCAGTTTGGTCTTCATGTTGGTTCCCTGATAATTAGAATAGATCCTGTCTCTAACATTTGCCTGCCATTGGATTCCCTTCCCTTAACTTCACAGCCTGATTGGCACACAGTGGGAGAGGGTAGGCTTATGCCTATTGCAACTGGTAACCAAAGGGTGGGTGGTACTCAAGGAAGGCATACCTTTCTTTGAGGAGAAGAGGAGGAGACAATGGGGTGAGATGATTTATTAGGGTAGACTTGAGAAGAGAGGAGTCATGGAAGTTGCTATAAGGATAAGAAGTGAATAAATATATGAAGAAATAGATAAAGAAAAAGTACAAATAATTGGAGAGATACTGCACTGTGAAACGTAGTCAGTGTTCTGGTTGAGCTAGGCTTAAACCCCGGTGACCCAGTAGAGATTAATCCAAGAGGAACAGAAGGTCTGTCTGACCATGCTCCCAGAAACTAGGCTCCTGACGCCATGAACCCTCAACTCAATAACCCTGTGGCCATCAGTGATGTAGGTCCATGCCCAAAGCCCCTAGTATTCTTGCTGAACTCCACACCCACAATTACCTGGCTACAACCAGGTAGGCCTGGCTCACTATAAATGGTTCTACTTTTCCCCTCCTTTCTCTCATATTCTCCTATTCTCTTACTCTCTTGTCCATCTCTCTTGCCCTTTACCCTGTTGTTCCCTCTCCCCCCATTCCCTTCCACCCCTCTACTAATTCTTGAGAAACCTGTCTCTTTCACTTTTTGTGTTTTACATGGATATGGCCTACATTTCTACATATACTCCAAGTATCTCCTAAACAAAGAGAATACTATGGATAATACATGCTTTTATACTCATATCTATACAGAATATACACTTTTTGTTCCTGTATTCCACCAGATCTCATACCTTAGAAATCCAAATATATTGATTTAAATTGGTTTATTTTATACTTAACAACTAAAACCATTTTAATGAGCATAGAATATCAATCATATTTGTATAATGAACAAAAACTATGGTGAGCTGGGGGAAAACTGGAAGATATCAAAAAACAGATGAGACTATACTATCATGTATAATTTTACTCTGCTCTATTTTGCAATTATCCATAATTTGATGGACAAGTTTTACAGATTCTCAGTCATAATTCATGATAATATGGATTTTAATCAGCTGATAGCCTATCTCTATTCATCTTTTATGTTTCTTTTTACATGAAATCTTACATTTGCTGCTGCTGGAGAGGATCCTCTGCCACAGGGCTCCATACTCAGGTGGTACAGGGTGATAGCTAGTCTCTCAGAAGAGAACTGGTCTCTCAGGAGTACTGACACACAGTCTTGCTAAACAGACAAGCCACAGTCAATGACAGCAAGACCAAGTAACACCAGAGATAATCAGATGGTTAAAAGCTAGCTTAAGAACAAAAGCAACAAAAACCAAGGCTGCTTGCTATCATCAGAACCCAATTCTACCCAGCACAGTGAGCTGTGGTTACCCCAACACACCAGAAAAGCAAGACTCTGATTTAAAATCATCTCATGAGGATGATAGAAGAATTCAAGAGGACATAAATAACTCCCTTAAAGAAATACAGGAGAACATGGGTAAACATGTAGAAGCCCTTAAAGAAGAAATACAAAAAAAACTACTTAAAGAATTACAGGAAAACACAACCAAACAGGTGAAGGAATTGAACAAAATCATCCAGGATCTAAAAATGGGAGAAAATACAATAAAGAAATGACAGGGGGAGACAACTCTGGAGATAGAAAACCTAAGGAAAAAAATCAGGAGTCATAGATGCAAGCATCAACAAAAGAATACAGAGATAGGGAAAATCTCAGATGCAGAATATATCACAGAAAACATTGAAACAACAGTCAATGAAAATGCAAAAATGCAAAATGTTCCTAACCCAAAACATCCAGGAAATCCAGGACCCAATGAGAAGATCAAACCTAAGGATAATAGGTATAGAAGAACGTGAAGATTCTCAAATTAAAAGGCCAGTAAATATCTTCAACAGAATTATAGAAGAAATCTTCCCTAACCTAAAGAAAGAGATGCCCATGAACATGCAAGAAGCCTACAGAACTCGAAATAGATTGGACCAGAACAGAAATTACTCCCACCACATAATAACCAGAACATCAAATGTACTAAATAACGAAAGAATATTAAAATCATTAAGTGAAAAAGGTCAGGTAACTTATAAAGTCAGATTATCAGAATTACACCAGACTTCTCACCAGAGACTATAAAAGCTAGAAGATACTGGGCAGATCTCATACAGACCCCAAGAGAATACAAATGGCAGCCATCCCTGACTATTATACCCAGCAAAACTCTCAATTGTCATGGATGGAGAAACAAAGATATTCCATGACAAAAACAATTTTACACAATATCTTTCCACAAACACAGCCCTACAAAGGATAGTAGATGAAAAACACCCATACAAGGAGGGAAACTACACTCTAGGAAAAGCAACAATGTACTCTCCTTTCAAAAAACACTAAAGAAGATAGCCATAAAAACAAAAAAAAAATATTAAAAATAATATGAAGCAACAATCACTATTCCTTAATATCTGTTAATATCAATGGACTCAATTCCCCAATAAAATGACATAGACTAATAGACTGGATACGTATACAGGACCAAGTATTTAGTTGCATACAGGAAACACACCTAAGTATCAAAGATAAACACTACCTTAGATAAACAGCTGCAAAACAATATTCCAAGCAAATGGTCTCAGGAAACAAGCTGGAGTAGCCATTCTAATACCAGATAAAACTCACTTTCAACCAAAAGTCATAAAAAAAAATCACATGGAAGGACACTCCATACTCATTAATAGAAATTTTCTCTATGTCTAAAATTTTAATCTCTATTATTTTTCCATCGAACTTTTAATTTTAACACTTTTTTCTATACATTTCTTCAATTTTATTATCAGAAATATTTTACATGCAATTCTCCGTTTTTGTTTTTTTACAGAATGTTTCCAATTCCCTCATCAATTAGTTTAGAAATGTCCTCTATTTCTACAGTTTTATCTATAATTTTCCATGAAAATCTTCAATTCTAACACCTTTTTTTCTATATATTCCTTCAATTTTATCGGAAGTATTTTTCAGGAAAATCTGCAATTTTATCATAAAATATTTTTACTTCCTTTGAAAGGATAAGGTTGCAGGCTAGAAATCCCCCATGCCTGAGTCTTGGGTGACCCCAAAGGAGGCCTGGAAGTGTGCACACATCACACCCCCCTCCAGGGTCTTGCCGTGAATCTCAGGCTGGGAATGTCCCTGGCATCTTTTCCTGTCTTTCGTGGAGCGGCTATGGCGAGGACAAGTGCAGATGGGGCTGGCAGAATCACTGCAGGGTCTGCAGGGCTCATGCCTAAGGGTGTTCAGGTCCCCAACACCTACTGCTAGTGGAGGAGGGTAGGCTTTGAATACGTAATCCTGGCCCTGTAACAGGAAATGCATGATGGGAATTACGTATTGATGCTGTGTAACCCTGGCACGACCCTGTGTGTGGTGGCCATGTAAGCGGAAATGACTTAACTAGTTCATCCGGCCTCTGTGGGAGGCTGATTGGTTCTCAGAGAGTGGGGACTCAGATGGTTTGAACTGATTGGCTTAGAAGCTATGGAGTGGCTTTGCTGAAAATCTATAAAAGCAGTCGTGTCTCTCCCCCTGGTGTTCACTGTTCTCTACCCTGCGTGGGAGAGGGCCATGGCCCCAGGGCTCTAGAATTAAAACCTCTTGCTATTTGCATCAAGACTGTTTCTCGTGAGTGATTGGGGTTCCGGCTTCCGAGGCGTGGGGTGCTGGGGTGCCCCCCGTTTTTCTTTCGTGTCTTATACCTTCTTCAATTATTTTAATAATGCTTTCTATTTCTACCATTTTAGCTGTAATATTTTCCATGAAAATCTTCAAATTTAACACTTTTTCTATATATAAATTCAATTTTATCAGAAATATTTCCCATGTAATTCTTTAGTTTTTTTCACATAGTGTTTATACTTCCCCCTTCAATTAGCTGGGAAATGTTCTCTATTACTACATTTTTAGCTATAATGTTGTATGAAAATCTTCAATTTTAACACTTCTTTATATTTCTTCAATATTTTTAGAAATATTTTACATCAATTCTTCATTTTTACCATGAAATGCTTCTACTTCCATCTTCAATTAGTTTAGAAATGTTGTCTGCTTTTGTAACTGCCCACAGTTATATCAAATGGGTTACCTGGAAGGGAAGCTGGGAATGTATGGAAAGGTGGCTAGAGAAGAGCAAGACCAAGACAACAGTTGCTGATCAAGGTCCCAAGTTTTAATGGAGGACTCAGAATTTAAAGTTTCAGGCGAGACCCCTCCCCCAAATTCCAAGGTCTGTTCAGGAGAACTAGCCTGACTACTCAGTGGGCATTGGCTCCACTGCTCAGGTGTGGTCAGATCACCTACTTAATTCAGGAATTTGCATATCTGGAGGAACAATGAACTTCACCTTGGTCCAAGAGCTCCACCCTAGGTGTGGGGTGGGACTATTATGGCTAAAACTGGTCTGGAATTCTGACTCAAGGGCTGGGAGGGGAAGGCACAATTCCTCCCTTTTGATTTATTAAAAATTGACTGGACTGGGGCAAAAGATTTTATGCTCCATAGTCCTGTCTGGGAATATGGTGGCTGGTGGCCCCACCTGTCTTAGGTCAGAATTCTAGATGTTTTCTGTTACCCATATTTGGAAAATCATGTGCAGCTTGTTTGTGTTTATTTGAACAAACACGGCCTTTAGCATTTATTATAAATATACGCAGCCTATAGGCACAAGTTCCTGTCTTATGTAGATGAACAGTCATAGAATTTCATTTACCTTTCTCTGACTTTCAGGCCTTCATAGAACACCTTTGTTCCAATATCAGACCAAAGACACAGGAGAATGGTCATGATGAGTCCCTGAGCCAGGTAAGCCTGGGTGGAAACAACCAGCCTACTTCAAATACAAGGTCAGAAGTTAGAAGCAAAGAGGATTAACTTGTCTGGGGATGCCCCAAGGTATCCAACTCAGTTGCAAATTAGTAACTATCAAACACAAAGCCTGGCTTCCCAGTGTGGGGGAAGTAGCTTTGAAAATCAACAGGTAAGTGCCAGATAAGCTGACTGATAAAGTTTTTTTAGCCATCCTTAGTGATTGGAATCATTCAGTTTGGATGTTTAGAAGTTTCCTGTCCCATTTTTCACTGTCAACCCCTAAGTGAACTCAGTGTTGGGTCAATGTGGTCCCACCTATTCCATATCCCTCTGTGCCTACAACAACAGCTTCAAAAAGATGAAATTTAAGTCTACCACTAGTATTTAGTGCTGTAGTTGCTCACTGTGCAGGATACCATGTTTTCTGTTTTCTGAGAAGCTCCACCGAGACAGGGTCCCTCAGGACATCTGTATTTGCCCGCAGTTACATTGAATGGGTTACCTGGAAGAGAAGCTAGGGATGTATGCGAAGGCGGCAAGAGAAGAATGAGACCAAGACAACAGCTGCTGATCAAAGACCCAAGGTTTAAGTTTCAGGCAAGACCCCTTCCCCAAGTTCCAAGGTCTGTTCAGTAGAACTGGTCTGACTGCTCAGTGGGTGTTGGTTCTACTGCTCAGGCAGATGGGCAGGTCACCTACTTAATTCAGGAATTTATAGACCTGGAATAACAATGAACTTCACATTGATCTGAGAGCTCCACCCTATAAGGGGAGAATTTTGGCTAACACAGGTCTGGAATTTCCACTCAAGGGCTGAGAGGTGAAGGCACATGTTTCTATCATTTTATCTATAATTTTCCATGAAAATCTTCAATTTTAGCACATTTTTCTGTATCTTTTCTCAATATTTTCAGAAACATTTTTCATGTATATATTCAATGTTATCAGAAAATATTTCTACTTAAGTCTTTAATAAGCTTAGATATTTTGTTCTGTCTACCATTCTACCATTGATTTTTTCCATGAAATTGTTTAATTTGCATACTTTTTCAAATATATTTCTTCAATTTTATCTGTATTATTTTTCCATGAAAATCTTCATTTTTAACACATTTTCATATATATTTCTTCAATTTTATAAGACATATTAATCAAAAAATCCAAATTCATGAGGAAATTTGTTATGTGCTTGTTCTTTTTGTGAAGATAAATTTTCTATGTTTACCTTTTTACTGTTATTATTTTCCAACAAATTCTTCAATTTTAACTTTTCCCTCTATATTTCTTTAATTTTATCAGATATATTTTTCATGAAATTCTTCAATTTGATCAGAAAAATTTTCAACCTGCTTTGTCAATTAGTTTAGAAGTGTTTTCCATCTCTCCCTTTTTATCTGTAGTAATTTCCATCAAATATTTTGACACTTTTTTTCTATGCATTTATTCAACTTTATCAGAAATATTTTCCATGTAAATCTTCAATTTTATCAGAAATATTTCTGTTAGTATTCTGTCTAAGCTCCACCCTATAATTACCTGGCAACAGCCAGGTACGCCCTGCCCCATAGACCTGGCCCACTATAAAAGGGGCCGTTTGTCCCTCCTCTCTAACTCTCATCACTATTGCCTCTTGGCACTCTCACTTCTCTGCCCCTCTTGGGCTCTCCTCCCCTCTCTCCATGTGGTCATGGCCAGCCTCTACTCCTCCAGTTCTCTTCTCTCTCTCTCTCTCTCTCTCTCTCTCTCTCTCTCTCTTTCTCTCTGCCTTTCTCTGCCTCCACTACACCATTAACTCCCATCCTCTGCCCTGAATAAACTCTATTCTATACCATGTCTGTGTGTGTGTGGTCCCTCAGGGGGAAGAGGTGCCTGGGCATGGGCCTGCCTAGGCACCCACCATATACCACTCTCTAAACCCCTTTCTCTCTTTTTATAAACCCATCAATTTCAACTTACCTGTTCAATTGGTTTAGAAATGTTTTCTATATCTCTCATTTCATCTGTATTTTTTCATTAAAATTCAATTTTCAAACTTTTTCCATATATTCCTTCTATTTTATCAGAATTATTTTCCTTGAAAATCTTTAAGTTTATCAGAAAATTTTTCTATATGCTTGGACAATTAATATAGGTATATTTTCTATGTTTGCCAACTTATCATTATTATTTTCTAGAATATTCTCCTATTTGAACAGTTTTCTATATATTTCTTCAATTTTATCAGATCATTGTGTTTAAACCCTCTATTTTCTAACAGTGTACTTGAATATTACCTGTACAAGTTAGCTTTTATGTAATAATCATTTTACTTAAGTAGTCATATAAATAAAATCACTTTTATTATTAAAAAATAAAGAAATGTTCAGCATCCTTAGTCATAAGGGAAACAAATCAAAACAACCCTAAAATTCCATCTTACACCACTTAGAATGGCTAGGATCAAAAACTCACGCGACAGCAAATGCTGGTGAGGATGTGGAGAAACAATACTTCTCCGTTGATGGTGGGATTGCTAGCTTGTACAACCACTCTGGAAATCAGTCTGGTGGTTTCTGAGAAAACTGGATATAGTTCTACCTGAGGACCCAGCTGTACCAGTCCTGGGAATATATCCAAAAGATGCTCCACTATCTTCATAGCAGCCTTATTTATAATGGCCAGAAGCTAGAAACAACACAGATGTACCTCAACAGAGGAATGAATACAGAAAATGTGGTGCATTTACACAATGGAATACTACTCAGTTATCAAAAACAATGAATTCATGATATTCACAGGGAAATGGATGGAACATGAAAATATCATCCCAAGATAGGTAACCCAGTCACAAAAGAAAACACATGGTATGTACTCAGTGATAACTGGATATTAGCCTAAAAGAAGCTTGGAGTATCCATGATGCAATTCATAGAACATATGAAACCCAAGAAGAAAGAAGATCACACTAATACGTGGATGCTACAGTCCTAGTCAGAAGAGGGAAGAAAATAAACTCCAGGAAGTAGAGGGAATGAGAGATCTGGAAGGAAGAGGAGTGGAGCAATTCAGATATGGGACAAGATGGGGGAGAAGTATAGAGAGTCAGGAATTTGAAAGTAGGTGTGTAGCAGTGGGGTAGTTGTAACCCCTGGAAAATCCCAGATGCCTGGGATCCAGGTGGTTCCCAGGATCCAATGGGGAGGACATTAGGCATAATACCAAACAAAGGGGATAGAGAATGTGTTGAGACCATAACCATTGGATAGGCATGGCCCATGGGTTGAGGGACAGCCACATGAAAAATAATCCAGAATTCCTTTTGTCAAAAGGAAATGCAGGGACAAAGAATAGAACAGAGACTGAAGGAAAGTCCATCCAGAGACTGCCACACTTTGGGATCTATTCCATCTGCAGAAACCAAACCCAGACACTATTGCTGATGCCAAAAAGTGCTTGCTGACAGGGGCTTGTTATAACTTTCCTCTGAGAGGCTTTAACAAAGATAGACTAATTACAGTGTGGATGTATGCAGCCAAACATAGGACTGAGTGCTGTGACTCCAGTGGAGATGTTAGGACATGGACTCTAGGAGCTGAAGTGGTTTGCAATCCCATAGGAACAACAACAACATCAACCAACCAGAGCCCTTGAAGCTCCCAGTGACTAAACCACCAACCAAAGAAAACACACTGGGGACCCATGGTACCAGTTGGATATGTAGCAGAGGATTGCTTTAGTAGGCATCACTGAGAGGGGAGCCCCTTTGTCCTGTGGATGCTGGAGAACCCAGGGTAGGGGACTGAAAGTGTACCGAGGCAGGAGTGGGTGAACAGATGGGGGAGCATCTTCATAGAGGCAGGGTGAGGAAGGAGAGGATAGGGGCTTGTGGAGGGGAAACTGGGAAGGGGAATAACATTTGAAATATGAATAAATAAAAAAAAACCAATAAAAATGAAAAAATATAGGTATATAAAGGCAATCCTTTATATAAGAAATAACCAAATAACAGGGGAGACACAGTCCAAAATGAAATCTGTCATCATCCAGTGAAGTTCCCAGTGCTGGGAATTGCTGATATCTAATTGAATTATTCACCAAAGAGGCTCTATGGGAACTTCCAATCAACACAGTGAATTATCTAGGCTATTGTTTTCTCTTCAAAAACTGATGGTAAAGGCCCTATTCCTGAAAACAACTCATATACAACTCATTGAACATTGAGAATTCAAGGTGGAAATTTTCAAGAGCATTCAACCTAATTGTTCAGAGTTCATGATGGTGAAGGTACTAGGCATACTATGTGAAGAGAATGTTAAACACAAATCCAGCTATAGGTTTGAATCCAAACCTTCAGTCTATAATGGTGATTTGTCTGTAAGATGTGCTGGTACAATAGTGTGTACAACACTCATCAGAGTAACCAAGCAATATCTGATTTGATTTAAAATATGTTTTTCTTGAGATTGAAGCCAAGCCAACACTGCTTGTGTGGTCAAGAACCTGAGACTTGATAGGCCAGGTACTAAGCAAGGAGTAAACCAAATTCTAGTGCTCTTTTAAAACAATGTTGCTAAGGTTCAGCAACATTTGTTTGGTAGTAAGGTCAGCCTGAGAGAGGGTCTGAGAATGGCATGAATGGGAGTGATGAAAGAATTATTTGGAGGCAGTGATGGATGCAAACTGACTGTTCTGCAATCTGCTCAAGCTAGCTGGTGAAATCATTTTCTGCTTGTGTCATATGATGCAGACTCATGTTGCATTTTGTTTAAGCAGACTCATGTGATGTTTTACTGAAGCATACTTGTGATGTTTTGATGAAACAGACCTGTGAGAGGACATGTGATGTTTAGAGAATATTAGTAAGACCCAACAGAGAGTGATGGTGCACTTGCATAGCCAGCCATGCAATGCTTCCTTGGTCTCACATCTTCACTGATCTTCACTTCTCTGAGAAAGACAGAGAACTTCTGGCACTCCATGGTTTTGTTATGCCAGTTAAGTGACATCCTAGCTGTTTCTGCTGGATTGTGCTGCCACTGCTGATTCATATTTGGCGATACTTTTTTTCAAGACAGGGTTTCACTGTGTAGCCCTGGCTGTCCAGGAATTCGCTCTGTAGACCAGGCTGGCCTTGAACTCAGAAGTCTGCCTGCCTCTGCCTCCCAGGTTACAGACGTGCGCCACCACTGCCCCGCAAATGGGCCTATTTTTAAAATTTATTTATTTTATGTTTTTTTTTCCGAGACAGGGTTTCTCTGTATAGTCCGGGCTGTCTTGGAACTCACTCTGTAGACCAGGCTGGCCTCGAACTCAGAAATCCGCCTGCCTCTGCCTCCCAAGTGCGCCACTACCCCCAGGCTTGGTAAATACTTGGTGATACTTTTTAAACTGGACTGTTGGTATCCTGACACTCCTAAGTTAGATTCCTTGTATCCTGACAAGGAAGATTGGAATCACCCCAAAGAACCATTTCAAAACAGGTCTACATTCCCACTCTCCTATTACCCTTGTTTTCTCCTCTACCTTTGGACAGTGGGCTAGACGTGTGTATGTGGGGTGTCAAAACCTTTGAGAATGCTTATTAATATAGGTTTTGAGAAATCTAAGCTCTCTCTTGAAATCTATAGAAATCTATAGCTCTCTCTTGCTGACTAAAGCCCAGGTTTTCATTAACTACCATTGGATAATTTACTTTCTTAGGAATTGTTACAACAGTTTAACCATGTACTCCAGGTTCCCTTTTGACAATTCCATGAATCAGCATTGTATGACCTTAACCCCTAGACTCTTAGAAATAGATCCTGAAATACAGAAGACATTAGATGCAAATAAACCAGACACAAGAACAATTTATTTTTAACAGCAATTCCTATACTGTTCACTGGGCACAGTGCTTGTGATTGCCAAGTAGACATAGAGGCTATTTTCATGTGAAAAAATTCGCTTTAAGAGTATATATATATATATATATATATATATATAATTACAATTTAGGGAGCTCTTGTCTATACCATTGCAAGAAGCATTGAAGGTCATTTTTATAACTGTACCACAATATATTCCTTTAATCGTTGTTTTTCTTTCCTTTTATCTCAGTAACTCCAAGGCTTATTGCTGCAATGTATTAACATGATCCTAGACATTAGAAATATGATTAAGCTGCCATCTTTTATCTTGAAGGCAGACTTTTTCTGTCTCTGACTCCATTTGGTTCACACCTAAAACTATCTCCTTTAGGGCAACTAATATCTGGGTCAAAGTTAGGTAAAGGCTTCCATGAATTAAATCACGACTTACCACTATTATTACATAACCATCTATCTGAGCCTTGTTTTTAACTATTACTTTCTCATTTGTGATGCAGGCCTTTTTTCTCTATTGACCAAATCATATCTCCTTCCTTAATATCTTTCTGACTAAACTGACTCATTAGTGCAGCTGCCTCTTTTTTAAGTCTGGGAAACACTTCATTCAATTCATATTGCATCCTTATATTTTGCCTAGTTGAGAAATCTTGTAGAAAACAGATCTTACAGTGATGTACGTATTATTGAAGTAATATTTTTAGAGTTCTTTACTATAGCTTTAAGGGCTTCTCTGAAGGCCACACCATCACCATATTTCTGAGGATCACCAGTCAAATATTTGATTCCCAAAATCATATTCTGATAATAACTCAATCATTAACTTTTGCAGGGAGACATTTGGCATAAAAAGAAACATGAAATAGAATATGTACATTATTATACAAATAAGCTTTACTTCTACAGCAACCACCAGCAATCAAAGAGACTCGTTCTGTTGGCTCTGCTCTAGGGGTGGGAACTCTGTCATACCATTCCTCTAAAGACCATGCCGAACCCAGAAGAATGTAGCAATAAAATTACTTCTGCTGGACTCATAGATCTGAGACTTGCACAGCCATCATCAAAGAAGTTTCCTCCATTAGCAGATAGATTCAGATACAGAGACTCACGGCTAGAAAATATGCAGAGTGAGAAATCTTGAGACACTTGGTGAAGTAAATCGCTCTGCTTTGCAGAAGATGTTCAACACAAAATGAACTCAATACAGTCTTTAAAGGTCCTTTGCTACATATTATGACATCTGGTTTTGTATTTTTATAAGATCCCTGTGTTGAACTTGTGTGTTTTTATGTCTGTATGTATTTATTGTGCTTTTTCTCTGACTCTTTTTCTTCTGATTATTTTGTACTACTGTGGCTTATTTATTATTTTAAATTATTGTTTTTTATTTTTTATTGTTGCTTAAATGTCTTTTAGTTTCATAAGGAGACACAGAATGTATGTGGATATAGAAAGGAGAGGAGATGGCAAAGAACTTGGAGGTCTATGGGAAGGGGAAAACCTAATCAGAATATATTAAATAAAACATGTTTTTCCAATAAAAGAAACCATAATTTTTAAATAATAGAGTATAGTAGGGATCCCTTGTGATTACAGAGCTGGAAAGGCAGAGATAGGAGAATCCCTGGGGCTACCAACTTGGAACATTTGACAATTCCTAGTTCCAAAAGAGACAGTCTATCAAAGCACAAGGTGAATGGTTTCTAAAGAACAAGTTAAGGTGTCAACTGATATCCAAGAGTAAATGAACACGTATCTTTTGTCAGTGCACATACATACTAGCATATACACATTCACAGAATAGATATTGTATTAAGAAAAGGAGATTGTATATCTGTATTTGTATTATGTGTATATAAACAATTTTAATTTGCCAATACTTCAATAAATGTAGATGAAACTAGTTGAAAACAAAGAGGCATAGTAATGTGTCAGATAAGTCTAAATGAGTAATTGTGGCAAACAATGGACAACTTAAATTCCCATTGTTTTATGATCCAGAGAAATTAGAACTAGCAAACAGAATTAAAGCTACAAATTTAATTTAATGATGAATTAGAGATTAAAATATTTTCAAAAGAATGGCCTAAAATTTACTATCAGCAAGAAGCTTCTTTTGTATGTAATACCACAAACTTTTTAAAAAATCATATGAAGAATCTTACTTTTCTCCTTGACAATTAAAGTTTAAGAAGTTTTTATATTTTGGACAAAAACCCAATTACTGGTCCTACAAAGCATGGAACCTACAGTCATCTGAAACTCCAGTTCCCAGGGATCCCATGAACTCTTCTGACCTCTATGAGCACCAGAAAGGCAGTCATGCATACATGTAAGCACAGAAATTATAGATATAAAAAACAAGTATATCAAATATTTCATTTATTTTATTTATATGAGCACATTGTAACTGCTTTCAGACACACCAGATGAGCTCATCAGTTCTCTTTACAGAGGGTTATAAGCCACTATGTGGTTCTGGGAATTAAACTCAGTACCTCTGGAAGCAGAGACAGGGCTCTTAAACTCTGAGCCATTCTTCCAGTCCCAAGTGAATCATTTTTGAAAGAAGAGAAAGAATAATGTTTTAGAAAATCTGGTGGCACTTTGACTGCATGTTTTTCAACACATTGATTATTCTCTTATCAGAACTGATTTGTATCAAAGGAGCAACTGTGAGATAGGTATTCATCATAAACTTCTGAACAGTCAGGATAATTGAGTCATACAACCATAACAAGAGTGAGGTGGGTGAGACGATGAAGTCCACCCAGTATATGACCACAAAGAAAACCACCAGTACTAAGATGGTCTGGGTGGCCCTGTTCTCAGGGGACACTTTCAGGTAACTGATGCTTGCAGTGCCTCTTGTATCTGAACACGATACTCACTGTATAGGCATTTGTTACACATTTCTGGAGGTTGTCACTGTTAAAATCAATCACCTCATGATATAGTTCATGCGGAAGAATAAGCAGGATTTAGTGACTCTTGTTGGTCTCACTCACTTTGATAAAACCACCAACATAGAAAATCATGTGACTATTGATCAAGAAATTGAAAAACCAAATATAGAAAAAAGCATTGATCATGTATATTTTCATTTTCTGTTTAAATTTTGCCAACAGCAAGGTATGGGGTTTTGTAACTGCCTGCAGTTACATTGAATGGGTTACCTGGAAGGGAAGCTGGGGATGTATGGGAAGGTGGCAAAAAAGAGAAGGTGACCAAGATAACACCTGCTATTCAAGGTCTCAAAGTTTAATGAAGAACTCCCAATATACATAGGCAGGGGAAAAGCCTGGAAGCTTCTTTGCAGACTCAATTCAGTTGCTCCACAGATAGCTAGTGTTTCTTAGGAGACTGCAGGTCCTTGAAGAACAATAGGTTTCACTTTTGTCTGAGCACTCCACCCACCCTAGGTGGAGGTGATTATGGCTGACACAGGAGTTCCCACTCAAAGGCTGAATGACGAACTTCACATTTGGTCGATATCAAGTTCCTGCCAGGTGGCATGGCACCTCAATAAGGCTCTCTACAGGATTTGATAGTGATAGCCTGGAACACACTCAGGAGACAGGTGATGCAGATAGAGAGGCCTCTCATCACCCTACTCATGTAAAAAATTGTCTTACATTTAATGCTCAGTAACTCAGATATGTTTGTAAGCCAATTATCTTCTCCAGCGAGCAAAAACTTTATGTGAACAAAGGTCACTTGGCAGGAGGTCAGATCCATGAGCTTTGGTCTATGACCTAGGATTATGAAAGTATAGAAACAAAGGAGAAAAATATTGGCTAAAACTACAAGTCCAGGTTGGCAATAAAGGATGTTCTTTAATGCGGAAATAAGTGTTAAGTATATTTACCTTAGGAGAATATTAGAAGTGTATTTCATATATCTGAAAAAAATGAGTATACACAAAACTTGTGATTCACTGAACAGTATGTCTAAATCATCATTGTACTTTCCCTAAGTTTTGATTAATCTTTAATTTCTGATGCTCCAGACTGAACATCATAGCCTACATTTTAATATACTATCCATGTATCTCTGGTAAATGGAATATTATAGATAATATATTCATTCACATTTATATCTATATCGTCTGAACACTTTGGTCTCATGCACTCAGTCTTATGTCTTAGAAACACAATCCTATTGAGTTAAATTGCCTCATTTTATACTTAACATCTAAAAAAGTGCTGATAAGCACAGAATATTAATCACATTCTTACAGTGGAACAAAACATATGTAGTCTTGGAAAAAATTACACGAGAAATAGAAACAATCACGTCATTCATTCACATGTTCTATAATTTTGCTGTGTTTTATTTTGCAGCTATTCATGTTTTGAGTCATAATTCTAATGGAATCACAGTTACAATTCATGATAATCTCACTATTTTAATCAGTAAATGGTCTGTCTCAATTTATTTTTGTTACATTGTATTAATTGTATAGCCATTATGGGTGTAAATGGTCCTAAGCAGCTCCCAGTTCACTTCCCATCACATTAAAACCCTTTGTGAACTCCAGTTAAGGATTAAGAAACTAACTCTATCCCAGCTATCAAGACAAATATGATTTTTCTTTCCTTTTTGTGGGAGAGGGAAGTAAATCATTACGAGCCTAATTTTTTATGGTCTTTATAGTCATACGTATTGTTATATTACTCAGCTATCTCTTTTCTTTCATTTGTACTTATCTTCCTCTCCTTTACCTAAGAATTCACCCATTTTCCTCTTTCCCTATTTGATAAGTTGTGTCCTGCTAATACCACCACTGCCCGGCTCTCAAGAGCTGCTTTCTACTTAACTTTCTACTTAACTCTGCATTTTTAAAGAAAGATTATTATTGTACTATTTGATTTTAGATCAGCCTTGGTTTATGAATTTATGGTGATCTTTGCCTTCTGCTTTGTGGAGATTTAATAATCTAAGGGACAGAAAAATATAATAGATGACAATATCACTTTCATTTGAAGTTTTACCACATTTAGTAAGTAATAACCTAAATGCAGTATCACTGCTCAGAGAGAACATAAAGTGAGCAAGTGACTTTCTGGTGAAAAGATGCAAGGTTCTGGCTGATGTACTGTCCACTGTCAGCAACAAGAAGTCTTCAGGAATCTTGGAAGATGAAGAAGTTAGCCATGCAATATTGTTCTATGGAATTTTTATGAAATAGATGACAACACAATTAAACATTGATCACTGATTAATAAGAATTAACTTGTAATTATTACATGATACACGTAAATAACTAGAATGTTTGAATAGTTCTTTGAAAATTGCGTTTAGCACTGGTGTAACTGAAAGCACTAGAAGCTGACTAGCACACTACACTGTCAAAGTTACAAGCTAGTTCCTCTGAGATGAAGCAACAGCAGAAGTGTCACTGCAGAGACTTTGGGGAAGCAATCATATCCAGAGCTTCATTACAAATTGCATAGTGTGAGTTTAGGAAAGACGAAAATGGTCACTGAAAAGTGTGTGTGTGTGTGTGTGTGTGTGTGTGTGTGTGTGTGAAATTATTGGACTAAGAGTGAGAATAGAGCAATAGCATAATGTGGGCCAGGGCTGCTAACATGAATATATCAACTTAGTAAAAACTGAGATATATGAAATGTTTTTATGAAATAAAATGAACTTTAAAAATAACAGAAAATATGCCTTCTATTTTCAGTTGTTATGATCAAATCCATGGGCCCTGCCTACTGTACTGGTACAGACATGTAATGTGAATTACTAAAAAAAAAAAAAAAAAAAAAAAAAAAAAAAAAACTAAAAATTCTATGTTGCTTATAATTATAAACTCAAGTTTTTATCATTTGTTATTTGTAGTATTGATATTCTGTGGCAAGTAACTTAATGACTCTAATAGGCAGCATTTTGTTCCATCTTTAAAAATCATCAATTTCATACTTCTACATTATCTGTTTTCCAGTTTAATTTTGGTGTGTGTGTGTGTGTGTGTGTGTGTGTGTGTGTGTGTGCGCGTGCGCGCGCGCACATGTGTGTTTTTAAGAAAACAAAGGAGGGAGATCACAACCTGTAGTTCAGAATGACTTCAATCAAACCCATGTTCCCCTGCCTTCACCTTGAAAGTGCTGGGATCACACAGATGTGCCACACACCTGCCTTCATTTTCCATTTTAATCTCCTTTATACATTACTAACTGACATTCCAGGAAAATGAAAATAGACTTGTAATATACATCACCTTAACTTAAACTTACTTTCCATTTCTTTGGGAATGCATATTTTAATGAGCAATTGTATTTTGTAACTATTGGAGGAACCCTTGGGGATTTTAACTTTAAATAATTTTATACTATTTGAGAATTAAAAGTATTTTTCTCACTGCTAATAAAACTCTTACTCAATACTATATCCTTAGCAATGTTACCAGCTTCAATTTAGAAAACTTAAACTATTAAAACTGATTGTTTTAATTGACATGCTCAAATATGTACTGAAAATTATCCAGATTATAATTTTTTAAGGATAACATTACATGGATTTAACAAATAAGTGAAGTGAGATTTCCAGATACCTTAAATGATGAATATTTAAAATACACAATAAAGATCTACTTTATAAGAAATCATTGTAATAGAGTAATCAAATCACTCTACTTAAAAAAAAAAAACTTATTATATAATGCTAACAACGTCTTAAGTTTTTCTAGGCCATGAGTTGAAACTTTCTTAAGAATTCCTAAGTTATAAGCAAATCTATGAAATTAGAAAATTACCAATAAACACTAAATTAGCTAATATATGTTGTATATTCCTAATTTATGTTTCTTATATTTAAATGCATATAGCCAGTTAAATCAAGAAACGTATTAATGAGAAAATGAGAAAATACAACATACAAGTTAAGGTAGCTTAATACTATAAAGGTAAGCATGCACATCAATAAGTATTTCTCTGCTTATCACCTTTCAGTGTTTTGTTACAGGAATAGAAAACTAACACACTTGGCAATACCTAGGGAGACCAGAATTTTTAGAATTATTAGAGTACAAACTCTGGAGAATCCTATGCTCCTTAAAATTTTGCCTCTGGACCTAGGTTTACATGTACATAAATATACATTCATTGTAAAAATAAAGTGATGGGTTTCAGGACATGTTTGTTCAATACATAATAGTCATTGATCACCTTCATGCCATTTGCCTTTCCTGTCTTTCTATCCATCCTTCTGCTAGGTCCTATCACCTTTCCAGTAGCCCCTTCTGCTGTAACAAATACAATCAGAGGTAACATTAAGTGAAATCTATATTCTTTTATAAATTGTCACACTGATACTTTTATATCTACAAGCATCTATTGAATGTTTATTATATTGTATGGCTCAAAAGTAGTATTCTAAGCAGAGAATTCTCTAATCATTTGTTACAGAAAATCCTGAATCCTTTTACCACCTACTTATGGCTCTCATTATAATGAAGAGAAAAGGAAACACTCACCAGTTGGGACTTTGATAAACATCCCTGCAGAATGAGGTCCTTGCAGAAAGAAGTAGTTATAAGGAAGAAATGTAATCAGCACATCTCCCTCTATACCCATAGTTTTCATGTCATCTGGAGAAGGTGGTTCCAGTATTGAGGTTGTTAGAAATTGTTCTGCTCAAATGGAAAGGTGAATTTTGCTAATTCCAAGAAAACGGTAGAGTAGAACCAGCTGAGCTCTGAGTTTCCTATGTGTAAGCTATTCTCTCCAGGCTATATCTGTCTGTGTACATTAATTGATCCCAGTCCTTGTAAACAAAACAATAGTAACTACAGTAATATCCCACTTAAGAGAAACTGAAAAATGTTTTAGATTCCCCCTTGTTATCCTTGTTTGTCTAAACAGTTCATAGTCTGCTCCATACATACTTGACAGTGGTTTAAGGGACTTAAGTGGAAATTAACAGCACTTTCGATAAAGAAAATGTTACCTCCTCCAAACACACTTAGGATAGAAATGATAAGTGAGAAAATATATTTTTAGGAGTAACTGGTCTGTGGGCCTGGGATACAGCTTAGTTCATAGAATATATGCCTAGAAAGCAATGTGAATGTAGTACAACATGAAATAAACCTTCAATTATAGGAACAGGTAAGGGAAAACAATCTCACGTCAATGGCAAACACAAGACATTCGATAAGATCATAGAATAAACCTGCTCAAAGACATACCTACATAAGACAAGAAACACAGAGAATACCTAAAAAGATAAGAAACACACAGAATACCTAAAAAGACAAGAGCAAAATAAAAAATGTTCATGCATCTTATAGATATAACACTAAGTATACAGAACCAAAAAGTGGATTGACAGCTCTAAGAAAAAAACTGCATATCACAAATAAATAAAATCTAGTAAGTAGAAAAATGAGCTTTCCTAATTAGAGGAAAATGGTGGAGTTAGAACAGCCGATTTCTCTAGGTAAACTTTCAAAGCCAGAAAAACATACAGCAATACATCCCCCATCCTAAATGACAGCCAATCTAAAATCATATGCCAGTTAAGCTTCTGCAATGATGTAAGAAAACCAAATTTCCAGAGCATAGACAAAAGAAATTTTATACTCGACAAACCAAACCTGAGGGAGACAGTTAGCATTATTTTGGCCAGAAGAAAGGTATGAGCATAACAGCGACTGTGAAAAAAAAATGAAGCCACAGTTACTAAAAGACAAAGTTCCACTGAGAATGAAAAGTAAACAACCTGATGACCAGAACTTAAATGCATGTTTCAATAACATTTTAATATGAATAGTCTCAACTCTCCATTCAAAACTTTACAGACTGACTGAAAGAACTAAGTGAACCATACTTTAAAATTTATTTTATTTATATGGGTATATTGTAGCTGTCTTCAGACACACCAGAAGAGAGCATCAGATCCCATTACCGATGGTGGTAAGCCACCATGTGGTTGCTGGGATTTAAACTCAGGATTTCTTGAAGCAGTCAGCTCTTTTAACCTTTTGAGCCATCTCTCCAGCCCAAATTGAATCATTTTTAAAAGAAGAGAAAGGATCAAGTTTTAGAAAATCTTGTGGCACTTTGCAAGTTTTTCAACACATCGATTATTCTCTTATCAGAACTGATTTGTATCAAAGGAGTAATTGTGGGATAGGCATTAATTACAAACTTTTGAACAGTCAGGATAACTGAGTCATACATCCATAAAAATAGTGAGGTGAATGAGATGATGAAGTCTACCCAGTACATGATCACAAATAAAACTACCAGCAGCAATATAGTCTGGGTGGCCTTTTTCTCAGGGGATGCTCTCAGGTGCCTGATGCTATGAAGGTGCTTGTAGTGCCTCTGGTGTCTTAACAAGATTATCACCATATATACATTTGTAATCAGCATGACTCCTACAAGAAATACATCTCTGGAGGTTGTCACTGTCAAAATCAATCCGCTGATCATATAGTTCATTGGGAATAGTGAGCAGGATTTAGTGACTCTCATTTGGTTGGTCTCACTCACATTGGAAAAACCACCAACATAGAAGATCATGTGACTATTGATCAACAAATTGAAAAGCCAAATATAGACAAAAGCATTGATCATGTATATTTTCATTTTCTGTTTAAACTTTGCAAACAGAGAGGTATGGGGACTGATAGTGACAGCCTGGAAGACACTCAGAAGGCAGGTGATGCAGATAGAGAGGCCTCTCATCACCCTACTGGTATAAAAAATTGTCTTACACTTGAAGTCGTTCTCAATGCTCAGTGAATAAAATATGTCTGTAAGCCAATTATCCCCTCCAGTGAGCAAAAACATTATGTGAACAAAGGTCAGTTGGCAGGAGATCAGATCCATGGACTTTGGCCTATGACCTAGAATTATGAAAATATAGACACAAAGGAGAAAAATATTGACTAAAATTCCAAGTCCAGCTTGGCAATAAAGGATACTCTTTAATGAGGACATTTGTGGTAAATGTATTCATCTTAAGAGCATATTGGAAGTGTATCTCATATACCTGAAAGAAAAAGTTCATGAAATTTGTGATTCACTTGACAATATGTCGAAATCATCATTCTACTTTCCCTACTAATTTTTCTTAATCTTTAACTTCTGATGTCCCAGACTGAACATCATAGCCTATCTTTCTATATACTATTCATGTATCTCCTCTAAATGGAATTTTATAGATAATATATTCATTCACATTCATATTTATGCAGTCTGAACACTTTGTCTCATGCACCTGAGTCTCATGCCTTAAAAACACAATCTTATTGGTTTAAATGTTCTCATTTTATACTTAACATCTGATAAGCACAGAATATTGATCATGTTCATATAGGAAAACAAAACATTTGTAGTCTTGGACAAAAATCACACAAGAAATAAAAACAACCAGGTCATTTCTTCTCATGTTCTATAATTTTACTGTGCTCTATTTTGCAGTTATCCATGTTTTGACTCAGAATTCTAGTTGAACCGTAGTTATAATTCATGATAATCTCACTAGGCGACAAGTAGCATGGTGTTGGCTGATGGTCAACTGTCAGCGATAATAAATCTTCAGGAATCTTGGTAGATGAAGACCTTAGCCACCCAAGCTTGTTCATTAAGTTTTTATGAAATAGATAATGACAGCATGACTGAATATGGATCACTGATTAATAAGAATGAACTTGTAATTATTACATGATATTCTTAAATAACTTGAATGTTTAAATAGTTCTTTGAAAATTGAGTTCAGCACTGGTGTAACGGAAAGCACTAGAAATTGACTAGCATTTAAAAGTCAGTTCCTCTGAGATGAAGCAGCAGCACAAGTGTCACTGTGGAGACTGTGGGGAAAGAGTCATACTCAGAGCTTCATTACAAGTTGCATAGTATGAGTTTGGAAAAGATGAAAATGGTCACTGGAAAGTGTGTGTGTGTGTGTGTGTGTGTGTGTGTGTGTGAAATTTTGGATACTAAGATTAAGAATAGAGCAATAACAGTGTGGGCCAAGGCTGATAACATGAATACCTTTATATCAACTGAATAAAAACAGAGACATATAAAATGTATTTATGAAATAAAATGATATTTTAAAAAATGGAGAATGTATCAGCTGTTTTGGGTTGACTTGATCAAATCCATGGGCCCTGCTTAGTGGATTGGTACAGACCTTTAATGGGAATTACTAAACAAACAAACAAATACCAAACAAAAATTCTATGATGCTTATATGATGTTTTTTGAAGTATTGATATTTTGTGGCCAGTGACTTAATAACTTTAACTGGCAACATTTTGTTCCATCTTTAAAATTCAACAATTTTATAATTCTAATTTTCTGTTTTCCAGAATAATTTTGGTGTGTGTGTGTGTCTAAGAAAACGAAGGAGGGAGATAACAACCTGCAGTTCAGACTGATTTCAATTAAACCCATGTTCCTCCTCCCTTAGCCTTGAAAGTGCTGAGATCATACAGATGTGCCACCACACCTGCCTTTATTTCCATTTTAATCTCCTATATACATTAGTAACTAACATTCCAGGAAAATAAAAATTGGCTTATGATATATATCACCATAACTTAAACTTACATTGCATTTCTTTGGTAATATATATTTTAATGAGGAATTGTATTTGTAACTATTGGAGGAAACCTTGGGGATTTTAACTTTAAATGATTTTATGGTATTTTGGAATAAAAATATTTTTCTCTCTACTAATAAAAAGCTTACTCAATACTGTATCCATAGAAATGTTGCTAGCTTCAATTTAGAAAACTTGATATATTAAAACTGATTTTGTTTTAATCGAAACACTCAGATATCTACTGAAAATTATCTGGATTATAATTTTGTAAGGATAACATTATATGGATTAAACAAATAAGTGAGGTGAGATTTCCAGATACTCTAAATACTGAGTATTTGAAATACACCATAAAAATCTACTTTACAAGAGTACATTGCAATAGTAACCAAATATGTTAAGAATGCCTTAAGTTTTCCTAGGCCATGAGTTGAAAGTTTCCTAAGAATTCCTAAGTTAAATGCAAACCTATGAAGTTATAAAATTACTGATAAACACTAAATTAGTTAAAATTGTTGTATATTCCTAGCTTAAGTTTCTTATATTTAAATGCATATAGACAGTTAAAATGAGAAACGTATTAAGATGAGAAAATACAATATACATTTTAAGGTAATTTAATACTATGACAGTAATCCTGCACATCAATAAGTGTTTCTCTGTTTATCACCCTCTATGGTATTTCAGTGTTTTGTTACAGGAATACAACACTAACAACTTTGGAAACACCTAGGGAGAACTGCTTTCTCAGAATTATTAGAGTACAAATTCTGGAGAATCCTACATCAGACATGCTCCTTAAAATATTGCATCTGGACCTGCATTTACATGTATATCTGCTACATTAAGCTCTAATAAGTGTCTGTAAGCTATTTCTGCAGAATGGAGGTGGGAAGAAATGCCTCTTAGGGCACACAAATCCCTACTATAGAGAAGCCATAAATTTTCCTTTGGCATCTTTTCTAACCTGATTATTTCTGGTAGCCAAGACCATGTAAAATTAAGAAAATATTTCATAACTCTCATAATATGCTATGATTCGGATCCTGTCTGAAACCACGGGCTTGCTGTAAAATCTACATATGAAGTAGGTGCTAAGCTCAGAGCTCCCCCAAGGAAGTTTACAGAGCTGACAACTTTTGTCTTGCTAAGCCAGTGAAATCACCAACTATACATAATAACAGCCCTTCCCAGGTGAGGCTCAGACTTCAGCTCATGAAATATTAATGAGACTATATGTTACCTAAGGAAAAACAAGTCCTGGCTTGTCTGACATTACAAGATATAGGAGATTTTAAGTTTCACAGACTTAAGTTTTACAGACAAAGCTAGATGATAGAGTTTACTCATGAAGACTCATTTAGTCTAAAGATGTCTTTGCTCATGATTTTAAGTTTTTAAGCTTGGTCCTCACAATATGCGCCATCTGGCTGAATCCACATTCCTTTTGTGTGGTATGGTTATATAAATTCTCCCTGCTTAGCTAGCTGCATCTCTTATTATGTTTATGTGAGTACCCAGGCCTTGATAAGAGGCAGTGTTTGCTACAACAAAATACATGCCTTTTGCACAATGTAAAGTATCCTGCGTGTCCGTGTCTTCATTTACTTGCCGATTTGTACCTTCCTGATCCAGGATACATCAATATACATTCATAAAAAAAAAAAGTGATGGGTTTCAGGACATGTTTGTTCAATACATAATAGCCATTGATCACCTTCACCCTATTTGCCTTTCCTTTCTATCCATCCTTCTGCTAGGATCTATCACTTTTCCAATAGCCCCTTCTACTGTCACAAATATAATCAGAGGTAACAATAAGTGAAATATATGTTCTGTTATTAATTGCCACACTGATACCTTTGTGTCTATCAACATCTATTGAATGCTTACTATACTGTATGGCTCAAAAGTAGTATTCTAAGCAAAGAATTCTCTAATCATTTATTACACAAAATCCTGAATCCTTTTACCACCTATTTATGGCTCTCAATATAATGAAGAGAAAAGGAAACACTCACCAGCTGGGAGTGTTCCTTGTAGAATGAGGTCCTTGTAGAATGAGGTCCTAAGAAGTAGTTATAAGGAAGAAATGTAATCAGCTCATCTCCCTTTAGACCCATAGTTTTCATGTCATCTGGAGAAGGCAGTTCCAGTATTGAGGTTGTTAGGAATTGCTCTGCTCAAGTGGAAAAGTGAACTTTGCTAATTTCAAGAAAATGGTATAGTAGAGTCAGTTGAGCTGTGAGTTTCCTCTGTGTAAGCTATTCTCTCCAGGCCATATCTGTCTGTGTAGATTAATTGATCCTAGACCCTGTGAACAAAACAATAGTAACTATATTAATATCCCATGTAAGAGAAACTGAAAAACATTTTAGATTCCCACATGGTATCCTTTGTTCTACTAAACCATTTATAGTCAGCTCCATACTTACTTGACAGTGACTTTAAGGACTTAACAGAAATTAACAGCTCCTTTGATAAAGAAAATATTACCTCCTCCAAACACACTTAGGAAAGAAATGTTTCTTACAGATCATACAGAAGTGAGAAAATATAACTATATTTTTAGGAGAAACTGGGCTGTGGGCCTGAAATATAGCTTAGTTCATAGAATACATGCCTAGAAAGCATTATATATGTAGTACACCATGAAATAAACTTTCAATTATAGGCACAGGTGAGAGAAAAATAATCCTAAGTAAATGGCAAAGACAAGACCTTCAATAGTATCATAGAATAAACCAGCTCAAATACATACTTATATAACACCATAAACACACAGAACTCATAAGACAAGAGTAGAATCAAAAAAAGTTCATGTATCTTATAGATAAAACACTAAGTATACAGAACCAAAAAGTGGATTGACAGCTCTAACAGAAAATCTGCATATCATAAATAAATAAAATCCATTAAGTAGGAAAATGAGCTTTCCTAATTAGAGAAACATGATGAAGTTAGAATAGCTGATTTCTCCAGGTAATCTTTCAAAGCCAGAAGAGCATACAGCAATACATCCCCCATCCTAAATGACAGCCAATCTAAAATAATATACCAGTTAGGCTGCTGCAATGATGAAGGGAGAAACCAAATTTCCAGAACATAGACAAAAGAAATTTTGCATTCAACAAACCAAACTTGAGGAAGACAGTTAGCATTATTTTGGCCAGAAGAGATTTATGAGCATAATACACACAGTGAAAAAATATGAAGTCATAGTTACTTAAAGACAAAGTACCACTGAGAACACAGCACAAAAGTTAAAAACCTGATGACCATAACTTAAACAGGTTTCAATAATACTTGAATAAGAATGGTCTCAATTCTCCATTCATACATTTAAAGACTGACTGAATGGATTAAGACACAGATTTATTTGTTGCCTCTAAGAAAAATGTGCCAGTCATAAATATAGTCACCATCTTAGAGTAAAAGAATGGGCAAATGTAACCCAATACAACCAGAGAGAAATCAGGTGTCACTGTCCTAACTTCTGACAAAATAGACTTTGATCTAAAAATAATCAGAAGAGATAAAGAGGGATATTTTATTCTAATCAACAGAACACTTCACCAAGAAGACAGTGCCATCCTAAACATATATGTATCATACTCAGTGACACACAATTTCATCTTAAAGAAATTTTACAGCTCGATTGAGAGACACAGATTAACATCATTTTTTTTACAGTAGGTTATTTCTTTTTTAAAAAATATTTATTGAAAAGGGAAGTAAAAGGAAGTAAAAACACTTTATGATAAAATTAAAGATTTACATGGAAAATATTTCAGATAAACACGTTAAAATCAACAATTTTGATAGAAAATTCAGGAGTGAAGTGATAAACATGTAAAACATTGCTAAATTAATTGAAATATGGGATAGAAACATTTTATGATAAAATCTAAGATTTACATGGAAAATGTTTCTGATAAAATTGCATAAAATGTAGAAAAACATGTTAGAATTGGAAAATTTTATAATAGTAGTCGGCATAAAAGTATTCCTAAATTGACTAAAAGTGGAATTATAAACATTTTCTGATAAATTTGAAGATTTACATGGAAATTATTTCTGATAAAATTGTAGAAATATATGGAAAAACATGCTAAAATTAAAATTATCATGGAAATTATATAGATATTAATGGGATATAAAAGAGAGAAAGGGATATTAGGGAGTGTGTCATGGCAGCATGGGGGAAGGCGGATGCCAAAGCGGGCCCATGCCTCGGCATCCCTTCCCCCTGAAGGACCACGCACATACTGACATGGTATAGGATAGAGTTTATTCAGGGAAGAGGATGGGAGTCAATGGTATAGTAGAGGCACAGAGAGAGAGAGAGAGAGAGAGAGAGAGAGAGAGTAGTAAAGAGGAGTGGAGGCCAGCCATTACCACATGGAGAGAGGGACAGGGGAGAGGGGAGAGAGCCCAAGAGAGGCAGAGAGATGAGAGTGCGATGAGAGAGCAAAGAGAGAGAGGGGGGCAGGCAGCCCCTTTTATAGTGGGTCAGGTATATGGGGTGGGGCATACCTGGCTATTGTCAGGTAACTGTGGGGTGGAGCTTGGACAGAATGCCAACATTCCACAGTATTTGTTTAATCAAAAAAGAAAAAAATTAAAAAGAGGTGATGGCAAAGCAGGAATAGGGTTGTCGTTGTGACATCTGGCTACTTCATGCTGACATTGGGGGCGACGTGTCTCTGGGGAACCTAGAGAAAAGGGATATGAGGGATGTTTGTCCAGTCTCAGGTGAATAGGCTGCTTTCTTGTTGTCCAGGGTCTGTGGAGCCATCTGAGGATAGGTCAGAACAGGTCCATTAGAAGCTGTCTGCGTTTAGAGAAGCTGAGGAGATTGGAGCATCTGAAGGTTCCTTCTCTGGAGCTGTCCTGGATGTGACAAGAGCCTGGATGTGGCAAGGGCCTGGACTTTACGAGATGTTGAAACACATTAGTATAGGTAGGGAGGGAATAAGTACATTTAGGAGAAAGGAAAATTTTTTTCTTAAGATGTACAATTGAAACCCAGAGGAATCCCACCCTTTGGAATAGGTAGTAAGTTGGAACTTGGGCAGATGTACTTATCTGGATGGAGCCTATTTAGTCCATGAGCAGTAGGTCTGGGTAGGTTTCCTGTAGCTAACAAGTTTACTAAAGAGATAACAACATGAATTAACCATGTGAACAGTCTTTAAGATGAGCCTTTTGTGGAGCAGAAGGAGCAAGAAGGAATAGGATTGAAAGTTGGATTGTATAGTGGAATATTTATTATTAGAGTTAGGCAAATCTATAGGAACTTAGATGTTAGGACAGTGATAGAGCAAGAAGAGGAAATATGAAGTATTTAATGGAAATAGAGTTTAGGTAAGGAGATAACTGTCTAGCTGTCAATGTAGTCAGAAGTCTGAGGAATAAACAATAACTTAGCAGTTATATTATTAAAAGGTGACAGATTCCAGTAGGCAGCAGTTCTTTGTGGTCTCTGGTCTCCATGGCAGCTTTGGCTGTCATTCTGACTTTCAAGCACAGAAGACGAAGGACTTTCTTCTGTGGAATGGATACCCATGACATGAGAAATGGCTTACCTTTGTTTAGCTAAGTAATTTGACTCAAGGTATCTGGTCTTGTCCACTGCACTCCTTTTTGGGGGCAGCATCTAGTAGCGGTGGTGTCCACTGCAATTTCTTAGGCAGCATCTGGTAGCAGTGTCCACATCTTCTGAGACCTCTTGGGAGAAGCTGTCAGGCCTTTGTGAATTCTGTCTGTCTTAAACTTAATAGCAAACTTCTGACAAGACTGAGTGTGAGAGAGGAGAGCAGTAGTCAAGAGAGGATAGGAAATGAGAATCTTAAGTAGCTTTGACAGGTTGTATAGGTAGAGGAAAGTATGTTGCTCTATTAGTAAAGAGGCTAGGATCAGAGTAAGAAAGCTGGCAGCAATGGATTAAACTGTGGTGACAGAAAATGAGCTTGTCTACACAGATTTAGGCTTTAAGAAGGCTCTCATAGGATTTTGTTTATTTTCTCTAGCTGTCTTGAGCCCCAGGGACAGTACATCCAATAACGTTTCCAATTAGTCCCCAATATCTGTCAGTTTCTGACTTACCTTAGAAACAAAAACAGAACTATTGTCTGATCCAATTACCTTGGGCACTCTGAAACTCAGGAAAATTTCTTTTAACCCTGGCTCTGTTTCCTGCCTGCTAGGGGAAGTCTCAATCTATCTAGATTAAGTATATACAAGTGCTAGAAGATATTTATAACCATAGTTTCCTGTCTTATCTTTTGTAAAACCTCTATATACTCTAGGTTGTTCTCTTCTAGGTCTTCTGCCCTATTTACTCTTTGCTGCATAAGCATTCACTCGCTGGCATACCTTACACTGTTTTATTGATCCCTTAAATGAGTTCATCTGTGCATTTGCCCTGGTGAGTCCTTGGTTTACTCTCTGGGGAGTATAATTCTCCCTTCTTGTGTGCACCTTTCCTTGGTAGTAGTTGGTCAGATGGCTACCAATCTCAGTCCTTTTTTCTTCAGCATATTTTAAGTGAGGCTATCTCTTAATTTTGTCCCATTTTTCAGTGGGTGTCTCTTGCAGACCCACAACCAGTATAGGTTCCTGTATATCTATCCTTGGAGCAGTTTGCTCTGCTGGGCTATTTCCCACTGAGTCTTTTCCCTTTTGACATCCTGGGCAGAGGGTAATACTCACGGTTGTTGGCTTCATTAGGGCATCTAAGAGGTCCAAGATTTTCTGTTGGTTTTCTCTGATGTGAGCAGTCCTTTTGGCATATATACCTGTGGACGTGGGCTGTGGCAAAGGCATAACTGTTATCCATGTGGATGTTGATTTTCTTGCTGTCTCCAAGTTCCAAGGTCTTGGTAAGGGCCATTAGCTCCACTTTCTGCGTTGACATTCCAGGGGGTAAAGATTCTTCTACCCAGATGCCATTTGTGCTGCCCACCATAGCAGCACGTGCTTGTCTCTGTCCTTCACGGAGAAAATTGCTCCTGTGTGTAGCAACTTTCAGCAGGGGTCAGTATCTCTTTTTGGGCCAGTTGCTGCAGCCCTTTGGACAGTAAGTATATCTGTCTTCCCCACCGTTTTGGAGATTATGCCTTGATCCAACGGTTAGGAATGTCCTGGGGTGGCCCTAAATGAATGGGTTACCCATCCCATCCCTAGGTCCATTGTTCTTCGGGTAGTCCATGAACATATTTTGGTGCCAGTAGCTTCTTGGACCCTAGATCTTTTCTTGGAAACAGGGCCGTTGGGTTGGAAGACCGTGTGTTAAGCCCCTGTGTCCATCAAGAACTGAGTGTGTTTCTCTTTCCCTCTCACAGTTATCCAGGGTTGGGGGAGGTGGTCAGAACACCCATCTCCCCTAGTCATTGTCTTTATCCTGGGATAACACCTTTGCCATTTGTGGGCACTTCTCCCAAGACTTGGGAGTTCTTGCTCCCAGCTTGTTAGGGCACACTCTGGCTCAGTGGCCTCTCCATATAGTATGCACATTGATTCCATGGAAATCTGCCTGCCTCTGCCTCCCAAGTGCTGGGATTAAAGGCATGAGCCACCACTGCCCAGCTCCTGAGTTTTTCATCTTAGCCCTTCTGAACATTGTGAATTGAAATCTCACAATTTCCTTCATCTATCTAGTCTCAGGTTATTTATAATCCAAGCAGTGCTGGGTATGGTTTCTATCTCATGAATTTCATGTTTTAAATCAAAAAAGATTTTTTTGGTTACTCCCACAAGTTTTGGCCTGTTGTTACATGAGCACACCTTACAGGAAAGTCACCATTGTAGACTGAAGATTTTTTAGGTGCATTGCTGCTGACCTTTCTCCTTTGGTAATATGCATGCTACATTCCAGTATCATAAGCTCTGATCCACAGGAATCAAGACTCTAGATAGTTACCAGCTTGATTTTGCTCCTCACTGAGTTAATCATAGTCAACAGTCACTGTCCAAGTATGAATTCTCCACAATGAATTGATTTGGGGTTAAACATTAGTGAGAGGCTAAACCTACCCTATCTTAGAATCAGCCAATATCAAAAAAAGAAAAAGGAAAAGAAGCCAACCCTCTCTTACCAGGACAATTACATTTTAAGCAGTGAATCCATAGAAATATAACAAATATCATGACATATCCCCTTACCCTCAGATGTGGTAGGGCTGCACCACAGCTGGCACATAAAGAACCCCACTTTCTGATACTCTCTAGAGAACCTACAGGAGCAGGGTATTAGGTAAGCATCACTGTCCACCACCAAGAGTCTTGGACCACTCTGCTCTGGGACTCTTTACCAAGCAACCTCTAGTTTGCCACTCCCCTTCTGACCCTTCTACCCCTCCCTCCTTCCACATCACCACACCTTTGCATCAGACCTGCACCACATCTGGCACTGAGAGGACCCTACTTCCTGATTCTCTCTAGGGAACTGACAGGAGCATGGCTTTTGAGAATTGGCAGGAGCAGTTCATTTGAGAACTGGCATTAAGAGGGCATTCAAACAGGCAGAAGCGGGGCATTTGAGAACCAGCATTAACAGGGCATTAAAGATCCATTAGCAGCAGAGCATTTGTGAGATAGCAGCTTGTAGGGCATTCAACTCTTGCCAAGTCTGCCAGAGTGGAGACCCAGTCAACTGATAACTTCCTGGAGAATCAGCTGTTTTCAGGGCATTGTATAGAAAGAGAATCCCAGGAGTAGAGAAACACAGGCCTGCAGGACAGAGTAGATAGAGACAGCAAGACCAGCTAAGACCAGAGATAACGAGATGGCCAAAGGCAAATGTAAGATCATTACCAACAGAAACCAAGGCAACATGGCACCATTAGAACCCAGTTCTCCCACAACAGCAAATCCTGCATACACCACCACATCAGAAAGGCCAGAACTAGATTTAAAATCACACTTCATATCACTGATGGAGGACTTCGAGAAGGACATAAATACCTTCCTTAAAGAAATACAAGAGAGATCTTGGCTCCCAGATGCCAGAGAGATCTGACACAGCCAGGTATGTAGATATAGTCCGAGGCTAACATCACTTGGGTCTAAGTCTGTCAGGCTTTTGCCTGCACCCAGGGTCTGAGCAGCTCAGTGGGCCATCTGTGTGCCAACTCAGTTGGGGGGTCATTTGCCCTGCAGATTGCCTGGCACTTGCAAGGGAGCTCCGCCATCTTGGCTCCTGGATGTCAGAGAGATCTAACAGAGCTATCTACACAAACATAGGCTGAGGCAAACATTGCTTTGGTCTAAGCCTGTCAGGCTTTTGCCTGCACCCAGGACATGGACAGCACTGTGGGCCTTCTGTGAGCCAACCCAGTGAGGGGGTTCATTTGCCCTGCAGAGTGATCAGCACTTGAAAATGTCCCCACAGCATTCAGATCCTACTACAAAAGCCTATACTCAACACAACTGGAGAATCTGGATGAAATGGATAATTTCCTAGACAGATAACAAATACCAAAATTAAATCAGGATCATATAGATAATCTAAACAGTCCCATAACCCCTAAAGAAATATAAAGGGTCATAGAAAGTCTTCCAACCAAAAAAAAGCACAGGACCAGATGGCTTTAGTGCAGAATTCTATCAGACCATCAATATTCTTCAAACTACTCCACAAAATAGAAACAGAAGGAACACCACCCAATGCATTCTATGAAGCCAAAATTACACTGACACTAAAACCACACAAAGATCCACCAAAGAGAACTTCAGAACAATTTCCCTGATGAACATCGATGCAAAAATACTCAATAAAATTCTTGCCAACCAAATTCAAGAACACATCAAAATGATCATTCATCATGATCAAGTAGGCTTCATCCCAGGGATGCAGGGATGGTTCAATATATGGAAATCCATCAATGCAATCCACTACATTATCAAACTCAAAGAAAAAAACCCACATTGTCATTTCATTAGATGCTGAAAAAGCCTTTGACAAAATTCAGCATCCTTTCATGCTAAAAGTCTTGGAAAGAACAGGAATTCAAGGCCCATACCTAAACATAGTAAAAAGCAATATACAACAAACCAGGAGCCAACATCAAACTAAATGGAGAGGAACACAAAGCAATCCCACTAAAATCGGGGACTAGACAAGGCTGCCCCTTCTCTCCATATCTATTCAATATAGTCCTTGAGATACTAGCTAGAACAATCTGACAACATAAGGAAGTCAAAGGGATACAAATTGGAAAGGAAGAAGTCAAACTATCACTATTTGCAGATATGATAATATGCATAAATGACCCAAAAAACTCCACCAGAGAACTCCTACAGCTGATAAACAACTTCAACAAAGTGGCTGTTTATAAAATCAACTCAAACAAATCAGTAGCCTTCCTATACTCAAAGGATAAGCAGGCTGAGAAAGAAATTAGGGAAATGACACCCTTCACAATAGCTACAAACTATATAAAGTATCTTGATGTGACTCTAACCAAACAAGTGAAAGATCTGTATGACAAGAACTTCAGCTCTCTGAAGAAGGAAATGGAAGAAGACCTCTGAAAATGGAAAAATCTTCCATGCTTGTGGATTAGCAGGATTAATATTAAAACGGCCATCTTGCCAAAAGCAATATACAGATTCAGCACAATCCCCATCAAAATCCCAACTCAGTTCTTCATAGAATTAGAACGAGCAATTCTCAAATTCATCTGGAATAACAAAAAACCCAGGATAGCTAAAACTATCATCAACAGTAAAAGAACTTCTGGGGGAATCAGTATCCCAGACCTCAAGCAATATTACAGAGAAATAGTGTTAAAAATTGCATGGTATTGGTACAAGGACAGGCAGGTGGATCAATGGAATAGGATTGAAGACACAGAAATGAACCCACACACCTATGCCCACTTGACCTTCGACAAAGAGCTGAAAACATCCAGTGGGTAAAAGCCTTTTCAACAAATGGTGCTGGTTCAATTGGAGGTCAGCATGCAGAAGAATGCAAATTGATCCATTCTTATCTCTTTGTACTAAGCTCAACTCCAAGTGGATGAAGGACCTCCACATAAAGCCACACACACTGAAACTAATAGAAAAGAAACTTCCCCTTAAGGGGAAGACCCTTGAGGACACCGGCACAGGTGGTGGGGGTGGGGGTGGGGGGACGTTCCTGAACAGAACACCAATAGCTTATGCTCTAACATCAAGAATTGACAAATGGGACCTCATAAAATTACAGTTTCTGTAAGGCAAAGGACACCGTCAAAAGGACAAATTGGCGACCAACAAATTGGGAAAAGATCTTCACCAACCCTACATCTGACAGAGGGCTAATATCCAATATATACAAAAAACACAAGAAGTTAGACCCCAGAAAACCAAATAACCCTATTAAAAATGGGGTACACAGCTAAACAAAGAATTTTCACCTGAAGAACTTTGGATAGCTGAGAAGCACCTTAAGAAATGTTCAGCATCATTAGTCATTAGGGAAATGCAAATTAACACAACAAATTAACTAACATTAGATATAATCAGTTATATCTAATGATGTTATTGATTAAATGGGCTTTATGGGAACCACTAGACAACCCAAGGTATTTTCAAAGCTGTTGTATATTCTCCACAAAGTGATGTTAAAGCCCTATTACTGAATACAGCATTTGCACAACTCATTGAACATGGCAAAATCAAGCTGGTAACTATCTAGAGTCTTGATTCCTGTGGATCAGAGCTTATGATACTGGAATGTAGCATGCATATTACCAAAGGAGAAAGGTCAGCAGCAATGCACCTAAAAAATCTTCAGTCTACAATGGTGACTTTCCTGTAAGGTGTGCTCACGTAACAACAGGCCAAAACTTGTGGGAGTAACCAAAAAAATCTTTTTTGATTTAAAACATGAAATTCATGAGATAGAAACCATACCCAGCACTGCTTGGATTATAAATAACCTGAGACTAGATAGATGAAGGAAAAGATGAAATATTAATGTTCTGCAAAAAAATGTAGCAATAAAGTAACATCTTATGACATACTGCTAAACTCATAGACCTGAGTCTGCCTCAGAGATCATTAAAGATGCTTCCTCCAGAAGTTGCAGATAGATACAGAGACTCACAGCTAAAATATTCACATAGTGAGAGACATTAAGACAGCCCTGTATGGAAATTCTCCATCAAATTCTTCTCCACAGAGCACAAGGAATTCTGTGAAAGAGGTGGCAGAAAGAGAAGAACCAGAATGGATGGAAGGCATCAAGGAAACAAATCCTTCTAAATATCTCAAAATAGGCACACATGTAAACTCAGAGACTGTTACAACATGCACAGGGACTGCACAGGTCTGTACCTGTGCTGTCCTAGAGCAGAAATGGATACACATACCTCCCCCATAATACAGAAACTATCTCCCATTGATAGCCACTTGCAAATAAAGAATACTTTTCTTCAAGGTAGTATCCTGGAGAAACATACTGTTCTTGAGAGTAGGCTCTATGCCCTGCAGTAGATGGACAGCACAAAACAATCTTAATGGAGTCTTTAGTGATCCTTTGCATATACAGTATGATTTCTAGTTTTGTGTTTTTATGAGATCCCTGTGTAAGAAATTGTGTGTTTCTGTGTCTTTTTCTGTTTGTTATGTTTTAATTTGTCACTTTTTCTTCTGTGTGTTTTGTCCTATTCTGATTTATTTATTTTTCTTTTACTTTATTGTTTATTTTATTGTTATTACTTAGGGGCTTGCTTGCTTTCTAAAGAGAGAAAGAAATGTCAATTTGGATGGGGTAGGAGGTGAGGAGGAACCATAAAGAACATGGGAAGCAGAAACCCTAAACACATTATATTGTATGAAGTTTTTTTTTTTCTCAATAAAAGACCAGCATAATTTTAAATGGAGTTGTATGGTGGTAAAAGCTTCTAATACCAGAACTGGAGAGGTAGAAACAGGAAGACCTCTGGGATTATGATTTTTGTTCATATAAGACAGAGAGAGAGAGAGAGAGAGAGAGAGAGAGAGAGAGAGAGAGAGAGAGAGAGAGAAGGGGGAGAGAGAGAAGGGGGAGAGAAAGAGAGACTCTATAAAGACAGAAGGTGAATGACATGTGAGCAACAACAGCCAAGGTTGCCCTCTGGCCTCCATATGTACATATACACACATTCTTCATCTGTACACACACACACACACACACACACACACACACACACACACATATACATGCATACAGATGCACAACACATTGTATAACATGCATGTGCATATAAAATTATTTATCAATAATATTTCTATAACTGTAGATAGAATAATGTTTAATTATACAAGGACATAATATTTTTTATATAACTAAGTAACTGTGGTAAAAATCTAAATTTTATATTCATATTTTTATGGATTCAGAGAAATTAGGAAACAGAATTACAGCTACAATAAATTACTGAAACTATTTTTTCTTTTTGTTTTATTAGATATTTTCTTTATATTTCAAATGATATCCCACCGGGCGGTGGTGGCATACACCTTTAATCCCAGCACTTGGGAGGCAGAGGCAGGCAGATTTCTGAGTTCAAGGCCAGCCTGGTCTACAAAGTGAGTTCCAGGAGAGCCAGAACTACACAGAGAAACCCTATCTCAAAAAAAAATGATATCCCCTTTCTACATTTCCCCTCCAAAAACCCCCTATCCCATCCTCCCTCTTCCTGTTCACCATTCCACCCACTCCTGCTTCCCTGTCCTGGCATTTCCCTACACTGGGGCATCGGACCTTCACAAGACCAAGGACCCCTTTTCCCACTGATGTCTGACAATGCCATCCACTGCTACATATGTGGCAGGAGACAAGGGTCCCTCCATGTGTACTCTGGTTTGTGGTTTATTCTCTGGGAGCTATGGGGATACTGGTTGGTTCATATTGTTGTTCCTCCTATGGGGCTGCAAACCCCTTCAGTTTCTTGGATCCTTTCTCTAGCTCCTCCATTGGGGACCTTGTGCTCTGTCCAGTCATTGGCTGTGAGCATCCACTTCTGTATTTGTCAGGTACTGACAGAGACTCTCAGGAGACAGCTATATCAGACTCCTGTCAAGAAGCACTTGTTGGCATCCACAATCATGTCTGGGTTTGGCAACTGTATATGGGATGGATCCCCAGGCAGGGCATCTCTAAATGGCCTTTCCTTCAGTCTTTACTTCACACCATGTCTCTGTATCTTCTCCCATGGGTATTTTGTTCCTTGTTCTAAGGACTGAAGTATCCACAATTTGGTCTTCCTTCTTCTTGAGCTTCATGTGGTCTGTTAATTGTATCTTGGGTATTCTGAGCTTCTGGGCTAATATCCACTTAACAGTGAGTACATAGCATGTGTGTTCTTTTGTCATTAGGTTACCTCACTGAAAGTATTTCCTAGTTCCATCCATTTGCCTAAGAATTTCATGAAGTCATTGTATAAATGTACCACACCATCTGTATCCATTCCTCTGTTGAGTGACATCTGAGTTCTTTTCATCTTTTGACTACTATAAATAAGGCTGCTATGAGCATAGTGGAGCATGTGTCCTTATTACATGTTGGAGCATTTTCTGGGTATATGCCTAGGAGTGGTATGTGCATAGGTTCAAATCTTTTCAAAAGAAAGCTATTATCAAGGGACTTCTTTTCAGTGACTTCAGCATCAAAAGGACATTTAAGATTTAAAGTAAAAAAGTAGAAAGTTAATTCATCTGAAGTATCAATTTATTGTACACAAGTAACTTAAGAACTCATATATATCTATATCTATCTATATCTATATATCTATGTCTATATCTATATCTATGTCATCTATATCTATATATGTATATATATCACTAAATTTATTTAACTCATATGAAGAATCTTGCTTTGCTGCTCAAACCATTGAAGTGAAAAACATAACACCTGTATTTTAGATGAAAAATAATTGGGGCTGTATATAATAACACCTTATAACAATTTGCAAGTCTAATTCCCAGAGATCGCATGTACTCTTCTCACCTCTGTGGGCATGAGGAATGCATACATGTACACATGCTGACACAACACTTATATGTATAAATAAATGTAAATTAATAGGCCTTTAAAGAAAGGAAAAATATTTTATAAAGAACTCTGGTGGTACTTTAAATGCATGCTTTCCAGCATAATAATTATTCTGTTATCAGAACTGATTTGTATCAAAGGAGTAATTGTGGGATAGGCATGCATCACAAACTTCTGAACAGTCAGGGTGACTGGGTCATACATCCATAACAGAACTGAGGTGGATGAGATGATGAAGTCCACCCAGTACATGGCCACAAAGAAAATTACCAGCAGTAAGATGGTCTGGGTGGCCCTTTTCTCAGGGGATACTCTTAGGTGGCTGATGCTATGAAGATGCTTGCATTGCCTCTGATGTCTGTGCAGGATAATCACCATGTATGTGCTTGTAGTCAGCATGATTCCTACAAGAAAAATATCTCTGGAGATTGACACTGTTAAAATCAATCCTCTGATGATGTAGTTCTTAGGGAAGAGTGAACAGGATTTAGTAACCTTCATCTGGTTGATTTCACTTACATTGGTAAAGCCACCAACATAGAAAATCTGGTTACTACTGTAGAACAAATTGAAACACCAAATGCAGAAGAAAGCATATATCATGTACATTTTCAGTCTATGTTTAAATTTTGCCAACAGTGAGGTACTGGGACTGATTGTGACAGCCTGGACCACACTCAGGAAGCAGGTGGTACAGATAGAGAGGCCTCTCATCACCCTGCTTATGTAAAATATTATTTTACATTTTAAGTCATTCTCAATGTTCAGTGCCTCAAATATGTCTGTAAGCCAAATATCTCCTCCAGTGAGGAACATCATTATGTGAACGAAAGTCAGTTGACAGGAGATCAGGTCTGTGGGCTTATGCCTGTGACCTATGATTGTGAAAGAATAGAACAAAAGAAGAAACATGTTGGCTAGGACTCCAAGTCCAGCTTGGAAATAAAGGACATTCTTTAATAAGGACATAAGTGGAGAGTATATTCATCTTAACAACATAGTAGATTTTTACTTCATATATCTGAAAAAAAGTAATAGATTTTACATTAAATTTGTGATTCACTGGACAACATGGCTGTTTCATCATTCTAATTTCCTAATTAATTGTGGATTAGTATGTCTCTGTAATTTTGATGTTCATATACTATATTTTTATGTGACATCCATGTATCTCCTATATATATATATACACACTCATACACACATATATATACATATATATAATATTATAGACAAAAATGCTTTTACACATATTTAAACAGTTTGCACATTTTGAGTGCCTATATTGCACCTGAGTCTCATGCCTTAGACATTCAATCCCATTGATTTAAATGGTCTCAGATACTTGACATCTAAAAGAGTAATGGTGAGCAGAGAATATTAATCACATTTATACAACTAAATACAACTTATGGTGATCTGGAATATGTCCCAAATATATAAAAATTTGAGATAAGTCTCATATTTGATAAGTTTACTGTGCTCTATTTTGCAACATGTTTTGACTCTTAATTCTAATGGAATCATAGGGATAATTCCTAATAGTCCCACTATTTTAATCAGCAAAATGTCTTTCTTAATGTAACCGTTTTTATGTTTTTTATTCCAAAAACTCTGTACAACCTGACCATTAATTATGTTTATAAATGTTCCTAGATGTCTCCCAGGTTAGTTCCCTTCCCAACACCTTTGTGAGAGAGAACTTCAGATTTAAAGAACTAACTTCCAGCTACTAAGACAAATAGCATTTTTCTTTTCTTTTTGGAGGAAAAATATAAATTGTTAGTAGAATATAGTACTAATGGCTTCTTAGATTTCCATATTGCTATTTTACCAACCTACCACTTTGTTTCATATTTATCTCCTACCACTCTCTAAGAAGGCCCCCTTTTCCTATTTCTCTGATTTGATACCTGTACCTTGCTTTTCTGCTCTTTATTGCTCTAACTCCTGCACCTACCTGCAATGGTGCTATTTTGCTTTCCTGGTTTCTGTGGTTACTACATGCTATATATTCATACCTGAAGATGTGGAGCTGAGAGCCTCTAGCAAGAGGGAATAGATAACATTAAGACAAGCACTGTTTTCAACACATTATGAAAAACATGAAACACTGAAGATGACCAGATAGTGATTCTGTTAGAGAATTTCTGTTTTAAACAAGATTCCTTCCCATGTAGTGGAATACAAGTTCCCCAGTATTATCATGTCATCAGTAACCACACCTATTTTGCAGTTTCACACAACAGACTTACATTTATTGCCCATTTTACTTATTTGACCTACTTACTAGGTCAATTTATTATTGAATTAATTTACTTCAGGACTTTAAAATCAGCTTGTGATAGGGAAATAGAAAAGAACTACACAGACCCAGATTACTGTAAATAAAAGAGTGCCCAATTATATTTTCAAGTTCCTTAATGTATCTCGCATATATAGATGTATGTATAGAAATAATGCAGAAAGTAACCTGAGATTAACATACCCATTAATGTGATACCATAAATCAAACTTTTCATAGTCACATGATTTTCTCTTCTAAAAAGCTGAATCTTGTAAAGGGATGGATCATCCCAGTTGCCAGAGCCAAGCTTTGGATTATCTTACCAACATATATTTAGCTGCACAGTGATGCTCTGCTTTTTAAAGCTCTAGGATTCATGCTGGAAAGATGGCTCAGTGGTCAAGAGCACTTATTGATTTGGAAGGATCTGAGTTTGATTCTCTAGAATGACATCATGGCTTCAGACCATCATGATTCTAGTTCACAGAGATGCATTGCCCTCCATGAAATGCATGCCAGTGGTACACACACAATATCCATAGGCAAAATATACATATATGTAAAATAAGATAAATGAATAAAGCTCCAGGATAAGTGTGAGTGGCCAGCACCAGTGTTCTTATTCTCTCTTGAAGGTAGTCAAGGGTCAAGAGCATCCATGGGGCAAGACTTATTTTTGCAAAAAAAAATTAGGGTTGATTTTTAATTTTAAAATATTTACCTGGCTTAGGTCTATGTTACTTTGCAACAGTAGCTGGTCTATCTGCCTGAGTTTCTTTGGTGCCAGAAACAGCAGAGTATCTGGCCTTTAGCACCTCATTGTAATACAGCAGAGGTATTAAGTAAGGGATTAATTGCTAGGTTTTTCTCTCTTGCCCAGAAGTCTCACCCTAGAGGTTTGTTGGGAAGGAGAGAGGTTTAAACCAATAAACTTTTTTTGAACCTAGAGAAGAGTCACTCACAGATGGAAGAACTTTTTTGGAAGCAAAAATGCATAACCTCACATACATTCATATACAAATCCATGCATATTCCTTTCTCTTAATTACTTATACACACACAGCTATACTTACATATGCATATAAGCATATGGAGCAAAAGTCCAAGTGTTAGTACAGAAAGAACTCACTCAATCTGGAGGAAAAATGAGCTCCAATCTTTGTTGCATAGAGAAAGAAAAAGCTTCCCTTTCATTGTAAAAGAATTAAACCCAAGTCCATAGGAAAAAAGCTTTATCATCTTTAGTAAGACAAAGCCTTGTTGTTAAGAACAGACCTGTTCAGTCCCATGCTAAGGGAAAGCCTGCCTGCTCTTTCTGTTTTCTCTGCAGGTTCTTTGTCCCTCTTTCTGCATTCTGTGTATTGCTCTCTTCTATTCATCATTATTTCTAAGGGAAAGTAAAGAGGGAAAATCTTTCAGATTATGCTTTCCTAATTTCAAAGTGGCTCTCTAAATTTCTAAGTTCTTCTATGCTTCTGTCCTTTTAATTCCCCTCCTATCCCTCCTCTTTCCTTCTGCTCTGCAGTAATAATATCATATAATATAATCATTTCTAGTTTTTTGTATCTTTCCTAGGGGAAAAGATCACATAACAAAAGTTCACCATGTGTTTACACATTAATTCAAATCATAAATTGTATAAGTTTACAACAGAGATGTTTGCACACATTCTCACTAAGACTAGATATTATGAGTCACTAGCTCTCCATTGAAAGTTTAAAAAAAAACATAATTTTTGTGTCTAAGTTGTCATTGAAGCCCAGTCAATATTTTATCCTCTGTTCTTGCATCTACAGGCATCAGTTAATTCCCTTTTACAGCCTCTGGTTAATTGTTTTACAATCTCTTGGAATGTGTTCTAAGTTGTAAATGCCTATTTTTTATCTCAGAAGCTATTTGTGACACTTGGAGACTGGTAGAGTTTTAATTGCAGTTTTCTTATCAAAGATGGCAATAATAGTAGCCCCACTATAAAGGGCTTATAAATTACTAATATTTTTTGAGGAATTCTTTAGATCATTATTCAGAATTAAGAAATCATCTATTTGTCTATGTAGATAATAGATCTTCATTGATTTGTATAAATCTGCCCCAAAGTATGAGCTAATACTGAGTGGTTATATATATATAACCACTGTGTGTGTGTGTGTGTGTGTGTGTGTGTGTACAGAAAAAGCATATTAATAGCAAGAATCTTTCCTAAGGTGTAGTTATTTCAGTTTTGTGTAGAAAGGCTCATACCCCACAGTTGTACAGCCCATGTTGAAACCATCTCAGAAAGATCACCTGCTAGGTATTAGCCTCTCCTAGATGGTTCCTGGCAGATAATGCTTATTTCAAGCCTTGGTCTCCAAACTATAAGAACTGTAGCCCAATTCTAGTTTTAAAACTACAATGGATAAATCATAAAACATAATAATTAATTATTAATTATACATTAATAATTTGTTAATATAGTATATTTCAGTAGTATATAAAGATGATCATATAATAAGGTAAAAGATAGTAAACTAAAATGTTTTCTTTTCTTAAAGGTATGAATTTAATTTCTCTACTTCATGTTCATTGCTTTGGTAAATGTTTGTTATTTACAAGAAATGATACATCTTCTAATTCATGAACTAGCTTCTTTCTTTTGAGCCTACTTGAGCTGATAGTTGATTTAAAAAAAGGCTGTAGCTGCCACAGGTAAAAACATAGACATGCACATGAATTGTTAATATAGATATTCACTGAGAAAAATTGTGTTGTATTGAAAAGAAATTTGCAGTGTTAGGGGCTCCCACATTAGTTTCACTTGTATTATTTAGTTCTAAGTAGTAAAACCCAGTGTATATCTATAAGCATTTATAATAGTGAAAAAAACCCTGATTAAGTTGGTCCAGTCAAAAGACTTAGCAGTCTGCAGCCAGCTATCTGAAAAAGCATACAGCAACAACAACAGCAGCAGCAGCAGTAGCAGCAACAGCAACAACAACAAAGCAGAAAAAAGACAATAGTTTGATATTTTTAGCTTCTGTTTCATATAAATAACTATAGTCAGTTAATGAAAAACATACTAAAATGAGAAAATACAAAATGCAATTCAATATTATACAAATGTGTTACTATTATAAATGTTTGTTTTTCATTCTGTAAGATATCTCAGGTGTCTTGTTATAAGGATGGAAAAGTAACACAGTTGGAAATACCTAGATGGAATGTTAATCTTAGGATTATTACAGCACACACTCAGAAAAATGCTAAGTCAAATGTGCTCCTTAAAATATTGCTTCTGCAATTCCTTTTTTACACATATATAAATGTGCACTAGTTTCATGATATGTTCATTCAACCCATAACACCTATTGTTAGTCTTCAACCTATTAGCTTTTCTTTCTTTCTACCCATCTTTCTGCTATGCACCTGTCCTCTTTCCAATAGACCCTTCTGCTGTCACATATATAATCAGAGATCACATTAAGTGAAATCTATGTACTTGCCTAAATCATAACATTTGTATCTTTTATGTCTATATGTTTCAGATATAGGCTTATTATACAGTACCACTCAAAAGCAATACACTAATCAGAAATTCTTTGACCTCATTTTTACCGAAAACCCTGTTTCCTTTTACCACCTACACAGCTCTCAGTATAATGAAAAGAAAAAGAAATATTCACCGAGCATATCCTTTGATAAACATACTTGTAGAATGAGGCCCAAAGAAGTAGATATAAGGAAGAAATGCCATCAGCTCATCTCCCTCTAGACCCACAGTTATCATGTTATCTGGGGTAGGCAATTCTGACCTTGAATTAATTACAAAGTGGCAGCATCAAATGGAAAAGTGAACTTCTCTAATTCCAGAAGAATGGTTTCCCATGTGTGAATTATTCTCTCAAGGCCATATCTGCCTCTATGATTGATTTATCCCAGTCCCTGTGGGCAAAACAATTGTGAGAATAATAGTTTCTCATTTAAAAAGAAGTAGAAAAACTTTTCAGACACTAAGATATCCACCCTGGTTTCAAAACAGTCATGGTATACTCCATTGTTACTTGGCAGTGGCTTCAGAGTCTCTGAGAATTTAGCAGCTGTTTGGATAAAATTAAGAAAATGCCACCTCCATCAAACATACTTGAAGAAAGTCATATTTTATAGAGCAAACAGATGGAAAAATATAACTGTATTAGTGGAATTTGAACTAGGGAGCAGGAAATATAGCTCAGCTGGTAAGGCACATATCTAGAAAGTATTGTGTTTGTGGGAAATCATGAAGAAATCTAACCATCAAGTTATATGCATAGGTAAGAGAGAAGAATTACAAGTCAAAGGCAAACACCAGACATTCAACATGACCATAGATGAAAACTCCCTCCAACATACTATATAACACAGAAACACAGACACCCAAAAAAGGTAATACTAGAATTAAAAAAAAAATATCCATGAATCTTATAGTTAAAATACTAAGCATACAAACCATAACAGCAACAGCAAAAAGAAGTAAAAGCTCTAAGAGAAAAAAAGTAAGACACAAATAAAGAAAAAACATCAAATGGAAAATGGAACTTTTCAGTTCCAAAAACAACTGATTACTCTAGGTAAATTTTCAAGCATCGAAACAGCCTGCAGCAATGCATCTCAAGTGCTAAATGGCAGCATATCTAAAATAATATACCTAGCAATACTACTTCTATGATTGAAGAATGACTAATTTTCTATAACATAAACAGCCTAAAAATTATATTTTACAAACCAAAACTATGGAAATATAGGAAGCATTATTTTGGATTGAAAGGAGGAATGACCACAGTGGAGACCTTATGTAGGAAAAAAAATATGAAGCCATAACTATCAAAACACAAAATACCACTGAACACACAGACCCAAAAGTCATCAATGTGATGACCAGAACTAACACAAACATTTCAACATTAATTTATATATAAATGGCCCCATTCTACACCCAAAAGACAGAAAGAGAATGATTGTTCAAGAAACAAAATCACTTTCCTGTCTCAGCCACTGCCCTGAGCATATCTTGGCCACTATCTCCACACCCAGATACAAAGAGGAAATTTTACTCCCAGGTGTTGTAACATGCCCAGGATCATAGGAAAGGAGACCACAACATGTGCCCCAACTCCCTAATGCTGAGAATAACTGGGACATGAGGGATCCAGGGATGCAGGTATACAGCCAGGCCAGGATCACAGTTTCCCTTCCAATCTGAGCTGGGACAAAAGAGGACCTTGGGACCTGGCTCTGCATCCAGTACCACAACACCCAGAGGAAGCTCAGTTCCCAGGTGCTCTATCATGCCCAGGATCACAGTTGCTATAACATGCTCAGGATCACAGGATCTCAGGAGCTTGGTCACACCAGTATTTCACGATCCCAGAGGCAACTTGACTCCCAGGAGCTCTGGCACAACCAGAATCTCAGTATCCCAGGATCACAGAATCCCAGGATTCCAGAGAAAGTTGGGCTTTGAGGTGTTCTGATACAACCAGGATCACAGGATGAACATGCTCTAGTCAGAGACAGCAAGGGAAGGTAGAACTAGAGATAACCAGATGTCAAGAGGCAAGTGGAAGAACATAAGAAACAGAAATCAAGGTTACCTGGCATCATCAGAACCTAGTTCTCACACTATAGCAAGTCCTGGATACCTTATCACAATGGAAAATCAAGACTTGGATTTAAAATCACTTCTCATGATGATGATAGAGGACTTTAAGGAAGACATAAAAAATTCCATTAAAGAAATACAGGAGAACATAGGTAAACAGGAAGAAGCACTTGAAGGAATTGAACAAAACTATCCAGGATCTAAACATACAAATAGAATAAAGAAATCACAAAGGAAAACAACACTGGAGATAGAATACCCAGGGAAAAGATCAGGCGTCATAGTTGAAAGCCTCACAAACAGAATATGAGAGATAGAAGGGAGAATCTAAGACATAGAAGATACCATAAAAATACTGTCACAACAGTAAAAGAAAATGCAATATACTAAAAGTTTGCAGCCCAAAACATCCAGAAAATCCAGAACACAATGAGAAGACCAATCCTAAGGATAATAGGTATAGAAGAGAGCAAAGATTACCAACTCACAGGGTCAATGTATATCTTCAACAAAGGTAGAGAAGAAAACTTCTCTAAACTAAAGAAGGAGATGCCCATGAATACACAAGAAGCCTAAAGAACTCCAAATACACTGGAGCAGAAAAGAAATTCTTCCCATCACATAATAATCAAAACACAAAATGCACACAACAAATAAAGAATATTCAAATTAGTAAGGGAAAAAGGTAAAATAACATATGAATGCAGACCTATCAGAATTACACCAGATTTCTCAACAGATATTATAAAAGCTAAAAGACGTGGGCAGATGTCATATAGACCCTAAGAGAACACATATATCAGCTCAGGCTACTATATCCACCAAAACTCTCAATTACCATAGATAGAGAAACCAACATATTCCATGACAAAACATATTTACACAATATCTTTCCACAAATCCAGTCCTACAAAGGGTAATAGATGGAAAACTCCAACACAAGGAGGCAAACTACATGCTAGAAAAAGCAAGAAAGTAATCTTTCAATAAACCCAAATGAAGGTAGCCAAACAAAAATAATTCTACTTGTAACACAATAATAACAGGAAGCAAAAATCACTTTTCATTAATATCTCTTAACATCATTAGACTCAGTTCTCCAATAAAAAGATATAGACTAAAATACTGGATACATAAACAGGACCCAGCATTTTGTTGCATATAGGAAACACACCTCAGTGACAAAGACAGACACTACCTCAGAGTAAAACGCTGGAAAACAATTTTCCAAGTAAATGGTCCCAAGAAACCAGCTGGAGTAGCCATTCTAATATCTAATAAAATCAACTTTCTACCAAAAGTTACCAAAAAAGATCAGGAAGGACACTTCACACTCAAAAAGGAAAAATCTACCAAGAAGAACTCTCAATTCTGAACATCTATGCTTTAAATGCAAGGGTACTCACATTCATAAAAGAAACTTCACTAAAGGTCAAAGCATACATTGCACTCCACACAATAATAGTGGGAGACTTCAACACCCCACTCTCAGCAATGGACAGATAATGGAAACAGAAACTACAAAAAGATACAGTGAAACTAACAGAAGTTATAAACCAAATGGGTTCAACAGTTTTAGGTTTCATATCTGTAAGTTTTAAGTTTCATCTTATAATCGAAGAATACACATTATTCTCAGGACCTTGCCAAAACTGACTATATAATCAGTCACAAAACAGGCCTCAACAGATTCAAGATTGAAATAATCCCATATAGCCTATCACATCACCACAGACTAAGGCTGGTATTAAATAACAACAAAAACAACTGAAAGCCATCATACACATTGAAGCTGAACAATGCTCTACTCAATGATCAATTTGTCAAGGAAGAAATAAAGAAATTAAAAACTTTTTATAATTTAATGAAAATGAAGGCATAGCACTCCTAAACCTACAAATCAGAATGAAAGCAGTGGTAAGAGAAAAACTCACAGCTCGAAGTGCTTCCATAAAGAAACTGTAGAGAACAAACACACATGCAGCTTGACAGTATACCTGAAAGCTCTAGAACAAAAAGAAGCAAATACACCCAAAGGAGTAAACCAAACAAGGGAAGAGAACTTCAGACCAATTTCCTTTATTGAACATTGATGCAAAAATACTCAATAAAATTCTTGCCAACTAAATCTGAGAACACATCAAATGATCATTGACCATAATCAAGTAGGCTTCATCCCAGGGACACAGGGATGGTTCAATATATAGAAATCCATCAATGTAATCCACTATATAAACAAATTCAAAGAAAAAAAACCCCACATGATTATTTCATTAGATGCTACAAATGCATTTGACGGAAACTCAACATTCCTTCACAGGGGGAAAGTTCTTGAACAGAACACCAATAGCTTATGCTCTAAGATCAAGAATTGACAAATGGGACCTCATAAAATTACAACGTTTCTGTAAGGCAAAAGACACTGTCAGAAGGAGAAAATGGCAACCAACAAATTGGGAAAAGATCTTCACCAACCCCACATCCGACAGAGGGCTAATATCCAATATATACAAAGAACTCAAGAAGGTAGACCCCAAAGAACCAAATAATCCTATTAAAAATGGGGTACAGAGCTAAACAAAGAATTTTCAGCAGAAGAAATTTGGATGGCTGAGAAGCACCTTAAGAGATGTTCAACATCATTAGTCATCAGGGAAATGCAAATCAACACAACCCTGAGATTCCACCTCACACCAGTCAGAATGTCTAAGATTAAAAACTAAGAGACAATAGGTGCTGGTGAGGATGTGGAGAAAGAGGATACTCCTCCATTGTTGGTGGGATTGCAAGACTGTACAACAACTCTGGAAATCAGTCTGGCGGTTCCTCAGATAATTGGGCATGACACTTCCAAAGGACCCTGTCATACCACTCCTGGGCATATATCCAGAAGATTCCCCTGCATGCAATAAAGACACATATTCCACTATGTTCATAGCAGCCTTATTTATAATAGCCAGAAGCTGGAAGGATCCCAGATGTCCCTCAAAGGAGGCATGGATACAGAAAATGTGGTATATTCATACAATGGAATAATACTCAGCAATTAAAAATAATGAATTCATGCAATTTGTAGGCAAATGGTTGGATCTGGAAAATATCATCCTAAGTAAGTTAACCCAATCACAAAAGAATACACATGGAATGCAATCACTGATAAGTGGATATCAATGAGTCCAGAAGCTCTGAATACTCAAGGCACAATTAGCAAATCAAAAGATTCCCAAGAAAAAGAAAGGAGAGGACACTGGTCCTGAAAAGACTGGATCCAGTTTTGCAGGAGAGTACCAGAACAGAGAAAGGGTTGTGGGGTGATTGGGAAATGGGTTGGGGGGGACTTATGGGACACATAGTGAGGGAGGAACTGGGAAAGGGGAAAGCCTTTGGAATGTAAACAAAGAATATAGAAAATAAAAGAAAAAGTCTTGGAAAGGTCAGGAATTCAATGTCCATACATAACCATAGTAAAAGCAATATACAGCAAATCAGTAGACAACATCACATTAAATAGAGAGAAACTTGAAATAATCCCACTAAAATCAGCGACTAGACAATGCTGCCCCTCTCTCTCCCTACCTATTCAATGTAGTACTTGAAATTCTAGCTAGAGCAATTAGACAACAAAAGGAGGTCAAAGGGATACAAATTGGAAAGCGAGAAGTCAAAATACCACTATTTGCAGATCATCTGATATTATGCTTACCTGACCCCAAACATTCCACCAGAGAACTCCTAAACCTGATAAACAGCTTCAGCAAAGTTGCTGAATAAAAAATTAACTAAAACAAATCAGTAGCCACCCTCTTCTCAAAGGATAAACAGGCTGATAAAAAAGTGGGGGAATGATACCCTTCACAATAGTCACAAATAGTATTACATACCTTGGTGCGACCGTAACCAAGCAAAGGAAAGTTCTATATGACAAGATCTTTAGGTCTCTGAATAAAGGAATCAAAGAAGACATCAGAAAATAAAATGATCTGCCATGCTCATGTATTGTCGAGATAAATGAAGAAAAAGTGGCCATTAATACTGTCTAATAGGATTTATTTATTGTCATGGGGTGTTAATTTCAATTAACAGCTTCTACATGTTTTTGTATATTGCATCATGAGGTGGTAGTTTGAATACAGAGTGGGACAAGGAATGGATGTTCCAGAGTCTAACATAATGTCATGAGTATCTGTTCATAAAAAAGTCCAGTTTGATGATTTCCTTCTTCTACTCCTCCTGGGTGAATTAGCTTCTTTTTGTTCCAGGGCTTTCAGGTGTGCCATTAATCTGCCGGTGTAAACTCAATTCAGTTTCTTTCTGGAGGCACTCAAGGCTATGAGTTTTCCTCTTAGCACTGCTTTCATTGTGTCCCATAGATTTGTATATGCTATACCATCATTTTCATTAAATTCTAAAAAATCTTTGATTTCTTCCTTTGTTTCTTCCTTGACTAAGGTGTCATTGAGTAGAGCATTGTTCAGTTTCCATGTCTATGTGAGCTTTCTGTTGTTTTTCTTGCTATAGAAGACGGCTTTTACTCCATAGTGATCTGATAGGATGCATGGGATTAGTTCGATCTTCTTATGTTTGTTGAGGTCTGTCTTGTGACCAATTATATGGTCGATTTTGGAGAAGGTGCCATGAGGTGCTGAGAAAAAGGTATATTCTTTTGCTTTAGGATGAAATGTTGTTCTCTCTTCATATATATATATATATATATATATATATATATATATATATATATATAATGTTAAATCCAATGTTAAATCCAATTGGTCTAAAGCTTCAATTAGTTTCACTGTGTCCCTGTTTAGTTTCTGGTTTCCTGATCGGTCCATTGAGGATAATGGAGTGTGGAAGTCACCCACAATTATTGTGTTAGGTACAATGTGTGCTTTGAGCTTTAGTAAAGTTTCTTTTACGAATGAGGGTGCCCTTGTGTTTGTAGCATAGATGTTCAGAATTGAGAGTACTTCTTGGTGGATTTTTCCTTTGACAAGCAAGAAGTGTCCTTCCGTGTCTTTTTTGTTGACTTTAGGTTGAAAGTCAATTTTATATGATATTAAAACGGCTACTCTGGCTTGTTTGCTGCAAACATTTGCTTGTAAAATTGTCTTCCAGCCTTTTACTCTAAGGTAGTGATTGTCTTTGGCACTGAGGTGTGTTTCCTGTATGCATGAAAATATAGGGTTCTGTTTACATATCCAGTCTGTTAGTCTATGTCTTTTGATTGGGGAATTGAGTCCATTGATGTTAAGATATATTAATGAATAGTGATTATTGCTTCCTGTCAATTTTGATGTTATTTTTTATATTTGATAGGTTTTCTTCTTTTGGGTTTGATGAACGAAGGTTACTATCTTGCTTTTTCCAGGGTGTAGTTTCCCTCCTTGTGTTGGTGTTTTTCTCCTATTATCCTTTGTAGGGCTGGGTTTGTGGAAAGATATTGTGTAAATTTGGTTTTGTCTTGGAATATCTTGGTTTCTCCCTCTGTGGTGATTGAGAGTTTTGCTGGGTATAGTAGTTTAGGCTGTCATTTGTGTTCTCTTAGACTCTTCATGAGGTCTGCACAGGATCTCCTAGTTTTCATGGTTTCTGGTCAGATATCTGGGGTAATTCTTATAGGTCTTCCTTTATATGTTACTTGTCATTTTTCTTTTACTTCCTTTAATATTCTTTCTTTGTTTAGTATATTTTGGGTCTTGATTATTACGTGAAGGGAGGTATTTCTGTTCTGCTGCAGTCTGTTTGGAGTTCTGTAGACTTCTTGTATATTCATGGGCATCTCTTTCTTTAGGTTAGAGAAGTTTTCTTCCATAATTTTGGTGAAGATATTTGCTTGCCCTTTATGTTGTAAATCTTCACTCTCTTCTATACCTATAATCCTTAGGTTTGGTCTTCTCTTTGTGTCCTGGATTTCCTGGATGTTTTGGGTTACAAATTTTATGCATTTTGCCTTTTCTTTGGCTGCTAAGTCCATGGTTCCTATGTATCTTCTGCATCTGAGATTCTTTCTTCTATCTCTTGTATTCTACTGTTGATATTTGCATCTATGGCCCCTGATTTCTTCCCAAGGTTTTCTATCTCCAAAGCTGTCTCCCTGTGTGATGTTTTAGTTGTTTCTACTTCTGTTTTTAGATCATGTATGCTTTTGCTCAGTTCCTTCACTTGCTTGTTTGTGTTTTCATGTAACTCTTTAAAAAAAATTTTGTGTTTCCTCTTTCATGACTTCTGCCTGTTGACGCAAGTTCTACTGTATTTTTAAGTGATTTTTGCATTTCCTCCCTATTAGCTTCTATCTTTTGACCCATATTCTCCTGAATTTCTTTAAATGATTTTTGTGTTTCCCTTGTAAGAGCTTTTACCTTTTGATCCATTTCTCCTGTATTTCTTTTTTTTTTAATTTTTATTTTCTATATTCAATGCTTACATTCCAAAGGCTTTCCGCTTTCCCAGTTCCCCCCTCCCTATGTCCCATAGCTCCTCTCCCCCCCAACTATTCCCCAATCATTCCCCCTCCCCCCACAGTTTCTCTACAAAACTGGATCCAATCTTTACAGGCCCAGGGTCCTCTCCTTTCTTCTTGGGAATCATTTGACTTGCTAATTGTGCCTTGAGTATTTAGGGCTTCTGGGCTCATTAATATCCACTTATCAGTGATTGCATTCCATGTGTATTCTTTTGTGATTGGGTTAACTCACTCAGGATGATAGTTTCCAGGTCTAAACATTTACCTACTAATTGCATGAATTCATTATTTTTAATTGCTGAGTAGTATTCAATTGTATAAATATACCACATTTTCTGTATCCATTCCTCCTTTGAGGGATATTTGGGTTCCTTCCAATTTCTGGCTATTATAAACAAGGCTGCTATAAACATAGTGGAGCATGTGTCTTTATTGTATGCAGGGGAATCCTCTGGGTATATGCCCAGGAGTGGTATGCCAGGGTCCTCTGGAAGGGACATGCCCAATTTTCTGAGGAACCGCCAAACTGATTTCCAGAGTGGTTTTACCATTTTGCAATCCCACCAACAGTGGAGGAGTGTTCCTCTTTCTCCACATCCTCGCCAGCATTTGTTGTCTCTTGAGTTTTTAATCTTAGCCATTCTGACTGGTGTGAGGTGGAATCTCAGGGTTGTTTTGATTTGCATTTCTCTGATGACTAATGATGGTGAACATCTCTTAAGGTGTTTCTCAGCCATCTGAATTTCTTCTGGTGAAAATTCTTTGTTTAGCTCTGTACCCCATTTTTTGATAGGGTTATTTGGTTCTTTGGGGTCTAACTTCTTGAGTTCTTTGTATATATTGGATATTAGCCCTCTGTCGGATGTGGGGTTGGTGAAGATCTTTTCCCACTTTGTTGGTTGTCGTTTTGTCCTTCTGACAGTGTCCTTTATTTATATCCTTCTTGTGTTCCTCTAACAGCATCATGAGCAGTGATTTTATTATTTTTTCAGGAAGTATAATTTTTTATTTAGAATTGACCACAAATAGACATACATACTGCAAAGCTAACAACATTTTTTAGATATCTTACTTAGTCCTTTACTTATCTGTTTGAATATTTTCTATGTAATTTAAACAGATGATTTCTTATCTCCATCTGTAATTCTTACTCTTTATATGCTTGTACATTTACAAACAAATAAGTAGGCTGTCAGTATGTTCTGGTGTTTTAAAGGTAACATTTTCTGAATAGTTCTATCTTTTTATCTATCATTTAGTTCTTTCTTTTTATCTATCATTTAGTGTAGGAAGTGAATATTCATTGTGTAGAGTGTTCCTGATGAATATAGTATAATTTTAAGAGAAAATAGTCTTTTTGATTATTACATTAATAGTATAGTCTTTTCAAATTTATTATCAAATAACATTTGTGTTTGTCCATACTCTTTCTTTCTTTCTTTCTTTCTTTCTTTCTTTCTTTCTTTCTTTCTTTCTTTCTTTTTATTTTTATTTTAAAAGATTTTTTGTCTAGAATGTCATGAAAGTCATTGGTCACTAGGCTGGTCATTTGTTGCTTAGGATCATTCAGGAATGTTAATGTTAAACTCTTGTAAATCTGTCCAAGGAATACCTCAAATATTCAAATTTCAAACATCCTAGAAAGCTGTAACATTATTCAGAGATCTGCAAGTGGTCAACCAAATGGACCTAGAGCAAAACACGATTGAAAATGGCTTTTTTTTGTTGTTGTTGTTGTTGTACATCAATGATGCTGATCATTGTCTCAGTGTCAGCTGAAAGAACAAGATCATGTTTATTGCCATATCATACTTTTGTGAGTGTGATACCTCAGGCTACAGCTCAGTGTACCCTTGGTATCATATTTTACTCTATTTTCCTTTTCCTTGGGAAAGTAAAATATTTCTTACCCTAAAATAACACAAGAACCCACTGTTCTTTACTATTCTTCACAGGCCTTCAGTATCAGCGCTTATTCTTATTTCTGTTTTACTACATTTTTTTCATGCCTTTAATTCTAGTGACT